>CM062804.1:102204580-103479580 GCA_031772625.1 Pinus tabuliformis
CTAAAGTGGAAAAGTTTTACCCCTAGAAAACGTCATTTGATGCCTTAATATGCTCCTGAAAGGTTTCAAACCATGTTTTGTCAAACTAGGTCCCACCATAAAAACAGCCCCGTGAGTTGATTCCTCCACTTTCTCCACTCTAAAAGCATCGAGATGGATGACAAACAATATAATGATCCAATTTGGATCAGAAACAATTATGACCACGCAAAGAATACAAAGACAAGAATGAAATAATTATAGTAATCAAGGGAGAAAGATATGAATTACTTATCTTTTGATTAAACTACTGAGAGTTGAAGGGAATTGTCAACTCCCTCTTGATCCTTGCTTCCTTGTAAAAATCAATGAAGTCCATTTGCAATTTCATCAAACTTGGATTCTTTTGTCCTCTTCTAAGATGGATGGTCATCCTCATTCTTAGTATCAACTGCTAATGCACGATTTGTAAGGACTTGGGTTTCTTCATTAAGTCATGCATCACAAATTCTAGGTCTTGCTCTAGATTTCATCTCACAAACCCTATTACTTTCTTATTCAAGACTTCAATACAAGATGTAGCCTCCAGGTCTTCTTATGGACGTGCCTTTAGCTTGTTAGCTCCTCTACACCCAAGCCTTTGGTTGACCTAAAAAAATCCTTAGCATGTAGTGACAACCTAGCCTCTTCGGGGCTAAACCCAAAATTGTCATAAAAATATTCTCTTGTCAAAATATCTTTGATGACATTTTTGCCTCTATACATATCAACAAAAGATTCATCTCCCTTTGGACCAGCAAATGATTCACTATGATCACTAACATTGGTATTATGTTTATAATCCGTCATATAATCAAAGTGGTTTGATATAAGACTAGTAATGTTTCCAAGACTATTAAATGTCTGCAATAGAACTACACTTTGAACTTGCAATCTCATCTTCTTGATACCAATATTCTTTGCTAGCTTCTCTTGAACAAGTTGTGTGAGACTGCTAGTAGTGCACAAACCTTTCATGTTGTCCTTCTAAGGCTCATACAAATTGCTGGGGCAATGTTTGGGTGTAGGCCATAATTTTCCTATTCAGGTTCCTTGTTGTCACAACATTATTCTTTCCTTCATTTCCCAAATTCCAACACTCTTTCAGTGCCTGAGCTTGGTTGTGATCACAGCTTAATCCACTAATAGTTTGTATCTTAGCTTTGAAAATGGATCTTATGCCTTATCCTCCATTCTTGTCACTTCTTTTTTTGCACTAATGTTCATACTTTGCAATGTTAGTTAACTAGAGGCTTTGTTGAAAGAAATTTTGGTAAGGTACCCCTGTTAGAAGAAAGGACTAACGACTAGCTCAAACTCTTGCTTTAAAAAAAAATAGTTGAAGGAGCCTTTCTCCTCAACTCCCTCTAGCTTAGGAGTAACTTCCTTGAATCATATTCACAACTTCCCAAATAATCAAATTTACCATATCACATGACAAACTTGAAAATGGTGTCATCATCTAAAGCATGAACTCAAAACTCGGGTCATAAAAACAGATTATTCCCCATCCTTGAATTAGACCATCTCAGGTAGCAAGTTGTCCTTAATCATTCAAAAGGGCTCATACCTCAACTGCTTGCCATGCTTTCTGCCATCTTAAAATGCCTTCTTGGCTCCTGAGTCCTGCTCTTGGAGGTGCCATGAAACCAACCTTAATCATCCCTTCAAATGTCCTTTAGATTCTTAGAATGCATCACAAACTAATCTATGTAATCAGGCTTAGATATTTATCAAAGTTCAGCCTTTCTTCTGCAATTCTAGGGCTTAAGAACATTTGGCTAATGATAGACTTTCCCAAACTTGGCTTCTTCAAGTTACTTTGATGGCTGCTCTTTCACCAAGGCTCTGATACCATGTTGATTTTCTGTAAGAGAAACTGATCTTCTAATCTAATAATTAATTTCCAATGATTGTTTGATCAAGTTAACTTATGTCACATGTATCATTAAGCAATTATAGATAAAAAATCTCAGCAATAATACAATGATAACAATAGGATCATAAAAAGATAGCCAAGCAATAAAGAGACAACAAATTTACCCTGGGAAAACCCAACCTTGGGAAAAACCCAGCAAACTTTTCTTCATAGGAGAAATTGTTCTTAAGCATTAATTACAATTCAAAATTATTCTAAGAATATCTGCCAAAATCCAGGCCAAAGATACTAGTCAAAATATCAACCAACCAACGCTAGTCAAACCCTTCAAAATAATCACTTCTGGTCAACTTTCAACCTAGTTAACAGTCTCATGCAGTCAACTTTGAGTCTGTGGTTGACCCCTGCAATCAACTGGACCTGCGGTTGACATCCTGTGGTCAACCTTGTGGTCAAAGCTTAGTTAAACTATCCTTCTATTTGCAGTCAAACAGTCCAGATTTTCTGCCAAACGCCACCTCTTTTCTTGGTCAAAGTCAACCAAAAACTCGATCAAATGAAGCAGATCAGATTTTGTCAGATGAGCAGGTCAATGTTGGTCAAATGGTAGCTTCAAACTTCAGATTTCCTCATTTCCTCACACACATGGATCAGAACATAAGAGTTTGATGTGATGTCCGAATTGTCAAAGTGGAGGAGGTCATCTTGTATTTACATTAGTTAGATGGGGTGACTTTTGACCAAAAATCACCCCCTTCACTCGTGGGGCTGACTTGACTTTTGGGGCCTACATGAAGCCCACAATAATAATTTTAATTTTTCATTTGTACAATTTTCTTTCGCTGACTTGGGAGGCCATTTGGCATGCGAGAATACCTCCCGATGCTACAAAAATCAACAAACTCAATCATTGATCACTTTAGAGATTAGAGTTGTGCATTTGATCAATAGCTCAAAGTTATTAAAGAAAGGCTAGGCCAAGGGAGAATACACATCTTGAGCACAAGACACAGTGAGAATGAGATCTCAGTGGTTGCGTGGAGAAGGACTTCCATTCAAGTGTGTAGGGTTCAAAGAAAGTGCAAGGGGCAGCAAGGGAGATCCAAATCAAACAAGCAAGATCAAAGGATGGATCTAGGTTTGATCAGCTGGATCAATTCCAAGTTTATTGTTGTATGTATTTTCAATGGACTATTATTCCAGGAAAGGAGCCCTTGTAAGTTCTGAAGTTATCTAAATGAAAATTTTATTTTAAGGGCAAAAATCTTGTGTGCTTGTGATTGTGAGATTGGTGTTTAGTTTTGCTTTTGCTGATTATTTGTTAAAATCCTAGACGTGTTTTTTATTCAGTAGATTTGAGTAAAATCTGCTAGGTAATAAATTGTTGGGTTGTTAGGGTTAGAAAATTAATAGGTAGTGGGTTGGATATAATGCCCATAAATGTCATCTCTAATAATAACATAATAACATTCCTCTCCTACTTGTTGAGTAGGAGATGTCCAGGGGCACCCAAATAACACCTGAAAGGACAGAGACAGTCCATCCAGATGCCAAACGATCAAAAAAGACTAGAAACCTTAGAACCAGCAATCGTGAATGTGTCCCATAGGTTTGTTTGAGGCCAGGTTTGTTGGCCTGATAAAGGGTGAGTGGGAGGTGTGGATTGTCCGCTAACTCGTTGTCTGGGGGAGTTTGTGCACTGTTGAGCTCTAGAGGACCTAGTCCGTCTTCCAGGGATGGATCTGAGACGATTTAGTTGCTGAGGTCTCGTGTGGCGGGGTGAGGTCCCACGGATCCTCACTAGTCTAGAGTCTGAATATGAAACGGTATCAATCGTTCTCTTTGTGCCCCTGTCTAAAGGTAGTACCCTGAAAAATGTCGTGATCCTCTGTGTGGGGTCTAGTCTGATGGGAGGTTGAAGAATATGCGCTCGGAACCTGAGAGCCTCCTGCATATATAGGGCCAAACTGAAACATCTTTGACCAGGATACCTAAAAAATTCAGTGAGGGTCTGAGAGTCTCCGAACAGGCAATGGAACCTTCCTCTAATCTCGTAGTAGATAGGGCATCCAAAAATGAAGTGCACCTCAGTCTCTACTTCCTGTAAATGACATACCTGACAGATTCTGTCTGGTCTATCAATCTGGTGGTCCGTCTCTACCCGAAGTCTATGAGAACCTACTCTAAACTAGCCTAGAGGAATGTGAAGAGCATGCATCCAGTGGTGAAACATATACTGGAGTCGAATAATGAGCTCGTCTCTCAACTCCAAGAAGTGCTCAACGTAGAAGGCCATCTTTGGGCGCAAACCTCTCGGAGGATTGACCCAAGTGACCTGGATGAACTGCCTGTAGATGTCCTCCATGATGATCTTGTTCAACTCTTGTCTAGTAGGTAGAAGGTGAGTAGGAGCATCCAACGAATATCAAAAAGGAGGGAGACGATCCAACTGAATGCCCACTGACTCTAAGAGATTTGAAACTCCTGTAAACCAACATCTAGCCCAGCCCGAGGGAGTAGAACGAGCAATAGTCTCAGAAGAGCAATATGCCAAGTAAGGGTAACGGTCCCTACTCTTTATCGAGTCTGCAAATCCCCGAACACGATGCAAGAATGAGACCAAACTGAAGATTGTCTCAAGCCGAAAGGGTTGAGCTCCAAACTCTGCAAGGATGATGTGTTGAGGTATTGTTTGTTTGCATCTAATGATGCGGTGGAGAAGAAGAGTTTGGACTCTCTCAACTGAAGCCCAATCCGACTCAAGTAAAGACGGTCCCCAAATCTCTGAGCCATATAGAACAGTGGGACGAATCAAGGTGTCCATGAGGCTCATCTTGGACGAGATGTCCTGGAAGTGATGTCGAAAGCACTGTCTCTTGAGAAGGGCTAAGGATCCATATCCTTTGTTGATCTGAGGCTGAAGCGTTGGTCGCAAACTGAAGCGGGGACCTAAGAATTGCACCCCAAGTACGTATACGTGCTGGTGATCTCAACCTCCTCCCCTCTGAATAGGAAGTGAAGGTCCGAAGTTTTCTTCACCCCATTGAAGATCATAACCTTGGTTTTACCCAGGTTGACCGTCAACTGTCAAAGATCGCAAAACAGAGCTAAGGCATCCAACTACCTTTGTAATCCTTCTAGAGATGAGGAGAGGAGGACCACGTCGTCAGCAAAGAGTAGAATAGATATCATGACCTGGTGAAGAAGGCAACCATCAGTGTCCTCAATATGCTCGTGTAGAAAAGCCTCCAACTCATCAATATAGATCCCAAACAGGGTAAGGGACAATGGACAACCCTGTTTAACCCCAAAAGTGCTTCGGATGAAATCAGACGTCCCATGAACCATGCGAAGACGACCAAGGTCAGACTAATATAGGCGGATAATAGTTATCAATAGGGTCACCAAGATGCCAATATCTTTGAGTCTCTGGAGTATGGCTTCCTTCGAAACAGGGTCAAAAGCTTTCCGAAAATCTATGAAACAACAGTCGACTTTCTAAGGAACAGTGAGCAAGGTATAGGTAAAGGGAAAAATACAAATGCAACTGATTTTTAATATTAGAAATAAATTGAGCGGTAAAATTTCTTAAGATTCACTCTACTCTGATCAGCTGCATTGTCTATTCTATTAAATGTTCTCTAATATGTTAGCTTGTGCAGCCTTAAAGTCAACTTTATGTTGTGGCCCTGCCTATAACTGTTTTTTATATGACGATATGAGTGGTAGTTATCAGCTCTATGCCCATGGTGGCTGTTTTTACGGCCCCTTTTCGTATAAAACGCTAGCAATATTTATTGTACATGTAAATAGAAAATGAAGCATTTCATTCCAAAAACAAATGAAGATTTCCAATGGATGAAAATCTCATTATTTTTCTTACCTTATCGTATTTTTCAAATTTATTATTTGCTGAATTATCTTCCTTGGGCATCAACCCTGAGTCATACTTTTACTTTTCCCATTGCTGAGAGATTGACTACGGTTGAAAATGAAGAAGAACATCCACAATTCCTTATCGACAATCATACGTGCTTTATCAATGAAAATAGCATACTTGATGAGCAAGATGAGTAAACAATGAATTCTTATAACAATTAGACGAGAGAACAAAACTTTACTATGGACTCATAAAGTCTGCTTAGATGATAGAATTGGAAAAATACATGTTATGCGGCCTGCCAAATAAAATGTTAAATGTGTCCACAACATCTTACTATTTTGTTGTTAATATTAACAAAGCAGGCTTGGCTTAGTGGTCTCTGGAAGTGAATTTATCAAGCCGCAGTCAAGTGGTAAGTCGGGGCACTTACCACAGCGAACCTCGGTTCCGGTGGACGTGCCCCACTGAACCCGCGATAAAGGCGAAAAAGGGACCATGTTTTACGCCTGTTGTACCCATTATACACGGTAGAGTTTCATAGTCTCTCCACCTAAACAAAGGGCATTTTTAACCCCAAAAAAAACCAAAAAAATAGCGGTCTGTGGAATGATTACCATCCAGTATTTGTCATTAACTCCATTGTTTTTCTTTTCTTTCCTAATTTGCTCCGAAATCTATGATTTAATTAAACCCAACATCTGTTATGAAATTTGCATCAAGTTTCCAATAATTTCTCTTTTTAATTTGTTTCTAAAAATGAGATCCTAAGAACTCAAGTAGATTTGACGCTCTCACATGCATTCCTGAAATCCTCTATCATTTCAGGAATCCTTGATATGAATATGAGAGCACACGCATTCCTGCAATCATCTCTCCTTTCACGAACCTGTGCTATGCAAATAAGCTTCAAGAACCCACTTTTTTAAATGTCAAATATTAGTTTGACTCAAATGTCAGAAGTTCAATTCCAGTGCAATACCCATAAGTCCGGTTTAACCAGTCATCTAGATCACGATCTAGTCTAAGTTAATTTCATCCTACAAGTTCTTCAACGAAAATCTATAAAATGCGAAACCCTCATCTACCTCTTTCGCAAGAAGATTTGAGAAGAATTGCTCAGCCTGGGATGACGAGATGTCACCTCGGTAATCCCGCCATATGAGAACCCGGCCCTTCATGTCTAAAATAAATAAAGCAGATGCAGCACCTGCCATGGCCGGCAAAAAGAAATCCCCAAACCCCGAAATCCTTGAAGGTTCTAATCAAATTCCTGAGCTCGATGCCTGGTTTTGATTAAATTTTCTGCAAATTGCCCTAAAATTTGTTAATACCATTGGAGGTTTCTCCATTGCTGCATGGATTGTAGGAGACAAAATTTATCTAAAAGAATGCAGACATGCTTCTTCGCCAAAAGTTTCTCTTTCCTGGAGATTATGACATGAAAGAATGGATTTAGTCAGAGCAAAATTATCACTTTCTTTGAGGTGTTTAGGACTAACCATTCCAAAATGGGGTTGGGTGTCATCGACCAAGGAAAGAGTGGGGTAGAAATAAGATTATTTTTGGACTTTTTCGTGTTCGAATGAGTGGAAAATTTTAAGGTGAAATTTTGATTTGAGTTATTTAAACTGGTTTTTCATTGTATATATGGATTCAGCACCTGAAATATCCTAGGGCACTTAGATTGTGCACGGTTACTCATCAAGCTTGTGATTTCAATAAATTCTTGCCGGATTTTAGAGAAATTCGACCGGAAAAACCCACCGGAAAAGCTTACAAAAAGTCGCACTAAAGACAATTAGGTTACGAATTTAACTTAATGTGGGGTCTCCAATAAAAAGAGTATATTAAAGCTAGCATTTCGTGGAGAGCAAAGATTTTTATTGCTCAATTAAGAACTAACTTACATCAACTTCGGTGTGAAATGGGACGGTGGAAGAGACCTAAAGAAGCTTACGAAGAATTGGTGTGTACTTTTTGCAATCTTGGCGCAGTGGAATCGGAAAAGCATTTCATTTTGGAATGTGGTGCTTTCAGAGACATCAAGGACATTTATGGCAATACGTTAGCATCAATTCATTGGCATTGTCTTTTCAATGAGGGCACTGTTAGAAGGTTGGGTCAACTCATCATCAATTTGAAAAAGAAAATGATTGAATTGCAAAAGGCAAAAAAACGCGAAGTTTGGTAGTCCCGTAGACTATTTCTAGTCTTGTGGACGTTAAAATATCATTCATTCATTCATATCAGTTTCCTAAAGGTGTTTATAACTAACCATTCCCAAAATGGGGTTGGGTGTCCTAGAGAAATAGGGATAGTGATCATGGCCACTCATGTAGTTGGGTGTCTTATAGAAATAGGGATAGTGATCATCACCATTCATCTTTATGATGGAGTTGGATGTTATAAAGAAATAGGGTTGGGGACATTTATTACGAAAAATAAGATTTAAGGAGTGGGTTCTTTTGTCTCTGTAGAATTTTGGTTTTTGCTAAGTAATGGATTACTAGTATACTTGGTTTACGAGCTATTGGATATACTTTTGGTGTTATAGTGACACTCACTAAGTTTGATCTTGAGCCTCCCCTAGATTACTCCAACCATGATTATTTAAAAACAAATGATATTTATCATTTATGTAGTGGTTTAAATAATTTATTAACTTGGTTTATTGTGATGAGATTTAAGGGGTAACCATTGGTTAATGATGGAAGTTTTATTGTGATGAGATTTAACGGGTAACAATTTTTTGACATGGTTATTGATGGACATTTTTTTGAATATTTCAGCGCTTATCAAGTCATAAGTTTCTGTTAGTTTTGCTTTACAATTTTTTGTTGATGGCTTGATATAAGCTCCCCAGCCAAGTATGGTAGAGATCTTGCAATGTTTTGTTAAACATTTTGGCTCAGTTAAATTAAATAAAAATAAAATTAATAATTATAATGGCACATTCTAACTTATATCGATGAAATGGCTTTTTTCAGAGCATTTTTTCTAGTTAATTTTAACCAAAATTCGGCAAGATTTTTAGAAACTCAAGTTTAAGTTGTTAATTTGTAGAATTCGAGTGCCCCAAGTGTTTTTCAGGGTACTAAATCCATTTATGCATTCAAAATTGTATTTTAAACAACAAAAAATCACAATCTTGCTTGAAATTATATTGTTGGATTCAAGTGAAAAAGGTTATTTTGTCTATAAGTTATACTACGTCTAATCCTAAATATTAATAAAACATCTTGACTCAGTGAAATTACATAAAAATCAAAATAAAACTAAAAAAATAAAATATAATTATAATTATAATTATAATTAATTACAATTAATAATTAAATCAATATAGATTGATCTGAACTCTCGATCTACAAGTGCCAAGAGGATCAAATCTTTTGAGGTCAAACATTTTTTAGAGTGAAAAAAAAATTGATCTTTCTCACCCTTTAATAAATCCAAAGTTAAAATAGATAAAGAAGATTGATTTATATATAATGGTTAAAACATTGTTTAAATAATTATTAAAATTTGATTATTAAAATGTTTATTATTTAGTGAAAGTTAATATTTTATTTTATAAATAAATAATTTTAAATAATATGTTTTTTCCTTAAATAATAATTATACAATTTATATTATATAAATAGTAGTGAATTGATCTGTGTGTTCATTATTAATTAACTATTAAGTTATAATAGACTTTTTAACATTCAATTAAAAAATGAAAATTGACTTTGTTACTTTCAATTTTGTCACCTTCAATTAAATATTGTTTTAAAAAACCTTTAAAAATTTTAAATTTAAATATTTTTTACATACTAAAATCATATACATTATTAATATTTTGTTATCAAAATGATAATAATCATCATAAATAACACAACAACATCGAGGACAATTTGCACTTGGATAATTTATAAAAGAATATTAATAAGACACATTAATAGTATCACATTTACATTTGCAAATAAAATTAATTAAACAAATTTAAACAATGTTAAGATGTAAATGAATTTGATATTGCATGATAATATGAGAATGAGGTTGTTAAGTTTTACTAGCACAATTGGTTGAGGATGAGTCTTGTTAGCAAGGCGACCCAAGATCAAATCTCGGGAGGGGTGGTTGTGCCTTGTGTTAGGGGGAGGAGATATGCTAAAAAATTCAATCAGCCATGGGTTGGTGTGGCCCAGGTCGGGTACGATCCTCGGGTGACTTTGACAGCTTAGATGCCCCTGTGTCACGCCCATGAGTCGTGTGGGCGACGTGCGACGAGTTGGGGTAACGCGCCTCGGTTAAACGCGACGAGCTAGCGTGCGACGAGTTGGGGTGACGCGCCCTCGGTTAAACGCGACGAGCTAGCGTGCGACGAGTTAGTGTGTGACGAGTCGATGAGCGGGCGAGTCAGTTGCAATGAAAGTTTGCGATGATGGGACGAGTTGGTGTGCGACAAGATGGGCGGTCGGTTAAACGTGCCCGAGACACGAGCTACGACGAGCCAATGGAGAGTCGAAAAACCGAAGAGATGAAAATTTGGCTAAGTATGGATATTTGCAATGGTGAGCTTATACGGTGCGCGGTTGGGCAAGTGGACCCAGCGGGGCGACGAGATGGGCGAGCCAATGTGAAGTTGGGGCATGGTTGGAGGAGAAGGAATGAATTCAAGTTCAAACATTCCAAGTGTGAGTTCAAGTGATTGTGGATGAGCCAAGGGAAGGGCGAGCAAAGTAGGACAAGGTGCAGGCGGCTCTAGATCGAAGCACCAAGCCGAGGAAGAAAGAAAATGCAGTTCAGGTGGACAGGTCGCAGGCGGGGCATGTCTGTCCAGCGAGCAAACTGGATAGGGCGTCACTGCACGAAGTGGCACCTTTGCCCGACCGACGACCCGCAGAGGACATCGCAGCTCGACGAGGGCGACCTTGCCCGAAAGGATGAGTTGCTGCAGTTGGACTGCGGTAAGGCCGGTCTAAGGTGCGGGTGAATTGTCAAAAATTTGGTGCGAGTTGCGGACATGCGCCAAAAGGGCAACACGCCGTGAACGAAGTGTTGAGCTGCAGGAGCTGGTTTGTGCAACGAACAAGTGCGGAGGGCAACCCAGGTAGGGCACCTCTGGCCGATAAGTTGGGCGACCCGACCCGGTAGGGGTGGGCGCTCCTGAACGACAATTGCACACTGTTGAATGATGCAGGCCGAAATGTGATGTTTTGACATAATTGTTGAGAGGAAAGTTAGGGTTCCTTCACAAAGGTTGTACTTGTATATTTATTTGTAAAATATTATTATTATCATTGTTAAGAAGACTCTAACCAGGGAGTTTCCCCTCCCATTAAAGATTGTATCCATTGTGCATATGTTTATAAATGATAATGATGATGAATGTATTTTTGTTGTGTTAAAAAAATGAATGCTTAGTATTAGTGAAAAGAAATTGGGTAGCAGTGCCGCACCTACCTATGTGCGGTTGAAATACTACCGCCAGGATAGGGGCATGCCAGGTGGTATCAGAGGCCTTGATTTTCTGCAGGGCTTTGTTGAAGATTTGAAGAGAAGCTGATCCCATTATCACTTCGTGACAAGTGGTGTCAGAGGCCTGATTCAGAGAACGAGTTGAAGTTGATCTCATTGCACTTTGTGACAAGGATTAGAGGCTTGATTCAAAGGATCGAGGTGTGCAAGTTGAAGTGTTAGTACTACTCTTCATGACAGGTTTAGCAGGGGTGAAGCATTGTGCTTGGGCCAAGCTGAATGACGAGACATGGCAAGTTGGGAAGAATGCCAAGGGAGGCTCTTGCTGACCTTATACATGTTGAAGCAGATGAAATAAGAGAACCCATGGATTCGAGATGAACTTGAAGTCTTGGAAAGGAATGTTGAAAACAAACTTCTTCGAATTGGTTGGGCAATGGAGCAGGATGTAACTGCAGATTGCGACGATGAAGAAGAGGAAGTCGTGATGTATGAAGATGTTGCACATGTGACAATGATGGAGGAAGAACTTGAGGCACTTCCAATTGATCAAGTTGGACATGGATCGTACATTTTGCAGACATTAATGGATGAGGATACTCGCAGGGAGGAGCCTCATGATGAAGTAAGTATTCCTATTATTACTTGTGTTTCATTAGAACTTTTGGAGGATGGGCCATATGCAGTGAAGGGCAAATTCAGCTTGCCAATGCAATGGACAACCTTACCATGGATGTCTACAATGAGACATTGTACAGAGAAGCAAGGACCATTGACTGTTGCAGAGCTTGTTGGGGTTGTTTGTGACCTTATGGCATAAGGTGCAAATGCCTGTGACAAGGGAGGAACATGATGATGATTACGGAGGATGGGTCATGTTTTAGCCACATGGAGAATTGGCTAAGTGCCCGACATGACTAATGGATAGATTGGAGAAGGGCACACACTTGATTTTGATGATACTTGGGTGGACTTCTTCATGGCCGAGACCAAGAGGCAGTCTTGGTGGACCTTTAGTGGGGGAGCTATGATGGAAAGGACTTATATGACTTGATGATATATATGGTTTGGGTGACCAAGGGCACTTGACCTGAATGAGGACTTGGATGAGATGACAGATGTTGTGATGGGTCTACTTAGTTGGACAACATGGGCAGCTTGAGTCATGGACATTGAGTTGGATAGATGGAGCATGGCAAACACTATGTAGGGACATTGTGTAGGTGCACTTGTAGAGATGTCACTTATGAGCATCCAGTGGGTAGTGCCAAGGCAGTGATGTTGTGCAGATGAATTTGCTAGTGTGACATGGAGACATTTTACTTATGAGCCGATGGAGAGGTTATGCACTTTTATACAACAAGGTCATGGACTGATTGGACTTGTGAGCAGTCTATGAGAGCATTCCTACTACATGGAGAGTTGAGGCATCTTGCAGGGACCTTTGAGACCAAGACATGTATGCTTGCTGAGATGTTGGATGGAGATGATTCATGGAGCTTGTGATGACATGATATAGTTTCAGCCATTAGGGACTTCATATTATAGTGGGCTTGGAGGATCGGATGCATTGAGGAGCTAAGGTCAATGACTTTGATGCAGTATGGGGTGCATACTTTTGAGCACGTTTATGGAGGACCAAGATGAGACACTTGGAGTTGATGGAGTTGCAGCGATGGTGATGCCTTGGTGGCAACACTTGGGCATGT
Organism: Pinus tabuliformis; assembly: GCA_031772625.1. Classification (NCBI taxonomy): domain Eukaryota; kingdom Viridiplantae; phylum Streptophyta; class Pinopsida; order Pinales; family Pinaceae; genus Pinus; species Pinus tabuliformis. Next base: position 102,217,530 of record CM062804.1, read on the forward strand.
GTTGAGCCGAGACTTGACCACTTTTGATACATGGTGGCTGATTGGTTTCTGACCATACACAACACATGGATGATGAGATAGGTGTATACTTGTTTCTTTGGCAGACTTGAGGGATGGCACATTACAGATATGATGGAGGTTTCTTCATGGACCCCGATGTGGCACATTGAGAGTCGATTTGATGAGAGGACCTCTTCATTTTGAGGAGATGGATCTTACACATATATGGATGATGATGGTTGGGATAGATGCAACAGATTTATATGCAGCACATTGAAACCAACATCATGGACATCATGTTGTGGATGAGATGGATATTACTTCATGGACCTGGGCATGGCTTACTTGCATTTTGATGCAGATGGGATGGATTCTTGATCGAGTTGATGTTGTGATAGGATGCTGAGAGAAACAACCGATGATGGCATGAGGAGGTGCATTTTCATTGTTTGAGCATGACAATTGGATTGATCACCCGACTAGTTCGAGTCATGGAGCCTAGCAATGTACTGAGATATGTTTGAGTTGGATTGGAGTATCATAGCAGCAGTTCACATGATGACGATACATGATGGGGTCGACACGATTTATGTTGCAGTGAGCATGTAGCTTGAGTTGGAGGAACCAACCTTCCACAGTGGGGCAACATGTGGATTTGCGACAGATGTGGTTGATGATCATGGATTGAGGAGACTTTCCTATTCATGGAGACATGAACCTTTATGGTTTGTGCGATGGCAGAGCAGAGGTGGGCAGCATGGACATTTTGGATGTTGGAGCTAGCAACACTTTGCGATGTCATATGATGGTGTTGTCGAGGACGACAACCGTTTAGAGTGGGGGAGTATGTCATACCCATGAGTCGTGCAGGCGACGTGCGATGAGTTGGGGCGACGCGCCCTCAATTAAATGCAATGAGCTAGTGTGCGACAGGTTGGGGCGACGCACCCTCGGTTAAACGTGATGAGATGGCATGCGACGAGTTGGTGTGTGACGAGTCGGTGAGCGGGCGAGTTGGTTGCGACGAAAGTTTGTGACGATGGGACGAGTTGATGTGCGACTAGTTGGGCGGTTAGTTAAGCGCGCCCAAGACACGAGTTGCGATGAGCCAACAGAGAGTCAAGAAACCGAAGAGAAGAAAAATTGGCTAATTATGGAGATTTGCGATGGTGAGCTTATACGGTGCACGATTGGGCAAGTGGACCCGGTGGGGCGACGAGATGGGTGAGCCGACGTGAAGTTGGGGCATGGTTGGTTGAGTTGAGAGGTCAGCCTGGGCAAGCCAACCCACGTTACATACATGGCGGAGGCATATATATGGAGGGTGCATGGGTGGAGGAGAGTTAATGAAATTCAAACATTCCAATTGCGAGTTCAAGTGATGGTGGATGAGCCAAGGGAAGGGTGGACGAAGTAGGGCGAGGTGCAGGCAACTCTAGATCGAAGCACCAAGCCGAGGAAGAAACAGAACGTAGTTCGGGTGGACAGGTCATAGGCGGGGCAAGTCTGCCCGGCGGGCAAACTGGGTAAGGCGTCGCTGCACAGAGGGGCACGTCTGCCCGGTGTGCGACTCGCGGAGGGCATCACTACACGACGAGGGTGACCCTGCCCGAAACGACGAGTTGTTGCGGTTGGACTGCGGTAAGACCGGTTTGAGGTGCGGGTGAAGTGCCAAAGAATTGGTGCGAGTTGTGGACAAGCGCTAGAAGGGCGACACGCCGTGAACGAAGCGTCAAGTTGCAAGAACTGGTTTGTGTGACGAAAAAGTGTAGAGGGTGACCCGGGTAGGGCGCCTCTGCCCGACGAGTTGGGCGACCCAACCTGGAAGTGGTGGGCGCTCCTCAATGACAGTTGGGCACTGCTAAACGATGCAGGCTGAAATGTGATGTTTTGACATAATTGTTGAGAGGAAAGTTGGAGTTCCTTCATAAGGGTTGTACTTGTATATTTATGTGTAAAAAATTATTATTACCATTGTTGGGCAAACTCTAACTAGGGAGTTGCCCCTCCCATTAAAGATTGTATCCATTGTGCATTTGTTTATAAATGATAATGATGATGAATGTATTTTCGATGTGTTAAAAAGATGAATTCTTAGTAAAAAAGTGAAAAATAATCTAAGTGTTGAATGTTAGGCATAGTCCGTACTTGAGAGTATTGGTGAAAAGAAATCGGGTAGCGGTGCTGCACCTGCCTATGTGCGGTTGAAAGACTACTGCGAGGATAGGGGTGTGACACCTTGGGTCGCGGCTCCTCAAGCCACAGGTCAAGCCTGGAGGATCACATACAACTTGACACACACACACATATATCTATATATATATATATATATATATGAAAATGAGGTTGCTAATTTTTTTTGTTTTAATTAAATTTTAATTTAAATGTATCTCACAAATATACAACGTCGCTATAAATTTAAGTGTAATATATAATGTTGATGCTTAGTACAGTCTCTTATAAAAAAGCAATTGATAAAAATATAAAATATAAGGTTTTTAGGAAAAAAATAATTATTTATAAAATTAAATTCTAAAAACTTATTATACATTGTAATTGGATTAGAAAATTGAAATGACTTCCTAAACCTAGAAACCTACCCTGCGTTAGACTTGCCCTATAAGCAAGTGGTAAAAAATTCCTAAACACTTCTTATTTATTAGAACTAATATATAACTTAACAAATTATGCTATCCTAAAAAAAATATTTTTTTATGTGTTTCAACTTAATCTACAGCCTAGAAACCTACCACGCTTTAGGCTTTCCCCTATAAGCAAGTGGTAAGAAATTCCTAAGCACTTCTTATTTATTAGAACTAATATATAACTTAATAAATTATGACATCTTATAAATTTTTTTTTTTATTTGTATTAACTTAAATCATTTTTTATATGTTATGGTTTTTAATTAAATATTGTGAAAAAATTATTCCACGTATTAAAAATCTAATTACCATTTAAAAATAAATATTAAAGATAATTATAATTTTTTTATATCTTAAATAAAAACAAGAAAATAAATTTTAAGTATAATAAAATAAAATTATATTATAAACTAAGTTCATTAATATTTATTTAATCATATTCAACATTGAAAAATCTAAAATTTTACATCATTAATATATTATTATTGTTATCCAATTATTATCATTATCTAATTTTAAGGTCATGGTCAAGCCAGACACCAAATTGGTATATGAGACCCCCTTGTTTGTGGGACAAGTGACCCACCTCTGCACAACTATTTAACTGATAAGTCTACGAAAGCATACACACTCTACCCCTCTATATATAATAGTACAATATAATAAAAAAATTAATATAAATTATTATGATTATAGCACACGTGTTAATTTTATATATTTTTTTCAAATTTATATTTTATATTTATTTTCTATACCTAACAATTAAAAAATAAACCCTATAAAAATTGTTTAATCACTAATTTTAACCAATCAAAAAATAAAAATTTTAATTTAAAAATTTTAAACATAATTTCAAATTTTTGAACATTCATTTTAATATGATATTTTTTTATAAACTATATAATTTTTTATAGATTTTTTTACAAAACAAAAAGTCAAAATACTTTCACCAAAAACCAATTACAATATAAACACGTCTCTGGACGGGTATAATAAAGTCATGTCCTAGTGATATTCTCACTTAATTTGCAATACAAAATCATAACACATTTATAACAATTAATTAATGCAATATTGTGAGTAATGGTAAGGTCGATCAAACCATTAAAAATGAATTGACTTTCAAGTTTTAAACACATAGAGAGAGGAGTGGTGAAAATGTTGCAACTTTATTGATGTTATTATCCTTATGACCACTTAACATGAGAGTACATTCACTTTTTGTTTAATAATATGCATTCTCTCCTTTAAATTTTGAAATCTGAAATCTTTAACTAATAAATTAAATGTTATTTATATTTGCTACTTGTAATTGAAACTTTTTGGAAAACAAATAAGATATATTTTGGTAACAATTTCTATTTGACAAGGTTTTCGGTCTTATGGGCTTCTATAGAAGACCCTAGAAAGATCAGAAAAGTTTTTATGCATGAGGTATATGTATAGCCATGAATAATAAGGGAGAATTTTTGATATTGTTTCAAAGCCTTTGCATACTAATTGTAAGAAATGTTGGGGAGATTACAGTGACAAGAATTCTTTCTCATCATAGATGCATTAAGAAGCGGTAGACAGATTTCTTCACTAGTGACTGCTATAATCAATGATCACACTGAAAACCTTTCTCAGAAGCATAAATCCACTTCGTCCAAGTTCTGAAAATTAACACTTTAAATATTGATCAAATTTCAAATAAAAGCTCCTCATTGGAAGAAGGGAATCTTCTCACATAAGAAGTGGAGCAAGTGAGATTCATCACCCAAACCATGATTCCTCTCTCACAAGTTAACAACATTAAGGCTAGATTTATCTTCATCAAAAATAAAATGCAAAGGGAATCCCCCCTTCCCTCCCTCATTAAGTCAAACGAATTTCAGTGGGTGGGAGTATTAACTCCCCTCCAAGCTATCCTAGAAGATTCAATGACCGCATCCTTGATGGTTGGTGACAAAGGCTCAATGTATCTCCCCTTAATGATTGTCCTAATCACTCTCTAGTGACATTCCCCTCGCTCATATTGCTCCTGCTTGCTAGCTTAATATATTCATGTCTTTCTTAAAGAGATATTGATTTAACTTTGGTTTCACCATATTAGCATTGCCATGATAATGTGATGTTGAATTTCACAACTCTTCATTGATTTAAAATATGCCTTTAATCTTATATAAACTAGTAATCTATTTGACAACCATAACAATTATATTTTAGCATATAATACCTGTGACCCTCAAGTGAAAAATTTATACTCCTTGCTCATCTTATGTTTGCACAACCGAGGTCGGAAAATTCAAGAAGGGGTGTTGCTCAAGTTAATAGAAAGCTCTAAATGATAGTCCATTAGTTTGCATTATAACATTGTTGTTCAAGTGATTGTGCTTCTTAAATCACATTGACTTCCTTCAATCTTGAATGCTTCATACATGTATTTGTAACATTGCTCTTGGAAACTACATACATATAAAGTGTAAATGCATGCATGCATGTGTAAATATTGTATCACATTTACATAATTTCAACTAGTTAAAAATGGCCTCTTTTGTCTTGTTTGAGGAAAGTTATTTCAATCTTGTTACGTTTAGAGTCATAGGAAGATAGTTTTATTGGTGGAAGTGGTAAAGTGTTATAGCCTCCATTCGAGTTTGATTCCTCAAAAAATTGGTTGGTGGCTCCTGCAAGTGATTGTTGATTAGAATAGTCATTATAGCTATTAAGTCAAACTATGTAGTACAAAAAAAATAGAACACATGGAAACATCAACTTTTTTTCAATACAACTAATAATCATACTTTTTCAAAAAACATTTTTTTTTTTAATTTCTTTTTATTATTTTCAAAATGATCAAATTATTGTTTTATTTCACTTATTAATATTATCAATTAAAAAATTATTTTTTTATATTATTAGCATTTTTATAGTATTAACATTGACATCAAAGCAACAACATGTAATTATAATGATAATTACAATGATACAAAATCAAACTATGTTTCATGTTGTAATTAAAATGATACAAAACCAAACGTGTTTTAAAGAAATTGGAAAAGTTCCACTAAGATCACAATGTCAAATTTAAAACCCTGATATTATGATAAGCCTTGAGTGATTAATGCATGATCTTATGACAAATCTTGAGTGATTAACTAAATCACAAGTTAATAATCATTGAAACTTCATAAGAGGAGTTGAAAATAGGGAATGTTTAAAGTATAGAGACAACGATACCGTGAGAGAAGGTTTCAACACTCTAACAATGATATCAATTTGCGGGGAGACCAATTAAGGGGCCCCTTAAATTTTTTTTAATTAAATTGTCAAACAAGAGCTAGAAAGTGAAGTTCTTAAAGATAAGATGATAGGTTTTAGATAAAATACAACTTAAATTGGTAGAATTTTAATGGGAAATTTCCTTCAAGGAGTTTGTGATTTACAAGGTCGACACAAAATCTTTAACAAAGAAATCCCAAAATCCCAACTTTTATAGTGAAGGATCCCAAATTTTGATAGTAAAGGGAAGGTTTATGTAAAGGCTTGGACTTGTTGAATTAAGAAGCTATGACTAACTTTATAATGACACTCTTTAAAGGGTTTATTCATGGGAATACAATCTATAAAGTGAAGTTATTAAAGATAAAATGACGAGGTTTTAGATAATCAATAACTTAAATTAGTATATTTTTAATGAGAGGTTTCCTTTAAGGAGTTTGTGATTTATAAGGAGGTATAAAGCTAAAAGGTGTTGAGATACCTAGAACACAAATTTTTTAACAAACTAATACCAACATTTTATAGTAAAGGGATCCCAAATTTTGATAGTAAAGGGTAAGTTAAAGGCTTGGACTTAATTGAATGAAGAAGATATCACTAAATTTACAATGACATTTCTTCAAGGGTTTACTCAAGAATTAGGGAATACAATCTATTTATTGTAAGGTGTGTTATTGTTTTTAATAATTTTAATATATATATATATATAATAATTTTGTTAAAAAATATTTAAAAAGTTTAGTATGTCAATTTGGTCTAGTTTGGGTGGTTGAGAGGAGTCTTATCCTCCCCACTCAAGTTCCATTCTTTGACACATTGAGCTCTTTAGTATATTTTTGTAACAACTTTGAGCCTTTTTGTTCACCTAGAAGAGAGAAAATTGAACTTAAAAAATTCAACACAATTCGTTCTATCTCTAAATGCGTCACCTTTATTGTGCAAATGAACTTATATCTATCAGTTATCTTATATGTAAATTCATGTGTTTTGTGTTAATGTTTGTTTTTTAATTATTTGATACTTTGGACACAGTCATTTATGGGAATTTGGGTTATAACTTAGAGTTTTGGTCACCCTTTTGTATAAAAGGGTGATTCCTCCTCTCTTTTGTATCATCATTTTATTATTAGCAAATGAAACCATGTTACTTATTTGAATCTTATTTTTGAAGACGTTTTTCTTCATCATTTAGGAATTTCAAATGCAGTCTAAATTATTTTAATCCTTTATCATAATTTATCTTTGTATTTTCCATTATCAATATTTAGTATAGTGGCAATGCCCATTTTGATCACATGGACATTACAAGTTTTTTGCAAAGATAAAAGCAATATATTTCATTGCAAAAACAAAGGTACATCAGGACAACAAGCCTAAAGATGGTTGTAAAAAAATTCTAGAACATATAGTAGCATCATCTCTGATTCTTGAACATTTGCAGAGAGAAGAATAAGGGAAATACATTGATATCAAAACATCAAAGTCGCCAACAGAGAGAGGAAACAACTAGAAAGAGCCATAGAAATACCAAAGTAGATGTCGAACCTCATGCCCATAATTCTGATACCAACACCAAAATGACGACTAACAAAAGAGGAAACAACCTTCACTAACGGAGAAGCCCATAGAACTGGTAGAAGATTGAGCCATAGAGAAAAATGAAACAACCCATAAAATCCATAGAACTCCCATAGCAAAGAACTATCATAGCAAACTCCAACCTTTGTGCCAAAAGGTATGGTACCAAACACCAAGGAGACGACCAACACAAGAGGAAAACAAGGGTTGGCACCCACAAGCATCATCAAAGAGCAATAGTCATTTAACAATAGGAAGAGAGAAACCTTCACAAAGTATTGCTCGTAACCACCAAGACTCCACGTGTCACCATAGGAGAACCACAAAAAAGTTCATCAGTGTCATGTCACAACAGAAGACAAAACTAGAAACACATATATGAAACTTAGTCCAACATGGGAAGCATGCAATCTAGAGAACTAGCAAACGATGTATCAGTTGGGTCTCCAAGAGGATCAATTAGATCCCCCAAGGCCAAATTTGACACCACATTGTTATCCACATGACTCAGACGAGCATCTAGATCATTAAATTGGAATTTGATGTTTCATAGAATTCTCTAATGTCCTTCAGTCCAGAAAAGATATTGTAATTGTGAACTTGCTTGTCCTTAAAAAACAAGCATAACAAAGAATTCATTTGTTAATGCATAGACAATGAATGTAAGAAATTTATTTTCTTTTGTGAGATCTTCCCAAGTATGGAACCCATTTCAGATCATCACCTCCAACCTCTGAATCATAGAAATATAAATGCTCCCTAGACTCCTTAGATTCCAAGAATAATATTTCCCTGCGTACCTCCAAATGTGCAAAATCAAAATATGAAGCAACCAAATCACATGCAAATGTGTCACCCTGTTTGACGCCAACATAACCAACTCCACCCCCCTACGACTCACCATAGGCTGACGGGGAGGCATGGCTTCTGATACCAAAGAGAAAGATTGACAACCAACTAACGAACCACGATCGAAAAAAGAAACAAATGGACGAACCATCACCCCATTCAAACCTAACCGAAACACGATAAGGTTGCCCCCAATATCAATAGCAAAGGACCCAATTCAATGGTCGAGTGCAACTCACCACACAGGAGAGGTGTACACTTCAGAAGAACACACTACCAACAGAAAACCACTAGACAATTTGGACAACCACAAAACCTAATTGTCCAGATCCAAGTCGATAGACCCCAGACTTGGTAGAATTGAAGTGGAAACAGGAGGTTCACAAAAGGGTAAACAACACCCTAATTCACCAAATCCAAATGCAACAAAGGAGTATACAAGAGATAACTACTCAGAACCCAACTTATAAGACAAAGTTTTACCAAAACAAGCAGGGAAGTCTAGAATTCAAATCCACAGTGAAAAATTGCAAGGATACCAACAACCATAAACCAACACTAGGCAGGGGTACGAAATACTTGAGAATTCAGAATATGAAAGAGGCGAATTGGAAAAATTAGCCACCAACTCAAAAATAGGCCATTGCGATGTGGTATGCAAGAACAAGATGAAATACGTTGACATGCTCGTCGAACCACCCTAAAGAGAAACTGAAAAAGGGGAACCCAATGTTGCCCACATCTAGGAACTAATGTCGTCACCAACAACTCAAGGAAATCATATAGCAGACCATAACAAATGCAACTCCCAAAAACACCATAAAACTAGAGGCGAGGAGGAGAGGATTACACCTCTCCTCCACTGCAACACACAACATACCTTTGCCACCCCATGTGCATGCATTTAAATTGAAAGGAATTTGGGTATAAATCCCAAGTCCACCGTCCTCCACTGTGCCACACCATTCCCAATGAAGGATGATTGTACACCTCTATGTCGTATTCCAAGAGACTACTAGATTACACCCCCATCGGGGGACATGGACATTACATATAATATTAATATAGGTTTTGGATTTATATGACAAAAAAAAAATTGGTGTATAAAAAGGATAAATATACATAATCACATTTCTAATGAATGCTTACTCCTAAGTTTTGAATCAATATCAAGGGACATACTACCACTACGTTTTTCCCTTGCAATGTTATCCATTCAAGGACCCCGTCTTTAATTAGCTTTCAACTAGAGTATTCAAGTGAATGCCATTCTTTTTTTTAAAGCTACATTTAAAATAATTTCAATGAGGGGTTATATAAGATATTTCAAGAAGTAGAGACAAAGTGATAAGCTTTAGGAATAATTTTCCATTTTTTGCCTCAAAACTCTTGCAAAAAGGGAAATCATCATAATGCTCAATTAAGGTGTGAAACTCAAGGTTGTTTTCCATTGCTTGAAGAAGTTTACATTTAACTGGATATAAAATATGTTTTTTTTTTTTCCTTGTCATTAGGAAAAGAGAGATATTTAATGCAAGTTTTCCTATTTTTGTGTGTATTAAGCCCTCACTTAAAAAGGTTTAAAAAAAAGTAGGGCATATTCAAATAGGAACTAGATGGAAGTGGGTTAAGGCCTTTAGGAAGATTGGCAAAACCACCCTCTTCTGATCCTTTGGGGCTTTTGAAGGTCTTAGTTTCAAGTCCAAGTGCTAGAAGATGAATTCATATGTGCTAGCTTGGGTTATATCAATGAGATGGTCAAGCCCCAATAATAGTCCTCCCCCCCCACCCAAAGTGGCACCCATGTCATTAATGATTACCTAGATGGCTTAGATCAAAGCAATTATGGAGTGTAAACATGTTTGTTAGTTTTTTAAGAAAAAGAAAAAAGAACAAAATAATTGGATGGAAGCATTAGCAAATGCATTTCGTCATATTTTTATTTGTTAAATATAGAAAAATAATATGGGACATAAATAGATACATGGTTGGATCTAGAATAAACTTGTGAAAATGGTGTGTGTGTGTGTGTGGTGGGGGTGGGGTGGTGGTTTACGAACCCCAAAGATCGGTGACTGCTACATCCACGAAATATTTGTACCAGGCAGATCCACCCGAAGGGATCATTTTTTGTCAGCTCAACCATGGAGCCTAACCCTGAGAGTGTCAAGAGAATTGAACCCATGACCTTTCAATAGCAAAGGTGCTTTAACAATGGGGACTCGACCAATTGAGTTAAGTTTCCCTTTATACACTTCATTTTTCACTCGGATGGATCACCACATGAAGAGGATTTATAAGAGGCATGGGAGATCTCCCAACTTCTCTTCCATAAAGCTCTCCCTCTTTATGACAAATTTCCTAGAAAGAATAATATACTAGTTGAAAAATAAAGCAAAAATAATTAAGGGATGTCATTGGCACGTTGAGATAAATAGTTTTAACTCATATCTTCTTCATTTGAAACTCTCTCTAACACCCCAACCATTTTTTACATCTATGTGGTTGAATTTTTTGATTAGATGATTCCTAGTGTTGTGGTTGAAATTATGACCTTTATAACTTTGTTGAGCATTTTAAACAAAGTATAGTAAACAAGTTCATCTCGTTCATTAGAGAAAACTATTCTCAGAGAATATATTCATTTGAGTGGGTGAAAATGATACCACAAAACTTTATGTGGTTGAAGATTTATACCTCTTTGATAAGATGTACAAACAATTTAGGAATAATGCACATGAAATAATAAGATAACCATGTTAAATTGATAGATATGAATAATAAGATAACCATGTTAAATTGATAGATATGAATAATAAGATAACCATGTTAAATTGATAGATCAATCCCCACATTAGTATACACAAGATATCCCTTAATTTTCCTTGCAATTTGTAATTGATTGGAATTCGTACACTTGATATATTAAAATTTTACATGCATTAAACAACCCAAGGTCCTACTTATGGTAGATCTTAGAAATGTGTTAAACATCTTAGATAAGAAACACGTGAAAATGATTGCCCCTTTGTCTTAATACTTATGATGAAAATTACAATAACGGGTTATCCCTTTTGGACAACTTTTATAATACAAACATCAAAGGAGGGGATGATCCCTAGGCATTTAATGGTTGTATTTCATGGGAATGTGCTCCAACAACCACGAGAGGGAATTCTTCTTGTTTAAACAACGTGACCATGAATACATTGTTAATGGACCCTAGTCACACAAAGGAAGGCCAATTTGGATTCAATACTTGCTTATTTTGTATGGAGGTATAACCTTCTCACCAACCCCATACTTTAAATGTTACTTAACTACTTAAAAAAATGTGCACACTTTTGATAAAATGGCCATAAAACTTTATTTAATAATGAGTTGGAAAGCTTTTGGAAGACCTTCTAAAATATAGGGACCTTTAATGTTTGCAATAGGGATCCCATGCTTGTTTAGGACTTGTTGATCGTGTTGGAAGTCCGCCAACAAAGGGGGTATCCATGGTATGAAGTCCTAATTATACCTCACACCATTGGACTAGGAGACCCTCTGGATAATAGGTCTGATCACCATTATTCTCAGGGATTTTCCTTAACTGCAATTATCAACATAAGGGATTATAAAAACAATATTTGAAGCACTTAGAAAGTAAGTTGACATTGTGAAGCATTCAATTGCAATGTATATAAGGTACTTTCATGGAAGGGAAAAGAAAGAGTGAGCCTTTAGAAGAAAAGTAATAGTATTATCCTAAAATAGACACACAAGAGCATGGAAATAATTGTTGATTAACCTACAAAGCAGTCCACGAGATAACAACGATCATAAAAGAAAGTAACATCGCACCTTCAATAAGATGCATACCAAAGGCAACGAAATAATTTATTTTCATTTGTATGTGTTAACATAAACATACACCACAAACAATGAAATAATAATCTTACAATAATTCACAACATATGCATGAAAGTGCACCGACTATGAGAGCTTCATATAGTAGGTGAAAGTCCCAAGATGCACAATTACAATGTTGCCATACTGGGCCCAATAACATTAAGTCACTACTTGCTCCTCCAAAGAGTGATATTCTTTCCTATGCCAAGCTAGAGAAGACAAGGTGAAAAGTCCAAAAATAACTTTGCTTGAATTATGAGGGTTTATTTATAACAAATGATGTGACCTTTCACCTCCCATGTGACACTCTCTCATGACTCTTGAGATTCTACTATGACTCTTAAACTTCTTACATGACTCTTAGTAGGACTTCCTAGTGACTTTTTACATTCCATGAGTGACCCTTGGGCTTCAACACAATTTAAATTTTATCACTTTTGAAAATACAATAACAACATTCCACAAGTGACGTGGAAAAATGCATTGACACATATGACTTTTGTGGTTGTAAATAGTTTTCTGGATCCATCGCATATTATTAAAAGGATATTGATGTTTTGAATTAACACCTATGGTTCATCTTCAAGATGCAGAAATGTGGTGACGCTTTGAGAAGCCATGAATTGGCGACGATGACATAAGACTTCATAGTGCATAAAGGCCAAGCTCTTCTTTTTTTTGGTGTGACTTTGACTTCTTCATGATGGATCTTTGCTTGTTCTTCGTCTTCACCCTCCAAAGGGTCTAAATGGGTTTTGAAACATTCCAAATCAACATGAATTTCCACATCTTTGTCTTGGTCCAAGACTCCTTCATGTCCATCATGATGGCTCCTCCTCTTGATTCTTCTTCACAAGTGCCTTCTTGTAGCCTCTCCTTTATAACCTCCCTTAATCATCACCCTATCATGTTGAGATGATAATACTTGCAAATGAACTCCACTCATCACAAGCCAACATTAGTCTGAAAACCATATATTCTACCTTTGCTTGCTCATGGAAATTTTGATTGTGATGAGGAAATGGGCAAGGGTTTTGAGAGAGAGAGACTAGGAATTATGTAGTTGAGCTCAATAGTGACCAAGGGATGACCATGTTGTCCACTGGAACTATGTAGTGCACAATAAGGGGAGACTGTCAAGGCTCTGCACAGTGGGAAATTCCAGGAGATAAGGGTGATGAGCTTGCTGACTGAGGATGCATAGGTGTGTAGTGCTCAAGAAAAAGGAGGTAGGGATTGTGCAACTGAGCTTCATAGGGATTAAGGGATGACCCCATTGTCACTAGAACTACACAATTCATAGGAGGCAAGACAGGACAAGATATTGCGCAGTGAGGAATTTCAGTGAGCAAGAGAGACATGACTAGCCACTATAACTGTGCAATGATTGAGGAGCATGCTCACTAAATTACACAATTCTCTTTAGCAATGACTAGGAGGAGGCTCCACTATTGTATGACCCTCCTCCCACATCTACCCAAATAACTGTCCAACCGGGGTAAAAATGTGACAAAGAGTTACTATGATATGATTCAACTCCCTATGTGTCAGTTAAGGAAGTGGAACTGGTAGAACACAATAACATAGACCTTCCAGACCCACTGTAGAACCCCAGGAACCATCCAATCTTCCAGGCGACTAGCCCCTGAGACAAACTAACTTTTTACCTCATTAATCCCCTAGTCGGTCCCATTGACATGGGCATGAGTGTGACTGGTGTTGAGTCTTGAAAATGTCATTCATTTGCATTACACTTTCGCTATTATGACCATTATATCACCTCCATTTCACCTCCATTTCACTACTATGTCACCACATTCATCCCACTTTCATTATCATTGGGCTACCTTTATGTTTTTCCAATATTTATTATTTTTAAGCCTTTTAAGTGAATTTGTGGTTAAACATTAGAAAATAATGTGCATATGCTTATACCTAACAAATGGGTTGAGTTTGTTGACATGTGTAGGTTGAAAGGAGGCTTCTAGAAGACCCTTATGTGGCACTCTAAGGCCAAATTCGAATTTGGTTGAAAAGAATCATGGGATCATGAGGATATGTGTCACATCTCCTAATTGTATTGTAACTCTAAAAGACATGTGTCTTATCAGTTCCTATTTTGATTAGGACTCTAGAGGTAGAGGGAGATATTCATGGATTATCATTAATGAGATGGCTCACATCTTTTTGTATAAATAGGAGGTCTCTCTCCTTCATTAGTTAGTCTCTCTTTAGTCTTTTCTTAGTCCTTTTAGCTTGTTAGTCTCATGGCTTTTGAAAGCTTTTGTACTTTGCACTTTTGAAGAAATTGAATAAAGCTTTGATGTTCTCAACATGGAAGGAGATGTGAAGTAGATGTCATGGAGCATATTAGGATGTAAGTAGATTAGATTTCATTTTGTAAATATTGCTTTGTAGAATGTAAGGTAGATTAGATTTTCATTCATGCAATTTTAAGTATGCTTTGATTTCATAGGTAGAAGGGGGCCCCTGCCTTGTACAGTTTGAATTATTGCATTTTATTTTCTCTCGGGATTTGTTTTTATGTTTATGTATTTGCTTTACAAACTAATGGTATTTGAAGTTGACAGGTTCAAGCTGCTGCCTTTGTTTTTATAGCTGATTTTTAGTCTTATTTCTCAAAGTTCTGCTAACACATGAATGATCTTTTATCATAAACTGTTATCTTTTAAGGATCAGAATACCACTAACTTGCAGTTGGCTTTGAGTGCTTTTTAGACTAATCTTTCACTACTTTCTAATCATACTTTGCATAGTACATATGGCTGAAGTAGAGAGTTAGAAAGAGCAAAACGTTATCACTAGTCTTTAAAGTAGATTTTTCTCATTTTTAATCACTTTTCTAATTCAACTTGAGCTACTTCCTAATCATACTTTGCATAGTACATATGGCAGAAGTAGAGAATTAGGGAGAGATAATCATTATCTTTGGTTTTAAAAGTGACTTTCTTTTCTTTTATTTGCAGCAGCATGAATGGTGTCTAGTGCCATTGGAAGTGGTCATTTACTTTCAAGTCATTTCAAGTTCTTTGCTTTCAGTTTCATTTCAAGTTATTTCTTTCAAGCTCTTTCTTTGCAAGTTTAAAAGTTTGATTACTTTCTAGACTTATTTCTAACTACTTCCTAATCGTGCTTTACACAGCACATGTGTTTGAAGCAGAGTTTTGGGAAGAGTTGAACATTATAACTGGTCTTTAAAGTGGTTTTTCTTACTTGTCACCTTAGAGCTTGACTACTTTTTGGACTTATTTCTGACTACTTCTTAATCGTGCTTTATACAACACATGTGTTTGAAGCAGAGTTTTAGGAAGAGTTGAACATAAACTATAAAACAACGAAGTAAGAGAAAGGTTAACTAAGCACATATAGTGCACCACACTTCATCAGTTTACGATACCCGGATTGATAATTTATGTAGAGCAATTTAAGACGTTAAATTGACTAAACATTTTGGCGCCGTTGCCGGGGAAGTGTAATTAGGAGACCTTATTTCTTACATCTGGAAAAAAAAAAATTAATAATCCTTGAGTATGCTCTCCTCTTGCACTTTGTGTGATCTGGAGGATCAGAAAAAGGATTGTTAAATAAAAAAAGACAAAATAATAATTCTTGAGTATGCTCTCCTCCTGCACTCTGTGTGATCTGGAGGATCAGAAAAAGAATTGTTAAAAAAAAAAAAAAAAAAAAAAAAAAAAGTAGGAGACAAAATAAACTTCATCACTTCAATTGATTCAATAAAAATAAATAAAAAATAAAAGATAAAACTCAAGTGCTTTGATAGGTTCAAATTGTCCAAAATTGTCTGGTTATGCTTTGTAGTGGTCTTCAAAACACTGTATCTTGTTCAAATAAGGTTTTGCAACTTAGTTGCAGAAACTGCCCTGATCCCGCAGCTATCTGACAATCCCGCAGCTGTTTCAAGGTTTAACAAGTTACAGGCATCTAATAAAAAAACCGACCACATGGGCATCTCCAGAATTGTCCCGACATGGATCTTATCCTAGTCACCCAGCTCAGATCAATGAAAAACCAGCCTAGGACCTTAGTCAAAGTCTTGTTTTTAACATGTTTTTCTTGAAGTATTTGCTGCCTGAAATTGAAAATCATTAATCCTTTTTATAAAAATTTTACAATTTCAGAGAAGAGAAAAAAAAAAAAGAGAGAGAAAAACAATCTAGGGCTATCTCTATTCTTAGTTTTCACTGTGGCTTCAATAAAAAAAAAAAAAATATGCCTCCCTGTTCAAGCTTTGACCTGTTGATTCCTGTAGGAGGCATTCATCATTTAGTGGCAGATTTCTGAGTTGATTTCACCTTTGGATAGCTACCTTATCAATTAGAAGCAGAGAATTGAACTTACTAATGATGGAAGCACCATTTGCATAAAGGAAGTGAAGGACCTTACTGTTACCAAGGAAAATCCAGATGTTTCCAGCAATGACTTGTTGAATAAGATTCAGAAAATTGGAAGGTCTCTTGCTCAGAAAGACATGGCTGATCCCCCATACCTAGTCGGGAATGAGTATCGATTTTGATTCTCCAGTAATGACTTTTGGTAGCTTGGCCATGGCTGATGCTGCCACTGTTAGTAGTAAGATAAGTTCAAATAAAAGACCATTTTCTGGTATATCATTCGATGACATGTGTAGGCTCTATCTGTCTTTGGCTTCACCTCCTGCACTTCTTAACACAGTGATCTGATTGAAGAACCATTTGCTGGATCAACGGCTTAGTGAACGGAATAATCTGCTCCATCAATAGAATCCAAAGCGGTAAACTCCATTAAGGCCGCTGAAGAGTCTTACCCTCACCAACTCCGTAGATTGAGAATTAACTCGCTGATCACAGAGATTGATAGAAAGTGTCTCTCTGGCTTTCTTATAGGAAAGGTTGACCTTCGGCACATACATGATAGATGGCGCGGCAAGATTCAATGGTGTGATGAGAATGAATGACGAATTGGAAAAATCTTCACAGGCCGAACACAGAATAGTATAGAAAGAAAAATCAACTCAGAAAAAAACGTAAACAGCTAAAAAACGTCATATTTTAAACGTTCGATTCTCCCAAACAGAGACGAATTTCAAAAAACTAAAACATGGGTTTTTTTTCCAGGTGGGTTAATTAGATAACCCAGAAACCGTTTGAGAAAATTCGTGGCGGTCTGGGAGAAATCTTCGGTTCTTTGGAGCCTCTTTTTTGCCGCCGCGTGAAGAAAAACGTGAATTGATTAACTGATAGTTTAAATGTGTGATTCGACTCCGCGTGCCTGAGGGAAGGAATTCTAATTGGGATCAATTATATGCTGGCATCCAAAACCAATTATACACCTTTACACGCCTTCCATCTTATTCAATTCGAACCTGTTTAGAGACGTGTCCCAATTGAACACGACTCTCTGCCATTAAATCTCATGAAGACGCTGTCGGTTAAATGTTGGAAAAAAATCATGTTTGAAGAGCTCAGGGAAATGAAGGATTCCCTCACATTTCAGATTACTCGTCCTAAAAATCTACTCTAGAGATAATTGACGGTTGTTGTGATTTCTAGGAAAAGAATACGCGTCCCTTAAATCTCCGGAAACAGAACAACAAACACTCAATGCAAAAGCCTAATTACACACTGGCATGACTGATAAAAGGATACAGAGATAGGATTCCTCAGTTACACTTTGCTCAAGATCTTGATTTCCTTTCAAACAAGTAAGTGTTTCTTTGAGTACGAAATTTTGCATATCAACATATTCGAATACTTAGTGAAAGCACATACCTGTTTTAGAATTTAGTAGCCTAACTTTTGACTCACTAATCTTGATTATGGGAAGCAAGAAAATAGAATCCGGATCAGTATACACCACTTGTGTCAATTTCTTTATTGCATTCTGCATTTATTGTGATTTAGGGGTGAAAATGTATGCTCCACTAAGTGCTCAAGAAATGACTTACTATGAACATGTTCAGAAGCACCATGAGGAGAAAGGTTGTTTGTATGCCTGCCTCTTCACCATGTGCTGCTGAGTCTGCTGTTACAAAATCTGTTGTTGCTGCCCTTGAGAGATATACTCTGCTGTTGCTGCCCTTGAGAGAGTAGAGAATGATGCAGTCATCTTCCCATACAGGAAATTCATGTCACAAAGAAAAAAAAACACAACAAAACATTAAGATGTGGACTCCAAAGGATCAAAATAATTTTGTTATGGACTTTTTGTCATATGATTCCCTGATATGATCTGAGGTTTTTGTTGTAATTACTACACTCTGTTTCAGCCACTCCATTTCACAGCACTTTCTACACTCTGCAATCCCGCAGCCATTTAGCGATCCCGCAGCCATTTAGTGATCCCGCAGCTGTTTTGTTAAACTCTAGGTTGTAGGTGTCATCAGGCAAAACAGGTCACATGGGTAGCTAGGGAAATGTCAGTACATGGATGGTGTCCTATTCATTCGGTCAAATTTGCTGAAAAAGACCCCGGTCAAAGGAAGTCAAATTGGGTGTTATAACAAAGTCGCCACACTGAGTCGCCACACTAAGTCGCTGCATGTCAAGAAAAAATAATAATTTTGAATCAATGAAATGAACAAGTTATTTTCTCACTTTTCTGAAGGTATTGATTAATTTTGGACTGATAATGAAATTGAATGGCTAACTTTTTATTCAAGATTTTTTAGCTACAGAGCTGTTCCTCAATTTCGCAGCCAGAAAAACCTCATTGTTCAAATCAGCCTATCTTTCTCATACAAAATCAGGTTTTGATGATTTAAGTACCATTGGAAAGATCTCAACAAGATTTATACATTGAGAAATATATCATTAGAGTTTGAAATGGCAAATAATGAAATAAATTGCTGAAAAGAAGCAACATCAACTTGAGGCACTAATTCCAAAGCAGGTATAAATTCTTTTGATTTTTCCTTTGAGAACTTGTTTCGTTAATACAAATTCCTAGTTTTGTGTGTAAATATCATAACTAGAGAGATTGGCCACCTCTCTCCTTTGATAATCTTACATTCTATTGCAGAAGAAGTATTAGTTTTTTTGCAGGTTCCAAGAGGAAGGACAAATGACTACAAGGGAATGATGTCTCTCTAAGAGACCAATTTGTTTCATAAGAGGATGATCAGCAACAAAGAGGAAATATGCTGATGCAAAATCAGATCCAAACACTTGAAAAACTTTCAGATACTATTGTCTCCATCACATCCATACTTCATAATAAACCATTCACCTCATTCCACTCCATATTTTCCATTTTTATTCACATACACTTTCCATTTATTTTCGTCCATTCATAACCCACCAATAAAAGCAAAAGGCTCATTCACATGCTTATTGCCATTGTCATTTTTGTTCTCCATTGCCATTTTCCATGTTCACTTTCCATTCCTTGTCATTTTCATTCCGCAAATAAGCCCTGCTTCAATGCAAATTATTGAGTCCATAGTCCTTTGAGTCTAAGTTCTTTGTAAAAACACCTTGAGACTTGCATGCCTTAATGGCAAGTCCTCATGCTGACAAACAATGGGAATACATTAATGTCCCTTGTTCGTTAGATCTTCTAGGTGACTCGACATCAGCAAATTCATTCGTACCTAGCAAGATGTGTTTGGGCATCTTGACTCTCATTGTCATCAATGGTGAGAGTTCTCGTGTTGACTAGTGGCATCCATTAATGGCCACTAAGCCAACAATTTCCTACTATGTTCGACATCAGAACATCTTTTCACATAGTAGGAATTGTGCCAATGAGTTTTGAAGACATGAAGACTATTATTTTTCAGCATTTTGGAGCAGATTCAGCAAGTTTTAGTAGAAGCAATAAAAAGCCATCTTATCTCTCTATCCATGACTCCTCTTGTTCAGCCACTTGAAGAAGAATGTGATCAGAAGTTTTCAGCCACCACACACATACAACTCATCCATTCCAAAGGTTAAGTGAAGGTACGACATTTTCTAACTTTTAACCATAGAATTCCATAAAAAGCTAGAATGATACTTGTTGGAAAAACATTTCTCTTCCTCATTTCGTAAAATTGCCAATACTATCAGTTGGGGGGGGAATACATTCATATTCATATCTTTCCATGTCCATAACATATTCAAGAGCTCACATACTTCCAACATATATTAATTATTACATTGCTATTATGAGCATACAATGGCTTTTGAAAAAGTGCTTAAAGGATAAATTGGATACAAACAAAATCATGGTTGTCACACAAGAACCAACCATCATGCAATCCAATAAAGATATACTTTGCAACAATAATCAAAATATCATTATGCAAAGTTCAAAGATCAAAATAGAAGGCAACAAAAAAAAATGGTTGTAACACAAGAACCAACCATGTTGCAATTCAAGTGAAACACTTTGCAGAAATATGAAGTTATCAAATGATATCATGCAAAGTTAAGCCAAAGCTCAAGGATCAAAAGAGTCAATGTAATATATGTTGCATGAGGACATGCAATAGCTTCAGTTGGGGGGTATGTTGAGTCTTGAAAATGTCATTCATTTGCATTACACTTTCGCTATTATGACCATTATATCACCTCCATTTCACCTCCATTTCACTACTATGTCACCACATTCATCCCACTTTCATTATCATTGGGCTACCTTTATGTTTTTCCAATATTTATTATTTCTAAGCCTTTTAAGTGAATTTGTGGTTAAACATTAGAAAATAATGTGCATATGCTTATACCTAACAAATGGGTTGAGTTTGTTGACATGTGTAGGTTGAAAGGAGGCTTCTAGAAGACCCTTATGTGGCACTCTAAGGCCAAATTCGAATTTGGTTGAAAAGAATCATGGGATCATGAGGATATGTGTCACATCTCCTAATTGTATTGTAACTCTAAAAGACATGTGTCTTATCAGTTCCTATTTTGATTAGGACTCTAGAGGTAGAGGGAGATATTCATGGATTATCATTAATGAGATGGCTCACATCTTTTTGTATAAATAGGAGGTCTCTCTCCTTCATTAGTTAGTCTCTCTTTAGTCTTTTCTTAGTCCTTTTAGCTTGTTAGTCTCATGGCTTTTGAAAGCTTTTGTACTTTGCACTTTTGAAGAAATTGAATAAAGCTTTGATGTTCTCAACATGGAAGGAGATGTGAAGTAGATGTCATGGAGCATATTAGGATGTAAGTAGATTAGATTTCATTTTGTAAATATTGCTTTGTAGAATGTAAGGTAGATTAGATTTTCATTCATGCAATTTTAAGTATGCTTTGATTTCATAGGTAGAAGGGGGCCCCTGCCTTGTACAGTTTGAATTATTGCATTTTATTTTCTCTCGGGATTTGTTTTTATGTTTATGTATTTGCTTTACAAACTAATGGTATTTGAAGTTGACAGGTTCAAGCTGCTGCCTTTGTTTTTATAGCTGATTTTTAGTCTTATTTCTCAAAGTTCTGCTAACACATGAATGATCTTTTATCATATACTGTTATCTTTTAAGGATCAGAATACCACTAACTTGCAGTTGGCTTTGAGTGCTTTTTAGACTAATCTTTCACTACTTTCTAATCATACTTTGCATAGTACATATGGCTGAAGTAGAGAGTTAGAAAGAGCAAAACGTTATCACTAGTCTTTAAAGTAGATTTTTCTCATTTTTAATCACTTTTCTAATTCAACTTGAGCTACTTCCTAATCATACTTTGCATAGTACATATGGCAGAAGTAGAGAATTAGGGAGAGATAATCATTATCTTTGGTTTTAAAAGTGACTTTCTTTTCTTTTATTTGCAGCAGCATGAATGGTGTCTAGTGCCATTGGAAGTGGTCATTTACTTTCAAGTCATTTCAAGTTCTTTGCTTTCAGTTTCATTTCAAGTTATTTCTTTCAAGCTCTTTCTTTGCAAGTTTAAAAGTTTGATTACTTTCTAGACTTATTTCTAACTACTTCCTAATCGTGCTTTACACAGCACAAGTGTTTGAAGCAGAGTTTTGGGAAGAGTTGAACATTATAACTAGTCTTTAAAGTGGTTTTTCTTACTTGTCACCTTAGAGCTTGACTACTTTTTGGACTTATTTCTGACTACTTCTTAATCGTGCTTTACACAGCACATGTGTTTGAAGCAGAGTTTTAGGAAGAGTTGAACATAAACTATAAAACAACGAAGTAAGAGAAAGGTTAACTAAGCACATATAGTGCACCACACTTCATCAGTTTACGATACCCGGATTGATAATTTATGTAGAGCAATTTAAGACGTTAAATTGACTAAACAACTGGGACCCTCCAGTTGCTCACATAACATGGGTATGCTTGCAACTGGGGACTTTCTCAAGCAATTATGTTCCTGCGACTCCAACTTCTATCCCACTTTTTTAGGCCAAGGGCTCAGGTCACTACCCAACACTCCATGACACTTCTAGAAATGAAAGATTACAACGGAATAATGATACAAATATAATTAATTGAACAAGGACTCGACTGGACCCCTACTAGCCATGACAAACATTTCGACAAACATGTCACAAGGATGCAATCTACACGTTTAAACAACAAATATGAGCATATGGGTCTCATACTTATCTGAGAATCGCAAAGAAGCATTGATGCCTCATCAAAATAATTGCATTTCCATCTATTAAGTCACATATTCATCGTAATTTCAGTGATTAACCAAAACATGATGAGAGCCATACATTTCCACTGTCATAAAACTCATTCATAACCAACATATAACCAACAAAAATATCAAGGATATAACAGCCATATAAGCCACATATAAGCAAGTATATTTACCCATAAAATGCCAAGGAGAAAGAGAGCTCTTATTGATGATTGCATAAGCCGACCAAGTATGGGATTTCCATGAACCACTTGATCGTAGACTATGTTGAACCAAATCTTTCTTTTATCTAGTCAGCCTCGTGCCATGTTCCAAGCATGAATGTGGGATCTCATAAAACAAATCAATCAAAACCATCCAAAGATTCCAGAGGCCAAACTACCTCAAACCTCAACCAGTGATTCAACCTCATGGTCGGACATCCTTAATCATCACCAGATTGGTCTTTACCCAAGCTGTCTAGGGCTCCAGAGCGTTTGTTCCAACCAGGACTTCCAGGACTGGTAACTAAACCCACAACTGATGTTGGGCTTCCAAAGCGTTTGTCCAACCAGGGCTTCTAGGACTAGTAACTCAACCCAAGTTGTTACATGGATTCCAGGGCGCTTGCCCAACCAAGGCTTCCAGGAACTAGTAACTCAACCCATAGCCAAAGGCACAAGAAAACAAACCAGAAAATAAAGTAAAGCCACAACATCATGCCTATCGAGGAAATGGAAAGGCTAGGAAAAATTGTTGTCAATCTAGGCAAACCTCCATGTCAATGACAAATCATAACCAAGAAACCACATGCATACGCCATGCATGCCAAAACTAGTGAGGAAAACATACGTGCAACTCGGCACCTGCAAGAAAAACCCATTGTAGTTATTGATCCTGATTTCCTCTTGCGTTTTCTTGCTCTTCCTTTACCTTCTTGCTCCAAAACTCCAAGTATGCCACACTCCTCCAAGAGTGCTCCAAGAAAACTGTAAGTGTCAAAGAGTATGAGAGAGAGAGAATATAGAGAGAGCTCCAAAACTGAACTGACAAAAGCCATGAACCGATCCTCATGAGCCTTTTTATTAATGAGGCCTCTATTTTCTTTATTTTCCATTATTTCCTTCATTTTCCTCCTCACATGCATCTGGTGACCTTTCACCTTCCTTTTCTCCTAAATTCCATTATTTTCTTAAATAAAATGCTAATAAATGCCTCATGCCTTTCCAAAGCCTTTGCCATTTCCTTTGCTAATTTCCGTAGCCATTAATTAATCACAATTGATACCCATCACTATGTTTTTCCCAACGTTCAGCTTGGAATACGTGTCCCATGACTAAGTTCTTATTTTACATTTATTAATTTTTACATGGATTTTTGACCAAGGCTATTACAGAACCCTTCCCCTTGGGGGAAGATCGTCCTTTATGTTCAATGACACCTATAACCACAAGACTGTTGGAAGCAAAACATACTTTCCGTGGAGCTTTATAACTTAGCTCGTTGTAGTATTTACAATAATCAACCTGCTGAAAATAAAACCAACATGAAAACATAACATCATGACAACCATAATGACATGACATCCATACCGCTTATTAGAGCTTTATAACATTACTCATGGCGGTATTTAGATCCATATACATATGTACATATACCAAAGCATCATACCAAAACATATACCAAAACATATACCCAAGACATATACCAAAACATATACCTAAGGCATATACCAAAAAATTTGCTCAACCAATGAATAGAGAAGGATACATAGCCCGCATTTGATCTGTCATCTCCCATGTCGCTTCATCAGGCCCGAAGTGCTTCCACTGCACTTTAACTTGCTCAATTGCTCGGTTTCGGAGCATGAGCATCTTTCTCTGCAAAATGCACTGAGGTTTCGACTGAAATTTTCCTGCAATACAGACCAATCAATCACATGATCATCATCTTTAACATACTTCTTAAGCAATGACACATTGAAAATATCATGGAATTTCACTATCAGAGGCAGTGCAAGTTGATAGGCTACTGGCCCAATCCTCTCAAGAATCCTGAAAGTTCCACAAAACCGAGGTTCCATCTTGGCACATTATCTAATCCACAAGGATCTCTTCTTCGGCTTAATGTGCAAGTACACCTACTGCCCAACTTGAAACTCCTTAAACACCCTATTTTGATATTCATAGCTCTTCTGCCTATCCCGTGTTTCTTTCAAATTCTTCTTGATTACGTGAATTTCCTGTTCCATTTCCACCAACATGTCCAGTCCAATCAACACCTTGTTAACTAGATCACTCCAACTAATGGGAGTGTTACAACTCCACCCATACAATGCCTCAAACTAACGCATCCTCAAATATTCATGATACCCATTTTGTAAGCAAACTCTACCAGTGGAAGATACTCTTCCCACTTCCATTGTTGATGCATCACATACATCCTCATCATATCCTCCAATATCTTGTTGACCCTCTCTGTTTGTCCATCTGTCTGTGGATGATAAGTTGTGTTGAAGGCCAACTCTATACCTAAACTTGCAAATAACTCTTTCAAGAACCTAGAAGTGAGCTTAGCATCCCTGTATGACACAATTTCTTTTCAGAACACCATGCAATTTGACCACATCCTTAATGAATTCTTGTGCTACATCATTCGTTGAGTATGTAGACTTCACTAGAATGAAGTGCACAACCTTTGTCAACCTGTCCACCACGACCATGATGGAATCATGTTGTCTAGATGTCCTCGATAAACCTATGATAAAGTCCATGGAAACGACCTCCCATTTCCACTCTGGAATCATAATCGGCTGTAGTAGTCCACCTAGATGCTTGCACTATGCTTTTACCTGCCGACAATCCAAGCACCTAGCCATAAACTTTGTTACATATCTCTTCAAATTCGACCAATAGTAAAACTTCTTCATTGTTTTCAGCATCTTCTGATAACCTGGGTGATCTGAATATGGTTCACATGAAACTCCCTCAAGATCACCTTCTTGAGTTCATTGTTGTTTGGCACATATATCATGTCTCTAAACCTTACCAATCCATTTGTCGTAGGACAATAGTCCACATCCTGTTCACCTGCACCTATACATGTACTTGTACCTATACCATTGCATGTACCTATACCAATACATGTACATGTACCTGTACTCTACTGCAATCTATGCCTAAGCTCCATATACATGACATCCTGCTAACCTGCCCGCAAGATCTTGTCCTGTAGATCTGTCTCATAGGAGCTCATAACTACTATATGATTTACTTATATCCATATGCTGAGAGCATTTGAAACCCCGTTCTCTTTACCTTTAATATACTTTATCTTGTCCTGTAGATCTGTCTCATAGGAGCTCATAACTACATTATGATTTGGTTGGTCTAATAGATATCACAATCCACTATGATCACTCATTAATACAAATTGTCTACCAAGAAGATAGTGCCTCCACATATTCAATGCATGAATGATCGTTTCCAACTCAAGATCATGTGTCAGATAGTTCTGCTAATGCTTATTTAGTTTCTATGACTCATAACATACTGCATGTCCTTCCTGCATAAGGCTCCACCAAGCCCTCTCTTGCAAGCATCTATACATACCACAAACTCTTTGTCTGGATATGCGATCTTTAACATTGGAGCATGTGTCAACAACTGCTTTAACTGCTCAAAACTATTTCCTTTCCTTTGCAATGATGTGATAGGATAAGCAATCTACGGGAATCTCTTGATGAAACCGCTGTAATAACCTGCTAACCCCATTAAGGACCTCACCTCATACACGTTCCTAGGAGCTGCCCACTCCATGATAACTCTTACCTTTTCTGGGTCCACTGTTATGCCTTCCTTGAAAACCACATGTCCCAAGTAATGTAGCTCAGCCTGAAAGAAACTACACTTGTTGAGCTTAGCATACAACTGATGCTCTCTCAACAATCTCAATACTATTGCTAAATGTTCGACATGATCTTCTTCATTTCTAGAATATACCAATATATTATCAATGAACACAATAACAAACTTTTCCAAATAAGGATGCAACACACTATTCATCAAGCACATAAAAGTAGTTGGAGCATTATTCAAACCAAATGGAACTACAACAAACCCATAATGTTTGTACCTGGTCCGAAAAGTTGTCTTGTGAATGTCATCTTCTTTAATGCGTACCTCATGATATCCATATCTCAGATTAATATTCAAGAACACTACTGCTTTAGTTAGAGGAGGAATGACCTGTTATCCTCACCTATATGGATTCATTATTTAACAACACTACTGCTCCCTTCAACTAATCTCATCAATCCTCGACAATGGGTACCTGTTCTTGATGGTCACTTTGTTCAACTGCCTATAATCAATGCACAACCTGAGAGTACCATCTTTCATGTTCACAAACAATATCGGTGTGCCCCATGGTGACACACTTGGCCTAATGTATCCCTTTTCAAGCATTTCCTTCAATTGAAACTTAAACTCTACCAACTCCAGTGTGCTCATCCTATAAGATGCCTTAGATGTTGGTGCTGCTCCTCATACCAACTCAATAGAAAAGTATACTTCACTGTGAGGTGGAAACTCTGAAATATCTACGGGAAATACATCCTGAAACTTCTATAGAACTAGGTACCTGCTCAAAACATCTGCATCCTCAACTTCCTTACCTTTGTCACTAGAAATATGCACTGCAAATAACACACACCCTTTCCTGCGATTACGCTTGGCCTGCATAGATGTCACCATTCTCACTGATGTTGCTTTCTTCTTACCCTGCAAGACTCTTTGTTCCCCATTGTCCTTCAGGCACTCAATAGCTTTGTCAAAATAATCCACCTTGGTCCTATGAAGATACAACTAATATATACCCAATAACATATTGTATGATCCTCACGATATTATATTCAAATGTGTTGAGGTAGGCATACCATTCAAATCAAATGCACAAGCTCTTACCCATTGATGAACTCACTTCTTTGTACTTGTAGCCAACTGCACTAACCAAGACTCTGCATGTACTTCTTTATTCAAGCCACACTTATCCACCAGGCCAAGATTAACATAACTATAATTAGATATAGGGTCAATCAAAATAGAAACAACTTGATCACAAAACTTACCCTCCATCTCGATAATAAATGCCTGGTGATCTGCCTGCCTGTTATCCAGAACTACATAGATCCTAGGAGTACTTTGTTCAACATCTCCCACTGTCTGTGCCTCGTGAACATTGTAGATCTGCAGTCTACCACCCTCATATTGTGGACAATCTCTTCTATGATGCTCTCCTCCATAAGTCCAACACTACCTATTTTGACTCTTATTCTGCTCCTTAGACCGAATTCCTTGTCCTTTGCCAGATGCATTGAAATTCTTAGGTGGTGAACAATTCTCTTTGTTACCTATATCCCGAGGTCTTGCTCACTTCTTATCCAATTTTCCTTCATTCTTATCATTACACTTCCAATCCTGCTTAGTCTCAAATCTCGTTTCAATTGCTCATAACGATGCTTTAGATTTTTGATGGCTTCCTCCAATGGTTTAGGCTCATCAAACTCAATCCTATCTTTGAATGGTATCGACAACCCACTAATGAATTT
This sequence comes from Pinus tabuliformis, assembly GCA_031772625.1. Classification (NCBI taxonomy): domain Eukaryota; kingdom Viridiplantae; phylum Streptophyta; class Pinopsida; order Pinales; family Pinaceae; genus Pinus; species Pinus tabuliformis. The sequence continues at coordinate 102,245,954 of CM062804.1, forward strand.
TTGAATCTTGGCCTTCTCCTCCTTGAGGTAAGGCACATACCTTAGTAGCTCCAAGAATCTTCTAGTGTACTCCTCATCGATCATAGATCCCACCTTCAACTCATAAAATTCCTTTGCCATGTCATCATAGTATCTCTCCGATAGATACTTGTTCCATAATAACATATCGAACTCACTCCAAGTCAACTCCTCCTCATAAATATCTCTTACGCTCTTTCAATCTTCTCACCATATATCTTCTTTACATTTAAGATTGAATGTAGCTATTCTGGCCTTCATGTTTTTGGAGTAATTGTGCAATCTGAAGAACTTATTCATTCCAAGCAACCACGCTTCTACATCATGTTTTTTCTTCATCTCTCCATCAAATGTAGGTGGCTTTAATTTTTTAAACTCATTCGACAAATATCCCCTATCACTCCTCCTGACTCCTCCTGTAAGGATGATAACGATGACGACCATAGTGCATGTTAGAACTAGAACAAGAATAGTACCTATGTCTATCGCCTCTCCTATCCAGACTGTCCAAGAACCTGCCATCTCTGATCATGTCATATATGTCTGACTTGTACCCACTAGGAGACCTACTGCCATATGCCCCATTAGTTATGTCCTCTTGTTCATGACTGATCCAAAGTGTCCCTTGTCGCTGCAATTCTGACAAACTCTTAAGGGTTACGACATTAACCTCTTCTTGTTTCTCCTGTGCTTGTATGAGTATGTCATTATCTCCTTTGCAACTCCTTATTTCTGCCCTCGATCTTCTTATTGTGTATGCTAAGTCAGAAGAATTCCCAACACCACGTTTCCCATATGATCCATAAGGAGAATCTCGTGAATTGTCTTCTACCATCTTGTTAGTCGTCTTGATATCTTTCCTACAAGGTATCTTATGTCAGCTAAACCAAATCATAAACAAACCAACATATCTTAACATCATTCAGGGAGGATAGGTCATCTACAAGATCAACTGATTTAGCATAATACATGTATAAACATAATCATAACAACATGTATAAACATAATCATAACAACATGTAAATATGTAGCATATAGATAAAACAAAATATAGACATCATTCTAACTATCGTCTAGTCATCAATGCATGGCCATATCAATCACATACCATGACCTCATGCATGACAACAACAACCATACCAATGCACACTTGATAACACGTAAGCACTTGACATGGATAAACAACGCATAACCAATCATACACGCATGACAACATATTCTGCGACAACACAATGCATATGCAACAAGCACATAGACCATAAGCATAAGAAACACATATGCAACCGACATGAATGCATGATCAACACACCACCCATCCAGTTTGAGGGGTGAACCGTGCTCTGATACCACTCTGTAGTATGAGATATCACCCAAAGAGAACGAAACCATGGTCTGTTACCACTCAGTAACACCCTCCTCCCACATCTACCCAAGTAACCGACCAACCAAAGTAACCATGTGACAAAGAGTTACTATTATATGATTCAAATCCCTATGTGTCAGTTAAGGAAGTGGAACCGACAGAACACAACAACAAAGACCTTCCAAACCGACTACAGAGCCCCCAAGAGCCATCCAACCTTCCAGGTGACTAGCCCTTGAGAAAAATTAAATTTTTACCTCATTAATCCCCCAGACACTCCCATTGACATGGGCATGAGTGTGAATGGGACCCTCCAGTTGCTCCCGCATCATGGGTATGCCTACAACTGGGGAATTTCTGAAGCAGTTATGTGCCTAGGAATCCGACTTTTGTGCCACTTTTTCAGGCCCAGGGCTTAGGTCACTACCTAGAACTCCATGACACTTCCAGAAATGAAAGATAACAACGGAATATTGATACAAATGTAATTACTTGAACAAGGACTTGACTAGACCCCTACTATCCATGACAAGCATTTCATCAAACATGTCACAAGGATGAAATCTACAGGTTTAAACAACAGATTCGAGCATAAGGGTCTCCTACTTATCTGAGAATCACTAAGAAGCATTGCACCTCATCATAATAACTGCATTACCATCTATTAAGTCACATATTCATTAATACATTCAATGATTAACCAAAACATGATGAGAGCCGTACATTTTCACTGTCATAAACTCATTCATAACCAACATATAACTAACAAAAATATCAAGGATATAACAACCATATAAGCCACATATAAACAAGTATATTTACCCATAAAATACCAAGGAGAAAGAGAGCTCTTATTGATGATTGCATAAGATGACTAGGTATGGGACTTCCACGAACCACTCGACCGTAGACTAGGTTGAACAAAATCTTTCTTTCAGCCTCTCACCCCCGTGCCATATTCGAAGCATGAATGTGGGATCTCATAAAATAAATCAATCAAAACCATCTAGGGCTACCAAAGGCCAAACCACCTCAACCCTCTACCAGTGACTCCACCTCACGGTCGTACATCGCTAACCATCACTAGATTGGTCTCTACCCAAGCTGTCCAGGGCTCTATAGCATTTGTTCTAACCATGGCTTCTAGGACTAGTAACTCAACCCACAAATGCTATTGGGTTTCAAGAGAATTTGTCCAACGAGGGCTTCTAGGACTAGTAATTGAACCCAAGATGTTACAAGGATTTTAGAGCATTTTTCCAACCAAGGCTTCTAAGAACTAGTAACTCAACCCACAACCAAAGGCACAAGAAATCCAACCAGAAAAAAGAAAGAAAGTAAACCCACAATGCCATGACTATCCAGGAAATGGAAAGGCTAGGAAAATCCACTGTCAATCCAAGCAAACCTCCATGCCAACAAAAAATCATAACCTAGAAACCACATGCATGTGCCATGCATGCCAAAACTAGTGAGGAAAACATACATGCAACTCGATACCTGCAAGCAAAACCTGTTGTAGCTACTGATGCCAATGTCCTCTTACGCTTTCTTGCTCTTCCTTTTCCTTCTTGCTCCAAAACTCCAAGTATGCCACACTCCTCCAAGAGTGCTCCAATAAAAATCTAAGTGTCTAAGAGTATGAGAGAAAGAGAATAGAGAGAGAGCTCCAAAACTGAACTAAAAAAGCCATGAATTGATCCTCAAAAGCCTTTTTATTGATGAGGCATATATTTTCTTCATTTTCCATTATTTTTCTTCATTTTCCTCCTCACATGCATCTAGTGACCTTTCACCTTCCTTTTCTCCTAATTTCCATTATTTTCATCAATAAAATGGAAATAAATGCCTCATGCCTTTCCAAAGCCTTTGCCATTTCCTTTGGAAATTTCCTTAGCCTTTAGTTAATCACAAGCGATCCCCATCACTATGTTTTGCCCAACATTCAACTTGGAATACATGTCCCATGACCAAGGTATTATTTTAACTTTATTTATTTTTTACATGGATTTTTGAACAGGGTTATTACAACTTTCCACTAGAACTACACAATGTGCAATGGAGGCAGGAAGGAATCAACTTTGGGTGCAGTGAGCGGGTGTAAGCAATAAATACTTGAGAGACTATGCCTCCGGCTTGCACAATGTGTTTGTGGAAGAGGCTTCCCTTAGGATGGTGAGTGCGTAGTTGTAAGAGGTAAGGGATGCATCCTTATTGGCTAAGAATGTGCAATGCATTCATCCAATCGACGAGAGTTTAAGTATGCAAAGTGTGAAGACAAGGGAAAGCCCAAAAAATGGATGAGTGTTGGATTAATGGAAAAGAGATAACACATGATATAAACAAGTTCCAAAACATATTCACAAACATGTATACCATCAAACACAAGCCAAGAGGATGCGCAATACTTAATATCCACATGCATACCTTGAAACGACAACAATGTGACACTTATTTCTGAGTGCGACAGTTGAAATGTAGCTTTGTGACACTTAAAATACAAGTTACAACACAAGTGTCAACTGTAAAGAGAAAGTGAGTTGAGCTATGGGAGAGTGTCTAGTGCATATTCTTCTGATATGTAAGTTCACTTATGCAGAAGAGTGTAATAGAGTTGCCTCTAGTGGTGCGCCAAAGTGCAACACATGTAGGAGTGAAACAATCAAAACCGACACTTGTTACAGTAAGAATAAGTGAAAAGAACACTTGTAAAAGATAAAGAAAGTGAAATCGACACATATGAAAGCTAAAGAAAGCAAAAATTACACTTGCGTAAATGAAAGAAAGTAAAAATGTCAGTCATGAAAGTGAAAGTGACACTTATGAAAGAAAAAGCGCGCGAAAGCGACAATTGAGAAAAATCATTGGGATGATGGTACATATGCAACTGAGAGTGAGAGAATGTTTCTTATGCTTCAAAGTGCACAAAGATCAGAAGTGAAAGAAAGCTATGAAAAGAGCTTCGAGTTAGACTCTTCATACAAGGAGAGCAAATAGGAGCGAGGTGGATGCCACTAAGAAGTGTGACAACTCTGACACTGATAATTTTATTCTCACTGTCAATTGGAATTGCACATTGACTATTAGCAGAGGCTGCGCAGGCACTGTCTTTATGAATTGTGCAGTCACTACCACCAAGGGTTGCACAATCATTATCATCAGGAGTTGCACAGTTACTACAACCATGCAATGTGTAGTCATTGTATCTAGGGACTGCACAAGGATTATTTCCAAATACTGCGCAAGACTATCTTTAAGGGTTGCGCAGTGCCTATCTTCAAAAGTATACATTGACTATTATGCTTGCTAGAAAGAGGTGCGCTTGTGATGCATCAAAAGCTAAGCATGTGTAAGCAAGTGACTTTGACATTTAGAATATCACAATAAGACTTAAGGACTTAGAAAAATATCAACCAATCATGAAGTGAACATGAAAAACTTGAGATGACAGATCATAATATCACAGGGAGGCTCCAAAATTTAGGATAAAGGAAAATTTTTGCAGGGTGTTTGTCATAACAACAACACTTGGTGACAAACTGGAAAAATACACCTTCTATGTTTTGGTATAGCTGTAGACATAGAGTCTAGTCTTTTAGAAAGTATTTACTCACCATGTGGATTACCTCAACTTCCCCATTTATCCCTGTTATAAGTATACTCTCTCCTATCCCCTTTCTCAGCTAAACACATTTACAAGGCCTACAATATCTCAATTGTTTCAGTCCGAGAGGAGGATAGTATATATTTGCGAGTTTAAGATGATCAAATTTTTAATTCCATCTCTAGTGTTCCTCCGCTACCAACAAGCTTGTTCAGTACCTCGATGTTGTCAGCGAGCCTGTTTAGTACCCTGGTGAAGTTTCTTGCTTTAACTATCTACATAGGAATCCTTTCTCTTCTTTCACACCTTATTTTATTTTCACTATGCTCATTGGAATTTTATCAACATTTATATCTCTAGAGCGGAAGAGGAATCCCGACTTGTTGAGAGAAAGAGAGGTTATTCCTTTAGAGACTATTATATACCTCTGAAATTCTATGCTCGCTCTAGTTTTCTTCTTTCCCTGACATATTACTCAATTGGATCCACATGTAGAACACCTTTAAATTATATTGTCGAGTCAAGGAATGAAGATCCTAAAATAAATACGGGCACCATGATTCTGCTCAAGGCTTTCCATTCAAATGGATTGTATTTTCCATTCAAACATCATTGACCTTAAAGATATCATACCTAAGCAAGAAAGAAGGATCAAAAGTTAACCAAGTGTTGCTCGTCATCACAATTTCCCTTTAAAAGCTTCGTAACATTGCTCTTTTGAGCCAAATGAGAGTAGTTTTCATGCACAATTTAATTAAAAAAAACGCGAAAGAAAGACACGGTATGACAAGAAAAACATAAGCAAGAGAATAAAGCAAATGCAAGATTAAGATGAAAGCATAGGAATGCATAAAGAAAGAAAACAAAAATGCAGGGTCAATGCAATACAAAAGAAAAACTAAAATGCGACTAGACCTACTCCTAACTTAACTCGCTAGAAGGCCAAGGCTAATTTAAGTGAAATTTCCATTGCAACCATCGAAGTTATTCCCAACCTGCAAGCACAAGGATATGAACAATTAGGAATAATATAGAATAATGTGTAAAAATAAAGATATGATCATGAATAACTTGTGCAAGAAATAGAAGGTCTTACCTACTGGGAAAAAGATGTGGCATAACAACTAATTTAGTCTATCTGCAACCTTACCTTTTCGATTATAAAAAAATCATGCAAACCTTGAAAGCTTCTCATGAATGTACCTTCATCCAAATTATCATTCTTAGCAAACATCACGAAAGATCAAAACTTATTATTTACGATAGTGCTTGCAAAGTAAGATGTTTCGATCCAATCATGGAATTTGAAAAAATCCTTTTGAAAACTCTGGAACTCTTGGGATGCTGAACTTTCAATTAGCGCATTTGAATCATGGGGAGAATCTTGCAAAGAAAAGATAACATGATCTCATTCAGAAACCTTGTTAAGATAATGAGGAACTGACATAACCATCCACAAAGGCTAAAATGCCTTGACTGCTTGACAAGTATTTAAACAATGAAATGATTAATCATAAAGATCAATGGGTTCAACAAGATCAATTGATGTACAACAACTATCGTCAGATATACTAGTGGGAAAATGATTATTTGAATGAAAATTGTTAGACCTAGTGTTATGATCAGATTGGTGGCTTGACATACATGATTCTTGATTCTAAATCAGTTCCCTTTGTGTCAAATTCCATACCAAAAGAATAATAAGAAAGCTTGGGGAATTAAAAATAATTGTTGGCCTTATAAATACGGGAAACCAATTAGAATAACAAGATGACAAAAGGTTAGAAGGATATGTCAAATCAAATCTCGTATCCATATCAACATGGGGATCTTGATCCACTAAATTATTCAAGCATTCAATGCTACTCAAAAAGATTGATTGGGCTAGAATGAAAATGATTAGCTTCACAACATTCACAATAAACATTAGGAGTTGATTGTTCACAAAAGCACTTAACACAAATGAATTATTCGGCCAATGATGATCTTTGTCTCAAGCCGAAAGGGTTGAGCTCCAAACTCTGCAAGGATGATGCGTTGAGGTATTGTTTGTTTGCATCTAATGATGCGGTGGAGAAGAAGAGTTTGGACTCTCTCAACTGAAGCCCAATCCGACTCAAGTAAAGACAGTCCCCAAATCTCTGAGCCATATAAAACAGTGGGACGAATCAAGGTGTCCATGAGGCTCATCTTGGACGAGATGTCCTGGAAGTGATGTCGAAAGCACTGTCTCTTGAGAAGGGCTAACTTGCTAAGGATCCATATCTTTTGTTGATCTGAGGCTGAAGCGTTGGTCGCAAACTGAAGCGGGGACCTGAGAATTGCACCCCAAGTACGTATACGTGATGGTGATCTCAACCTCCTCCCCTCTGAATAGAAAGTGAAGGTCCGAAGTTTTCTTAACCCCATTGAAGATCATAACCTTGGTTTTACCCAGGTTGACCGTCAACTGTCAAAGATCGCAAAACAGAGTTAAGGCATCCAATTGCCTTTGTAATCCTTCTAGAGATGAGGAGAGGAGGACCACGTCGTCAGCAAAGAGTAGAATAGATATCATGACCTAGTGAAGAAGGCAACCATCAGTGTCCTGAATATGCTCGTGTAGAAAAGCCTCCAACTCATCAATATAGATCCCAAACAGGGTAAGGGACAATGGACAAACCTGTTTAACCCCAAAAGTGCTTCGGATGAAATCAGACATCCCATGAACCATGCGAAGACGACCAAGGTCAGACTAATATAGGTGCATAATAGTTGTCAATAGGGTCACCAAGATGCCAATATCTTTGAGTCTCTGGAGTAAGGCTTCCCTCGAAACAGGGTCAAAAGCTTTCCGAAACTCTAGGAAACAACAGTCGACTTTCTAAGGAACAGTGAGCAAGATATAGGTAAAGCAAAGAATACAATGCAACTGATTTTTAATATTAGAAATAAATTGAGCGGTAAAATTTCTTAAGATTCACTCTACTCTGATCAGCTGCATTGTCTATTCTATTAAGTGTTCTCTAATATGTTAGCTTGTGCAGCCTTAATGTCAACTTTATGTTGTGGCCCTGCCTATAACTGTTTTTTATATGACGATATGAGTGGTAGTTATCAGCTCTATGCCCATGGTGGCTGTTTTTACGGCCCCTTTTCGTATAAAACGCTAGCAATATTTATTGTACATGTAAATAGAAAATGAAGCATTTCATTCCAAAAACAAATGAAGATTTCCAATGGATGAAAATCTCATTATTTTTCTTACCTTATCGTATTTTTCAAATTTATTATTTGCTGAATTATCTTCCTTGGGCATCAACCCTGAGTCATACTTTTACTTTTCCCATTGCTGAGAGATTGACTACGGTTGAAAATGAAGAAGAACATCCACAATTCCTTATCGACAATCATACGTGCATTCTCAACCCAACAAAACCAAAAACATAGCGGTCTGTGGAATGATTACCATCCAGTATTTGTCATTAACTCCATTATTTTTCTTTTCTTTCCTAATTTGCTCCGAAATCTATGATTTAATTAAACCCAACATCTGTTATGAAATTTCCATCAAGTTTCCAATAATTTCTCTTTTTAATTTGTTTCTAAAAATGAGAACCTAAGAACTCAAGTAGATTTGACGCTCTCACATGCATTCCTGAAATCCTCTATCATTTCAGGAATCCTTGATATGAATATAAGAGCACACGCATTCCTGCAATCATCTCTCCTTTCACGAACCTGTGCTATGCAAATAAGATTCAAGAACCCACTTTTTTTAAATGTCAAATATTAGTTTGGCTCAAATGTCAGAAGTTCAATTCCAGTGCAATACCCATAAGTCCGGTTTAACCAGTCATCTAGATCACGATCTACTCTAAGTTAATTTCATTCTACAAGTTCTTCAACGAAAATCTATAAAATGCGAAACCCTCATCTACCTCTTTCGCAAGAAGATTTGAGAAGAATTGCTCAGCCTGGGAAGACGAGATGTCACCTCGGTAATCCCGCCATATGAGAACCCGGCCCTTCATGTCTAAAATAAATATAGCAGATGCAGCACCTGCCATGGCCGGCAAAAAGAAATCCCCAAACCCCGAAATCCTTGAAGGTTTTAATCAAATTCCTGAGCTCGATGCCTGGTTTTGATTAAATTTTCTGCAGATTGCCCTAAAATTTGTTAATACCATTGGAGGTTTCTCCATTGCTGCATGGATTGTAGGAGACAAAATTTATCTAAAAGAATGCAGACATGCTTGTTCGCCAAAAGGTTCTCTTGCTGGAGATTATGACATGAAAGAATGGATTTAGTCAGAGCAAAATTATCAGTTTCTTTGAGGTGTGTAGGATTAACCATTCCAGGTGTGTAGGATTAACCATTCCAAAATGGGGATGGTGTCATTGACCAATGAAAGAGTTTGGTAAAAATAAGATGTTATTTGAAGGTGAAATCTTGATTTGGGTTTTTTAAACTGGTTTTTTCACTATATATATGGATTCAGCACCTGAAATACCCTAGGGCACTCAGATTGTGCATGGTTACCCATCAAGCTTGTGATTTCAATAAATTCCTGCCGGAATTTAGAGAAATTCGACCGGAGAAACCCACTAGAAAAGCTTACAAAAAGTCGCACGAAAGACAATTAGGTTACAAATTCAACTTAATGTGGGGTCTCCAATAAAAAGAGTATATTAAAGCTAGCATTTCGTGGAGAGCAAAGATTTTTATTGCTCAATTAAGAACTAACTTGCATCAACTTCAGTGTGAAATGGGACGGTGGAAGAGACCTAAAGAAGCTTAGGAAGAATGGGTGTGTACTTTTTGCAATCTTGGGCAGTGGAATCAGAAACGCATTTCATTTTGGAATGTGGTGCTTTCAGAGACATCAAGGACATTTATGGCAGTATGTTAGCATCAATTCATTGGCATTGTCTTTTCAATGAAGGGACTGTTAGAAGGTTGGGTCAACTCATCATCAATTTGAGTAAGAAAATGATTGAATTGCAAAAGGCAAAAAAATGTGGAGTTTGGTAGTCCCATAGACTATTTCTAGTCTTGTGGACATTAAAATATCATTCATTCATTCATATCAATTTCCTAAAGGTGTTTATAACTAATCATTCCCAAAATGGGGTTGGGTGTCCTAGAGAAATACGGATAGTGATCATGGCCACTCATGTAGTTGGGCGTCTTATAGAAATAGGGATAGTGATCATCACCATTCATCTTTATGATGGAGTTGGATATTATAAAGAAATAGGGTTGGGGACATTTATTACGAAAAATAAGATATAAGGAGTGGGTTCTTTTGTCTTTGTAGAATTTTGGTTTTTGCTAAGTAATGGAATACTAGTATACTTGGTTTACGAGCTATTGGATATACTTTGGTGTTATAGTGACACTCACTAAGTTTGATCTTGAGCCTCCCCTAGATTACTCCAACCATGATTATTTTAAAAAAATGATATTTATCATTTATGTAGTGGTTTAAATAATTGATTAACTTGGTTTATTGTGATGAGATTTAAGGGGTAACAATTTTTTGACATGGTTATTGGTGGACATTTTTTTGAACATTTCAGCACTTATCAAGTCATAAGTTTTTGTTAGTTTTGCTTTACAATTTTTTGTTGATTACTCGATATAAGTTCTCCAGCCAAGTATGGTAGAGATCTTGCAATGTTCTGTTAAACATCTCGGCTCAGTTAAATTAAATAAAAATAAAATTAATAATTATAATGGCACATTCTAACTTATATAGATGAAATGACTTTTTTCAGAGCATTTTTTCTAGTTAATCTTAACCAAAATCCGGCAAGATTTTTAGAAACTCAAGTTTAAGTTGTTTAATTTGTAGAATTCGAGTGCCCCAAGTGTTTTTCAAGGTACTAAATCCAATTATGCATTCAAAATTGTATTTTATACAACAAAAAATCACAATCTTGGTTGAAATTGTATTGTTGGATTCAGGTGAAAAAGGTTATTTTGTCTATAAATTATACTACGTCTAATCATAAATATTAATAAAACATTTTGACTCAGTGAAATTGCATATAAACAAACAAACAAACAAAAATAAAAAAATTATAATTATAATTAATTACAATTAATAATTAAATCAATATAGATTGATTTGAACTCCCAATCTACAAGTGTCAAGAGGATCAAATCTTTTGAGGTCAAACATTTTTTAAAGTGAAAAAAAAATTGAGCTTTCTCAACTTTTGATAAATCTAAAGTTAAAATAAATATAGATTGATTTATATATAATGGTTAAAATTCAGTTTAAATAGTTATTAAAATTTGTTTATTAAAATGTTTATTATTTAGTGAAAGTTCATATTTTATTTTATAAATAAATAATTTTAAATAATGTGTTTTTTTCTTAAATAATAATTATACAATCTATATTATATAAATAGTAGTGAATTGATCACTATGTTCATTATTAATTAACTATTAAGTTATCATAGCCTTTGTAACCTTCAATTAAAAAATGAAAATTGATTTTGTTACTTTCAATTTTGTCAACTTCAATTAAATATTGTTTTAAAAAACCTTTAGAAATTCTAAATTTAAATATTTTTTACCTATTAAATATCATATACATTATTAATATTTCATTTTGTTATCAAAATGATAATAATCATCATAAATAACACAACAACATCTCGGGCAATTTGCACTTGGATAATTTATAAAAGAATATTAATAAGATAACATTAATAGTATCACATTTACATTTGCAAATGAAATTAATTAAAAAAATTTAAACAATGGTAAGATGTAAATGAATTTGATATTGCATGATAATATGAGAATGAGGTTGTTAAGTCCTACTAGCACAATCGTTTGAGGATGAGTCTCGTTAGCAAGGCGACTCAAGATCGAATCTCACGGGGGGTGGTTGTTCCCTGTGTTAGGGGGCGAGATATGCTAAAAAATTCAATCAGCTAAGAGTTGGTGTGGCCTAGGTTGGGTGCGATCCTCGGGTGACTTTGACGACTTAGATGCCCCTGTGTCACGCACATGAGTTGTGTGGGCGACGTGCGACGAGTTGGGGTGACACGCCCTCGGTTAAACACGACGAGCTGGTGTGCGACGAGTCAGTGAGCAGGTGAGTCAGTTGCGATGATGGGACGAGTTGGGCGGCTAGTTAAACACGCCCGAGACACGAATTGCGATGAGCCAACAGAGAGTCGAAAAACCGAAGAGATGAAAATTTGGCTAAGTATGGAGATTTGCGATGGTGAGCTTATACGGTGCGCGGTTGAGCAAGTGGACCCAACGCGGCGACGAGATGGGCAAGCCAACATGAAGTTGGGGCATGGTTGGAGGAGAAGGCATGAGTTCAAGTTCAAACATTCCAAGTGCGAGTTCAAGTGATTGTGGACGAGCCAAGGGAAGGGCGAACAAAGTAGGGCGAGGTGCAAGCAGCTCTAGATCGAAGCACCAAGCTGAGGAAGAAACAAAATGCAATTTGAGTGGACAGGTCGCAGGCGGGGCATGTCTGCCCAATAGGCGAACCGGGTAGGGCGTCGCTGCATGAAGGGGCAAGTTTACCCAACCGACGACCCGTGGAGGGCGTCGCTGTACGACGAGGGCGACCCTGCCTGAAATGACGAGTCATTGTAGTTGGACTGCAGTAAGGCTAGTTTGAGGTGTGGGTGAATTGTCGAAGAGTTGGTGTGAGTTGCGAACAGGCGCCAAAATGGCGACACGCTGTGAATGAAGTGTTGAGCTACAAGAACTGGTTTGTGCGATGAACAAGTGCGGAGGGCGACCTAGGTAGGGGGCCTATGGCTGATGAGTTGGGCGACCCGACCTGATAGGGGTGGGCGCTCCTGAACGACAGTTGGGCACTGTTGAACGATGCAAGCCGAAATGTGATGTTTTGACAGAATTGTTGAGTGGAAAGTTGGGGTTCCTTCACAAAGGTTGTACTTGTATATTTATTTATAAAATATTATTATTATCATTGTTAGGAAGACTCTAACTAGGGAGTTGCCCCTCCCATAAAAGATTGTATCCATTGTGCATATGTTTATAAATGATAATGATGATGAATGTATTTCCATTGTGTTAAAAATATGAATGCTTAGTATTGGTGAAAATAAATTGGGTAGCAGTGCCGCACCTGCCTATGTGCGGTTGAAATACTACCGCCAAGATAGGGGCGTGACAGTTGGTATCAGAGGCCTTGATTTTCCGCAGGGCTTTGTTGAAGATTTGAAGAGAATTTGATCCCATTATCACTTCGTGACAACAAGGCTTTGTTGAAGATTTGAAGAGAAGTTGATCCCATTATCACTTCGTGACAAGTGGTGTCAAAGGCCTGATTCAGAGAACGAGTTGAAGTTAATCTCATTGCACTTTGTGACAAGGATCAGAGGCTTGATTCAGAGAATCGAGGTTTGCAGATTGAAGTGTTACTACTACACTTCGTGACAGGTTTAGCAGGGGTGAAGCATTGTGCTTGGGCCAAGCTGAATGACGAGACATGGCAAGTTGGGAAGAATGCCAAGGGAGGCTCTTGTTGACCTTATATAGGTTGAAGCTGATGAAAGAAGAGAACCCATGGATTCGAGATGAACTTGAAGTCTTGGAAAGGAATGTTGAAGACAAACTTCTTCGACTTGGTTGGGCAATGGAGCAGGATGTAGTTGCAGATTGCAATGATGAAGAAGAGGAAGTCGTGATGTATGAAGATGTTGCAGATGTGACAATGATGGAGGAAGAACTTGAGGCACTTCCAATTGCTCAAGTTGGACCAGGATCGTACATTTTGTAGACATTGATGGATGAGGATACTCACATGGAGGAGCCTCATGATGAAGTAAGTATTCCTATTATAACTTGTGTTTCATTGGAACTTTTGAAGGATGGGTCATATGCAGTGAAGGGCAAATTCATCTTGTCAATGCAATGGACAACCTTACCATGGATGTCTACGATGAGACCTTATACGGAGAAGCAAGGACCATTGACTGTTGCAGAGCTTGTTGGGGTTGTTTGTGACCTTATGGCATAGGGTGCAAATGCCCGTGACAAGGGAGGAATGTGATGATCATTGCGGAGGATGGGTCATGTTTTAGCCATATTGAGAATTGGCTAAGTGCCCGACATGACTCATGGACAGATTGGAGAAGGGCACACACTTGGTTTTAATGATACTTGGGTGGACTTCTTCATGGCCGAGACCAAGAGGCAGTCTTGATGGACCTTTAGTGGGGGAGCTATGATGGAAGGGACTTATATGACTTGATGATATATATGGTTTGGGTGACCGAGGTCACTAGACCTAATTGAGGACTTTGATGAGATGACCGATGTTGTGATGGGCCTACTTAGTTGGACAACATGGGCAGCTTGAGTCATGGACATCGAGTTGGATAGATGGAGCATGGCAGCCACTATGCAAGGACATTGTGTAGGTGCACTTGTAGATATGTCACTTATGGGCATCCAATGGGGAGTGCCAAGGCAGTGATGTTGTGCAGATGGATTTGTTGGTGTGACATGGATACATTTTACTTATGAGCCAATGGAGAGGTTGTGCACTTTTGTACAATAAGGTCATGGAATGGTTAGATTTGTGAGCAGTCTATGACAGCATTACTACTACATGGAAAGTTGAGGCATCTTGCAGGGACCTTTCAGACCGAGACATGTATGCTTACTGAGATGTTGGATGGAGATGATTCATGGAGCTCATGATGACATGAGATAGTTTTAGCCATTAGGGACTTCATATTATAGTGGGCTTGGAGGATCTAATGCATTGAGGAGCTGAGGTCAATGACTTTGATGCAGTATGGGGTGCATACTTTTGAGCACGTTTATGGGTGTGCTTGGGAGAGTGACTTGATGTGGAGGACTGAGATGAGACACTTGGAGTTGATGGAGTTGCAGCGATGGTGATGCCTTGGTGGCAACACTTGGGCATGTGTTGAGCCGAGCCTTGACCATTTTTGAAACATGGTGGCTGATTGGTTTCTGACTAGAGGCAACACATGGATGATGAGACAGGTGTATACTTGTTTCTTTGGCAGACTTGAGGGATGACACATTACAGATATGATGGAGGTTGCTTCATGGACCTGGATGTGGCACATTGAGAGTCGATTTGATGAGAGGACCTCTTCATTTCGAGGAGGTGGATCTTACACATATATGGATGATGATGGTTGGGATAGATGCAACAAATTGACATGCAACACATTGACACCAACGTCATGGACATCATGTTGCGGATGAGATGGGTATTACTTCATGGACCTGGGCATGGATTACTTGCATTTTCATGGAGATGGGATCGATTCTTGATCGAGTTGATGTTGTGACAAGATGCTGAGAGAAACATCCGATGATGGCATGAGGAGGTGCATTTTCATGGTTTGAGCATGACAGTTGGACTGATCACCCGACTAGTTCAAGTCATGGAGGCTAGCAGTGTACTAAGATATGTTTGAGTTGGGTTGGAGTATCATGGCAGTAGTTCACATGATGACGATACATGATGGGGTCGACACGATATATGTTGCAGTGAGCATGTAGCTTGAGTTGGAGGGACCAACCTTCCACGGTGGGGCAACATGTGGATTTGCGACAGATGTGGTTGATGATCATGGATTGAGGAGACTTTCCTATTCATGGAGAAATGAACCCTTATAGTTTGTGCGATGGCAGAGTAGGGTTGGGCGGCATGGACATTTTGGATGTTGGAGCTAGCGACACTTTGCGATGTCATATGATGGTGTTGTCGAGGACGACAACCGTTTAGAGTGGGGGAGTATGTCACGCCCATGAGTCGTGCGGGCAACGTGTGACGAGTTGGGGTGACGCACCCTCGGTTAAACGCGACGAGATGGCATGCGACGAGTTGGGGCGACACGCCCTCGGTTAAACATGATGAGCTGGCGTGCGACGAGTTGGTGAGCAGGCGAGTCGGTTGCGACAAAATTTTGTGACGATGGGACGAGTTAGTGTGCGACGAGTTGGGCAGTCAGTTAAATGCGCCCAAGACACGAGTTGCGACGAGCCAACGGAGAGTTGAAAAACCGAAGAGACAAAAAATTGGCTAAGTATGGAGATTTGCGATGGTGAGCTTATATGGTGCACGGTTGGTCAAGTGGACCAGGTGGGGCGACGAGATGGGCGAGCCGACGTGAAGTTGGGGCATGGTTGGTCGAGTTGAGAGGTCGGCTTGGGCAGGCCAACCCACATTACATCCATGGCAGAGGCATATATATGAAGGGTGCATGGGTGGAGGAGAAGTCATGAAATTCAAACATTCCAAGTGCGTGTTCAAGTGATGGTGGACGAGCCAAGGGAAGGGTGGACGAAGTAGGGCGAGGTGCAGGCATCTCTAGATTGAAGCACCGAGCCGAGGAAGAAACAAAATGCAGTTCGGGTGGACAGGTCATAGGCGGGGCACGTCTGCCCGGTGGGCAAACCAGGTAGGGTATCGCTGCACAGAGGGGCACGTCTGCCTGGCGTGCGACCCGCAGAGGGCATCACTACACGACAAGGGTGACCCTGCCCGAAACGACGAGTTGCTTTGGTTGGACTGTGATAAGACCGGTCTGAGGTGCGGGTGAAGTGCCGAAGGGTTGGTGTGAGTTGCGGATAGGGCCAGAAGGGCGACACGCCGTGAACGAAGCATCAAGCTATAGGAACCGGTTTGTGTGATGAACAAGTGCAGAGGGCGACCCGGGTAGGGTGCCTCTGCCCGACGAGTTGGGTGACCCGACCTGGAAGGGGTGGGCGCTCCTCAATGACAGTTGGGCACTGCTGAATGATGCAAGCCGAAATGTGATGTTTTGACAGAATTGTTGAGAGGAAAGTTGGGGTTCCTTCATAAAGGTTGTACTTGTATATTTATTTGTAAGAGATTATTATTATCATTGTTGGGCAAACTCTAACCAGGGAGTTGCCGCTCCCATTAAAGATTGTATCTGTTGTCCATTTGTTTATAAATAATAATGATGATGATTGTATTTCCGATGTGTTAAAAAAATGAATGCTTAGTAAAAAGTGAAAAATAATCTAAGTATTGAATGTTAGGCGTAGTCCGTACTTGAGAGTATTGGTGAAAAGAAATCGGGTAGCGGTGCCGCACTTGCCTATGTGCGGTTGAAAGACTACCGCTAGGATAGGGGCGTGACATCTTGGGTCGCCGCTCTTCAAGCCATAGGTCAAGCCTAGAAGATCACAGACAACTTGACATATATATATATATATATATATATATATATATATATATATATATATATATGAAAATGAGGTTGCTAATTTTTTTTAATTAAATTTTAATTTAAATGTATCTCACAAATATGCAACGTCGCTGTAAATTTAAGTGTAATATATAATGTTGATGCTTAGTACCAGTCTCTTATAAAAAAGCAATTGATACAAATATAGAATACAAGGTTTTTAGGAAAAAAAATAATTATTTATGAAATTATATTCCAAAAACTTATTATACATTGTAATTGGATTAGAAAATTGAAATGACTTCCTAGAACTTAGAAGCCTACCACGCTTCAGACTTCCCTGGTAAGCAAGTCGTAAAAAATTCCTAAACACTTCTTATTTATTAGAACTAATATATAACTTAACCAATTATACTATCCTAATTTTTTTTATTTTTTTTTAATTATGTGTTTCCACTTAAATCATTTTTTATATATTATTGTCTTTAATTAAATCTAGTGGCTAGAAACCTACCACGCTTTAGGCTTTCCCCTATAAGCAAGTGGTAAGAAATTCCTAAGCACTTAGGCTTTCCCCTATAAGCAAGTGGTAAGAAATTCCTAAGCACTTGGTAAGAAATTCCTAACCACTTCTTATTTATTGGAACTAATATATAACTTAACAAATTATGCCATCCTGTAAAAAAAATATTTTTTATGTGTTGCCATCTTATAAAAAAAATATTTTTTTATGTGTATCAACTTAAATCATTTTTTATATGTTATTGTCTTTAATTAAATTTTATGAAAAAAATTATTTCAAATATTAAAAATTTAACTACCATTTAAAAATAAATATTAAAGATAATTATAATTTTATTTTATTTTATTTATTTTATCTTAGATAAAAACAAGAAAATAAATTTTAAGTAAGAATAAAATAATATTATATTATAAATTAAGTTCATTAATATTTATTTAATCATATTCAACCTTGAAAAATCTAAAACTTTACACCATTAATATATTATTATTGTTATTCAATTATTATCATTATCTAATTTTAAGGTCACGGCCAAGCCAGACACCAAATTGGTATATGAGACCCCCTTGTTTGTGGGACAAGGGATCCACCTCCGCACAACTATTTAACTGCTAAGCCTATGAAAGCATACATACTCTACCCCCTCTATATATAATGGTACAATGTAATAAAAGAGTTAGTATAGATTATTATGATTATGGTAAATGTTAATTTTATATATTTTTTTCAAATTTATATTTTATATTTATTTCTACACCTAACAATTCAAAAATAAACCCCATAAAAATGGTTTAATCACTAATTTTAACCAATCAAAAATAAAAATTTTAATTTCCAAATTTTAATCAAATTTTTGAAAATTCATTTTAATATAATATTTTTTAATAAACTATAGAAATTTTTACAAAACAAAAAGTCAAAAAAATTCACCAAAAACCAATTACAATATAAACATGTCTGGACGGGTATAATAAATTCATGTCCTAGTGATACTCACTTAATTTGCAATACAAAATCATAACACATTTATAACAATTAATTAATGCAATATTGTGAGTAATGGTAAGGTCGATCAAACCATTAAAAGTGTATTGACTTTCAAGTTTTAAACACATAGAGAGAGGAGTGGTGAAAATGATGCAACTTTATTGATGTTATTATCCTTATGACAACTTAACATGAGAGTACATTCACTTTTTGTTTAATAATATGCATTCTTTCCTTAAAATTTTGAAATCTGAAATCTTTAACTGATAAATTAAATGTTATTTATATTTGCTACTCGTCATTGAAACTTTTTTGGAAAACAAATAAGATATATTTTGGTAACAATTTCTAGTTGACAAGGTTTTCGGTCTTATGGGCTTCTACGGAAGACCCTCGGAAGATTAAAAAAGTTTTTTTTATGCATGAGGTATATGCATAGCAATGAATAATAAGGTAGAATCTTTGATATTGTTTCAAGGCCTTTGCATACTAACGGTAAGAAATGTTGGGGAGATTACAGTGACAAGAATTCTTTCTCATCATAGATGCATTAAGAAGCAGTAGAGAGATTTCCTCACTAGTGATTACTATAATCAATGATCACACCAAAAACCTTTCTTAGAAGCGTAAATCCACTTTGTCCAAGTTATGAAAATCAACACTTTAAGTATTGATCAAATGTCAAATAAAAGCTCCTCATTGGAAGAAGGGAATCTTCTCACATAAGAAGTGGAGCAAGTGAGATTCATCACCCAAACCATGATTCCTCTCTCACAAGTTAACAACATTAAGGCTAGATTTGTCTTCATCAAAAATAAAATGCAAAGGGAATCCCCCCTTCCCTCCCTTGTTAAGTCAAACAAATTTCAGTGGGTGGGAGTATTAACTCCCCTCCAAGCTATCCTAGAAGATTCAATGACCACATCCTTGATGGTTGGTGACAAAGGCTCAATGTATCTCCCCTTAATGATTGTCCTAATCACTCTCTAATGACATTCCCCTCGCTCATATTGCTCTTACTTGCTAGCTTAATATATTCATGTCTTTCCTAAAGAGATATTGATTTAACTTTGGTTTCACCATATTAGCATTGCCATGATAATGTGATGTTGAATTTCACAACTCTTCATAGATTTAAAATATGCATTTAATCTTATATAAACTAGTAATCTATTTGACAACCATAACAATTATATCTTAGCATATAATACTTGTGACCCTCAAATGAAAAATTTATACTCCTTGCTCATCTTATGTTTGCACAACCGAGGTCCGAAAATTCAAGAAGGGGTGTTGCTCAAGTTAATAGAAAGCTCTAAATGATGGTCCATTAGTTTGCATTATAACATTGTTGTTCAAGTGATTGTGCTTCTTAAATCACATTGACTTCCTTCAATCTTGAATGCTTCATACATGTATTTGTAACATTGCTCTTGGAAACTACATACATATAAAGTGTAAATGCATGCATGCATGTGTAAATATTGTATCACATTTACATAATTTCAACTAGTTAAAAATGGCCTCTTTTGTCTTGTTTAAGGAAAGTTATTTCAATCTTGTTACGTTTAGAGTCATAGGAAGATAGTTTTATTGGTGGAAGTGGTAAAGTGTTCTAGCCTCCATTCGAGTTTGATTCCTCAAAAAATTGGTTGGTGGCTCCTGCAAGTGATTGTTGATTAGAATAGTCATTATACCTATTAAGTCAAACTATGTAGTAAAAAAAATGGAACACATGGAAACATCAACTTTTTTTCAATACAACTAATAATCATACTTTTTTAAAGAACATTTTTTTTTTTTTTTAATTTCCTTTTATTATTTTCAAAATATCAAATTATTGTTTTATTTTACCTATTCATATTATCAATTAAAAAATCATTTTTTATATTATTAGCATTTTTATAGTATTAACATTGACATCAAAGCAACAACTTGTAATTATAATGATAATTACAATGATACAAAATCAAACTATGTTTCATGTTGTAATTACAATGATACAAAACCAAACGTGTTTTAAAGAAATTGGAAAAGTTCCACTAAGATCACAATGTCAAATTTAAAACTCTGATATTATGATAAGCCTTGAGTGATTAATGCGTGATCTTATGACAAATCTTGAGTGATTAACTAAATCACGAGTTAATAATCATTGAAACTTCATAAGAGGAGTTGAAAATAGGGAATGTTTCAAGTATAGAGACCATGATACCGTGAGAGAAGGTTTCAACACTCTAACAATGATATCAATTTGAGGGGAGACCAATTAAGGGGCCCCTTAAATGTGTTTTAATTAAATTGTCAAACAAGAGCTAGAAAGTGAAGTTCTTAAAGATAAAATGATAGGTTTTAGATAAAATACAACTTAAATTGGTAGAATTTTAATGGGAAATTTCCTTCAAGGAGTTTGTGATTTATAAGGTGGACACAAATTCTTTAACAAAGAAATCCGAACTTTTATGTAAAGGCTTGGACTTGTTGAATTAAGAAGCTATGACTAACTTTATAATGACACTCTTTAAAGGGTTTATTCATGGGAATACAATCTATAAAGTGAAGTTCTTAAAGATAAAATGACGAGGTTTTAGATAACCAATAACTTAAATTAGTATATTTTTAATGAGAGGTTTCCTTTAAGGAGTTTCTGATTTATAAGGAGGTTTAAAGCTAAAAGGCGTTGAGATACCTAGAACACAATTTTTTTAACAAACTAATACCAACATTTTATAGTAAAGGGATCCCAAATTTTGATAGTAAAGGGTAAGTTAAAGGCTTGGACTTAATTGAATGAAGAAGATATCACTAACTTTACAATGACATTTCTTAAGGGGTTTACTCAAGAATTAGGGAATACAATCTATTTATTGTAAGGTGTGTTATTGTTTTTAATAATTTTAAAATATTTTTTTTAATATATATTTATAATAAATTTGTTAAAAAATATTTTAAAAGTTTAGTATGTCAATTTGGTCTAGTTTGGGTGGTTGAGAGGAGTCTTATCCTCCCCACTCAAGTTCCATTCTGTGACACATTGAGCTCTTTAGTATATTGTTGTAACAACTTTGAGCCTTGTTGTTCACCTAGAAGAGAGAAAATTGAACTTAAAAAATTCAACACAATTACGTTCTATCTCTAAATGCATCACCTTTATTGTGCAAATAAACTTATATCTATCAGTTATCTTATATGTAAATTCATGTGTTTTGGGTTAATGTTTGTTTTTTAGTTATTTGATACTTTGGACATAGTCATTTATGGGAATTTGGGTTATAACTTAGAGTTTTGGTCACCCTTTTGTATAAAAGGGTGATTCCTCCTCTCTTTTGTATCATCATTTTATTATTAGCAAATGAAACCATGTTACTTATTTGAATCTTATTTTTGAAGACGTTTTCCTTCATCATTTAGGAATTTCAAATGCATTCTAAATTATTTTAATCCTTTATCATAATTTGTCTTTGTATTTTCCATTATCAATATTTAGTATAGTAGCAATGCCCATTTTGATCACATGGACATTACAAGTTTTCTGCAAAGATAAAAGCATTATATTTCATTGCAAAAACAAAGGTACATCAGGAGAACAAGCCTAAAGATGGTCGTAAAAAAAGTCTAGAACATATAGTAGCATCATCGCCTTGATTCTTGAACATTTGCAGAGAGAAGAATAAGGGAAATACATTGATATCAAAACATCAAAGTCGCCAGCATCGCCAACAGAGAGAGGAAACAACTAGAAAGAGCCATAGAAATACCAAAGCAGATGTCGAACATCATGCCCATAATTCTGATACCAACACCAAAATGATGACTAACAAAAGAGGAAACAACCTTCACTAACAGAGAAGCCCATAGAACTTGTAGAACATTGAGCCATAGAGAAAAATGAAACAACCCATAAAATCCATAGAACCCCATAGCAAAGAACTATCATAGCAAACTCCAACCTTTGCGCCAAAAAGTATGGTACCAAACACCAAGGAGACGACCAACACAAGAGGAAAACAAGGGTTGGCACCCACAAGCATCATCAAAGAGCAATAGTCATTTAACAATAGGAAGAGAGAAACCTTCACAAAGTATTGCTCGTAACCACTAAGACTCCACATGTCGCCATAGGAGAACCACAAAAATGCTCATCAGTGTCATGTCACAACAGAAGAAAAAACTAGAAACACATATATGAAACTTAATCCAACATAGGAAGCATGCGATCTAGAGAACTAGCAAACGGTGTATCAGTTGGGTCTCCAAGAGGGTCAGTTAGATCCCCCAAGGCCAAATTTGACACCACATTGTTATCCACGTGACTTAGACGAGCATCTAGATCATTAAATTGGAATTTGATGTTTCATAGAATTCTCTAATGTCCTTCAGTCCAGAAAAGATATTGTAATTGTGAACTTGCTTGTCCTTAAAAAACAAGCATAACAAAGAATTCATTTGTTAATGCATAGACAATGAATGTAAGAAAAGTTATTTTCTTTTGTGAGATCTTCCCAAGTATGGAACCCATTTCAGATCATCACCTCCAACCTTTGAATCATAAAATTATAAATGCTCCCCAACCTCCTTAGATTCCAAGAATAATATTTCCCTGCATACCTCCAAATGTACAAAATCAAAATATGAAGCAACCAAATCACATGCAAATGTGTCACCATGTTTGATGCCAACATAACCAATTCCACCCCTACAACTCACCATACACTGACGGGGAGGCATGGCTTCTGATACCAAAGAGAAAGATTGACAACCAACTAACGAACCACGATCGAAAAAAGAAACAGATGGACGAACCATCACCCCATTGAAGCCTAACCGAAACACGATGAGGTCACCCCCAATGTCAATAGCAAAGGACCCAATTCAATGGTCGAGTGCAACTCACCACACAGGAGAGGTGTACACTTCAGAAGAACACACTACCAACAGAAAACCACTAGACAATTTGGACAACCACAAAAACCTAATTGTCCAAACCCAAGTCGATAGACCCCAGACTTGGTAGAATTGAAGACACCCAATTGAAGTGGAAACAGGAGGTTCACAAAAGGGTAAACAACACCCTAATTCACCAAATCCAAATGCAACAAAGGAGTATACAAGAGATAACTACTCAGAACCCAACTTGTAAGACAAAGTTTTACCCAAATAAGCAGGGAAGTCTAGAATTCAAATCCACAGTGAAAAATTGCAAGGATACCAACAACCATAAACCAACACTAGGCACGGGTACGAAATACCTGAGAATTCAGAATTTGAAAGAGGTGAATTGGAAAAATTAGCCACCAACTCAAAAATAGGCCATTGCGATGTGGTATGCAAGAACAAGATGAAATACATTGACATGCTCGTCAAACCACCCTAAAGAGAAACTGAAAAAGGGGAACCAAATGTTGCCCACATCCAAAAAATAACGTCGTCACCAACAACTCAAGGAAATCATATAGCATACCATAGCAAATGCAACTCCCAAAAACACCATAAAACTAGAGGCGAGGAGGAGAGGATTGCACCTCTCCTCCACTGCAACACACAACATACCTTCGCCACCCCATGTGCATGCATTTAAATTGAAAGGAATTTGGGTATAAATCCCAAGTTCACCGTCCTCCACTGTGCCACACCATTCCCAATGAAGGATGATTGTACACCTCTATCTCGTATTCCAAGAGACTACTAGATTACACCCCCATCGGGGGACATGGACATCACATATAATATCAATATAGGTTTTGGATTTATATGACAAAAAATGTTTTGGTGTATAAAAAGGATAAATATACATAATCACATTTCTAATGAATGCTTAATCCTAAGTTTTGAATCAATATCAAGGGACATACTACCGCTACGTTTCTCGCTTCTATAATAGCAATGTTATCCATTCAAGGACCCCGTCTTTAATTAGCTTTCAACTAGAGTGTTCAATTGAATGCCATTCTTTTTTTTAAAGCTACATTAAAAATAATTTCAATGAGGGGTTATATAAGATATTTCAAGAAGTAGAGACAAAGTGATAAGCTTTAGGAATAATTTTCCATTTTTAGCCTCAAAACTCTTGCTAAAAGGGAAATCATCATAATGCTCAATTAAGGTGTGAAACTCAAGGTTGTTTTCCATTGCTTGAAGAAGTTTAGATTTAACTAGATATAAAATATGTTGTTGTTGTTGTTGTTGTTTTTTGTTTTTGTTTTTGTTTTTTTTGTTTTTTGTTTTTGTCATTAGGAAAAGAGAGATATTTAATGCAAGTTTTCCTATTTTTGTGTGTATTAAGCCCTCACTTAAAAAGGTTTAAAAAAAAGTAGGGCATATTCAAATAGGAACTAGATGGAAGTGGGTTAAGGCCTTTAGGAAGATTGGAAAAACCACCCTCTTCTGATCCTTTGGGGCTTTTGAAGGTCTTAGTTTCAAGTCCAAGTGCTAGAAGATGAATTCATATGTGCTAGCTTGGGTTATTTCAATGAGATGGTTAAGCCCCAATACAATAGGAGGACCCTATATTTACTAAAAGGTGTTCCTCCCCCCCCCCACCCAAAGTGGCACCCATGTCATTGATGATTACCTAGATGGATTAGATCAAAGCAATTATGGAGTGTAAACATGTTTGTTAGTTTTTTAAGAAAAAGAAAAAAGAACAAAATAATTGGATGGAAGCATTAGCAAATGCATTTTGTCATATTTTTATTTGTTAAATATAGAAAAATAATATGGGACATAAATAGATACATGGTTGGATCTAGAATAAACTTGTGAAAATGGTGCGTGTGTGTGTGTGGTGGGGGTGGGGGAGGGGGGGTGGTGGTTTACGAACCCCAAAGATCGGTGACTGCTACATCCACGAAATATTTGTATCAGGCAGATCCACCCGAAGGGATCATTTTTTGTCAGCTCAACCATGGAGCCTAACCCTAAGAGTGTCGAGAGAATTGAACCCATGACCTCTCAATAGCGAAGGTGCTTTAACAATGGGGACTCGACCAATTGAGCTAAGTTTCCCTTTATACACTTCATTTTTCACTCAGATGGATCACCACATGAAGAGGATTTATAAGAGGCATGGGAGATCTCCCAACTTCTCTTCCATAAAGCTCTCCCTCTTTATGACAAATTTCCTAGAAAGAATAATATACTAGTTGAAAAATAAAGCAAAAATAATTAAGGGATGTCATTGGCACGTTGAGATAAATAGTTTTAACTCATATCTTCTTCATTTGAAACTCTCTCTAACACCCCAACCATTTTTTACATCTATGTGGTTGAATTTTTTGATTAGATGATTCCTAGTGTCGTGGTTGAAATTATGACCTTTATAACTTTGTTGAGCATTTTAAACAAAGTATAGCAAACAAGTTCATCTCGTTCATTAGAGAAAACTATTCTCAAAGAATATATTCATTTGAGTGGGTGAAAATGATACCACAAAAATTTATGTGGTTGAAGATTTATACCTCTTTGATAAGATGTACAAACAATTTAGGAATAATGCCCATGAAATAATAAGATAACCATGTTAAATTGATAGATATGAATAATAAGATAACCATGTTAAATTGATAGATCAATCCCCACATTAGTATACACAAGATATCCCTTAATTTTCCTTACAATTTGTAATTGATTGGAATTAGTACACTTGATATATTAAAAATTGTTACATGCATTAAACAACCCAAGGACCTAGTTATGGTAGATCTTAGAAATGTGTTAAACATCTTAGATAAGAAACACGTGAAAATGATTGCCCCTTTGTCTTAATACTTATGATGAAAATTACAATAATGGGCTATCTCTTTTGGAGAACTTTTATAATACAAACATCAAAGGAGGGGATGATCCCTAGGCATTTAATGGTTGTATTTCATGGGAATGTGCTCCAACAACCACGAGAGGGAATTCTTCTTGTTTAAACAATGTGACGATGAATACATTGTTAATGGACCCCAGTCACACAAAGGAAGGCCAATTTGGATTCAATACTTGCTTATTTTTTATGGAGGTATAACCTTCTCACCAACCCCATACTTTAAATGTTACTTAACTACTTAAAAAAATGCGCACACTTTTAATAAAATGGCCATAAAACTTTACTTAATAATGAGTTGGAAAGCTTTTGGAAGACCTTCTAAAATATAGGGACCTTTAATGTTTGCACTAGGGATCCCATGCTTGTTTAGGACTTGTTGATGGTGTTGGAAGTCCGCCAACAAAGGGGGTATCCATGGTATGAAGTCCTAATTATACCTCACACCATTGGAGTAGGAGACCCTCTGGATAATAGGTCTGATCACCATTATTCTCAGGGATTTTCCTTAACTGCAATTATCAACATAAGAGATTATACAAACAATATTTGAAGCACTTAGAAAGTAAGTTGACACTGTGAAACATTCAATTGCAATGTATATAAGGTACTTTCATGGAAGGGAAAAGAAAGAGTGAGCCTCTAGAAGAAAAGTAATAGTATTATCCTAAAATAGACACACAAGAGCATGGAAATAATTGTTGATTAACCTACAAAGTAGTCCATGAGATAACAACGATCATAAAAGAAAGTAACATCGCACCTTCAATAAGATGCATACCAAAGGCAACGAAATAATTTATTTTCATTTGTATGTGTTAACATAAACATACACCACAAATAATGAAATAATAATCTTACAATAATTCACAACATATGAATGAAAGTGCACCGACTATGAGAGCTTCATATGGTAAGTGAAAGTCCCAAGATGCACAATTACAATGTTGCCACACTGGGCCAAATAACATTAAGTCACTACTTGCTCCTCCAAAGAGTGATATTCTTTCCTATGCCAAGCTAGAGAAGCCAAGGTGAAAAGTCCAAAAATACCTTTGCTTGAATTATGAGGGTTTATTTATAACAAATGATGTGACCTTTCACCTCCCATGTGACACTCCCTCATGACTCTTGAGATTCTACTATGACTCTTGTTAGTGTCAGCCCTTCCAGACTTCCTCCAGTGATCAAATGTGCTCTTACAAAGTGATTTTGAAGTGTCAAGGTCAAATTTTGTCATTTCAGTGAGTCTTCAAGCAAAATTTGGTCACTAGGCATTAGGTCTAGGGTTTGCTCTCACTCTTTCCAAAGTTGCCCAAATGCCAACCTATGTCACTATTCAGCTGAGCCTATCTTCATTCAGAGGGTTTTCATCATCATGTCAAGTTCCATAGGGTCATTTCACAGCTTATCCATGCTTCAGTTGCGCCTAGGCAAGGTCATTTCCCTCTCCTAGGGTTTTGAAGCCAATTTCTCTTGGACGGTCAAATCATCGGCAAAACTTGTATCCTGATGTTCATACACCTTCCCCTATCCTCAAAGTACCTTATCAAACACTTCCCATCCCTGAGATTCCCCAAATTCCTCATTTTCGCACAAACCCTAGTTTCTAGCTACAACCTGGCAATTTTCTAGGTTGGGCCTGTGTTTTTCCCTTTTGGACCCCTTTCCCTCACTCAATCTCTGAGATTCCACTTTCCCCTGCTTCCTAACATCCCTCCCCACTTCCAAAAATTTCCCCAAGAATTTAGAAACCCCCTATCCCCTTCATTTCGCTTCATTTCGACAAAATTCCTCGTTTCACACATCGGGACAAGTTTCACTCAAATGATGTTTCAGAGCAATAAAAGATTAATTTTGGAAAACTCAGAGAGGTTTTTTTCCATAACATGCCAAAGAAGAAAAACCTCTTTCACTTTTTGCACAGGTGTCATGGTTTTAGAGAAATGTCAAAATTGCAATCGCTAGATCCAAGGAGGTTGGCCAAGGCACTAAAACAACGGAAAAGGCCCGATCCACTCCAAATTTTGGCCAAAGCCTCTTTGACTGAGCATGGTACTTTATTGGGGACTCCCAGCCCAAATTTCAAGAAATTTGGAGAAAATTTTGTCATTTGTGAATTTTTTGTGCCAAACACAGGTTTTGTCCATTAACGGGTCTCACCCCCCGCGCGACCCTTTCACTTGGCAACTCCATTTTGCAAAAACTCAGCATTTCCAGATTTTTCATGCAAAGTTACACATGCTCATCCATTTCCAAGAGATTTTGTGAAGTTTTGGGCCTCCAGAAAGTCAAAAAACAAGCAAAAAATGACTTTCTGCCACATTTTTGAGACACAGAAAGCAGTCTTGGGAGATTGCAATTTTGGAGGGGCAAATGACCACCAAATTCAGAAATTCTAGTTGGGTTGGAAAGTAGACTCACAGACCTTTCCAACAAGCCTACTCTTGCCCCATTTGGACACCTGGAAGTGCCCCAAAAGTGGCCCCAAAGGCGCGCGACCCGTCAGGCAAATTTTCCAAAATTTCAGTATACAGCTCAGAAAAACGCAGTTTTGACCTTGTTTGACTTTATGGAGTGAATTGTTATCCTCCTTGATGTAATTAATGTACTTTTATGACACTTTTACACTTATGTACCTCTTCTAGAAGATTCATTCATGAAAAAGGTGAAAATTAAATGAATGAATTGGTTTCCTAGCTTATAGAGGCAAGTTGTTTTGACTGCCTAGTTTGTAGTGCTTAGTTTAGAAGTGGTTGAAACAGCTCCTAGGATAGTGATCTCGACCCATAGAGGCAGGAAAAGAGGTTAGATGATCTATATTATGTACTTTCTTTCTCATTTTCATGGTTGGACTCTTGAGGGAGAAGCTATCATTGTATTATTCACTGTATCTCTGCAATTTTTGGCTAAGGAAGACCAGGGTTTTGCAGTCCTTTTTGGGATTCTTGTGGTTACATGTATTGATGGTGTGTTTCTCTATGTACTTGTAAGTGTGTTATGTGAATCATCTTCTTTCTTTTCCTTCTGCACATTAAGCAAACGAAGTGTTAAAGTAAGAATTCATGACTGTCATGCTCTGCTTTTAAGTTTGTTTAATTTCAATGTTTTCTACTGTCTAAGGAGAATTCAAAGTTATTGTTTGCTCTCCTTAGCTCCTCACCTGTCATTCCTGATCATCCACCTCAATCAAAGGCATCAATACTGTCTCCTACCTCGCCCCAAAGAACCCCCTGCAGAAACTGTGTCCAATCCCCGCACCCAAAATTGCCCTCTCCTCAATTTGCCACCAAAAACCCTAAAAACCCCAAATCAACCTTTTTGATCAGTTTACTAGCCTAAAATCAGTGTTACCTTATTGGTCATCTCATCCATTGAAGATTTTACTGAGATAGACCGGAGAGAGCCCTCTCCTGCCCCGTAGGGCTAGCTACGAGGCTAAGTGGTTTGATGTTGCCTTGAGGTTTACCTTTCTCAGCCTGAGGTGAAATTTCAAGCGCTAACATACTGGCGACCATACTGGGGAGAACAAATTGTTTGCTGACTGATGTGTTTATTTCATAAGTCTTGGACGGATTCTGAAGATACGCCAGGTAGCCTTCGAAAACGCTCTTGTTTTACATCAGCGTTAGTAGATAAACGCTTCTTCAGTCGACCTCCGTGAGCTAGTGAATGTAACACTTCATCTGCATTTTCCCCCAGTACATTTGTGAACTCTGAACTTTTGGATGATTAGTTGAGAGTTTTCACAGGCTGAAATCATTCACCTGGCAACTCCTTTCACTGAAGAATCCAGCAACCTGTGCTTCATGGTGACTTCACTGCAGAGAGATCAGTAGCTTTGAGATTTCTCAAGATGGATCGGATTGCAAGAAGATATGCTCCCCTGAGCCGAGATCACATCCCTGGTTTTCCAAATAAAATTCCAAAGGTAGATTGGTCAAGGAATCTGCCTATATTTAATGATGATGGTAAGAAGGATGCTGCTTTACATCTAGTTAGATTTCATATGAATATTCGCAAATTGAAGGTGGATTTTCCTGAAGATTGCTTGATGAAGATATTCTTGGCCACTCTGGAAGGTAAAGCCCAATCATGGTATGAAAGTTTGCCGCCTGCTTGTATTTACTGTTTAAAGGATTTTCATGCTATGTTCATTGAACGATATAAGGACTCTTATCCATCATTAAATTTAGTTCAAGACTGTTGCAAGCATGCTTATAGTTTTATTGAAAGCCTTGAGAAATATTATGAAGATGATAATTTTATGGATGTTGAGATCATGGAGGCTCTGTATGAGAATCCGTTTCAGCAGCACACAGAAATCTTAGAGGATACTTGTCAAGATGATCAGGACATTTTGCAGCAAAATCAAGATCAGCAGGCTGAAGATGGTCATATGGATGAAAATGATGAAAGAGAGGGTTCTATTTCAGATTTGCCCACAGAAGAAGACAGCGTGCAGGGTAGTCAAGATTCATGTGATGCAATCAAGTCAACTATTTCAGATCAACATTCAAATCATAATGACCAAGAATACCTTGTGCCGAATCCTATAAAGAAAAACTTGGCTGTTGAGATCATTTGGCATGAAGAAAACAAAGTTACAAATCTAAGTGCTCCCATTTCATCAGAATAGAGTCTTCATGAGGAGGTCATTCAGTCTGCTCATGAACAGCAAGGTGAGATCTTTGCTCAAGCAAGTGAAAAAGTTTCTTTGAGTGAATTTGTGGCAGACAATCTAAATGATAATATTGTGCTTGATACTATTGAAGAATGTAATAAGGAAATTGATAATTTGGTTGTGATATCATATGACGATGACTTGCCATATTGTCAAACTATAGAAGATCAGAGTATACAGGATTAACTTTTAGATTCCTCATATGTCTCATGTGTTGAAATGTTTTTACAAGAAGAGATCTGCTCATCTACCTGTTCAGAGTTTTTTGAAGCCCATGAGCATAATTTTACCGAAGCACATGATGAAGGCAAATCAGAATTTGAAACAAAGGACACCTTGATCTTTCAGCAGGAGGTGGCAGTGGCAAATCTTTATGTTTTTCACGATCCTCTAGCAAGTTTGTTGCAGCTAGCAGTGATAGTGTTTATTGCAGTGTTCAGTGATGAAGGAGATCATGGTCAGCTATGTTTTTGGATGCCGAGTTACCAGTATCTATTGTTGATCATGAGATCTGATTGGGAGAATCAGTCAAGAAGGCATCTACTTGATTGGTTGCATTGGCATTTTGATATAGTTTGATGTATATTGTCTTGTAAGAAACACAGGTGGTTGTCATCATGATTTCAAATCTTGATGGACTGCTGCCCTTCAATAAGCTTTGTAAGTTTTTGTTTTAGTTAAGTCAGTCATGAGTCATTTGTGAGTCAGTTTTCAGTCATGTAGGTTTCATAATTGTGTCGGCTTGGGTCAAGTTTGCAGTCAATAAATGTGTCAAGGTCTGTGTTGATTGTTGGAATAATGACTCCATCGCCCAATGGTTGAAAGCACTGGTCTGCTCTCCCAGAGGTCTGAGGTTCTTGGCACCTCCAAGGAGCTACCATCCCCATTGGAGCCAATGTTAGTGTCAGTCCTTCCAGCCTTCCTCCAGTGATCAAATGTGCTCTTACAAAGTGATTTTGAAGTGTCAAGGTCAAATTTTGTCATTTCAGTGAGTCTTCAAGCAAAATTTGGTCACTAGGCATTAGGTCTAGGGTTTGCTCTCACTCTTTCCAAAGTTGCCCAAATGCCAACCTATGTCACTATTCAGCTGAGCCTATCTTCATTCAGAGGGTTGTCATCATCATGTCAAGTTCCATAGGGTCATTTCACAGCTTATCCATGCTTCAGTTGCGCCTAGGCAAGGTCATTTCCCTCTCCTAGGGTTTTGAAGCCAATTTCTCTTGGACGGTCAAATCATCGGAAAAACTTGTATCCTGATGTTCACACACCTTCCCCTATCCTTAAAGTACCTTATCAAACACTTCCCATCCCTGAGATTCCCCAAATTCCTCATTTTCGCACAAACCCTAGTTTCTAGCTACAACCTGGCAATTTTCTAGGTTGGGCCTGTGTTTTGCCCTTTTGGATCCCTTCCCCTCACTCAATCTCTGAGATTCCACTTTCCCCTGCTTCCTAACATCCCTCCCCACTTCCAAAAATTTCCCCAAGAATTTAGAAACCCCCTATCCCCTTCATTTCGCTCCATTTCGACAAAATTCCTTGTTTCACACATCGGGCCAAGTTTCACTCAAATGATGTTTCAGAGCAATAAAATATGAATTTTGGAAAACTGAGAGAGGTTTTTGTCCATAACATGCCAAAGAAGAAAAACCTCTTTCACTTTTTGCACAGATGTCATGGTTTTAGAGAAATGTCAAAATTGCAATCGCTAGATCCATGGAGGTTGGCCAAGGCACTAAAACAACGGAAAAGGCCCGATCCACTCCAAATTTTGGCCAAAGCCTCTTTGAGTGAGCATGGTACTTTATTGGGGACTCCCAGCCCAAATTTCAAGAAATTTGGAGAAAATTTTGTCATTTGTGAATTTTTTGTGCCAAACACAGGTTTTGTCCATTAACGGGTCTCACCCCCTGCGCGACCCTTTCACTTGGCAACTCCATTTTGCAAAAACTCAGCATTTCCAGATTTTTCATGCAAAGTTACACATGCTCATCCATTGCCAAGAGATTTTGTGAAGTTTTGGGCCTCCAGAAAGTCAAAAAACAAGCAAAAAATGACTTTCTGCCACATTTTTGAGACACAGAAAGCAGTCTTGGGAGATTGCAATTTTGGAGGGGAAAATGACCACCAAATTCAGAAATTCCAGTTGGGTTGGAAAGTAGACTCATAGACCTTTCCAACAAGCCTACTCTTGCCCCATTTGGACACCTGGAAGTGCCCCAAAAGTGGCCCCAAAGGCGCGCGACCCGTCAGGCAAATTTTCCAAAATTTCAGTATACAGCTCAGAAAAACGCAGTTTTGACCTTGTTTGACTTTATGGAGTGAATTGTTATCCTCCTTGATGTAATTAATGTACTTTTATGACACTTTTACACTTATGTACCTCTTCTAGAAGATTCATTCATGAAAAAGGTGAAAATTAAATGAATGAATTGGTTTCCTAGCTTATAGAGGCAAGTTGTTTTGACTGCCTAGTTTGTAGTGCTTAGTTTAGAAGTGGTTGAAACAACTCCTAGGATAGTGAGCTCGACCCATAGAGGCAGGGAAAGAGGTTAGATGATCTATATTATGTACTTTCTTGCTCATTTTCATGGTTGGACTCTTGAGGGAGAAGCTATCATTGTATTATTCACTGTATCTCTGCAATTTTTGGCTAAGGAAGACCAGGGTTTTGCAGTCCTTTTTGGGATTCTTGTGGTTACATGTATTGATGGTGTGTTTCTCTATGTACTTGTAAGTGTGTTATGTGAATCATTTCCTTTCTTTTCCTTCTGCACATTAAGCAAACGAAGTGTTAAAGTAAGAATTCATGACTGTCATGCTCTGCTTTTAAGTTTGTTTAATTTCAATGTTTTCTACTGTCTAAGGAGAATTCAAAGTTATTGTTTGCTCTCCTTAGCTCCTCACCTGTCATTCCTGATCATCCACCTCAATCAAAGGCATCAATACTGTCTCCTACCTCGCCCCAAAGAACCCCCTGCAGAAACTGTGTCCAATCCCCGCACCCAAAATTGCCCTCTCCTCAATTTGCCACCAAAAACCCTAAAAACCCCAAATCAACCTTTTTGATCAGTTTACTAGCCTAAAATCAGTGTTACCTTATTGGTCATCTCATCCATTGAAGATTTTACTGAGATAGACCGGAGAGAGCCCTCTCCTGCCCCGTAGGGCTAGCTACGAGGCTAAGTGGTTTGATGTTGCCTTGAGGTTTACCTTTCTCAGCCTGAGGTGAAATTTCAAGCGCTAACAACTCTTAAACTTCTTACATGACTCTAGGACTTCCTAGTGACTTTTTACATTCCACGTGTGACCCTTGGGCTTCAACACAATTTAAATTTTATCACTTTTGAAAATACAATAACTACCTTCCACAAGTGACATGGAAAAATGCATTGACACATATGACCTTTGTGGTTGTAAATAGTTTTCTGGATCCATCGCATATTATTAAAAGGATATTGATGTTTCGAATCAACACCTATGGTTCATCTTCAAGATACAGAAATATGGTGACGCTTTGAGAAGCCATGAATTGGCGAAGATGACATAAGACTTCATAGTGCATAAAGGCCAAGCTCTTCTCTTTGTTGTTGTGACTTTGACTTCTTCATGATGGATCTTTGCTTGTTCTTCATCTTCACCTTCCAAAAGGGTCTAGATGAGTTTTGAAACATTCCAAATCAGCATGAATTTCCACATCTTTGTCTTGGTCCAAGACTCCTTCATGTCCATCATGATGGCTCCTCCTCTTGATTCTTCTTCACAAGTGCCTTCTTGTAGCCTCTCCTTTATAACCTCCCTTGATCATCACCCTATCATGTTCAGATGATAATACTTGCAAATGAACTCCACTCATGACAAGCCAACATTAGTTTGAAAACCATATATTCTACCTTTGCTTGCTCATGGAAATTTTGATTCTGATGAGGAAATGGGCAAGGGTTTTGAGAGAGAGAGACTAGGAATTGTGTAGTTAGCTCAATAGTGACCAAGGGATGACCATGTTGTCCACTGGAACTGCGTAATGCATAATAAGGGGAGACTGTTAAGGGTCTACACAGTGGGAAAGTACAGGAGATAAGGGTGATGAGCTTGCTGACTGAGGATGCATAGGTGTGTAGTGCTCAAGAAAAAGGAGGCAGGGATTGTGCAGCTGAGCTTCATAGGGATTGAGGGACGACCCCATTGTCACTAGAACTACACAATGCATAGTAGGAGGTAAGACAAGACAAGATATTGCGCATTGAGGGGTTTCAGTCAACAAGAGAGACATGACTAGCCACTGTAATTGTGCAATGATTGAGGAACATGCTCACTAAATTACACAATTCTCTTTAGCAATGATTAGGAGGAGGCTCCACTATTGTAGCACCCTCCTCCCACATCTACCCAAATAACTGTCCAACCGGGGTAAAAATGTGACAAAGAGTTACTATGATATGATTCAACTCCCTATGTGTCAGTTAAGGAAGTGGAACCGGTAGAACATAATAACATAGACCTTCCAGACCCACTGTAGAACCCTAGGAACCATCCAACCTTCCAGGCGACTAGCCCCTGAGACAAACTAACTTTTTACCTCATTAATCCCTAGTCGGTCCCATTGACATGGGCATGAGTGTGACTGGGACCCTCCAGTTTCTCCCATAACATGGGTATGCTTGCAACTATGGACTTTCCTAAGCAATTATTTTCCCACTACTCCAACTTCTATCCCACTTTTTTAGGCTGAGGGCTCAAGTCACTACCCAACACTCCATGGCACTTATAGAAATGAAAGATAACAACAGAATAATGATACAAATGTAATTAATTGAACAAGGACTCGACTGGACCCCTACTAGCCATAACAAACATTTCGACAAACATGTCACAAGGATGTAATCTACATGTTTAAACAAAAAATATGAGCATATGGGTCTCATACTTATCTGAGAATCGCAAAGAAGCATTGATGCTTCATCAAAACAATTGCATTTCCATCTATTAAGTCACATATTCATCTTACTTTCAGTGATTAACCAAAACATGATGAGAGCCATACATTTCCACTGTCATAAAACTCATTCATAACCAACATATAACCAACAAAAATATCAAGGATATAACAGCCATATAAGCCACATATAAGCAAGTATATTTACCCATAAAATGCCAAGGAGAAAGAGAGCTCTTATTGATGATTGCATAAGCCGACCAAGTATGGGATTTCCATGAACCACCTGATCGTAGACTATGTTGAACCAAATCTTTCTTTCAGCTAGTCACCCTTGTGCCATGTTCCAAGCATGAATGTGGGATCTCATAAAGCAAATCGATCAAAACCATCCAAAGATTCCAAAGGCCAAACTACCTCAACCCTCAACCAGTGATTCAACCTCATGGTCGGACATCCTTAATCATCACCAGATTGGTCTTTACCCAAGCTGTCTAGGGCTCTAGAGCGTTTGTTCCAACCAGGACTTCCAGGACTGGTAACTAAACCCACAACTGATGTCGGGCTTCCAAAGCGTTTGTCCAACCAGGGCTTCTAGGACTAGTAACTCAACCCAAGTTGTTACAGGGCTTCCATGGCGCTTGCCCAACCAAGGTTTCCAGGAACTAGTAACTCAACCCATAGCTAAAGGCACAAGAAAACAAAGCAGAAAATAAAGTAAAGCCACAACATTATGCCTATCAAGGAAATGGAAAGGTTAGGAAAATTTTTTGTCAATCTAGGCAAACCTCCATGTCAATGACAAATCATAACCAAGAAACCACATGCATATGCCATGCATGCCAAAACTAGTGAGGAAAACATACATGCAACTCGGCACCTGCAAGAAAAACCCATTGTAGTTATTGATCCCGATTTCATCTTGCGTTTTCTTGCTCTTCCTTTACCTTCTTGCTCCAAAACTCCAAGTATGCCACACTCCTCCAAGAGTGCTCCAAGAAAACTGTAAGTGTCAAAGAGTATGAGAGAGAGAGAATATGGAGAGAGCTCCAAAACTGAACTGACAAAAGCCATGAACTGATCCTCATGAGCCTTTTTATTAATGAGGCCTCTATTTTCTTTATTTTCCATTATTTCCTTCATTTCCTCCTCACATGCATCTGGTGACCTTTCACCTTCCTTTTCTCCTAAATTCCATTATTTTCATAAATAAAATGCTAATAAATGCCTCATGCCTTTCCAACGCCTTTGCCATTTCCTTTGCTAATTTTCGTAGCCATTAATTAATCACAATTGGTACCCATCACTATGTTTTTCCCAACATTCAACTTGGAATACGTGTCCCATGACTAAGTTCTTATTTTACCTTTATTAATTTTTACATGGATTTTTGACCAGGGCTATTACAGAACCCTCCCCCTTGGGGGAAGACCGTCATCTATGTTCAACGACACCTACAACCTATTGGAAGCAAAACATACTTTCCGTGGAGCTTTATAACTTAGCTTGTTGCAGTATTTACAATAATCAACCTGCTGAGAAGAAAACCAACATGAAAACATAACATCATGACAACCATAATGACATGACATCCATACCGCTTATTAGAGCTTTATAACATAACTCATGGTGGTATTTAGATCCATATACATATGTACATATACCAAAACATCATACCAAAACATATACCAAAACATATACCCAAGACATATACCGAAACATATACCCAAGGCATATACCAAAAAATGTGCTCAACCAATGAATAGAGAAGGATACATAGCCCGCATTTGATCTGTCATCTCCCATGTCGCTTCATCGGGCCCGAAGCGCTTCCACTGCACTTTAACTTGCTCAATTGCTCGGTTCCGAAGCATGAGCATCTTTCTCTGCAAAATGCACTGAGGTTCCGACTGAAATTTTCCTGCAATACAGACTAGTCAATCACATGATCATCATCTTTAACATCTTAAGCAATGACACATTGAAAATATCATGAAATTTCACTATCAGAGGCAGTGCAAGTTGATAGGCTACTGGCCCAATCCTCTCAAGAATCCTGAAAGTTCCACAAAACCGAGATTCCATCTTGGCACATGATCTAATCCACAAGGAACTCTTCTTCGGCTTGATGTGCAAGTACACCTATTGTCCAACCTGAAACTCCTTAAACACCCTATTTTGATATGCATAGCTCTTCTGCCTATCCCGTGTTTCTTTCAAATTCTTCTTGATTACGTGAATTTCCTGTTCCATTTCCACCAACATGTCCAGTCCAATCAACACCTTGTTAACTGGATCACTCCAACTAATGGGAGTGTTACAACTCCACCCATACAATGCCTCAAACTAACTCATCCTCAAATATTCATGATACCCATTTTGTAAGCAAAATCTACCAGTGGAAGATACTCTTCCCACTTCCACTGTTGATGCATCACATACATCCTCAACATATCCTCCAGTATCTTGTTGACCCTCTCTGTTTGTCCATCTGTCTGTGGATGATAAGTTGTGTTGAAGGCCAACTCTGTACCTAAACTTGCAAATAACTCTTTCCAGAACCTAGAAGTGAACTTAGCATCCCTGTATGACACAATTTTTTTCAGAACACCATGCAATTTGACCACATCCTTGATGAATTCTTATGCTACATCATTCGTTGAGTATGTATACTTCACTAGAATGAAGTGCACAACCTTTGTCAACTTGTCCACCACGACCATGATGGAATCATGTTGTCTAGATGTCCTCGATAAACCTATGATAAAGTCCATGGAAACGACCTCCCATTTCCACTCTGGAATCATAATCGGCTGTAGTAGTCCACCTAGATGCTTGCACTCTGCTTTTACCTGCTGACAATCCAAGCACCTAGCCACAAACTCTGTTACGTCTCT
This sequence comes from Pinus tabuliformis, assembly GCA_031772625.1. Taxonomy (NCBI): domain Eukaryota; kingdom Viridiplantae; phylum Streptophyta; class Pinopsida; order Pinales; family Pinaceae; genus Pinus; species Pinus tabuliformis. The sequence continues at coordinate 102,284,971 of CM062804.1, forward strand.
CTTCAAATTCGACCAATAGTAAAACTTCTTCACTGTTTTCAGCGTCTTCTGATAACTTGGGTGATCTGAATATGGGTTCACATGAAACTCCCTCAATATCACCTTCTTGAGTTCATTGTTGTCTGGCACATAAATCATGTCTCTAAACCTTACCAATCCATCTGTCATAGGACAATAGTCCACATCCTGTTCACCTGCACCTATACATGTACTTGTAACTATACCATTGCATGTACCTATACCAATACATGTACATGTACCTGTACTCTGCTGCAATCTATGCCTAAGCTCCATATACATGACATCCTGCTAACCTTCCTGCAACATCTTATCCTGTAGATCTGTCTCATAGGAGCTCATAACTACTATATGATTTACTTGTATCCATATGCTGAGAGCATTTTCAACCCTGTTCTCTTTACCTTTAATATACTTGATCTCAAAGTCGAACTCACTGATCGTGACCAACCATCTAGCTTGCCTGACATTCTGATTTGGTTGGTCTAATAGATATCGCAATCCACTACGATCACTCATTAATACAAATTGTTTACCAAGAAGATAGTGCCTCCACATATTCCATGCATGAATGATCGTTTCCAACTCAAGATCATGTGTTAGATAGTTCTGCTAGTGCTTATTTAGTTTCTGTGACTCATAGCATACTGCATGTCCTTCCTGCATAAGGCTCCACCAAGCCCTCTCTTGCAAGCATCTATACATACCACAAACTCTTTGTCTGGATATGCGATCTTTAACATTGGAGCATGTGTCAACAACTGCTTTAACTGCTCAAAACTAGATGCACATTCCTCTATCCATTCAATACTATTTCCTTTCCTTTGCAATGATGTGATAGGATAAGCAATCTACAAGAATCTCCTGATGAAACTGTTGTAATAACCTGCTAACCCCATTAAGGACCTCATCTCATACACGTTCCTAGGAGCTGCCCACTCCATGATAACTCTTACCTTTTCTGGGTCCACTGTTATGCCTTCCTTGGAAACCACATGTCCCAAGTAATGTACCTCAATCTGAAAGAAACTACACTTGTTGAGCTTAGCATACAACTGATGCTCTCTCAACAATCTCAATACTATTGCTAAGTGTTCGACATGATCTTCTTCATTTTTAGAATATACCAATATATCATCAATGAACACAATAACAAACTTTTCCAAATAAGGATGCAACACACTATTCATCAAGCACATAAAAGTAGTTGGAGCATTATTCAAACCAAATGGAACTACAACAAACTCATAATGTTTGTACCTGGTCTGGAAAGTTGTCTTGTGAATGTCATCTTCTTTAATGCGTACCTCATGATATCCATATCTTAGATCAATATTCAAGAACACTACTGCTCCCTTCAACTAATCAAACAATTCATCAATCCTCGACAATGGGTACTTGTTCTTGATGGTCACTTTGTTCAACTACCTATAATCAATGCACAACCTGAGAGTACCATCTTTCATGTTCACAAACAATATCGATGTGCCCCATGGTGACACTCTTGGCCTAATGTATCCCTTTTCAAGCATTTCCTTCAACTGAAACTTAAACTCTACCAACTCCAGTGTGCTCATCCTATAAGATGCCTTAGATGTTGATGCTACCCCTCATACTAACTCAATAGAAAAGTGTACTTCACTGTGAGGTTGAAACTCTGAAATATCTACGGGAAATACATCCTGAAACTTCTATAGAACTAGGTACCTGCTCAAAACATCTGCATCCTCAACTTCCTTACCTTTGTCACTAGAAACATGCACTGCAAATAACACACACCCTTTCCTGCGATTATGCTTGGCCTGCATAGATGTCACCATTCTCACTGATGTTGTTTTCTTCTTACCCTGTAAGACTCTTTGTTCCCCATTGTCATCCAGGCACTCAATAGCTTTGTCAAAATAATCCACCTTGGTCCTATGAAGATACAACTAATCTGTACCCAATAACATACGGTATGATCCTAACGATAATATATTCAAATGTGTTGAGGTAGGCATACCATTCAAATCAAATGCACAAGCTCTTACCCATTGATGAACTCACTTCTTTGTACTTGTAGCCAACTGCACTAACCAAGACTCTGCATGTACTTCTTTATTCAAACCACACTTATCCACCAGGCCAGGATTAACATAACTATAATTAGATATAGGGTCAATCAAAATAGAAACAACTTGATCACAAAGCTTACCCTCCATCTCGATAATAAACGCTTGGTGATCTGTCTGCCTGTTATCCAGCACTGCATAGATCCTAGGAATACTTTGTTCAACATCTCCCACTGTCTATGCCTTGTGAACATTGTAGATCTGTGGTCTACCATCCTCATATTGTGGACAATCTCTTCTATGATGCTCTCCTCCATAAGTCCAACACTGCACGGCTACCTATTTTCACTCTTATTCTGCTCCTTAGACCGAATTCCTTGTCGTCTGCCAGATGTATTGAAATTCTTAGGTGGTGAACAATTCTCTTTGTTACCTGTATCCCGAGGTCTTGCTCACTTCTTATCCAATTTTCCTTTATTCTTATCATTACACTTCCAATCCGTTTTAGTCTCAAATCTGCGTTTCACTTGCTCATAACGATGCTTTAGATTTTTGATGGCTTCCTCCAATGGTTTAGGCTCATCAAACTCAATCCTATCTTTGAATGGTATCGGCAACCCACTAATGAATTTTTGAATCTTGGCCTTCTCCCCCTTGAGGTAAGGCACATACCTTAGTAGCTCCAAGAATCTTCTAGTGTACTCCTCATCGATCATAGATCCCACCTTCAACTCATAAAATTCCTTTGCCATGTCATCATAGTATCTCTCCAATAGATACTTGTTCCAGAATAACATCTCGAAGTCACTCTAAGTCAACTCCTCCTCATAAATATCTCTTAAGCTCTTTCAATCTTCTCACTAGATATCTTCTTTACATTTAAGATTGAATGTAGCTATTCTGGCCTTCATGTTTTTTGAGTAATTGTGCAATCTGAAGAACTTATTCATTCCATGCAACCACGCTTCTACATCATGTTTTTTCTTCATCTCTCCATCAAATGTAGGTGGCTTTGATTTTTTAAACTCATTCGACAAATATCCCTTATCACTCCTCCTAACTCCTCCTGTAAGGATGATAACGATGATGACCATAGTGCCTGTTAGAACCAGAACTAGAATAGTACCTGTGTCTATCGCCTCTCCTATCCAGACCGTCCAAGAACTTGCCATCTCTGATCATGTCATATATGTTTGACATATGCCCCATTAGTTATGTCCTCTTGTTCATGACTGATCCAAAGTGGCCCTTGTCGCTGCAATTCTAACAAACTCTTAAGGGTTACGACATTAACCTCTGCTTGTTTCTCCTGTGCTTGTATGAGTATGTCATTATCTGCTTTGCAACTCCTTATTTCTGCCCTCGATCTTCTTATTGTGTATGCTAAGTCAGAAGAATTCCCAACACCACATTGCCCATATGATCCATAAGGAGAATCTCATGAATTGTCTTCTACCATCTTGTTAGTCGTCTTGATCTCTTTCCTGCAAGGCATCTTATGTCAGCTAAACCAAATCATAAACAAACCAACGTATCTTAACATTCTTCAGGGAGGATAACTCATCTGCAAGATCAACCGATTTAGCATAATACATGTATAAACATAATCATAACAACATGTAAATATGTAGCATACATATAAAACAAAATATAGACATCATTCTAACTATCGTCTAGTCATCAATGCACGACCATATCAATCACATACCATGACCTCTGCATGACAACAACAACCATACCAATGCACACTTGATAACACGTAAGCACTTGACATGCATAAACAACGCATAACCAATCATACACCCATGACAGCATATTCCACGACAACGCCATGCATATGCAACAAACACATAGACCATAAGCATAAGAAACACATATGCAACTGACATGAATGCATGACCAACACACCACCCATCCAGTCTGAGGGGTTAAATGTGCTCTGATACCACTCTGTAGTATTAGATATCACCCAAAGAGAATGAAACCATGGTCTGTTACCACTCAGTAACACCCTCCTCCCACATCTACCCAAGTAAGCGACCAACCAGGGTAACCATGTGACAAAGAGTTACTATTATATGATTCAACTCCCTATGTGTCAGTTAAGGAAGTGGAACTGACAGAACACAACAACAAAGACCTTCCAAACCCACTACAGAACCCCCAAGAGCCATCCAACCTTCCAGGTGACTAGCCCCTAAGAAAAATTAACTTTTTACCTCATTAATCCCCCAGAAGCTCCCATTGACATGGGCATGAGTGTGAATGGGACCCTCCAATTTCTCCCGCATCATGGGTATGCCTGCAAATGGGGAATTTCCCAAGTAGTTATGTGCCTAGGAATCCGACTTTTGTGCCACTTTTTCAGGCCCAGGGCTTAGGTCACTGCCTAGAACTCCATGACACTTCCAGAAATGAAAGATAACAATGGAATATTGACACAAATGTAATTACTTGAACAAGGAATTGACTAGACCCCTACTATCCATGACAGGCATTTCATCAAACATGTCACAAGGATGAAATCTACAGGTTTAAACAACAGATTCGAGCATAAGGGTCTCCTACTTATCTGAGAATCACTAAGAAGCATTGACGCCTCATCACAATAACTGCATTACCATCTATTAAGTCACATATTCATTATACATTCAATGATTAACCAAAACATGATGAGAGCCATACATTTCCACTATCATAAACTCATTCATAACCAACATATAACCAACAAAAATATCAAGGATATAACAACCATATAAGCCACATATAAACAAGTATATTTACCCATAAAATACCAAGGAGAAAGAGAACTCTTATTGATGATTGCATAAGACGACCGGGTATGGGACTTCCATGAACCACCCGACCATAGACTAGGTTGAACCAAATCTTTCTTTCAGCCTCTCACCCCCGTGCCATATTTGAAGCATGAATGTGGGATCTCATAAAATAAATCAATCAAAACCATCTAGGGCTACCAGAGGCCAAACCATCTCAACCCTCTACCAGTGACTCCACCTCACAGTCGTACATCACTAGATTGGTATCTACCCAAGCTGTCCAGGGCTCCAGAGCGTTTGTTCCAACCATGGCTTCTAGGACTAGTAACTCAACCCACAAATGCTATTGGGTTTCAAGAGAATTTGTCCAACGAGGGCTTCCAGGACTAGTAATTGAACCCAAGTTGTTACAAGGATTCTAGAGCGTTTGTCCAACCAAGGCTTCTAGGATCTAGCAACTCAACCCACAACGAAAAAAAAAAAAAAAAAAAACACAAAAAAAAATAAAATAATAATAATAAAAATAAATAAAAATAAATAAAAATAAATAAATAAATAAATAAATAAATAAAACAAAACAAAACAAAAAACAAAACAAAACAAAACAAAAAAAAACCCCACAATGCCATGACTATCTACGAAATGGCAAGGCTAGGAAAATCCACTGTCAATCCAAGCAAACCTCCATGCCAATGAAAAATCATAACCTAGAAACCACATGCATGTGCCATGCATGCCAAAACTAGTGAGGAAAACACACATGCAACTCGATACCTGCAAGGAAAACCTGTTGTAGCTACTGATCCCAATGTCCTCTTACGCTTTCTTTCTCTTCCTTTTCCTTCTTGCTCCAAACCTCCAAGTATGCCACACTCCTCCAAGAGTGCTCCAATAAAAATCTAAGCGTCCAAGAGTATGAGAGAAAGAGAATAGAGAGAGAGCTCCAAAACTGAACTGACAAAAGCCATGAACTGATCCTCAAAAGCCTTTTTATTAATGAGGCCTATATTTTCTTCATTTTCCTCCTCACATGCATCTAGTGACCTTTCACCTTCCTTTTCTCCTAATTTCCATTATTTTCATCAATAAAATGGAAATAAATGCCTCATGCCTTTCCAAAGCCTTTGCCATTTCCTTTGGAAATTTCCTTAGCCTTTAGTTAATCACAAGTGATCCCCATCACTATGTTTTGCCCAACATTCAACTTGGAATACATGTCCCATGACCAAGGTATTATTTTAACTTTGCTTATTTTTTACATGGATTTTTGAACAGGGTTGTTACAACTTTCCGCTAGAACTACACAATGTGCAATGGAGGTAGGAAGGAGTCAACTTTGTGTGCAGTGAGCAGGTGTAAGCAGTATATACTTGAGAAACTATGCCTCAGGATTGCACAATGTGTTTGTGGAAGAGGCTTCCCTTAGGATGGCAAGTGCATAGTTGTAAGAGGTAAGGGATGCATCCTTATTGGCTAAGAATGTGCAATGCATTCATCCAATCGACGAGAGTTTAAGTATGCAAAGTGTGAAGAAAAGGGAAAGCCCAAAAAATGGATGAGTGTTGGATTAATGGAAAAGAGATAACACATGATATAAAGAAGTTCCAAAACATATTCACAGACATGTATACCATCAAACGCAAGCCAGGAGAATGCACAATACTCAATATCCACATGCATACCTTGAAACAACAACAAAGTGACACTTATTTCTGAGTGCGACAGTTGAAATGTAGCTTTGTGACACTTAGAATACAAGTTACAACACAAGTGTCAACTGCAAACAGAAAGTGAGTTGAGCTATGGGAGAGTGTCTAGTGCATATTCTTCTGATATATAAGTTCACTAATGCAGAAGAGTGTAATAGAGTTGCCTCTAGTGGTGCGCCAAAGTGCAACACATGTAGGAGTGAAACAATCAAAACCGACACTTGTTACAGTAAGAATAAGTGAAAAGAACAATTGTAAAAGATAAAGAAAGTGAAATCGACACATATGAAAGCTAAAGAAAGACAAAATTACACTTGCGTAAGTGAAAGCAAGTAAAAATGTCAGTCATGAAAGTGAAAGTGACACTTATGAAAGAAAATGCGCGCGAAAGCGACAATTGAGAAAAATCATTGGGATGATGGTACATATGAAACTGAGAGTGAGAGAATGTTTCTTATGCTTCAAAGTGCACAAAGATCAGAAGTGAAAGAAAGCTATGAAAGGAGCTTCGAGTTAGACTCTTCATACAAGGAGAGAAAATACAAGCGAGGTGGATGCCACTAAGAAGTGTGACAACTCTGACTTGGATAATTTTATTCTCACTATCAATTGGAATTGCACACTGACTATTAGCAGAGGCTGCGCAGGCACTGTCTTTATGAATTTTGCAGTCACTACCACCGAGGGTTGCACAATCATTATCATTAGGAGTTGCATAGTTACTATCACCAGGCAATGTGTAGTCATTGTATCTAGGGACTGCACAAGAATTATTACCCAAAGACTGCGCAAGACTATCTTTAAGGGTTGTGCAATGCCTATCTTCATAAGTATACATTGACTATTATGCTTGCTAGAAAGAGGTGCGCTTGTGATGCATCAAAAGCTAAGCATGTGTAAGCAAGTGACTTCGACATTTAGAATATCACAATAAGACTTAAGGACTTAGAAAAATATCAACCAATCATGAAGTGAACATGAAAAACTTGAGATGACAGATCATAATATCATAAGGACGCTCCAAAATTTAGGATAAAGGAAAATTTTTGCAGGGTGTTTGTCATAACAACAACACTTGGCGACAAACTGGAAAAATACACCTTCTATGTTTTGGTATAGCTGTAGAGATAGAGTCTAGTCTTTTAGAAAGTATTGACTCACCATGTGGATTACCTCAACTTCCCCATTTATCCCGGTTGTAAGTATACTCTCTCCTATCCCCTTTCTCAGCTAAACACATTTACAAGGCCTACCATATCTCAATTGTTTCAGTCCGGGAGGAGGATAGTATATATTTGCGAGTTTAAGATGATCAAATTTTTAATTCCATCTCTAGTGTTCCTCCGCTACCAACAAGCTTGTTTAGTACCTCGATGAAGTCACTACAGGAACACAAGCATTACTTCGTTGTCAGCGAGCCTATTTAGTACCCTGGTGAAGTTTCTTGCTTTAACTATCTACATAGGAATCCTTTCTCTTCTTTCACACCTTATTTTATTTTCACTATGCTCATTGGAATTTTATCAACATTTATATCTCTAGAGCGGAAGAGGGGTCCCGACTTGTTGAGAGAAAGAGAGATTATTCCTTTAGAGACTATTATATACCTCTGAAATTCTATGCTCGCTCTAGTTTTCTCCTTTCCCTGACATATTACTCAATTGGATCCACATGTAGAACACCATTCAATTATATTTTCGAGTCAAGGAATGAAGATCCTAAAATAAATACGGGCATCATGATTCTGCTCAAGGTTTTCCATTCAAATGGATTGTATTTTCCATTCAGACATCATTGACCTTAAAGATATCATACCTAATCAAGAAAGAAGGATCAAAAGTTAACCAAGTGTTGCTCGTCTTCACAATTTCCCTTTAAAAGCTTCGTAACATTGCTCTTTTGAGCCAAGTGAGAGTAGTTTTCATGCATAGTTTAATTAAACAAAACGCGAAAGAAAGACATGGTATGACAAGAAAAACATAAGCAAGATAATAAAGCAAATGCAAGATTAAGATGGAAGCATAGGAATGCATAAAGAAAGAAAACAAAGCAATTGCTAAAGAATATCTTAGAAGCAAAATGCAGGGTCAATGCAATACAAAAGAAAAACTAAAATGCGACTAGACCTACTCCTAACTTAACTGGCTAGAAGGCCAGGGCCAATTTAAGTGAAATTTCCATTGCAATCATTGAAGTTATTCCCAACATGCAAGCACAAGGATATGAACAATTAAGAATAATATAGAATAATGTGTAAAAATAAAGATATGATCATGAATAACTTGTGCAAGAAATAGAAGGTCTTGCTTACTAGGAAAAGATGTGGCATAACAACTAATTTTAGTCTATCTGCAACCTTACCTTTTCGATTATAAAAAAAATCATGCAAACCTTGAAAGCTTCTCGTGAATGTACCTTCATCCAAATATCATTCTTAGCAAACATCACGAAAGATCAAAACTTATTATTTACGATAGTGCTTGCAAAGTAAGATGTTTCGATCCAATCATAGATTCAATCATGGAATTCGAAAAAATCCTTTTGAAAACTCTGGAACTTTTGGGATGCTGAACTTTCAATTAGCGCATTTGAATCATGGGGAGAATCTTGCAAAGAAAAGATAACATGATCTCATTCAGAAACCTTGTTAAGATAATGAGGACCTGACATAACCATCCACAAAGGCTAAAATTCCTTGACTGCTTGAAAAGTATTTGAACAATGAAAAGTTTAACCATAAAGATCAATGGGTTCAACAAGATCAATTGATGTAAAACAACTATCATCAGATATACTAGTGGGAAAATGATTATTTGAATGAAAATTGTTAGACCTAGTGTTATGATCAGATTGGTGGCTTGACATACAAGATTCTTGATTCTCAATCAGTTCCCTTTGTGTCCAATTCCATACCAAACCAATAATATGAAAGCTTGGGGAATTAAAAACAATTGTTGGCCTTGTAAATATGGGAAACCAATTAGAATAACATGCTGACAAAAGGTTAGAAGGATATGTCAAATCAAATCTAGTATCCATATCAACATGGGGATTTTGATCCACTAAATGATTCAAGCATTGAATGCTACTCAAAAGGATTGATTAGGCTAGAATGAAAATGATTAGCTTCACAACATTCACAATAAATATTAGGAGTTGATTGTTCACAAAAGCACTTAACATATATGAATTATTCGGCCAATGATGATCTTTATCTTGATAATAAAAATGATAGGCTTCATAGCTCTGTGCATCTATGAAATATATACATTTCAATGTAAGAGGTTTACATGAAGATAAATTAATTAAAACAAAATCCTCTATCCGATCATAAACCAAATTTTGAAAATTAGAAAAATTGTCCTGGTAAAACCCAAAATCTTTTAAGAATAAGTTTGCATTCATCGAAACGTGGAGAAAAGAATCATGCGAGAAATTCTAGATCTAACCTAGTTTAGGGACCCCATCAGGATATTGAGAACCTACCATAAAAATCAACTAGAGTTGAAGTGCCTTGACTCCTTGACAAATCTCGAAACTTTCAAATGTTGAATAATTATATTTTAAGAGCTGAGTTAGATCGTGAATTTCACGTGGGAAACTATTAGCAGTTATTTCACCAAGATCACTTTATCTATATGGAAACCATCTACGTCACTGGTTTGATCATATTTTTAAACCTGAAGAAACAAATTACTCAAGTCAGAAAATTCTTATGATTGTATACATAAAGATGTATAGATAAGAGCAATCTCATAAGCAGCCTGAACTAAAGAATTATTGTTACATTGGACAAATCCCTCTTGCGGACAAGAGTGATCTCCCTATATCCTTGACGGAAACTAGAAACAAGCAAGACAAATGAACTGACCCTTCCCCTAAGTTGAACTTGTTTGAATTATAAGAATTGTAGCTAATGGATGAGCCTCTTACCTATTTCACGAAATTCTTGATGAAGATCCCTTCTTGTGATTCGATGCAACTCTTTAGTGCTTGATAAGACCTGCAAACATCGACCATAAAAGGATCAAAAGCACATGTGATATAATAATCCAAACAACTTAACCTAATGATCAAGGAAATTAGGAATTGAATTTTCCTTAATAAATATTATAAACAATTGTAAACCATTCATTATTCCAATAAGACAAATCAATGGGAGAAAGTTTTCATTTGTATTAATCAAAGATTAAGAGGAGCCTTACAACCTTCGCCTTGATGCCATGAGGTCCCTCCCAAATGCCTTCAATCTCCTCCTTAGATGACAAGATTTCCAATCTCAAACCAACAACATAAGTTTGTCTTCTCTGAGTTTTGACCTCCTCAATCCCTCTACCCTCTAGTCATTTTATAGGCCAAGAGGAAGAAGTTTCAAATCCAAAAGAGGAGGATGAGACTCCTTCATTGAGGGATTAGGTTACCATGAGAAAAGGGATGAATATGCATCATCTGAGGGTTATAGTTCGAATAGTCATCACCTGGAAGCTTTCAGTTGGGAAATATTCGACCAACTATGTTTCTAGAATGTACTTTTTATTTTTACTTTCTTGAATTCACTTGCGTTGGTTTATAGTGGTAGGCAGAGCGCAACTTTGCGTTGTTCTCAGATTTAATTACAGCGAATGCACGGGAAACTCTAGAAAAATCAGCGCAGGTGGAACTTAACAATGCATGACAACTATTTTCCCCAAATTTCTCATCTAATTCAAAATATTTTGGGTTGTTTGACTTCTAAGGGAGTTGGTTCAAACATGTTCACGAAGGGTAAAAAAATCCATAAACTGATCAAGTGTCATGGAAACAAATTGACATGTAACAGATTCCCCCTAAAGTGGGAGTCTGTAAAATAAATTTAAAATATTGAAGCGATTTATCATTCCAAGGATCGGATCAGAGGCAATGGTTGGAAATCTGCAGGGAACATTCAAGGATTACAATGCAAATATGTATCAAAAATCATCTTGAGGTAGGCATTCCCATACTCAGAGTAAAGCAAACTCAATGAAAAAGCATGGAAAAAACCAAAATCATATAGATGGTAGGCATAACACGGACGCAACCATCTATCTACATAATCATGAATATAAAATCTCCTCGCAACCTGGATTGATGAAACTAGATCTAGGGTCTTGATCTTCATCTCTTGATCCACAATACAAATCTAACCATGCGAGTGAATTTTTCGAAGTTGAACATGGCAAAAACCACTTGATTACCAGTAAATGATGTGAATTGTTAACAAGTGTGAGAGAAAACACCAATAATGACAATGGTTCTCAAGGTACTTCCAGTACAATCTATGAAGTGTGAATAGGTGATCTGAAGTTTAACACTCATAGAATCATTCGACCGAAGGCCAATGATGAGATTCTGTCGTCGAAAGGGAGAAACATGCCATTAAGGCATGCAGGCTTCAAGGTACTGAATGTTTCTAGATCAAATTCGTAGATAATGAGTTGAAGTTGATAGGAAGCGACTTGTCGTAGGAAAGCCTACGACACAAAACATAATGTCAAGTTTTGAAAATAGTTTGCAAGGAATGACTCAAGGATGGCTGACGCGATTGAAGGCTAGAATTTGCAAAGGGGTTTTGAACAGAGGTTGAACTTATTTTGAACACATAACGGTACAATAATTGACTTGGCAACATTTGATTTAATGATAATACCCAAAACCATGAAGACTTTCTAAAGAGGCTCGATTAATTGTAAGACAAATGGATTTCCCAACTCGGACATGAGTGTGATGGAGTGCCATGTTCAAGAGCAACCTTCTACCTATAAAATGGATAATGTAAGATGGACACCTTTTCCCAATTTCCCCCCACCATTACTGGCAAGTACCTCTTTATTTTTTCCAAGCTTGAGGAGGATAACATATGCTTAGACTGTAAGCTCATCCTTCGGATGAGTCCATCGAATTATTTTTAACGAACCCTAAGAAGGAATGGTTCGGTCCCGTTATGGTTAACAGGTCCTATACTGTTTAGTTTTTTATGAGTCCAGTAAAGGAGTAACTCAATGTTGTTTTCTTTTAAGAGTTTGAAAAATACACAAAAAGGAAACTCATTAAGTTACCGTAAAATTTTAACGAGCCCAGAGAAAGTAAAGCTCGATGTTTTCAATTTTGGAGAGTCAGAGGAAAAACATAAGTAGACTCCATCAGGTTCTTTTTCGTAAGTTTTAGTTTCTGGGGCCCAAAAAAGGATAAAATAATGCAAGAGAGAACTATATTGACCATGTTCGGTCAACATATACCTTTTTCGTAAATAGTCCTAACTCAGTCCGTAAAAGGGGTAAACTTATACTGAGTGGACGATTGTTCATTTACTTTTATGAGTTCGAACAAGCAAGTACTCAACAATCTTTTCGTTTTGAAAGAGTCTGAAAAGGGCTTAAAAGAGGACTCTTTGATTTTCGCTTTTCGTAATTTTTTAAGAGCATGAAAAGTGATAAAAGTCTGCTAAAAAGTCAAAATGATTCATCCTCACTCCGTAACCTATCCTGCACATTTAAACTCAATAACTCGTCATAATTGCTCAAAAATGTCATTTTCCCTCTTAAAAGGTTTTAAATATAAAAAATAATATTTTTTAGCTCCAAAAAACTTATAAAAGTGGGAATGGTAAATTATTTTCACCATTTGCATTTTTACCATTTGAGAGCAGAGAGAGGAGCTTTTACCACCAGACTTCCAGGACTGATTCCGAGCTAACCCTTGGACGAAATCGTGCACCACTTCTTCCAGGTAGAATATCTCTCCTTAACTCAGCTTTTCATCCGTTTAAAATTTCATTTATTTTTTTCGGGAAAAAATATGTTAAAAAATGTGCCTTCGGCCCTGTGCTGTTTCTTTTCAATCGGGCCCATGCAGGACGTTAAAATTTTCCATACAGAAAACCATGGCCTCCACAGAATTTGACTGGAAAATCCCTGACAACTGTGCCCTGTCTGTAAAATGGCGGCCGCGCAGTCGCCGGGGGTTTATTTTAAACAAGTTTTGGGCAAAAAAAAAAACATAAGATGGGTTTCTAAAATGATTCTAATCCTTTTAAAATGGTCATTTGATTTCTCAAAATGGAGTGGAGGGAAAGAGAGCATGAAGCCAATGATTTCACAGATCCGGCCACCATGCAGGCTCTCAAGACTTGTGGCCTCCTGAAATATTGGCTCATTCCTGGGATGAAAGCTTAGGTAGATCTGATGACATGGTTGGTAAAATTCTGGAATGTCCAGGAATAGTGCTTTGTGATTTCCGATCATCGCATTACAATTGATGTTGATGACATCTATTTCTTGACTGGGCTGTCTCATCGGGGAGCCAATATTTCACTATTTGGACGAAGGACGGGAGGGGATACTGCTGATTGGTATCTATGACGCTTTTTCAGGGGTGAACTACCCAAGGATGGGAGAATTGATATTCAGACCATCGAGATCTTTCCCTTGAGGACCATTACTTTCATTGTTTGCAAACTGTGTGGTAGTGTTACCCTTCATTTAGCTACACGAGCATAGATGTAGACAACCGTGGAATGTTGGGAATCGACGGTGTACAACTGGTGCGAGGTAGTGGTAGTGAACATGGAGGGCCAGTTGACTAGATGCAAGAATGGAAAACTGAAGAATTTCGGTTATGGTGCCATTCTTGTTGCTTTTTCCCTAGAGAGGATTCCTATTCTCCGACCACAACAGATTATAGCAGATGAGGGGGATCCTAGGGATCCACACATGATGAGGTGGGTTGCACTGATGGCACGCCATGGAGGTGATGGACCAGTAGTGAGGTATACTGTAGAGTTCTTTGACTGGTTAGGCCAACAAATTGTTCCGATTGAGGACTTTCCGTATGCCGGGATGGATTACAGAGGTGATCCTGATATCCCACTTCCAGCCGGAACTCAGTGGGGTGATCTAGGTGAGAATTTTGCATTTTGAAATATTTCCAAATTTTTAAATTTTTATGTGTTTTTTGTATTAAAAGGCTAATTATCCAAAATGCATGTGCAGATGTGGGCCAACCCAACTAGCTGGGGTAAGACGATTTGATAGATGAGGCGAGAAACCTATAGCAGTTGCTGCAGCGAACCCAGAGGTAGAGGATATATTGAAAGAGCTAGAACACAACCTTGAGACGTTGACTTCGAACATCGCAGAGACTGGGACATATGAAATTCCTCACGCCTATCAGAGACATGTAGTTGGATTTCCAGGGCCCCTCCAACATTTGTTGCGTCGAGTTGCTCGTGCTATCGTTTGTTATCATGAGCATCATCGTGCTTAGCTGTTGTAGTTTCTAGGACCACATTTTGATTTTTGGTGTTAGCATATTCAGAAAATAAAAGGCCACGGGGCCTTATGTCCTTGGATGACATATTTTGTAGACACACACTTTTATACAAACTATTTTAATGAAAAATCTACTACTTTTGTCTATTGTTTATCTTGATCAATGTATGAATGAATATTGCTTTTAATTTACAATGTTGCAAATGTCTATTTAACACATGATTCGCCAATTCATTTGTCAATGTGTTTAAATATCTCATAATGTGTTGATATTCGATATAATCAAATTGCCTTTCCAAAAGACAGACTCGTAAAAATACTCTTAACATCGTTGTACTCCTTACTGTATAGACACCGTTTAAATGTAATACCACGAGTTGCGAATCTAACCTAACGATCAAACGTCGAATAGCAAATGCATTGGCATCAGCTAATAGCTCAATGACTATGCTATATTTTGCTATGTTGTTTGTTATTTGACCGAGACATATTCCATGAATAGAGACTAGCTCATCACTGAGTGAATAGATAACCCAGGTTGTGGAAGATAAATTCCGCGTACTATGACTAGCCATCAGCAAAGTCAATGTAAGTCTGAGAGAGAATCGACATCTGCAAATCAACTGTAAAAACGAGATAAGCAGGAGAAGTAGTAGAAAATGTGAAAATATTAACTGTCACACATACCTAAAAAAAATGATAAATAATGTACAAATCTCCACCAATTTTTTTTTATGCATAATATTTCTTTAGGTAAAGACCATTTCTAGGCTTTCCCAAAGGAATACCATCATAATCAACCAACTCATAGGCACCTTTAGCTAATATGTGTTTTATGATGTAAGGGTCATGCCACATGGGTTTGAACTTTCCTGCACCTAACTTGTCATGAGCTTTATCATAAACCAAGGTTAGGTCACCTTCTGAATATGAACGAGGATTAACGTTTTGATCAAACTGAGCTTTGACACGTTTTTTGTGAGCCTCGCTAGCCAGTGCGGCATCACAACGATTTTCATCTAAATGTGCTAAATGTACAAAGTGTTCTTCGTCTGCAGAGATAGCAGGTAATAATTTGATAGCTAGTTTTAGGGATGAGATTTCACATTCAATGGGTAATATTTCTTCCAAACCATACACAAGTTGGAAAGGAGTAAAACTGGTCGATGTTTTTTTAGTGGTACGGTAAGCCCATAGTGTTGAAAAAAGCATAGAATGCCAGTTTCCTTTATGAATACCAACTATCCATTTAATCATATTGGTTAAAACTTTATTGACAACTTCGACTTGACCATTAGCTTGTGGATAATAGAAAGTAGAGATATCATGGCATAGGCCGAGTTGTACGGATAGTTCAACCATCATAAAGTTATGAAAATGACTACCATGGTCTGTAACAATAGCTTGTGGGACACCAAACCAAGCAATCACATGATTGAAAATGAAAACTGCTACAGTTTCACCGTCGTCTCCATATGTAGGCATCGCCTCGGCCCATTTCGTAAAGTAATCGACTGCAAGGATACCCATGCCCCCCGGCTGAGTGAGGGTTAAAGGTGACGAAGTCGATGACCCATTTGGAAAAATGACTACAGCTATGATAGGGTGAAGAGGAGATGAAGGTGCTCGCATTTTACGATCATAGAATTGGAAATTATGGCATTTGTAGACTGTCGTAGTGCAATATTTAAACATCGACAACCAAAAATAGCCAGCACGTAATATCTTTTGGGCAATAGCATACCCAGACATATGATCGCCACACGCTCCAGAGTGGCAATCATTTAATGTTTTTCGGCCTCTTGGAGAGTCAAACAACGTTAGAATATAGAATCGATACCACGAAGGTAAATAGTGTCACCAATAATATTTTATTGTTGGGATTGGTATCAGATTTGACGACGATCAGTTTTCAAGAACTCGGGCCTAAAAGTTTGCGTTTGGAGATAGATAATGATATCTCCATGCCACGAATTTGACGTACTAATAAGAAAGAGAGATTCATCAACAAAAGAATCTTCTGATATAGTTTCTATATCAGTATGAGGAAAGTCACACAATAGTTTGGCGAAAATCAAATATTTCTTTGATTTTAATTTTTCAAATTCCAAATCAAACTCTTGTAAGATAACTATCCACTTGGAGTATTTCCCCCCTAGAAATTGTTTAGTGAGAATATACATCATAGGTTTGTAATATGAAATGCCAGTTATTTTTCGGAGAAGTATATAGTGACAGAATCGTTGAATAGCTTGTACAACTGCCAAGGCTAGCTTCTCCACATGTGCATATTTCATCTCGGTTTTAGTGACACTTATACTTAAATAGTAAATCACATGTTCGTTGCTAGAATCATCCTCTTGGACTAACACCATGCCAATGGTGGCATCGGACGTGACTAAGTATAAAAAGTAATCTCGATGATAATCGGGTGGATGCAGAAATGACGCAATCGTTAGTGCATGTTTTAATGCATCAAAAGCTTTATCAGCAAGCTCATCCCAGAGAAATGGAATGCCCCTTTTCAATAGTCGAGTAAAACCCTGGGTTAGTTCAGTATAATTGTGGATGAATCTACGCAAAAAGTTTGCTTTCCCTTGCAAACTTTGGAGTTGAGTAAGGCTAGAAGGAGCAGGCAAATTTAGAATTGCCTCTACCTTGAAGGGGTCGACATGAACGCCTTCTTTTGAAACGATGAAACCTAGAATCCAACCTGATTGCACACAAAAAACACATTTGTGCGGATTCAAGCGAATATTGTAGTGCATGCACCTACTGAAAATTTCTTTTAAGTGCAATGGTTGATCCTGCCTTTTCATTAAATGAGTCAACAGGTCATCTAAAATAAGGCTGAACAATATGCTTGATATCGTGGAATGCATAAGACATTGCTCGTTGAAAAGTCAAACCAACATTTTTTAGGCCAAATTGGAGTTTTCGATAAGAAAAAGTTCCCCATGGGCATATAAATGCGGTTTTATATTGATCAGCAAGGAGTATGTTTATCTGATTGTAGCTAGAAAATCCATCCATGAAGGAAAAAAAATCATTCTTGGCACAGTCATCGACAATTTGGTCGATATACAGAGTTGGATAATTGTCCTTGGGACAAGATTTATTAATATCTAGGTAATCAACACATACTCAAATAGTTCCTTGTTTTGTTATTAACGGGCACAATATTTGATACCCAATCAGTCAAAGGAACGGGGTAGATGAATCCTGCTTTCAATAATATTTCAGCTTTAGTCTTTATAGCGACAACTTTTCGTGGATGTATAGGACGTAATCGTTGTCTAACAGGCTTAGCATCTGGATGATTTTTTATTTCATGTACAACTATGCTAGGGTCGATTCCTGGCATTTAGAGTCTGTTTCATCTGTGATTCTCGATCCCTATCAGATGTTCAAAAGGTGATTCAATCGTTTGAAGATTTGTTGCTAAGTCTATATATTATACGTCCTTTGGTTAAATCATAAGCACTTAATTCGACCTTGACCCTATCTCCTGGTAGTATTCGTACGGAATTACGTCGAATCCTACCCGAAATATGAGTCAGAATCTGACATCCATTATCTGTCAGAACTCGAAACATACCGTTGGGGAGTGATTCAGTAACCAAACCTTCCGCATGGATCAAATTCTGTTTCTTCATCGAATCTCCTCCTCTTTTGATTCAAAAACTTGACTAACGTGCTTGGATGAAGATGAATGGTGTCTCGACTTGCTACGACTTTTCATACTATGGGGATATCTTACAAAATAAATATTTTTGGACAACATTTGGATTAATTACCATACATAACATAAAATTTCTCCTCCAATTTTTTTCTGTCGAGCTTCTCGATCCGTCAAAATTCCTTGGGAAGTAGAAAGAATTACGATCCCCATTCCACCTAGAACTTTTGGAATTTCTCGATAATTAGAATAAATTCTCAAACCAGGTTTGCTGGTACGCTTTGACGTGGTCATATATGTCCTTTTCTTCCTTCTCCGATATTTTGAAGTCGATATCAAAAAATATTTTTGGCCTTCCTGATGTTCCCTAACATCTTCTATAAAACCTTCTCGTAAAAGGATCCTTCCAATGTTCTTGGTAATATTAATAGCTGTTACTCGAACCGTTCCTTTTTCTACCATGTCAGCGTTTCTTATAGAAGTAATTAGATTGGTAATAGTATCGTTACCCATGACGAACGAATTCTTAGGAATTCCTGGTCTCGATATAAAAGGCATGTTCGATCTTCTTTGAGGAATATGCCTGAGGTGCAATGAATTTAATTGATCCATGTACCATTTGATGAACCTTAAGTCAAAGATTCTTACAAGATCTATCAGTACTTATAATACTTCGGGAGCCAATGAAACTATTTTCGTGAAATTCAATTGTCTCAATTCCTGAGCAACTGGACCAAAAACTCGAGTTCCTTTTGGATTTCCTTCCTGATCAATGACAACGGCTGCATTGTCATCAGATCGTATCATCATTCCATTGTCACGTTCAAATTCTTTACAGGTGCGTATAACTACGGCTCTAACTACTTCCGATTTTTCCAGGGGCATGTTAGGTACTGCTTCTTTAATTATAGCAATGATAACATCACCTATATGAGCGCATTTACGATTACTTTCTCCTAGAACTCGAATACACATTATTTTTCGGGCTCCACTGTTATCCGCTATATTCAAATAAGTTTGAGACTGAATCATTTTTCCTCCAAAATATTTTTTACCTCGGCAGATAACATGAAAAAAAATGAAGAGTTCTTACGAACTAGTAATCTTCTTCCACCAGAAATAACTCTTTGATTATGTATGGATGGGTTGGGTTAAGTAGTAACAAATTGAGTACGTATAGGCATTTTGTATGCAGCTATTCTAGCAGCTGCTCTAGTGACGGTTTCGGATACTCCGCCCATTTCATAAAGTATTTGATCAACTCAAGACTTCGGGTTTTCAACAAGCTACTGATACAGCTATTTCATTAGGAATTGATGATATTTTAACAGCGCCTTCCAAAGGATGGTTCGTCCAAGATGCGGAGCAACAAGGTTCTGTTTCGGAGAAACATAATCATTATGGGAATGTACACGCAGTGGAAAAATTACGTCAATCGATTGAGATATGGTATGCTACCAGTGAATATTTGAGAAAAGAAATGAATCCGAATTTTAGCATGACTGATCCCTTAAATCCAGTACATGTGATGTCCTTCTCAGGAGCTAGGGGAAGTACATCTCAGGTTCACCAATTAGTATGTATGAGAGGATTAATGTCAGATCCTCAAGGACAAATCATCGTTCTACCCATTCGACGGAATTTACGCGAAGGGCTCTCTTTAACGGAATATATTATTTCCTGTTATGGAGCTCTTAAAGGAGTTGTGGATACTGTTGTACGAACAACAGATGCTGGATACCTCACACGTAGACTCGTTGAAGTAGTTCAACACATTGTAGTACGTAGAACAGATTGTGGCACTATCCAAGGTATTTTCGTAAGTCCCATTCGAGGTTGAGAGAGGGATAGAAATGAAATTGTTGTACGAACACAAATACTGATTGGCCGTGTGCTAGCAGACGATGTATATATAAATAGGAGATGCATTGCCACGCGCAATCAGGATATTGGAGTTGGACTTGCCAATCAATTAATAAACCTTCGAACACAACCAATATATATACGAACCCCCTTTACTTGCAAGAGTATATCTCGGATTTGTCAATTATGTTATGGTCGGAGTACTACTCACAGTCACTTGATTGAATTAGGAGAAGCAGTAGGTATTATTGCGGGCCAATCCATTGGAGAACCAGGAACTCAACTAACACTAAGGACTTTTCATACCGGGGGGGTATTTACTGGTGATATTGCAGAACATATACGAGCCCCTTTCAATGGAAAGATTGAATTCAATGAAAATTTGGTTTATCCCACACGTACACGTAATGGACATCCTGCTTATCTATGTCATAATAACTTATCCATTACTATTGATGGTCAGGATCAAGTACAAAACTTAACCATTCTGCCACAAAGTTTGCTTTTGGTTCAGAATGATCAATATGTGGAATCAGAATAGCTTATTGCTGAGGTTCGTGCTAGAACATCTTCCTTCAAGGAAAAAGTTCGCAAAAATATATATTCTGACTTAGAAGGAGAAATGCACTGGAGTACCAATGTGTGTCATGCACCTGAATATGTACAGGGTAATGTTCATCCTATACTCAGGACGGGTTATCTATGGATATTATCGGGAGGTATATACGGATCCCGTGTAGCACCCTTTCCATTTCATAAGTATCAGGATCAAGTATATGTTCAACCTTTTGTTGCCAAACATCAATCACTTTCCGATTCTTACGTGGATCAAGTGGAACATAGATCAGGTGACTCAAATTGCTATGAGAAGGAAGAACAAATCTTCAGTTATTCAGAAACTGAAACTAATCGGACCATATCCAACAAGCATCGAGACTCTATTTATGTCTTTTACCCTAATAATTACAATATTAAGGGGAAAAAGCAAATGAATTGATTCATCGTCTCATTGCAGTGTGATAAAGAATGGGAAAAAAGAATAATACCTTGTCCTGATGCGATTCTTAGAATACCCAAAAGTGGTATTCTACAGAGAAATTCCATTTTTGGATATTCTAACGTAGAACATGGAGAGAGATAAATTGAAGTGACTTTGGTAATCAAAGAGCAGATATAACATATAATAAATATATGGAGATAAAGAATTACGGTAGAACGAGAAAGTGGGTTTCTTTTATTAAGTAGCTTAGTGCCTTTGGTATTCCCATCTAATCAGAAATGAAAAACCTAGAGCGAGTGGTGGAGAAGCAGGGACGGAGTCACTCACTATTCATATGGTGAGGGCACACTATAAATGTGGTAACTAGAGGAGGAGGATGGACCAAGGGAGAGAACAATAAGATAGCACCAGGAAGTATGAATAAACCTGGCCCAGATGCACCTAATTTTTCGATTTGACAGCAAGAAATCTTTATTGCTCATGCTATTTAGAAGGGTTAAGAATGCATATGCTCCAGACACTCCCGAAGTTGCGTAGAGGGCTCCAGCTCATGTACCAAAGATAGCAGAAACCAAGCAGAGTTATGAAAGACCCTCCCTGGCAGGTGACAGTGGTAACATGGCAGGACCAGTGTGGGACTGGTTTAGGCTATTTGCTAAGATTTGAGAGGATGATCAACTGACGGGGAAGTTTCGGACCTCTGTTAAACAGCTAGTGGACAGTGCGGATGAAGACTATGCTCCTATTGCTGCTAACTTACCTAAGAAGCACTCCCATAGGGTGAAAAGGCGAAAGGTTAGAACCGGGAGGGAATTGAGGTTGGATGCATGAGTGGATAGCTGTAATATAAAGGATGTAATGCTATATCTGGGATCTTATGTGAACATTATACCTATTAAGTCTTTGGAAATGATGGGGAATGATTTTCGAATTCCAACCAATATGTATTTGTTCTGCAACCTTAGCCAGCCAATCTAATTTTCATTGTACCCATCTTTCCTTTATCTCTCGACTGCCTATCCATAACCGCATTCGTTTGTTGATGACCTTATCCTGAACCCTTCTCGATTGAAGGAGCATCACTCACCCTACCTACCTATTCGTTCATCTGGGTGTGGGCCAAAGGGCTAGATTCGGGGTGGAGGGCTTATTACTTGAATCGCTGAAATGGCCTAAATAATGCGTTTGATCGCCACGAAAACCCAAGTAATCTGTGTACCTCACCTCTGCCACTTGGTCACCTGTGCCTGCCTCCATCTTTGCTCTTAGCAGTTCATTGACTGATTCAACTGTACATACGAGACTAAACAATATGAAACCTGATGGCCTGGGGTGCTCTTTTGGGGTAGGGGTCCGCCCAAGATAGTGAGGTGGCCTCGCTAGGATTTATTACGTGGTCTGGCTTGTTGGTCGAGCTTGCTGGGTGGGGAGCTTGTTAGCTGGGGCCGAAGCTGGTGGCCTTTGACTTTCTCTCTTTCCATGGATGGTTTAAACCAAATAAGCTGGTCAAGCTAAATCGAGGCTGGTCGAACGATGATGCTTTGCGATAAAAGAGCACCAATGATTTCATTCACCAATGTGGTTTCTCCTCAGCTATTGGCTTATTCAATTCCTTTCTAGGGATGGTCAATAATATGACTACTTCAAATTGAAGAGGTAGAAGTCGGTAAGGGTCAAGTGAGATAGGTGGTAGTTGAAAAGGTGACAAGGTGATCTAGGCCTCGTTATCAGTTTCCTAGTCTTCCGTCCCGGGCTTCTGTATTCCCTGTATTTGTGGAGTGTAGGCTAGAGTCAAATACTAGTGTAGGGTAGAGTGAAACATGCAAAAGTGGAGCAGCTTTTAAGGTATACCGGTGACTAGAAACATGCCAGCTATGATTCCAGCCAGGTCTAGGGCTGAAGATCTAGTTGTACTCAGTATCCCATAAACCGGGGGCTTCTAAGGTCTAATGAACCGATTCAAATTCCATAAGCTGCTTGCTGTGAAGGTAAGTTCTGTAGATCCGAGTGAGTAACTACGCTCGTGATTCCTGGCTGGGAGCTCCATCCAGGTCTCTAAGTTCAGTAAGTGAAAGAGTAAGGGGCAAGGGAGTGTGGTAATAGCATGCATGTGCTCCTGGCTTCTTGGGTCTTCCTGGCTGGTGGTTCCGCTCCTCCCTCTCCTATTCAATTCTATCCTATGTGGGCTACTCACCCATCCGGGCACTCTCACTCTGATGTACCAACAATAAGACCCAATTTCTTTGCAAAGTCAATCAACTTTGTGGAAATATTATGGAATTAGGTGTTATCAATGGCTGAGGACTGGGTGCCGGTAACTGCTTACTACCCCTATCTTATATGGCTATGGCTGCTCTAGTTACCTCTGCTCTCTCACCACAGGCTGTAAAGAAAGCTACCAGGGCAGATCTACTGAATAAAGGTCCACTCGATTTGCCCTTATTTTAAAGTTTGAAAATCAAGGTGCCGTATGGCCGCTCGACCATAAGCCCCCCCACCCAATAAGTAAATTGAAAGGTCCCGGAGGGGCTTGCGCTTCCTAGTGCAAGGATTGCTTGCCTGACGATAGGAGGGCAAGGAATGGCATAAGTCAATGAAATTCCCTAAAAGAATAGGGATGAAGAGTTAGGGAAGGTTCAGTCTCTCAATTCATGAAAAGACCTTGCTCTCCTTTTGTCGAGCAAGCGACTACGTTCCTTGTCTGAGGCAAATTCCTCTCCTCTCCTCTCCTCTCCCTTATGGTCGAGCACCCTAAAGTGTCCTCTCCCTTATGGTCGAGCCTGCTTGCGCATCCTTAACAGTCGAGCCCCCTCAAGGGTCCTCTCCTCTCCTTATCAGTCGAGCCCCGTTGCCGGTCCTTAACAGTCGAGCCTGCTTACGCATCCTTATCAGTCGAGCCCCCTAAAGGGTCCTTATCAGTCGAGCCGATGGCGGCCTTATTAGTCGAGCGTGCTACGCACCCTGCCGGTCCTGAAAACAGTCGTAGCCTGCGATGAGAGCGATTTTCTCTCTCATCCGCCGGACACACGTCATTTAACGTATGGCATCACTCGGTCCTCTACCAAACCCGCTTACCGCTCGAAATGCCTCCGATATTCCACCGGTTTTGGAGCACGGGACCTGCCTGTCGGTTTTGGCACTTTTCCCATGGTTTTCTGATTTTCCTTGTGACCGAGCGCTCGGGGCTTTTCCTTCTTGAGGGGTTTTGCCCAGCGCTAATCGCGCATCAGAAACAACCTCCGTTTCTGGGTTTGAGCCTCCCAACTACCATTTTTGCACCATGCACAGTCCCCATGGGCCAACGGTTAGCGCGCTTTGACTGAAGGTCCTCGTTGCTTCGTGCTGGCTGCAATTTACCATTATACAGAGGTTATTTCTAATAGCTCGTTGTTTACAAGATTTTGAAGTCTGTCATGATTTGAAACAGTCATAGAACTCTGATAATTTTCATGGATCCAATTCGGATCACGACCTTCCCACTGAAAAGCTTTTGGACCACCAAAAGTTGGTTTTCAAGCATCGACTAAGTGAGGGTACAATTGTCTCACTTGTCCAATCTCTATCCACTTTGCACTGCTCGGTTTTGAACCCTTGAGCCCAACTCTGAGGTACTCAACATCTCCCCTGCGCGTTGTTCTCACCTTCCTGTCCAGAACTGTGTCTTCCTGCAATTCATTAAGATATTCAGGTAGCAGGTCATCAATAGAAGGCAATTGACTCTGCTCTTCAGGATCTTCAATTAACAAAGGTTCAAATAGTCTCAAGCTGTCTGCATTTACGACTGAGTAGATGTGCATGTAAGCTGGTAGATCAAGGCGAAAAGCATTCTCACCAATTTTCTCAAGTATCTTGAAGGGTCCATACCTGATAGGCTTTAGCTTTTTACCTTCACCTTGCATTCTGTCCTTGCTGATATACAGCCAGACTTGATCACCAACTTGGAAACTATGCTCCATCCGATGCTTGTCATGCCTTGCCTTGTATTTGGCCTGGCTCTTTTCCAGCTGTTCCTGTACTTCCTGGTGGATCTCTTGGATTTGTTCGATGAACCTACTTGCACTGTCCACATCGTTGTGTCCCTCAACTGTTGTGTCCTTACCAAAGACAAAATCCAAAGGAGACCTTGGTGTGAAACCAAAACATGTCTCAAAAGGAGATCTCTGTGTAGAAGAATGTTTGGCTCGGTTGTAAGCATGTTGCACATAACACAAATGTTCATCCCAAAGCTCAGGATGCTTGCTGCAATATCCCTTGAGTAACTGGATCATTGTCCTGTTGACTACTTCTATTTGGCCATTGGTTTGTGGATGAAAAGCTGTGTTTTTCTTTAGTTTGGTGTCCATCAGTTCCCACAAACTTGACCAAAACTTTCCCACAAATCGGGTGTCTCGATCAAATATAATGGAAGTGGGTAATCCAAAATGAACCCATACATGTTGGAAGAACAATTTTGCAGTTTGTTAAGCTGTAATATGTTTATTACAAGGTATCAAAATACACATTTTGCTGAACCTATCCACAACAACATACAGATAATCATGACCTTTCCTAGATTTGGGTAGTCCTCCAACAAAGTCCATGGAAACACTTTCCCAAGGATGAGAAGGAACTGGTAATGGAGTGTACAAGCTTAGTTTTCTATCGCTGGGCTTGCTTTTAGCACACATAGTACACCCTCTTACATATCTAGAAACTGTCTCATTCATTTTCGGCCAATAACAAAATCTTTGTAGCTGTGCAACTGTTTTACTTACCCCAAAGTGACCTGATATTAGAGAACTGTGTGCTTCTCGAATTATCTTTACTCTTTTAGTTTGTGGAATGCACAACTTCCCACAATGATATAGGAGTCGGTCCTTAATATGATAATCCAATTCTTCTACTCGTTTGCCTTGACTTAAAGTTGCATATACATCTTTAAAGTCTATATCTTGAGCATATTGTTCAATGTAGCTCTCATGTAACACAAAATTATGCTTAAGTATAGTAGATGCATTTATAATGGGTCTAGATAACATATCTGCAACTTTATTGTGTATGCCCTTTTTATATCTGATGAGTAAGTGAAACTGTTGTAGAAAACCCATCCATCTATAGTGTCTTGATTGCTGCAACTTAGTTTGGGAGTGTAGATATTGAAGTAGTTGATGATCAGTATGTAATACTGTCTCTTTGCCCATTAAGTAATGTTTCCACTTTTTCACACTCTGTACTAATGCATACAATTCTTTATCATATGTAGGATAGTTAACTACTGCAGAATTAAATGTCTCAGAATGATAACATATGGGTTTATCGTGCTGTATCAACACTACTCCCATGGCATAGTCACTGACATCCGTTTGGATCTCAAAGGGTCTTTGAAGATCAGGCAGTGCTAGTACTGGTGCTGTACTAATCTTTTCTTTCAAGGTGTCAAAGGCTTTCTGCTGTTTTCCTCCCCACTGAAACACCTTGTTCAATCCTGTTAAAGCATGTAAGGGAGCTGCAATTAAGGAAAAGTTAGAAATGAACTTTCTCCAATATTGTGCTGCTCCTAAGAAGCTCCTAACTTCTGTAGCAGATTTGGGTTTAGGCTAGTTTACAATGACTGCCACCTTAGAGGGATCTATCTTCAATTCACCACCCCCTACTATATGTCCCAAATAATTCAAAGATGTTTTTCCAAATTCACATTTTGAGAGTTTAACATAAAGTTTTTCTCTTTTCAAAACATCTAGTGTCTGCTTAACATGCTTTAAATGTTCTTCCCATGTTTTGCTAAATATCAGAATGTCATCCAGATATATAATAACAAAATCATCAAGAAAAGGTCTGAGTACATCATTCATTATTCTCATGAAAGTAGTAGGGGTATTAGTTAAGCCAAAAGGCATAACCAACCACTCATACAATCCCTACTTTGTTTTGAAAGAAATCTTCCATGCATCTTGTTCTGCAACTCTGACCTGATGATATCCACTATGCAAGTCTAACTTGGAAAAATAAACAACTTCTTTCAATTGATCTAAGAGATCATCTATGCGAGGAAGGGGGTAACGATTTTTGATTGCTATTTATTCAGTGCTTGGTAATCAATGCACATTCTCCACAAGCCATCTTTCTTTCTCACCAAAACGATTGAAGATCCACATGGTGATGTGCTAGGTCTGATGAACCCCTTCTCGAGCAACTCCTGCACCTGCTTCTTGATTAACCGGACAACCTGTACATTCCAATGTTAGGCAATGGAGCATCTTGCTGCAAATTAATTTCATGCACTATTTCCTTTTTGGGTGGCAAACCTTTAGGTTTTTGAAACAAGATATCATACTCTAAAACAACTTTTTCTAAATCAACTTGCTATTTAGCATCACAGCCCTCAAATACATTGGTTTTATCAGGTTTATTTTCCTTTACAATCATCAGTAAAAATTGTTTGCATGAATTTATCATTCGTTTCATCTGCCCTGAGTTTATGAGAGTGTAATTATTCTTGAGCTTATGAGCTCTTACAAAGTATTCGATTCCATCTTTAATGAGTAGATACTTGTTCTCAGCTCTATAGAAAATAGCTTTTCTGTCATACAAGTAAGGACTTCCTAAAACAATTCCACATATATCCAAAGGAATTATGTCTAACTCAACCTCATCTACAAATGCTGACCCAAAAGAAAACTTGAGTTTGCATTGTCTAGTCACTTGTAGTTGTGCTTTATCACTTAACCATCCTAATGGGTATGGTTTCTTGTGAGGTGTAGTCAGTAATCCCAACTTCTTTACAATTGCTTCAGAAATTAAATTTACTTGTGAGCCACTATCAAACAAAGTATCAATCTTTTGATTTTTTGAAATAACTCGAATATGGAAAAGCTCATGTCTTTTTCTCTCATTTTCTTCATCAATAGTAGATTGTGCAGAATTACTAGTAGATGCTTCCGAATTCTTACCTTTTATAATTGTGGCTGCAATGGTTGTTTCATCTCCTGAGTCCGACCCCAACTCTTTCTGAATAGCTGCAACAATCTTTTTCTTCTTGCCCTCGAAATTCTTAGGTCTCAGCTCCGGATGTAGAATCCAACAGTGCTCATCTTCATGCCCATCCTTCTTACAGTGAGTGTATGAAGACTTTCTTTTCTGTGTAGTATTGGCCTTCCTTGCTTTCCATTTCTGTTTTCTTTTCTCCTTATTCTTGCTTGCAGTGGGTTGGGATGATCCCCCAACTTCTGGGTTTCCATTCTTTCCTCTAGCTTCTAGATGCGTAGCTTGAACAAATACCTCATCTATACTAGTGGGATTAAACATGAGGATAGTGTGCCTCATGTAGCTGTGTAGACCACCGATGTACTTCAACAGAGTCTCAGGTGAGTCTAGTGAGATTCCTAGAAACAATGCTCTCTTCCTAAATTCGTGGGTGTATCCTTGTACACTTTGCCCTTTCAATTTTCGAAGAGTTTGCCAGCTCATCATGGCTTGCTGCATGTAGGCCAGTGGATATAACTGCTTTTTGATTACAGAAACAAATTCACTCCAGACAGAAATAGTCTTACCATGTCTCTTCATGTCAGCTTGGGTCTTGCCTTCCCACCAAACCAAGGCAGTGCCTCCAAGGCGTAGGCTGGCCAGCTGAATCTTGCTCTTGTCTGAATCAATACTCTGCACTCTGCAATAAACATCAATTTGTCTGATCCAATTGTCCAACTTTTTTGCATTCAACTCTCCATCATATATTGGTAAATCAAATTTAACATCTAGTTTAATCAAATATGTCTTCTTTTTATGTTCAGGGCTATTAGGAGGTGTGAGAAAGATTTCTTCTTTCCCTTTGCCTTTTGAGTGGTCATGGAGGAGAGACTCTTCTTCTCCTTTATCTTGTTTGGAGCCTGATGAGTCTTCATCTTTATGTTTTCTAAAATCCTTATACATTTCCTCTACCATGGACCTTATGGCCAGGAAACTATCTATAAATTGAGGGTCTGGCCCCACAAAACCTTCCTCTGACATTGTCTTCTGAGGATAGACTCTTCCAATTTCAGGATTAGTTTCGACCAACTCTCCTTCTCCTAATTTGAGCTTTGATCTAGTTAGCATTCAACAGCTAAATCCAGCACAAGCTTGTCTAACCTTACAACCTATAGCTCTGATACCACTTGATCTGAAAATCACTTGTGAGTGATCTCAGTTAATTAATGAAGGTATTACAGACTCATGTGCTGGTGATATGCCTATGTTATTTTAAGCAACGGATCAATAAGATTGCGAAATACATAGGCATTGGAAAACAGTAAGAGAAACACAACAAGCAAATGCAAAAACACAACAAATTAATAAGGAGTTCACCCAATCCTCCTGGGCTACGTCTCCTGGTCCAGCTTTCAGTGGTGGCCTTTTTTATTGTGTCTGTCAGTAGAGGTTTTACAATGAGGAGCTCAAAATGAGTCTCCTGGAACAGATGATTCTTAGTAGGGTGGTACTTGGATTCCCCAAGCCACTAGAGTACACAGACTCCCCCTTACCAAGTCTCGACCTTAACTGGTCTTAATGGGATGAGTCCAATTTGGTTCTCAGTTCCCAACAGATGTCCTCATAGGGATTGCTCAAACCTCTCAAGCCTTCTGTCTGCTCGATGATGCCTTAGCTCTGCAGGTCAGCGTGACTTCTGTTCTCTGCTTCTTGCTTCACTCTCTATTCTGTCTCTTCTGTCTCACCGTCTTCTTTTTGTTCTCTGTCTGTTCATGGCTTAAAGCCAATCCGTCCCTTGATTGTTCACTTCCTCTTCCGTCCCTTCGGTTCGCCTGCCTCTGTCCGCTTGGAATTCCCTGCTTCTGCTTCATCGCCACTGTGTAATGTTGCACAGAGAAGTGGCCACTTGTCTCCTTACGAACTGAGCGCCCTTCCTCAAACGGTCGTTATTTCGGTTACTTTGTGAAATGATTCATCCGCCAGTTCAGCGGTCAAATCGGACTTCAAATATTTATATGCCTTAGCTTATTCTTCCTGTCAAATTCGGTCTCCCATCGGGTGCAATCTCCGCCGTTAGATCTGGGGCCTCCAGATCCTATGATCATCGCTTTTATCGTGCGGTTGACTTGCTCAAACGTTAGCCCGCGATGAGAGCGGTTTTCTCTCTCATTCGCCGGACACGCGTCATTCAATGTAATGCATCGCTCGGTCCTCTGCCAAACCCGCTTATCGCCCGAAATGCCTCCGATATTCCGTCAGTTTTGGAGCACCGGACCCGCCTGTTGGTTTTGGCACTTTTCCCACGGTTTTCTGATTTTCCTTGTGACTGAGCGCTCGGGGCTTTTCCTTCTCGAGGGGTTTTGCCCAGCGCTAATCGCGCATAAGAAACAGCCTCCGTTTCTGGGTTTGAGCCTCCCAACTGCCATTTTTGCGCCATGGACAGTCCCCATGGGCCAGCGGTCAGTGCGCTTTGACCGAAGGTCCTTGTTGATCCGTGTTGGCTGCAATTCACCATTATACAGAGGTTATTTCTGATAGCTCGTTATTTACAAGATTTTGAAGTCTGTCATGATTTGAAATAGTCATAGAGCTCTGATAATTTTCATGGATCCAATTCGAATCACCAGGACTTCAACTCAGATACTTATCCTCCAACCAACAAACAACAATGATTGTAATGTATTCACAATCCACTACATATGCATAATAGTTTACTCATGACCAGCATATAAAATTAAATAGAGCAACCCCCATACGTCCACGAGCTTAAAACAAAAGGATCCATGACCACCAATACAATATAGGACAAATCTTAAATTGTGGTGACACATGTTATTTTATTTTTTATTTTTTTTACAAGTCAAGCACAACCCCCTGCCCTTAGTCGCGCTGCGAAAAATCAGGCCCTTAATCTCAAATCCAACAGTCAGCAAAAATATTGAACAACAACCTTAAACATAATGTGACAATGAGCTACTAAAGTAGTTGGAAGAAGAACTCAGCTTCCCAGTGCCTGGATTGTGTATACCTCTTTGCTGGTGACAGATTAGCTTGAAGCATAGTAAAATGGCTGCAATATGAGGTCTATTGATGCACAATTCTCAAGATTATTTTTGCGACAGATTGTTGACTCCTTTCTATGGTGATGATTCGAAATTCTGATGAATCAATAAAAGCTTAGAACCCACTGTGTAATGCTTCTTCAGTGGTCATGTGCAGAACTCAATCTCTTTACACCACATTATATCTATATCCTTTGTAAAAAACTATCAGCAAGACACGACCATTTGAATACCAATGGCTTACCAACCTTGAAGTGATTGCTGCACTTGTGAAGGTGGATGATACGAATGCCGTCAATTTTCTACTCTCTATGGACTATCATAAATTCTAATTTTCCACTTTGCTTGCAAACAATGGAGATGGGAAGTAGACTGTCAAAGACAGTAGTAACTTTTTTTTTGCAATATGTTAGGTATTGGCAACCATGGTTTCATCACTTGCATAACAACCACCCGTGCGATTTCTTAAACACATAAGTTGTTGCTATCTTAGGCTTTCTAAAAATTAAAAGGCATTCGAAGAATTAAAGAATTTATTGCCTGATATTCTACGGGATGCAACCTTTAGCAATTCGTAAGAAAAAGTGTTGAGAACCCTGCCACCACAACTCCTCAGGATTTGAATTCGCAACCTCACGCGAGTTGTAGCTGGATTATACAATTTTGTAGCTGGATATTCCCTCTCTCTGTAATTATACAATTTTGTTTCATTTTTCTGCAAATTTGAAAAGCCCTAGGATTTCAACGAACAAACAATTCCTTCAATGGCATCTGGTCGGGCTTGACTGCAACTTTCTTTCATAATTTTCATTCAATGCCACCAATTATTAATTAACAGTACAGTAAAAGACGATTACAATATATCTTCGGCAGGGAAGAAGCTCACCGTTATATACCAGTGTGGTATGTCAGCAGGCAGAGTGGTATGTCGTAGGAGTATGCAGGAGCGGTGTGTGGTCTATGTAACTATTGTATACCCTCCAACGTAATACGTTACATAGAAGAGCGGTATCATGAAAGGAGGTGGTAGTATGGAGAGCGTTCAACAGTAATTCAACGACGTTCAGATGGTTGATGGCGTATGGGGAGTCAACATAAGATAGGGATTATGAACCGTTAGAGGAGGCGGTATGGTGATTTGATGCCATGATGGGTGGTCTATTAACTATGCGAGGAGGTGTTGTATTAACTTTGTGGTATGGTAATCAAGAGTCAAGAGGAGAAACCAATATGGGAGTTATATATATTAAAAGCGCAATTAATAACCATAGCTATTAAACAACGGGAGTGGGAGCTGTTAGCGCTTGAATTTGGCTTCAGGCCGAAAAAGACAAAATCCAAGGCAACATCAAACCACTTAGCCTCGTAGCTAGCCCTACGGGGACAGGAGAGGGCTCTCTCCGGGTCTATCTCGGCAAAAGGTCTTTAAAGGGTGGAGATGACCAATAAAGAACAATGATTTTAGGCTAGTAAACTGATAGGGAAAGTTTGATTTTAAGTTTTTAGAGTTTTGTTGGAAAACTGAGCACAACAATTTTGGGTGCGGGGATGAGACACAGTTTTTGCAGAGGTCTTTTTGGGGAAAGGTAGGAGATTGTCTTGATGCCTTTGAATTAAGTGAATGGATAGGAATGAACGGTGAGGAGCTAAAGAGAGCAAGAAACTTTCGAGAGTTCTCTTTCGACAGATGAAAACATAGATATTAAGCAAACTTAAAGGCAGAGCATATAGATTATGAATTCTACCTTAACACTTCATTTACTTAATGTGCAGAAAGAGAAGTACGAAAATGATACACATAACACACTTACAAGTACATGAGAGAAGCACACAATCAACACAAAACACCACAGGAATCCCAAATAGTGCTGCAAAACCCTGGTCTTTCCTTTGCCAAAATTGCAGAGATACAAAGAGTAAAACAGTCTAAGCTTATCCCTCAAGAGTCCAACCATGAAAATGACTAAGAAAGTACATAATATAGGCAAGCTAACACACTTCCTTGCCTCTATGGGTCAATCTCATCATCCTAGGAGCTGTTTCAACCAATTCTAAACTGAGCACTACAATCTAGGCAATCAAAACAACTTGCCTCTATAAGTTAGGAAACCAATTCATTCATTAATTTTTTGCCATTTTATGAATGAATCTTCTAGAATAGGTAAAAAGTGTCATGTCAATCATGAAATTACATCAAATACATCAAGGAGGATGAAAAATCCAACCAAAAAGTCAAAACTAGTCACTGCTGCGTTTTCCTGTGCTGAAGATGCAAATCTGGCAAATTTTCCCAACGCGTAGCGCGCCATTTCTCAACGCGTAGCGCGCCTTTCAGGCCACTTTTGAGGCACTTCCTGGCATCCAAATGAGGCACACGTGGGCTTGTTGGAAAGGTATGGATGTCTACTCTCCAGCCCAAGTGGAATTTCTCAATTTGGTGGCCATTTGCCCCTCCAAAATTGCAATCTCCCAAGACTGCTTCCTGTGTGTCCAAAGAGTGGCAGAAGGTCATGTTTTGCTTGTTTTTTGACCTTTTGGGGGCTCAAATCTCCATGAAACTTCTTGGCAGTGGCTGAGCAAGTGTATTTTGCCATGACAAATCCAAAAATGCTGAGTTTTCCTGAAATGGACCTCCCCAACTTAAGGGTAGCACGCGTCGCGCTACGCGTTGAGGGCAAAAACCTGTGTTTGGCACAAAAAAGTCAAAATTGACCAAAATTGCTCAAAATTTCCTGAAATTTGCGCTGGAGGTGTGTCATTGAGCACCATGCTCCCTCAAGGTGGCTTCAGCCAAAATTTGAAGTGGATCGGGCCTTTTCCTCCGTTTTAGTGCCTTAGCCAAGCGTGCTTTAAGTACCTTCATTTTTGCTTTGCACACATGCATGCGGGCCCAATAATGGTTCTTCATGTGGCGGAGCATGTCTTTGTCCCTGTTTGCCTTTGCTATCAACCCCTCTAATTGTGTGTTCACCTGAATGAGCATAGAGCTTTGCTCCTTAGGTGTCAAATCACCGGGTCTCTTGCGAGCCAAGTTTCGGTCTTCTCGGATCCTCCGCAACTCATCAAGAGTGTGTTCATCCTCTAATTGCTTGTTGCGCTGCTCTAAGTATGTGATTGTCCAATTTTCCATTTCCAAATTTTGCTGCAACAAGTCATTTTCAGCCCTTAGTTGCTGAATGATCTCCTTTGGCTCTAGGCTAGGAGAACTGATATCAAGGTCAACAACATCTATGCCTGGATCACCTGATGGCCCCTCATCAATCTTGGGCTGCTTGCCTCTCTCTTGTACCTGCGCTGCTGTCGATAGCGAGGCCCCTTCCACCTGATGTGGAGATAACACTCGTTGTGCTGATGAAGAAGGCGCGACCCCTTCCACCTGATGTGGAGATAATACTCGCCGTGTAGATGCAAATAAGGCCCTGTGGCCTCTCTGATATGTAACATAAGGAGGAGTGCTGACATGCTCTGGCTCAGGAATATCAAACTGCTGTGAAGGCCCTCCCTCATCATGGACAACCTCGGGAGGTGGTTGTGGCACCATGAAGAAGTCACGAGAAATGAAATCCTCCCAAGCAATACCCTGCTGTGCCAACTGATGCATCACTATGATCTCGATCAATGCATAATGATATATACTTTTGAGCTGCTGTGCGGGATTCTTCCTTTGTACTACGGGCACCATCTTCTCTATATTTCGGCACATGAAAAATGGAATGTTCATCATTCGTACCCGGGTGAAATGCATCAACAAACGGATATGGTACGAATATAAACGTGAAAATCTGCCCTCACAAGTGAAATAACGCATAATGAGCCTCATCAAGGGTGCATACTCATCCCTTAGGAATCTGAAAGGAAAAATAGCAGTAAGGTGTCTCATGCATCCCGGTTTGATGTATGGTTGATAATGAAATTTGTCTAGCAGCTTGCACTTGGTCCATTCTTCCCCAACATTTGGTATCCCGGTGGCTTCAGCAACCATTTCAGGTGATAAGGTGAAATCCACTCCTGCAAGGTTCACATGGCCATTGTGCAAATGTAGGACAAACAAGCGAACCAACTCTCTATGGTGTTGAATTTGTGAGATCCTCTCACAATATCCAAAGCATGATTGATATCGAAAACATGACATTGCAAGTGGACAAGCTTGCAAATGAGCCAATGAAGTGGGCTCCTCTCTGACATGTCGACCACCCTTACCACCCTTATGATGCCTCCTTGGCACTTCTACCTCTGGTGTTGAATCACTGTCATAGCTCTGCTCATAATCTGATTCGGTTTCTAACATGGTTATGAAGGCAAGATGACTGAAATATATTGCTGACTTGGCACCCAATTAACTGCTCTTTGACTTTTCAAATGCTGTCACCAAGGGGACATAAATACAAGGGAACTTGTTAGGGATAGGGGAACATGTGGGAATTAGGGAGAATAAACACAAAGAAGGAATTTAGGGAAGACAAGCATGGGAAATTACAAAATTTTGAGATTTTGAAGTGTAGTAGGGTTTAGGAATTAAGTATGCTTTTAGGAATTTTAAAGAGGAGAATGATGAAATTTCAAGGGAAAATTTGAGGGATAAAGGTGATGAAAATGAGGGAAAAAGGGATTTACAAATGGGCAACCTTGGACAGCAAGAGCAATTTGAAACCCTAGTGCCATTGAAACTTTAAATTTTCCATAAAAAGGGAGGGTTTTGATTTATCATTCACATAGCATTTGAACATATTAATTCTCTTTTCAATTTGCAAAACCAAATTTAGGCATAGAGGAGAAGCCTACCTGCACTTTTCCTGAGAGAAAAATCGTTTTGATGACTTGCTGGCAGTTTTTTGAGCTGAATCCCCAACGCGTAGCGCGCCCTGCCCAACGCGTAGCGCGCCTCTGACGCGTAGCGCACTTGTAAAATAACACTGGAAAAGTCTGCCTGACGCGTAGCGCGCCTCTCCTGACGCGTAGCGCGCCCCTGAAACTGCTCGACTTGCTCAAGAACTCCTCAAATCGACTTTGCAAGGATTCATATAGCTTGTAAATGGCAAATGAGTTGTAAATGAGGAGTGAGGTACTTTTATAGGTTTCCTTTTGATTTTTACTTGCCCAAAACCCACTTTGTAATGTTTTGAGTGTTGACACTTTTTGAATTAATTGGCTCTGACCTTTGATTTCTTTTCTTTGAAAAATTGGTTGAAATGATGATTTCTTCTGAAAATTTTTGCTGGGATAGCCTCTAGGATGCTTTGGCAAAGGAGACCAAGGCTGCACTTCGACATTTGAAGAATTTGAAATTTTGAGAGTTTTTACAAAAATGAGATAATGACCTTGTTTTCAAAAACAGAGTTTTTAAGAACAAGGTGAAAATTTAGCCGTACAATGATAAGAATTTTTGAAATAATGTTCAATGAAGGACATCCCTCTGGCCTGTTGGTCTTTTATGACCTCTCAAGACAAAAATGGACTCAACCCTAGACCTAAGACCTTAAAACTTAAAGCAAGATGAATGACCCTTTGAGGATTTTATTTACTTGAACAAACCTGAACCAACAGTGCCAAACAAGAGGGGAATAACGACACAAACTCCCTCCACCAGGATTATGGCATGCCTAACGGAATGCAACATGATCACACTGATGGGACACCTAATCATGAAATGCAAAGAGCTTTGATCTCTGGTGGAGGGCTACTAGACCGACTCTAACATTGGCTCCAATGGGGATGGTAGCTCCTTGGAGGTGCCAAGAACCGCAAACCTCTGGGAGAGCAGACCAGTGCTTTCAACCATTTGGCGATGGAGTCATTATTTACTCATTTGACACAAACCCTACAGCTTTAGTGACTGCAGATTTGACTGAAAATTGGACACAAATTTGACCCAAACTAACTCAATTGTGAACAGAAAATGGACTGATAAAAACACCCTGACAAACCTCAAACTAACCAATCTCCATCTTCAGAATTATAGCCTTCACCGCGGGCCCCAGACTGAGGATGAAAGATCAGCACACACTTGCGATAAAACAGAAGTAAAACGGTATATACAATGATAGTGACAAGAACAGAAAATGCTCAGACATGGTACCTCTTCAGCAGCCGACCATTGATCGACCCTCCGGGATAATCATCTCCGTTCATTTCCTTGAGAAGAAAAGCATTTTGGCCACGATATGATGCGATCTTATAGGGACCCTTCCATAAATTATCAAATTTGCCGTGCTTCCCTTTGTCTTCATTCCGAGCATCCCACTTCAAAACCACATCATCTATTTGAAAGTCATCTGATTTTGCTTTCCGGTCATAAATCTTCTTTATGCGCTCTTGCAACTTGAGAGTATTGTGAAGAACCTCCTCCCGTGTCTGCTGTAAATGAATCATTTGATTAATCTGCCTTTGCATAGGATCTTCCTCACTATCAGCTTCTTGAAGCAATTTGACTACTGGAATAGGAAGCGAAGTAGGAAACACTGCATCTGTCCCGTACACCAACTCAAAAGGAGACATGCCAATTGACTTTTTATGACTTACCCTATCAACCCACAGTGCATTCACTAACTTTTTATGCCAGCTCTTCTTATTGATTTCCAGCAACTTTTTAATGATATTTACCAAGGACTTATTTGAAGATTCTGCCAACCCATTTCCTTGCGGATGGTAGGCGGTAGAATGCCCCAAGCTGATATTGTATTTGTAGCAAAAGTCAACCATTCTCTTTGATTTAAATGCTGCTGCATTATCTGTAATTAACTTACTTGGACAGCCAAAACGTGACAGTATATTATTTTCAAGGAAAGAAATAATTACCGCATCCGTGGCCTGCCGGGTGGGAATGGCTTCAATCCATTTTGTGAAGTAATCTGTAGCTGTCAATATCCATCTATGCTGTCCTGACGATGCCGGATGAATCTCACCGATAAAATCCAAGCCCCACTGCTGAAATGGTGCGCTGACTTCAATTGGTTTGAGAGGCAATGGCTGCAATTTCTGTTTCCCTTGAAAAATTTGGCACTCATGACAACTCTTAACAGCTTTATATACATCTGAAAACAATGAAGGCCAATAAAAACCAGCCCTTAGGATCTTATTTGCTGTAGTCTTCCAAAACAAATGACCCCCACAATCACCTTTATGAAAATCTTCCACCACTGTTTTGGCTTCCTCCTCGACCAAACAATTCAGCAATATTCCACCAGGGTCTTTCCAATATAGTGCAGATTTAAGGATGCAAAACTTGGCTGCTTTCAACTTCAATGTCCTACTCTTATTTCGAGGCATCCCGGGAGGTGAAGACAAATTTTGAAGTACATATACAATATCAGCATACCAAGGAGAAGAAATAAAGATGTCGGATACCTGTTGTGCTGAATTCTCCTCATCTTCATCGGACATGGCAGCTATCAAATTGATGTCTAGGACATGTAGATTTGTTTCAGCCATCAACTTGGCAAGACCTTGCCCTTTGATCAACTTAGTGGGTTTAATTTCCACATCATACTCTAATAATGCAGCAATCCACTTTCCCCGCCTTCCTTCTGGTTCTGCCTGTACCAACACATCCTTTATTGCCGCGTTAGGAACATAAGCTATAATGTGGGAATGCAATATATACACACGGAAATCCTTCAATGCCTTCACAAGCGCAAGCGCTTGTTTTTCGATGATGTTATACTTCAACGCTCCGTCTCTTATAATACGGCTGAAAAAAGCAATAGGCTTCTCAACTCCATCTCTCTTTTGCATTAGTACAACTGCCAATGTGTGCTCAGAGGCAAATGAAAACAAAATAAAATCTTGTGTGTATGTTAGATTTTAAGCTTCTATGGTAGTTTTTTGCAGTGGTATGATCTGGATTATCCACAGTTTCATGTTCATTCCGTCGACGTTTCAAACCCCAAAGGGGGTCCATCATCAGGACTAAATCAGAAAGAATATGAATGAAAACTTATTGAGAGAAGAGCTATAATGACCTAGGTATAAATAAACCTAGAACCCTAATTTTTAAGAAGCATAATTTTTTTCTCATTTATTTTTATTTATTTATATTATTATTATTTCCAAATTAATTATTCCTCTTAATTTACCTAGAACCTAAATTATTTTAATTGATATATCTGATTCATGAATAAGTTTAATTTTTCATTTCCTTCCAACTGTTTTTATTAATTTAACAAATTTTAATTTTATTTAATTTTATTTGATTAATTAATTAATTAATATAATTCTTACTTATTGTTTTTATTTTCATTTAATTAATTAATTTGAATTTAATTGATTAATTAATTTAATTTATTGTTATTTACCATTCTAATTAATTAGTTAATTAATTACTTTAATTAATTACTTTAATTTTATTTAGATTAATTTATAATCTTAATTATTTATTAATCCAATGTTAATCCTTGGTTACTATTAATTCTTTTAATTAATTGACTAATTTTTTTAATTTATTTTGATTTAATTGATCTATTTAGATTAATTAAATAATTGATTTATAATCCTTCCTATTATTTTTATTCGATTAGTTAATTAAATTAAATTTATTGATTAATTTATCTTATTGATTAATTAATTTTTATTTAGTTAATTAATTAAATTAAATTTATTGATTAATTAATCTTATTGATTAATTAATTTTATTTAATTAATTAATTAAATTAAATTTATTGATTAATTAACTTTATTCATTAATTAACTTTATTTAATTTAATTATAACCATAATTCTTTTTAATTAATTATTGATATTTACCATTTTAACCTATTAAGCCTTCATTGCCTAATTAATTAATTGATTAATTGATTAATTAATTGATTAATTGATTAATTAATTGATTAATTGATTAATTAATTAATTAATTAATTAATTTTATTTTATTTTATTTTTCTTTTATTTTATTATTATTAATTATTTGAGAAATTCTATTTAATTCTTATTTAGAATTAATTACAATTTTTATTAAATTAATGTAATTAATTAAATAATAAATTTTTTAATTTAATTAATTAATTTTGATTTAATTAATCTAATTAAATTCTAATTAAATTTATCTAATTAAATTTTGTTTTTATTAAGAGACCCTGATACTATGCTTCCAAAGCCCTGGAGGGGTTTATTTGTCTGATCAGGGGAAGCCAGTTTCCACTAATTTCACTCCCATTGTCCCTGTTGAGGTTTTGAGGAAATTTCATAATTTCGATGGCCATTGTCTTGTGTGTAATCCGGACTGATTAGAGTAGGGGCTGAAAATAAAACCAACTTTACCAAATTGAAAGATTTTACCGCCTCTTCGGTCCACTTTAGCTGGCTGTCCTTTTTCAGCATGTTTGTAATTTCTCTAAGGTGCTCGGCAAGATTCGGAATGAAGCGACGCAGAAAATTCAGCTTACCATTAAAGGACTGTATTTCTTTTTTGTTCCGGGGCTGCTCGAGTTGCTGAATAGCTTCAACACGTGCAGGATCTATACGGATGCCATCTTTGGAAATGATGTGGCCCAAGAGCTTGCCTTCACTCATGGCGAAAAGACTCTTCTTTGGATTCAGCGAAATACCATATTTTCTGCACTTTTGAAAAACATTTTGCAGGTGATATAAATGTTCTTCATCAGATTTTGAAAATACAGTCAAATCATCAAGGTAAACAACTAAAAAGACATCTTTCTCATTGGCAAAGGCCATGTCCATCGCACGCTGAAAAGTGGCACCTGCATTTTTCAAACCAAATGGCATTTTTGCATAATGAAATGTTCCCCATGGAGTAGTGAATGCGGTTTTGTCACGATCATCCTCATGTACCAAAATCTGATTGTACCCGGAATAGCCATCGAGTAGCGACATCCTTGATGCTCCAACCACTCGCTGCAATATATGATCCATTTTGGGCAGCGGATAATTGTCCTTTAAAGACACCTTATTCAAATTTCTGAAGTCAATGCATAAACGGATCTCACCGGTCTTCTTTCTTACGGGTACCAAATTGGATATCCAATCGGAAAATCTGATAGGTACTATGATTCCAGACTTGTACAACCTATTCACTTCTTTTTCTATCAATGGCAGCAATTTAGGATTGATTCTCCTCAACTTTTGGCGGAAAGGTTTTTGATTTGGCTTTATAGGAATAGTATGCTGAATGATATTAGTGTCATATGTTTTCAGATCTGAATAATCCCATGCAAAGACATTAGAAAACGAAGACAACAATCTGACATACTCCTTCTTTACCTTTGGTGACAATGACTTAGATAGCTTTACCATCTTGGGATTCTCAGCTGCTCCAATGTTTACCTCTTCAACACCTTCTTCAGTTGGTCTCAATGTCGGTTTGCGGGCCACATCATCTTGATCAAACAGCTCTTCCAAAGGAATCAACCCTTTAGGAATAAAATTATCCTTAAGTTGCAGCACATCCATTTGATTTACCTCATCTGGTTCAGTATCTATGGAGATGTCCTTAAACTCACCTTCAATCTGCAGAAAATCTTTGATTTCTTCATCATCCTGGAAGACTTGCCAACATCGTTGATTATCCGGAACTGTGGGGCGGTGTTTCACATAAATCTCAAATTTGTTGCTGGAATTCATTGGATTTTTTAAATTACTTGCTGCCTTGGCCAATGCATCAGCAACACCATTTTGTATGCGAGGCACACATGTCAAAGTATGTTCAGAAAATAATTTCAAAATATCTAGGACAGCATTTCGATATGCTCTCATGCGAGGATGCTTGGCCTGAAACTCACCTTTAACTTGCTTTATCACCAACTCGGAGTCGCCATAGACTGCAATCTTCTTTGCTTTCAACTTGCGAATAATTTTAAGGTCAGCAATAAGAGCCTCGTATTGTGCCTCATTGTTTGAACAATCAAATGCTAGTTTATAAGAACACACTCTCACCTTGCTTGGGACTTTGTCTCGGGCAGAAAAGGGACTTCGAATCCACACACCAATACCAGCACCATCGCTGCCCACAGCGCCATCGAAATCCATGGTCCAAAGACCATCTTCATCTTCCTCCAACTGCTGAAACTGTGTTGCCTCTGTTTTTTCTGTTTGCTGCCCCTTAGCTTCAGCTGTTTGCCTCATGGTAGCTGACTTTTCTTCTCTTTCCTTTTGTAGAACCTCTCTAAAATTTTCAGTAATCTCTGGTATATCCTCTGCCTGAACTAACTGACTATCTATCTCATTAAAATTATCAGCAAACAAAACAAACGACTCCAAATCTGTATGTACATAATTTACAGGATGATTTATTGGCTTTTCTTTGCTAGTTATCATGTATTTCATCTTTTGCTCCCGATATAACTTTCTCATTTGACCGAAGACTGGAATTGTAGCATAAGAAAAATCTAGCTGAAGTGTACCTTTCAACTTAGCTCCCCACGATCTTGAAAGCAACATACCAAAACGCGGAGGAATATCCGCCACAACCACATCCATCAAGACATTCTTAGCTGGAATTTGATCTAGGCTTACCACCAAGTCCTTGATCAATCCAATACACTTTACCCGGCTGGAATCAAATGAATACAAATCATGATATCTTCTTGTGATGTCCAATCCCAGCCTTTCCATGATTGCTTTCGGCATCAAATTGTGCGAAGCACCCGAGTCAAACATAGCATTATGTAAAACATACTCGTGCAACCTCAAACTGATATAGAAGGGAGGAACATCATTTTCAGGAGACTCACCATTTAAAGCAGGCCCAAAAATTAATTCCGGCTGATCATCTTCTACATTTACCGTGTCAAGCATTGGATCAATATTCAGAATTTTGGAAATTTGACCTCGGTAGGTGGTGTTTTTCATGATTTCAGTCAATGGAATAGACACTTTCAGCTTTGAAATTTCATTCTCCAAACTAAATGCTGAAACCTTTTCACCTTCCTTGGCTGGAACTTCTCTTCTTTCAACTTTATCCTTCATTATACTTGGTGACTGATTTACCTTATCCGCTGAAGAT
The DNA here is from genome assembly GCA_031772625.1 of Pinus tabuliformis. NCBI lineage: Eukaryota > Viridiplantae > Streptophyta > Pinopsida > Pinales > Pinaceae > Pinus > Pinus tabuliformis. The sequence goes on from CM062804.1 coordinate 102,328,315, forward strand.
GATTGACTTGCTGGGGGATCAATTATATCTTTTCCTTTTGTCTGTGGGGAAGCTGAATCGTTTTTTGCTGAAGTATCTTTCCTCTTCTGAATGGGATTTATGGGAACAGTTCGATTTCTTAATTGTCTCTGCTGAGCGGACAAAGCATTGAGATATCCTCTTTGGTACTCCTCCGATTCTTCCACGAGGGCTGCATCATTTGATAAGATATAATCCTCATCCTGTTGGATGATGGAGTTTCTCACCAATTCTTCTTCTTCTGTAATATAAGTAGGCAGATCATCAGGAGTGAAAAAGTGATTTTCCTCTCCTATAGTATCACCTTCATCCTCGGATTCTTGGCTAACAAAATTCTGCTGAAGTGGAGGTTTTATTTGCTGCTGTACTGCTATTTCTTGTGCCCTTGTTTCACGCTGCTTAATTCTGTACTGTGGCTGCTGCGGACCTCGGAAATTAGAATTATGGATCTGCGGTTCCGGCTTGTTGAGATGAGTGTTTTCAAGCAACCTTTCTACCCTTTCTACCTTGCGAAGGAGCTGATCTGATGTAGAGGCTTCTTCTTTGATTGTCACTCGCTTTTCAGCTTTCATCCTTGCTCTTTTATCATTCAAATTCGCTTCAACACTAACAACGATTTTCTGCATATCCTCCAAGGTAGGCGGATCTCTATCTCGCAATGAATAAGCCATCTCCGGATCAAATCCATCTGGGAATTTGAGAAGTGCTGATTTTCTAGATGGTCTTAAATCATCTGGAATAGCATTGTAAACTGTGTTAAATCTGATAATGTAATCTTGGACAGACTCACCATGATTACGTTTGAGATTGTTGTACTCAGCATTGATCTGAAGTGGATCTTTTCTGATTTCCCATCGATCTAGAAACTGCTTCTGAAGTTCTTCCAATGTGGGTATGCTTCTAGCTGTCAAACCTCTGAACCATTTTCTTACTTCTCCTCCGAATGTTTGTACAAACAAACGCATAGTCACATCCTCTTCATCTATCTCATATAGATCAAAGAAAGTTGTCATCTTGTCTATATGCTGCTGAGCGGAAACACCCTGAGGAGTGCCATCAAACATGGGAATTTTACTCTGATAATCAGCTGGCATATCATGCAGATTTTGAGGAAGAGCAAGTGGGGCAAACCGGGCAGCCATTGCTTTAGGTAGATTGGGTCTAGGAGTAGCAGGTGGAGTAGGTGTAGCTGTAGTATGAGGGGTATAGGGAGGTGTAGGCAGAGGAGAAGCGATATGTGATGAGGAAGGAGAATTGACTGTGGATTCAGGATGTGTAACTATAGGGGATATAGAAATAAAAGGAGGATTGGTCTGTTCGTGTGGAACTGAAGCCGTGATAGTAGATCCAATATTGCTAGATATAGTTTCTAGGAAATCAACAAGATTAGTGACTTGGATATCTGTCTGAAGGTGTCTTAGGATGAAGTTTTCAACCAATTTATTGTGTCTCTCGATTTCAAGGGCAGCAGCAAAATCAGGGTTGGGAACTAGAGAATCAAGTGCACTTTCAGATTTGGTTTTGAACAAAGACAACTCAAAACTTTCGTCAAAATCAATGTCTTCAAGATACTCAAAAACAGCTGGACATGAATGAGATTTGAATATATGATTAGAATCTGAAGCCAGTTTGGATATCAAGGAACAAATAACCAATCAGCCTGTGGAAACTCTCAACTAATCATCCAAAAGTTCAGAGTTTGCAAATGAACTGGGGTAAAATGCAATCGAAGTGCCGTATTCACAAGCTCACGGAGATTGACTGAAGCAGCGTTTATCTACTTCCGCTTATGCAAAGCAAAAGCGTTTCGAAGGCTACCTGGCATAACTTCAGGCTCCGTCTAAGACTTATGAAATAAACACATCAATCCACAAACAAGTTTGTTCTCCCCAGTATGGTCGCCAATATGTTAGCGCTTGAATTTGGCCTCAGGCTGAAAAAGACAAAATCCAAGGCAACATCAAACCACTTAGCCTCGTAGCTAGCCCTACGGGGACAGGAGAGGGCTCTCTTCGGGTCTATCTCGGCAAAAGGTCTTCAAAGGGCGGAGATGACCAATAAAGAACACTGATTTTAGGCTAGTAAACTGATAGGGAAAGTTTGATTTTAAGTTTTTAGAGTTTTGTTGGAAAACTGAGCACAACAATTTTGGGTGCGGGGATGAGACACAGTTTTTGCAGAGGTCTTTTTGGGGCAAGGTAGGAGATTGTCTTGATGCCTTTGAATTAAGTGAATGGATAGGAATGACCGGTGAGGAGCTAAAGAGAGCAAGAAACTTTCGAGAGTTCTCTTTAGACAGATGAAAACATAGATATTAAGCAAACTTAAAGGCAGAGCATATATATTATGAATTCTACCTTAACACTTCATTTACTTAATGTGCAGAAAGAGAAGTAGGAAAATGATACACATAACACACTTACAAGTACATGAGAGAAGCACACCATCAACACAAAACACCACAGGAATCCCAAATAGTGCTGCAAAACCCTGGTCTTTCCTTTGCCAAAATTGCAGAGATACAAAGAGTAAAACAATCTAAGCTTATCCCTGAAGAGTCCAACCATGAAAATGACTAAGAAAGTACATAATATAGGTAAGCTAACACACTTCCTTGCCTCTAGGGGTCGAGCTCATCATCCTAGGAGCTGTTTCAACCAATTCTAAACTGAGCACTACAATCTAGGCAATCAAAACAACTTGCCTCTATAAGTTAGGAAACCAATTCATTCATTAATTTTTTGCCATTTTATGAATGAATCTTCTAGAATAGGTAAAAAGTGTCATGTAAATCATGAAATTACATCAAATACATCAAGGAGGATGAAAAATCCAACCAAAAAGTCAAAACTAGTCACTGCTGCGTTTTCCTGTGCTGAAGATGCAAATCTGGCAAATTTTCCCAACGCGTAGCGCGCCATTTCTCAACGCATAGCACGCCTTTCAGGCCACTTTTGAGGCACTTCCCAGCATCCAAATGAGGCACAAGTGGGCTTGTTGGAAAGGTCTAGATGTCTACTCTCCATCCCAAGTGGAATTTCTCAATTTGGTGGCCATTTTCCCCTCCAAAATTGCAATCTCCCAAGACTGCTTCCTGTGTGTCCAAAAAGTGGCAGAAGGTCATTTTTTGCTTGTTTTTTGACCTTTTGGGGGCTCAAATCTCCATGAAACTTCTTGGCAGTGGCTAAGAAAGTGTATTTTTCCATGACAAATCCAAAAATGCTGAGTTTTCCCGAAATGGACCTCCCCAACTTAAGGGTAGCGCGCGGCGCGCTACGCGTTGAGGGCAAAAACCTGTGTTTGGCACAAAAAAGTCAAAATTGACCAAAATTGCTCAAAATTTCCTGAAATTTGAGCTGGAGGTGTGTCATTGAGCACCATGCTCCCTCAAGGTGGCTCCAGCCAAAATTTGAAGCGGATCGGGCCTTTTCCTCCGTTTTAGTGCCTTAGCCAAGCGTGCTTTAAGTACCTTCATTTTTGCTTTGCACATATGCATGCGGGCCCAATAATGGTTCTTCATGTGGCGGAGCATGTCTTTGTCCCTGTTTGCCTTTGCTATCAACCTCTCTAAATGTGTGTTCACCTGAATGAGCATAGAGCTTTGCTCCTTAGGTGTCAAATCACCGGGTCTCTTGCGAGCTAAGTTCCGGTCTTCTCGGATCCTCCGCAACTCATCAAGAGTGTGTTCATCCTCTAATTGCTTGTTGCGCTGCTCTAAGTATGTGATTGTCCAATTTTCCATTTCCAACTTTTGCTGCAACAAGTCATTTTCAGCCCTTAGTTGCTGAATGATCTCCTTTGGCTCTAGGCTAGGAGAACTGATATCAAGGTCAACAACATCTATGCCTGGATCACCTGATGGCCCCTCATCAATCTTGGGCTGCTTGCCTCTCTCTTGTACCTGTTCTACTGTCGATAGCGAGGCCCCTTCCACCTGATGTGGAGATAACACTCGCTGTGCTGATGAAGAAGGCGAGACCCCTTCCACCTGATGTGGAGATAATACTTGCCGTGTAGATGCAAATAAGGCCCGGTGGCTTCTCTGATATGTAACATAAGGAGGAGTGCTGACATGCTCTGGCTCACGAATATCAAACTGTTGTGAAGGCCCTCCCTCATCATGGACAACCTCGGGAGGTGGCTGTGGCACCATGAAGAAGTCGCGAGAAATGAAATCCTCCCAAGCAATACCTTGCTGTGCCAACTGATGCATCACTATGATCTCGATCAATGCATAATGATATATACTTTTGAGCTGCTGTGCGGGATTCTTCCTTTGTACTACGGGCACCATCTTCTCTATATTTCGGCACATGAAAAATGGAATGTTCATCATTCGTACCCGGGTGAAATGCATCAACAAACGGATATGGTACGAATATAAATGTGAAAATCTGCCCTCACAAGTGAAATAACGCATAATGAGCCTCATCAAGGGTGCATACTCATCCCTTAGGAATCTGAAAGGAAAATCAGCAGTAAGGTGTCTCATGCATCCGGGTTTGATGTATGGTTGATAATGAAATTTGTCCAGCAGCTTGCGCTTGGTCCATTCTTCCCCAACATTTGGTATCCCGGTGGCTTGAGCAACCATTTCAGGTGATAAGGTGAAATCCACTCCTGCAAGGTTCACATGGCCATTGTGCAAATGTAGGACAAACAAGCGAACCAGCTCTCTATGGTGTTGAATTTGTGAGATCCTCTCACAATATCCAAAGCATGATTGATATCGAAAACATGACATTGCAAGTGGACAAGCTTGCAAATGAGCCAATGAAGTGGGCTCCTCTCTGACATGCCGACCACCCTTACCACCCTTATGATGCCTCCTTGGCACTTCTACCTCTGGTGTTGAATCACTGTCATAGCTCTGCTCATAATCTGATTCGGTTTCTGACATGGTTATGAAGGCAAGATGACTGAAATATATTGCTGACTTGGCACCCAATTAACTGCTCTTTGACTTTTCAAATGCTGTCACCAAGGGGACATAAATACAAGGGAACTTGTTAGGGATAGGGGAACATGTGGGAATTAGGGAGAATAAACACAAAGAAGGAATTTAGGGAAGACAAGCATGGGAAATTACAAAATTTTGGGATTTTGAAGTGTAGTAGGGTTTAGGAATTAAGTATGCTTTTAGGAATTTTAAAGAGGAGAATGATGAAATTTCAAGGGAAAATTTGAGGGATAAAGGTGATGAAAATGAGGGAAAAAGGGATTTACAAATGGGCAACCTTGGACAGCAAGAGCAATTTGAAACCCTAGTGCCATTGAAACTTTAAATTTTCCATAACAAGGGAGGGTTTTGATTTATCATTCACATAGCATTTGAACATATTAATTCTCTTTTCAATTTGCAAAACCAAATTTAGGCATAGAGGAGAAGCCTACCTGCACTTTGCCTGAGAGAAAAATGGTTTTGATGACTTGCTGGCAGTTTTTTGAGATGAATCCCCAACGCGTAGCGCGCCCTGCCCAACGCGTAGCGCAATTGTAAAATAACACTGGAAAAGTCTGCTTGACGCGTAGCGCGCCCCTGACGCGTAGCGCGCCTCTCCTGACACGTAGCGCGCCCCTGAAACTGCTCGACTTGCTGAAGAACTCCTCAAATCGACTTTGCAAGGATTCACTTAGCTTGTAAATGGCAAATGAGTTGTAAATGAGGAGTGAGGTGCTTTTATAGGTTTCCTTTTGATTTTTACTTGCCCAAAACCCACTTTGTAATGTTTTGAGTGTTGACACTTTTTGAATTAATTGGCTCTGACCTTTGATTTCTTTTCTTTGAAAAATTGGTTGAAATGATGATTTCTTCTGAAAATTTTTGCAGGGATAGCCTCTAGGATGCTTTGGAAAAGGAGACCAAGGCTGCACTTCGACATTTGAAGAATTTGAAATTTTGAGAGTTTTTACAAAAATGAGATAATGACCTTGTTTTCAAAAACAGAGTTTTTGAGAACAAGGTGAAAATTTAGCTGTACAATGATAAGAATTTTTGAAATAATGTTCAATGAAGGACATCCCTCTGGCCTGTTGGTCTTTTATGACCTCTCAAGACAAAAATGGACTCAACCCTAGACCTAAGACCTTAAAACTTAAATCAAGATGAATGACCCTTTGAGGATTTTATTTACTTGAACAAACCTGAACTAGCAGTGCCAAACAAGAGGGGAATAACGACACAAACTCCCTCCACCAGGATTATGGCATGCGTAACGGAATGCAACATGATCACACTGATGGGACACCTAATCATGAAATGCAAAGAGCTTTGATCTCTGGTGGAGGGCTACTAGACCGACTCTAACAGGAGCTAAGTGGTACGGTGGTTTCCGGTGTTACAATAGGAGGTATGTGTTTGGGAGATGTACTGCGTTTTGGAGCAGCGTTTGGAGGACAGACTGTATGGGAGCGGATTTCAAGATGTGGTGCAAAGCAACATTCAAGATATGGAGCATAGAGGAACTATGGTATGGCAGTTCAATGTATGGACAACGATGAATGATACCACAATGATGGCATATGGCGGATTGGATGGCCACGAACTAGTGTTATAATATATAATCATGTATGCAGAGGGAGATAACCGGGAGTATATACCACAGTCATACCACAAAGATGCCAACACAGTCACGATGCCACAACATGATGCATTCATCAATACAGAGTGTAATATGAATCATACCATTCATCGCATTGATGAGCTCTATCTGCCTAGGTCACAACGGTGCCAAGGCTTTCCATGCTCGGTCTACGCGCACTAGCTCACTGCTCCATCGTTCAATTTGTCCAATTTTACAGCACTTCCAGGCAGCACACCAATAACACCTCCACACAGCACACCTTCGTCCATAGCACCTTCGGCTTCAATGCGCTAGCCACAACACTTCTGGGTAGCACACCATTCGATGTAGCAACTCACTCCAATCTTCAAAGGAGGCAAATAAACGCTTCAACGCAACAAATTGATCTTCCAATAGTTAGAATAGAATGCACAAAATCTGGTAGAGATATGTCAGTCTGCACAGAAAGGCCATAAAACAAATGGCTCAAAAGTAATTATGCAGGGCAAGAATACGCCTGCTCTGATACCATGTTAAACACACACATGGGCAGCAACAAAATATGAAAGATAAAACATGAGAGTACATTTTTTATTAACAAATGATATACATTTATAGTACATGGTTTGACCGTTGGGTTCCACATCCCAAGGTCTCTTGGACTCCTTTAGTTTATTCGGCTTCCACACTAACCCTTAGAGGATTAGGTGTCCAACAATACTTCATTTCATTACTATAAAATACTGAAATATGCTTACAAGTAGAAATGGAAATAAACTAGCTAGGGCGATTGTAGCTTATCTCTGAGAAGAGATGTGGCGGCTATATGCCTCTGAACTGTCTTACAATGAGGCTCAAGGGCCTATTTATTGTTGAGAAACAATGGAAAACCCTAAACATCCAAAAACCTAACCCTAGGAGATGACACACCAAACTATGGGCCCCGTTTTGGGTAAATTGGTATATCAACTTCCCGGGATCATAAATTTGGCATACAATCTCTGTTTGATGCATAACTCGATAGAAAGATCTGTCTGAGGTTTACAACTTTAGGAAGAGAAACATGGGTCCATGGTGGCTCCCAGTTGTAACAATACCCATGTTGCTCCCAGTTTTCCCAAAAAACGTCGTTTAGGGCCTTAAAACGGGCCCGGAAGTTCAGGACCCGAAAAACTGCTAAAAATAGTAAGTTGTGCTACAATTAAGGAAACTGAAAAACTGAAAGAAAAAATGGTGGGGGTCCAAGTGGAATTGGCAGGTGGCCACCAATATCCACCTGGATCATTCCTCCCCCTTAGGAAGCAATGGTCCCCATTGCGTTGAGTTCCTCCATGAGATGAGGAAACTTCTGCTGAACTTGGTCCCTAGTGAGCCACTTGCCCTGGTGAAGGAGTTGGCCTGCTTTGAAAACTCGATATAGTTGGATCTTATGCTGGTGAGTGTGCTTGATCTGTATGTCCATGATCCGATCAGTTGCAGCTTGTTCCATGCAATATGGATTTAACTCTGTTGGTGTGAGATGTTCTGCATTGTCGGATGTGTTTAATAATGGTGGAAAGTATGGCCGAAGGCGGTCCACATTGAACACTGAGTGTAGGCCAAGGAATGGGGGAATGCTGAGCTCAAATGTATTGTCTCCCACAACCTTGGTAATGGTGTAAGGACCATATCAGAGTGGTCTGAGTTTCCGATAGGCTTTGGTTAGGCGTTCTTTCTGCAAATGCAACCAGACTTTGTCACCCACCTGAAACTTGTGTGGCACCCGATGTTGATCATGTCGCTGCTTGTACTTGGCATTTGATTTCTCCAGAATGTCGTGGACCTGCTGGCGGATATGTTGGATGTGCTCAATGAAGTTGTTTGCCTTATATGTTTCGGATTGGACGTGAGACGAATCTGCCTAAGTAGTTGCAAATGGCTTGGCCACATCAATGGGACATAGTGGCTGGAATCCCAAGCCCACCTGAAAAGGGCTGTGGCCAGTTGAGCTGTGGAGAGCCTGGTTATAACTGTGCTGAACATAGGGGAGGCTCTCATCCCATGTGCATGGATGCTTTGAGTTGTACATCCGCAGAATGTGTATGATCATCTTGTTGACAACCTCCGTTTGGCCATTATTTTGGGGATGGAAGGCTGTGGACTTAGTGAGTTTGGTGTCCAGCATTGACGAGAGATTGGACCAAAATGTACTGAGGAGCCTACTATCTCGATCTGAGATGATAGACTGTGGGATCCCAAAGTGTACCCACACTCGTTCAAAGAAGAGTTTAGCAGTGGCTTTTGCTGTGATATTCTTCTTGCAGGCCGCCATAATGGCCATCTTCGAGAACTTGTCAATGACCACAAAAACATAGTTGTTTCCATGCTTAGTAGAAGGAAGGCCCAACATGTAATCCATGGAGATGGATTCCCAAGGTCGACTAGGGGTAGGCAGCATAGTATAGAGGCCTTGCTTCTTGATGGTTGGTTTGGCGATGACGCAAGCAATGCAAGATTTGATGTACTTCCCAACATTTTGTCGAAGATTCAGCCAATAGAAATACTTATGCAGTACTGCCACCGTTTTCTCGACCCTGAAATGACTAGCATGCTGACTATAGTGTGCTTCCCAAATCATCTTGGCATGCTCGCTTGAAGGAACACAAAGGTGACCCAAGTGGCATAACAGGGCATCCTGGAGGTGAAAATCTATAACATGCTAACCCTCCAAGAGTGTCTAGTATGTGTGGCTGAATTCTGGGTCGCTTTTTTAGAGAAGTGGCCAATCAGAAGTCTCGTGCCCACAAGAGTTGAGCACGATGGTTAATGCCATGATCGGTGGTCGACTGAGGCAATCTGCAACATTATTGGTGCTGCCCTTCTTATACTTGATATTCAAATGGAATTGTTACAAGTATGTGGACCACTTCTGATGGTGATCATTTTTCAACTTCCCTTGCGTCTGTATGAACTGCAGAGGCCGGTGGTCTGTGTGGGTTACCGTTTCCTTCCCCAAAATGTAATGCTTCCATTATCGACAGGCCTGCACAATGGAATACATCTCTTTGTCATAAGTGGGATACTTCTGGACTGTGTTTGAAAGTGTCTCACTATGATATGCCACTAGATGCCTGTGTTGATTAAGGACTACCCCAATAGCATAGTCAGAGGCATCTGTATCAATCTCAAATGGTTGTTGAAAGTCTAGTAATGCGAGCACTGGTGCCGAGCAGAGGTGATGTTTCAACTCTGTGAATGCCTTCTGTTGAGATTCAGAACAAAAGAATTTTGCTTTCACTCCTCCCTTGGTGACTTGACTCAAGGGCCAAGTGATATGAGAAAATCCCAACACGAACCTGCAGTAGAAGTTGGCAAGACCCAGAAAGTTGCGAAGCTCTATCAGAGTGGTTGGAGATGGCCAATCCTGAATGACTTGGATCTTGGATGGATCCACATGCACCCCCTGTTCATCAATAATGTATCCCAGATATTGAACTTGGGTCATGCCAAAAGTGCATTTCTCTAAATTGGCACATAACTTGTGTTGCCGCAGTGTTTGGAGAACCTGTCAGATGTGGTGGAGGTGCTCTTCCCAACTCTAGCTAAAGATCAGGATGTCATCCAAGTATACCACTACAAATGAGTTGGTGAATGGATGCAAGATGTCATCCATTAGCCTCATGAAGGTTGGAGGAGCATTCATCAACCCGAAAGGCATAACCAACCATTCGAAAAGGCCCTCCTTGGCTTTGAAGGCAGTTTTCCACACATCGGAGGGTTCGATTGGTACCTGGTGATATCTTGACTTCAAATCGATCTTGCTGAAATATTCCCCCCCCCCTTCAGTTGGTCCAGAAGGTCATCAATCCATGGGATCAGGTACCTATTTCAGACAGTGATCTTGCTCAGCGCCCGATAGTTAATACAGAGTCTCGAAGTCCCATCCTTCTTCTATACCAACATGATCGGGCTCCCATAGGGCGATGAACTTGGTCGGATGTGACCTTTCTGCAACATCTCCTGAATCTGCCTCTTGATTTCATCGTTCTCCAGAATGGAGCGTTGATAGATTAGTCCATTGGGCAGCGACGCACCTGGGGTCAGATCGATGGAGTGCTTGACCTGACAGTGCAGAGGAACCCCTGTGGAGGAGGTGAAGATGTCCTCGTACTCCTCCACGACCTTGTCCATCTGTAGTTGTCATGCGAAGGGGCCCTGTCTGGAGGTCGTGGCCACCGTCTTATTCTTTCCTTGAGGGTGTATCATCAGGAAAACAAATTTCCTGGTTTTGGAAATGAGCTTACTGCATTGTTTTGCAGTAACCAAAGAGATGGCGGTAGGCGGTGCTACCTCCGGTATCCTGTACAACTTATTTCCCAAAGTAATAATAACAGCACGAGGCCTTGACTCATACACAACATTTCACTTCCACAAGTATGGTTGGCCTAATAATACATCACAAACATCAAGGGGAGCAACGTCACACAATACCTCATCCATGAAGGGCTTGATGTTGTACAGAAGGTGACACTACTAGCTCACACGAAGATCCCGTCCTTAGTGAAGCCACCTGATGGTGTACGGTTGTGGATGTGCCATGGTCGGTAAGCCCAACCGCTTCACGACCTCTGCCGAAATGAGGTTCTTTTGGCTCCTGCTATCGACAATGAACTATAGTGGGGAGCCCTTTACCCACATCTAGGAGTGGAAGAGGCGCTCCTCCTCCTCTGGATCTTCGAGTTCCTCCTTTTGGATCTTCGTGGTGGCAATAGTGGCGTTGGGCTCCGCATTGATAATTTTCTTCCCTTTGTCATTCCCCTTGTTGGGTTCTGACTCAGAGTCGAAACATGCATCTGATTCTGAAACCTTTAGCTTGGCCACTAGTGACTGCTTGGCCCAACACTCACACCACTTTCTTGTGTCCTTTTTTGTCTTCGTGGCACTGTTCTTTGCTTGCAGCTTTGGTGGGTTGTCTTGGGCCGCGCCTTGGCTTTATCCTTTGTTATACGATTTGGGGGCACCTTTCCCTTGCTTCGGATTCACAGATCCAAAGTCCTGCTTCTTCTGTTTAAACTTTTGCTCGATCTTGACGGCATATTGGTAGGCCGTGCCGAGCGAGGAGATGTTCAGGAATTCTATTTCATCCTGGATGTACCTGTGCAGGCAGCCACGGTATTTGAGTACCAAATGCTGCTCTGAATCCTTGATACATAACTTTGTAAGAAGGGTATGGAAAATATTGGTAAACTCTGGCACATCTTGGTCCCTTCCCTGCCGCAGCGTGGTCCACTTTATGTATTGATCCTCATAGCTTCCGACAGGGTAGTACTGCTCCTTGATGGCAGCCCAGAATGAATTCCAAGTGGGTGCGGCTGAAAATAGTGAGGCTGTACTTTCATCCTTCTGCTCACAGTAGGTTTCCCACTAGTCCTTGACGTGGGGGGCAGCTTTGAGAAGAGCGAAAGTAATCTTTTCCCGACCGGAAAAATCATGAACATAAAAATACCCTTCTAGTAGATTTAACCATTTATCTATGGCATCTGCATCTATCTGACCCTCAAATATGGGAATGTCAAAGTTAACTTGTACCTTAAAGGGTGTGGCGCTTCCAGAGTAGCTGCTGGAAGTAGATGTGTCGCCCTTGGGTAGCCGCTGAAGGATCTGGGAAAAGTTGTCCATCATCGTGTTCCTTTATCGCTCGAGGGCCTCTTCGAGCAAGATTTTGATAGGATCTCCTGCCCCCTTGTCTTTCTTTTCATCCGCCATGGGAGGTCGTTGGGATTTGGAGGCTGGTCTTGCAAAGGTTCGAGCAGTTCAAGCCCTGACTCCTTATATCCCGACCTCGTTGGGGACATGCAAAGAAAGACAAAGAAAGAGCAGACCACTCTGATACCACTGATCTAGATTTAAACGAGAACACAACAAATTATAGATATAATCATACATGCAGAGATGCAGTAGAAATAATACTTCATTTCATTACTGTAAAATACTGAAATATGCTTACAAACAGAAATGGAAATAAACTAGCTAGGGCGATGGTAGCTTATCTCTGAGAAGAGATGTGGCGGCTACATGCCTATGAATTGTCTTAAAATGAGGCTCGAAGGCCTATTTATTGTTGAGAAACAATGGAAAACCCTAAACATCCAAAAAACTAGCCCTAGGGGATGAAGCGCCAAACTATGGGCCCCATTTTGGGTAAATTGGTACATCAACTTCCCGGGGTCGTAACTTTGGCATACGATCTCTGTTTGACGTGCATGGACCCATGTTGCTCCCAATTTTCCCAAAAAACATCGTTTAGGGCCTCAAAATGGCTCCAGAAGTTCAGGACCCGAGAAACTGCTAAAACTAGTAAGTTGTGTTACAATTAAGGAAACTGAAAAACTGAAAGAAACAATGGTGGGGGTCCAAGTGGAATTGGCGAGTGGCCACCAATATCCACTTGGATCATGAGACCAGGAGGGAGACTATTAGTAATAATAAGTTTCACACGCAGTGAATGTGGAGGATCTGGAATATGCGTTGTAGCATATGTGTAAGTCTCAGGCTCAAAAATATTAGACTCAGGTTAGTCAATATCTAGTTCAGCAATGGGATTTGTATTTGAAAAGTCTCCAGTATCTGATTCAGTTTGAACGAGTTGAGTAATTTGTAAATCAGTTCCTTCTGAGTGTGATGTTAATTTATGAGTTTGATCAAATTCAACTTCTGTTACTTCAAGGCCTAAAATAGTAGATGTTATTGGTTGATTAACTTCAATTCCTCTTACATTAGAGTCTATAATAGTAGAAGTTTCAGTTTCTGCTACAGTTCCAGATCCTGATGATTTAGATTTTTTGGCTTTAATCTTTTCTAACTGACTCGGTGTATACCGAGGGGGGTCCTCGAGTATTCTACGTGATTGTCTTGGTAATTCCGCAAGAGTGAAATTTTTTCAATTGATTAATTACACAATATCTAAATTACACCTAAAGTCTCTAAAAATTAAAAAGAACAACACAGAAAGTAACACACGCTAAAAATATAGGAGTTCAAACCATACAAACTAACTCTTCATAGAGATCAATAATTAATAGTTGGTGATGAAATCCAACGTTGCAGTGATCAAGGTGAAAAGCTTTATAGAAATGAGCATTTGGAACCAATTACCCTAACAACCTACTTAATGAAACAGTTTGGTGCAAGTAACTCTGCTATAAACCATCTCGAGCAAAGATTACCCTCCAAAAAGTCCAAGTGAGTCTAGTCAACATCTGTTCCAGGTACACCAGGACCTTCCCTCTACTGTCACCTTAGGTAGTGCCCTAGGATTATAATTAGTAAGTTTACCAAATACAACAATTTTACCCGGGGGGACAGTCGCAGATCGGACGTACATGCAAGGGAAGAGTAACAAGCTCAATCCCCTTGAAGGCTCCTCCACATGATCAATTGGAGGTTTACTTTCAAGTGACCCCAAGTACCTTTCGGTACCGTTGTAATATGTGAAAATCACTATATCTAGGCCGATGAAGTGGGTACGATCACTTCACCAGATTCAACACGATCTCGAGCTTAACTCATGTACAAGAAGAACTTCCTAGAGCAAAATGGAAATAATTGGATTTTCTCTCCCTAACTCAAGATTCTATTGTTCGTTTGTAGCTTTGGAAAGTTTACTTCCTTCCCTATTCCAAAGCCCTACACTTAAGCTACTGTAGGTGACAAGAGCCTTAAAAAAATGTAAAATTCTAGATGAGTTTTAATTAACGTCATATTATTAAGTTGTTCTTTATTTAATGGGTGATGAAGGTCAAAATTATGATGTTATGACACGACTCGAAATATTAATGCACTAAAAAATGAAATAGAAACTTTCAAATTCGATGAAATCCTATTTAGAGAAAAGAAAGAGTTTCTTTGATTTTTTTTAGAAATGACATGCAAAAACTCACAACTTTTCCAATTTTTCTAAGGCAACCAATTTCACTGTAATGTAATGAAAACGCAGTCAACAAACCAAATTCCAGATTTCCCTAAACATCAAATAAGCCGAAATACTCTTTATCTCTAATCAATTAAAACTTTCAAGCACACAGAAATCAATCAAGCGAGTTGGAGAAAACACATTTTCCATATGAATGATTTGATTTAATGATAATAATAGTTTAATTGCGAGAAATTTCCAAGATTAAAGCAACAATTTCTTTTATTAAGCAAAAATGACCACAATTCCTTCACAAAAGCACTAGGTCTTAAGAAACCCTAATTTGCAATTCAAAATGAGTTTGACTACAAATAAGCAACAACTAAGGCTTAACCGGTGTATTTGACAGAACAAAATAAGAATATCATAAGAAAAAGTACAATCTATCTTGTTTTGATCAATCAACAAATCAACCAAGAAAAACCCTAAGTAATTTATTAAAAAAGACCTAATTCTAAAAAATCATTAACAAAGCAATCAATTGAGTTTAAAAGAGACACAACACAATCCAAACAAGTATAATGACACTTCTAGAAAAGCAAACTCAGGTCTGGGTTGAAGGAAAATCTATATTTTCAAAAATTCTCAAGGCCTACATGGGTTTATAGTGGCAAACAGAGCGCATGCACTCTGTTGCTAAGGAAAAACTAGTGCAGAACTGCGCTCTGTTAGCAAATAGAAACAACGTAGGGATAAAAAACTTATGAAAAAATAAAAATTCGAAAAGTCAACCACACAGATCTAAAAGGTCATTAATTTATAAAGAGTCAGTTTTGGACAAATCAGAAGAATCAAAAAGAAAAACTAAGGAAAAGTACGAGAACAAAGACATTCTCCAGCAGAGTCGCCAATTTGTTACACCAGACAAATCCATCTTGCGGACAAGAGCGATCTCCCTAGATCCTTGACGGAAACTAGAAACAAGAAAGACAAATGAACTGACCCTTTCCCTAAGTTGAACTTGTTTGAATTATAAGAATTGTAGCTAATGGATGAGCCTCTTACCGATAGACATTATAAACAATTGTAAACCATTCATTATTTCAATAAGACAAATCAATGGGAGAAAGTGTTCATTCGTATTAATCAAATATTAAGAGGAGCCTTACAACCTTCACCTTGATTCCATGAGGTCCCTCCCAAATGCCTTCAATCTCCTCCTTAGATGACAAGATTTCCAATCTCAAACCAACAACATGAGTTTGTCTTCTCTGAGTTTTGACCTCCTCAATCCCTCTACCCTATAGTCATTTTATAGGCCAAGAGGAAGAAGTTTCATATCCAAAAGAGGAGGATGAGGCTCCTTCATTGAGGGATTAGGTTACCATGATAAAAGGGATGAAGATGCATCATCTGAGGGTTATATTTCAAATAGTCATCACCTAGAAGCTTTCAGTTGTGAAATATTCGACAAACTATGTTTCTAGAATGTAATTTTTATTTTTACTTTCTTGAATTCACCTGAGTGGGTCTATTGTGGCAGATAGAGCTTAGCTCTACGCTGTTCTAAGAGTTAATTCCAGCAAATGCACGGGAAACTCTAGAAAAATTTGCGCAGGTGGAACTTAATAAGGTGTGACAACTATTTTCCCCAAATTTCTCATCTACTTCAAAATATTTTGGGTTGTTTGAATTCTGAGGGAGTTGGTTCAAACATGTTCATGGAGGGTAAAAATATCCATAAACTGGGTAAGTGTCATGGCGACAAATTGACATGTAACAAATCTTGATGCAAGTGTGGAAATTGCAAGGTAGGGAATGGATGGTCTATGATTTCACTGCTTTATTCTTCATCATGGATGACCTCACTACCTTGTGTCAATTTAAAATTCAACTCATTGGATTGTAGATTCGAAGAGCATGACATATTTTCATCACAAGTTAATTCATTACAAGTAGTAGGACACAAGGGATAGTAAGTTGAAGAAAAATTTCCTATAATAAGATCTTCTTAAGAAATCAAAAGATTGGTCGATATACCTGGGGATTCATCAATGGGATCATGGTCATTAAAAAATTATGATTATACAAGGCTTTCTCTAGGTTAAGAGATTTGATTTCATTTGACTGATTATCGAGATCAAAAAATTCTAGATCAACCAGGAATGAAGGAAAAACATCTTGAAATAGAGGACTTTGAAATAGGAAAGAGAGATCAAAAGTATCTTCACCCTTCTGCTCCTCTACTTGTGGAATGTGGCCACATTGTACTTGTTCAAAACTTGGGCCAACAAATTGAGAATTGAAAGTATCTAAAGGAATTGTTGATGGAGCGGATTGATCAAACGAATCAAGATACAAATGGCCATGAGATGTAGATAACAGAGGATGGCTGGTATCCCTTGAAGAAACAACGCTTTTAATGGAATCAAGTTCAAGATTTTGGTGATCTTTAGGAATCAAGGGATCAATCTCCACCTTAGGATCCATGGATTTATTAGAACATTGAAATTTTTCTCGGATAAGATCTTGAGCATGGGAAGCAAAAAAATTTGAAGAGGAGGATCACCAATTTTATTTTCGGATTTCCCAAACTCAACAATAGAACCAAAGACTACCTTGTTAGGGAATGAAAATGGAGGAGGACAAGGGAGAAAAGGGATAGTAGGTTCCTCCCTTGAGGTTAGAGGTGTCTCATGATTAGTAAAAGTTGGGAGAGCACAATCAATCAAGGATTCAAATTCACAATGTTTCAAAGAGATTTGAACCAAACACTGAAAATTTTCCTTGAATAAATCTCAATCCACATCTTCTTTAGGAAACTCATAACATAGGTGAAGAAATCTATTGGAAAAACCCTCTATTGATTCATAAGGCTTCATTCTAATTTGATTAATCCTTTTATAAATATATCGGTAATCATACCTATCAAAGGCTTGACGAAGCTTCTTGAAAATTTGTTCAAATGAATGAATGGAAGCAACTGGTAAGGTATGGCACCACAACTTAAATCGACCTTAAAGTGTTAGGGTGAATAATTTACAAGAAAATTCTTCACAATCCACTTCATGAAAATCACAAAACTTAAGAAATTAAGATGTATGCTCGGTTATGGATGTTCCACCCTCACCATCAAACTTGAATTGAGACAAGTCATAAATAAGTTCCATGGGGAGTGTAAGGTTCACTCTGTTAGAAAAACATCCTGGGATTATGATTTGGGATTGAGCCATTAAATATAAGAGATTCAAAACATACTCAACAAGCTTAACTTGTCATCTAGCTCTCCTTCTAGTGCCAATTATTGAAGGTGTTGGAAGTCCGTCAACAAAGGGGGTCTCCTCGGTATGAAGTCCCAATTAGCCATCACGTCGTTTGGAGCAGGAGCCCCTCTAGATAATAGGTTCGGTCACCATTATTATTAGGGATTTTCCTTGGTTGCAATTATCAACATAAGAGATTATACAAATAGTCTTTGAAACAAGCAAGTAAGCTGACATTGCGAAGCATTCAATTGAAATGTATATAAGGTACTTTCACGGAAGGGCAAAGAAAGTGTGAGCATCTAGAAGAAAAGTAATAGTACTATCCTAGAAGAGACACACCAAAGCGTGGATATAATCATTGATTAATTTGCAAAGTAGTTCACAAGATAACAAGATCATAAAAGAAAGTAACAACACACATTCAACAAGATGTATACCAAAGTCAATGAAATAGTTCATTTTCATTAGTATGTTTTAACATAAAAATACACCACAAACAATGAAAGAATAATCTTACAATCATTCACAACATATGCATGAAAGTGTGCCGACTTTGAGAGCTTCATATATTAAGTGAAAGTCACAAGATACACAATTAAAATGCTACCACACTAGTCCCAATAGTGGAACATTAAGGCACTACTTCCTCCCCAAAAGAATGATCTTATTGTTGAAATGTGTAACTAGGTTTGGTCTTCATAATGACATATGTAATCATCATTTTATGTAAATGATGTAAAGAAGAAAAATAAAATTATTCTTGTTATGTTTGAGGCATGGGTTTCATGCTCAAGGATTTTTTATTAGGTCAAGCTCCCATTGACAGCTTATAGGGCTTGACATTTGGTTTACAAGTCAAATGAATCATTGTCCTGTATTGAAGACCCATTTGGGAATATCACATATTGTAAAAGAAAAATTTATTTGAGTCAAACAGAATCAAAGGCACCTTTAAGACCTTGTCAAAGAAGCAAGCATCAAGTCAAACTCATGAAGCTACAAGTCGGCCTAATGAATGGGAAAAAATGCCTATATAAAGGAGGACTTGACCTCACTCAAGGGTGAATTTATTCGACCAAGAAAGAGTTCAATTAAGGAGGAAAAAGAGAGCCTAATTCCAGTGAAAAAGAAAGATATAGATGGAGGAAGATCAAAGCACTTTTAGGTCTGTTTTCTAGGTTCTTATCCTCCACACGTGCAAAGAAACTAGGGCTTCCCACAATTGTAGAAAGATCACAAAGTTTGGGATTTTTATAATGTGATATGAAGGTCAAATTAATAAAGAGAAAGGAGACCACCAAGCGAAGGGAATAAGAGATAAATCTCACCATAATTCACTCTCACATGCGAGAATTGCAGTAGCTGCAGCCAGGTATAGAATTGTAAACTCAGAAGGCAGAAGTTACACTCATCATTGTAGGTTTGAAGGCTTAAAAGGAAAGTTTAACTTGGGTTGATGTTTTGAGAATAAACTTATACAAAAAATAAATTGGACTTGGTCTTGGAGGTGTCTTTGACTAGAAGTCTTTGTCAAGGGTCCAGGTCTTGGAATTCATCAATTGGAGATTCTATAAGAAGAATATTTCACATGGGTTTTCCTCTTAGACTAGAGAGGTTTTGGCCCTGGGATGATTGCCTATATCTTATGTCCTTTGTCATATTATTAT
Source organism: Pinus tabuliformis (assembly GCA_031772625.1). Taxonomy (NCBI): domain Eukaryota; kingdom Viridiplantae; phylum Streptophyta; class Pinopsida; order Pinales; family Pinaceae; genus Pinus; species Pinus tabuliformis. The sequence goes on from CM062804.1 coordinate 102,347,720, forward strand.
TTATGGTTTAGTAGCTATTTGATGAATAAAATAATAATAATCATCAAATGAAAGAAGAAGCTAAACAAGAAAAGTAAAAATACACCACAAACAAATTTTATCAAAGAAGAGAAATCACCTACACTTGTTGCCCCTATCTATATTTCTCAACACTTCTCTCCTATGCCAAGCTAGAGATTCCAAGGTGAAATGTCCAAAAGTCCCTTTTCTTGATTTAAGAGGGTTCATTTATAACAAATGATGTGACCTTTCACCTCCCATATGACTCTTGACCTCCCTCATGACTCTTGAGATTCTACTATGACCCTTGAACTTCTTACATGACTCTAGGACTTCCTAGTGACTTTTTACATTCCACGTGTGACCATTGGGCTTCCACACAATTTAAATTTTATCACTTTTGAAAATAAAATAATTACATTCCACAAGTGATGTGGCAAAATACAATGACACATATGACTTTTGTGGTGACGCTTTAAGAAGCCATGACTTGGCGATGGTGACATCAGACTTCATAGTGCATAAAGGCCAAGTTATTCTCTTTGTTGTTGTTACTTTGACTTATTCATGATGGATCTTTTATTGTTCTTCATCTTCACCCTCAAAAGGGTCTAGATGAGTGCCAAAATTGTCCAAGTTAGCATGAATTTCCACATCTTTGTCTTGGTCCAAGACCCCTTCATGTCCATCATGATGGTTCCTCCTCTTGAATCTTCTTCACAAGTGCCTTCTTATAACCTCTCCTTGATAACCTCCCTTGAGAATCACCCTGATATGTTGATATGATAATACCTACAAATGAAGTCCACTCATGACAAGCCAACATCAGTTTGAAAACCATTTATTCTACCTTTGCTTGCTCATGGAAGATGTTTCCTGTGATGAGGCAACGGGCAAGGGTGTTGAGAGAGAGAGACTAGGAATTGCACAATTGAGCTCAAGAGTGACCAAGGGATGACCATGTTGTCCAATGGAACTGCATAATGCACAATAAGGGGAGGCTCATCAAGGCTTTGTGCAGCAGGCAAGTCCAAGAGACAAGGGTGATGAGATTGCTAACTGAGGATGTGCAGTGCGTAGTGCTCAGGGAAGAGGAAGCAGGGATCATGTAGTTGAGGTTCACAAGGACTGAGGGATGACCCCACTATCCACTGGAACTACAAAATGTGTAGCAGGAGTCAAGATAGGACAAGGTACCACACAGTGAGGGGTTTCATTCAAAATGAGAGACAAGACTAGCCATTGTAACTATGCAATGCGTAGTGATTGAGGAACAAGCTTAATGAATTTCATAGTTCTCTTCAGTAGTGACTAGGAGGAGTCTCCATTGTCCAATAGAACTACGTAATGGAGGCAGGCATGAGTCAACTTTGGGCACAATGAGAAAGTGTAAGCAATAAAGACTTGAGAGACTATGCTTCAGGATTGCACAATGTGTTTGTGGAAGAGGATGCCCTTAGGATGGTGTAATGCGTAGTTGTAAGAGGTAAGAGATGCATCCTTACTAGATAATAATGCATAATGCGCTCATGCAGTAGATGGGAGTTTAGGTATGCAAAGTGTGAAGACAAGGGAAAGCCCAGAAATGGCTGTGTGTTGGATTAATGAAATAAGAGAGAACACATGATATAAACAAGTTCCAAAATAGATTCAAACACATGTATACCATAAAAAAAAAGTGAAGAGAATTCACAATACTCAAGATCCAATTGCATACCTTGAAACAAAAATAAAGCGACAGTTATTTCTGAGTGCGACAGTTGAAACGTAGCTTTGCGACACTTAAAAACAAGTTACGATAGAAGTGTCGACTGCAACCAAAAAATGTGTTGAGTTGTGGAAAAGTGTCTAGTGCATATTATTATGATATATAACATCAATTAATGCATAATAGTGTGCTATAGTTTCCTTTAATGGTGCGCCAAACTGTGACACATGCAAGAGTGAAAACAATCAAAAGCGACACTTGCGACAGTAAGAATAAGTGAAAATGACACTTGCAAAAGCTAAAGAAAGTGAAAGAGACACATGCGAAAGATAAAGAAAGAAAAAGTGACACTTGTGAAAGTGAAAGCTACACTTATGAAAGCAAAAACACATGAAAACGACAGTTGAAAAAACTCACTGGGATGATGGTACAGATGCAATTGAGAGTGAGAGAATGCTCCTTATGCTTCAGAGTGCACAAAGCTCGAAAGCGAAAGAAAACTATGAAAAGATATCTAAGTTAGACTATTGCTACAAATAGAGCAAACATGAGTGAGGTGGATGCCACTAAGAAGTGTGACAATGCTGACTTGGAGAATTGCATTCTCCCTGTCAACTGGAACTGTGCACTGGTTGTTAGCAAAGGCAGTGTAGGCACTTTATTTATAAATTATGTAGTCACTACCACCAAGGGTTGTGTAGTCATTATCATCAAGAGTTTCTCAGTTACTACCACCCGACATTGTGTAGTCCCTGTATCTAGGGATTGCACATGCACTATCTCCAAAGGTTGCACAAGCACTATCTTCAAGGGATGCACAATGCCTATCTTAAAAGGTAGACATTGCTATGCTTGCTAGAAAGAGTTGCACCTGTGAATGCATCAAAATCTAAGCATATGTAAGTAAGTGACTTGATAGTTAGAATATCACAAGAATACTTAAGGACTTAGAAAAATATCAACCAATCATGAAGTGACATGAAAAAATTGAAATGATGGATCATAAGATCACAAAGAGGCTCCAAAATTCAGAATATAGGCAAAATTTTGGAGGGTGTTTGTCATAGTGACAACAAGACTTATGGTCCAAACATTTTACATTGGTAGGGAACATATTCAACAATGTTACTTATTCTCACACCCAATTTGATGGGAAAATTAAGGCAATGATACAAGATAAGCTTGGGAAGTTTACATGGGAAAAATAAAACCGGGAAAGACCACTATATTTGGGAAATAGGAAATTAGTGCAATTTTTTTCACTTGTAAATGTCCTTTGTGTAGTGCCCTGCAACCATTGACTAGAAAAATAATGCTTCTTTCTCATTTCATAAATTAGGTGGAAATGCCTTTGGTGCAATGGAAAAATAAAGTAGTTGGTGGTTGAAATCTTGCTCCTTCTTTCTATGCTAACTTTGTTAGTACGAGACAATACTTTTTTGTAACCAAAATGCATTAATCATGTTGAAGTCCAAAAGGAGTGCTAAACTCCCAAAGTTTGATAACCTTATGTTTTTCAAATATCTTGAGATGTTTTTATACTGTGTGCACTACTATATGACATATGTTGGGCTCCTAATGTGGAAAAAATGTATTTTAAGATAATGTAGTAGATTTTTCAAGCCACTCTTTGGAATTTTAGCTTTGAGGACAAAGCTTCATGAAGAGGACATTAGCTTCTGTACCTAAACACACTACCTTTATTATGCAATTAGACTCTTTTGTTATAAGTTCATGATGATATATTAATGCATCTTAGGTATTTCTAGGACCATATTTTAATTATCATAAAATGCCACTTACATCTAATAAGTGCCTAATTACACTTATTAATAACTTAGACTTCAAGTTAGAGTGTCTCTCCCTTTGTATAAATAGGGTTTTCCCACCCTCTTTTGTAATTTTTATTCAAGAAACCTAATCAACAAAGTTTTCATTGAAATATTCTTATTTGATGCATTTAAATTTGTACGTTGATCCCCTTGGATATGTAGGTGCCCTGAGTACTTTTTTTTTCTTTGGATTCTTTATCTTTCATTTTGAGCTTTGTTATCTAGGGGTAACCAGAGAAGATTTTTTCTCATATGATCATTGATCATAAACAACACATCCATAGTTAACACCCATGTTTATCCATAAAAGATTGCCTAAATATGCCTACCACACCATGCTCATTTCACTCATTTGATGGTTTTGGTGCTTGACACACAAGGTACATTTGCTCATTGTTTCATTTAAGTGTTAATGACACATATTTGGCATAAAAATAATGACCATGGGTTGAAATTACATAATGGCTCATGGTACTTTGAATTTGTGCCTCTTGCCTTATTTCACCTTGGTGGTAATCATGATCTCCTAGTCAAGTGTTGTCACTCTTGTATAGAGTAGTACGAATTTGACAAGGATAACATGTCCATGACCCAATCCATCCATAACATGTTCCATCTTTCCTATCTTCGTCAATCCTCCTTTTGGGTTTGTTGTTATATTTCACACATAAAGGTTCATACTTCATAATCCCACGAGAAGAAGGATCTTGAATGCTCAACGTTGAGGTAGTTTTATATGATAAAGGAAAGAGCAATATATAAAGTTCAAAATGCAAAGGAAAATGAAGGGATGAATGATAAATGAAAAGCCATTGTAGCCTTAAGGGTTAGCTCAATTGGTCAAGTTCTCATTGTTAAAGCACCTTTCTAATGGGAGGTCACCGGGTCAATTCTCCTCAATGCTCTTGGGGTTAAGATTTGGTAATGAGCTAATGAGAAGTTATCCCTTTGGGTGGATCTACCTAGATAGTTTCCATGGATGTAGCGGCCACTAATCTTCAATCTCCGTGAACTACACACATAAAAAAAGATAGAAGACAAGGTAAATCTAAAGCTCTAACCCTTCATTATGAGGGTCAACCACAGGTACTATGTGATGAAACACATACCTAAAAAGGAATAAATTATATTATACCAAAACCCCATGCAATAAAATGCATATACAAGAAAAATGGGACTCTATGAAATGAAGTAAAATAAAAGAGAATAAAAGAAAACAAGAAAAATGCAAGAAAGATGTAGTAAGACACAATGTCGAGGAAGGGGTAACTCAATGCATAAGCACTCCCTCAACAAAGGCATTCATGTGGATGGATACCTTACACAACCTCACATTACTATGTAACAACACTCGTGAAGTTAATCTCCAAACCATTCCATCTATCTTTACAAATACTCCTTGATGTATTTTTAAGGGAACACTATTCTTGGGTTTTGACACACCTAATAGGGGTTAATGATGATCCTCCCATACATAAGCTTGGAAAATTACTTGAGTTCTATAAGTTATTGTGAAGTTTGAAGATGATAGATAATATGATCTACCTAGTGACATTTACATATGACATGACTCACCTTCTATGTTGCATTGAATTTTGTACATGCCTTAGATTAGTGATCACATTTGGGCACTTGGAGACGCTCTTTGGACAATGTAATTTCCATGGACATGATGTGGATATGAGCTTTGATTTCCTTGGAGGACGTTGAGGGGATTTTGGCACATGTTATGAGGGAAAACATTTTCAAGAGCAATTGTCTTTTGAAAAAATACCCAAAACTCCGCTGGATCAATGCAGTATATGCATAACGACTACAAGATTTCTAATATGTGGCATAACATAAGTTCAGGAAAACACTGACATAATTATGGTGCTCTTAAAATATGTTGTGAAAATATTATCTTGAATTTTTGACCACACCGAGGACACTTTTGGAAGAGTTTGTTTAGGTTTTTGTTGAGGTTGTTCCACATGTTGAGGAGTACGGCTTGGTACTTGAGAATAGCTTACTTTATTTGGGGAGCATCGTTAGGGGTCTTTTCCACCTAACCACTCTTGCATCATAGATATTTTATGTGTTGTTGCCTTATCTTTGGGGTTTGTATGAGATAAAGACATTATGTTATGTTCTTAGAGATTTTGCTAGGAGAATAATATTATTTTAATGAAAATGGTGCTTGTTCTCTCATATAAATAAGAGAAGCACTTCTCATTTATAAATCATTTCCACTTCTAGATAAACATAACTAATTGTCTACTACTTTTCTTTTTTTAAAAGACTATGGATGGATAGTTAGAGTCGCTTCTTGTGAATATTTTCTTATCGATGGATTTACTTCTTTATCTATGCTCATTGTTAGGTTTTTGAAGATTAAAAGATTTATGGAGTAAGTGGTCCCACTCTATCTTGTTGATTTTGTTTATGAATGAATGCTAGTGTAATAGAATTTCTCTAGTGGTTGTGGTGCATTATGTCCTGTTTATTCTCAAACAAATCCCTCATTTCAAACTCTTGGAAGGTTACTAGTGGAATACCTTCCATTGCATCACCTTGAAGTTATTAGTAAGGTACTAGGTGATTTTCTAGAGTTTGTAGTGGACAACCCTATATATTACCCTATATCTACTTGCATTTCTTCAAGGAAGTCCTCAATTGATCTAATGTGCCCCCAAAAATATAGTAGACATTTGTATTCTCACTTATAGTTAATCACAACTTTAAATTTGGCTTTTTTATTTCATGTTTTAGGGTAAATTTAGGGTTTTGTTTAGTTTACATTTAACATTTCAACGATAAAAACCTTATATGTCAAATCTAGGGGTTTCATGTATATTTTTGACCTAAAATTCTAGGTTTTTCTTGCATATTCTTGACCTAAAATTCAAGGGTTTTCTTGCATGTTCGACCTAAAATTCAAGGGTTTTCTTGCATGTTCGACATAAAATCATTTTATTGCATAATGTTTGTCTTGGTGATTTGTATTGCTGCATAATTAGTGTGATACATCTTGTTTTAGTTGGTTGTTGTATGCCTCATAATTTTTGGATTTAAAAAGTTAATCAAACCCTATGTTTATTCATTATTTTATCCCTATTTTCGGTTGATTTATAGCTCATTTTGTACTAATGCTATAACTTGTTTAACACTGTAATTTCCTATATTTTATGCAGATTTTACAACAACCATTGGTAATTTTTTGAGGATTTCTCCATTTACTAAAGAGTTATCTTCTTTTCATATGTTGTGAAGCATTCACCGTGTATTTTTTGTTCAATGTTTTTTTGGGAGATAGTTTCAGGGCAAAATTGTATGTTTTCTCTCCTCCTCTCTCTGCATTCATGGCTCCATCGATCTTAACTCCTAAGATCTGGATCATGTTTAGGTTTGAGTGGTCTGAGGATTGTTTTGCATGAGATTTTTATTTGAAACCCCCCCCAAAATAAACCTTATAATATTTTAAACCAATTCTAAAATTTACTTTGAGTAACCACCTTATACTTGACTTGACTAATACAACTCTTTCATGGTGAATTTGGTTGATACTTAAGAGGCCTTGGACTTAATTATGCCTTGCCATAGGAGTCCTAAGTTCTACTAGCAAATCCTCCCTTGTGTAAAATCTATCCTTCACTAAAATGAGTTAAAGTGTGGCCTAGGTGACAATGGTAACCCTTTCGATATTCCACTAGTCTTAGCACTTTGTGATGATTTGCACTAAGATGCTATATTTTGTGATAACATTTTGGCACCATTTCCAAGGAGAATTGAATCTCTATTTATATATCTGAGGTCTATGCTTCAACCTTTTTGATGGTTTTAAACTAAATCCTAACCTAAGTTTACTCATTTGGCGACCCCGTTGGAGAAATAAAGTTCGTGTTTCTTATATATTTTTGAAGACCTTGTGCTTGTAGGGTGAAGGAAACATCATTGTAAAGGCATTGAAGATTCACCTTGGCGAATCCACATATGATTGGTATGAGGTATAAGCTTGGTTTTGGATTTTTCCATATGTTCAAACATGGCACTGTGGGATTTTCATGAATTGTATCCTCTTCATCTTAAGAAAATTTAGGGATACCTAAATAAGCTCCCTCCAAAATGGGAAAATAATTTTCAAAAGATGATGGTTTCATTTTGGCCACCCAACACATTCATCATTCTTGAAATTTGTCTCAAAGCTAAGTGTAATACATGAGGATGTATGCATAAAAATATTTGTATTTTCTTTTGAAGGAGATCTAAACAGGTGGATAAAGTATAGTAGTCGCTTAAGGAAAGTATCTTCTTTTGCAAGTTTGATCCTTCTCTTCCTCAAACACTGGGATCCCTAATATTATGAAGAAACATATGAAGATGTTTTTGAAGACTTCGCAATAGTATTTCATAAGGATAAAGAGCTACCTCATGAGTACATTGAAGAAGACTTTGATAAATACCTAGATGGTGAGAGCATAAATGGGATATGAGTTGTTTTCATTTTAATGGGGGCCCTATTTATGATATTGATGATGATTCTAGAGTTAAGATTCTAGAATTATTTCTTTTGGAACAACCATTATTTAAAAAAAAATCATCATTACTACCAGTGCATTTTTTTGGTAACATGATATTTTCACAGATTTGGTTTCTAGGGTTGATTTATTACAACCTTCTCATGACATTCCAACCATAATTTATGGGACATGATACATAATTTTTTGAGCATATGGCGCTGTTTTATGAAGGTAAAAATTTAGAAAATGTTTCACCACCCCTATGTTTAGATTTTGGTGAGAATTCAAGTGAGAATTCAAAATTAGAGCACTCTCATAGGGCTTTGATTCACATAGGGTAGTAAGTATTTCTTAGCAGAATTTTCCAGCCATCTTTCTTTTCATATTATCCTCAATATGTCATGGGATATACAACTAGGAATTATGATTTTAGTGCTAACATATATATATATATATATATATATAACAAAAGTGTTTTCGATTTTTTTTAAAACTTGAATTTACACCACATTTTCATCAAACCTTAAACAACCATAAGGCATTTTCAGATTTATTATGACTCCATCCCAAGTCTTAGGGAATGATAGTGTGTATGAAAGCCAAAATACATGTCTTGAAGTATGTGGACAAAGCTTATGAGATGCAAGGGTTGCATCATGAAGACCTTGCTTGCAACAAGTATGGGCAATCATTGTTCTATTGTAGCCCCATTCAAAGATGGATAGAGCAAGCTTATAGATGCACATGCCAATTACGGAATTTTGTTGCTTCTATTCACCGTCATGAATTGGATTCTATATTTGGCCATGGTGTAATTTTTGTATCAATTCATAATCATTTTGTTCTTGACAAATCCTTGTTTTGGTTCATAACTAAGCACAAGGGCAAAACTCCTTAGCTTAATAAGATGCTAAGGTGGCTTCAATGGTTGCATGATTGTGCCTAACTCTTTATTGTCAAAAAAATTCATATTATTATTGTTGTAGGTCATGTTGTGCATTTCCTTTATACATATTGATTATGCTTCCTTGCTTGCTTTCAATTATTACCTGATTTTATGCATCTATAAATAGTTTGATATAATCTTTGTACATTTTTTTTAACGGTAGATGATTAAACAAAGACTTTTGTTGCATTTATTTTATTAGGATAATTCTCATTTTTGCTGATGGTTTTAAGTTAGAATCTACTAGGACTTTTGGAATGATGTAGTCTGCAGGTCTTGGAGTTTCATAGATGTTGAGATTCTCATGCACTCTACAATGAGCACATGTCTCCATGTTGGAACCAAATGTTACCCCCTCACATATAGTGGTAACTATAGGAGAAATTTTCTCCTATGATTCTAATCATAGGCAACAATCTAGTTGATACCCATGTTTCTCAACAGATAATGGCCCAAAGATGCTTCCCACACCATGCTTAGCTCATTGATTTGATGATTTTGGTGCTCAACACACATGTGGCACATTTGTTCATTGCTTCATATTAAGCGTTAATAACATATATATTTGGCATAAAAGTAATGAACATGAATTGAAATTAGATAATGGATTATGATACTTTGAATTTGTGCCTCTTGGCTTGTTTCACCTTGGTGGTCATCATAATCTCCAAGTTAAGTGTTATCTCTATTGGGTAGAGGGGTACTACTGGGGGACTTTGATAAGGGTAATGTGCCCATGTCCCAACAAATACATAACATGCTCTGCCTTTCTTGTTTCCGTTGTTCCTCCCTTTGGGTTGAATGTGTTATATTTCACACACATAGGTTCATGCTTCATAATCCCAGGAGAAGAAGGAGATTGAATGCTCAAGGTTGATGAAATTTTATAGAAAGATGGAAATAACAAGATATAAAATTCAAAATGCGAAAGAAAATGAAATGATATGGAACACTACTCTTCTTGGATAATGACATACTTAATAGGGGTTAATGATGATCTCCCCATACCTAAACCTATCAAATGGCATGTTTTTGAAGGTGATACTTAATATCATATATCTAGTGGCATTTACATATAAGATGACTCACTTTTTATGTTCCATTGGCTTGTGTACATGCCCCCGATTGATGGTCACATTTAGACGCTTGAAGCCTCTCCTTGGATGTTGTACATTGCAGGGACATGGCATGGATACGAGATTTAAGCCCTTTGGAGGACGTTGAGGGGATTTTATCATAGATTATGACGGTGACCAACTTCATGGAAAACTATGTTTTGGCATAATATCTAGAATTCCTCCAGGTGATTCCCATTAGATGCAAAATGATTGTAAGATTAAATGTGGTCATAATAGAAATTCAGGTAAATATTGACACAATTATGGTGCTTTAAAATCTACCATGAGAAGATTATCATCAATTCTTGACCACTCATAGAACACATTTGGAGGAGTTTGTTGAGGGTTTTGAGGAGGCCATTCCACATGTTGAGGAGGATGGCTTAACGCTTGAGGAGAGTTTACTTGATTTGGGGACGTCATTGGGGGTCTCTAGGACCTATCCACTCTTATATCATGGAATTTTTTGTGTTATTTTCTTTACTTTAGGATTTGTAAGAGATAAATACATTATTTGATGTTCTTAGATTTTTTTTGTTAGGAAAATATTATTATTTTAATGAGAAGTGTACTTGGTTTCTCATTTAAATAAGTAAATCACTTCTCACTTGTAAATAGTTGCTACTTATGGAGAAACATTACTACTTATCTACTATTTCTCCCTTGTAAAAAGTTATGGATGGAAAGTTACAATGACTTCTTCTAGAGATTATCTTGCAGATGACTTTACTTCTTTATGGATGTTGATTGCAAGGTTTTGAATATTGAACGATTTCTTGAGTAAGAAGTTTCAATTTATCTTGTGGATTGTGTATGAATGAATGCTAGTGTAATTGTACTTCTTTAGTGGTGGTGGTGCATTCTCTTTGTTTCTTCTTAAATAAATCTATATTTTCAAAGCTCTTGTGATGTTACTAATGGATTGCTTTCCATTGAATCATCTTGAAGTTATTAGTAAGGTACTAGGTGATTTTAAGGGTTTGTAGCAAACAACTCTAAACATTACCCTACATCTACTTGCATCACTTCAAGGGAGGCCTTATTGACCCCATATGCCCTAAAAAATATCATAGAAACTAATATTCTCTCTTTTAGTCAATCATAAACAAGTTGACTTTCTATTTTATGTTTTAAAGTAAATTTATGGTTTTGTTTAGCTCACATTAATTTTTTAGCCATAAAATCCATAGATGTCTAGGGGTTTTCATGCATATTTTTGACCTAAAATTCTAGCATTTTCTTGCATGTTTGACCTAAAATCATTTTATTACATAAAGATTGCATTGTTGATTTTGTATTACTACATAATTAGGGTTAACCATCTAGTTGGTTGTTATGTGCATTGTAATTTTCAAATTTTAAAAATTAATTAAACCCTAGATTTCTTTATTATTTTACCACTATTTTCTACCGATTTATACTCGCTTTGAGGGCTAAATTGTATTGTTTTTGTAACTTGTTTATTGTTTTAATTTCATATATTTTATGTAAGTTTTATAACAACCATTGATAATTTTCATATTTGAATGGTTTCAGGATTGTTTTGCATGGGATTACTACTTGAAAACCACTGAATTAACTTTTGAACAATTTAAACCAAATTTGAAATTTACTTTGAGTAACTACTTTATACCTAACTTGATTGATACATCTCTTCGATGATGAATTGGATAGATATTTAGGAGACCAACTTAATTACATATTGCCTTAGGAGCCCTATATCCTACAGGGGGAGCCTCCCTTATGTTGGATCCATCATTTACTAAAAATAGGGTAGTTGCCTAGGTGATAGTGGTAACACTTCTGATGTTCCACTAGTCTTAGCCCCTTGGGAAGGCTTGTACTAAGATGTTAGATTTTGTGACAATAAACTTGACTATGTTAATTAGTTCTAAAGTTGTATAGGTAATTCCATTTTGAATTGGATACATGTAAACATCAATAAATTGAGCGGATGTTAAAGGGGAGGAAATGTTTGCTAAAGATACTATATTAGTAAGTCTAGTGGGTGTGTTGAGAATTGTCAACATATAAATGCAAGAACAACAAGTGTAAGGGTGTATAAAACATTTTTTATTCGAAGATACTAAGACTATGGGAATATTATGTGATATGGAAATCCTAGGTGTGTCATGACTTTAAGAGATTATGATACATTATTAATAGTATGAAAGTGATGCCATGTGGATGTAACAAGGAAGTGGCATTCACAAATAAGGATAGAGAGATTCTTGCTCAAATAGGTTATTGAAGGTGCATTGTAACTAGACAAGACCAAGTGTTCAAGTCTAATGTATGTTGATGGGTCACTTTTTTGCACACAATGAGTTATTGCACCTATGGTTATAAAAGTATCATAAATGTGCATATGGTTGTAAATGTAAAATAGGTAGGGAGTTTGATTGATTTCATGTAATATCATTTCAATGCTTCCTTGTTAGAGAGGTGACATTGTTGTCCCTTGGAACATATTGGCAAATGTTGGTTATCATTGTTGTGTGTTAGAGCTAGAGTTTCATGATTGACTTGTGGTTGGTTGACCCATAAAGACTTTGACCTAATGTGCCATGGACACAATATTTTGTTTTGGATGTTAATTATTGATTTGAAAAATTGAAGTTAATGTGAAGACATATTTGTAGATGGAAAATGAGGATCCATCCACATAACCATACGGTATTATAAAGTGTGGTTGGAGCCATTAGTTACCTATCTATTTCAAGAATGTCCAAAACATTTGAGTACCATTTAAACTATTAGAGGTTTATGGGAGATTGACATTGTTCTCACAACAATGATTTGAATTTGACATTGACAACCAAGAGTTGATGTGGGTTTGGTAAGATTTGGACTAAAGGTAGTATGATTCAACTTGTGAAATGAACCATGGTAATATAACTGAACTTGTGGAATCAACCATGTGCACCAATGCAGGAATGGTGAATGTGTCTACAAAGAAGTTGAATTATTGGTTAAGTTTTATCCATATGTTATTCAAGGATTTATTTAGAGTCCCCATACTAGGTTCAAGGTGTGTCAAAAATAGCACTTGATTGGATTAGAAGTCTAGATTTGCAAATATAACTATCATGGAAGAGGGATGTTGGTGACCATCATTGACATATTGACTCAAGCAATTGGTTCTCAATAAAGAGGGAAAATAAAATATCCTTTACTTCTTTTTTATAGTTGTAATTAAACAAAATATGTGAACAAGACATTCTTACCAGAAAATAAACTAAGTTTTGTATTCTTGTCATATTTTATAATGAGTTATTAGAGACACCACATTGACCCTTTCCAATCATATTATGAGAAAATTTAGCTTCTATGTTGAGATACTGTACATTTTCTTGAACTTTTGCATGTTATCAAGATGGATGAACGCCTAGTTATTCTAATTTTGCATAAGATTCACTGGGAAGATAATGAAATGGAATCATAAACTCTGAAATATACATATATAAAACAACTTAAAAGATTAGAATCCATTCTATATACATCAATTATTTGAAAACACACACACACACACATATCCTAGAGACAAACATGTAGTCTAACCATACAAATACTTAAAGCACCAAAACTAGATATTGTGGAGAAAACCCACAAAAAGAGAGCTTGTGGGCACAAGGGAGTGGACTTGGAACCAAAGATATGAATTTTATATTATAATTAATTGTTAAGAGATTGAATGGGCAACACCTTAATGGACCAAGGGGTTCCCTAAGTAACCTATGGACAAATATAAATAGCCAAAGGATAGGCTAGGCATAAGTGTGAAAGGACACACACTTGTGTTAGCAAGAGTGTCCAAGGAGGCAGTAGATCCTAGAGAGAAGCCACAACTGAAAAAGGAAAAGAGAAATCTATCCAGCAAGAGGCCAAAGTCTATTTGAGGTTCTTTGGAGGACTATTTTTGGAGGGTCGAGTTGCAAAAGGCTGGCCTTAGCCCGATCTAGGGCATTCGAGGTATGTTTAGGGTTGCTTGAGTAGCAAGTCAGGGAAAGGAAAGTAGGCCGAGGCCTACTCAGAGCAACCGAGGACAAGGAGTGACATGGCTGCAACAAGAAAGAGACCAACCAAAAAATTGTTAAGGCTTAGAGAGGTTTGGTCAAAACAGACAGAGGTTGGATAGAGACCTTAAGAGAGCTGGCCGAGGGTCTAAGAGTGTTAGAGGACAAGCCAAGGGGTCAAAGGGCTTCTTGTAGGCGCGCTGTAGTTAGGACAATATTTGCTAAAAATTGAAATTGTGGATTAAGGGCTAAAGGAGCAGTCCGAGACCTAGGGGAGGCAAATTAAGGGCTAAAGGAACAACCCGAGGCATGAAGTTTGTTGTGGAGTGACACAACAGGAGATCGAGGGCCTAAAGGACCATGCCAAAGTATGGAAAAGATAAAACAAGGCTGCTAGGTGGGTAGAGGACTTGCTAAGGGCCTAAAGGGGCAGACCAATGATGATAAAGGGTTGCCACATCAGTTGAAAGGAATCGACAATGACAACAAGGTTGATTGAGGAGGTTGGTTAAGACTTAAGACAATAGTTTGAGGAGAATAAACAACTATAAGTATTTTGTATTATTTGTGTATTTGTTGGGCAGATAAGAGTTTGATGGGCTAGGCCTTAACCCTGGTTATTAGTCAAAGGACTGACTGTGTATTATAGCTTTGTAATAGAGTTTGTAAAGGGCCATAATCCCTAGTATGGGAGCCCTATGATTTCCTTATTGATGGACTAACAAGGAATATGTTTTGGGCCATAAATATTGATGTACTATTGTTGATCTCATTGGTGTTATATTCCACTATGCAAAGTTGTTTAAAGTTGGGCATCTTTAGTGTGTTTGTGTTCCTAGCTCGAGCATAGACCAAACCTAGGGTGTGTGAGGTTTCCAACATGGTATCAAAGCTACTTTGAACGGCAACTGGATCAGAGTGTGCACATATGTCAACTCTAGGAGGGAGCTGTGAAACTATTGCAAAAAATAGCAGTGTTACCAAATCACAATTGGTTAGACATGGAGCAAAAGGTTTCGCAGAGAACATGAAGATGTTGTCTTGATTGGTTTGGCAACAAGATAGGATGGGAGTTCTGGTGGATTGGTAGAGAACTTGGTGCACAACAATATGTTGTGTGGCAGGTTGTCGACATCATTGATGGACTTCAGTATACTTGTCAAAGTATGTTGAGATAGTCCAGGTGCCTTGGCAAGGAGTGCTTTGGCATGGATGAGGTAGCTCCGCCTGGATGGCAGGTTAATTGTGAGATAATATCTTCATTATGTTGCAAAGTTGCACATATGGCAGTGGAGCCATGTGCATATGAGATGTTCGACCCAAGAAGATGAAGACACTTGCCAAGTTGAGTTGTGGTGGTCTAAAGTGGATTAGGCCCAATGTTCAACCACAACTCGGAACTGACCTTGCAAGGACACAAGTTGCAACACTTTTTAGAAGGGAAAGCATAATGAGTCAGGGGGAGGTTGTGTAGGCTCAGAGGGAGTCTAGCTTCAGAGGGAAACTATGAAGGAGAGTCAACCGCAAAGTGGAAGTCTAACCTTTAGGGTTTAAGAGAGAGAGAGTGGAGTCTTCTAGGCCATGTAAGGAAAGTCACGAACCATGCTTGGACAATTGTGGTGGTGCAAAGAAAGTTGTAGCCCATGCAAGGATAATAATGATGCACACAAGGAAAGCCATGGTACATGCAAGGATAGTCATGAACCATGCAAGAAAAGTCATGTTAATGCAAAAGAAGGTGTGGCACATGCAAGTAAAGAAATGGCCATGCAAGTAGAAATCATGGAGTTGGATATTTCTAGGAGTATGGTATCTTCGAATATCCAAGTCTTCCAAAAGGACCTAGTTGTTGATAAGATTTGGAGGCAAAGCCACTTCCAAGTAGTGGCGGAAATACCTTCCTCACTAAGAGGGTCTCTTGAAATTTGGGTAGCCCGAAGGGTATTTCTGAGCAGAAAAAACCCACAAAAAGAGAGCTTGTGGGCAAGATACCCAAGGGCTGGGGTTTTGACCCAAAGGAGTGGGCTCTTTACCCAAAATACAAATTTTATATTCTAACTAATTGTTAAGTGATTGAGTGGGAAACACCTTACTAGACCACGGGGTTCCCCAGGTAACCTATGGACAAATATAAATAGCCAAAGGATAAGCCAGTCACAAGTGTGAAAGGACACACACTTGTGTGAGGAAGAGAGTCCAAGGAGGTCATAGATCATAGAGAGAAGCCATAACTCAAGAAAGAAAAGAGAATTCTGTCTGGCAAGAGGACGGCCAAGGGGTTCCCTAGGTAACCTATGGACAAATATAAATAGCCAAAGGATAAGCCAATCACAAGTGTGAAAGGACACAAACTTGTGTGAGCAAGAGAGTCCAAGGAGGTCGTAGATCATAGAGAGAAGCCATAACTCAAGAAAGAAAAGAGAAATCTGTCTAGCAAGAGGCCGAAGTCTGTTTGAGGTTTTGTGGAGGACTATTCTTTGAGAGCAAAAGCAGAAAAGGTTGGTTGTAGCCTGATCTAGGGCATTCTTGGTCCTTATAGGGTTGACTGAGCAACAAGTTGGGGAAAGGAAAGTAGGCTGAGGATAAGGAGTGACCTAGCCGCAACAAGAAAGAGACCAATCGCATACCTGTTAAGGCTTAAGAGAGGTTTAGTCAGATCAGGCAAGGCTAGACATAAACCTTATGAGAGTTGGTTGAGGGCCTGAGAAGACTAAAGAGGATAGGCTGAGGGGTTAAAGGGCTCTTTGTAGGTGAGCTGTAGTTAGGACAATATTTGTTGAAGGTTAAAACTAGTGGTTAAGGGCTAATGGAGCAATTCAAGACCTAGAGGAGGCATACTGAGGGCTAAAGGAACAACCCAAGGCGTGAAGTTTGCTGTGGAGTGACACAATAGGAGACCAAGCACCTAAAGGACCAAGCCAAAGTCTGGGAAAAGGTACAACAAAGCTGCTAGGTGGCTGAGAACTTGTTAGGGCCTAAAGGAGTAGGCTTACGATGATAGAGGGCTACCGCATCAGTTGTAAGGAATCAGCATTGACCACAAGGTTGATTGAGGAGGTTGGTTAAGCCTCAGGACAACAATTTGATGAGACTAAAAAATTGTAAGTATTTTGTACTATTTGTGTATTTGTTGGGCAGATGAGAGCCTGATGGACTAGGGTTTGTAAAGGGCCATGATGCCTGGTACGGGAGCCCTATGTTTTTTTATTGATGGACTAATAAGGAACGTGTTTTGGGCCATAAATATTGTGTACTGTTGTTGATATCATTGCTGTTATATTCCGTTGTGCAAAGTTGTTTAAAGTTGGGCATCTCTAGTGTGTTTATGTTCCTAGCTAGGACATAGACCGAACCTAGGGTACGTGGGATTTCCAACATACAAAAAGTAAAAGCACCAAAACCAGATCTTAAGTTTCAACCTTGTACAAACCAAACTTGTTGATCAATGTTAGTAAAAATTCAAAGAAACGACTATTAGGATGTTGTGTGCCTAGGCACAATACTCTTAACAACTTCAAACTTTTTTTGTATCTCCACTAAGAATGCCAAGAGAAAAATAAAAAGAACCTTCATAAAAGAAAAAAAGGGAGGAGGATAAACAAATCTCCTTCCCTATATTCTTTTTTTTATAGATAAATTCATGATAATGCTTTTTGGACAAACTTTTAGAAGGTCACATACTTCAATAATGCAACAATTGCTTATAAAAGAAAAACTTGTATCTAGTTACAGCACATTTCAACAACTATCCATCAATCGAGTCCATAAACATGGGTCCTGTGTTTGTTATTACACATATACCAAAAGTGCTTAATCATGGAACTCAAGTTGAAAGGTCCTTATTTCCATGGGTGCTAGTTCTATTATGTACTCTTCATCTTTTATTTTGTTTCTCTTAGAGGGCTTGATGAAAATATTCTCTTCTCCTTCAACTTGCCAATCCAGTGACTTCATTTCTGACTTATTCTGAACTGCTGAGAGGTTGAGCTCCACAATTTCTTTAATCTGCGCAAACATACAATAAAAAATCAGAATGTCAAAAGTATTAATCAATAACGGACAACCAAACTGGACAAAACGAGAAATGGACAATATAAAATAAGGACAAATACTTTTTTTTGCTTCCCTGTGTGTGTATATATTTTTTTCCAAATTTTCTTTATAACTTACAAGAAAAAGGAATAAAGTGAATGCATGCCATTTATTCTCCATTTTTGTACACGAGAGAGAGAGATCAACTAAAGACGCAGAACTCAGAAATCCACAAAATTCAAAGGCATTCAAATGAGAAGAAAAGAGATACTAGTTACTATTAAGCAAGCCTCAATGAAATGGAAATAATGGGTTTTGACAACGTTAGCAACAAAGAACAATTACAAGTTTACCGTAGATATCATGCTCTTAATATTCCATCATTTTTTTTACGATTCCAAAAATACTAGTTAAGAGTTGAAATTTTAGTCCAAAATTGGAACTAGGTAAAGTTTATTTTGCCAATGACTCAACGATCATTGATTTCAAGTCTACATGGAATAGAGAATGACAAGTGCAAAGATGGCAACTTTTTGAAGAGACTATGAAATAGAAATGACATGAATGGATTAAACACATTAGAAAGAAATCTTACTCTTACAGAGGCAGGGAAGAATTAAACCAGTAGTATGAAGGGAGGGAAAGATCAAAGAAATGGTGTTGACATAAATAAACCCTACTCAGTGATAAAAAATAGATATGTGAAATTAAGGAAATCTATCTTATCCTGCCAGTTTTGACAAGTTGACCAAGGCTAAAAATAGGGGGGATCAACCTCGCCAATTCCAGTGGCCCCACTGTCCTATGCCACTTTAGGCCATTGTTAGAAACCAGACAAGGAACACATTGTGTACATATACATTTCAATACATGCATGCGCACACACATACCGCGAGATGACATGAGTAAATGATGCACAAGTTCACTAAACAATATTTTATAAAGTTCTTCTATGGAACCTCACTTTCGATTTCTTTTTGAAGTGCACTCCATTAAGAAAAATAATTGCTAAAAAGACAATAGAAGTGAACTTCGAGACGAATTCCTACAGCTATGGATTTATTATTTTTCATTTCTATACTTTCAAGCTTTGAAAGGGATCAACCTCGCCAATTCCAGTGGCCCCACTGTCCTATGCCACTTTAGGCCATTGTTAGAAACCAGACAAGGAACACATTGTGTACATATACATTTCAATACATGCATGCGCACACACATGCCGCGAGATGACATGAGTAAATGATGCACAAGTTCACTAAACAATATTTTATAAAGTTCTTCTAAGGAACCTCACTTTCGATTTCTTTTTGAAGTGCACTCCATTAAGAAAAATAATTGCTAAAAAGACAATAGAAGTGAACTTCGAGACGAATTCCTACAGCTATGGATTTATTATTTTTCATTTCTATACTTTCAAGCTTTGAAAAAGTTAAGTCCCTGATAATGGACATACCCTAGGGGCCAAATTGAGGCCTTAGTAGTTATAAGTCATGGAGGCGCCTACTGGAGGGACGTATAAAAGTTGTTTTGATGTTGCATTTAAAAGTAGCCCATACATGGCTACAATGAGAGGAGTTATAGGGAATTAAGAAGGAAAAGTTCATGCTCATTCCAACAAATTCCTTGGCACAAGAACAAACAAAAAAGTTGAGCTTGTGGCATTGGCATCCGTAATCTAAGATTGCTTGAAGTTTGGTTTCATTCCCATGGAAATAGAAAGGGACTCAAAGCTACTGATCAATTATCTAAATGGAAAGACCAAAGACCTGCCTTAGCAGTTAGAAGGTTAAATCTGGTGCATAAGATAAGCAACAAAGAATTTGCAATCAGATTTACCCACGACCTCAGTGAGGAAATTCACAAACCAAGTCAGTCTCTGGTTGGCTAACAATTGCTAATCAATATGATGAGCAATTATTGAGGCTTGATGTCAAGATGAAAGAGCAAGATGAATGGAAAGACAACATGAATGAATTTCCAATCAGATCATAAGCCTAGTAGCCGGGAGGGGATTGGTGTTGATTTCTGGTAGCATCGGATGTGCTCTAAGTCTGAAATTTTGTAGGGAGGCTTGGGCACATGTATTTCAAAGAACGCAGAAAGCGTTTTGGGAAATTCCACCCGGAGACAATTTTATTAAAATAATTAATTATTTAAAATAATTAATGGGTATTAATCTAACTGTGGGTGTAACTTCTAGAAGAAGACGAGGATCAAGCATAAATGATCTTAACCATTGATTAGCTTCTAATCTGGGCTGTTGAATGTCAACGAGGAGATTATTTAAGGAAGCTTGAGGGTCACTTGGAAGACACACAGAGAGTTGATGAGTCAGATCGAACTGCTGAAGCCAGAGGCAGTGTAATGATTTCGTAGTGATCACGCAGAGAAGGGCAAAGAGAGGTTTGGCTAGAGGATCTTCTCCAAAGCTAAGAATACTCAACAGAGAGGCAGAGAGACACAAAAGAGGCAACGCAGTTGGCAGAGAGGGGTGACGCAGAGCTAGGAAGGGCTCATGCAGGGCCCACGCAGAGCCTTCACACAGAAGTACGAATTTGCTGAGGAGGCTGACGTTTCTGAGCCAGGAGGGTTGGAATCAGCTCCTAAGAGCAAATCGATTCCCAGTAGAGGTGACGCAGTGCCTTAGAGGCTAACGCAGGAGCAACGCAGAAGTAGCTGGGGAACTCGTTGGTTCAGCTGCCAAACCAGCCAGAAATTGCAGTGTAGAGTGAGGTAATCTCACCAATTTCTTTTGCCGAGTGATATTCTCTGTATTGGATTGCCAGCAAGGAATCCAGAGGTTGTATTCAGAAATACTTCTGCTTAATAATAAAATCCCTCAGATCTACTGCACTGGTTTTCCCGCATTGGATTTTTCCAGGGACTTTTGTCTAAAAACAACTGTGTCATTTGTGTTGTACCTCTTTATTGTTCAGTTTCTTGTTTCGACATATTATTTTAAATGGTGTAGGTTGAAGTGTATGTATTTCGATGTTTGCCGTAGGAAACTGCAAATAAATTGTTCATGTAAATGTAACAAGTAGGAGAAATATCATCAGTGGTTGCAGTAGGGATTCCGGTTTAAGGATTTTTCACAATTGGGATTTGAAAGGACACAAAGAACTTTAGGAAAAGAGATTGATTGCGAAGAAATTTGGAAATGCATAATCAACCATTCCCTCATCAAGATTTCTCGCATGAGAATAAATTAAGAGTTCACAGTAGACCACCTTTAAAAGTTGTATCAAGTTGACAGTACATCAACTCATGATTAGACATTTACATTTTGAGCACTGGTATTGATCTAAGGAATCTAAGCTATTTGAGATTGAGCCCATTGTATAGAAGAGTCTATTATACCCATGTTCTTACTCGTTCAAGACCTTTGGTTTGTCGTTGCATCGTGGGTGTGAAAGGGATGAACCTAGCCCATTGTAGGTCCCACCCCACAAAAGGTCCTATTGTGTAGAAAAGAAACCTAAAATTTTCTTTACTCAAAGATGTCTTTATTTCTCTCTCTCAGTTATCCTCAATGCCGCAACACATAGTTACCATTGTTGCCATAGCTTGATTTCATCCTAGATAGAATATTAATAAATAATAGCTTAAGAGTGCAATCATCATGGATTTGTGTATGCAGCGTGAGGTTTATGCTACTATTATAGGTTTTGTAAATGCAGTTTACAAAGTTTGACCTCAGGTATGTTAAGTTTAGAATAACTTCTTCTATTTTGCCGAGTCTAGCATGTTGTTGTTGGATTGTGTTTTCATGGCCGGATTAGTTTTAAAGCATGCTGGTTTGACTATTTTGCATGCACCTAAGAGTGGTTGGTTCAAATCTATAGGTAATAACACAATGAATCTTCTTCTTGGTGCACAACTTAGTACACTTTGGGATGGGCACAAGGTTTGGGTATAATGAAGGAAGGACTTGATAATACAAGACCCCTGATTGGTCAATTAGGCCAGTTCTTGAATTATCTATTCTTATCGAGTGTTCGTGAGCAGTTCTCTCCCTCTTGCTTGGTTACAAACAAGGAGGTCCTTTACTTCAAGGGCAAGCACTGCATTCAGAGACTCCACATTGGAGGTGGAAGCTTGCCGAACACGGAAAGCACATATCAAACTTATGTATTTCATTAGCTAGTGAAGGAAGCAAGGGAAATTGTTGTTCCGAAATCTTTTGTCGAGCTGAGTAGTAATGACAATTTTTTCTTTGGGCGGGCAAAATTTCAGGCCGACACTTGCTTGATACCAATATTTTTTGCTTTTCCCAACATTTTGTTATGAGAAGTTTTGTAAACGGGTATGGGGAAAAGAGTTGGGCAGAAATAAGAAGTAATACATTGAGGAATTCAACCCTACGTGTGATCTACAACAAAAAGAGTTCATTGGAGCTAGCATTCCGTGGAGGTCAAAGGTTCTTATTGCTCAATTAAGAACTAACTCGCATCAACTTCAATGTGAAACAGGACGGTGGAAAAGACCTAAAGAAGCTTGGGAAGAACGGGTGTGTACATTTTTCACATCTGGGGCAGTGGAATTGGAAAAACATTTCATTTTAGAATGTGATGCATTCAAAGACATCAGAGAAAGTTATGGGAATATGTTAGCATCGGTTTCTTGGCATTGTCTTTTCAGCGAGGGGATTGTTGGAAGGTTGGACCAGCTCATCATTAGTTTGAATAAGAAAAGGATTGAATTGCAAAAGGCGAAAAACAGGGAACTAATGGTCCCATAGACTATTTTTAGTCTCGTGGACGTTAAAATATCATTTCTTTTTGATCATTAGGTCTAATAGATTTGTCTTATATTTATTCGTCATTCTCTCTCACTTGAGCACCTTGCATATGCCTCAATGTAGATTTAACCTATATCCTTCTAATCGACACATTTTAACTTTAATAACCCTATCTTAGTCTTAGACTCTTAATAGAATTAAGTTATATTTAAAAATGAATATCCCTAATTATAGTAATGCTCCCACGTGGGTGCTTAGTTTTTTTTTGAAAAATATGTATAACAATTTTTTTATTTAATTTATTTTTTGATTTTTTTAAAACCATGGTGAATTAGTGACATGTCAAAGTAACCTGGGCAATGCCCAAGATCAAGCCTTCTGGTTGCCACTATAACACCAAGAGTATATCCAACAACTTGCAAGCCAAATATACTAAGAAATTATGACTTTGCTGTTGATTTGGGGTAGCATCGGATGTGCTCTAGCCACGAAAATTGGTGGAGAGGATAAGGCACATTAGATCTCCAATACCCAGAAAGGGTTTGGGCAGATTCTAAATAGTTTGGGAGATATTAAAATAATTAATATTTTTAATGGAGTCCCTAAGTCTAAACTTAGGGAAAATAAAATATTAATGTGAATTAATATAAAACTGTGTTAGAATGGTCCAAAAGCCATGGATCAAGCCAGATCTAATCTTAGCCGTTGATTAGGGACTTAATCTCGGTCGTTGATTTTCCAACGAGAAAAGTATAAGAGGAGGCTTGAGGATCACTTGGAGAACCCACCGAGTTGATCAAGATTTTGACTTTCTGGCGCTGGGTTTGCTGAGGAAGTCAAGAGAGTGATCAGAGTTGCAACTGAGGGGCAGTGAATACAGAAGCAGAGAGGCAGAGATAGCACCAGGAGGATCAATGCAGTAGCCGAGAGTGAGGGACGCAGAACCAGCCAGGGGTTCACACTGAGCCAGCCAGGGCTCACGTAGAGGCATCCAGGAGCTGTGCAGTGCCTTAGAGGGCCAGCGTGGGTGACACAGAGGGCCAAAGGGTTGACGCAGTGCCTCCAGAGACTGACGCAGGCCAAGCCAGAGTGATGCTAGGCAAACACTAGGCCAGAAAGGGCTGACGCTGTCCCTAGAGGCTGACGTTGGGGTTTCGTGGGGCAGATTAGAGCTGTGAAGCTACCGAAGTGATTATCCAGGGTTCAGCCGGAATATATGCTTTCGAGTAGAGAGGTACTATTGCCAAGATTATTCTCTGTTGGGTGAGTCGGATTTAGCACCCAGATTGTATTCTGAAACTGCTTAATAAATCAAACCCTCAGATAGCTGCACCGGTTTTCCCGCATTGGGTTTTTCCGGGGACATTAGTCCAAAAACAACAGTGTCCCTTGTGTGCTTGTTTCTGTTTCCTTCCGTTGATGATCTGTAATGTGTTGAGCATGTACTTGTTTTTATTTCCAGTATTTGCATGGTAAATAACTTGTTAATTAACATAACAAGTAGGTAGGAATAAATCAGAAAGTACATGAAGGGTTTCTAACGAGTTAGACTTAGAAATTCCAACATGGTATCAGAGCGTGGTTGCAGATCACAGGAGAACTGAGGACATCAGGCGCACAGAGCAGCAGCAGCAGAAAACAACTGTCTCGAGTGACAAAAGCTGTTCCTAGCAGAGTAGCAGCAAGGAAGGGGTGATGCAGTGCCTGTGTCATCAAGATTGAGCCAGGAAGAGGCAACACAGAGGCTGAGGGAGGCAAAGGCAGGCTCACGCAGAGCCATGCAGAGGCCAGGAGCGCTGACGCAGTTGGCCAAGGAAGCTGATTTGTCGGTGTCGGGATTGCGCACAGCCTAGGAGCTCTAACCTTCAATTTGTTGGGGTTTAGGAGGCTGTGGGTAAGTTGCAGAGTGGAGCTGGTGGGGTACTGTAGTCAGAACAATACCTAATAGGGCAAGACCAAGGAGGAGGGAGGTGCTGCCGAGGATTTCTAGCCGAGAAATCCGGATCAGTGGTGCAGCTGCACTAGCAATCAGAGTGGGGGCATCTCAACATTGGCAGAAGGGTTTCCAAGAGGGAAATCGAGGCTCAGAGGGAGTCACACTGAGAACTTCCAGGAGGGAAGTAGAGGAGCAGCGAGATGGTGGTGAACGGGGTAAGAGACTAGGACAGACTAGACGGAGCCTCAAACTTCGTAGTCTGGAAGGCTAGAATCCTATCCATTCTAGACAGAAATCGTGTCAAGCACTTCGCCTTGAGGACGATAGCTATCCGAGTTGACCCACCTGATAACGACAAGTACGAGGAGGCAATGGCAAGGGCCAAGAGCATCATTCTTGACGGGGTCAAGGCCCATGTAGTACCACATATTGTCGAAAAGGAAACGATAAATGAGATGCGGGAGGCCCTAAAGAAATTGTACCCACATACTTCTGTGCAGAGAAGGGTGTTACTAGAAAATCAGCTGCGATCATACTAGATGCAGAAGGGGGAACAGATCGACCCCTTCCTTGGTCGATTGAAGGAGATCTGGGATCAATTGACTTCCATAGGGGCCACGCCGGATCAAGAATTGATGGTGAGAACAACCCTGAATGTAGTCTCAGAAGACTGGGAGGAAATGTGGGTTGCTCTTCGCCAAGAAGAGATCAAAAGGTTGAGCAAGGCGGGAAGCAGCGGCAAGGGGATTAGAATCAAGAAGGAGGAGGAGGTGGATGCTGCCCTAGCATCTGAGGGAAAGCAGGAGAAACGGAAGAAGAAGGACCTCTCCAAGGTCAAATGCTTCCACTATGGGGAGCTGGGTCATTATGCGACCCAGTGTCCAAGGAAGAAGAGCAAGGGAGAGGCCTCCAAGACCAAGGCTGCGCCAACAAGGGCAGAGAAGGAAGTGGAGACAGACGATGACTGTGCCATGAGTGCACACACACCACTTGAGCGGAAGTGGGGAGACATCGAGTTGTAGTCAGACGGACTACAGGCGATGAGGGGCAGGATCCTTGAGGTACCCAACCTCTTGGATTAGACCTTGCTACGAGAGCCCCGAAGAGGAGTAGTAGTACTGGTGGATGTCAGTAGAGACGGATGCAGATGGAGCAACAGAGGGAGCTATAGTGCAGGATTCCCAAGACAACGTGAGGCAGCAGTGTGAGAAGCGCGAGAGTGTTGCACTAGTGCAGGATGGCACAGAGAGGTGTGCAACGGTGCGAGATGTCAACGACAAAGGGAGTTTCAACATTGGAGGTGTCTCTAGCGTGACAGAGATGTCAGAGTTGGAAGATCAGTTACTTACTTCTCAATAACTAAGTTGCAGTGCAACAGTTAGTAGTGGTAGTGCTATGGGAAGCACGATGCAACATGATGAGAGGGGTTGCAGTGCAGATGCAGCAGTGACAGTGGCATGGCCATGGGCAGCAGCACAGATGCAGAGGGAGTAGCAGTACAGATGCAGCAGTGGCAGTGGCAGGGCCATGGGTAGCAGTACAGGATGCAACAGTGCAGATGATGGGCAATAGGCCTAGCATCAGCATAGGGACTGATGCCGGATGATCAGGGTGATACTCAGTGAGGAGTATTGCTAGAGCACAGTCCTCGCTAAGAGGGAGTGTTGATTTGGGGTAGCATCGAATGTGCTCTAGCCACGAAAATTGGTGGAGAGGCTAAGGCACATGAGATCTTCAATACCCAGAAAGGGTTTGGGCAGATTCTAAACAGTTTGGGAAATATTGAAATAATTAATATTAAAATATTAATGTGAATTAATATAAAATTGTGTTAGAATGGTCCAAAAGTCATGGATCAAGCCAGATCTAATCTTAGCCGTTGATTAGGGATATAGTCTTGGCCATTGAATTTCCAATGAGAAAAGTATAAGAGGAGGCTTGAGGGTCACTTGGAGAACACACCGAGTTGATCAAGATTTCAACTTTCTGGGGCTGGGTTTGTTGAGGAAGTCGAGAGAGTGATCAGAGTTGCAGTTGAGGGGCAATGAATACAAAAGCAGAGAGGCATAAATAACACTAGGAGGATCAACGCAGTAGCCGAGAGTAAGGGACGCAGAACCAGCTAGGGATTCACACAAAGCCAGCCAGGGCTCACGCAGAGGCAGCCAGGAGCTGCGCAATGCCTCAGAGGGCCAACGTGGTTGACGCAGAGGGCCAGAGGGTTGACGTAGTGCCTCCAGAGGTTGATGCAGGCCAAGCCAGAGTGACACTTGGCAAACGCTGGGCCAGAAAGGGCTGAGGCTGTCCCTAGAGGTTGACGCTGGGGTTTCGTGGGGAAGATTGGAGCTGTGAAGTTGCCGGAGTGATTATTCGGGGTTTCGACCGAAATATCTGCTTCCGAGTAGAGAGGTAGTACTGCCGAGATTATTCTCTGTTGGGTGAGCCGGATTTGGCACCTAGATTGTATTCTGAAACTGGTTAGTAAATCAAACCCTTAGATAGTTGCACCAGTTTTCCCGCATTGGGTTTTTCCGCGGACATTAGTCCAAAAACAATGGTGTCACTTGTGTGCTTGTTTCTGTTTCCTTCAGTTGATGATCTGTAATGTGTTGAGCATGTACTTGTGTTTATTTCCAATATTTACATGGTAAATAACTTGTTAATTAACAAAACAAGTAGGTAGGAATAAATCAGAAAGTACATGAAGGGTTTCTAATGAGTTAGACCTAGAAATTCCAACATTCACAAGACTTGAGACGTCCTGAACCCCCCTTGCAAGGGAGCTCTATCCCAAGGGTTGCCTACTCTTTAATCCTTATCACAACAACCCAACATGTCTCGAGAATTGAACCCAGGTGGAAAGGATCACAAACAATTTTCCCCACACAAAGACAAATATTTATAAACAATAAAACATAAATAGAAGGGTATATAAAATGGAAATCATAAGATCTTTGATCAATATAAAATTGGCATCTTTGATCAATAGAGCACCCTTAGTTAGGCGCTGATGGCTTACTTTACCCCAATCCCTCCACATTGAACAAAAAGCAAAGAAAGTATTGTTCTCATGATAAAAATAGATTTACCCTTGATTTTCCATTGAATAAGTAAGGCCAAAATATCAGAAGGTATTTTCAAGGAAAGACCCAATGTAGACATTGAAAACCAACACTTTTTCGTTGATTCATATCCCACAATGTTCTTTGAAGCGAATAACGATGATATTGACAAGCGTATCACTACGGAGGAGATTTCAAGTGTATTGAGATCTTTCTCTAATGATAAATGTCCTGGCTTGGATGGTTGGACTGTCGAAATCCTTCTACATTTCCTTGACATTATGGGGATGGAATTACTGTGGATGGTGGAAGAATCTAGGCTTCAATGCAAGGTAGCGGGGACGATTAACTCAACCTTTATTGCACTCATTCCAAAATCCTCATGCCCTAACTCATTCAGAGATTACTACCACATTTTTTTATGTAACATTTCTTATAAGTTGATTTCGGAGATTATTGCAATTAGGATCATAGAGAAGCTCTCGACATACATTATAGATGAACAATTTGGGTTTCTCAAGAACAGAGAAATACATGATGCTGTCGCCATCACCCAAGAGTGTATACTGTTAGTTTTTGTAGCATCAAATGGTATTCTAGTCTCGATACTTTGTGGAGAGGCTCAAACACATGAGATCTCCAAAACCCATAAATCCTTTATGAAAATTCAACCTAGAAATGACTTAATTAAATTAATTAGCCATCATTTAATTTTTCCTAAGTCTAACTTAGGAAAATGGGTTAAATAATAGAAATTAATTGAGAATGGCGTGAATTATCTTGAAATTCACACAAACTGACTTAGAAGATAATCTCAACCATTGATTAAGTTTTAATCATGGCCGTTGAAGTCTCAACTATAAGAAGAAGTCGATGGGTAGATGGAGAATACACTTTTGGAGAACACTTGAAGGTGAGAAGCACTTGAGAGTGTGAGACCAGTTGCAGATACTTAGTGATCTAGATAGATTGATTCTCCAGTGCAGGTGATTCAGCAGGAGTGATCAAGTCAGAGATCAAGTAGCAAGGTGTCAGAGGGTCAGGGAGTGATCTGGAGGATGATTTCTAGATGCGGAAGAGGCAGAAGCGAGTGACTGAAGTATTCCACAGCGCAACTAATCCAGATTAGCCGCAAGGGTTGCATGGAATTTTGTAACGAGTTGCAGTTACGGTCGCGCGAGTTTTCCTAGTACAACCATGAGGATCACGTGGCTTTTCCCTGCACCACTGCGCGAATTGATCAGAAGCTACAAGGGCCTATGCAGAGGTTGGACGACCAATTTTCAGAGGTCGAGGTTTGCTTGTGGAGGGAGAGAACCTTCTCTCCAAATATTTTCTGTCAGATCTTGCTGATTGGATAGCCAATTGGGCTTCCAAAGATTGTACTTAGATTTTCACTGCTGCATAATAAAATAAACCCTTAGCTGCTGCACCAGTTTTCCCACATTGGGTTTTTCCAGGGACTTTTGTCCAAAAACAACCGTGTTAATTTTGTGTGTGTTAGCATTTCTCAGTTCCTATTTTTGCTTCCGTAGTTAGTTCTTATGGTGAAGAAATTACAGTGTGAATATTTCGCTATTTTGCTATAAACAAAATAATTTGCATAATTAATTTATCAGTTAGAAGAAATATTTCCAGTTACTGCATTTCAAGGGAATTTTCACATGGTATTAGAGCGTATTTGACTGACAAGAGGCTTAGAAGAAGAAATGAAAAATTTGCGGTTCAAAGGGAGTTGCAGAATGATTTTTTCGGACGACCACGCGGGTTACCTCAGAACAACCACGAGAGATATTTTTTGTACAACTACGAGGATCACATGAGTTCAGATTGAACAATTGTGCGAGTACGGAAAATCCGCGAGTGCAGTGCAACCACAAGCAACAACGACTCAGATTTTCGTAGAGCATATTCTTGTCTAGGCTTAGAGGGTTTGCAACAATTTACTAGAGCAGATTCAATGTCGGGTGGAAGAGAAAAAGCACACATAGAGGGAGATTTTTTATATTCATTTCGAGTATTGCAGAAATGACCACAGTCAGGCTTAGAGATCAAGATAGGTTGGAGGGAGCCTCCAACTGCGTCATCTGGAAAGCTACGATGTCCTTCTTGCTAGATGAATTTGGTTTGAAGACCTATGCAGAGAATGTTGTGGCAGTACCGAATGATGCAGATCAGTTGAAGTAATACAGGAAAGAGATGGCAAAGACGAAGCGATGATCTTGGATGGAGTCCGGGACCATATAGTTTCACATATATCTGGCAAGAATATTGTCAAGGAGATGTGGGATTCTCTTGCTCAGCTATATCGGAATCCTTCTGAGTAGCGGAAGACGTTCCTGCAGGAAAAGCTGAGAAACCTCATTATGTATAAGGGTGAAGGCATTCATCCCTTTCTCACCAGAATTCAAGAAATCCGAGATCAACTTGCAGCAGTTGGGGAGGTGCCTCAAGATACAAAGCTTGTACATTTGACATTGAATAGTGTCTTAGACGACTAGGAGATCTTTGTTTAAAGCATTTTGGGGCGAGATACCCTACCTAAGTGGGACAAGATGTGGTCAGACTTGAACAGGAGGAAATGAGGCAAGAACTTGTGAAGACTTCCATCAACAAAAGTAACAATAAGGGTTTGAAGGAGGAAGAAAATGTAGCCCTTACATCAAAGGGTCCCAATTAAGAACAAGGGGAGAAGAAGAAGTAGAAGGACCTATCTAAGGTCAAGTGCTTGAGGTGTGACGAGTTTGGCCACTACAGTACTCAGTGTCATCTCATGAAGAAGTACAAGCAAGACTAGGGGACAACGTCCACAGAGATAGACAAATTGTCCTCCAGATTGGAGGAAGACTTTGCCATGTTTGCAGCTATACCCCCGGGAGTGAGGTGCGGTGATATGGAGTTATAGTCCCAGAGTTGCGCAGATTTGGGCAGGGTTCATTGAGATGTCTTCCTCATGGATCATTACCTTGCTATGGGGGCCCAAAATATTCAGTAGCAGGATGGATCAGTTTCAGTTGATGCAGTCAGATTCTTGAGTGACAGTTGCAGACTAGTTGTAGTCAGGTGTTGAGGAGCGCAGATGCAACGTTGAGAGTAGAGTAGATGGTGTTGAAGGAAATGTAACTAGTTTTGATCTTCATAAATGTAATTTTGATATTTGTAAAGAGAAATTATTTTTATAGTATTTGTCAATGAGTTTCTTGCTCATTGAAAATAGGTCAAGCACATTTTAAAGTGCTTCTAGAAAGTCAAAGTCAAAATGTAATTATGATAAGACCCTTTGAGGGCATGTTACATCATGTATGTCAATGTACAAGGTCATGGGAACACCTCCAAGCAAATTCAAATCCTCTCCTAGCATCAACGAAGTCTCCAAGCAGCAAAATAATGAATAAAAGATGAATTATAGTGTAATTTTCAAGTCGGTCTAATGGACAGTCAAGTCGGCCTAAAGAGGAGGGACAAACCTCTATTTATAGAGGCTGTCCACTCCTCATTTGAGATCACTTCACTTTGAAATCCGCAAGAAAGAAAGAGAACCAAGAAGGACGAAGAAAAGCCAAAGAAAAGGGTTACAAGGACAACGAGTTAAGGAGGCAGGACAACTAAGGCAAGAAGACGTTTTCTAGGGCATCAACAACCACACATGCGAAGATAAAGGAGGCTTCCTACAACAGGAAATTACAGTGACAAGTATCTTGGTTTTGGGCTAAGAGACAAGGACTATAAGGCCTCCTCAACCAGCGAAGAAGAAGGAAAAAAAACAGCGAGAAAAAGGAAACTTTTTTAGGGTTTTTGTCCACACGTGCGAAGATTTCAGAAGTCAAATTTTGCGGATTTGACAGCAGTTGAAGGCAACACACTTAGAGGCTTCATTTGGATATGTATCTAGGCCTACAAGGTATCCAAATGAAAGCGAAGAAGACTCTCTCTATAACGAAGTAAAGAAGCTCTAATGTTCTAGGGTTTCCTAGCCACACATGTGAAGATAAAGGAGGCTTCCTACAATAGGAAATTACAGTGACAAGTATTTTGGTTTTGGGCTAAGAAACAAGGACTATAAGGCCTCCTCAACCAACGAAGAAGAAGGAAGAAAAACAGCGAGAAAAAGGAGACTTTTTTTAGGGTTTTTGTCCACATGTGCGAAGATTTCAGAAGTCAACTTTTGCGGATTTGACAGTAGTTGAAGGCAATACACTTAGAGGCTTCATTTGGATATGTATTTAGGCCTACAAGGTATCCAAATGAAAGCGAAGAAGACTCTCTCTATAACGAAGTAAAGAAGCCCTAATGTTCTAGGGTTTCCTAACTTAGACAAGCAGCAGAAGAAGGACGAAGTGCTAAGGAGCAAAGTGTCGGAAGACAGAGGTCCATGTGCTGGAAGTTATAGTGCAGAAAGAGGAAGGATTTGACTTGTGCTTGGAGGATATCCTAGTCAAGGGTCTAGGGTTTGGCAGTTGTTCAAATAAGAAGCTTCAATAAGAGAAAACTTACCAAGGGTTTTCCTCTCAAGAGTGGAGAGGTTTTGTCCCTGGCAGAGAGCCAAACTTTGTGTTCTTGTTATTTATGTTTTGATAGCAGTTTGATGAAGTACATACATATGCACTAATAATAATAATAAGAAGAATACGCTAACAAGAAAAGTAAAAAGACTCCACAAATTGTTATCAAGTAAAGAAGAATCACACTATGCTACTTTGCCCTAGATTCTTCGACATGGTATCAGAGGTAAGGTGACACATCAAGGAAAGGGAAACTCAAGAACACTCATCAAGAAGAAGAATCTACAAAGTCGAAGCATCAAGCCTAGAAGTCTCAATCACTTCAAGGACAAGAAGGGTCTACAATCCAACATTCATCAAGGAGGTCTACAAAGCTAGAAGAAGAGCCTTATATAAAGGCACCTATAAAGAAGAGCAGATTGAAGCAGGACTTACATCAAGCTACAAGTCTTCAAGAAAACCTCATCACCAAGCAAGTCCACTTGGAGAAGGCAACTTGAAGAACATCAAGATCCAGGGAAGACAAGCCATCAAGTCTTCAAGGAGGAAGCAAATCCATTACATCACAAAACCTATCAAGTAAGTACATGTTCCCTTTTGAATATACATCAATGTCTTTTTGCAAGGAAAGCAATAAATTGGTAGGGACCAATAAATTTCTTGCATGGAAGAAGAGGACTGATCTACTTCTCAAGGAGAATGAACTCCCAGAATTTTTTAAAGGGAATATCACTATCCCTGCTAAGGAGCAGACACAAGCCTTAGCCAAGTACAATAAGGATGAGACAAGAGCTCAAAGGATTCTGATAGAATCAATCAAAGACTGTCTCATTCCTCATGTCTCCAAGTTTGAGACATCGAAAGAAATATATGATAAGTTAGTACAACAATTCTCGTTATCCACAATCGGAGAAGTAATATCTCTGAGGAATGAATTATACAAGATGAAGATAACAAAGCAAGGAATAACTCCCTACTTCATGAAAATTTATGAAATGAGAGATCAACTTCAAGAGCTTGGGGAAGTCATGTCTGACAGAGAGATGACAACTGTAGTACTCAATGCTCTACCTGAGGAGTGGAGAAACTTCACATCAAGCATATATGCCAAGGAGGAAGCAACCACTCTTAGTGAAATGTGGTCTCTATGCAGGACAAAGGAAACCAGACTTCAGACAAAAGAATATGTGGGATCAAAGGAGCAAGCATTTGCTACCATGGCCAAAATAAAGGGTAAATTTGGCAAGTTTGGTCCACGAAGAACAAACAACAAAGACATGTCCAAGATCCAATGTTTTGGATGCCAAGAATATGGACACTACAAAAGGGATTGTCCTAAACTTAAAAAGGACAACACCAAAAGCAAGAGGGAAGAAGCTCACATAACTCAAGAGATGAAAGAAGAAGGAAATAAGCAAAAGAAGGAAGATCCTCCGGATCTCTACTATGACTAGGTCAAACTCTTTACTTCTAGACTTCTTTCAAAGTTTTGAGTAGAATAGGAGCATTTAGGAATAAATTAAATTGCATGGCTAGAAACACCCTCTAGAATCTAGCAGCGTGATGTACATAGAGTTCTAAGAAACTCATGTAGATGTAGAATTTATGATAAGAACAAATATGCATAAGTAGAAATATCTTCTAGAATATAGGAGCATGGCAGATATAGCTCAAGATATTTGTGTAGAAGAAGCATACCTAGTATAGGACCTCATACATGATGAAAGAAAATTTGATCATGACAAGAATCTTAGAAGACCTACATCATCAAAAGAAACGAAACATTTGCAAGGCAAAGATCTTTAAGATCCTATGATGGAATCTTCAAAAGAAGGTTCATGGACCAAAGCAGATGTCTCATTGGGAATCCCATTCATGGGATTCAAGAAAAGAATGATATGCAGGCAAGCTAAGATGAAGCAAGAAGGGCCACACCAAAGGATGATCAAAGGAGAATCAAGATGAGGTATGTATGCATCAAAGTTTAAGTCATGTTATCATTTGTATATTATTGAGTCATGGGTATAGTTCTATAACATGATCAAGCATGAAAGAATCTCTTTCACCAAGAACATGCTCGAAGGCATGTACCACGATGCAATGAAGGTCAACAAAGGAATATGCTCACATAAGGAGCATAAGATTGCTGACTAAGAAGCAAGAAGAAATGCTGACAAGTCCAGAAAGCAAGCAATGAAGGAATGCTCTCACAAGAAGCATTATATGGTTGACCTATCTATCTGAGAAGAAGCAAATGAAGAAAGAGATCAAGCATGTGGAAAACACCATGATAACCGAGAATCACTATATGACAAAAGGCCTTGAAGATATCTCCCGAAAGAAGGTAAGACAACTCTGATAAAGAAAGAAAGGACCCTTGACACCTATAAAGGCCTTGGAGATACAAAAGGTGCAGATAATTGATTCTACTCTACAGAGATGTCGTGATGAAGAAGCCATCCAACAAAAGAAAAAGCAATGTTGAAGCAATATCAGGATGAAGTCATAATGGGCTACTAGGTCAAAGCATGTAACCTAGCAAGTACTATGAAGCATCCATGAAGAGAGTATTCTGAAGCATGGACAAGATGACAAGAAAAACCTGATAGTCACTTTCCACGAAGCAATGACATGACAAACCAAGAAGGAAAGTGATTGATGGATGGTGCCCTACCTAGAAGAAGTTCGATCGAAGACTTCATGACATCAAGAAAGGAAGGAGATCAAGCAGCTGAAGGACCCACGAAGAAGAAGCTGTTGATGAAGGAAAGAGTCCCCAATTAAGAGGGAGCTTTGATAGGTCCCTGATCAAGAGGGAGTTTTGAATCACCCCTGATTACAAAGGAGTGAAAATTGTGTTTTTCATTTCATGGGTCATGCACTAGACCAGGACTAACAACCGTAAGTCTAGATGAAGGCCATGAATGGAAATGTAGACACAAGATAGACACAACATTCTTGTCTTCATTTGCGAATAAAGAATGGGAGGTGTTGTCGCATTGAGTGTCTAGGCATAGCGACAATGCTCAGATCGAGGGCTGTCACCCTGATCCCCGATTTCTCCGTTTAAGCTGTCTCCCTACAACAAGCTAAGGGGGGTAGACCCTATGGATAAATGGGATGAAGGAGAACTAGCTGGGAATCAACCGGGTTGGGAGACACAGTGAGGCAATCGAATACTTGATTAAGGCCTAGCAAGACTTTAGAATTTGATTAGATAAATACCAGTGCCTTATGGAGTTAATGATTCAAGGTAATCAATTAGTTGCTGCTTCTTATGAAATAATCGACGATTGCTTGAAAAAAATGCAAAATATCTAAGATGTAAAGAACATTAAATAATCCAAACAATGATTAATTTCACCAGATGCGAGATATTCAAAAGATGCATAGAGCTCTAGCAATTAAATTTCAAAGGATCAAAATTCATTATTCAACCATGAAATTCAAATGCTAACTAGTTCATAAAATGATTCACCACTTTCAGATAGCTAATCTTCAGATAAAATTTAAGCGCATTTAACTATAGAAAAATAACAAAATTTTTTAATTTTTAAATATTTTATTTTTTTATAATTTATATTTTTTTTTAAAGTTTTTTTTAGAAAATTTTTTAGATTTTTAATTTTAGAATTTTTCATAAAATTTATATGAAACCAAAATTTAATTTTTTTTTCTTTGATAGAAAATAAAAAATAAATCAAAACCCTAAGATTAACTTTTATGCTTTTTAAAATTTTCTTATTCTATTTTTTTATATTTTTTATAAAGCTCTAAATTCAAATTAAAATAAAACAAAACTAAAATGAAATAAATCTACTGCACTGGTTTTCCCGCATTGGATTTTTCCAGGGACTTTTGTCCAAAAACAACTGTGTCATTTGTGTTGTACCTCTTTATTGTTCAGTTTCTTGTTTCGACATATTATTTTAAATGGTGTAGGTTGAAGTGTATGTATTTCGATGTCTGGGTTTCCATGTAGCTTTCGAATTGTTTCCATAAATGCAGTAGCAATTTTACTGGCTTTAAATGGATGAGATAATGCACAAAAGTGTACATACTTGGTAAGTCTATCAACTACCACCATGATGACACTCTTTCCTTCAAACTTGGGTAAACCTGTGATAAAATCCATTTAAATCTCCTCCCAACGTTGACTTGGAATGGATAAAGGTTGTAACAGACCCGGGGTCTTAATTGTCTCAACTTTATTTTGTTGGCGAACCAAACATTCCGCCACAAACTTTTGAATATTAGATTTAAGGCAATCCCAAAAAAATTCCTTCTTAACCATGTAATAAGTTTTTAAAAATCTTGAGTGCCCTCCTAAGGGAGAGGTGTGCAATTCCAAAAGAATCTTTTGTTTGAGTTGGGAATTCCTACAGAGGTATAAGTGATTTTTGTACCATAACGAATCTTTGTATTAGATGTACTGGGATCTTGCTGCAACTTTTGAATGAGTACCCACACTTCTTCGTCATTCTTCCATTCATCCCTTGCTTCGTTTATCTAATCTGGTTGGATAATAGAAATGGCACAAAGCAATGCTTCCACATCCTCATCCTTTCTTGAGAGTGCATCTGTAACAACATTTTGGTTCCCTTTTTTGTAGATGATTTCAATGTCATAACCCAACATCTTTGTGACCCATTTTTGCTACTCTTCTGAAGATAACCTTTGTTCTAAAAAGTATTTAAGACTATCATGATCCATTTTTACCTTGAAGTGTCTTCCCATTAGGTAAGGTCGCCATTTCTTAAGTGCATGTAGTATTGCCAACATGTCCTTCTCATAAAGAGCTTTGTGTAAATACTTTTCTTTGAATGGACGACTTTCGAAAGTTATGGGTCTTCCTTCTTGCATTAAAACAACACCAATTCCATTTCCTGAGGCATCACTTTCCACAATAAAGGTTTTTGTGAAGTCTGGCGTAGCTAAGACTGATGCTTGGTACATTGCCTCTTTAAGATGTTCAAAGGCCTTCGTTGCTTCTGGAGTCCAAGAAAATGCATCTTTCTTCAGTAATGTTGTTAGAGGCAATGTTGCAGGAAACGTCCCCCCCCGGATCTAATGCCGGAGCGCGTCCCGTACGGATTTGTACAAGAAGCGTCCCCGGAAGCGCGACTCCAAAATTCGGAAGCGCGGTTCCGCCTATTTTGGACGCTTCCTGGAAATTCCGGAAGCGTCCCTCTGAAGCGCGCTTCCAAATCTCCGAAGCGTGCTTCCGAATCTCTGAAGCGCGCTTCAGCGGTATGAAGCGTGGCGCTTCGGAGGGCGAATCGTACGGTTCCGTACACGCTTCCGGAAAAAGCGCCACGCTGTTTAGAAAATCGATTTTTTTATATATATATATTTTTTTTTAAATTTTAGGTGAGTTTGCATATTGGGGGTGGGTCCACCTTGGGTTAGGGTGAGGAATGAAGACAAAAAAAATATAAATATAGCAGATGCTCCCTCATGGTAATGTTAAATTCTTAAAGTAAAAGTGACATTCTCCTTTATTTTTCATTTTCATCCTTTTACTTAAATTTTTAACATTACCATGAAATGACTCAGGATGTTTGAGAGTGGTTCCAGCCTCATTGGACTTCATATGGAGAAAATAGAATTTCATATCCTATTCAAAATTCAGCAGTCCAGGAATTCAGGATCAATGGGATTGTGGCATTTCATTAGATTATATCAAGTATGAAGGTATGCAATTAGCATTTAATCAAGAGCACCAAGCCCTATATGTACCCTAGTGTTGGTGGTGTTAATTGTTGAACTCCTTTGTCACACCCTTAGCAAAAAATTACCTTTCAATCAAGTCAAAATCATCGATCAAGCATGTTAAGCTTTTTCTACCATATTTTAAGTCTTGAATTAGGTAGTTTGTTCAAAATTGGGCAATGTTGACTAATATCCCTAGACAATCGAGGTAGAGGCAAAGGCTAGACAAGAGGAGAAGAATCTAGATTCTAGATGGTTGATGCTCGAATAATTAATCATTAATGTACAATGGATGCTATATCTATCTTGATTTATGCAAAAATATGCATGTTTTCATGTCTTCTACAACTAATTTGGTATTTGGGATGTTTGTTTTGAGTATAAATGCAATATATATATATATATATATATATATATATATAGCAGACACTTCCGCAGACGCTTCGCTTCCTAGATTTTTGGAAAATGACGCTTTCGCGTCCCCGCTTCCAAAAAACATCCCCGTTTCGTCCCCGCTTCGTGCAACATTGGTTAGAGGTGCTGCTATTCTCCCATAATTCTTAACAAACTTGCGATATTACCCTGTCAACCCAAGAAATCCTCGCAGAAGCTTTACGGATGTGAGGATTTTCCATTCCTTAATGGCTTTAATTTTTCTAGGGTCTACCTTACTGCCTTCCTGAGAGACAATATGACCCAGATATTCCACCTCTTGTACTCCAAAGAAACATTTGGAGGCTTTTGCATATAATTGTTTCTCCTCCAATAGTTTCAGCACCCTGTCAACATGTTGAACATGATCCTTCCAAGACTTGCTGTGGATTAGCATATCATCCAAAAATACTAACACAAATTTTCTAAGGGTGGGTTTGAAAATGGAATTCATCAAACCTTGAAATGTAGAGGGTGCATTGGTAAGGCCAAAAGGCATGACCAAAAATTCATAATGACCCTCATGAGTTCTAAATGCTGTTTTTGGAATGTCTTCAGTCTTCATTCTGATTTGATGATATCTTGAACAAAGATCCAACTTGGTGAAGTAAATTGCTCCATGTAATTCATCCAATAATTCAACAATGACAGGAATGGGAAATTTATCTTTAATAGTGAGCTTGCTGAGCTCCCTATAATCTGGACACATGCGTCATGATCCATCCTTCATGTGCACCAATACTACTGGAGTAGAGAAAGAACTTTGACTAGGTTGAATTATACCAACCTCTAGCATTTCTGCAACCATATGTTCAATTTCACTCTTTTGGGCATAGGGATATCTGTAAGGCCTGATGTTTGGAGGAACACTTCCTGGAATAAAATGAATAGCATGATCATGATCACGAATAGGTGGGAGGCCTTTGGGAGTCTCAAATACCTTGGAATTGATTGTCCAAGACTTTTTGGAGATCTCGAGAAATAGATGATTTCGATGTGGGAACCTCTAGTGAACAAAATTGTGCAATTATGCCCCGTTGTTCTTTCTTTAGAAGCTTTGTCACGCTGTTAGAGCTGATTATCTTTCTTGGTCTCCCTGCGATACCCTTTAATTCAACTTCCTTTCCTTCCAAGAAAATTTCAAGAAAAGTTCTTGACAACTAAAAGCTATCGTACCCAAAGATTGTAGTCATTGGACTCCTAGTACAACATCAACACCACCCATTGGAATGGAAAGCATTGAACTATTCAATACATATTCTCCCATGGATAGCTTGATATTATGGTACTTTCCAGAGCAATTTATGGTTCCTCCATTTGCAACCATCACTTGACACTGGTGCTGGATATAGGAAGCAATTCAATTCCTTGGCTATCTTACAATGAATAAAATTATGGGTACTACCCGAATCAATCAACACTATTACCTTTTTCTTCTTGATATGTCCTTCTATCTTGAGAGTTTGAGGAGTGGTAATTCCTACCAATGCATTACAAGATATGGTCGGATTCATTTCTTCTTTCTCTAGGGTTGGTTCCTGATGTATATCCTCTTCTTTTGACGTTTCTTGTTCCTTTTCTTCCTCCTCTTCACAATCTATGTAAAATAATTTCTTCTCAGCACACTTATGACCTTTAGAGTATTTTGTATCACAACTATAACAAACCCCTTTTGCTCTTTCTTCTTCCAATTTTTGTGGTGTTAACCTTGTAGGTTGTGGAAGGCTAGGGGTAGCAACACTTCCATCTTTATAGTTGTGAGTGGTAGGCTTCCTTGTTGCCAAAATTTTGCTTTTAATTTTTCTTGCCAGCCTGAATGCCTTCTCCAATGAATCAAGTTCCCAAAGGCGAACCTCATGTTAGATGTTATCCTTTAAAGTCCCTATGAACACATCAATCCTATGCTCCTTTGGAATATCTTTTATCGTTATATTCAATTTTTGAAAGTCTTTAATGTGCTCGAGCATTGAACCCCTTTGTTTGAGATTTATCAATTGGCTAAAGAAGGTGTTGCTTTTTGTATCCATATAATGTGGTATCATTTCCTCCATAAAAATTGACCAAGAGACAATTTTCTTATGAGAGCAAAGCCATCGATACCATACAAACTGATTGGGTTCCAAATATAAAGTTGCAATGCGTACTTTTTGTGTTTTGCACATTATGGAGATCAAAATATTGCTCCATATGTAGTATCTATGTTACTGAATCCTTGCCATCAAATTTCTTGTTGACGGTGCTGGACCCGCCAACATTCAGGGATCTCCTCAATATGAAGTCCCAACTAGACCTCACACCATTTGGTGTAGGAGTCCCATTCGGTATGATGGCTCGATTGCCATTATCTTAAAGATATGCCTTAGCTCTTGCTTGTCAGCACATGAGAGTGGTATACTTAGTCTTCGAACAACGAGGTTCGCGTGCTTGGTGAGTGCTTAGTGTCGCTTGTGTCAAAGTTCTTTCACCACAGAGGGAGAGGGTGAGAGTGAGTCTCAAATCGAAAGGGAATAGTCCCAACTCTGTCAGAGATACACAACACAACAGGAAATGCACAACTTCCGGTGGTGTAGTCCACATGGATGTGGTAGTCACAAATACACAGTGAACAAATAGCATGTACAACACCCAACGGAATAGTCCACACGAGTGTGATAGTCATTATAACAAGTTTACGAGAATGAGCCTGTCGAGTGTCTGACGGAATAGTCCACACTAGCGAGACAATGTTAACAATTGATACAACACATTTCCAATGGCATATGTACTAAAACAACCGAAATAGTTCAACTATCTTAATACAGGTTAAAGAAACATGCATTACAAGCGTCCAAAGAATAGTCTTACAAACGAATACAATACATGTGTGAAAACGTGCTGGCTGTTAACAGGCTTCTGAATTAAGCGAAAGTTCCAAGACACATCTGTACACCATTACATCACTAACCTCGATAGTGGGGCATTGGAGCCACTGCTCACTCCTCAAAGAAAAGACTACAGACTCTCAAGGCTATGTGGGAGGAGCCAAGGTGAAAAGCCTTTTGCATGTACAAATGAGGGGTATATATAGCCAAGGGTGAAACTGACCCTTGTGACTGTTCGACTTCCCTCATGACTGTTTGACTTCCCTCATGGTTGTTTGACTTACATGACTTAGTCTTCGAACAACGAGGTTCGCGTGCCTTGTGAGTGCTTAGTGTTGCTTGTGTCAAAGTTCTTTCGCTGTAGAGGGAGAGGGTGAGAGTGAGTCTCAAGTCGAAAGGGAATAGTCCCAACTCTATCAGAGACACACAACACAACAGGACATGCGCAGCTTCTGTGGAGTAGTCCACACGGATGCGGCAGTCACAAACACATAGTGAACAGATAACACGTACAACACCCAGCGGAATAGTCCACACGAGTGCGACGGTCGTTATAACAAGTTTACGAGAATGAGTCTGTCGAGTGTCCGGTGGAATAGTCCACACGGGCGAGACAACGTTAACAACTGATACAACACATTTCCAATAGCATATGTACTAAAACAACCAAAATAGTTCAACTGTCTTAATACAGATTAAAGCAACATGCATTACAAGCGTCTAAAGAATAGTATTACAAACGAATATAATACATGTGTGAAAACCTGCTGGCTTGTTAACAGGCTTCCGAATTAAGCAAAAGTTCCAAGACACATCCGTACACTATTACATCATTAACCCTGATAGCGGGGCATTGGAGCCACTGCTCGCTCCTCAAAAGAAAAGACTATAGACTCTCAAGGCTATGTGGGAGAAGCCAAGGTGAAAAGCCTTTTGCATGTACAAATGAGGGGTATATATAGCCAAGGGTGAAACTGACCCTTGTGACTATTTGACTTCCCTCCTCACTGTTTGACTTACATGACTCTTTGACTTCATCCGTGGGTCTTTTGGACTTCCACGTTACATTACATTGATTACACAATTATGACCCAAAGTAGTGATGTGGCCGAGGCAACTCATGACACAACTCGACATGACGCTGCAGGTATGCACATGCTGGTTGTGCTGTTCGTGTCGAGTTGCTGTGCTGTTGAGTGATGAGTGTGCCCGTGGTGTACCATATCTTCACCTCTGCATGGTAGAGTGTGCAGAGTCTTTAATGGTCTTGGTGTTCGCTTGATAGTTCATGCATGTGCACGTCTCCTTCGCTTGCTACTTGGTATGCTTCGTGTGTTCGTCCAACCGCGAGCAAGTCTTCTAGCATGTGCTCCTTGTTCATCTTGTTCGTCGTCGCACCATGTCTCATCCATGTACCTGTTTCTGCAATCACTCATGATGAGATGACATCAAATCTAGAAATCCCCTAGTCTACCATGATGCATTGTCTTTCGTTTCCAGGTGCAGGTGACCGGGAGAGAGGACAAGGCTTTGAAACAATGCAGAGCACATGTTAGGCCGGGATGCGAGGCTCCGGGGCACTATTAAGAAAAATTGCGCAGAGGTCACTGGGAGGCTGGGATGAGCAGTCCGGAACAACAATGACATTCTGCGGGATTTGGCTTAGCTGGGAGGCAGAACTGTGCAATTTTTCCCAAGAAGGTAGTGCGGGCACCAGAGGACACTGGCAATGAAAATTGTGTAGATTTTCAGAGGATGCTGGGAGCGGGCTGTGGGAGCTTGTTGGCCAAAACTGCGCAGAACTGGGAGGCAATCATGCTGAACATTTCTGCATAGTTTCCGGGCTGAGCAAGGTGTCGGGCAGCTGGTGGACAGTCCAGGAAAATTGCGCAATTTTCAGGAGGAGCAGCAGGCCGGCTGACAGGGAGACTGACTGACAGAACTGCGCAATTTTCAGAGACAGTGCAGTGACAGGCAGCGGGTGCCTGTCCCTCTTGTCTGCGCAATTTATTTGTGTGTAGAACAACACAAAAATGTGTGACGCTTAAGCAACAAAGTTTTACCCCTCAAAAAATGTTGTTTGATGCCTCAAACTACTCCCAGAAGGTTTCAAACCCTAATTTGCTAAACAAGGTTCCGCCTATAAAAATGGTCCTGTGAGCTGATTCCTCTACTTTTTCTACTCTAAATTTATTGAGATGAATGACAAACAATTTAATGATCCAATTCGGATCAAGTAGACAACTGCCTTTGGTGTTCAAATATTCCACTATTAGGGTATTCTCTCAGCATTTTAAGTGATTTTTAGTGTTTGTCTTCTTCTTGAAATCTATTTTCATATTTCTCCATAATGGCTTCATAAAATCCTCTATCCACTATGGAAATAAGTGGCGAGGACAAAGCCGACCAACAACAATCAAGAACTATTAATGAGAATGATCAAATTAAATTTTTTCTAATCATTGATTGATTGGTCAATGTTGAATGAGGATTCTAAATCACAAATGTCAAATTGTCAATTGGTGAACAACACATGTTTGACAATGAAGTTGAAGTATGAATTTGATTGATTTTAATGATGAAAAATGAATATAAATCTTTGTTGATCTACATAAATTTCAGTTGTGTTTTTAATTTAAGTTTTAGCTTTTAGGTTTTTTCACATATTAATTTTTTATATGTATACCCTGTTATCCACCATTTTGTGGGTGATATCCCTAGGAGATTTTTTTTTCAAGATGGTCCTCAACCGACAGCCAACAACCCCTTGTAGCCACCAACTACCCCTTGTAGCCACCAACTACCTCATTGTGCCATTTCTCCGCCACTTGAGCCAGCCATGTGGTCCTTCACCCATCTGTCATGATCGTATGTTTGAAGGTGGCCCCCTCGAACCTAAAGGTATGCCTTGTCATTTGGTAATTGAGTATTATAGTTTTCTTACCATGGACACTTCTAGGCATGGATTAATGGGGTGATTTGACGGAAAGGATGGGTTAGGTCTGTGCTCTTGTCCCCTAGATGCCTTTTGGATGTTAACCTTGGATTCTAGTCTAGTGGGATCTCCTTTACTGACCATTTGGCTTTAGCGATGGTATTTCACGGGAAACCCCGATTTTGGTTGCGTAGTCCCGCTCCCCCATCTGCATATATTGCCTGTTTCCACTCATTATTACCCCATTCATCATTTCTCCCACCCAGGTCCACATTCCTCCACTGGATCCACGTAGGGCTAGCTCTCCCCTTCCCCTTGCCCACACCTTGGGTTAGGCTTGGAATGACGCCCTAGAGGTTGGTGCAACTGAAAAGAAAAGTAAAAGCATAATTGGCCACATTCAACAGGAAAATGTACCACAAAATGCAAATGATGGCTGGGAAAAGTACATTTAGCATGTGGGCAAAAGCCAATACATGAGCTCTACCCCATCATCATGGCCATCACCCTGGTTCCTACAGGTTCTATGAGCCTCCTTCATCAAATAGGAACTCATGATTGTCCCAAACCATGGTGGGCAATGAACTGTCCTACCTTAAAAGGGGGTATCCACTGCTACATCTCATACCT
Organism: Pinus tabuliformis; assembly: GCA_031772625.1. Taxonomy (NCBI): domain Eukaryota; kingdom Viridiplantae; phylum Streptophyta; class Pinopsida; order Pinales; family Pinaceae; genus Pinus; species Pinus tabuliformis. The sequence goes on from CM062804.1 coordinate 102,392,682, forward strand.
CATGCTCTTACCCCTTGAGCCCCGAGCAGTTAATCAAAGAAAAATCATAAAAGGCATATAAATAAGTGTGGAAAAATCAAGGCCAGGGTACCTCACATACCACGATTGCTCCTTCCTATACATTATAAACCCAAGTGTGGGCTTCCCTTTTACTAGCTACCCTTGCACCCTAGCATGTTGTTGATTTCTGGTAGCATCGGATGTGCTCTAGGCCTCAAATTTTGCAGGGAGGCTAGTACACATGCATTCCACAATACCCAGAAATCGTTTTGGGAAATTCCATCCAGAGGAGGTTTTATGAAAATAATTAATTATTTTTAATGGGTGCCTACGTCTAAATTTCAGAAATTAAAATAATTAAAGGGTATTAATTAAACTGAGGGTGAAACTTCTAGAAGAAGACGAGGATCAAGTCGAAATGATCTGAGCCATTGATTAGAATCTAATCTGGGTCGTTGATTACTCAAATGGAGGATTATAAGAAGAGGCTTGATGGGCATTTGGAAGACGCATTGAATAGAGATCAAGAGATCAAATTTCTCAAAGAGGGCAGTGCAACAATTGCTAGAGAGGAGATTGAAGTGATTTCTTGCAGTGAGGGGCAGAGATAGTTTCCAGTTGGAGAGTTTCCTGATCTAGGGATACATCACAGAGGAGGCAGAGAGAGATCCAAAAGATGCAACGCAGAGCCACGTTGGGCAACGTAAGGCCAGGAAAAGCTTTAGAGGGAGTCCGAAATTCAACTAGGAATTCGAGTTCTAGAGCCAGAAGACAGGGTGTGAGACCAGAGAGCCAGAGGAACGAAGCTCCAGACAACAGGAGATCCAGGAAGAGGTGACGTAGACCTCCAGAGAGGCTGATGAAGAGCCAGCGTGGGGCGATCTATCCAAGGCCTGGATTAGTATTGGATCTCCAATGATAGTGTGAGGCATATTTCACTCATCTCTCTGTCGGTCAGATTCTTTGTATTGGATAGCCAATAAGGCATCCAAAGATTGTATTTAGAAAACTACTGCTTAATAATACAAACCCTTAGCTGCTGCACCGGTTTTCCTGCATTGGGTTTTTCCGGGGATGTTTTTCCAAAAATAACGGTGTCACTTATGTGTTGTGTATTTCTTCTTGCTCAGATTCTTGTTTCCGCATATTTTTAAGCAGTGAAGGCTGCAGTGTATTGGTTTTGATATTTACCGTAGAACACAATAAATAATTTGTTTAGTTATTTAACAAATAGAAGAAACTTAATCAGTTGCTGTAGTCGAAATTCGAGATTTCGAATTTTCACACATGTGGCCCAGGGTTACCCCTTCTCATCCCCTATTTCATTCACCTCTCTATCACATACCACCACCTTTTAAAGGATGTACCCTGAAACATATTATCCCCTTTAGAAGTAGAAATCACCTAATAGGACACTTGGTTAACCCCATTTGTAGTTTGGGACACATTTCGAAGCCCATTATGGAAGGGCATACCATTATGAAGTCCCCACCAGTGGTCCATGGTTGGTAAGTTCATTTACTCGATTTCTCTAATGACTTGTCATGCTGGAGGGCTAAGGGATGCATTGGTCATGCAGGATTGCAGATGGTCTCCATCTTGGGTTTGGTTTCCCTATACGGGGTCCTAACCCTCCAGAGGGCCACATTGGCACATGTAGGGTGTGTTTTGAGAGCCATGGCCCTCCACAGCAGTAGACAACACTCCATGGATCCCCGAGGGTGTTCAAAGATTGCTCGAGATTAACCTATTGGACGAGGAAGATGCACTTGGTTCACCTTTGCCCAACCGGCCCCACAGATGTACCATGCACTTGGCAACTGACCCATGACTTGTAGGATGATGTGGCATCACCTATACCATCATCAGAGCCCTTACAGATGATCTACAAGCATTTTCGACTCCTTTGAGACCCATGAGGTTATTATTGTGCCCCCACACCCACTAGGAGCACCATAGGTTTATTGTTTGGAGAACAAGGGGCCAACCCCTTGTCCATCACTTTTGAGGGTCCTATTCTTCATTACGGCACCTATGGACTTCATAAAGTCTCTTGAAGGGCCCTACGACATGTATTATTTATCATATGGCCTCTTAAGAGGCATATTATTTCATTTGTAAGCTAGTTTGGTGGGCATGTCACCAAAAGTTAGGTTATTAGCACATTATTTTATCTTTGGGGCTTATGTAGGCCTAGGAGACTAATTCAAACTCCTCATTAGTGTATAAATACAAGTGAGATGAGTTCATTTGCTCATCATCACTTTGGATTGGATCTCTTCTCTCTCTTGAGAATTTCACACTTTTTCTTGGAGGATGAATTGGAGCTTTATGGGTGAATTTGATGTTTGGATTTGGTTTATCTTATCTTGGAGCTTTTTGATTGTCAAATTGTGGATGGTTGGATATGTTCTATTACATGTAAGTACATGCTTTTAACGCTATTCTTGTTTTACTTTGTCATATACATTGGATTGAGAATTTCGCTATTTTTAGGGCTAACTGTTGCATGCATTTGCTACTTAAATTGTCGAATTTTGTCTCTATATAACATCTCTCAATGTATGGGCCATGTAATTTTGAATGAAATTTCCTAGGGATAATTCTATCAACGAATTCATCTTGATAAGCCATCACCTTTTGCAAGTCGAAGTATAAAGTTGTAAGGTTGCTTCCCTTTGCCCTAGAAGGCAAGCGAGGTAGTCTTAAGGCCTCCTTGACTAAGAAACAAGGTCCTCATTCATATTTATCCTAGAATCCATTCTCCCAAGACTAAGGCACTGATCTACCAAGAGGTGGTCACTCAAAAATCAACTCTTTTTCACCTTCTTCTAGGTCTAGCCAAGTTGGGTCACCTAGGGCATCATTTTCCCGACAAAGTAGCCCTCCAAAAAGTTCGATCTCCTAGCCTCTCCTGTGTTGGTGTGTCCTCAAGGCCTCCTCCAATTTTGAAGCCATTCCGACGGTGGAGTTGTGAGATAACCCAAGCCCTAGCTCCGAGATCAAACTTTGCCCTGGTATCCCCAAGGCTAGTGCCTCATAGGATCAATTTGACACCTTTAAGTGAAAATTCTTGCTTTGATCCTTTCCCCTTCCTTGTCTGGGTTAAGAACATCATTGGTTGCTAAATTCTTGCCTCTTAACCTAGGTTGGGTCCACTTGGTCTTGTGTGGTCCCACTCCTTTGAAAAGACAATTCTTTAAGAACCATCTGGGATACCAATTTCAATAAGGATTTTAGGGATTAGTAAACTTTTTCACAAGTTATATTCCCTAAACCTAGCCCTCAAATCCCCACATCCTTTTCCTACAAGACATTGTACCTTGCTTAGAAAGAAAGCAAGCTCCATTCTTGACCCTCTTTTGGAAAGGGATTATTTGGGTCACTTTATATCCATTTGTTGATTTATCCTTCATTTGTGACTCCATATATACCGGGTCTCCTCCCATCGGTGAAAGTCTATAAATAGTAGGGAGCCTTAGCTAAGGTGATAGTGGGCTAAGTCTCCATTAGTTGCCCTTGGTCTAGCATTTGACCTTTTAGGAATCCCTTTTAGGTCCCCTGCTAGTTTGAGCAGTGACATACCCCTACCCCCAACAGACTCCCATCCTCTGTTTCAAAAGTGCCTTACCCGCAACCCATATTCATACCCATGTACCTTGTTAACTTAGATATAGAGGAAAAGTAAAAACCACAATCACTCCAATCTTCGAATCCAAACCAAGTAAACTTCTAAAACAAGCTTTCCTTTTTCTTTTGATTAATAAATCTAGGTTTTTGGCTCAAAAAAGATAAGGACGTTAGCAAACAATCAACAATTTGCAATACTGTAGAGATGTATTTGTTTCCTAAAACAAATATATGAATGGTGATTTGCAAATTTTTCAAACGATGTTGGTAGAGCTAATACTATCTAATTCTCTGTACCCAACAATCAATTGTTTTGGAATTTACCACCAAAATGATAAGAATACAAATCCATAACTAAGACGCTTAATTACTTATGGGGCTAATGATGTGGACACATTATTTAATTGGTATATACCCATCAAGTCAACGTGGAGATAATTTTATGATGACTCTTATATAGTGTAAAACCTATGAAACAAGACACAATGGGGTGACATTGTGTGGGCCCACATGTTTCATGTCAGGGTGTTGGACATCTTGACATGCATGACACACTGCCCTGGCATGTTAGACATGCATTCAGAATGTGTCTGACACCGTGCCCTAGCTTGTCATTGGACACTTAGGACCAAAAAAAGGCAAAGAATTTCACAAAAATTCTAAAAATGTATTGATATGTATAGATGTGTCAATAAATGTGTCCCAATGAGTTATTGATGTAGTTCTATTTTCTAATTATTCAAAATTTTACACTTTATGTCTAATGATCCCTGTAATTTTATTTTTGTTGAGATCACATCATCTCACACACACACACACATACATGTGTTCCCTGCATGTTGCATTTTGAGGGATCTATGTGTTGGACACCCATATCTGCATGTCTTTGTGTCATGTGACTTAGTGTAAAACACTATAATGAAAAGCACATTAAGTATTTGATTCCAAGCTGCGCGAATGGATGCATAGCAGTATTAATTGGTAATTTCAAATTAGCTTTATACAGCCAAAGAGAGGTTGAAGAAATTGTAAACATGCAATCTTATAGCAATATGGGCAATTGAATATGCATAGAAAGTAGGATCTTGAATGACACTGGAGTCTATTTCAAAAAAGGGGTTTACCTTGCGTCTTGAAAATAGACTTTGAAGATCAACACTTGCAATGCTTGAAAATTTGTCACTTTCTCCGACCTGTATAAGAAATTAAGATAAATAACAGAAGCTTGGCCAACTGTTTTAAGTTTAAGCTGTAACTGCAGATCATATTTATGCAAAACAGTAAGTGAACTATTCATATAAAATTCACAATTACCTCATAAAGATGTGCCAGACGCAACAATGTATGCTGATCCTCCAATTCCTACTTTCCAACATGTCTGTTGCATCAGTATCAAGTACTAAAATAGCTCATAACAAAAATAGTGTTGTAAATTTCAATGTCTCTTAGAAAAATAAAGTTGAATATACCTGAAGTGTAATGATTGCAATATTTGGTGGTAATTCATAGCCTGCAACCATTGCTGAATATTGAGGTGTATTGATCTGATTCACTTCGTCTTCCTACAGCACAATTTCGGTTGTTTCATATGAACTTTCTCCAAGGCTTTGTTCTAAATTATAATAAAACTCTATAAATATTCACATGAGCATATTATATTGATCAACTTTTAGTTAAAAGTAATGTTCTTTCTTGTCAATCATATCTATGTTTTGGACGTAACTTCCACAGATATAATATACATCAAGATATACATATGTATAGATATTTGGGAATGGGGGACAAGGGGTTGAGTTTCCAAGACAGTGAGGAGGGCCCACTTCAGGGGATGATAAGGGAACAATGCTAATAGGTTTTTTTAATGATAAAAAACGAATAAATATCATTGCGCCAAGGCATTGGCCATGAGGGTTCAATGAATTGCGTTAGGATTGATACACATGAGCAAACATGGTGTGTTCAAGAAAGATTTATTTTGGACACAGTGGCCACAATGTTAGAATGTATAGAGTGGCCTAGAGTGACTTCCAGGAATTGATTTCATTAAAGCCAATGACAGAGCTGGCTGGAGCTTTCTTTTAAATACGTTTATGTGGCTTGGCTGGGGTGGTGCACACTCTATTCTCTGATGTCTCTGCCTTTAGATCAGTTAATGGGATCTTGTTTTATTGGATTCTTCTAAATAGATCCATTAGAATAGGCTTCCTTTTCACACCATATCTATATGTTATAGTTGCATATGCTCTCGATATCTGCTGGAAGCAACAAGGATGTAGGACAAAATCTGGGGGATACAGATTTCCTGTATGTACCTAAGGACCCTTTTTGCTGCATTCCAGTGACTTTCTCTAGGTGCCTGCATGAATCTGGAAATAATGTTGACTGCATATGATAAATTTGGATGGGTGGTTGTCAAGTAAATGAGGCTTCCAATCAACTGTCGATAGGTTGTACTGTTTACCAATTCCCCCCCTTCAAATTTTGAATGTTTTAGGTTTTGATCCTGTTGTCGCCTAAGATGTACACCTAAGTGTGGGAAAAGTTTCCAACCCCACAAGGTATAGTCTTCATGGCGCAACACTCAAAGTAGGGGCTGTTACCCATTCCCTACTCACTCTGTTTAAGCTCTCTCCTAGCAACCTAAGGGGGGTATTCCCTAAATATAGAAACACTTAGGAAGAAATTATTGAAACAACAAGTCTAGGAGATGTAAGGGCAAGGCAATCACTTCTCTTAGTAACTTGAATTAAGATTAGATGGGAAGTGGGATTATAATTATTGAGCATTGCAATGAAAAAATAGATTTAATTAGATCAATGTGACACTTGAGATGAAACAACGAGAGACCAGTGCCTTAATAACAATGCTCCAACAAATTTAAGTTACTTGCACAATGATAAATGACATTTCAAGCTACAAGATAAGCAATGCTACAAGAAAATGTTAGTACAAGAAATCAATAGATCAATATAATCAAATATATGAGCAATAAACTTTTAGAGAAAAATTGCAAGGAAAAGAGACTTGTGCTTTCAAGTAGAGATGATATTCAAAAGACAATAAGCTTGAAATGACAAGTACAACAATGCAAAACTTGCAATTACAGATTGAGCTCACAATTCCAATTACAATGATCAATGATGATGGATGAGTGCAAGATCTATCTAATGTGAAATGCAGGATCTTGGTTAATTTTAATTATATGCCTATGCTAAGGGTGAAGGCCTTCTCCTCAATTGGTAGAAACTAATCTTAAACAAGGTTGTAGAAATAAGTGTTGGGGAAGGAGACTAAGGCCTCATTAACGATACCTACCCAACACTTCTAACGAACCAAGTGCCTCCGTTTCTACAAGGGATTGCCCACAAGAGAACTGCAAGGTCACTTGTTTTAACCCTTGAGTAAAGGTCTAGCTCTTGAATTGAAAATGGAGAAGGTTGTCCTAACTTTCTATACAACCAAGCTTATGCTTGGAGGTAAATTTTACAATGCAAGTCTAGATCAAAGATGATAGTGCAAATGACAATGACAATGAGATAAGATTGTTTCAATGAGATATAATTATGGCAAGATGCTTCAGAAATGTTAAATCACTTATAACCAAGCTTATCAGGAGCGGTGCTCTTCACTCGGGCAAACGCTCGTTTCTTATCAGGAAAGAGCCATATCAGAAACCCTCTCCTAATAGGTTGGATGGACCAATGTTGTGAAAATCGCGATCGGGATTAAATCGGCGCGGGGAACAAATCGGAAAAAATTGGAAAAATCGGGGAAAAATCGTTTGGTACAAAAATATTCATTTTTTTTCAATTTTTTTCAATTTTTTTAATATCTAAACCATCTACAACATAAAATAAATACATTGACACATAAATATGATAAAAAAACTAATATATAAGATGTTTAATATCATTTCTAGCGCTAAAATCACACATAACATTGAATCATGTCTTGAATAGTAAGTCCTGACTCCTAAGTCCCAACTCAGCCTCAAAATATCAACAAAAAATATGATAATGTATCTCATCATGTCATATACAATAAAATGAAAGTCTAATCCTATTGATTTCCTCTGCCCCTCTTGCGAGAAAATGCCACAGCTTTCCCTTTCCCTCTAAATGTAGATGTTGGTGCCTGCGCTGGTGGAGATGGCAGTGGAGTCTGATGTGCTCTAGAAGCTGAAGAACTAGAAGTAGGAGCTATAGGAGGTAGACCACGTCCTCTACTGGTGGCAGGGGTAGCCCGGGCAGGTGGTGTCACCTGGAAACATTACAATCTCCCAATCTTGAAATCTTGAAAAACTGATAAGTCTGCTGGATTTTAAATGAAATCTAAAATTCTACTTTCTCCATATGAAATCCAATGAGGCTGCAACCACTCTCAAACATCCTGAGTCATTTCATGGTAATGTTAAAAATTTAAGTAAAAGGATGAAAATGAAGATTAAGGAGAATGTCACTTTTACTTTAAGAATTTAACATTACCATGAATAGCATATCCATACTAGGGCCTAGACTTGATCATTAAGCTGCCCCACTCAAAAATTATTTGTTTCTTTAAAAAAAAATTGCATGAAAAAACCCCAAAAAAGTTATAAAACTATGCTGTCACGACCCGTGGCGATTTTTTAAGTTTTTATCGCGATTTTTTCATAAAATCGCGATTTTTTCAGTAAAAATCGGCAAAAAAAAAATACCGGCGATTTTTCCGTATAAAAATCGCAATTTGATCGGTAGAAGGAAAAAATCGCGATTTTCACAACACTGGGATGGACAGAATCAAGTTCCTTTGGAGGAAGATGGAAGGGTGCTCCATCCAGCACATTTACAGATCACAGAACCAGCAAGCAGACATCTTATCAAAGGAGGGTCTCCTATTGGAACCAGGTATCTGGAACATGAAGGTAAAATCTGGCGAGGAAATCTTCTCTATCCAGGACTTTTCCTTTCCCGGCTCTTAAATTCAAATCTTTTAGTTTTCAGGTATGCATTTTCCTTCAGTATTCTGTCTATTTCTTCCTTCCAACTTTCTGTTTAAAGTTTTGGCTGGAGCAAATTTAGAATCCTCTGATAGTTTCTAAATATTGTTTTCTCTCTTTGAAGAGAACCTTCTGCTCCTTCTTTTCTCCTCTATTTGTGATGTATCCTCTTATCCTGCAACTTTTGGCAGCTCAATGGGCTGGTTATAATTTTTGGAAATCCTATCTCTAGGCTAAAATAGCCCCTATGAAGATCTTTCTGTCAAATGTATCTGTTTCTTTATATATCTTATATAATATAATCTTGCTTTTTTCGCTCTGAAAAAGCTTATTGAATATCACTTAAAACACAAGATTATAAGATTCCAATAATAAACCAATGAAGCATTTTTAAGATTTACTCAATGAAACAATGACAACATTTCAAATGCCTTTAATTATAGTGCTTATTAGGATGTTCTTCATTTATATGATATGAAAATTGAAACAAGTGAGAATTAAATGATGCAAGTACACGTAAATAATGGCAAATGAGATTGCTAACAAGATAATGCAACTCCAAGACTAGATCTGATTTGTGATACCAATGAAATTCTAATCTAATCAAATGAGAGAAATAGAAAAGGTTAGTACCAAAATCTAAGACTAGAAAAAGAGAAACTAACTAAGAAGATGAAGGCTCCTCCCTTTAAATAAGGAGGGGGATACCATGGGATTGAATCCCAAGCTCCCTTCAAGCAAGAAGATCAATTTTATACAATGAGGAAGAAACCTTTTAGGACAATGAGAAAGGCTCTTCCAACACCACCTTGAGGAGATGAGCACTTCTATAGCAAACAATCACTCCTCAAGCTACACGATATCAAAGAGGAGGGCACAAGCCAAGAGATGACAAGCTTCAATGACAAACGACTTGTTCCCAAGCCTCAAGCGACACATGTCGTTGATGAATATGACCTCAAAAGCCCACGACCTAGCAAGGAAAAGGCTAGAAAAATTTGTAATAAAATTTGTGTGATAAATTGCAAATATTTCCAAGACTTAAACTCTTCAAAATTAATGTGAAAACCCTCCAAAACAAATCGTTTCAAATCAGAAGGGTATTCGGCCTTAAGCTCACGGCTAGGAGGAAAGAGGCCTCAAGGGCCTTGCAGAGAGTCTCCAAAAATGGTCTTAAATGATCAACTTCAAGAGGGTAGCCTCTAGCCCAAAAAATGATGATAAAATCGCTTAGAAATATGAGTATATGTCTACAAGAAATCCAAGGGTTAGTCCTTAAAATCAAAGGCAAAAATGAGAAGCCCTAAAGGGCTTGTGGTTAAGCTAGGAATGAGCCAAAAGGCTAGCGGCTAGCCAAACAAAGATGTATGATCAAAATTTGAGCCCAAGAAAATGTCTATCAATCTGCAAAATCGAAACCCAAGTCAGATCTTCAATGGAAAAATGGAGAAATAATTTGAAAAATTATTTACAATTTTTTAAAAATAGAAAGCCTAACCAAAAAATTAAATTTCAGCATGAGAGAGGGTCTCAAACCCTTGCGGCTCCCTAAAAAAAATTTGTTGATGAGATGAGGCCACAAAAATTTGAATCTATCTCCTTGAAAGGCCTAGATGCTTGCAGCCCTGAAGAGAGGGTGATAGGCTAGACGACCCCAAAAAAGATGAAGTGTTGAGCTAGAAACCCTAGTTGTCTAGGCTAGGTGAGGGTTAGAGCCTTCACAAATCAATTTCTCCTTGATCCTTGAGATAGATCCACCTGCAAACAAAATCAACAAAGAAACTCTAGACGTCTCCTCAGATTTGTAAGAGAAAACCCCAATCGATATATACAAATATCTACAAGGGTTATAAATTATATACAAGAAATTTATTTACAAAATTACAAAGGCTAGATCAAGGAATGAGGGTTCCTTGATTAGAAAATAATGGCTCTTATTAGAAAATTTATTTAGTTAATGCACACATAAATAAAAATAGATAAGTGAGATAAGATTTATAGATGAGTAATAGGCAAGAATCTCTTTAAAACATATTGTTAGATAAGTCTTTAGAATTTAACAAAATGGGCTCTTAAGTTTCAGTGTCTTGGGAGTTCTCTGCTCCAACAAAGACTTTCCCTCACGCCCAAGATCTAAATACCAAAAAGATCTCTACACACTTAAGATCAAGTTGTTAGAACAATAGATGTTAGATAACACAATAAATCTCAAGATCTAGATATACCTGCTAGATCAATTGAATTAAAATGCTTCTCTAAACCCAATAACTAATGCAAGATACCTGTGCAAATAGTTAATCCACAACTGGCTAATGAAATAACAACTTTTAAAAATTAATTTTGTAGAGCATTAAGAAGATAATTCAGAAAATACTAACCATGTTGTCGCCCGAGGTGTACACCCAAGGAGACAACGCTGAGAGTAGGGGCTGTCATTCTGATCCCTACTCACTCCATTTAAGCTAATCTCCTAAAAGCAGGCTAAGGGGGGTAGTCCCTAAAGGTGAAAGGATAATGAACCAATTGAAAATCAGCAAGTCTAGGAGATACAAATGAATATCCTAGCAACTTGATTTAAATTATAAGGCAAATAAGATTAATAAGCATAAACAATTAGATTATTCGAGATATACTAGTCATAAACCAATGCCTTAGAATTGAGAAATACTTGCACAACAAAGATCAATATGTCAAGTTACCAGATAGACAAATGCTGCAAGGATGACATGCAAGATCTATCCTAGATGAAATGCAGGATCTAATCTAAAGTGAAATGCAAAATCTTGATTACTTTTAGTTATATGCGTAGTCTAGGTGAGAGCCTTCTCTTCAATTGTTTTGAAGCAAGTCTCGAACAAGGTTGTAGAAAGAAATCCAAGGGAAGGAGGCTAAGGCCTCATTAACGATACCTACCCTGGAGTTCTAATGACCTAGATGCCTCCATTCCTACAAGGGATTTCCTGCAAGAGAACTGCAAGGTCACCTGTTTTAACCTCAGTGCAAGGGTCAAGCATCGCAAATTGGTAGAGAAGGTGGCCCTAAGTTTCTATCAACCAAGCTTATGCTTGGAGGTGAATTTTAATTATGCAATTCTAATCTAGGATGAGAATGCAAGAGATGACCAAGTTAATATTTGCTTCAATGAGATTATAAAATGAAAAGTGCTCCAATGATAACAAGATAAGATCACTTATAACCAATATGTCAAATATCACTTATCAATCAAGATTGCAAGAGCCAATTAGAGAAGCACTTTAATGTTACTCATTGAAACAATAGCAATGTTTCTTAATCCCATATATGTACTTATTAAAATTACTCACTTGTTTGATTTGCAAATTAGAGCAAGAGAGTCTTTCAAAATTATACAAGCACAACCATAAGTAACTAGATGCCATTGTTAAAAATGATTAAACAATGCAATGCAACAAGAACTAATCATGCAATGATACTTCTAACAAGAGAAAAACACAAGAGATAAGGTTAGAGATCTAACAAGCTATCCTCAAGATAAGAGAGAAACCAATGCAATCTATTATCTAATACACTTCTTACAATGGTCAAAAGATGAATGCACCAAACCTTGAAAGATATTACTGTCAATTAGATCAGCCCATTGTCAACAAAAGATCAGTCACAAATGAAAAAGCACAAGAGCTAGAAGAACGATTAGGCCTTTATAGTTAATGTGTCATGTCTTTAGGTGTTTTTAGGCTTATTATTGTTAGATTTTAATGTGATTAGACCACTTTATGCTTTACTTCAGATCTGATTGTTATGACAATCAACAAATAGGCTATGGTGGGTGTTTGAGTGGGTTAGTTTGTCAGTTGAAAAGTACCCCAAGTCAATTATTTTCTGTTTAGAAGGAGGTCAAAATCGTAAAATTTTCTCACTGTTATGTTTTGACCTGTCATTGCTCAAAGGAGTCATTTTCAGTCGGGTTATCACTTTGGTCATCAAGGTCAGTCATTGGGAAAGAGTGCCTAATGTTTGTCAAGGTTTTATTGTTAAGTTCGGGTATTAAGTGATGATAGGTGGGTAACATGGTTTGATGTGTCAGCTACTGAGGAAAGGATCTTAAAAAGATCCTAATTATTAATGCTTTGACATACACCTTTACTAAATTTTTTATTAATCCTTCCATTTATCTCCTTTTTCCCACATTTCATTCCTTCCCCTCGTTCCCTAATGCTACCTTACTCTTATCGATTTACTTTAGGCCTAAACCTTTATCATCGTTTTCACCTAAACCACATTTCCCTAGGCCTAAAAATATTCCCTTTCCTAAACATCATTACCCACCATGATTCGTTTATTGTCCTGTTGACCGCTGCGTGTCAACTACCCATAGCAGTACACCCCCTTTTTCGCAAAAGGGATAGCGCTTGATTGACGTGTTCGTGCCATTTGACAGTCATCGTCGACCTGATCATGTTATGTTGTAAACCCAGTCTGCATGTGTAAATTGTAAATAATCTTAGCATATCTGAGTCATGTATGTAAATTGCCTAGGTGGACCTAATTTTCTAGTGATAATCTACGTTCCGAAAGGTTTTTTGTCTCACCGATCCATGATCGACAGAGTTTTCCTTCAGCCTAACCCCAAAGCTAGAATGAATTGTCATTAGAATCTTAGGGGAATCCTAGTGTGCTTCGAGTCTGTGTAAAAGTAATTTGGAAATAATTCTAACTATTTGGTTAGGTTATTTCAAATTGCTTGATTTGCTAGATTATATTTGTTGCAGAACTAGGTGGTCCATGAGGGTCTATGTCAAATGGGTTTTCCCCCTTAAGATGTAAAGTTGTAAAAGTCATGATGTAAAGTGTCTTGAGGGTTAGAAAATGTTTTAACCCCCTCATAAGTCCTAAGTCCTAGGTCCTAGATGATGTTTCCAAAGGCTAAGTTCAAGGATTCAAAAATAAAAATTAAAAAATTAAAAAGATTAAAAAATCAAAAAATAGATAAAAATAATAATAAAATTAAAAAAAAATATAAAAAAAATAAAAAAAATAAAAAAAATAAATAAATAAATTTTGAAAAATAAAATAAAATAATAAGTCAAAATTTTGAGTAAATAAAATTTTAAAATGCATTTAAAAATTCGACGGATGAGATTAGAAGGGATTTTGATCCTCATCGACGGTCGAGATTAGTTTGACATGGATCACTCGAACTAGCCGTTGGGAATTTTTCCTTTAAATAGGGTGTTAGGGGTCATTTGAGATTAGATTGGATCTTAGAGTCTAGTGCTAAAGAAAGCTCTCTTGTAGTCATTTTTTGTGCAATAAAGAAAGACTTTGGGGTTGAAAATCTTGCTGGTGTTACTCTTCTGGAAATGCTGTAAGATTGTTTTATTTTTCTGCATAATTTTATTTTCAGCCATTGATGATAGCTTAATGAAGATTGATCTAGGCACAGGTATCTTGTCTGATCTCTGGGGTTTGAATGATAGTTTAGATTTTGAAATATAATGGCAGGTATCTCCATTTGATCTGGGTTTCACTATTGTTTTCTCCCTCTATGTTAATGGTTGATTTTAAGCTATGCAGGAAATCCCTTTTTTTAGATTACCGGGCGTTCGGGGAAGTTCTCGGCTGAACCAGCCAACTCCCAGATTGTGTTTTCTGAAAGAGCCTAGCTAGTTTTGATTCCGGGCTTATCATTTGAAATTTTTTATGAATGCATGAAGGGTTTTTCTGAAGCATCTCACATTAAATTTAAATTCTGAAAATATTTCTGTGACATAACGATAAATCTGGCTATCTAGAGCCTTCAGTTTGTAAATACTGTAATTATTTAGCTGGTTCTTAGGGTTTTTAGGGTTTCATTTATTTTTTGCATTTTCAGGTTTTGGCTGTTTGTTTTCAGGTTGCAGGTTACAGGTCTGAGGAGAAATTTTTGTTTGAAGCCAGATCTAGGCCCTGGAGGGTAAGATCTGGCCTCAAGATCAGCGCTAGCAAGAATATTTGCTTCAGAACCACTTTTTTGCAGGTGCACGTTTCTGTTGTTTAAGGGTTCAAAAATCCGGCAAATTTTTATAAGGGTTAAATTGACAAGTCTGAAGCAGCTGATCTCTAAATTAAGTTTTCTGAAGAGGTTCAAGGTTTTCCAAGCCATTTCTTTGCTGCTACCTGGGGTTTCATTTTACAGAAAAAATTTAAATTTTTTTTAAGCAGGCTGTGGGATTGCTGCCTCACCTCCACGCAGCTTTTTCCCACTAGCAGCCTCTTCTCCCTCTGTGTCTTTCTCTTTCCAAATGCTGCTCAGCTTCTGTGGCTCATCCAGCACTCCCACACAACAAATCTGTTGTCCATTTCATGCATTCACCAAGCCTACGTTTCTCTCTAGCACCCTCACCTATCGCTGGCCCTTTTCCCTTTGGATCAACCACGCAGCCCCTATCCTTCCTCTTTCCAGTCTGCTCTTCATCGCTATCCAAATCCGCACTTATCTTCTTCCTCACGCTGCCCAGCTGCTCGTTTTCCCCTCAACCATCCTTTCATCAAAGCTGCCAGCAGATATATACAGCGCTGCGTTTCAACCATCAGCTCTCCCTCCATCGATTTGCTGCTCTCCCATTCCCGCGTACCTGCAAGAAAAAACCACCAACCTCATATGCTACTCCTTCCATAAGTTCATCATTCCTCTCCACGCTGCCATAAATCTGCTGCCTTCCTCATTTCTTCTCCACGCTGCCTTTCTCCTGCGTGAAACCCTCTCCTATCCGCTGCAATCCATTCCATCTTCACGCAGCCAGCTCCATCGAAACTGCAAATCCTTCTCGCTGCGTTCACCTCCGTCAAGTCTTGCTGCCGTCAAACTCCTCAAACCTGCATACGATCAATCAAAATTCGACTTTCATTTTTTTTATATATGCGTCAAGTTTTATTTTGCTTAGTTTTTTTTATTTAGAGTTAGGTTAGCGTAAGTCTCCCTTTTTCCTTTATTTAGTTTGGTTTATATATTTTATTTAGTTTGGTTTTATATTTTATTTAGTTTAGTTTGATTCTTTAAAAATGAAAAATTTTGATTTAGTTTAATTATAGTTTTTATCTCACCTTTTTACTTTAACGTTTCATATAAAAAAAAAAAAATTTAAGTTTAATTTAGGATTTAGATTTGATAATAATCGACTTTCATTTTCAATTATATGTATGTAGATTAGGTGTTATTTTTTTTTTTTGATCTTTAGTTTTAGTTTAGTTTCATTAAAAGAAAAAAAAAATTAAAAAAATCGTAAAAGTTTTTTTTTTTTTTTTTTAAAAAGGTCTCTTTTAGTTTTTTAGACAGATTTTAGTTTAGATTAATATTTTGGTTTTAGACTAGGTTAGATTTTTTTTTTTATTTAGATTTAGAGTTTTATTTAGTTAGGATTTGAATTTTATAGATTTTTATTTTTTGATCAGGTGTTAGTTCTTTCATTTTGTTTTTAGCTTAGTTTTTTTTTTCTTAGGTCTTAGTATTAATTTCGATTTAATTTTGTTTAAATTTTGATTTTAAAAATAATATCAAAAAGTATAAAAATATAAAAAAGCATCAAAAAGTTCCTTTTAGATTTTAGATTAGACTTTAGTTTATATTTAAATTTTATTTATTCAGAATTTAGTTTTGTTTTATTTTATTCTTAAAATTAAAAAAAAATTAAAAAATTATAAAAAAATATAAAAGTTAAAAATTAAAAATTAAAAAAAAAGCCATAAAAAGTTTTTTTTTTTTTAGAATTTAGATTTTCCCTTTTTTGATGTATATATGATAAAGTGTTAGTTTTAGATTTAGATTTAAATTTTAGATCTTGTTTTGTTTTAAACTTAAAATTTTATAAAAAATATAAAAATATTAAAAAAAATTAAATTTTTTTGAAAAAGCTTAATAAAAAATTGAAAAATTCATTTTTGGTGTCTCTATGTTCCATTTCTCTATAGTTAAATGCACCTAATGTTTATTTTGAAGTTAGCTATGTGAAAGTAGTAACTGGGCAGCATTTAAATTTTATGATCATTTAAAGCATTTAATTTTTCTTGAAGTTTAATTGCTGGATCATCATTAAGGCGTTGTGCGTTTGTTGAATATCTTACATTGTTTGGGTTATTTGATGGTAAATGATTGTTTTACATGGTTTATACTTCTGCAACATTTAATAAATAATCATTTAATCATTAACTCTGTAAGGCACTCGTACATTAATTTCGAAATCAATCAAGTGCTAAATTGCCTTGTTGTGTCTCCCAACCCAATTGGTCCATAGTTGGTCTTCATTCATCCCATAGGGTCTACCCCCCTTAGCCGCGGGAGACGGCTTAAACGAAGAGATCGGGGATCAGGGTGATAGCCCCCGGTTTGAGCGTTGTCGTGACAATTTGTGCGACAACACGTCCTATTCACTTCGACACACTTTGATTATCAAAGCTATCATAACTAAATCTTCCGCCACCTTACAACATTTGAACAACGCTTTTCAAGCATGTGAATTTCATAAGAAACGTGGGTTGCATGTTCATCTTGTTTACATCAGCACCATAATTTCAAATTAATAAGCAAGCCACCAATTTTCTGTGTGACTGCTCGCAGGTGGTATGCAGAAGATAAGATGATTGGTTTATTTTTCAGAGCAAAGGTCGAAAGAGATTTCAGAAGGTGCAGAGAGACTCAGGGGTTGTAGGCAGGTTTACAAGTTGCAGACAATTTGAGCATGGCGTGACATTCTTCTTGTACAGCGAAATAAGTCATCTCAAGCTAGTCTTTAGCGTACAGATTGAAACGAAGAAATTGCAGAGGTAGGGAGATAGTCATCCTTCCCGTGAATTCTTATTGATAATTCTCCTGGTCACAGTGTTTGAGATTTGTCTGTCACTATTAGAAAACGTGTGCTGTGCACACCTTGTCCTATTAGAAAACAAAGTCTCACCTCCAAGAGCACTGTTTTACTGCTCAAAGCCTAAATTTTGAATGATGATTGCTTCCTGAAGATTTGATTTAAATACCTTTTAAATGTTTAAAGCCTCTTGCTTGTATTCCATCGCATAATCTGTGCTGACACCACCTTATTGTTACAACTACCTGAGTGGATTTTTGCTGTCATACGAGCCTGTTCTCATTCCTTTGGGTCTGCACACGTAGTCATAACCCTGTTGTCGCACAGATTGTCCAGGCAGCGCGACAACGCTCAGACCGGGGGCTGTCACCTTGATCCCCGATCTCTCCGTTTAAGCCATCTCCCTATAGCAAGCTAAGGGGGGTAGACCCTATGGGAAAAAGGAAGACCAATTGGGAACCAGCCGGTTCGGGAGACACAGCAAGGCAATCGAATACTTGATTAAGGCTCAAGATTTATAATTTGATAAAAAATGATTAATACCAGTGCCTTATGGAGTCAATGAAAACCAAGTAATTAATTAGTTGCTGCTGCTTATGAAGTAATTTAATGATTGCTTGAAAATATTTACAAAATATCCAACATGTAACGAGCATTATATAATCCAAGCAATGATTAATTTCACCAGATGCAAGATATTCAAAAGATGCACAGAATTCCAACAATTAAATTTCAAAATGATTGAATACTTTAAATAACCACAAAACTTAAAAGCTAACCACCTAGAATTTAAAATGATTATGCTTGAAATTCCAAATCTAGGAAATTTATCATTTTCCAATAGCTAAACTCCAGATAAGAATTTAAGTTCATTCAACTATAGTAAAATGATGAACACTGATACCACAACAGAAAAAAGACATCAGAAGGAAATTCCAATTTAATTAGTCTTTTTTCAAAAAAAAAAAAAACAATTTTTAAATATTTTTATTTTTTAATGATATTTTTATTTTATGATTAAAATCAAAATCATTGAATAAAAAACTAAATTCTAGACTAAGACCAAACCAAAAAAAAAAACTAAAAACCTTTTTATGATTTTTTTTAATTTTTAATTTTTTATTATTTTATTGTTATATTTATTTTTCAAAATTTTATATAAACAAAACCAAATTCAAAAATTGATACTAACTTACCAAAATGGAAATTAAAATGAAACTTAGACTAAACTAAAGACTAACTTAAAAATCAAAATCTAATCTAACTGCAAAATCAAAAATCTAAATTAAAATCTAACTAAAAGAACTAATGTATGTACATCATAATAAAAAAAATGAAAATTTGAAGTCTATCTAAATCCTAAACTAAATAAAATCAAAGTAAATAAAAAAAAGGTCTAATTAAAACCAACACCTAACAGAAATAAACTAAACCCAATGAAATTTAACGCATAAATGCAAATAAAAGGGAGAGATTGAAAATAAACCTAAATCTAACACATGATATAAAACCTACACATATATGCAAGTAAAAGAAATCGAATTTTTTTTTTGTTTGGTGTGCAGGTTGGACGGCGGAAAGGGTTCGGAGAATGCAGCAAAAGAAAGATTTGCTGATCTGGACAGCGTGAAGATTAATGGCAGCAACGTAAATGGGCACTAGGGACGTGGATATGTTTGATGGCGTTGAGGGAAAAATCCCTGAGCGGTGGCTGCTGGAAGCGCTGCGTAAGGAAGACAATGGTTCTGGCAGCGTAGAGATGGGGCTGCAGGTGAACTGAGGGTTTTAGTTTTTTGTTTTTAATTTTATGTTTCTTGCAGGCTAGACGTGGAGGAGACTGCGGAAAGAGGATGCAATTGAGGATCGGTGATGGCTGTGGGAGAGTCTGAGAGAGAGGAGACAGCGTAAATGGAAGAAAACGTAGGGATGGTAGATCGATGAATGGCAGATTGCGCAGGCAAAGGAATAGACGCAGGCAAAGCAGTGGAAGGGTTTGCAGATCCGGACAGCATAAAAAAAATTGAGATTTTCTGTCAGAAAATAAAAATCGACCTTGGGCAGCAAAGAAACTGAAACCGGTAGTGCAGAAACTTAATTAAAATTTTAAACCCTTCCTGCATCAGATTGCCTAATGGAAACCCTGAAGATCAAATTGCCTAATGGAAAACCTTGAAGAATTTTCAAAATCTGTACCTGCAATGATAGAAGCAAAATGCCCAGAAACAAAATAGTAATGAAACCTTAAAAAAAACCCTAGCTAAATAATTACAGTATTCACAGGCTACAGGCTCTTAAACAGCCAAATTTGTCAGTGTGCCACAAAAGTATTTTTTAAGATTTTGAATATAAGATGACGTTCTTCAGAAAACCCTTCATGCATTCACCAGAAAAATTCTAATGATAAGCCCGGGATCAAAACCAGCGGGGCTCTTCAGAAAATGCAATCCGGGAGTTCGCTGATTCAGCTGAGAACTTCCCCAAACACCTGGTAAACTCAAAATCAAAGATATCCTGCACAATTTAATTCAACCATTAACAAAGAGGGAGAAAACGATACTAAAATCCAGATTTAATGGAGATACCTACCATCATATTCAAAAATTTAACTACCATTCAAACCCTAGCGACTAAACAAGGTACCTGTGTTTAAGTCACTCTTCATAAAGCTATCATCAATTGCTGAAATTAAAATCATGCATAGAAATAAAACATCTTACAGCATTTCCGTAAGAGTAACATCAGCAAGATTTCAACCCCAAAGTCTCTTTATTGCACATGAAAAATGACTACAAGAAAGCTTTCTTTAGCACAAGACTCACAGATCGAATGCTCTCAAATGACCCCTGACGCCCTATTTAAAGGAAAATTTCCCAATGGCTAGTTCGAGTGATCCATGTCAAAGCGATCTCGACCGTCGATGAGGATCAAAATCTCTTTTAATCTCATCTGTCGAAATTTTAAATGCATTTTAATATATTAAAAAATTAAAATTTTGCACTTATTTCTTCAAAACTTTGACTTATTATTATTTTATTAAATTTATTTATTTTATTTTATTTTATTATTATTTTTTAATTTTTTAAATTTATTATTTTTATTGGACCCTTGAACTTAGCCTTTGGAAAAATCACCTAGGACCAAGTATTTATGAGGGGATTAATTATTTTCTAACCCTCAAGACACTTTACATCATGACTTTTACAATTTTATATTTCAAGAGGGAAAACCCATTTGACATAGACCCTCATAGACCACCCAGTTTTGCGACACAAATATAATCTAGCAGATCAAGCAATTTGTAATAACCTAACCAAATAGTTAGGATTATATACAAATTACTTTTACATAGACTTGACCTAGCACACTAGGATTCCCCTAAGATTCTAATGACAAAATCCATTCCGGCTTTGGGGTTACGCTGAAGGAAAACTCTGCCGATCATGGATCGGTGAGACAAAAAACCTTCCAGAACGTAGATCATCATTAGAAGATTAGGTTTACCTAGGCAAATACATACATGACATAGATCTGCTAAGATTATTAGCAATTTACACATGCAAACTGGGTTTACAACATAACATGATCGGGCTGATGATGACAGTTGAATGGCACGGACATATCGATCAAGCGCTATCCCTTTTGCGAAAAAGGGGGTGTACTGCTATGGGTAGTTGACACGTAGTGGTCAACATCTGGCTCTACTTGGGGACACGTTGCTGCACTGTAGGAATGTGAGAATCCAAAATCTGCATCCACGCAACACACAATAAAACATAAGTAGCGTCCATCCAAAAATCATCATATAACATTAAGCACAGGAAAGATATAAGCTCTTCATTTATTAACTATCTAGTAACATGAAAAGTAAATCTAATCCTAAAACAGAAATGAAAATGCTAAAAAAAAACAAGGAGTAGGGTTAGAAATACAGAGGGTGCCCCATGGCATCAGATGCGTTCAATATAGTGTACACTGAGCATTTGCCTGCTTTCAGGCAAATCTGTTGGCTGCTTCTCGGATGTGCCATGTCCAATTCTGCATACGGTAGGACTTTTTCCTATCCGAAAATCAAGTTGCTTATGACCATCTGATGCATCAAATCGCTTTCTCGTTCTCTTTCTTTTGCGTCTTTTCTTTGTGGTAGGCTGTATCACTGATGATGTGGAACATTCTGCTTCAAAACTCTCAGATGAAGTATGTAAGATATGCGTGACATGTCTTTCTTCATTTTGCATCTGATTTTTATCGTTTTCAATTTTATCTGGGTCACCTTCAATTAACCACTTTTCAATGGAGCAAACGACCTCCTCATAATAAGATGGAGCTTGTTGCAGCGAATAAAGAGGCTTCTGATCTATTGACGTCTCCTTGTTTCTTTCATCCTCTGATTGATGTTGAAGTTTCTGTACTTGTATCGTTATGGCATCCACCTAGCTAGAGTGTTCAACCTTTATAGCACTGATTTCCCTGGCATGGTCTTCCTCCATGGTCAATAACTTATTCTGAAGACATATCTGACTAGCTTCCATATCTTTTATTACTTTGTCGTCCTTTGCCTTTATGGTCATCAAGCAATGTTGTATAGAGTTTATCTCTTTCTTATGATTTGCTTGCAGGGTAGCCAACTGATTATTATAATCGATTCTCATGATGGTCATTTCATCATCCATAGTTGACAACTTGCTTTGCATAAAATTAATTTCCCTGTCATGATTAGCTTTCATGGTCTCAATTTCCTTAGCATGCTAACTTTGCATGTCGGTTACGTGATCAGAGTGTTTAATTTTCATGATTTCCATCTCCTTATCACGTTTTTCCAGGTGGGTGCATAAAGTTCTCATATCATTGGCGTGATCAGTTACAAATTTTTCTTGATTGATCTCCATATTTTTTACCAGCCGCATTAGTTCTTCTATAATTTGCTTTTGATTTTCCCTTTCATTGTCGACACTGATTTTACAATTTGTCCCTGCTTTTCCACTATCATGGATTTGATCTGCAACAGTACAGGTGGATGGCACATTCTGATATGAAGAATTGTCTTGAAATCTTTCATCGACAGCTAGACCCTTCATAAGATTACTTTCATTATGTTGTACAATTTTAGGGGCACAAGGCGAGCTATCTAGATAACCATATCTATCTTTAAAAGCATTGACAATGTCTTGTAAAGAAGTGAAAGAGTCTTTAGGACAATTATTAAACCAATTCAAAGCATCACCCTCTAAAGAAAAGACAAATAGACACATTTTGACATCTTCATGATCATACTGAGGAGATCTACAATATATGACCATTATAGGAATAAAACTCCATAAATGCTTTCTAACAGCCACTGAATCACCACCCGAGAACAAAGGTAATTTAGAAATGGCCACTTCCGGAATATCATGGAGAACATCAGTAAAATGACACGAGGTAAACGAATAATCCATGATGAATAATGAGGGACCAAATGGATGATAGAAAGAGATCTCTGCTCAAGAAAATCAAGAGATGAAAGAAGTGGAGTCGCCACTTGAACATGAATCTAACTCTAGGATCCAAAAAGCAACAAACAATCAGATATGAGGGAGGCTTCTTGTCTGGGAAAAATAAATGAAAAGAAATGGAGTCGCCACCCAAACAAGAAACGAACTGAAGAGTAGGTGCTAAAGATACGATTAAATGATATGATGAAAGATAAGGTGATGAAAAGATCAAATGACGCCAAAAAATGTTGGCCGTTTGACAGGCTAATGAATGGCGGAAAAGATGAGATGATGCCAAAAAATGTTGACTTTGCCAGCTCGAATGAGAGATGAGAAAGATGAAAGATGAATGATGAGTGTCGAATGAACCAAGGATAGAAAAAAGTCTATCCTCGGCAGTGGTGCCAAAAAATGTTGTCGCAGAGATTGTCCAGGCAGCGCAACAACGCTTAGACGGGGGCTGTCACCCTGATCCCCGATCTCTCTGTTTAAGCCGTCTCCCTATAGCAGGCTAAGGGGGGTAGACCTTATGGGAAAAAGGAAGACCAACTGGGAACCAGCCGGTTCGGGAGACACAACAAGGCAATCAAATACTCGATTAAGGCTCAAGATTTATAATTTGATAAAAAATGATTAATACCAGTGCCTTATGGAGTCAATGAAAACCAAGTAATTAATTCGCTGCTGCTGCTTATGAAGTAATTTAATGATTGCTTGAAAATATTTACAAAATATCCAACATATAACGAGCATTATATAATCCAAGCAATGATTAATTCCACCAGATGCAAAATATTCAAAGGATGCACAAAGTTCCAACAATTAAATTTCAAAATGATCGAATACTTTAA
Organism: Pinus tabuliformis; assembly: GCA_031772625.1. Lineage (NCBI taxonomy): Eukaryota > Viridiplantae > Streptophyta > Pinopsida > Pinales > Pinaceae > Pinus > Pinus tabuliformis. The sequence continues at coordinate 102,416,428 of CM062804.1, forward strand.
ATAACCACAAAACTTAAAAGCTAACCACCTAGAATTTAAAATGATTATGCTTGAAATTCCAAATCTAGGAAATTTATCATTTTCCAATAGTTAAACTCCATATAAGAATTTAAGTTCATTCAACTATAGTAAAATGATGAATACTGATACCACAATAGAAAAAAGACATTAGAAGGAAATTCCAGTTTAATTAGTCTTTTAAAAAAAAAAATATAATAATAATTTTTAAATATTTTTATTTTTTAATGATTTTTTATTTTATGATTAAAATCAAAATCATGCAATACAAAACTAAATTCTAGACTAAGACCAAACCAAAAAAAACCTAAAAACCTTTTTATGATTTTTTCTTTAATTTTTAATTTTTTATTATTTTATTGTTATATTTGTTTTTCAAAATTTTATATAAAAAAAACCATATTCAAAAATTGATACTAACTTACCAAAATAAAATGGAAATTAAAATGAAACTTAGACTAAACTAAAGACTAACTTAAAAATCAAAATCTAATCTAATTAGCAAAATCCAAAATCTAAATTAAAATCTAACTAAAAGAACTAATGTATGTACATCATAATAAAAAAAAATGAAAATTTGAAGTCTATCTAAATCCTAAGCTAAATCCTAAACTAAATAAAATCAAAGTAAATAAAAAAAAGGTCTAATTAAAACCAACACCTAACAGAAATAAACTAAACCCAATGAAATTTAACGCATACATGCAAATAAAAGGGAGAGATTGAAACTAAACCTAAATCTAACACATGATATAAAACCTACGCATATATGCAAGTAAAAGAAATCAAATTTTTTGCTGTTTGGTGTGTAGGTTGGACGGCGGAAAGGGTTTGGTGAATGCAACCGCAAAAGAAAGATTCGCTGATCTGGACAGTGTAAAGATTAATGGCAGCAACGTAAACGGGCACTAGGGACGTGGATAGGTTTGATGGCGCTGAGGGAGAAATGCCCGAGCGGTGGCTGCTGGAAGAGCTGCGTAAGGAAGACAATGGTTCTGGCAGTGTAGAGATGGGGTTACGGGTGAACTGAGGGTTTTAGTTTTTTGTTTTTATTTTTATGTTTCTTGCAGGCTGGATGTGGAGGAGGCTGCGGAAGGAGGATGCAACTGAGGATCGGTGATGGCTGCGGGAGAGTCTGAGAGAAAGAGGAGACAACGTAAATGGAAGAAAACACAGGGGCGATAGATCGATGAATGGCAGATTGCGCAGGCAGAGGAATAGACGCAGGTAGAGCAGCGGGAGGGTTTGCAGATCCGGACAGCATTAAAAAAATTGAGATTTTTTGTCAGAAAATAAAAATCAACCTTGGGCAGCAGAGAAACTGAAACCGGTAGTCCAGAAACTTAATTAAAATTTTAAACCCTTCCTACTTCAGATTGCCTGATGGAAACCCTGAAGATCAGATTGCCTGATGGAAACCCTGAAGATCAGATTGCCTGATGGAAAACCCTAAAGAATTTTCAAAATCTGTACCTGCAATGATAGAAGCAAAATGCCCAGAAACAAAATAATAATGAAACCTTAAAAAACCCTAGCTAAATAATTACAATATTCACAGGCTGCAGGCTCTTAAATAGCCAGATTTGTTAGTATGCCACAAAAATATTTTTTAAGATTTTGAATATAAGATGACGTGCTTCAGAAAACCCTTCATGCATTCACCAGAAATTTTTTAATGATAAGCCCGGGATCAAAACCAGCTGGGCTCTTTAGAAAATGCAATCCGGGAGTTGGTTGGTTCAGCCGAGAACTTCCTCGAATGCGCGGTAAACTCAAAATCAAAGATATCCTGCACAACTTAATTCAACCATTAACAAAGAGGGAGAAAACGATACTAAAATCTAGATTTAATGGAGATACCTGCCATCATATTCAGAAATTTAACTACCATTCAAACCCTAGCGACTAAACAAGATATTTGTGTTTAAATCACTCTTCATAAAGCTATCATCAATCGCTGAAATTAAAATCATGCACAGAAATAAAACATCTTATAGCATTTCCGGAAGAGTAACACCAGCAAGATTTCAACCCCAAAGTCTCTTTATTGCACATGAAAAATGACTACAAGAGAGCTTTCTTTAGCACAAGACTCACAGATCGAATGCTCTCAAATGACCCCTGACGCCCTATTTAAAGGAAAATTTCCCAACGACTAGTTCGAGTGATCCATGTTAAAGCGATCTCGATCGTAGATGAGGATCAAAATCTCTTTTAATCTCATCCATCGAAATTTTAAATGCATTTTAATATATTAAAAAATTAAAATTTTGCACTTATTTCCTCAAAACTTTGACTTATTATTATTTTATTAACTTTTTATTTATTTATTTTATTTTTTAATTATTATTTTTTAATTTTTTATTATTTTTATTGGACCTTCGAACTTAGCCTTTGGAAAAATCACCTAGGACTTGGGATTTATGAGGGGATTAATTATTTTCTAACACTCAAGACACTTTACATCATGACTTTTACAATTTTATATCTCAAGGGGGAAAACCCAATTGACATAGACCCTCATAGACCACCCAGTTCTGCGACACAAATATAATCTAGCAGATCAAACAATTTGTAATAACCTAACCAAATAGTTAGGATTATTTCCAAATTACTTTTACATAGACTTGACCTAGCACACTAGGATTCCCCTAAGATTCTAATGACAAAATCCATTCTGGCTTTGGGGTTAGGTTGAAGGAAAACTCTGCCGATCATGGATCGGTGAGATAGAAAACCTTCCGGAACATAGATCATCACTAGAAGATTAGGTTTACCTAGGCAAATACATACATGACACAGATCTGCTGAGATTATTAACAATTTACACATGCAGACTGGGTTTACAACATAACGTGATCGGGCTAATGATGACAGTCGAATGGCACGGACATATCGATCAAGCACTATGCCTTTTGCAAAAAAGGGGGTGTACTGCTATGGGTAGTTGACACGTAGTGGTCAACAAACCCAAAAGTCAAAATCCATCAGCTAGGTGTAGAGATAGGATGGCTCTTGCCGCCAACAAAAAAGGAGGTGACCTCGTTCGCACCGAACCCAATACTTTGAGTCTGCTCAATTCATCCCTTGCCATTAGAGTGGCTTTTGAGAACACAGGGTGCATTCCTTTTTGCCAGAAGATTCAGAAAGTAGGTCATAATGCCAAACTAGCCAGTTTATTTGCTCTAAATTTTCAAGACAACAGAGTGAAGCTAGGTGACTTGGAGATCATATTGACTGAAAAGTTCATAGCTGATGCAACCAATCTCCCAACAACAGGGGATAAATGGTTCAAGGGGGATGAGTTAGACATTTTGGCTTATAAGCAGTTTGTAAAACCAGAGTATCTTGACAAGTTTTCCTCCACCTTCCCTAGCATTTATCTCCAAGAGCAGTATGTAGACCTTCTGAAGGTCATCCAAAGATATTTCACTTGCGAAGGTAGGTTCAGTAGAATATACTAGTATCATCTCAAGTTGCTATGGCATTTCACCGAAAGCAAGCCCATGAACCTCCCTTCTTACTTAAGAGTCTAGAAAGAATGGCCACTAAAGTACACATTCAAAAGGATAACCATGCTTCAAGTCTGTTTCATTTCTCTTTGATCAAAATCTTGGTTAAGCATGCTGTTGAAAGAAAGAAAATACTTTGGTCTAATTTTCTTGCAAGTATTGTATTGATTTGGGGTAGCATCGGATGTGCTCTAGCCACGAAATTTGGTGGAGAGGTTGGGGCACATGAGATCTCCAATACCCAGAAAGGGTTTGGGCAGATTCTAAACATATCATGAGATATTAAAATAATTAATATTTTCAATGGAATCCCTAAGTCTAAACTTAGGGAAAATAAAATATTAATGTGTATTAATATGAATCTGTGTTAGAATGGTCCAAAAGACATGGATCAAGCCAGATCTAATCTCAGCCGTTGATTAAGGACTTAATCTCGGCCGTTGATATATCAACAGGAAAAGTATAAGAGGAGGCTTGAGGGTCACTTGGAGAATACATCAGATGATCAGTTATTCTATTCTCTAGATCGGGGTTTGCTAAGAGAGATAGAATCAATGCTCGGGAGACGCAGCTAAGGGGCATTGAGTATAGAAAAACAAAGAAGGTAGAGATTGTGCCGGGAGAGCAGCGCAACAACCAAGGAGAGTGACGCAAATCCAGCAAGGGCTCACGCAGGGCCACGCAGAGGTAGCCAAGTGCTGCGCAGAGCACCAGAGAGGCCAGTGTGTCTGACGCAGAGGCCCAGAAAGCTGACACAGGGCCTCCTGGGGCTGACGTAGGCCAAGAAAGGCTGACACAGGGCCAGCGTGAGACAGAGAGGGGCTGACGCAGTCCAGATTGGGCAGACACTGGGGTTGCAGAGCAGTTTTGTGCTGAAGAGCTACCGGAAGGATTTTCCAGGGTTTCAACTAGGAGATTTCTCTCAAACTGTGAGGTATAGTTGCTAAGGAAATTCTCTGTTGGGTAGGCCAGTTTCGGCACCCAGATTGTACTCTGATATTGCTTAATAAGAAAACCCTCAGATAGCTGCACCGGTTTTCCCGCATTAGGTTTTTCCGGGGACATTGGCCCAAAAATAATGGTGTCATGTGGTGTGTTTGTTCTTGTTTCTTTTAGTTGCTGCTCTGTAATATGTTGAGCATGCGTTGGTGTTTATTTTTAGTATTTACTTTGTAAATAACTTGTTAAAGAAAAATAACAAGTAGGTAGGAATAAATAAGAAAAAGTGCATGAAGGGTTCCTAAGCTAAGTAAAATTAGAAACTTCAACATATTGACCTCTTGCCACAAACTGGGTCACATTCAATCAAGGCAGATAAAGAAGAATCCAAGCAGGGACATCCAAAGAAGGAGAGCACTCGTTCAGTTATGGAAATGAAGCCTATAAAGAAGGAAGGTGCCAAGCCAAGCAAAAAATTTGCAGGCAAGCTGAGCAAGAAAACTAAGTTGCAAGGCATAGAGGATGACAAGGCAGACAAAAGAACAGAGGAACATGAAACATCAACTCAACAAGCCAGACTTAAGGTCAAAATTGAAGAAACAGTCCAAGAGAAATTTGTGATGAGACCTAGAACAAGGTCTAGAGTTAAGAAAACCCAGGAAGAGTGTTAAGTTTAGGTATGTTCTATGCTAGAGCAATTTATTTAAATTTTCACAGTTAGCAATCACATCAGCATTAAGATAAACTGCAGATAGAACATAAATATAAAACGCAGAAGACAAGCCAAGACAAGAGGACACAAGATATGGCGCGAGCCAGGGACAAACCCCACAATGTGTGGGGAAACCCTTTGATCAAATCTTCTTTTATCTTCAAAGTTCAACAGAGAAAGAGAGAGAGAGAGAGATAATACATTTACAACAGAAGTCAACACTTTGACTTATTTGGATCTGAGCATAGATCATTTCTTATAATGATGAGATCAGTTGAAGACATTCTGCTTCAATTGAATGTCCAAGGTGACAACTTCACCTATCCATTTCGTTCATCTGCTGCACCTTACCATGTAACACCATCATGCTGCATCATGCATCATCATGCTGCTCATGCTCCCATCACTATGCTGCCCATACATCATGCTGTCCTTATTATGTTGCATATGCTGCCCTTTACTATTATGCCCATCATGCTGCACCTTAAGATCCTTCAGCTCCATCCGGTTGATGACATCACCTACAAGTATGTCGAGATGCTACTCATAGACATACTGAGATCATCATTAGCCTTCTCTGATTAGAGATAGCATGCAGTTGAGAGGGTACCCATATTCATTTATATACATGTGCAGGTAGGTCCGAAGTGAAGGTTGCAAGGGTTTCCTCCAGAACCCTTATCATATATGCTTCAACACCTTGACACCAAGAACCTGTACTCACCTGAGATCGGCGTCATTTTTCTTGCAGTGCATATCTGCTCTTAACTGCGGCTACCTCGGCTTCATATACCTGGGCTCTCTGTGGCTAGATGTCTTCCTTACTGCGGCTCTTCTTCATGCTTGACATCACAGCAACTACCCTTTATGATACCTTTTATGACAGCGGCTTCTTATAACTGCGGCTACCATGTGGACAACGGCTTCTAATAACTGCGGCTACCATGTGGACAACAGCTTCCAATATCATTGCGGCTACCATGTGGACAGCGGTGACCCAATACATAGATTAGGGCATCACGTTGACTCATGAACATCGTATAATAACCATGAACAACGTATAAATGAACGTCATCATGAACAGCATAGTGTTTCCATGATCTGTGTATTAGTGTCATCATTGACTGCGTATGAGTCTTCATGACTTGCGTAGAATCTCCATGATCTGCGTATGAGTATCATTAATGACCAACGTATTATATGAACAAATGTTTTCATAAACAGCGTATGGACCAGCGTATATGTGAACAACATTTTCATAAACAGCGTATGGACCAGCGTATATGTGAACAACATTTTCATAAACAGCGTATTGATGTCCTATTGAACTGCGTATGGGACAGCGTGTAAGATCTCCACCATCTGTTGCGGATATGTATCATAAGAGTTTCTATGACTGCGTATTAGTGTCTCAACGTATTAGGCTGTAAGTACTGCGGCTAGGTTTGAGGTTTCCACGCTGTACATATAGCTGCGTATGTATCCCTTTGAATGCTGTGCGATATATCTCCATGCTGTGCCATTTCAGTGTATAGAGTGCATGAGTTTCCATGTCTGCGTGGAATCCTTATTACAGTGAAACCATCCGAATAATTTCACTCGTGAATATCTTGCTGCGTTGTATCATAGCCTGTGTATAGATGATTCCATAGACACGAATTAGGGCATCACTTTGACGGTAACACGTTGACTGTGATTAGAGCTTTATCTGTAGCTAGGGCTTCTTCTAGGCCAGCATATTCTTTTGGTTTTCTCCTTCTCCAAAAACCCAAGACGTGGAGAGGAGATCACCTCAAGAATGTGTACAAATGATATCAAATCCTCATCTATTTATACCAAAAACGTATAGGTTGAATAGACATGACGTTTGGGCTTCTAGAGCCTACACAAGAGCTGGTCGGCTTGATAATATTTACATAAACAAAATAAATTCATATCTTCATAAATACTTATCGGAATTTGATGATCTTTGGATCAATCCTACACCTTTCGACGAGAGGGATCCAATAAAAATATCAGCTGCCATAAATAAGCAGACCCACATGGAGTTTGGCCCTAGTTGCCAATTTAACGCTCCCTCTCAACTAGGGAGAACTCCATCCGTTGATCCATATGTCCGACTGTACTATCTCTGCCATTAGTGCCTTGCACTGCTCTGCCTAGCTCTGCTGGCTCTGCTCAGCTCTACTGGCTCTGCGCTGCTCTTGTTGGCTCTGCTTAGCTTTGCTGGCTCTGCTCTGCTCTGCTGGCTTTGCTCAGCTCTGCTCTTGCTGGCTCTGCTCAGCTCTGCTGGCTCTGCTCTGCTGAACTATGAAGAAGAAGAATTGATCGAGAATGAGTCATATCATTCTCCACTGACCCGAAGTCAGTCTCAGAGTGCGTACCACTGGTCCCAGACCAGTCTCAACCAACCCGAAGTCAGCTTCATAGTAAGTACCACTCCTACCACTGGTCCCAGACCAGTCTCAACCAACCCGAAGTCAGCTTCATAGTAAGTACCACTCCTACCACTGGTCCCAGACCAGTATTGCAGTCTCAGAGAGTGTACCACTGGTCTTAGACCAGTCTCAACCGACCCGAAGTCAGCGTCATAGTGTGTACCACTTTCACTGGTCCCAGACTAGTACTGCACTGACACGAAGTCAGTCTCGGAGTATGTACCACTGATCCCAGACCAGTCTCAGCTGACCCGAAGTCAGTGTCATAGTAGGTACAACTCCTACCACTGGTCCCAGACCAGTATCGTAGGCTTAGAGAGTGTACTACTGGTCCCAGACCAGTCTCAACCGACCCGAAGTCAGCGTCATAGTATGTACGACTCTCACTGGTCCCAGACCAGTCCTGCACTGACACGAAGTCAGTCTCGGAGTATGTACCACTGATCCCAGACCAGTCTCAGCCGAATCGAAGTCAGTGTCATAGTATGTACAACTCCTACCACTGGTCCCAGACCAGTATCATTGATCCCAGATCAATGGAGGTCATCCTAGCGTAGGGAGTACGGTAGATACAACGATGCATCCATCGGTACTACTATGGTCCCTAACTTCATTTCCCTGCTCATTGATCAGATGAGAGGTACTTCCCATGAGTCCCAGACTGCATGGGTAGGATGCCTCGACAGGAGAACTAATCAATCCTGTCCTCACAGGAGAACACATCAATCCTACTACAATCGCCATGGAGAACACATCAATCCAGGCCGCCATGGAGAACACATCAATCCAGGCCTCATAGGAGAACACATCAATCCTGCTACACAGGAGATCGAATCATCCTATTCCACAAGAGAGCGAATCATCTTGTCCCACAAGAGAGCGAATCATCTTGTCCCACAAGAGAGCGAATCATCTTGTTCCAGTGCGCACCACCAGGAGAGGGTGAGTCACCCTGTGGTCGTATGTTGCTCCAGTAAGAATCGCAAGCCCCCAGAGCTCCCAGAGCTCAATCTATGCAACATGCAGGACCCTTGTACAAGGGTCTCTTGACGACTCCAAGTCGTTCAGGAAAATCACAGATTTGAACTTTCCCCGGGGCTTTGTCAAAATGTCAGCGACCTGTACATTAGTCTCAATGCGATGGAGCCTCCTTGCTCATCGACTTACCATATCCAGATAAGGCAATATCTGATGTCTATCTGCTGGAGCAATCGTCGAATACGGGATTCCTTAATAATCGAATCCCACCTCTGGTTGTCACAGAGAATCACAGTGGTATTCATCATGTGTACTCACTGAAGAGTTTCAACAACTAGGCAACTTCATACGAGGTCATACTCGTAGTTATGTATTCGGTCTTGACGGTACTTATAACAACCGATTTCTGCTTCTTGCTCACATCCATCATATCGAAGCAGAATCCAACACTGAGAAGTGCTCTAGTGATCCTCCACAATGCCTGTCCAGTCAGCATTCGAATAATCATGCAGTTTTCATATTTCCGGCAGAGTATCTCAATCCATGAGAGATTGTGCCCTGAAGATATCTCAGAAGATTCTTGGCACCAATCCAGTGAGGCTCAAATATGAGCTCACCATGCTAACTGCAACCCATATGTCCAGAAGGAGGTTCTCCAAGTACATCAACGGGTATGAGTTTATGAAACTCAGAGGCATTTCCAAAATTTGGTCCGACATCATTACCATATAACTTCTGAAAGTTAAGATCCTCGAGGTAGTCACAGGCTTGCAGTTTATCTTTCCACATTCGGAATCCAACTCCCTCTGTCTTCTACAAATGAGAGGGTCTGCCCCTGTCAGACATAGGTGCCGGTATGAGAGGACTGTCATCCACAACCTTTGGATGGTTTGGATCGATGAATCTCGGCTTCATCAGACAGTTGTCAATCCTCTCATACTACGCCCGAGGTGTTTTGCTTCAAGCCATAAAGGGCTTTCTTCCACCTGTATACATGAGATTCCCGATCATGAGTCTCAAACTCCTCGGGTTGTTCCAAGCTTGTGGACCTGCTGCATGAGGGGAATGGTCCCCTTATAATATTTTCCTTCGGTACATCTTAGACATGTACCTCCATGTTCCTTTTGAAATCAGGCATCTCTGTCACCATCTGACTCACAGACCTCCGGTGCTGTGTTAATGGACATGGTCCCTAGTAGACTTTCTGCAACTTGATACAACTCTGAACTCAAAAGCATCTTTAGAAAATTCTATTTTCAAACACGTACCTTTCCATTTATGAATGCCACCATAAAACCTTTGACTTCCATTCCCTTTTCGGGATAGGTGGTATCAGCTCCAAGTGTAATCCCACGATTGTTTCCATCTCTACCAAATTAGAGAGTGTACCCTTATATCCGATGAAGTGCCTTGAAGCACTGGGGTTCCTTGCTTCTTTGAAGAGTCGGCCGTGTCTTAGATGACTTGCATCTCTATCATTCGGACATTCCTTCACATAAGGGCCGAACTCATAACCATGACATCTACCTTTCCTTCCACCCTTAGATCCGAACTTCCCAATAAAGTGATCTTTAGGTATGTCATCAGAAGTTCTGCTGCGCCATTATGATAATATGCTCTGCTTCGACTTCACCCTAAGTGAATTATGAGGAACCCATTGATCCTTTTGTCTTGTCCCAACTGTCTTTGGTGGTTGCTCCTTCACTCTTGCTTGGGCATCGTCTTCACCTTAGCTCAGATACCATGTTAAGTTTAGGTATGTTCTATGCTAGAGCAATTTATTTAAATTTTCACAATTAGCAATCACATCAGCATTAAGATAAACTGCAGATAGAACATAAATATAAAACGCAGAAGACAAGCCAAGACAAGAGGACACAAGATATGGTGCGAGCCAGGGACAAACCCCACAATGTGTGGGGAAACCCTTTGATCAAATCTTCTTTTATCTTCAAAGTTCAGCAGAGAAAGAGAGAGAGAGAGAGAGATAATACATTTACAACAGAAGTCAACACTTTGACTTATCTGGATCTGAGCATAGATCATTTCTTATAATGATGAGATCAGTTGAAGACATTCTGCTTCAACTGAATCTCCAAGGTGACAACTTCACCTATCCATTTCGTTCATTTGCTACACCTTACCGTGTAACACCATCATGCTGCATCATGCTTCTCATGCTCCCATCACTATGCTGCCCATACATCATGCTGTCCTTATTATGTTGCATATGCTGCCCTTTACTATTATGCCCATCATGCTGCACCTTAATATCCTTCAGCTCCATTCGGTTGATGACATCACCTACAGGTATGTCGAGATGCTACTCATAGACATATTGAGATCATCATTAGCCTTCTTTGATTAGAGATAGCATGCAGTTGAGAGGGTACCCATATTCATTTATATACATGTGCAGGTAGGTCCGAAGTGAAGGTTGCAAGGGTTTCCTCCAGAACCCTTATCATATATGCTTCAGCACCTTGACACCAAGAACCTGTACTCACCTGAGATCGGCGTCATTTTTCCTGCAGTGCATATCTGCTCTTAACTGCGGCTACCTCGGCTTCATATACCTGGGCTCTCTGTGGCTAGATGTCTTCCTTACTGCAGCTCTTCTTCATGCTTGACATCACAGCAGCTACCCTTTATGATACCTTTTATGACAGCGGCTTCTTATAACTGCGGCTACCATGTGGACAACGGCTTCTAATAACTGCGGCTACCATGTGGACAACAGCTTCCAATATCATTGCGGCTACCATGTGGACAGCGGTAACCCAATACATAGATTAGGGCATCACGTTGACTCATGAACATCGTATAATAACCATGAACAGCGTATAAATGAACGTCATCATGAACAGCATAGTGTTTCCATGATCTGTGTATTAGTGTCATCATTGATTGTGTATGAGTCTTCATGACCTGCGTAGAATCTCCATGATCTGCGTATGAGTATCATTAATGACCAGCGTATTATATGAACAGATGTTTTCATAAACAGCGTATCGACTAGCATATATGTGAACAACATTTTCATAAACAACGTATAGACCAGCATATATGTGAACAACATTTTCATAAACAACATATTGATGTCCTATTGAACTGCGTATGGGACAGCGTGTAAGATCTCCATCATCTGCTGCGGATATGTATCATAAGAGTTTCTATGACTGCGTATTAGTGTCTCAGCGTATTAGGCTGTATGTACTGCGGCTAGGTTTGAGGTTTCCATGATATAGCTGCGTATGTATCCCTTTGAATGCTGTGCGATATATCTCCATGCTGTGCCATTTCAGTGTATTGAGTGCATGAGTTTCCATGTCTGCGTGGAATCCTTATTATAGTGAAACCATCCGAATATTTTCACTCGTGAATATCTTGCTGCGTTGTATCATAGCCTGCGTATAGATGATTCCATAGACACGAATTAGGGCATCACTTTGACGGCAACACGTTGACTGTGATTAGAGCTTTATTTGCAGCTAGGGCTTCTTCTAGGCCAGCATATTCTTTTGGTTTTCTCCTTCTCCAAAAACCCAAGACGTGGAGAGGAGATCACCTCAAGAATGTGTACAAATGATATCAAATCCTCATCTATTTATACCAAAAACGTATAGGTTGAATATACATGACGTTTTGGCTTCTAGAGCCTACACAAGAGCTGGTTGGCTTGATAATATTTACGTAAACAAAATAAATTCATATCTTCATAAATACTTATCGGAATTTGATGATCTTTGGATCAATCTTACACCTCTCGACGAGAGGGATCCAATAAAAATATCAGCTGCCATAAATAAGCTGACCCACATGGAGTTTAGCCCTAGTTGCCAATTTAACAAAGAGGCAGTCCCTCAAGAAATTGTAGAAATCTCTGAAAATAAGTAGACAGATGCATAGGTGGATGAGGTCAAGGGTACAAAAATGGTACAATCAGATTATGAGGAAGAAATAACACTACTAGAAACAAGTGCTGTAAAATACAAAGAAGAGGATCCTAAAATAATAAAGATGAGAGAGGCACTGTTTAAAAACCAGATGAGGATAACATTTATGGAGAAGCAGAATAGAGACATAAAATAGGCCATTAAACTAGCATAGGACAAGACAGAGTAACCCTCAACAAGTGCCAAAGGGAAGAAGAAACATGTTACCTTTGCTGAACAAGCTAAAAATATTGTAGTGGGGTCTGGTGAGCCAGTAGTCAGGGTGTTTAAATCAAAGTTTAAATATGTGCAACAGATGAAACAAATAGCTAAAGTCCCTGGTACACCCCCATTCAATCAATGGAAAGAGTATCAGAGGTGCCTAGAGGAGTTAGAAGAAAGCAAAGACCAGGTTAATCAATTCAGGCAACAAAACCTAAAGTATAAGAATTCTATTAAGCATATTTTAGAACACTATGACCATGAGGTCAAAGAGGCATCCAAAGCTCTTGATAGGAGTAAGCATTTTGTCAAGTGGTCACAACCAGTTAGGATACAATGCAGAAATTTGTATGTAAGGAATTTGGTCTTGAATGCACAACCAAGAACTATGAGGCAGGATTTAGAGGAAGCACATAAATTGCTGAATAGGTATGAGGGGGCTGCTATTATACCTCTGCTCATGAAAATGCCTAAGTTTGATCCTAAATCCAACCTCACCTGCTTTATCGCCACCTATGAAGCAACAAGACCTCATTACTCCAAATCCCAAATCCAAGACTCCTAGCATCAAGGGTTCTAGCAACAAATTATCAAGCAAGAGGAAAATAAATTGATCAGGCTTTCCTTTTTATTCTCAAGTTTTTGTTTTAATTTTATGGTGTATAAATAAGTTAAGGTTGACATGATTGGCATAATAGTGTCATGACAACGTTTAGAAGCAATGAAGAACATTCAAGAAACAATTGCAACAATTTTGCTACGCAGGCGCTGCACACTTGCTACGCAGCCCATGGTTTGACTATTTCACGTACACAGTACAATAGGAACCTATCAGGTTTTGAATGCGTTGGCGTGGAGTACATATGGTGTCCAACTCACCACCCCAGCTGCTTGCCACGTGTGAGTTCTAGAAGCATGAAGATTTGGGCGCTGCGAACCTGTTGCGCCTACGCAGGCTTTTCAGCAGACACAAGCAACTTTTAGACTTTTTGCTATTTCAGTCAGTGTTATCAGTCCAAAGACCTTTTTAAAGATAATTTGTATTTAATTAGGTTGTTTTTGCTTTCAAGAAGACAAAAGGATGCTTTATGCTTTATGCTTCATGTTTGGGTGAAAATCATGGAAAAACAACAGCTTACTATCTTTTCCTAGTTTTGAATCGATCCTTTGAAGGATCAAAGATGCAGTGAACTTGAAATGACTTTCCTTCATGTTTTTACTATATATTTTGATAAATGAAGACAAAGAAGGTTGTTGTTGGTTTTCCCAATTGCTAGAGGAATTACTGCTGTCATGTTTGTGGTTTGGTTTTAATGAACATGCTTGAATGTTGAAGGGATTCCAGTCGATTTATGGAGATTCTTATGGTATGAATGTGTTTGGAATAAGTTTTTCTCTCAGTTTATGTGTCTTTCTCTTATCTGTTTTCTTCATACTGTGTTTAAAGGTGTAGGGGATAGTTATATTTGAATTCATCTTATATGCTCATGTATGACTGAAAACAAGTATATTTTAGTTGCAAATGAAGTATGCATGCCTTTTAAAAGTTTTGTATTTTCTTCTGGATGGTCATGAATCTGAGCTACAGTGATAAAGTTGTTATTTTTGCTCTTTGATAAATGTCTTGATATTCTACAATTTCTATACTACAATTTCGTTATTCATTCCAAACACTGTGCTAATTAAGCCTCCATATATGAAGCTGGTTGGAGATACATCAACATTTTACAATAGAAAGATCACTCATACTGTCAATAGCTTTTCGTAGAAACCCTCTACCACTTCTTTATCAAAATCCAAACACTCCCAGAACTGGTCTTTGTATGCTGTAGAGTCAATACCTTTAGTTTTCAATAGTTGAGGGAGCCCCCTCCGGCTAGAAAGGCCAGTTTTCTAGCCCATAGTGGTTTGTGGTTACCTCTGTAGCCCTTTCTTCAGCCTAAAGGGATTTACGGAGTGCTAACATAGTGGCGTCGTTGCTGGGGACTGAAAGTTTAAATTATCCCGGGAAGTTTCATGTCTAAAATGTACATCATAGGCTGAATTGTAAATATCCTTTTGATTTTTAGAGAATTTTTGTTGCATGCATCCTTGTCCGAGAAGATCTAGCTTCTAGGAGGTTTACTAGGCAGAACCCTGACCCAAATCCTCCTGTATTGGTTTCTGATCCTAAAAAACTCCTCAGGAAGGAGAGAGTGGTGCTGGAAAGTCAAGCTAGCTACCATCCTATTAGGAAATCTGCCTCTGAAATCTCATTGTTTAGGACAAGGTCTTGTTCTAGTATCCCTGAAATTATAGCAAATTCAGATAATTTGAGTTCTTGTGTACCATCCTCAAGAAATGAGTTTAGTCAGAATATCATCATGCAGTTCAGTAAACTTAGAGGTCTAGTTGACAAAGTTTAGAAAGTTGCTGAAAACACAATCCTATCTCAAAGCAATATCCCTGTACCATCTATTTCCACTGTTGGCTTTGTTTTGACTCTAGTTCAAAAGCCTTCATCCTCAATTTCGATTTTCATTCACCCAGTTCTTCCATCTTCTATTGTTGTTGTTACACCGCCTGTCAGTCACCAAACTACTCAAATAGTAGTTATGGCAGCAAGGTATGCTCCTTTGGTGTTGCCTGCTCAACTTCATGATTTACCTCTCAATTATGGGCAAAGGCTTCCATAGTATGATGGCATAGGAGAAATCACTGCTAAGCAACATGTTGACAAGGTCAGTGATTTTGTGGATTTGGAGGAAGTAGACTATGATGATGTTAAAATCAGATTATTTGCTCAGAGTTTTCTGGTGATGTCAAGAAATGGTTCAAGAGTTCTCGCCCAGGAACCTTTGCAAATTATTAGGAGTTAGAATATGCTTTCCTTGTGAGGCGGGGTAAAAAGAAGAACCCTTTGTAGATATTGGCTGAGTATAATAACTTGAAAAGACAACCCGAAGAATCTGTTCAAAACTTTTCTACAAGGTTCAACAAACTGTACAATTCAATTCCTGCAGAGATTAAGCCTCCTCTTGGGCTGGCCTTACTGCATTATCTGGATGCTTTTGACCCTAAAATGGCTTATCAACTCAGAGAAAGAAATCCGACAACATTGGAGGACATGCAAAATAATGCAGTCAATGTGGAGGCTAATCTATTAGCGAAAAAGTCTAAGTTGAAGTCTGAGAAAAGAGTCATCATAAAGGAGGATCCTGCCACTTCCTCAGATGCTAAATTCGAAACATTGGTTAAGACAATGGAGAAGATGATGGAGAAAATCTCCCTGGCTGACCAAACAACAATCCGAGAGACCCAGATTGGTCCACAAATAAAAAATCCTGGTTTCCGAAGGCAGCCACAGTTGCCTAACAAACCTCGGGAGCAAAAAGGTCCAGAACAATCACAACAACAAATAAGACCACCATTCCAACAAAATTTTGCTCAAGATCAAGATGAGGAAGATGAGAAAACTCCCGAAGATCAGATTTTATTTTTTGGTGATGGGCAGCAGGAGGTGTATTTGACCAAAGAGGATCAAGAATATGAAAAACTTGAAAACTTTGAAGCGGAAGAGGAAGAACTATTGTTGTCCCAATCCCAAAATGATGCATTGATGATTGAATCAGAGGAATACAGAAAGGGTTTTCAGAATGCTATAATGCAAGTGCAGCGACAATATAATTTGAGAAATAGGACTGTGGGAGGTAATGCAACAAAGAAGGATGCACCAATCAGTAATGCAACAAGAAAATAAGTGCCTTCCAGTGGTGTTAAAAAGATCCTCCCCAGTACAAGTGCTCAGAAGAAAGATATTCCTAGCACAAGTGCTCCAATGAAGGAGCCTCCTGTCACTATTTTGCAGCGGAAAGAAAGCATACCCAAAGACAAAGAAGTTGCAGAAAAGAAGGACGCTGTTCACAAGGAGATAAAAAAGGTAACAAGTCTACTTAATCTCGAAGCTGAAGTTGAAGATTTTCATCCCTCTTGCTGAATTAGTGAGAAATAATCAATATAGATTTCAGATTTTAAAGGCACTTAAAGTAGATAAAATCTCTGATACAGTAAATATAGCGGATGATCATCCAACAATCATCTTTGGGCCAAAAATTGAGGATAAAAAACAGGATGGTGATGTTCCTCCCTTTTATGTTAGTTTGAATGTGCATGAACAAATCCTACACAATGCCATGTTGGACTCTGGGGCATCACATAATTTGATGCCAAAGGTGATCATGGAGAGGTTGGGTTTAGATATTACACGAACATATGTCTAGGCTTAATGAAAAACTTAGCAATATCCTTGACTCAGATTCCTTCCAAATGCATGGTGATGGACATCGTGGTGGCAGACATACCTCCCAGGTATGGTATGCTGTTGTCTAGATCCTGGATGGAAAAACTGAATGGAGCATTACAAACTGACATGTCATTTATCACAATTCTAGTTTTTGGAGGACAGATGAGAAGGTTATACAGAGAGCCTCTCATGCAGTATATGATCAGCAGTAAGGATAAGCCTATTAATCATCTGGTATATGCTGTCCATTCTGATGTAGATTCATTTGTTTTGTTCTCGTTGATAAAGATCTTGTTTCAGAGATTGAAGAAGAAGGGAACAACACTCAGGAAAAAGGAATTTCACATGAGGATTCAGGGCAGGACAGCCAAAGTAAATTAGATGTCAAAAAGAAGCAAGACATAGAAATAAAATCTGATGTTTTGAGTAAAGATAAAGAGACATCTGTAAAACATATTTCTGAAGTAGACAACCTTAAAAAAGAAGGGCAGGACAACAATGAAAAAGAGAGATAGATCAGCCAGTCTGCTCTCAAAAAATCTGCAAATTCCAAAGTCGAAATAGATGGCAAAGCGAGGAAGAAACATCAAGTTTGGACCATGCATTTTGATGGGGCAGCAAGCAGAGAAGGAGCTGGAGCAGGGGTGTGGATTATTAGTCCAGAAATTGGTAAGTCAAAGTTGTGTTCATATAAACTAGAGTTTGATTGTACCAACAATATGGCGGAATACAAAGCTCTGATTTTGGGTTTGAGGAATTTAAAGAAATCAGGGGCTAAAAGAATTGTTGTTTTTGGTGATTCTGAGTTGGTGGTTAGACAAGTTAAAGGTGAATACCAGACCAAGCATTCTCGCATGCGAGCTTATCAGAATGTCGTACTTAATTATTTGCAGAATTTTGTTGAGTACAGTTTTTCGGTGGTCCCGTGGAAAGACAATGCTGTTGCAGATGCATTGGTTACTTCAGCCTCTGATTTTGACATCCCCAGTAATGTGAAAGGAAAGTACAGGGTAGAGGTAAGACATAGACCCACTGTTCCTGATAACAATGGTCATTGGCAAGTGTTTGAAAATGACAAGCAAGTAGAAAATTTCTTGCTAATGAAAGAAGAGTTTGCTAGAATGAGATGGGAAAGGGACAGTGAGTGGGGAGATGCAGATAAGGAAAGTTTCATAAATCAGATGAAGGAGGAATTGGATCAGCAAGGTTCTGAGCTGAAGATATTGCAGCTTAAGGACAACATTCTTCCAAGAGGTCTGGTACCTTTGGAAGAGTTGTTTGACCAAAATGATGTGGCCAAAAGACCGCAACTAACACTAGCTAGAGAAGGAATTGAAGAATGCAATATAGGTATGGAAAAACACCCCAAGATGATAAAGCTGTCCAAAATCTTGAGCCCTGATATGAAAAGAAGATATTTGGAACTGTTTACTGAATTCTCTGATGTTTTTGCTTGGGGGTATGAAGACCTGAAGGTGTATGATAAAGAGATCATTCAACATATAATACCGATCAAAAAGGATCAAAAGCCATTCAAGCAGAAGTTGCGGAGGACCAATCCGGTATTGCTGCCCTTAATCGAAAAAGAAGTAAGGAAACTTTTTGATGCTGGTATTATAGTTCCCCTCCGTTTTTCAAATTGGTTGTCCAATTTGGTACTAGTTAGAAAGAAAACGGGTGAGATTAGATTGTGTGTGGATTTCAGGAACTTAAATAGGGTGTCCCTCAAGGACAACTATCCGCTTCCAAAAATGGACCACGTTCTCTAGAAAGTAGTGGGTGCTAGAAGAATGTCACTGTTGGATGGATTCTCTGGGTATAACCAGATTTTGGTTCACCTAGAGGACCAAGACAAGACCACCTTTACAACTCCTTGGGGTACTTTTAAGTATGCTAAGATGCCATTCGGTTTGATGAATGCGGGGGCAACATTTCAGCGGGCGATGGACATAGCTTTTGCAGAAGAAAGGGATAAGTTTCTTGTCATATATTTGGATGACATTACTGTTTACTCACAATTTGATGAGGAACATTTGCAGCACTTAAGAGCAGTTTTGGAAAAGTGCAGGAAACATGGCATCTCATTAAATCCCAAAAAGTCCTTGTTTGGCCTGGAGGAAGGCAAACTGTTGGGCCATATTATTTCAAAAGATGGCATAAAAATAGACCCTAACAGAATTGTAGCTATTCAGAAAATGAATGCTCCTAGGAGTAAGAAGGAAATTTAGTCATTTTTGGGCAGAATTAATTTTTTGAGAAGGTTCATTCCCAATTTGGCTGAGATTTCTAGGAAAATTACAGACATGCTGAAGCAGGACAGCGAGGTAAAATGGAATGAAGACAATAAGAAATCATTCAGTGAAGTTAAAGCAACTTTGTCCTGTGCTCCTACTTTGGCCAGCCCAGATTATACAAGGGAGTTCATAGTGTTTTCTTTTGCATCTAAACATAGTATCGTTGCGGTTCTTTTGTAGAAAAATCAGCAGGGAGTTGAGCAACCCATTGCATTTTTCAGTAGGGTGCTCAGAGATGCTATGCTCAAGTATGACATAATGGAAAAACAAGCATTTGCGCTTGTTAAAGCCCTAAAATATTTTCAAGTGTACATTTTACATTCTCATGTTGTGGCTTATGTGCCTAGTGCTGTAGTTAAAAATATTTTGACTCAAAGTGATCTAGATGGAAGGAGGGGCAAGTGGATCGCAACAATTCTTGAATATGACATAGAAATCAAACCGACAAAGTTGATTAAAGGTTTGGGTTTAGCTCACATGATGGCAGAATCAAATTTACAGTCTTTTCAAATTAGTTTTCTCGCTGTCCTAACAGAGGAAAAAATCTCAAATGTTGTTCAGCAAGTGCCGGAAAAATTCACTGCTTCACCATGGTATGCAGATATCCTATATGTTTTACAACATTTGCAAGCACCGCCGGACTGGCCCAAAACTAAAGCCCGGTTTTTAAAATTAAAAGCAATGAAATTTTGTATTATTGACCAATTTTTATACTGGAAAGATCCTGGTGGGATGTTGCTTAATTGTTTATTGGAGGATGAAGCTCAACAACAATAGAAGATTTTCATAAGGGTGATTGTGGTGGTCACTTATATTGGAAAACTACAACAAATAAGATTCTAAGAGCTGGCCTTTATTGGCCTAGTCTATTTGCTGATGTTTATAAGAAGGTGGCCAGCTGTAAGGAATGTCAGATGTTCGAGGGTAGAAAGAAGTTACTTCCCCTGCCTCTAAAGCCTATAGCAGTTGAGTCACCATTTCAACAATGGGGACTTGATTTTATTGGAGAAATTCATCCTTCCTCTTCTGGGTAGCATAAGTGGATTTTAACAGGAACAAATTACTTTACAAAATGGATTGAAGTAGTCCCTGCTAGGCAGGCCACAGATGCAACTATCATCCAATTTCTGGAAAATAACATTCTGTCCTGTTTTGGTTGTCCGCAAAAGATTATCGTGGACAACGCTGCTGCATTCAAGTAAAAAAGGATGATTGAATTCTACTACAAATATAACATCAATTTGGGTCATTCCACAACCTATTACCCTCAGGGAAATGGCTTGGCAGAGTCATCCAACAAGAGTCTGGTCAACATTATTAGGAAATTGTTGCAAGAGAATAAAAGGAACTGGCACAAAAAACTGATCCATGCATTATGGGCAGATCGGGTTAGTACTAAAAGATCCATAGGTATGTCTCCATTTGAATTGGTGTATGGAACAGGGCACTGTTTCCTTCATCTCTCGGAGTGTCGGTCATGAGATTGTTACAAGAAGCAGAAGCAGAGCCCAATGACATGCAATGGAGAATTGGTCAAATGATCCAGCTCCAACAGTCAAGAGAAGTATTCAGGAACACAGTTGTTACAAGACCGGATAAAGAAGATCTATGATAGAAGAACAAAGGCAACATATTTTTAGATTGGAGATTTGGTGTTGAAATGGGATGCTCGGAATGAGGATAAGGGCAAGCATGGGAAATTTGAGAATTTGTGGAAAGGGCCTTTTAAAGTTGTTGCTTTTAGAGGGCAGAATGCATATTTACTTGAAGATTTGTCAGATCAGCCAGTTGGAGCAGGGCCTGTGAATGGCAGGCTGCTCAAACATTTCCTCTCTTAAGTTGGATGTTGAGAGATCATCTCATTGTTTATACCATTTTTGTTTTGAATAATGCAAGTGTGGGTAGTTATAGTTAAGATTTGAAGCCCGAAGTGAAGGCCATGAGATCTTAACTGATTGCTTTCGTAAATATTAGAGTCAGTTAGTTTCTATATCATTTGCAGTCAGTCTAGTCAGTAAAGTTTTCATGATTCAGAGTCTGTATATCGGTTTTTTTTATGCTATGACTGTGTTTCCCAATGGGAAGGCTACTAGTCAGCGGTGTCGTTCTTAGCACCTAACAAGGAGGCTGCCATCCCCAATGGAGCCCATGTAAGAATAGGATAGATTGTCAGTCAAAAATTACCTCGAGTCAATTATTTTCTGTTTAGAAGAAGGTCAAAATCATAAAATTTTCTCACTGTTATGTTTTGACCTGTCATTGCTCAAAGGAGTCATCTTCAGTTAGGTTATCACTTTGGTCATCAAGGTCGGTCATTGGGAAAGAGTGTCTAATGTTTGTCAAGGTTTTATTGTTGAGTTCGAGTATTAAGTGATGATAGGTGGGTAACATGGTCTGAGTGTCAGCTACTAAGGAAAGGATCTTAAAAAGATCCTAATTATTAATGCTTTGACCTACACCTTTACTAAACATTTTATTAATCCTTCCACCTATCTCCTTTTTCCCACATTTCATTCCTTCCCCTCGTTCCCTAATGCTACCTTACTCCTATCGATTTACTTTAGGTCTAAACCTTTATCATCGTTCTCACCTAAACCACATTTCCCTAGGCCTAAAACTATTCCCTTCCCTAAACATCATTACCCACCATGATTCGTTTATCGTCCTATTCACCTCGACACACTTTGATTATCAAAGCTATCATAACTAAATCCTCCGCCACCTTACAACATTTGAACAACGCTTTTCAAGCATGTGAAATTTCATAAGAAACGTGGGTTGCACATTCATCTTGCTTACATCAACACCATAATTTCAAATCATTATGCAGGGTGCCAATTTTCTATGTGACTGCTCGTAGGTGGTATGCAGAGGATGAGATGACTGGTTTATTTTCAGAGCAAAGATTGAAAGAGATTTCAAAAGGTGCAAAGAGGTTCAGGAGTTGTAGGCAGGTTTACAAGTTGCAGACAATTTCAGCATGGTGCGACATTCTTCCTATACAGCAAAATAAGTCATCTCAAGCTAGTCTTCAGCGTACAGATTGAAATTAAGAAATTGCAGAGGTAGGGAGACAGTCATCCTTCCTATGAATTCTTATTGATAATTCTCCTGGTCACAATGTTTAAGATTTGTCTGTCATTGTTAGAAAGCGTGCGCTGTGCATACCCTGTCCTGTTAGAAAACACAGTCTCACCTCCAAGAGCATTGTTTTACTGCTCAAAGCCTAAATTCTGAATGATGAATGCTTCCTGAAGATTTGATTTTAAATACCTTTTAAATGTTTAAAGCCTCCTGCTTGTATTCCATCGCATAATCTGTGTTGTCACCACCTTATTGTTACAACTGCCTGAGTGGATTTTTGCTGTCATACGAGCTTGTTCTCATTCCTTTGGGTCTGCACACGTAGTCATAACCCAAAAGTCAAAATCCATCAGCTAGGTGTAGAGATAGGATGGCTCCTACTACCAGCAAAAAAGGAGGTGACCTCATTCGCACCGAACCCAGTACTTTGAGTCTGCTCAATTCATCCCCTGCCATTAGAGTGGATTTTGAGAACACAGGGTGCATTCCTTTCTACTAGAAGATTCAGAAAGTAGGTCATAATGGAAAACTGGCCAGTTTATTTGCTCTAAATTTTCAAGATAGCAGAGTGAATCTAGGTGACCTGGAGATTATATTGACTGAAAAGTTCATAGCTGATGCAACCAATCTCCCAACAACAGGGGAGAAATGGTTCAAGGGGGATGAGTTAGACATTTTGGCTTATAAGCAGTTTGTAAAACCAGAGTATCTTGACAAGTTTGCCTCCACCTTCCCTAGCATTTATCTCCAAGAGCAGTATGTAGACCTTTTGAAGGTCATCCAAAGATATTTCACTTGCGAAGGTAGGTTCAGTAGAATATACCAGTATCATCTCAGGTTGCTATGGCATTTCACCGAAAGCAAGCCCATGAACCTCCCTTACTTCTTGCTTAAGAGTCTATAAACAATGGCCACTAACGTACACATTCAAAAGGATAACCATGCTTCAAGTCTGTTTCATTGCTCTTTGATCAAAATCTTGGTTAAGAATGCTGTTGAAAGAAAGAAAATGCTTTGGTTTGATTTTCTTACAAGTATTGACCTCTTGCCACAAACTAGGTCACCTTCAATCAAGGCAGATAAAGAAGAATCCAAGCAGGAACATCCAAAGAAGGAGAGCACTCATTTAGTTATGGAAATGAAAACTGTAAAGAAGGAAGGTGCCAAGCCAAGCAAAAAATTTGCAGGCAAGTTGAGTAAGAAAACTAAGTTGCAAGGCATAGAGGATGACAAGGCAGACAAAAGAATAGAAGAACATGAAACATCAACTCAACAAGCTAGACTTAAGGTCAAAATTGAAGAAACAATCCAAGATGAATTTGTGATGAGACCTATGCTGGCATTATGACACAGATTTGGCGCTACGACACAGGTGTTGTCCTTGATGGCAACTCTCACAGATGACAGATCACAGTTCAAGCTCACAAAAGGAAGAAAGAGAGGTATATACAGGGTCCCTTTGACCAATTCGGGTGTACACGCAGGTTCGCAGACCAAAAGGCGCGTATGGCATACACATGCACTTTCATGAAAGGAAAGGCGCGTACATGTTGGAAAACTTGGTTTTGGTCCGTGGTATTTGGTCCATGGTATTGTGATCCATGGTATTGGTCCAAGGTATCTTGTCCGAAGTGTTGACCCCAGGTATTTGGTCCAAGGTATTGATTCTAAGTGGTTTTGGACCATGGTATTGAGTAAGGCCTAAGACTATAAAAGGAGGAGAAGATCATTAGGCAAAGGCACTCATGAATTGAATATCTAATGAAGAGCAAGATCTAGATTACAGGTTATTGGGTTATGGTGCACAACTGGATCTGAATCAAGGATGAACCTGAGCGCTTGATGAAGGATAAGTTCTATTGATGGGTCAAGATCTTAAGGCTTGAAGAGAAGTATCTTTGTGTGGTTTTGATCTTTATCTTAATAATTGGCACATGTTGTAATCTGTAAATATGATGATCTGGGTATAATTGATGTCTGAATAATTGTAAAGGTTAAAATCATCATTTACAGATCTGTACGCAGGTTCATTATATCAAAGGCGTGTATACACGCTGGTTCGGCATTTCAAAAGTGCTTATATGCAAGTTTGCCTTGATACAAGTGTGTATGGACGCAGGTTCGTCACATCGAAGTAGCGTACACCTCATAAAATATGTTCTAGCTACTTCTGATTGCTGTTGCAGTGTTTTGGGTTCTGGCTTGGGTTCTGGTTACTGTTATTGTATTCTGGTTACAACATTCAGAGAAGTGATTGTTTGATTCAGTTTTGGTTGGTGCAAAGGAGATTGGTTGATGCAGATATAGTTGACGTTTGATTGATGTTATTGATGGATCCAGTTTGAAAATTTATGAAACGTGGTCCCTAGAAGAAAAGAGAAGGTTGTAGCCTTCAGTAGGTCAGCGCCTACGTACTAGTACATCAGCTAGTACAAGAGCTAGGGGGTTGTAGCTCCCTTCTAAGAGAAGCTGGAGAACGAGAGAAGTTTGTAGCTTTCTACAGGTAGAAGCGTGCGTACTGGTATAAGACTGCACCAGTACAAAATATTGTAAAAAGAAGTTTCTTATTAAAAGAAAGATAGAGACGATTGCAGCAGGTGGTTTTCACCCACATTGGGTTTCCACCTTATATCTTGTGTTCATGTGTGTGTGACTGTTTGTTCTGTTTTTAGTGCTCCTGGTCACTGTTTATATGGTTTTGATGCACAAATTAAAGATCAACATATGAAGAATTAGTTAAATTATAGGTTTACAGGGTATACGCTAGTTTCCTTATATACAGTTGCGTATACATGCAAGTTTCATTAACTGAAGTAGCGTATATGAATCAGAATATGGAAATGAAATATTATTGACTTGCTAATACTGATTCATCCCCCCTCTCAGTATTATTTCCAACAATTGGGTTCAGAGCAGGTCCTTCAGAAGAAGCTTGATCGCTTGAAGGAAGATCTATCATCATGAGTAACTACGAAAGAGAGGGATCCATTAGACCACCAATCTTCGATGGGAGCAACTTCGTTTATTGGAAGGTATGAACCAAAGCCTATCTTCAATCTCTTGGAACAGATGTTTGGGAAATCGTGGAAGGAGGATATACATTTCCATCAGCAATTCCTACAGATACGGCAGGTAAAAAGCAATATGAAACCAATGCCAAGGTTGTCAATACATTATTGGGGAGTCTGTCACAATCAAAATTTGTCAAGGTTATGCAGCTCAAAACCGCCAAAGAAATATGGGAGAAGATCATTCTAAGCTATGAAGGAGACAATCAGGTAAAACATGCAAAACTACAATCTCTTAGAATTCAATATGAAACTCTCAAAATGCACAATGATGAAAGTATAGCTCATTACTTCCTACGTATAGATGAGATTGTTAATCGCATGAAAAACTTGGGTGAAGAGATAAAAGAAGTTACTTTAGTTGAAAAGGTTTTAAGATCATTGTCTTCTAAGTTTGAATCAAAAGTTTCTGCCATAGAAGAAAAGCAGGATCTTCAGAGTATTACTATGACACAGCTGCACGGAATCCTAACTGCTATCAAAATGAGAAAAGGAGGTCCATTAGATATGAGAGAAGCCACATTCAAGGCTTCAGGAAGAGAAGAACTCAATGAATCAGGACATATTTCAGAAGGAGAGGAAGAAGCAAACTTTGTCAAGAACCTTCAACGGGGTTCTGGAAGATTCAGAGGTAAACTACCTTTCAAATGTTTTGCTTGTGGAAGAGTCGGTCATTATGCTGCCAAATGTCCTCACAAGGATAAGCTTGATAAAGGTAAGGAACTAGCAAAATGGAATAGAAAACAAAGTGTAAGTAAGAAGAGTTACTATACGCATGAAGATAGCGATGGTTTATCAAATAGTGATCAAGATAAAATTAGTAATGATTATAGACTTTTGATGGCTTTTGAAGATGATGATTTCTTGGATGCTTTAGATGAAGATGGTCTTTATGAAGAAATCTCTAAACTTAAAATTTGTTTAGAAGAAAAGAATATGATTATAGATACTCTGACATTCCAACTTGCTGAAAGGGAAAAACACAATGAAAAATTAGAATGTGAAATTGTGGGTCTAAGAAAGGATATTGAAAAAACAAAAGCTCTCAATGTTAGATTTGCTAAAGGATCAGAGACCCTAAATGAAATTATCAAAGTGCAGCGTTCTCCTCTAATAAAGACAGGTCTTGGATATACTAAAGAAGCACAAAAACCATCCATCTCCACTAAAAGCTATCTTGATGCAGTAAAGAGCAGTGAACAGTCTGACAATCGTCAGCAAAGGCATAAAGCAGATCACCAAGTAAATTGGGGTCAATCTACTTCAAGGATGAACAAAAGCTACAACCAACCTCAGGTAAATCATACTCAGTTTGCTTCGATAATCGCAGAAATTTCTTTAATGGCCAATGTTTTTCATGTCATAACTTTGGACACAAAGTTGCTCAATGTGTTGCCTACAAGACCATCATGACTAGAGAAGAACGAAATCAAAAGAACGTGATAGGGATCATGAAAAGGACCTACAATAACTTTTCGCTTCTTGAAAATGAAATAGAATGCTCTATCTATAAAAACTTTGGTCATGAAGATTCTGAATGCAGGAGTAAATTTCGACAAACATCTCAGAAGGAGCAAAATTCATTGGGTCCCAAAACTTGGAGAAAGAAAGAACCACAAACAGAAAGATGTGGTATATCCTTGTATGCAGAAGGACAAGAAAATCAGTGGTACATCAACAGTGGATGCTCGAAACACGTCATAGGTGATAAAGAAAAACTTCAATCATATAATGCCTTAGAAAAGGAAAAGAAGGTCTCATTTGGAAATGATACAACTGCTGTCATAAAAGGTAAAGGTTCTGTTCTCTTAAAAGAAAAGGTTAAAGTTGGGAATGTTATGTATGTTGATCGTCTAAAGCATAATCTATTGAGTGTCAGTCAAATGTGCGATCAAGGAAATGAAGTAGTATTTCGATCAAATGGATGTGTTGTTCGTGAGCTTGATACAGGAGAAACAATGATCAAAGGTATAAGAACTCCAAACAACCTATACATACTCAAGGGAGGACAACAACAGTGCTACCTAAGCAAAAATGATGAACATTGGTTATGGCATAGAAGATTGGGGCATCTAAGCTTCTCTCAAATAAGAAAAGCTTGCAGATTCCAGGCTGTTCGTGATCTTCCTAATATCAGCATTCCAGATATGCAAATCATGTCAATTTGGTAAGCAAACCAGAGCTCATTTCCCTGAGAAGGAAGGATCATCTAGTAAGCCTCTTGGACTTGGTCATACTGATTTATGTGGTCCATCAAGGAAAAAGTCACCTCGTGGAGAAGAATACTTTATATTGTTCATTGACGATTTTTCCAAAATGTGTTGGATAGGACTTCTAAAGCATAAAGATGAAGCATTTGAAAAGTTCAAAGCCTTCAAAGTGTTGGTTGAAAATGAATCAGATCGCAAAATCAAATGCCTCAGGTCTGATCGAGGAGGGGAATTTACCTCAGATGAATTCTTCGACTTTTGTGAAGAACATGGAATAAAAAGGGAATTCTCTACCGCAAGGACTCCTCAGCAAAATGGAGTGGTAGAAAGGATGAATAGAACTGTTCAACAAATGGTTCGTGCCATGCTAGATGAGTCTGGAACTCCTGCAACCTTCTAGGGTGAAGCTGCATTTGCTGCTGTCACTATTCTCAACAAAACAAACGTTCGGGTAAACAACACTCAAACTCCACATGAACTTTGGTATGGTAAGACTCCTATTGTAAAATACTTCAAAGTTTTAGGAAGCAAATGTTACATCAAAAGGACTGATGAAAAACTTGGCAAGTTTGAACCTAGAGCAGATGAAGGCATTCTCCTTGGTTACTCTTCCCGAAGTAAAGGATATAAGTGTTATAATAAAAGACTAGGGAAAATTGTTGAAAGTATTGATGTTGTGGTTGATGAAGCAGGCCAAAATCCAAAGCAGGTAAAAACCGAAGATTATGAAGAAGATGAGGATTATCCTTCCACATCAAATCAGACTAATTCTGAAGAAGAAACCAATGAAGCACCAGAAGAACAGATAACGGTAGAAGAAAAGACTCCATCCAGGTATGTTCAAAAAAATCATCCAGAGACTCAAATTTTGGGACAGAAAGAGGCAGGTGTGCAGACAAGAAGAACTATTACAGAAGCTTCAAGCTATCTAGCATTGCTTTCCACCATCGAACCTCAAAATGTACATGAAGCATGCAAAGATGAATGTTGGGTCAAGGCCATGAATGAAGAGCTTGAGCAAATTGAAAAGAATAATACTTGGGAATTAGTTCCTAGACCTCATGATAAGAATATCATAGGAACCAAATGGATATTCAAAAACAAGCTGAATGAAAATGGAGAAGTTATTAGAAACAAGGCTAGACTTGTTTGTAAAGGATATGCTCAACAAGAAGGTATAGATTTTGAAGAAACTTTTGCACCTGTTGCTAGACTTGAAGCCATAAGAATGTTCCTTGCTCTTTCTAGCTTTCAGAACTTCAAAGTATACCAAATGGATGTAAAATCTGCCTTTCTTAATGGAGACTTAGAAGAAGAAGTATATATTGAGCAACCAGATGGATTCATCCTTGGAAATGATCCAAAACTTGTATGCAGACTCAGAAAGGCTCTCTATGGTCTAAAACAAGCTCCAAGGGCCTGGTATTACCGTCTTGACAAATACCTCCATCAACAAGGTTTTTCAAAAGGATCAACTGATAGCAATCTATATACAAAGATTGACAATGATAAATTGTTAATACTTGTTGTGTATGTTGATGATATCATTTTTGGTAGCAATGAAGAAGCCATGAGTCAAAACTTTGCTTTGGTAATGTAGAAAGAATTTGAAATGTCCCTGCTTGGTGAACTCACATATTTTCTTGGTTTACAAGTTCAACAAAATAAAGATGGTATTTTTCTATCACAAACCAAGTATCTCAAGCAGATCTTGAAAAAATATGGCATGGAAGATTCTAAACCAGTATGTACCCCTATGGTAACAGGATGCAGTCTCAGTTCAAATGATGAATCAGCAGCAGTACATCAACCAACCTACAGATCCATGATTGGCAGTCTGCTTTATCTAACAGGTACCCGACCAGACATCATGCATGTAGTAGGAATAGTTGGAAGATTCCAAGCAAATCCAAAGGAATCACACCTTCAGGCAGTCAAAAGGATTTTCAAATATCTTCAAGGAACACAGAACTTTGGTTTATGGTATCCTAGGGATACAGATCTTACACTTCATGCATATATAGATGCAGATTGGGCAGGAAGCGTGGATGACAGAAAAAGCACTAGTGGTGGTGCATTTTATATGAGTTCCAAATTAGTATCTTGGTTTAGCAAGAAACAAAGTTCAATTGCATTATCTACAACTAAAGCAGAATATGTGGCTGTTGCATCTTGCTGCACACAACTCCTTTGGATGATGCAAACATTGCAAGACATTCAGATTACATGTACTCCACCCATTTCCATTCTATGTGATAATACAAGTGCAATCAGTATTTCAAAGAATCCAGTCATGCACTCCAAGACCAAGCACATACCCATCAAATATCACTTTCTACATGAACAAGTGCTTGAACAAAAGGTCAAATTGGAGTATGTTCCCTCCAAAGAACAGGTTGCTGATATATTCACCAAACCACTGCCCAGAGAGACATTTGAATATCTCAGACAGAAGCTGGGAGTAGTTGATGCATCATCTTGTTGTTGAAACTTATCTGTTTCAGAGAAAAGTGGTTGTACGTGAGTTTCA
Organism: Pinus tabuliformis; assembly: GCA_031772625.1. Lineage (NCBI taxonomy): Eukaryota > Viridiplantae > Streptophyta > Pinopsida > Pinales > Pinaceae > Pinus > Pinus tabuliformis. Next base: position 102,446,650 of record CM062804.1, read on the forward strand.
TGAAGCGTATCCGCGTACATACGCAGGTTGCTGTGGACACAATCGCGTATATGTTGGTTTGAAGAAAAACAGTGGGCCAGACTTAGGATGAAAGGAGTTTGATATGGGTCTGACAATAATCTCTGGCACAGGTTCAAGGGGAGCATATACTTCTAATAATGCATTGTTGGCATTATCTTAGAAGATCTTGGTACAAATTCACAGTTGTTTTGTTTCAGGTGGAATAGGTTCAGGGGGAGATCATGGTTGCTGGTCTGGATGGTGATTGTCAGATGCTGCTGATGACTATCATGGTCTTGTTTTAGATATTTGGTCTCTATGTCATGTATATCTTTTATTATCAAGGTCATGTAACGACCTATTTTGTTTCCCCACTATGCCTGGGATGGATGATGTAATGTTCTTATTCTGTCATGTATAAACATTTGGTATATCCCCACTTGGTTAGGTGGATGAGTCAATCTTGGTATATCCCCACTTGGTTGGGAGATGGATGTATGTATGAGTCTTTGGTGATAGGAAGGTCATTTATGATGTATAGAGTCATGTTCTTCTTGTAGAACATATTTTTGCAGACCTTGCTTGCAGTCAGGGGGAGCATGGACAACACACTTCAACATATCAAAGAATTCAGCATGTACTCAGGGGGAGCATAACCCTTTGCCCTTGATGATAAAGGGGGAGAGTGACTTGGGGTTGCCATCAAGTCCAAAGGGGGAGATTGTTGGCATTATGACACAGATTTGGCGCTTTGACACAGGTGTTGTCCTTGATGGCAACTCTCACAGATGACAGATCACAGTTCAGGCTCACAGAAAGAAGAAAGAGAGGTATACGCAGGTTCCCTTTGACCAAGTCGCGTGTACACGCGGGTTCGCAGACCAAAAGGCGCGTATGGTGTACACACACACTTTCATTAATGGAAAGGCGCGTATATGTTGGAAAACTTGGTTTTGGTCCGTGGTATTTGGTCCATGGCATTGGGATCCATGGTATTGGTCCAAGGTATCTTGTCCGAAGTGTTGACCCCAGGTATTTGGTCCAAGGTATTGATTCTAAGTGGTTTTGGACCATGGTATTGAGTAAGGCCTAAGACTATAAAAGGAGGAGAAGATCATTAGGCAAAGGCACTCATGAATTGAATATCTAATGAAGAGCAAAATCTAGATTACAGGTTATTGGGTTATCGTGCACAGTTGGATCTGAATCAAGGATGAACATGAGCGCTTGATGAAGGGTAAGTTCTATTGATGGGTCAAGATCTTAAGGCTTGAAGAGAAGTATCTTTGTGTGGTTTTGATCTTTATCTTAATAATTGGTGCATGTTGTAATCTGTAAATATGATGATCTGGGTATAACTGATGTCTGAATAATTGTAAAGGTTAAAATCATCATTTACAGATCTATACGCAGGTTCATTATATCAAAGGCGCGTATACACGCTGGTTCGGCATTTCAAAAGTGCGTATACGCAGGTTTGCCTTGATACAAGTGCGTATGCACGCAGGTTCATCACATTGAAGTAGCGTACACCTCATAAAATATGTTTTAGCTACTTCTGATTGCTGTTGCAGTGTTCTAGGTTTTGGCTTGGGTTCTGGTTACTGTTACTGTATTCTGGTTACAGCATTCAGAGAAGTGATTGTTTGATTCAGTTTTGGTTGGTGCAAAGGAGATTGGTTGATGCAGATATATTTGACATTTGATTGATGTTATTGATGGATCCAGTCTAAAAATTTATGAAACGTGGTCCATGGAAGAAAAGAGAAGGTTGTAGCCTTCAGTAGGTCAGCACCTACGTACTAGTACATCAACGAGTACAAGAGCTAGGGGGTTGTAACTCCCTTCCAGGAGAAGCTGGAGAACGAGAGAAGGTTGTAGCCTTCTGCAGGTAGAAGCCTGCGTACTGGTATAAGACTGCACCAGTACAAAATATTGTAAAAAGAAGTTTCTTATTAAAAGAAAGATAGAGACGATTGCAGCAGGTGGTTTTCACCCACATTGGGTTTCCACCTTATATCTTGTGTTCATGTGTGTGTGATTGTTTGTTCTGTTTTTACTGCTCCTGGTTACTATTTATATGGTTTTGATGCACAGATTAAAGATCAACATATGAAGAATTAACTAAATTATAGGTTTATAGGGTATACGCTAGTTTCCTTATATACAGTTGCGTATACACGCAAGTTTCATTAACTGAAGTAGCATATATGAATCAGAATATGGAAATGAAATATTATTGACTTGCTAATACTGATTCACCCCGCCCTCTCAGTATTATTTCCAACAATCTAGAACAAGGTCTAGAGTTAAGAAAACCCAGCAAGAGGCAACCCCTCAAGCAATTGTAGAAATCTCTGAAAATAAGCAGATAGATGCACAGGTGGATGAAAAAGTGGATGAGGTCAAAGGTCCATAAATGGTACAATCATATTATGAGGAAGAGATAGCACCACTAGAAACAAGTGTTGTACAGTACAAAGAAGAGGATCCTAAAATAATAAAGATGAGAGAGGCACTGTTTAAAAACCAGATGAGGATAACATTTCTAGAGAAGCAGAACAGGGACATAAAACAGGCCATTAAACCAGCAGAGGACAAGACAAAGTCACCCTCAACAAGTGCCAAAGGGAAGAAGAAACATGTTACCTTTGCTAAACAAGCTAAAAATGTTGTAGTGGGGTCTGGTGAGCCAGCAGTCAAGGTGTTTATGTCAAAGTTTAAATATGTGCAACAGATGAAACAAATAGATAAAGCCCCTGGTACACCCCCATTCAGTCAATGGAAAGAGTATTAGAGGTGCCTAGAGGAGTTATAAGAAAGCAAATACCAGGTTAATCAATTCAGGCAACAAAACCTGGAGTATAAGAATTCTATTCAACATATTTTAGAAAACTGTGACCATGAGGTTAAAGAGGCATCCAAAGCTCTTGATAGGAGTAAGCATTTTGTCAAGTGGTCACAACTAGTTAGGATACAATGCAGAAATTTGTATGTAAGGAATTTGGTCTTGAATGCACAACTAAGAACTGTGAGGCAGGATTTAGAGGAGGCACATAAATTGCTGAAGAGGTATGAGGGGGTTGCTGTTATACCTCCACTCATGAAAATGCCTAAGTTTGATCCTAAATCCAAAACCTCACCTGCTTTATTGCCACCTGTGAAGCAACAAGACCTCATTACTCCAAATCCCAAATCAAAGACTCCTAGCATCAAGGCTTCTAGCAACAAATTATCAAGCAAGAGGAAAAGAAAATGATCAGGCTTTCCTTTTTATTCTCAAGTTTTGTTTTAATTTTCTGATGTATAAATATGTTAAGGTTGACATGATCGACATAATAGTGTCATGACAACGTTTAGAAGCAACAAAGAACATTCAAGAAACAGTTGTAGCAATTTCGCTACGCAGGTGCTGTGCACACATTGCACACTCGCTACGTAGCCCATGGTCTGACCATTTCACGTACACAGTACAATAGCCACCTGTCAGGTTTTGAAGGTGCTGGTGTGGAGTACATATGGTGTCCAACTCACCACCCTAGCTTCTTGCCACGTGTGAGTTCTAGAAGCATGAAGATTTGGGCGCTGCGCAGGCTTTTCAGCAGACACAAAAGCAACTTTTAGAATTTTTTCTATTTCAGTCAGTTTTATCAGTCCGAAGACCTTTTTAAAGATAATTTGTATTTAATTAGGTTGTTTTTGCTTTCAAGAAGACAAAAGGATGCTTTATGCTTTATGTTTGGGTGAAAATCATGGAAAAACAACAATTTACTATCTTTTCCCAGTTTTGAATCGATCCTTTGAAGGATCGAAGATGCAGTGAACTTGAAATGACTTTCTTCCATATTTTTACTACATATTTTGATAAATGAAGACAAAGAAGGTTGTTGTTGGTTTTCCCAATTGCTAGAGGAGTTACTGCTGTCATGTTTGTGGTTTGGTTTTAATGAACATGCTTGAATGTTGAAGGGATTCCAGTCGATTTATGGAGATTCTTATGTTACAAATGAGTTTGGAATAAGTTTTTATCTCAATTTATGTGTCTCTCTTATCTATTTTCTTCATACTATATTTAAAGGTGTAGGGGATAGCTATATTTGAATTCATCTTATATGCTCGTGTATGACTAAAACCAAGTATATTTCAGTTGCAAATGAAGTATGCATGTCTTTTAAAAGTTCTGTATTTTCTTCTGGATGGTCATGAATTTGAGCTACAGTGATAAAGTTGTTATTTCTGCTCTTTGATAAATGTCTTGATATTCTACAATTTCGTTATTCATTCCAAACACTGTGCTAATTAAGCCTCCATATATGAAGCTAGTTGGAGATACATCAACATGTTACAATAGAAAGATCACTCATACTGTCAATAGCTTTTCGTAGAAACCCTCTACCACTTCTTTATCAAAATCCAAATATTCCCAGAACTGGTCTCTGTATGCTATAGAGTCAATACCTTTAGTTTTCATTAGTTGAGGGAGCCCCCTCCGACTAGAAAGGCTAGTTTTCTAGTCTAGAGCGGTTTGTGGTAACCTCTGTAGCCCTTTCTTAAGCCTAAAGCTATTTACGAAGTGCTAACAGAGGGAAAAGGAACAAGGCCTCAAAGCCTTGTGGACTTCCTCCAACAAATGATACACCAAGTAAGGAATCCAAGAGCAATTGAAGTATGCAATGTAACTCTTCCAAACTCAAATGCTAAACCTGCAACCACAAGTGTTAGCTTCAGAAATGACAAGATCAAACCTTCAAGCCCTCACGACTAGGGCTAGAGAGGCCTTCTAGGTCTGCGACCAAGCCAAGATGAGTGATATATCAAGTTTAAGCCCTCAAAAATTGTTTTTGGACCCCAAACAAGTAGTGAAACCCTTCCAAAACACCTGCAACCATAAAGATGTTAGCCCTAGACTATTTATAACAATGAATTGGACCTCCAATTGCTTGCGGCCAGGGCTAAAAGGGCCCTTAGGCCTTGCGGCCAAGGCTAGCAGGCTAGATTGATGGGTCAAAAAGAGACCAAGCTCACAATCCCTTTCTCAAACGAATGCTAGGCCTGCAAAACCAATGAATAATCCTCAAAACAAGTATCTCAAGCCTATATGGATAAAAAATTTGCAATGACAAACTTTCAATGAGAAAAACACTTGAAACCCTTGCAAAAAAAACTGTGATTCAGTGATCCGTATACTGTCGTGGATATTCCACTAGACAGTTCATCATAGCAGATATGATAATATTATATTAAAATTTTGAGATTCTACACTATTACAGTTTTATTTAATTTCTAGATCTGTAAAATTAACTATAATTAGTGCATGCATGTAAAAGTAAATCAAGCAGAAAAGTAGATAATGACAAAATAAGCTCACACACATAATACACAAGATATGCTCTCTGGGAAACCCTTTTAGGAGAAAAACCAACTGGAAGGTGAGGACGATTCGCTCTCTTTCTCTATCTGGCAATATGGCTGCAGATACAAAGAAGTATTGCTCGTGGCCCGTGGGTTGCTACAGTGCAAAGATCCTCTCTGTGTGCTCTACCTCCTCTCTCTTCTAGCTATCTTTGCTCAGTTATGGAACAAAATGCTCTTGAAAGAATGGAATGCCTCTTCTTCCTAGTGGCTCGGTTATAACACATCCTGATAGCCTATTAGTGGTTATTTTGACTACATCAAATCTTAACTGGAGTTACAAAATAGACTCTTCTAGAGTCTTTTACATCACAAACATGTGGCTAGCCCCTTTTCCATGAATAATGGGGGTTGATGCGACATGCTCCCAAACTACAGGTGTGAAAACAGGAAGGTCAACTTCTGTGTGGCTTAACTTTTGCATACGGACTCCGATTGACGTGATTCTTGCGCCATTGTAAAACTCTTTGTGTGTAGAATAGCACGAAAATGTGCTCCATTAAGGGGCAAACTTTTACCCCAAAAAACATCGTTTGAAGCCTCAAAACGCTCCCGGAAGGTTTCGGACCCCGTTTTGCCAAACTGGGTCCCGCCAGTAAAAATGGTCCTGTGGGCTGATTCCTCCACTTTTTCCAATCCAAATGCATTGAGATGGATGACAAACAATATAATGATCCAATTCGGATCATTCAACCTACAACAAAGGTTGGAACAAAGAAGAAACAAATGCAATGAATTTGTGGTGCCTCCAACCCTTGCTTCTAGGCTAGGTGAGGGTTTGCTCCTTCCACAAATTTGAATTAGCCTTTGATCTTATGATGAAACAACTGCAAAGTCACAAAAGGCTAGCCTTCCACCACTATTTATAGATAAAATTCAAATTTGAAAAATAAAACCCTTCAAATTATTTACATTATTAAAATAAAATACAAGGGTTAGTGAAAGTAATTTACAAAATTTACTTACAATATTCACAAAATAAAAATTACAAGCTCTAACAAGCACATCTAACTTTATTTGTGCAATTGAATTAGAGGAAAATTTGAGTGGAGAAATAATTTTTAATTTAGAGCCATGACGAAGTTATTGCATACAAATCGTTAGATAAGTATTGAAGAATTTAACACAATCAACTTTTAAACCTCTTGTCTTAGAAGTTGGCTAGTCCAACCAAAGACTTCCCCTCACACCCAAGATCTGAAAATCAAATAATCTCTACACACTTGAAATGAAGTTATTAGATCATAAGGGGCCAGATACACATTAAAACCCTCAAGATCTAGAGAAACCTGCTAGATCAAGTAAGCTAGAACGCTTTTCTAAACCCAATACCTATTGCAATATACCTGTGCAAATAGATAATCCAATTGTTGGAAAATTAAATAATAACTTAGAAATTATATTCAGTAGAGCATTAGAGCACAATTCAGATCAACATTACCACAAGAAGCATAAAAGAAATACCATTGCAAGATAAACCCCCAAAGACTTTGATATTATTATTGCAAAATTGAAATTACATCCAACAGCTTGACTGACAACTCGCTTCAGATTTTTTGTTACAAGACCAAGACATTTCATGCTTGAGCCATTTAATTGAGAAAGTTGTGAATCATCTAGAAACTCACACAGATCAATCCAGAAATGATCTCAACCATCAATTATGTTTTAATCTTGGTCATTGGAGTTCCAACTGGAGATTATAAGAGGAGGTCACTAGGTATATGGAGAAAACACACTTGATACACATGAGATCGATTTCCTTGGGCAGTTCAATTTTCCAGAGAGCAACAACAGTTGTCAGAAGAGTTCGAGCTAGAGAAGGGAAGCATAGACAGAGAGGGGCAGTGACATTGAATTTGGAGGAAATTTTCTAGTTTCGGAGAGTACATTGTAGAGAGGCAGAGCTAAACAAAAAGAGGTTGCGCAAGGGCTGTGCAGAGGACTCTAAGAGGCAGTTCAATTTGCACATTCGGGAGGACATTCTAGAGTTTCGGAGGCAGGAAAATTTCGTAGAGGTCGGGAGAAACGTTTCCAGAGTTAGTAGCAGGCAAAAGAGGCAGCTCAATGTGATATCTAGGCAACATGAATTTGTGCTTGCGCAGAGCCTATGTAGAGGGTGACGCAAGGAAATTCATGGAGGGGTTTTAGAGGCCAGTCTTCGACGTCAGATTGCTTGTGGGGTGAGGAAAATTCCTCACTAAATTTTTGCCAGTGTTTTCTCTGTAGGATTGCCAATTTTCAGCATCCAGATTGTACTCAGATTATTTCACTACTGTTTAATAATAAAAACCCTCAGCTGCTACACTGGCTTTCCCAAGGTGGGTTTTTCCGGGGACTTTAGTTCAAAAATAACTGTGTCAAATTTATTGTGTGTGTGCCTGTATTTTCTCATATTTCAGTTTATCTTCCGCAAAATTTAATTTGGTGAAAATTACATTTTTGAATTATTTGTTGTTTGTGTGGGCAAATAAACTGTTAATTAATTTACAGTTAGAAGAACAATTTCCAGTTGCTACAATAGTTGAAATTTTTCACATGGTATCAAAGCAATTTTGTTAATTTTAGATAACAATGGTATGTTCTATGCTTAACACAATTTACTTCAATGTTCCTTTAGCAACTCAATGACAATTTTCAAAAATTTCCAGTAGCAATCATATTAACCATTAATCACATTGACAGTAAATGTAGATAGAACATAAAAACATTTGCAGAAGACAAGCCAAGACAAGAGGACACTAGATTTGGCGGATGTCAGGGAAAAACCCCAATGTGGGGAAAACCCTTTGATCAAATCTTCTTATTATTATTCAACAGTTCAGTAGAGAGAGAGAGAGAGTACAAAAGTCAAATAGATTAGACCAATACAAAGTCAAATCAGCCTTGTCAAATTCTTTAGTCAACTACAGTCAAATTTCAGCCCTAACCTGAAAGTCAACGCTAGTCAAATCAACAACGATTCATCTCCTTTGAAGCTCGGTCAAAGGCAGAATAATTCGGCCTTCATCAAGAATCAAAGTCAACCCAAAACAGTGCCACAAATGGTAGTCAAATTCGGTCAAACAATAGTCAGCCTTAGGGTCAAACAACCCTGAAGTCAACAGTGGTCAAATAGTCCCCAAACACCTCGATTTCTGTGCCAATTAATGTGGCTTCAAGAGAGTGAAATTCTGCCCTAGAAAATGTAGTCAAACTTGGTCAAAACAACAGTGCTCAACAGTCTAAAATTTTCATCCTATTTTAGCCCAGAAAAACTGTCCTCCTAGCTGCACGTGTGAGAGAGAGAGAGAATATTCCCACGCTGTACGAACCAATTTGTTGTGGAGAGAGAAGAATGATGAAGTGAGTTATGTTCAAATGAGGATAGAGGTCTCTTCTATTTATACACTTTGATGTGGGTTAAGAGACACATCTATTCAGCTTCTTGAGCCTACATTAAGATGAGGCCGACCTTAACAATTTGTACATGTGAGAGAATAAATTCAAAATCACACTTCTGCTTTATGAATGAGATGATCTTTATATCCAACTTGGACCTCTCGAAAAGGGGAATCCAATGCAATACTCATCTCCATCATATGAGCTATCCCAGGGTGGAATTTGGCCCTAGTTGCCAATTTTAACACTCCCTCTCAACTAGGGATAATTCCACCTGCCAATCCATTTGTCATCATCATGCCATCCTGTTATCATGTACCATCTCTACATCTCTGCTCTGCTTTGCTGAACCATGAAGTAATAATGAAGAAGAAGTGATTGAGAGTGAGTCACAAGACCTTACAAGACCTTACCACTCTCCATTGACAAAAGTCAGTCTTTCATCCCAGATCAAGTTGTTGAACACCATGCATCCTAGTCATAGGGAGTATGGCAATACATGATGCGTCCATCGGTGGTGCTATGGTCCCTAACCACTTTTCCCAACTCATTGGCCAGATAAGAGATACTTCCCATGGGTCTCGGACTCCATGGGTAGGATGTATGTTGGGGCATCAACAGGAGAAGGTGAACCACTCATCCTGCTCATATGCCATAGGAGAAGGTGAACCACTCATCCTATGCATATGCCAATCGTAGGGGAAGGTGAACCACTCACCCTGTACATAGCACACCACTAGGGGAAGGTGAACCACTCACCCTATGGTCGCTCATAGCTCTAAGAAGTACCCCAAGGTCCCAGGAGCTCCCAGAGCTCAGTGTTCAATTCATGCGGGACCCTCATAAGAGGGTCCTTCTACGACTCCAAGTCTCTCTTGGAAGTGTAACGAACTATCTATAATATAGAGAACAAAAGAATAATAGCAGGCATACGATGCATGCATATGATAGCTACATATGCATGTGTCGCATACACCACACTAGTATTTATATACTAAATTAACTATAAGTATTAAATATCATGACGCTTCTTCAAATAGAAGTTATATTCACCCATCAACACCCATATTGCTTAATGCATCATGACTAATGGGTAAATACTAAATTTAAAATGTATAACATAAACATAATTATAAAAGATAGATGTTAAAAATTAAGATAAATCTTAAAACATGGTTATATAATTATATATTTTAGATTATTAATAAATTAATAAAATGATTAGAAGAAAAAATAAACTAATTAAAGATCTAGTATAACCCTAGGACCTTTATATTAAAAAGAAATATAAAAAAAGAATATTAAACCAAAATTGATAATACAATCAATATACCTTTTAAAAGAAATATATATTACGTGACATGGGAAGGGTGTCACGAGGAGGTGAAGCGGTGGGTTATTGGTGGAAGGGCGGCCACCGCCAAGAAACAATTTATAAACCAGAGAGGAGTTTTGGGGGGCATTGGGGAAGAAGGAGAAAGAACAAAGGAAGGGATACTAAAGAAGGGAGGATCTTTATAAACTTGAGTTACCAACAGAAAGAGAGTTGGTTGTTCTGAGGTTTCTAGGCACGGGGGAATAGTTTTCTTCAACTGAGAAGCTTATTGGACTGAGTAGCGAGGTTCTGCTCATTTTGGCTGGGTGGTTTCAGTCTTTTGGTAACCGAAGTAGAGCAGCTTGAGGCATCATCAATCGCAGGAATACAAGTAGGTACTCTCATCAATTCTGTTAGTTAAATTTGTAAAATTTTAGGAAATTTATCACAGGCTCATGATGAAAAACCCTTTACTGTATTTACAATGGCTTTATAGTCTTTATAGGAAGGTTAAGAATTTGACCTTCCCCAAGGGCTTCGTGAGAATATCTGCGACCTGCTCATCCGTCTTGTTGTGTTGGAGCCTTATTGCTCCTCATTGTACCATATCTCGGATAAAGTGGTACTTGATATCAATGTGCTTGGAGCAGTCGTGGAACATGTGATTCCCCACTCTAGTTGTTGCAAAAGATCACAGTGGTATCCAACATGTGCTCAAATAGCTCACTGAAGACCTTCCTCAACCAAACAACTTCACAACAGGCCATACTCGCAGCAATGCATTTGACCTCGGTAGTGCTTAAAGCAATCGATTGATTTCTGCTTCCTGTTCATCCAAGATATTGAAGCAGACCCCAAAGAGAAGCAACACTAAGACGTGCTCTTACGATCCACCACACTACCAGCCCAATCAGCATCTGTATATCCCTGTAACCTCAAATTCCTGGCAATGTATCTCAGTCCATAGTGGATTGTGCCCCAGAGATATCTCAAAAGATTCTTAGCGGCAATCCAATGAATGTGATGAGGCTCAACCATGAATTGACTCAACGTGTTCTCAGCGAAGCATATGTCAGAATGGGAGATTACCAAGAACAGCAAGCCCCCCCACAAGTTGACAATACTCGGAAGGGTTCGCTAATCCGGAACCAACAACACTTCCACATAAATTCTTGAAGTTGAGTTCCATCGGAGTAGTCACGGACTTGCAATCCACCATCCCACATCTCTCAAGCAACTTCATAATGTATTTTCCTTGATAAAGGAGAATCTCACATGGCTTTTGCTAGACCTCCAGCCCTAGGAAGTAGTGCATCAATCCTAGGTCCTTCATCTCGAATTCAAAAGGAAACTCCCTCTTGCATTGATGAATGAGAGGGTCATCACCTATCGGAAAAAGATCATCCACATAAAGGCCAGAATGAGGGGCTTGTCCTTTTCAACCTTGAAGTATAGGTTCGGGTCAACTTCACTCCTTGCAAAACTCAGCTTCATAAGATAACTATCTATCTTCTCATACCAAGCCCTGGGAACTTGCTTCAACCCATAGAGGGCTTTAAACAACTTGCATACATGCATCTTACGATCTTGAACTTCAAACCCCTCGGGTTGTTCTACATAGACTTCCTCATTAAGCGAACCATGCAAGAATGCAATTTTGACATCCATTTGGTGTAGGCTCCATCCTTGAGAGGCAGCAAGGGCTATGATCGAATGGATAGTGGTATATTCGGCAAATGGTGCAAATATCTCATCATAGTTCACTCCTTCCTTTTGAGAGAAGCCTCGAGACACGAACTTGGCTTTAAACTTTTCAGCACTCCCATCAATTCCATGTTTGATTTTGTAAAGCCATTTTGAAGTGACCATTGACTTGTCCTTGGGTCTAGGAACCACATCCCATACATCATTCTTCATGATCGACTCATATTCCTCGTTCATCACATCCTTCCAAACTTGGTGCTTCTTGGCTTCTTCGAATGTACATGGCTCAAATTGTACTATGGTACTCATGGCAGCTAAAGACCCTTGGTACTTGTTTGGTTTCTTGCTTTCACGAAATGTCCCCCTTGGTGCAACATGTCTCTTGGCATCTTCAAGAGTATCTTTGAGCCACAAAGGTCTTTTTCTTGAAGTAGAGGGCTCATAAGGAGGTGGATCCATGGGATCCATCAGACCTTCAACATCGGGCATCAGATCATTTGTCGTTGTTAAAATTGGCAACGAGGGCCAAACTTCATGTGGGTCATCTTATTCATGGCTGATAATATTTTTATAGATTCCTCTCGTCGAGAGGTGTAGGATTGATCTAAAGATCATCCGATTCCAAGAAGTATTTATGGAGATATGAATTTATTTTGATTATGGAATTATTATCAAGCCGACCTACAACTCATGTAGGCTCAGAAGCCCAACAGTCGCATGATGCATCTATTCAAACATCAACAGTTGTGTATAAATACAGGAGAACTTTTCCTCATTTGCACTCACTCATCTCATCACATCTCTCTCTCTCTACTGCGCAGAAAAGAGACTCTCTCTCATACATGTGGAAGGAAGCTGCTGAACCTGAAGCCGCAACTGCAGATCCAAACTTTGACTAGCGTTGACCATCAAACCTCCTCTTCTGAACTGCATTGTAGGTCCATCTGGACCTCCTCTAAAGGCCGCATTTTTTGGTGGTGGAATCAAGCCGATCCGACGGTCGGTTTGCGAGATATCGACTGCCCTAGTTTTGATGATGAAGCCACTAATGCTGATGCTGCTGATCTAGGGTTTTCTACTACTGATATAAATAAGATTTATTGTACTATTTCTCTCTGCTAAATTATTGACGATAAAAGAAGATTTGATCAAAGGGTTTCCCCACACATTGTGGGGTTTGTCCCTGGCTAGTCGCCACATCTTGTGTCTCTTGTCTTGGCTTGTTTTCTGTTGATTGTTTAATGTTCTATCTGCACTTTACTTATGCACATGCGATTGCTAATCTATGAATAATAATAAAAAGAAAAGTAAATTTCTCTAAGGATAGAACATACCATAACTTAACATGGTATCAGAGCTGAGGTGAAGACAAACCCGAGCAAGAGCAAGAGCAATCACCAAAGAGAAGATTGGCAAGGCTATCCTAAAAGATCTATGGGGTCCTCATCGCTCTTTCCTGCCGAGGACAAGCTCTGTGAGAAAGCTGACTTTCACGGATGGAAGATGTCTATCGATCTAACCCTAGAAGATCAAGGAGTTGTGGACCATGTGAGAGGCAATATTGTTGAGCCTCCATCAAATGCATCTGCTGCTGCCAGGAACAAATGGAAAAGCGGAGAAGTCAAAGCAAAGAAGATCATCTGGGACTCGATTGACAAGCACTTGACAAGCACTTGGTGGCCTACATCTTTGACCTGAACACCTCCAAGGAAATCTACGATAGACTGGTGAGTTTATTTAAAGTTAATGATGCAAATCAAGTTTTGATTCTTAGAAATAAGCTGAAGGAAATTAAGAAGGGTAAAGATGAGAATATTCAAGCATACTTCTTAAGGATCACCGAAATCAGGAACGATCTCCTATCTATTGGGGAGACTATTACTGATAGGGAAATGGCACTCACGACTCTTGGAGGATTACCATCCGAATGGTACGTGTTCAGGACTACTCTTCTGAACAATAATGAAATTCCTGGTTTTGAGGAACTAATGGCTAGATGCATTCAAGAAGAAACAAGGGTAGAAGAGTAAGAAATGCCCATGCCTAAAGGTTCTCCTGCTGCCTTTTCTTCTCATGCTAAGAAAAGAAATAATTCCGGGACTAAATCAAAAAGAAAGGCTGGACCTAAGGGAGGAAGAAAAGGACGATGTTACATTTGCGATAAAGCAGGTCACTATGCAAGGGAGTGCCCTGATAGAAAGGACTCACACCGGGACGATGATCAAAATCCCTCTCATGGCAATCAAAGGAATGGAAAATTCAATAGCAAAGGTAAAAGGAATGTTGGAAATCAAGGAAGAGGACAACCATTCAAGAAGGCTAGAAATTCCAGGTATGAATCCAACATTGTTGAAAATAAGCAGGATGAATATTATCTACCAGCTGCTTTATCTACCTCTGCTCCTTCGGACTCAATGGGAATTTGGCTCATTGATAGTGGTGCCTCAAGGCACTTCACTGGTTACAAAGAAGTTCTCCATAATTTGATAGAGAAAGAAACTAACCTGGAAATTATCCTTGGAGATAATATGAAATATCCCGTGAAAGGTGTAGGCAATGTCTCTCTCAAATTGAATCAAGGTAATACGATCCACTTACAGGATGTATTATATGTACCTGACCTCAAAAAGAACTTGGTGTCCATCTTGGCAATGGAAGACAAAGGCTACAAGGTGACCTTCAACAATGGCAAGGTACGTGTATGGAAAAATAATGTTAAAGATGCCTTTACTCTTGGGTTTCGTGTTGATTCATTATATCAGGTCGATGGAAGTCCGCTAGGTGTCATGTCTTATGACACATCTCTTCAGTCCAAACTTTGGCATCAAAGGTTTGCCCACCTTCATTATAAAGCTCTACCCGATGTAAGACAAATGGTGACAAGGATGTCTGAATTCTGAGTAGAAAAAGAAGGTGTATGTCCAGGATGTGCCGAAGGAAAGCTCAAAAGGGGACCATTCCCCTCATGTCAAAGCAAGACCTCCGATATATTACAGTTGGTTCACTCAGGCATATCTGAGGCTAGCATTAAGAGGGAGATTACTACACCACATACTCTTGAGCAAAATGGTGTGGCGGAAAGGAAGAACCGTACGATTGTGGAAGTTGTCCATGCCATGCTCCATGATCAAAGACTTCCGAAGTTTCTATGGGTAGATGATGTAACAATGCCTGATGTGGAGGAACCTATGGATCCTATTTATACACCTGAGCCTTCCTCTTCTGGGAAGAGGCCTACATGGCTTAGGGGGCTACTTGATGATGCTGAAGGACATGCTGCACCCTGAGGAACCTTTCATGAAAGTAAGAAACCTAACAGGTATCAGGGATACCTGACCATCATGAGCACGATCATACAAAATGAGCCCTCATCATTCTCAGATACTGTCAAGCATCAAGTATGGAAGGATGCTATGACCAAAGAATATGAGTCCATTATGAAGAATGATGTCTCGGAAGTAGTTCCCAGATCCCTGGACGAGAAAATTGTCACTTCTAAATGGCTGTACAAGATAAAGCATGCAGCAGATGGAAGTACTGAAAAGTATAAGGCTCGTTTTGTTGCTCGTGGTTTCCACTAGAAGGAAGGTATAGACTATGATGTGATATTTGCACCTGTTGCCAGATATACGACCATCCACTCGATCATAGCCCTTGCGGCTTCACAAGGATGGAACCTACATCAGACGGATGTCAAGACTGCATTCTTGCACGGTTCGATCAAAGAAGAGGTCTACGTAGAGCAACCCGAAGGATTTGAGATTTCTGATTGAAAATATCATGTATACAGGTTGAAGAAAGCTCTCTATGGGCTGAAGCAAGCACCCTGAGCATGGTATGAGAGGATCGATAGCTACTTGATGAAGCTGGGATTCATTAGGAGTGAAGCCGATCCTAACCTTTACTTTAAGGTTGAAGATGACAAGCCTCTCATACTGGTGTTGTATGTGGATGACCTCTTTTTAACAGGTGCAGACCCTCTCATTCACAAATGTAAGAGGGAGTTGGCTTCTGAATTTGAAATAAAGGACCTAGGACTTGAAGTGTGGCAATAGCCAAGGGAAATTTTCTTATCTCAAGGAAAATATGTGGTGAAGATTCTGGAAAGATTTGGTATGGTGGACTGGAAGCCTGTAACTACCTAGATGGAGCTTGACTTCAAGAAGTTAAGTGGTAGTGCTATTGGACCTGTTTTACGAAATGCTACCGAGTATCGGCAACTCGTTGGAGCATTAATGTTCTTAGTGAACTCCCGTCCAGATATATGCTTCGCAGTCAACATATGGTTGAACCTCACCACATACATTGGATTGGTGCCAAGAATCTGTTGAGATATCTTCGTGGCACAATCACTTATGGATTAAGATACACTGTCGGAGATGTGAAACTACTTGGATACATTGATGCTGATTGGGTAGGCAATGTGGAGGACCATAAGAGCACTTCCAGGTGCTATTTCTCCTTGGGATCTGCTTTGATATCCTCGATGAGCAGGAAGCAGAAGTTGATGGCCTTGAGCACCACTGAAGTAGAGTATATTGCTTCTAGCATGGCCTCCTGTGAGGCAGTCTGGTTGCGAAAGCTCTTTAGTGAGCTATTTGGATTTACATTAGATACCACCGTGATCCTATGTGACAACCAGAGTGGGATTCATTTGTCAGAGAATCCCGTATTTCATGATCGCTCCAAGCATATCGATATTAGGTATCACTATATTCGAGATATGGTGCAACAGGGAGCTATAAGGCTCCAGCATATTGGTACAGATGAACAAGTCGCTGACATTCTGACAAAGCCCCTAAGGAAAGTAAAATTCTTGACTTTCCGAGAACAACTTGGTATTGTTCAAAGACCCTCCGATGAGGGTCCTGTATGATGCATTGAGCTCTGGGAGCTCCAAGGGGGTTCGAGGTACTTCTTGGAGCGACATATGACCACAGGATGATTCACCATCCCCTGGTGGTATACATGTACACCCCGTGGCAACTATGTAGCAGGATGATTGGTTCTCCTGTGAGGTCTGGATGATGTGTTCTCCATGACGACTATGTAGCAAGATGATTGGTTCTCTTGTGAGGTCTGGATGATGTGTTCTCCATGACGATTATGTAGCAAGATCATTAGTTCCCCTGTGAGGCCTGGATGATGTGTTCTCCATGGCGATTGTGTAGCAGGATGATTAGTTCTCCTGTGAGGACGGGATTGATTAAGTTCTCCTGTCAAGGCATCCTACCCATGCAGTCAGGGACTCATAAGAAATACCTCTCATATGATCAATGAGCAGGGAAATGAAGTTAGGGACCATAGTAGTATCGATGGACGCATCGCTGTATCTACTGTACTCCCTACACTAGGATGAACTTCATTTATCTGGGATCAATGATACTGGTCTGGGACCAGTGGTAGGAGTTGTACCCACTATGACGCTGACTTCGAGTCGGTTGAGACTAGTCCGAGACCAGTGGTACATACTCTGAGACTGACTTCGGGTCAGTGCAGTACTGGTCTGGGACCAGTGAGAGTGGTATATACTATGACGCTGACTTCGGGTTAGTTGAGACTAGTCTGGGACCAGTGGTACACTCTCTGAGACTGCGATACTGGTCTGGGACCAGTGGTACCTACTATGACGCTGACTTCGGGTCGGTTGAGACTGGTCTGGGACCAGTGGTACGCACTCTGAGACTGACTTTGAGTCAGTGGAGGATGATACTGGTCTGGGACCAGTGGTAGGAGTTGTACTCACTATGACGCTGACTTCGGGTTGGTTGAGACTGGTCTGGGACCAGTGGTACATACTCTAAGACTGACTTTGAGTCAGTATGATACATCCTCGATCATTTCTTCTTCTTCATAATTCGGACAAAAGCAGAGCAGAACAAAACAAAGCAAAGCAGAGCATAACAGAGCAGAGCAATACAGATCAGTACAGGGCAGAACAAGACAAAGCAGAACAGGCAGAATAGAGTAGAGCAGGGCAAGGGTCAGGCTGTACAGGGCAGTGCATTTGATGGATGAATAGTAGCGACCGACAGACAGATTGCAGATGAAGTTCTCCCTAGTTGAGAGGGAGTGTTAAAATTGGCAACTAGGGCCAAACTTCATGTGGGTCATCTTATTCATGGCTGATAATATTTTTATAGATTCCTCTCGTCGAGAAGTGTAAGATTGATCTAAAGATCATCCGATTCTGATAAGTATTTATGGAGATATGAATTTATTTTGATTATGGAATTATTATCAAGCCAACCTACAACTCATGTAGGCTCAGAAGCCCAACAGTCACATCTATTCAAACATCAACAGTTGTGTATAAACACAGGAGAACATTTCCTCATTTGCACTCACTCATCTCATCACATCTCTCTCTCTCTCCTACGCAGAAAAGAGGCTCTTCTCTACTGCGTAGAAAAGAGACTCTCTCTCACACATGTGGAAGGAAGCTGCTGAACCTGAAGCTACAACTGCAGATCCAAACTTTGACCAGTGTTGACCATCAAACCTCCTCTTCTGAACTGTGTTGTAGGTCCATCTGGACCTCCTCTGAAGGCCGCATTTTTTGGTGGTGGAATCAAGCCGATCCGACGGTCGGTTTGCGAGATATCGACTGCCCTAGTTTTGATGATGAAGCCGCTAATGCTGATGTTGTTGATCTAGGGTTTTCTATTGCTGATATAAATAAGATTTATTGTACTATTTCTCTCTGCTGAATTATTGAAGATAAAAGAAGATTTGATCAAAGGGTTTCCCCACACATTGTGGGGTTTGTCCCTGGCTAGCCGCCACATCTTGTGTCTCTTGTCTTGGCTTGTTTCTGGTTGATTGTTTAATGTTCTATCTGCACTTTACTTATGCACATGTGATTGCTAATCTATGAATAATAATAGGAAAGAAAAGTAAATTTCTCTAAGCATAGAACATACCATAACTTAACAGTCGAAGATTCATCCTTCTTTCCTGCATCATCATCCTAGTCCTTCTTGGGGATAGGAAGATCTTGGACTTTCCCAAGGGCAAAATCTTCATCGAAAGTGACATCATGACTTATTTCCACTTCTCTTTGACCAAACACATAGATTTTATAAGTCTTTGAAGTTTCACAGTAGCCCACAAACGTTCCTTTCTTCCCAGGTGCATCTAGCTTGTTTCTTTTCTCTTTTGACACATGAAAATATACGGGACAACCAAAAATTTGAAAATGAGAAACATCGGGTTTCTTACTGGTGAAAACTAATTTGGGTGTCTTGAAGTCCAATGCTTGATGCGAGCATCTATTTTGAACATACACAGTGGTGTTGGTAGCTTCTCCCCATAAGAACTTTGGTAGGCCTTGGTCATGAAGCATGACACGGGTGGCTTCTATGATAGTTTCATTCTTCCTTTCGGCAACACCATTTTGCTCAAGAGTATATGCAGTAGTGGTCTCCCTCTTAATGCTAGCCTCTCTACAATATTCATTGAATTCATTTGGCTCATATTCAGTTCCATTATCAGTCTTCAATATTTTGATATTCTTCCTGGTTTGATTTGTTGAAGTTTCTAAATTTACTTACTTAGAAACCCTCCATGCACTTTATCTGATCTATTCCTACCTACTTGTTATTTTTTTTAACAAGTTATTTACAAAGTAAATACTGAAAATAAACACCAGTGCATGCTCAATATATTACAGATCAGCAACTAAAAGAAACAAGAACAAACACACCACATGACATCATTATTTTTGGACCAATGTCCCCAGAAAAACCCAATGTGGGAAATCCAATGCAGCGATCTGAGGGTTTTCTTATTAAGCAATATCAGAGTACAATATGGGTGCCGAAACTGGCCTACCCAACAGAGAATTTCCTTAGCAGCTATACCTCACAGTTTGAGAGAAATCTCCTGGCTGAAACCCCGGAAAATCCTTCCAGCAGCTCCTCAGCACAAAACTGCTCTGCAACCCCAGCGTCTGCCCAAACTGGACTGTGTCAGCCCCTCTCTGTCTCACGCTGGCCCTGCGTCAGCCTTTCTTGGCTTGCGTCAGCTCTGGGAGCCTCTGCGTCAGCTGCGCTGGCCCCTCTAGTGCTCTGCGCAGCACTTGGCTGCCTCTACATGGCCCTACGTGAGCCCTTGCTGGCTCTGCGTCACCCTCCTTGGCTACTGTGCTGCTCTCCCGACACAATCTCTGCCTTCTCTGTTTCTCTGTACTCAATGCCCCTCAGTTACTCTCCCGATCACTGATTCTATCTCTCTTAGCAAACCCCGCTCTAGAGAATAGAATGACTGATCATCTGGTGTACTTCTACAAGTGACCCTCAAGCCTCCTCTTATACTTTTCCTGTTGACATCTCAACGACCGAGATTATGTCCTTAATCAACGGCTATGATTCGATCTGGCTTGATCCATGTCTTTTGGACCTCTCTAACAGAGGTTCATATTAATACACATTAATATTTTATTTTCCCTAAGTTTAGACTTAGAGACTCCATTAAAAATATTAATTATTTTAATATCTCTTGATATGTTTAGAATTTGTCGAAACCTTTTCTGGGTATTGGAGATCTCATATGCCCCAACCTCTCCACCAAATTTCGTGACTAGAGCACATCCGATGCTACCCCAAATCAACATGATTCTTGACCAAGACTTTGAACGAGTGGAACCATTTGAACACTTCATCCTTCTTTAACAAATAGATCCATGTTTTGCGAGAGAAGCCATCCACAAAAATTGCATAATACAAATATCCTTCGAAAGATGTTACGGGCAACATACCCGATAGATCAGAATGGACCAATTGAAGAATATCGGTAGTTTGACTTTCACTTGAGGGGAATGGTCCCCGTGTATGTTTTCCGGTTGCACAACCGTCACAAAATCCTTCATGATCTATGTTGAATTTGGGCATACATGTGACCATATTCCTTACATCAAGTAAGGCTTTGTAATGAAAGTGAGCAAATCTTCGGTGCCATAATTCAGATTGAAGAGAAGTATGGCAAGTCATTGCTCCCAATGTACTTCCTCCAACCCGATAGAGACCTTCTGTTGAAGAATCTAGGGCAAACATAAATTAGGGTGATTCTTCTTGACACGATAACAATTTGTGAAGCGTTTTTACAATTTATATTAGCATGATCTTCTTTCCATTATTAGTGTGAGTGATTACCTCATCAAACTGCTACCAAAAACAAAGAGACTAGAACACGAGATTAGGCTCTCTGCCAATGCTAAAACCTCTCTCTCTTGGAGAGGAAAACCCCACACAAAATTCTTCTTATAGAGATTCCAATTGACGAATACCAAGACCGTGACCGTTGACACATTTTGCCTCTCCAAGACCAAGACATCAATCCTCTTCTTCGTCACTGCTGGGATCATCATTTTAGCTGCACCTCTGAGATCAACACTACTGCATCACCAAGAACTTCATTACTGTTGCAATATCATTGAGAATATCATTGCTACACCATGACTGCTCCTTGAGATTATCACTAAGATAATCTCTGCACCTTCTTTGAGATCATGAAGATCATGACTGCACTTCACTGTAGGTTGAGATCACTGTGAAATCATGATCCTTGTCACTTATCCTTGCCAAGACTGACCCTCCTTGACTTGGTGATCACTGCTTCTTCCATTATGCTGAGACTGTAATAATCATGTTATTACTGCTTATGATCCTTGTCATTGTGACTGCATCTGAGATACATATTCATATTGAGATCACTAGGAGGCAGATTTGAATACTGTGTTATCCATTGAGACTGTATGTCTCCTTTCTCAGGTATGTCGAGAATCATTGTTATCACCAAAACTCATTTCATCAACATGGTTATGCTGAGACAGTATGTCAAGACAGTAATTGAGATAGTATATATATGTTGAGACTGTATTTCTTCTTCCATAGGTATGCCGAGTATATATATAGGTCCACCGAGTTTGTGACACTGAGATCATTGCCTTTCATCGAGACTACAGAGAGGACTTCACTATCATCAAGACTGCGGCTTACTGTCCATCCGAATCCTTGTCTGCCTGCGGTGACATCTTGTCCGAGATCATGCTAATCTAGGTGCAGGGATATGTCCGAGGTTGCTTCTGCCTGTACCCATATGAAGTATTAGACCTATAACCCATCTGAGGCCTGTTCCATGCCTTCCTGCACCCTATACCCATCGAAATCTTAGAGGAGAATTGTGAGATCTTAGCATGGCATTTGCGGATACCCTAGACAGGTATTTATAGTTGTTTGTGCTCCTATTTTGAGCCAACATGAACTTGTGAACCGACATGTCTTTCATTTGAGCTGACATGTCATTTAAACATATTTAATTCAATATTTGATGATCTTTGATTCGTTTTGCTTGGAGACTTCTTGTGTTTGCTAATGGAGGATTGATCTTGGTCTTGGAGGGCTGCTACACACTTGCATACATTTCCATAGGCTCATGAAGAGCTTCTTTACATATGCCATGACTCTTTGACATATAAATAAAATCCTAAAGACATCAATGTTGGAATTTCTAAGTTTAACCCGTTAGAAATTCTTTCTGTGCTATCTGGTTTATTTCTTCGTACTTGTTCAATTAGTTAACAAGTTATTTACCATGTAAATACAGAAAATAAATACAAGCACAATATCAACACATACATATCAGCAACTGAAAGTAAACAAGCACAGTATCAACACATACAGATCAACAACTGAAATTAAACAAGCACACAAGTGACATCGTTGTTTTTGGACTAATTTCCTCCGAAAAACCCAATGCGGGAAATCCGGTGCAACTATTTAGAGGATTTTATTATTATGCAATTTCAGAATACAATTTGGGTGCCAGAAACGGCTCACCCAATAGAGAATTCCCTCGGCAGTAGTACCTCTCAGTTGGAGACAGATATTCCGGCTAAATCACCGGATGAACAATCCCACAGCAACAATGCAGCTTCTGCTGCTCTGCATCACTCTGATAGGGACTACGTCACCCTATCCGACTCTCCAGCTCCCAGTCTGTCCCACGAAAAATCTCCCAGCGCTGCCTCTAGGCTCTGCGTCAGCCTCTCTGGGCTTTGCATCTCACACGCTGGCCCTCTCTGGCTCTGTGCAGCTCCTTGTTGCCTCTGCGTGGCCTCTGGCTTCCTCTGTGTGGCCTCTCGCTGGCTCTACGTCAACCTCTCCCAGCTTTTGCGCTGGTCCTCCCGGTACTAACTTTGCCTCTCTGCTATGTATTCACTGCCCCTCAGCTGCAACTCTGATCACTCACTCAATTTCCTCAACAAACCCTGCCCTAGAAAATCGAGTTCTTGATCTCTCTTGGTGTGTTCTCCAACTGACCCTCAAGCCTCCTCTTATACTTTTCTCCTTGGTCCATCAACGGCCGAGATTAAATCTCTAATCAATGGCTAAGATTAGATTTGGCTTGATCCATGACTTTTGGACCATTCTAACTCAGTTGTATATTAATACCCATTAATAGTTTATTTTTCCTAAGCTTAGGAACTCCATTAAAAATATTAATTATTTTAATATCTCCCAAACCAGTTAGATTCTTCCCAAACCATTTCTGGGTCTTGGAGATCTCATGTGCTTTAGCCTCTCCACCAATTTTCATGGCTAGAGCACATCCGATGCTACCGCAAATCAACACTCCCTCTTAGCAAGGACTCTGCTCTAGTAATACTCCTCACTGAGTATCACCCTGATAATCCAGAATCGGTCCCTGTGCTGATGCTAGGCCTCCCCGCCCAACATCCTTTGCACTGCTACATCTTGTACTGCTGCCCATGGCCCTGCCACTGCTGCATCTGTACGACAACTCCCTCTGCATCCGTGTTGCTACGCATGGCCTTGCCACTGCCATTGCTGCATCTGCATTGTATCCCCTCTCATCATGTTGCATCATGCTGCCCATAACACTGCCACTGCTAATCGCTGCACTGCAATTCAGTTATTGAGAAGTAAGTAACTGATCCTCCCAACTCGGACATCTCTGTCAGGCTAGAAACACTCCCGATGCTGAAGCTCCCTTTGTCGCTGACAAGTGCTCCCTCTACTGACCTCTGCACTGTTGCAACAACTCCATGCATCTCGCACTGTTGCCTCACACTGTCCCGGGACTCCTGCACTGTAGCACCCTCTGTCACTCCATCCGCATCCGTCTCTATCGACATCTGCCAGTCCTGCTACTCCTCTTCGGGGCACCCATAGCAAGGTATAATCTAAGAGGTTGGGTACCTCGAGAATCCTGCCCCTCATCGTCTGTAGTCCGTCTGACTATAGCTCGATGTCTCCCCACTTCCTCTCAAGTGGCGCATGAGCACTCATGGCATAATCGTCATCTGTCTCCACTTCTTTCTCCGCCCTCGCTAGTGCTGCCTTGGTCTCATAAGCCTCTCCCTTGCTCTTCTTCCTTGAATATTGGTTCGCATAGTGACCCAGTTCCCCACAGTGGAAGCACTTGACCTTGGAGAGGTCCTTCTTCCGTTTCTCTTGCTTTCCCGCAGATGCTAGAGCAACATCCTCCTCTTCCTCTTTCTTGATTCTGACCCCCTTACCGCTACTCCCTGCCTTGGTTAGCCGTCTGATCTCTTCTTGACGAAGAGCCACCCACAGTTCCTCCCAATCCGGAAGGTTCGACCTGCCCAGTAAGCTCTGGACAAATACCTCCCAGTCCTTTGAGACTGCGTTTAGTGCGGTCCTCACCAACATCTCCTCATCCGACATGGCCCCTATGGAAGTCAGCTGGTCCTAGATCTCTGTCAATCGCCCGAGGAAGATATCTATCTTCTCTCCCCTCTGCATTTGGTATGACCGCAACTGATTTTCTAGAAGCATCTTCCTCTGCACGGAAGTATGTTGATACAACTTCTTTAGGGCATCCCACATCTCATTTGCCATACCCTTCTCGGCAATATGTGGTACCACATGATCCTTGACCCCGTCAAGGATGATGCACTTAGCCCTGGCCATTGCCTCTTCGTACTTCTCATTTTCAGCCGGGTCAACTGGGATCACTATCGTTTTCAAGGCGAAGTGCTTGATGCAATACCTGTCTAGAATGGACAAGATCCTGGCCTTCCAGACTACGAAGTTGGAAGCTCCGTCCAGTCTATCTTGATCTCTCAGCCCATTCACTGCCATTTTGCTGCTCCTCTTTCGACTCTTTCGAGTCTCTCTACTTCCCTCCTGGAAGTCCTCTGTTCGACTCCTGCTGAGTCTCTCAACTTCCCGTCTAGAAGTTCTTGGTTTGACTCCCTCTGAGCCTCGATTTCCCTTCTGGAAATCTCTCTGCCAATGTCGAGATGCCCCTCTCCAATCATTTGTGCAACTGCACCACTGATCCAGATTTCTTGGCTAGAAATCCTCGACAACAACTCCCTCCACCTTGGTCTTGCCCTGTTAGGTATTGTTCTGACCACAGTACCCCACCAGCTTCGCTCCGCAACTCACCCACAACCTCCTATGCCTCAACAATCTGAAGGTCTGAGCCTCTAGGCTCTGCGCAATCCCGACACCAGCAAAATCTGCACCTCCTGGCCACAACATCGATCCTTCCTGACTGAGAAAGATGACCGGGCACTGCGTAGGTCAGGTCTGCTCCTCTCTGCCTCAGCGCTGATCCTCCTCCTGGCTCGAACTGATGACGTAGGCTCTCTGCATCACCCCTTCCTTGCTGCTTTCTGCTAGGAACAACTTCTGTCACTCGGGACAACTATTTCTGCTGTTGCTGCTCTGCTCGGCTGATGCCTTCAGTTATCCTGTGATGTGAAACCACGCTCTGATACCATGTTGGAATTTCTAAGTTTACGCTGCTAGAAATTCTTTCTGTGCTAACTGATTTATTTCTTCCTACTTGTTGAATTAGTTAACAAGTTATTTACCATGTAAATACTGAAAATAAATACAAGCACAATATCAACACATACAGAGAAGCAACTGAAAGTAAACAAGCACACAAGTGACACCGTTGATTTTAGACTAATGTCCCTGGAAAAACCCAAGGCGGGAAAATCGATGCAGCTATTCAGAGGGTTTTATTCTTATGCAGTTTCAGAATACAACCTAGGTGCCAGAAATGGTTCACACAATAGAGAATGCCCTCGACAGTAGTACCTCTCAGTTGGAGACAGATATTCCGGCTAAATCATCGGATGAACAATCCCACAACAACAATGCAGCTTCTGTTGCTCTGCGTCACTCTGATAGGGAGTGCGTCACCCTATCGGGCTCTCCAACTCTCAGTCTGTCCCATGAAAAATCTCCCAGCGCTGCCTCTAGGCTCTGCGTCAGCCTCTCTGGCCCAGTGTTAGCCTCTCTGGTCTAGTGTCAACATCTTTGGGTTTTGCATCAGCCTCTGGAGCCTCTCTGTCTCACACGCTAGCCCTTTCTGGCTTTGTGCAGCTCCTGGCTACCTCTGGCTGCCTCTACGTGGCCTCTAGCTGGCTCTGCGTCAACCTCTCCTGGCTTCTGCGCTAGTCCTCCTGGTACTAACTCCACCTCTCTGCTATGTATTCATTGCCTCTCAGCTACAACTCTGATGACTCACTCAATTTCCTCAACAAGCCCTGCCCCAGAAAATTGAGTTCTTGATCTCTCTTGGTGTGTTCTCTAACTGACCCTCAAGCCTCCTCTTATACTTTTCTCGTTGGTCCATCAACAACCAAGATTAAATCTCTAATCAATGGCTAAGATTAGATTTGCCTTGATCCATGACTTTTGGACCATTCTAACTCAGTTTTATATTAATACCCATTAATATTTTATTTTTCCTAAGTTTAGACTTAGAAACTCCATTAAAAATATTAATTATTTTAATATCTCCCAAACCGGTTAGATTCTGCCCAAACCATTTTTGGGTCTTGGAGATCTCATGTGCTTTAGCCTCTCCACCAATTTTCGTGGCTAGAGAACATCTGATGCTACCCCAAATAAACAATCAAGAAGAAGTCTTTGACCGAATGACACTTCTTGCTCATGAAACCCATGTAGCAAGATATACAAAAATAATTTATTCTCTTTATTACATAATTTTCAAAGATCATGTCATTATGAACACTGAACCTAGTTACACTTTCTTCAACACTCCCTCTTAACGAGGGAGGTAATCATAATGGTACTTGGTCATTCTCAATCTGAAGAATTTCTCATAAGAAGAATCAGATTTGCAATCCATCTGTTATAGCATCATTTCAACCAACATTGTTTCATATAGCAAGGCCTTGACTAACAACTCTATCTCTCACTTAGATCAGAGCATACAATGTTGGTGAGATCAATGATTGACAGATATGCATCATCATTGTCTCTCTTAGGATCATACCCACCTGTGTGTTCTCTGAGTATGCCTTACTAGGACTATTCTCATCTTGGGTTCCCAGCCCTCAAGAATATTTGTCCTCCTGCCCACTCTTGTCTTGGATGCCCTACTACATCCTCAAAGAATGTCAGATGCCAGATGATTACACAATCCTCCATTCTTTCTTCCAAACTGAAGATAAGAATGTCATGTCTAACTCTCCCTCTCAACCAGGGATGAGTTCCAAGTTTCTCTTCACTCAAAAACTTACTCGAGTTCCTTTATTCATAGGAACCTCACAGAGCTCCCTCTTACCTAATGACTCTATCATCAGTGCTTTATAGGGTCTTCTAGTTGATTGATGATCCAAGACTTCGATGTCATCAATGTAGGGTTCAACCATCCATCACTTTCCTCTGTCATGTCATTTCTTCTTTCTCGGAAAGTATCCTCCTTGGCTTTACATCTGGGGCTTCCTTCATCGGGCCATCTATCTTCACCTTTTCTTCAACGGTGATTCACAAGGTACATAGTTGTGACATCCTTCACAACTCTCCTTACCTTGGCCCTGCACACATACCCAGACTTTCTCCAAGAGGTCAGAAACCAAAAACAAATCACATATTACCTTTTTGATGATGGACTTTTCCAGTGACATCTTCTTGTAGGTATCAACACCCTGCATACATGTTGACACATCTCCCAATGATATGCTGTCAAGAGTCTTCATATTTTCAGACTTCTATCAGAGTCTTCACATCTTTTCGGGAGACTTCCTGGTCAAATCTTCCTGATCCTTTGGACGTTGATAGCCTTCATCATGGTTGCATATTTTACGATCTCTTCCATCCTCACACCTTCCATTCCTAGTAGCTTTCAATCAAAAATCTTCAATTGTAGTCAACTACTTCATACTTCATATGAGGACATATTATGTTGATTTCATCTAGTGTGACTTATGCCTTTCTGCATCCTTTCAGAGGAGGAGATCCTTTTCCTTTTGATCATGCTTGATCCATGTTACCTGCAACCATATGACATGACATTACAATATTAAATAAATACAAGCATACATACCTCATTTTACCTTTGCTTCTTCCAACAGCTTCCTTGATTGAAAAGATCTTCAATCCCTTGATCTGTTTCATTTCTTATGTCATCTCATGAATTCCATAAGTTGGATTTCCTGATGAAACACTTGCTGCCTTCCCAGACTAGGGGATCCTCCGTTGAGGTTTCTATCAGAGAATCTACAGGATCTTGCATATCCCCATCTGGCAAATGTTTCCTTTGACCTAGATGACTTCTTCCTTTCCTTTAATGTCCAATGAGATTTCCAAGAGCTATGTCCTTCATGTTTCTCATGGTGATATCACGAGCTCTTGTTTCTCATGCTTCCATGATGCCACAATGCATCTTATTATCATGGTCATATCTGCAAAGGATTTTGGAGTCTATGATAGGATCCTTTTGTGAGGGACACCATCTCACTCATAGTAGAGGTCTGGTGCTCCCTCTTTCCTTGGTCATTTTCTTCAACTTCCTCCATCCTTCCGGCGATATGAGCTCTTTTCCATAATCTTTCCATAGTACTAATCTGTCTTGAGAACTTCTGAGGCCATAGAAATTGGAAAAAGGCCGAGAAATCTCAATAGGAATGACGACTGGAAAATTAGCAGCTGCTGGATCCCTGCCCTTTCATCATAAACCCCGTCCCCCTGTCCCCGCCCCTTGTGTTGTCCTTTTAGTGAGATCTTCTCTGTTTTTTCCTCCTCGTCTTCTGGATCGTTTGTTTTTTTTTTTATTCCTTCTCTGCTCTTCGATTTCTCGTCGATTTTTAGTAATTTATTTTAATTTTTCTAGTTCTCTTCTAGATTAAAAATAAGAACAGAATGGTTCGGTTTGAATAAGTAATAAAAATCCTTTTAATTAACATAATGTATAAATAAATAAAATCTTTTCACCAAAACATAAATGTAGGTAGTTCAAAGGTTGGGAACTAATTTATCCCGTGTCATATAATTAAATAAAGTTAATTTTGAACCAACTAACTAGAAACAACTATATAATTTTTCAATAACTTGAATCTATTTTCCTAGTGATTCTAAATTGTTACATTTTCTATTATTTAACTAACTATATTAGTTATACTCTTAATAAACTTTTATTTAATTTTATTATTTCATATTCTATTAATATTATAATATTATTATTTACGCCTTTATATATAATTAAATAAAGTTAATTATAAATATTAATTTAATTAGTAATATTAAGTTAATATTATCTTATTAGTAACTAATATATTCTTTCTCCTAGGGGTTGTAATTAGGAGAAATGGTTACATCAATTAACGAACTAAATTAGTTTTTCTTTTAATAAACCTTTATTAATTTTTATATTCTATTATAACTTTTTATATAATTAGTAATTAAATACAATAAATTACTATTAGTCAATTATGGTAATAAATATAACATAACTAACTTATGAATTAACGAAACTTTTTTTTTCCCTTTCCCTATCCCTTGGTCCATTCCAGTCAAATATAGCAGTTGTCCCTATCCCTTGGTCCAGTCCAGTCAAATATAGCCGTTTCCAAGTCAAATATGGCAGTTGGATGATATTCTTTCTCTATTTAACATGCAGCCATGATCTAGTTCTTCAACTTGTCTTGACGATGAACCACACTTGTTGGTTCGAAACGCGTTGACAAATGATTGATGATGTGATTTACGCCGAAACCCCTCTCATAAACTTGTTATGAATCACAAAACCCTAAATTCAACAATAACTTCCATTATCTTTCTGCACATGTTTAAATCTTTTTAACCTTCAATACTTTTGTCTATAACTTGTCCTCCTTCCATCTTGCATAGATACCACAAGTTGTTGTATGAGGAAATTTTCATGTCCCAAGGACACTTGCCATCTTGCTTATTAAGAACGTAGATGATTATCTTCTTATAATCTTTTTCAGATCTCCAATTGAGATCTCATGAAGATATTTCTTCATTATTTGACACCTTCTTTACTGCATTTTAGAGAGTATATCTTCTAGTATTTCATATATTTCTTATCTGTCTCCTTTCTTGCTACATAGAGATGAGAGGACTTTTAAGAGTTCCTTCTCATGATTTCAAAGGAGATCTGTTCACTGAATTCTCTTCTCCATAAGGATTCTGTCAATCCTTCTTATTCTATGCAAGGACCTTTGATGATTAATTTATCTATGGAAGTTCTTGCATTCATGAAGTCATAGAACCAAACTTGATTATAGAATGAAAAGATACTTACTTCAGATGTGAAGATGAAATCTTCACCTTGATCATGTTGGCTGTTGTTGAGGCAGATTCATTGATGCTTTCTTTTGATAAGATCCTTGCTGTAATGACAGGAAGATTGTCTTCAAGCCTCCTTATGATTGAGTTGCTTGTAATATGCAGCACTAATGATTTGAGAAGATAAATCTTTAACATGTCATTGACCAAAATTGTGAGAGGCATCAGAACTGTTGCCACGGACCAGAGTTCTGAATGCTTCATCTTCAGACTGTTAATCTCCAAAACCCTTGCTGTAGATGACTGTTGTTGTAAACTGCTTCCTAGGGTTCCAAGATGATTTGAGATCCTCCGAGCTGCCTTATTTAGATGATGATTACTTGAGACAAAATCTCTTGCTGATGTAGACTATTCTTCTTGATTGCATAGACAGTAACCCTTGTTATTATACACTGCTGTTGTAGGCTGATCTTTTGATCTAGGGTTTGATCAAGATGATTCTTTAATGTAGATCTTGCATGTCTCTTTTCTGCCCTTTCTTTGGCCACTGAACCTTCCTCCTCTGATACCATGTTGAAGAATCTAGGGCAAACATAAATTAGGGTGATTCTTCTTGACATGATAACAATTTGTGAAGTGTTTTTACAATTTATCTTAGCATGATCTTCTTTCCATTATTAGTGTGAGTGATTACTTCATCAAACTGCTACCAAAAACAAAGAGACAAGAACACAAGAGATTAGGCTCTCTGCCAGGGCTAAAACCTCTCCCTCTTGGAGAGGAAAACCCACACAAAATTCTTCTTATAGAGATTCCAATTGACGAATACCAAGACCGTGACCCTTGACACATTCTGCCTCTCCAAGACCAAGACATCAATCCTCTTCTTCGTCACTGCTGGGATCATCATTTTTGCTGCACCTCTGAGATCAACACTACTACATCACCAAGAACTTCATTACTGTTGCAATATCATTGAGAATATCATTGCTACACCATGACTGCTCCTTCAGATTATAACTGAGATAATCTCTGCACCTTCTTTGCGATCATGAAGATCATGACTGCACTTCACTGTAGGTTGAGATCACTGTGAAATCATGATCCTTGTCACTTATCCTTGCCGAGACTGACCCTCCTTGACTTGGTGATCACTGCTTCTTCCATTATGCTGAGACTGTAATAATCATGTTATTACTGCTTATGATCCTTGTCATTGTGGCTGCATCTGAGATACATATTCATATTGAGATCACTGGGAGGCAGATACGAATACTGTGTTATCCATTGAGACTGTATGTCTCCTTTCTCAGGTATGCGGAGAATCACTGTTATCATCGAAACTCATTTCATCAACATGGTTATGCCGAGACAGTATGTTGAGACAGTAATTGAGATAGTATATATATGTCGAGACTCTATTTCTTCTTCCACAAGTATGTCGAGTATATATAGATAGGTCCACCGAGTTTGTGACACTGAGATCATTGCCTTTCATCGAGACTACAGACAGGACTTCACTGTCATCAAGACTGCGGCTTACTGTCCATCCGAATCCTTGTCTGCCTGTGGTGACATCTTGTCTGAGGTTGCTTCTGCTTGTACCCATACGAAGTATTAGACCTGTAACCCATCCGAGGCCTGTTCCACGCCTTCCTGCACCCTATACCCATCGAAATCTCAGAGGAGAATTGCGAGATCTTAGCATGGCATTTGCGGATACCCTAGACGGGTATTTATAGTTGTTTGTGCTCCTATTTTGAGCCGACGTGAACTTGTGAACCGACATGTCATTTAAACATATTTAATTCAATATTTGAAGTCGACAATGATGATCTCTGATTCGTTTTGCTTGCAGACTTCTTGTGTTTGCTAATGGAGGATTGATCTTGGTCTTGGAGGGCTGCTACACACTTGTATACATTTCCATAGGCTCATGAAGAGCTTCTTTACATATGACATGACTCTTTGACATATAAATAAAATCCTAAAGACATCAAGAAGAAGTCTTTGACCTAATGACACTTCTTGCTCATGAAACCCATGTAGCAAGATATACAAAAATAATTTATTCTCTTTATTACATCATTTACAAAGATCATGTCATTATGAAGATACAACATAAAAACATATGCAAAAGACAAGCCAAGACAAGAGGACACCAGATTTGGCGAATACCAGGGAAAAACCCCAATGCGGGGAAAACCCTTTGATCAAATCTTCTTATTATTATTCAATAGTTCAACAGAGAGAGAGAGTACAAAAGTCAAATAGATTAGGCCAATACAAAGTCAAATCAGCCTTGTCAAATTCTACAATCAACTGCAGTCAAACTTCAACCCTAACCAGAAAGTCAATGCTGGTCAAATCAACAACAAGTCATCTCCTTTGAAGCTCAGTCAAAGGCATATTAATTTGCCCTTCATCAAGAGTCAAAGTCAACCCAAAACAATGCCACAAATGCTGGTCAAATTCAGTCAAACAACAGTCAGCCCTACAGTCAAATAACCCTGAAGTCAACATTGGTCAAACAGTCCCAAACACCTCAATTTCTGTGCCAATTAATATGGCCTCAAGAGAGCGAAATTCTGCCCCAGAAAATGCAGTCAAACTTGGTCAAAACGACAATGGTCAACGCAGGTCAACAATTTGAAATTTTCGTCCTGTTTCAGCCCCAAAAAACAGTCCTCCTAGCCACACGTGTGAGAGAGAGAGAGAAGATTCCCAAGCTGTACGAACCAATCTGTTGTGGAGAGAGAAGAATGATGAAGTGAGTGATGTCCAAATGAGGAGAGAGGTCTCTTCTATTTATACACTTTGATGTGGGTGAAGAGACACATCAATTGAACTTCTTGAGCCTACATTAAGATAAGGCTGACCTTAACAATTTGTACATGTGAGAGAATAAATTCAAAATCACATTTCTGCTTGTCCGAATGAGATGATTTTTATATCAAACTTGGACCTCTCGAAAAGAGGAATCCAATGCAATAATCATCTCCATCATATGAGCTGTCCCAAGGTGGAATTTGACCCTAGTTGCTAATTTTAACAGATTTTGATAAGATGGGAAAGCTCAAAAGCAGAAGCACAAATTCGTTGTTCAGAGGGAGCAGTTGGACAAATCTCTGGAGGCTGCACAGAGCCTAAGCTAGGCAGTGCGAGTTGTTTAGGGAAGTTCGATTTTTCAGTGCAAGTTGGCATAAAAATTCGGCTTTCTAGTTGAGTGATTCCAACAGGCAGAGGGAGCAACAACTTAGTGATTTTCGTTGCGCAGATTCCTTGTTTGGGCGCAGAAGGATTTTGCAGTAGCAAAATCAGCGTCGGGTGGAAGAGAAATGCACATAGAGAAACTTTCTCTCAGGGGGTTTTAAGTTTTAGAAATTCGATTCTCACTCTAGAAGGGAGCGCGTGTAGTAGATTCAACAACCGAGTAAGGAGAAAGAGGGAAAGTTTCGACTAGATTCAAAGATGGCCACAACTGGGCTTAGAGATTAGGATAAGTTGGAGGGAGCCTCGAACTTTGTCATTTGGAAGGCTAGGATGTCCTTCTTGAAGGATGAAGATGGCTTGAAAGCCTATGTAGATAATGTGGTGGTATTTCCTAAGCATGCAGATCAGCTGAAGGAATACAGGAAAGAAATGGCGAATGCCAAGCGGTTGATCTTGGATGGAGTCCCAGACCATATAGTCTCACACGTATCTGGCAAGAATATTGCTATGGAAATGTGGGACGCTCTCAACCAGCTATATCAGAATTCTTCCAAGCAATAGAAGATGTTCTTGTAGGGGAGGTGCCTCAACCATCAGAGCTTGTACGTTTGGCACTAAATAGCGTCTTCAAGGAGTGGCGGGTCTTTGTCCAAAGTATCTTGGGCCGAGACACATTGCCTAGATGGGACAGGATGTGGTCAGACCTATCGTAGGAGGAGATGAGGAAAGCTCTAATAAAGAACACGATAAGTGGAAGCAATAGTAAGGGCACGGAGGGTGAGAAGGAAGAGGAGAATGTGACCCTAGCATCAAAGGGTCCCAATCAGGGACAAGGGGAGAAGAAGAAGAAAAAGGACCCATCTAAGGTCAAGTGCTTCGTGTCACGTGTGTGACGAGTTTGGCCACTACAGTACGGAATGTCTTTCAGGAAGAAGGACAAGCAGGAGAAGTAGGGCTAGGCGGCAATGTCTGCAAAGATAGACAAGTTGTCCTCTAGACTAGAGGAAAATTTCGCCATGTTTGCAACTATACCTCCAGGAGTGAGGTGGGGTGATCAGGAGTTATAGTCCCAGAGTTGCAGAGGAATAGGTAGGGTCCATTGAGGTGTCTTCCTCATGGATCATTACATAGCTACAGGGACCCACAATATTCAGTAGCAAGATGGATTAGTGTTAGTTGATGCAGTCAAATTCCCAAGTGACAGTTGCAGACTAGTTGCAGTCAGGTGCTGAGGAGCGCAATGCAGTGTTGACAATAGAGCAGGAGGCTTAGTGGCAGAGTCAACAACAACACAAATTCCTTAGTGGGCAGTGCAAAGGCTAGTAGCAGTCAGATGCTCAAGACACAGATGCTGCACAAAGACACAGTTGATTCAATATTTTGGATGCTTCTCAGTTGCAGTGCAGATGCAAAGTTGGCAGCAATATAACAGTGTCAGCGGTAGCACAAATGCAACATTAGAGTTGCGCAGTAGTTGGTGGGCAGTGGAAGGCAGTCCTAGTGGCTAGACATCAGCAGCGTGACAAAGGGTGACACAGAGACAGGGTGTTGTAGCAGTAGTGCAACACTAGAACACCTTCCTCGCTAAGAGGGAGTGTTAATTTTTGTAGCATCGGAGGTGTTCTAGTTTCAAAACTTTGTGGAGAGGTTAAAACACAAGAGTTCTCCATAACCTAAGAATAGTTTCTGGAAATTCCACCTAGAAGTATCTCAATTAGATTATTAACCTATTTTTAAATATTTCCTAAGTTTAAACTTAAGAAAAGTGGTTAATTAATCAGTATTAATTGAGAAAGGTGTGAATCATCTAGAAACTCACACGGATCGATCTAGAAATTATCTCAGCCATTGATTATGTTTTAATCTTGGCCATTGGAGTCTCAATTGGAGAATATAAGAGGAGGTCAATGGGTAGATGGAGAAAACACACTTGATACACTTGAGATCGATTTCCTTGGGTAGTACAATTTTCCAGAGAGAAGTAACAGTTGTTGGAAGAGTTCGAGCCAAAGAAGGGAAGCAGAGACAGAGAGGGGCAGAGGCAGTGAATTTGGAGGAAGATTTCTAGTTTCCGAGAGTACATTGCAGAGAGGCAGAGATAGTCACAGAGAGGTTGCACAAGGGATGCACAAAAGCCTCTAAGAGGCAATTCGATTTGCAGATTTGGAAGGATGTTTCAAAGTTCCAGAGGCAGGAAAATTTCGCAGAGGTTGAGAGAAACCTTTCCAGAGTCAGTAGTAGGCTGAGGAGGTAGCTCAGTGTGACATTCATGGAACAAGAATTTGTGATTGCATAGAGGCTATGCAAAGGGTGACATGGGGCAATTTGTGGAAGGGTTTAAGAGGCCAGTCTTTAGTGTCGAATTGCCTGTGGGATGAGGAAATTCCTCACTAGATTTTTGCCAATATTTTCTCTGCAGGATTGTCAGTTTTCGGCATCCAGATTGTACTCAAATTATTTCGCTGTTGCTTAATAATAAAAACCCTCAGCTGTTGCACCGATTTTCCCAAGTTGGGTTTTTTCGGGGACTTTAGTCCAAAAAAACTGTGTCAAATGTATTGTGTGTGTGCCAGTATTTTCTCAGATTCCAGTTTATCTTCCGCAAAATTTAATTTGGTGAAAATTGCAGTTGTGAATTATTTGTTGTTTGTGTGGGAAAATAAATTGTTAGTTAATTTACACTTAGAAAAATAATTTGCAGTTGTTGCAATAGTTGGAAACTTTCACATTGGTGGTGTTGATTGTTGAACTCCTTTATCCTGGCCTCAACAAAAATGTACCCTTCACTCAAGTCAAAATCATTGATCATGCATGTTAAGTCTTTTCTACCATATTATAAGGCTTGGATTATTCAGTTTGATCAAAATTGGGCAATGTTGGCTAATATCCCTAGAGAATCGAAGTAGAGGCAAAGGCTAGACAAGAGGAGAGGAATCTAGATTCTAGATGGTTGATGCTCGAATAATTAATCATTAATGTACTATGGATGCCATTTCTATCTTGATTTGTGTACAATATGCATGCTTTGATATATTCTGCAACTAATTTGGCAATCTAGAATTTTTTTTTTAATATATATATATATATTTCTGGGATGCTTTGCATCTGAGGATTTTTGGAAAGTGATGCTTCCAATGCTTCGCTTCCAAAAAACATCCTCGCTTCGTGGAACATTGCACGATACCCTCATTTGGGTGATTTGTGCATTCCTATAGAAAACAACCGTTGGAATAGACACCCAGGGTATGTGGCCCATCTGAACCAGGTTGCGAAGGAGTAAATTTTGGCAGTGAGCTCTCTTTGGTATCTAATTTGTGGCAGTAATTTTTTGTTCTTGTTCTTGATATAAGGACCGAATTTGATACACTCTGACAACATGAATCTAGCCAGAGATTGCAAGTCTCATCTGTGGTAGTTGGTGGCTCCCATCGTAGGCACATCCAAGGCAATAGACAACGAAATAGCTTTGATCAGAGCAGGCAGCGGGGAAGCTAAGTCAAGTGGGCACATAGAACAGTAGCAGAAAGGAAGTTGTAAGTTGGTAGTTGTTAACTAGTATTGTAGATACCTGTGAAAGGAATATTATTATTCTTAATTCTGGGCACCGTAACAGTGCTAGGAAGTGAATTTTGGAAGTTGTAAATTGTTGTGTACAGTTGGAATTGCTAAAAAATGAATTACCTGTTTATTATTATGCACTTTTTTGTGTCGAATTGAATCAAGGGGTCACGTATTATTGGTGCAATATACCCTTATGCTCTTGATAACCCCAAGGGGAAAATTTCCCTAGTGACATTATGCAATGTAACACCCAAATAAAGTTGCAGAAATGGCGATGCTCTTTTTTAACACTAAGTGTACTTTTGATTTGTGCTGAAAAGCCGCATGCTGTATGCAAACAATCAATACTATATGTGTGCAAGTGCATATGTGTTCTCTTTGTTAGTTTTTGTAGCATCAAATGTGTTCTAGCCTTGAAATTTTGTGGAGGCTAGAATGCGCAAGATCTCCAAACCCAGAGATCGATTCTGGAAATTCCCTAGAAATGACTTAATTAGATTATTAGTTAGCTTTTTAAATATTTCCTAAGTTTAAACTTAGGGAATATGACTAATTAATCAGAATTAAGTTATGGTGTGAATGTTCTAGAAACTCACTTGGATCGACTTCAAGTCAATCCTAGAAGTCGATGGGGCTTGGAGAAATCACTTGTGCAGTTCGATTTCATGAGCAGATCGATTTCCTGAGTAACAACATTCAATTACCGGAGAGAAAGACAGAGAAATTGAAGCAGTGAGAGAGGGGTAGTGACAGTGAAGCCGGAGGAAGGATTCCAGTTCCAGTGAGTGCATTTGCAAAGAGGCAGAGAAGCCATAGTGAGGTTGACGCAGAGCAGCGTAGTAGCCTCTAGAGGCAAAGTCGAATTGATGGGCAAAAGCAGAGTTTCGGTGCCAGAAGCTGGGTATAATTCCAGAGGCGAGGAGAGACGTTTTCTTAGACAACAAATGATCAGATGGCTTGAGGAGAAGCTGTTCCGAGTTGAGTGCAGTAGCAACTGCACTAGGGTGACGCAATGACTGCGTAGAGGCAGTTTGGATGGCTCAATTTGAGCTAAGGTCAGTGCCCGGATTTGCTAGTGGAGTGAGGAACTTCTCCTCACTATATTTTTCTTGCCAGTATTTCTCTATAGGATTGTCAGTTTTGGCATCCAATTGTACTCAGATTATTTCACTGCTGCATAATAATAAAACCCTCAACTCCTGCACTGGTTTTCCCAAGTTGGGTTTTTTCGGGGACATTGATCCAAAAATAACTGTGTAAATTTATGTGTGTGTGCTAGTATTTCTTCCAATGTTTATTTCTTCCGCAGTTTATTTGTGTAGGTTGCAGTGTGATTAATTCAATATTTGTAGAAATAAACAGTAAATAAATTGTTAAGAATTAATTTAACAATTAGGAGAATTATTTCTAGTTGTTGCAATAGGAATCGGGTTTCCAATTTTTCACATGGTATCGGAGAACAATTGATTAGTCGGAGAGCTCAATACTAAAGGAAGAGGGATTTTCACTATTCATTGAGGGTCAGTGGGTCGAAACCCCAAAGGTAACGTAGTCACCTTGCCCAAGAGGTTGAATTCTTGAGGAGAATCGATTTTTTCTGAGAGGGGGATAGAAAATTTCGACCTCTCCAGATCAAGGGTTTCCAGAGGCAGAGGTAGCAACCAGTGTTTTTCGTAGAGCAGATCTCTAGTTGGATGCAAAAGTTTTGCAGCAGTTTGCTAGAGAAGAACTAGCGTTGAGAGGAAGAAGAGCACACATTGAGGGAAAATTTTCCTCAGGGAGCTTCTAGTCTCAAGAAGTTTGAATTCCCTTGCAGATCAACAGTCATTGTAAGCAATTTTCCTCACTCCAAAAGGGAGTGCAGATAGCCTAACAACAACTGAGCATAAGGGAAGAGGAGATTTTCGACATTGTTTGAGATGGCCACTGCTAAACTTCGAGATTAGGACATGTTGGATGGTGCTTCCAACTATGTCATCTGGAAGGAAAGGGTGTCCTTTCTTCTGGATGAATATGGCCTGAAACCATTCATAGATGCAGTGGTAGCTAAAGGAGTACATAAAGGAGATGGCGAGGGCGAAGAGATTGATCCTTTGATGGTGTCCGGGATCTATTGTATCACTAATAGAGGCCAAGGGAATGACCAAAGAGATGTGGGATACACTTTCCACGTTGTACCAGGGCACTTTCGAGCAATGGAAGATGTACTTAGAAGAGAAGCTGAGATGCACCACGATGTAGAAAGGGGAACACATAGACCCTTTCCTCACCAGGATTTAGGAAATCCGAGACCAGTTGTCAGCTGTTGGGGCAGTGCCTCAACCCATAGAGCTAGTGCGCTTGGCACTAAATAATGTCTTAGAGGAGTAGCAGGTATTTGTCCAAAGTATCTTAGGCAGAGAAACCTTGCCAAGGTGGGACAGGATGTGGGCCGATTTGTAGCAGGAGGAGTTGAGACAGACCTACTGACAAACTCCTTTAGTGGCAGCAGCAGCAGATCGAAGAAGGTGAAGGAAGAGGAGAATGTGGTCCTCACATCAAAGGGTCCTAGTCAGGGGTAGGGGGAGAAGCAAAAGAAGAAGAAGGACCTGTCAAAGGTCAAGTGCTTCAAATGTGGTGCGCTTGGATCCACTACAGTACCTAGTGTCCTCTCAGTAAGAAGGACAAGGAGGAGAAGAAGGCAGCATCAACAAAGATCGATAGGCTTTCCTCTAGGCTGGAGGAAGACTTCGCCATGTTTGCTAACATACCCCCAAGAGTCAAGTAGGGTAACTTGGTATTGTAACCCTAGAGTGCTATAGATGGGCAAGATTCTTGAGGAGATCCACCTCTTGAATCAATACCTTGCTACGGGGGCACACATTATTTTTGTAGCAGGATGGATCAATGATAGAAGATGCAGTCAGATGCCATAGTGACAGATGCAGAGTCTAGTTGCAGTCAGATGCTGGGGAGCGTAGTGCAGAGTTGACAGCAGTGCAGAGTTAGCAGCAATGCAGATGCCTTGGTGACAACGCAAATACCAGCAATAGTCAGAGACTTGGGTGACAGATGCATTATACTGATCATAGTTGATTTAGTATTTAGGATGCTACTCAGTTGCAGTTGTTGCAGTTGCAGCAACAATAGATGGAGAAGAAGTTGCAGTGAAGATGTAGTGTTGGCAACAATTTAGTAGAGTCAACATCAACACAGATGCAACACATATCAGAGTTACGCAGTGGTTGGTGTGCAGCTGTAGCTAGACATCAACAGCGTGACAGGAGATGATGCAGAGACAAGGGGTTGCTACAGAAGGCAACAACTCTAGAACACATTTCTCGCTAAGAGGGAGTGTTAGTTTTTGTAGCATCAGATGTGTTCTAACCTTGAAATTTTGTGGAGATGCTACAATGCATAAGATCTCCAAAACCCAGAAATCGTTTCTGGAAATTCCGCCTAGAAATGACTTAATTAGATTATTAGTCAATTTTTAAAATATTTCTTAAGTCTAAACTTAGGGAATATGATTAATTAATCAAAATTAATTAAGTTATGGTGTGAATGTTTTAGAAACTCACTTGGATCGACTTCAAGTTAATCCTAGTAATCGATTAAGATCTAATCTTGGTCGTTGAAGTAATAGAGGATTATAAGAAGAAGTCGATGGGGCTTGGAGAAATCACTTGTGCAGTTCAATTTCATGAGCATATCAATATCCTGAGTAGCAACATTCAGTTGCTGGAGAGAGAGCCAGAGAAATCGAAGCATTGAGAGAGGGGCAAGGATAGTGAAGTCGGAGGAAGGATTCTAGTTCCGGTGAGTACATTTGTAGAGAGGCAGAAAAGCCACAGTGAGGTTGATGCAGAGAAGCGCAGTAGCCTCTAGAGGCAAAGTCAAATTGTTGGGGAGAAGTAGAATTTCAGTACCAGAAGTTGGATAGAAGTTCCAGACGCTAGGAGATATGTTTTCACAGACAACAGTTGATCAAACGTCTTGAGAAGAAGTTGTTCCGAGCTGAGTGCAATAGCAACTGTGCTAGGGTACGCACTGATTGCATAGAGGCAGTTTGGATGACTCAATTTGACCTAAGGTTAGTGCCTGGATTTGCCGGTGGAGTGAGGAATTTGTCTTCACTAGATTTTTCTTGCTAGTATTTCTCTGTAGGATTGTTAGTTTCGGCATCCAGTAGTACTCAGATTATTTCACCGCTGCATCATAATAAAACCATCAACTGCTGCACCGGTTTCCCACGTTGGGTTTTTCCGGGGACATTGGTCCAAAAATAACTGTGTAAATTTATGTGTGTGTGCTAGTATTTCTTCCAGTGTTTATTTCTTCCACACTTTATTTGTGTAGGTTGCACTGTGATTAATTCAGTATTTGTTGTAGCAAACAGTAAATAAATTGTCAAGAATTAATTTAACAATTAGGAGAATTATTTCCAATTGCTGCAATAGGAATCGGGTTTCTGATTTTTCACTCTTTTGATACATACATTACTGCATTTAAGATATATAAAAATAGATGTGGGGAAATTATTTTATCTTCAAACATTTCATAAGGTCTTGTTTGGAAATCCATTTGATATATCTACCCATTTCAATAGATCTGGAGTCCAAGGCAATGAAAAAGCGTTGAGCATAAAGGTAAAATTATTGCCAAGTATTTGTCCAGTTAAGAATGACACTACAATTCATGTCATGCTGATTGTATGAAAGTGCACCTAAACTTAACACTTCAGCAATTCCTTATAAACCTGTTTCTTTTCTCCAATCTGAGACATCATCTTTAGTCATTGCCTGAAAATTCCAGCTCATAGTTTGGGCAGGTTTAAAACTTATTATCCTAAAAGGTCTGTCATTTACAATGATTCTTAAGAATTCCAATTATGATTAGGGAAATGTAGCCTTACAAGCACATGTAACTGGAACTATGTGCTTGATGGTCAACTAAAGTTTAAACTTCCAAAGGATGGGCTATCTTTAAATATCATTTTGTTTGCAGCCTTCCATATTTACAAAATCACTTCCCTAGATTTACTGAAGGATAACCTTCCTAATGTGCATCTTGAATCGACCATTTCAAATCAATATATAAAATCTTAAAATTCTGAGTTTAAGTTTAGAATTTAAAGCCATTGGAAAAGTAGAGAAATTCACATAATCAGTGGGACAGAAAGATTTTTCAAAGGATTGACCATCTAAAATGAGTTGATGGTGCTTACAAACTAAACTAAAACGTGTTTGACAAGGTATAAATTCAGTTGCAATTTCATTAATACCTCAGTGAATTAATACACCCATTTCAAATTATCAAACTGGTTGACTTACTATGTATATCTGTCCCCGGAGACCATGCAACTTGCATTTCTTGCATTCACCATCTGATTTATTTCAATTGTATGCCAAATTTCTTTTACATGTTAAAACTCTTTAAAATATTTTGCTATAAGGGCAAGTTGAGTGAATTACATCTATTGTCGCAAATAAAATCTGGAGAGGAAGTGCAGCTTTTAATCCCTTTGTCCTCCTCCATTCTGGAGCTTCTTCCGCAGGCTTGACACTCAGATATAATTTACCTTGAACCTGCAGCTCCCAATTAGCAAAAGGAAAACTATAAATATGAAAACAGGTGTAAATATTTCATCTAATTTTAGATATTGACATCACAAATTTCTATTGGTTTCTAACTTTCTAGTTCATAAAATAAACTAAAATTATGCCTTAATAATAATATAAAAGGAGAAATGAAAATGAAGTCATTAAAGTATAGATAATACTTGCATTAATAAAATAAAAATGATCCAACGTGGGAGAGAATAAAGAAAATTCATAAAACCAAACATAAATTACAATGAACGATCAATGGATAAATAAACAAAGTCTAGTATTAAATTATATGGTTAACATCATATTGCAAACCCAATCTGCAAAACTTATACCTTGACTCACATTTTTCCCAAGGAAAACCTTGCTGGAAACCCAAGGAATGCTTCTGTGCATCCGCGGATGGCATCCCTAGTAAATCCATTGGCGTGGACCAGTGCAACTCACCTGGGGGATTCAAACTGGGCATCTAATGGCATGGAACTAGCCAAATGTCCATCAACATTGGTGACAACCAGTTGAGCTAATCCCTTTGGCTATGGCTTGTCCATGTATTTATCAAAGTATTAGCAGGTACTGGGAGAAGAAAATTTTGATAGGTCCAAGAAACACCTGATGATCATACACACCAGCTTACATATACACTCAAGTCCTAAATGGTTTTACTGCTAATCACAGTATTAAGAGTATTCAGAAATTGATAAGAAAGCAAAATAGTAACCACGGTCCACAACTTGAGGGTGTCTATTGTTTTGTTGTTGCTTTGGGCCACAGCCCCCTCAACTCAGATTTTTTCCAAGTTTCTGGAGGTTATTCCTACAAAAGCTAACAACTTTATACTTAAGGAAGGATGAATTGCTTATAGAGTCACTGATATTTTGCCAACATAAAATTTGACCATATAATCAATGTCAAACTCATCAAGAAGCAAATTCCAAGCTGATGCAAGTTGAAAAAAACTAACTTAGTATGTAGTGATGGAGAGAAAGGAATTAGTCTCCTTAAAGATTGCATTGAATCCCTTCACCAGGTGTGGTTTCTTAAGCAGCCTACGGGGGATGAATTGCTTATAGGGTCACTAATATTTTGCCAACATTAAATTTGACCATGAAATCAATGTCAAACCCATCAAGAAGCAAATTCCAAGCTGAGGCAAGTTGAAGAAAACTGACTTAGGATGCAGTGATGGAGAGAAAGGAACTTGTCTCCTTTAAACAGTGCATTGAATCCCTTCATCAGCCTCTTGAGTGACTTTAAAATTCCTGCTACTGGTCAGCCTTGTTAGGAGGGCTCCCCTCTATAGATTTTCTCTATTATGTTCAAGAACTACTTTAAACAGGCTAAAAGAAGTATGCCCAAAGATATTTCCTTACATTCTCACTTCCTTTGTAAAGTTTTTTTCTTTAATTTCCTACTAACCTGGACTATAATGTGAAAGCATTAAGGAGGAAAATTTCTAGAGTTTGAATCACTGTAGTAAATATGACCAATCCTTGCTACATTTTTTTTGATAATTCAATGCAAGTATCAGAAGTCTACTCAATTGATTTATATATCAAAGAATGCTTAGGTTGGGGGATTGAGGTTTTCAAACGATACCCAAGGGGCCTCATTGTTGAATGTGTTCATACATGGTGTGCTTTTATGTGGTAAAAATACGTAGTACATTAGGCTTCCTTTATACTGGGACCTGTACATATGTTCCGTGAACTCTTTTTCTATGTTAAAATCCCTAAAATTGCCAATAGGGTTCAGTGCCATGAAGTTTACTAAGGTGCAATAGGAAGCCATGATTACAATGTGCACATTGCTATAGCTTAAGGTAGTCATGGTCCTAGTCTAAGTTGCATGATACATGGAAATGGAAATGCGATATATATATATATATATATATATATAATGTGCTATTTCAGAAAATTATGTTGAGACTTTGAAAGAAAGCATTTCAATTTTAAGTTTTAACATTATGATTTAGAATACATATTCATGTTTTAAAAGAATTTTTTTTATTTCTAGAGGCTTCTAGAGATCTCCAATTTTTTTTTTATTAAAACCTAATCTCTAAAAAAAATAATGTTTAATCCAAAGCCAAAAATAGGTCACATAAGTGTGCCATATGGCTCTATACACATTGCAAGGATGTTGAAGCACGTTGTACATATGGAAAAACTTGGTGTACAGCACCTGAAATGCGTTTCAGCCCCATTTTGGAATTTCCATACTGAAATGTGGCTGGTATGTGGAGGGTCCACGTTTCCTGC
Organism: Pinus tabuliformis; assembly: GCA_031772625.1. Taxonomy (NCBI): domain Eukaryota; kingdom Viridiplantae; phylum Streptophyta; class Pinopsida; order Pinales; family Pinaceae; genus Pinus; species Pinus tabuliformis. The sequence continues at coordinate 102,491,648 of CM062804.1, forward strand.
GACATAGGTCCCAGTCCAACAACAACCTAGTAATGCTAATTGGTAAATCCTAAAGGAAGATATTGTTATCTTGGTCTAAGAGGCAATTCCTTGGAGTCCTAAAGATAGTACAATCCTAGTTATTGCTTATGCTATGTAGTAAGTCCTTAAAGGAATATACCTTACTCCATTACTATTTAGTTGGAAGTGAAATCAATGTATGACAAAAGTTTGTCCAGAATTTATATTGCTAAATGGTGATTAACATTAAGCTGATATGATTGATAAGGTTCATTGACTTGATGGTGTTAGAAAATCAAGTGAGACACTTGTTTGTTCTAACACAATAGCTTGTTCAGCTAAAGATAGTAATCGTGAGCATGCTAATAGTGGATAACCATGAGAGCTTCATCTCAATTGCATCTATCTATACAGTTTCTAGTTTGAGATAAATGGTGAGAGAACACAATAAGTGCTCCTCAAGCGCTCAAGACAAGATCACAATGCTGGGAAGCTAATTTACCTGTAATTCATAAGCCCCCTAGAGAGATATTTTCTTTCATAGGATCTGACCTATGAGTGTTTGGCCAGGCCTTTAGCATTCCTTAGATGGCTGGCATTCTCATATCACCAACATGAACCTTGGCAATTCCACATTTCAAAATTTGATATGAGTTATGATGATCATATACATTTCAAAATTTTCAGATTTGAAGTAAAGAGGCATGGCCCCATTTTGCAATAAATTGGAAGCAAAGTTTCTTGTTCCTTTAGATTTCTCATGCATTCAAGGATGTCCACATGAGTTCCATTGTGAACTATGGAAGAAGCATGCTCTAAGATTCTATGGAAATCACAATGATTTTCTACGTTTTGTTGCTTCTTTTATGGGTTTTATTGAAAAATTTAATCTTGTCCATGCAGATGTAATTATGAAAATGTTTGAACTTTTTATGAAAATACATGCAAGGGAATGGTATGATGGACACAATCTCAATGAGATATTCTCATTTTGTTATCTCCTCATAGTTTTTCAAGAATTTTGGATTGCTGTATGTAATGTTCCTAAACAGGAATGTAAGTGATGTACAAAGCATGCAAACAATCCGGCAATCAGAAAAACGAAATATACATTAAGCACCCATGGAAACACTGGAAATAGAGAACTATTGAGCCATTTTATTACTTCTTCAGGGGCAAATACAATAGTAAAATAGAATGGTGCACCTGGGCTTGTTTCAATGGACAAACATGACAAAACTCAGGTGAGAAAATGCTGAACTGAAGGCTGCTACAACTGCTGCACCAAACTGAACTGCATTGCTCCAAAAAACTGCTCTGTCTGCTGACTTCGAAGGGTTGGAAACACTGCTTCCCGTCCTCAGAAAATTATGAGATTTCAGCTCCTTGCTCCTTGGCCTAAACCCAGAAAAACCCACGAAGGAATTGGCCAACTGTTGACCTCGGAATTTTGGCCCAAATTCTCCTTAGCTCCTCTAACTGCTGGCTGAGTCGGGACCCCTGTTTGACCCCTTAGATCTGCCTAGAAAATTCTATAAATTTAGAAGTGTGATCTTTGCCCGAAACCCAAAAAAACCCGGAAAGGGTTTCCCTTGGTTCCAACCTTCAAAAATTGACCCTTCACAACTCAGCGCTCCTCCAATTTTGAATTCTGTTACTGTGACTGATCCTATCAATCTCTGCTCTCCCAACTCCAACAATTCTCCTCAAATGGCTCTCCAAGTGATCTCCTACTTCTCCCGGCCAGCTCCAATGCTACAATTCCTTCCTCCAACTCCCACGTGAGCATAGTGATGGCTCTTTATGGAGGCCTAGGTAACTGTAATTCAGACTGCTGGGATGTTGGCTCTGCTGGCTCCAAACTTGCAAGAAAGGCTGGCCCATTGCTGCTCTCCCAATCCTCTAACTCTCCCGGCAAATGCTTGATCACTGATATCTCCAAACTCCCCTTGCGTATTCTCCAGCTAGTCAGAAATACACACTCTCTATTGTGGCTGAATGGTAGTGTTGTAACACACTCCCGGAACTCTTGAAATACTTATGGAACTGCCTCTTTAGGGCAGGCACGGATGGTCCCCCGAAGTAGATGTTGAATCTCCTGCTTGAGAGATTCGTGGCTAAATAGCGGGTTGACTCAGCTAAACAGTAGAGTGAACAGTTAAGTAATTTTGATTGCAAGGTGTAAGAATGAATCCAAAATGAGAGTTGCTCCCTCCTTATAACTCCTTGGGCCTCCCTAGTCTCATGTGGGCCCCTCCATCCACCTATTCGACTTTCCCTCCAACCTATTCGAATGGGCCAATTCGAACTCCCATGTGGGTGGCCCCCACATTCCACTAGCAACTAAATAAAGTCGAATTGCCTCCTAAGTCCCTAAGTCGAAAATGATGGGATCTCTTCCTTAGCCAAAATTGTGCAAAATTGTGTAGTAGCACCCTGTTACAAATGTGTTTGAAAAGGGACATGACACTGCAAAGGATCAAAGAGAAGGGCTAAATGATGCATTATTTTGGGATGAAATTTGGGGATGATATGATGTTTTCATATGAGAGGGACCCCTCAAGGCCTCTCTTGGATAAAGTGCAAAAGTGAAGCATTGTTTTTCTTGGTTGTGTATGCTAGAGAAAGGTATGGATTCTGGAAGGCTAGATCAAGAAGAATTCGTTAGTGTGCAAGAGCTTATTGAATATTCTACTGCAACTCCACATGAAGACAAAGACAATCAAGAGAATGATGCTAACATTGAGGAGTTTTGGAATCATGGGCAGTCACATGGGCTGGATTTTTTTGTACAAAAATTGAATAGCTTTCTCTAGCCATGTGTGACAATGGATATTGTGTATTTTTTGGATCATGTAGGGCAGATTTTTGGATACAAATTTTCAATTTTTTCCAGTTATACATGACTTCATTTCTCCATCACTTCATGCATATATTTTTAGCTGAAACCTAAGAAGCATGACACATATAGTATATTAATACATTTCATGAGTCGTTGGCCTATCCTTGGAGTATTCTATGCATGTAACATCATGCAAATAGAGCAACCTTGTATTATCATGAAGCCATGGGTCATAATTTCCGTAGTTGCCCACTCCATGAAGCCATGGTTCACCTTGGTCATAAATTTGTGGATGCCATACGATATGGCATAGTTTTAGTGACATATGAACCCAATCAACTGCCGTGTGGTATATCTTCATGCTACAATTATGAAGATCACAAGTCAACCTTCAAACCAATCAATAGATGGGGTAATGTATTATGGAGCCATTTTCTTGATTTGAGCTGATATTTGAGGGGTGCCATACAACAAGCATGGGGTAACATCATGGCATCAACCTACCTTTGTTAAACAACTATTACAAGTGACTTCAGTTGGACATGGTACGAGGATTCAATTTATATTATATGATAAAATATGGCACATTATTCATGGAGCCATAATTATATGTAGCTGTTACCACACAATCTAGCAGGGCCTTATGGAAGGGAAACCTAAGGGACATCTACTAGACTAAGTGACAACAATGGGACAATGACCCATTGTCACCTCAGTCAAAGTCCCCTGCCCTTTACAGACTTTCACCGATGAGAGGAGGCCCAGTAGGAAAAGAATCACTTGGGATGAATAGATCAATGATTTAGGTGTGAAGTGATTCCACAAAGTCCATTCAAGAAGAGACATAACAAAGGATCAATTTGTCAAAAAAGCTAACACGCTCTCCAAGAAAGACCTTGATGTGAGAAGATCAAGACCTAGGGTTTGAAATATGCAATGGTAATATGTATTCCTAAGGTCAAGACTCTAGGAGATGAGGTAGGACCTCTCAAAGGAGCTCTATGTAATGAACAAAGTTCGCACTTCACAATAATCTTCAGAACACTTGGTACACGAAGACATCCACTAAGGATAAGAAATATATATATCGAATAATGAATAAGAGAATTGATATGAGATGTGAGATGATATATTTTACAAATGAGGGCTTGCTTATATACCTAGACAGGTGCCCCTTCATGAACAGTCATGTCCCTAGTGACATGGCCCTTATATAAATAATTATTGTTTAGTTTATTCATTATTTATGATTATTATTATTTATATAATTTATATTATTTTTATATATTTGTTATTCATAACATTGCCTTCCTCTCAAAAAGCTTTGTCCTCAAAGCTTATTGCTGACAAGGCGTGTCTTCTGGTTCTTTGCCTTGTAATCTATCACATCTTTTGAAATTCTTCGAATTGTCAACTTCGATGATAGGATCCTCTGAGTGCTAAACAAAATTGTCGAACTGAGAAAGGATCTGACCATCCTAAATTAATCTTCTGTGGGATCTTGTGGAACTCGATACTTCATGTGAATTTTTATCACAAGACTGAATTGCACTGGCATTAGTAGTCTTCGGAACATAAGTTCATTGTTTCTATTCTGAGTGATACAGATATGCAAACTGATTGAGTTGTCTGCTCTTGTGATTCAGATGTCGATAAGGAGTTCTTGTGGTTTGATTTTCCCTTATTATGCATGTGGCAATTTCCAGATTTACATCAAACACTGATGTTGTTGAGTTGGTTACATAATTTTCATTTCGATTTTTCATCCTCTGAACTGCAGCATCTAAATATGTTTTGACTTCAACTGGCTTGTTATCTTCTTGAGTTGTGATATTCATTGGATCAATATTCGCTCCTTTTTCTTCAACTTGAATTTTTACATTTGAAAATTTTGACGGTTCCTTCTTGATAACATGTTGTACCTTGTTTTCCAATGATTCCTTGTCCTTCTTAAGCTTCTTAATTTGCATCAGTAATTTTTCATTATGGTCTTTAAGCCGAGAAACTTCTTCATTTTTGTCAATGGTGATTTTTTCGACTTCCCTTTGCATATTTTGTATTGCTTTTTTACTTTCTTGAAAAAATACTTTTGAGATATCTTGTATGTCTTCTGGTGTTACTGAATCTGATTCCAACATAATGTTCAGTAGTGTTATTTTTTTTCTTCTTGTAGGAAAATGTTAAAAAATTCTTCTATGTATTTAGCATGAAGGACCCTAGAGTTTCCATCTAGGGTGAACCCAAAATAATGTCACCTTGATCACTCCATAGGGGTTGAACAGAGAATTGTGATATAAATGTATAATCCCTAATGCTTAATTTTAAATCAGTTATTTCATATTGCTTTTTGTCCAAGAAGTCTAATTTTTTGATTATATTTGACTTAGGAATCACTAATAGGTTTGCAATTTTAGGGGTTATATAATTTTAATTTTCGGCAGGAGAGATAGAAATAATAACATATTTTCCTGCTAGAGTCCCCTTAATTCTAAATAGCATAGGGGCATAACTTAATGAAGTTTCTAGAAATCTTCCTTTCCTTTTCATTATAGATTCCATTTCCTTCTCATAAGTTATTGACTCCATTTTTGTTTTGTTGATAATTTCCTCAAATGATACTTTGTTTATGAAAATGAAATCTCCTGAAACTTTTTAACTTTATAATTTTTTAACTTTTAGGTATTTCACTTAAAAAATTTCCCCTTAATTGAAGAGTAACACCTTTTTTATGTTTCTTTTTTGTTTTGATTCTCTTTATAAGCATATACTGTAAAAATACTATTATAATATTACCTATATGTTGGGAGCTAAACTTGCATGTTTTTACGTACCTTTTTATCCTATTTTCCTTCACATTTGCACTCCTAACTAAGTTATTTCATATCCTAAATTGCGCAAATATACCTCTAATCATGTCTTTATGAATTAATTAACCATTGAAGCATAGTGTAAAGACTGTCCTAAGTTAAAGAAGTTCTTACCGAACTGTAAAGATTAATGAAGCTGTGAAACGGTATTAATCTATTTGATGGAGTACTTACCTGATCTGCCACTGCTGTTGCGCTGATCTGCTGTAGAACTTCTCCGTTACCGAATGACCAAACCACCCAGCCGAACCGAGTATACCTGGATACTCAATACAGTATGCCTCTCAACCGGAGCATACCGTTCCCCCGTGCCCAGAGACTTCAAAACAAGTAAGGCTCAATAGTTCCGAATTACAAGCAATATGGATAATTTCCTCTCCTTCAGCACTCTCCTTCGTCCTTCAACAGCCCCCGGTTCCTTTTTCCCACTCACAGTCCCTCCTTTAAATAGCAGAGGTTCCTCCCTCTCTCCGCATCTGCTCACCGCCTTTATGGAAGGATAAGATTTGGTTAGGCGGTGGCTGCTTTGTCATGATATCTACTTTTAATTGAATCAGATCCTCACCATATCGAATGGTGTCATATTAATTATGACAGTTGGTACTTTATTTTATAAAATAGTATAAGACCATGATGATTTTAAATATTACAATTTACTTTATGTTTTATAAAATGTCAAGTTTAATCATAAGGTATATGGGTTTAGTTTATTAGTACACATTTTGGGTTATATATGTAACATATGAATAACCTCAACTATATTTCTTACTGAGTGTGTATTCTTCCATTTACGAGAATTAGGCATTTAATTTACACCTTTGATAATTAATTCATTTATCTCAAATTTAGACATTCTCCATGAATAGTCGATATATAGTCGATGTGTATATATATTTATATATACTAGTGCAATGTATATGATGCATGCATATGTAGCTACCATATGCATGCCTCACATGCATGCTAATATTGCTATGCTGCTCGTGATTTGAGATGGGTTGTTACACATAGTCTAGGGGATTATGACCAAAGCGCTTGCTAAACTTCATCTTATGTGCAAATTTCCAAGTCAAATGGCTAAGTTTACACAACGAGCTATTATCGAACTGCAGCTGTAACAACATAACTGATCCATGCTTCCTCTTTCTATCTTTTGCATTCAGTTTTGGGCTTATTACAACCTTCATGTAAATCACAGGCAACAATTACCTTAATCTCAGGAACTGTTTTTGTATAAGAAAGGATAGAGAGTTTGAAATAGGGGGTTGGAGACAAGAGAATTGAGCTTTGTAACAGAGACTTTTACATTAATGAAATTTACAGTTTTTTGATCTTTCTTTGAGTTCGTGAGTTCATCACAACCTTGATCAGGGAGTTGGGCCCACTCTCCTGATCAGGTGCTGTTGAGATAGTGTGTGCTAGTTTCTTTTCCATGTATGTATTTCTTTGTTGTGATGATTTGATGTAATTGCTGTTACAGTGAATTATTGCTATCATTTCCATTGCTGTTACAGTTAATTATTGCTATCATTTCCATTGCTGTTACAGTTAATTATTGCTATCATTTCCATTGCTGTTACAAATTAGTTATTGCTGTCATTTACAATTGTTGTTACAGTTGTTTATTATTCGTTGATGAATTCTCGGTCAATTCTGGGCTGTACAATTGTTACCTGCATATATTTTGTGCGTTAGCCTTGAAATAACCAGTGGATCCCGGATTGATAATTAATGTGGGAAAGGGTTGAATAGTTTATTCGCACTTGGACACCAACATTTGGCGCCATTGTTGGGGATCAAACCCGGGTCATCTGCGTGACAGGCGGAAAATCGGCCCCCGCAAAGTCTTTGGGGTTTTCTGTGACTGCGGGCTTGCGGTGACAACTGATTTGTGGGATTTCTCTCATACTTAGCTATTTTTCTTCATTTGTTGGGTTTTTCCATGGTAATCTTCAAAGTGCTTTAACTGTTACTCCAGGAGTCCATTTTTGGACTTCTATATACCATTGGAAAGCTTTTTATGAGCACTAGGCATTGGAGGGGGGTTGATCGAGCTCTGAGATCTTCTGTGGCTTGGGACAATGGCTCCAAATTTCACTGCTCTTGGGCAACCTTGACCAATTGAAATCCACAATGCAATGAGTGACAACATTGGCTCAACTGGGGACAGTGCCTAGCTAGCAAAGGTGCTGAGGACCTGTAGATTAGTAGCCTTTCCTTCCATTGGGCATGGAGTTATTCTTAAACAAAATATAATTCTGTGAAAAAGGACTTTTTGATAATAAACTAAAAAACTCAAATAACAATTTCAACACACACCGGATATTTACAATGAGCAAGATACAAATATCTCTAATTTTGAAAATAAAATTTAGGAACTGACCATTTACATGCAGTTCCAATAGTTCACCATCCAAGTTTTCAAGCATGTAAGTGTTGTTTCCCCTCTCTTTTGCAATCTTGAAGGGGCCCAACCATAGTGGATCAAATTTCCCATGCTTGCCTTTGTCTTCTCGCTTGACATCCCATCTGAGCACTAAATCTCCTCGTTGAAGAGGACTGTCCTTAGCCTTCTTGTCAAACAGAGATTTCATCCGTTGTTGGTAGTTTGACAGTTTGGTCCCCACCTGCTCTTTGTTCTCATGAAGCTCCACCAACTGATTTATTCTTCTAGTCAAAGCACTAGGCTCTTCCTCAACTTCTTGCAACAACTTAGCTACTGGCAATGCTAATTAGATAGGTGTCAGTGTCCAAGTGTGAATAAAACTATTCAACCCTTTCCCACATTAATTATCAATCTGGGATCTACTAGTTATTTCAAGGCTAACACGCAAAATATATGCAGGTAACAATTGTACAACCCAGAATTGACTGAGAATTCATCAATGAATAATAAACAACTGTAACAACAAATGGAAATGACAACAATAACTAATCTGTAATAGCAATGGAAATGATAGCAATAATTAACTATAACAACAATTCAATTCACAACATTTACATCAAACCATCACAGCAAGGAAAAGAAATACATACATGAAAAGGAAACTAGCACACACTATCTCAGCAGCACCTGATCAAGAGAGTGGGCCCAACTCCCTGATTAGGGTTGTGATGAACTCACGAACTCAAAGAAAGATCAAAAAGCTGTAAATTTCATTAATGTAAAAGTCTCTGTTACAAAGCTCAACTCTCTTGTCTCCAACCCCCTGTTTCAAACTCTCTATCCTTTCTTATACAAAAACAGTTCCTGAGATTAAGGTAATTGTTGCCTGCGATTTACATGAAGGCTGTAATAAGCCCAAAACTGAATACAAAAGATAGAAAGAGGAAGTTTGGATCAGTTCTGCCATTACAACTGCAGTTCGATAATAGCTCTGCCAGCTCGATGTGTAAACTTAGCCATTTGACTTGGAAATCTGCACATAAGATGAAGTTTAGCAAGTGCTTTGGTCATAATCCCCTAGACTATGCTTCAATGATTAATTAATTCATAAATACATGATTAGAGGTATACCTGTGCGATTTAGGATATGAAATGACTTAGTTAGGAGTGCAAATGTGAAGGAAAATAGGATAAAAAGGTAAGTAAAAACATGCAAGTTTAGCTCCCAACATCTCCCCCCAACTAGTCTTTCTGCATGTCCTCATGCAACCTGTCACCTTCATAGGTCTGGGTTAAATTGACTGTGATCAGCATGCAGTTGAGCAAGATCATATTTTTCGGCCATATCTGTCCCTGGGGGTTTGTATCCATCTATTAGTAAGATATCTTTCCACCAATCACTGTTCACATTGTAGGCAGGAGTGTATTGATCTGTTGGCAACCAAAGGATGGGAAACTGGAATCTCAAGCCCATCCAATGAACCCCTCGAGTATGGATGCAGGCAATATAACGTGGCAATCTTTCTAGTGCTCTAGCATAGTTAGGGGCCCCGAAAGGTTCCCGCACTCTGACAGCTGATGATGACAACATCCATCTCCTCTGACAACTATCCAGAGCCTCATCCTGACAAGCAACCACCTGTGTCGTGCATAACCTGGTGCACCATCTCTGAGTTACCAATATCTTTTCTGGATGCCCCTCAATCCTCAAGAAGGTAGCATGCCTATTATAAATAGTGCTAGACTGACAATGCTCTCTTCGAATAAGAAGAGGCCTAGTGGATTGATTTGCTTCAAATGTATCACTAGCCTTCTTCCACTTGACTTGATTGATGGTGTAGGACGTGAAAGCTCTCAGTTGAATATCCCCTACATAGGGGACTGGGTTGAATGCTTGGTCATCTCCCAAGAAATAATCATGCATATACAGTTCACATATTAAGTGTTGGTTCAAATGCAGAGAAACTGTATAGGGTCCTCGATTTCATGGCTGATTTCGAGACGAATACTTTCTAGGCAAAAGAGTGTTGGAAATAATACTGAGAGGGGGGGTGAATCAGTATTATCAAATTCTTTTCAATATATCTTCCAGATTTATACTTTAATTTATTCTTCAGATATTGATCATTAATTTGTATGTCAGTACCATATAATAATGAGCAAAAACAGAAAAACAGATAGTCACACCAAAGAACACCAGATATAAGGTGGAAACCCAATGTGGGTGAAAACCACCTGCTGCAATATGTCTCTATCTTCTTTCAATTAGAAACTTCTTTTACAATGATTTTGCACTGGTGCAGTCCTTTACCAGTACGTAGGCTACAACCTGCAGAGAGCTACAACCCTCTCTCGTTTTCCAATCTCTCCTGGAAGGGAGCTACAACCCCCTTAGCTCTTTTACTTCTTTAAGGACCACGTTTCATTAATTTTCAGACTGGATCCAAGAATAATCATCAAGTACATGTGAATCAACCAATCTCCTTATACAATCAAACCAATGAACCACCCAACTTCTCAGAATGCTGTAAACAGAAAACCAATACCAGTAATCTAAACCCAGAACACTGCAGCAATAGATAAAAGGCAGCCAACAAATATTTCAAGAAAAGTCCGCAACTTCACCAATATAAACCTGCGGATATCCACAGCTCTTCTGTGCCTGAACTACGCAGATCCGCACCTGGTCCTTCTTCTGCTCTGCGTACCTCCGCACCTACTCCTTCCGCTGCACTGTGTACCTCAGCTCAGATCCGCACCTGCACTATCTGCCTGACAGCGTACCTCCGCACTGGTCCTTCTGTTCCTTTGCGTACCTCCGCACTGTGCTTTCTGCTGCGTTGCGTACCTCGCACTAGTGCCTTCTGCTTTGCTGCGGACCCCCGCACCTGCGCCTTCTGCTGCGCTGCGGACCTCCGCACCTGCACTGTGGATCGCCTGCGGACCTCTGAATAGAGCCAAATTAACAGTCCTCCAATGTGCCACAGACAGTCAGATCCACAGATCTGATCATGCGCTCGAGAGATCACGACCTATCAATTGATTCGCCTTAAATTTCACCTTGATTTAGATCTAGCTTTAAAAATCGATTACCCAAAATTTCAGATCTTAAGATATTCAAATTTCACAAGTGTATAGTCAAGTGATCTCCTTTCCTTTTTATAGGCAAGCCCTTATTCAAACCATGGGACAAAACCATCGAAAACCAATACAAGGGATCCAAACCGGGGTTCAATAATTTAGATCCTATACCACGGGCCAAAACCATAGGATCATGAACGACAGGCTAAATACCAAGGGCCAAACATAAGAAACCCCACGTGTGCGCGCTTCTCTGCATTGGAGTGAGTGAACTGGGGTCCGCACCTTCTGAACGGAGCACCTGCGGGTATGTCCGCACTTCTTGGTCGGCGTACCTGCGGGTCCGCACCTTTTGAACGGTGCACCTGCGAACCCCTTATTTTCCATCATTTTGAGAGCCTGAACAGAGTTTTGCCACTTGAGTGAGTTGCCATCAAGTACAACACCTGTGCCATAGCGCCAAACCTGAATCATAATGCCAACAATCTCCCCCTTTGGACTTGATGGCAACCTCAAGATCCTCAACGTCATTCTCCCCCTTTGACATCAAGGGCAAAGGGTTATGCTCCCCCTGAGAACATGCTTAGTCTTTGCTCTGCTGATCATGCTTCCCCTGACTGTAGACCAGATTTACAAAAGAAAAATTTCTTCAAGAAGAACCATAATCCACCATACACCATAAATGACCGTGAAAGAGATAGAGACATATTGCAACAATATTCAGATCAGCATCCATGTTCTCCTTTTGTGCTACCATAATGCCAACAATGCATTATATATGCTCCCCCTGAACCTGTGCCATTCGACCTTCGACCAATCCATAAACCAGTAAATGTACGCGTATACCCCATATGAAACTCGCGTACAACCGACAGTCTCTGAAACAGATGAGATTCAACAACACGATGATGCATCAACTACCCCCAACCTTTGCCTGAGGTATTCAAAGGGCCCACTGGGCAATGGTTTGGTGAGTATATCAGCAACTTGTTCCTTAGAAGGAACATACTCCAACTTGACCTTTTGTTCAAGCACTTGTTCCCTGAGAAAGTGATACTTGATCGGTATGTGCTTGGTCTTTGAATGCATGACTGGGTTCTTTGAAATGCTGATTGCACTTGTATTATCACATAAGATGGAGATAAGTGGAGTACAAGTGATTTGAAAATCCTGCAAGGTCTGCATCATCGAAAGGAGTTGAGTGCAGCAAGATGCAGCAGCCACATATTCCGCTTCAGCTGTAGATAAAGCAATTGAACTCTGTTTCTTGTTGAACCAAGATACTAATCTGGAACCCATAAAGAATGCACCACCACTTGTGCTCTTCCTGTCATCCATGCTTCCAGCCCAATCTGCATCTATATAAGCATGAAGTGTGAGATCTGTATCTCTAGGATACCATAAGCCATAGTTTTGAGTTCCTTGAAGGTACTTGAAGATTCTCTTCACTGCCTGAAGATGCGTTTCCTTTGGATTTGCCTGAAATCTTCCAACTATTCCCACTACATGCATGATGTCTGGTCGGGTACTTGTCAAATAAAGTAGACTTCCAATCATAGATCTGTAAGTTGGTTGATGCACTGCTGCTGATTCATCATTTGCACTGAGGCTGCATCCTGTGACCATGGGGGTACATACTGGTTTTGCATATTCCATGCCATATTTCTTCAAAATCTGCTTGAGATACTTGGTTTGAGACAAGAATATGCCTCCTTCATTTTGTTGGATTTGCAATCCAAGAAAATATGTCAGTTCTCCAAGCAAAGACATTTCGAATTCTTTCTGCATCACCAAGGCAAAGCTTTGACTCAGCTTCTTCATTGCTGCCAAAGATAATATCATCTACATACACAACAAGTATTAGCAATTTGTCATTTTCAATTTTTATATAAAGATTGCTATCTGCTAATCCCTTTGAAAAACCTTGTTGATGAAGATAATTGTCCAAACGGTAGTACCAAGCCCTTGGAGCCTGTTTAAGACCATAGAGAGCCTTTTTTAGTCTACATACAAGATTTAGATCATTCCCAAGGATGAAACCATCTGGTTGCTCAATGTACACTTCTTCTTCTAAGTCTCCATTCAGAAAGGCTGATTTCACGTCCATTTGAAATACTTTGAACTTCTGAAAGCTTGAGAGAGCAAGGAACATTCGGATGGCCTCAAGTCTAGCAATGGGAGCAAAAGTTTATTCAAAGTCTATTCCTTCTTGTTGAGCATACCCTTTACAAACAAGTCTGGCCTTATTTCTAATTACTTCCCCATTTTCATTCAACTTATTTTTGAAGATCCATTTTGTCCCTATGACATTCTTATCTTTTGGTCTAGGAACCAACTCCCAAGTGTTGTTCTTTTCGATCTGCTCAAGTTCTTCATCCATTGCCTTGACCCAACATTCATCTTTGCATGCCTCTCTTACATTTTGTGGTTCAGTGGAGGAGAGTAATGCCAAATAGCTTGAAGCTTCTGCAATTGTTCTTGTTTGTACGCCTACCTCCTTTTGCCCCAAAATTTGAGATTCTGGATGATTCTTTTGAACATACCTGGATGGAGTCTTCTCTTCTATCCTTATTTGTTCCTCTGGTGCCTCTTGAGGTTCTTCTTCCTCATCAGTCTGATTTGAAGGATGATCTTCATCCTCTTCGATATTTTCATAATTTATTTGCCTAGGAATGTTTCCTTTTTCATCAACCACTACATCAATGCTGTCAACTATTCTTCCAAGTCTTTTGTTGTAACACTTATATGCTTTGCTGTGAGGAGAATAACCAAGGAGAATCCCTTCATCTGCTCTAGGTTCAAACTTGCCAAGATGTTCATCATTATTCTTAATATAGCATTTGCTTCCAAAGATTTTGAAATGTTTTACCGAATGAGTCTCACCATACCACAGCTCATGAGGAGTTTGAGTGTTGTTCACCCGGACATTTGTTTTGTTGAGAATAACAACCGTAGCAAATGCAGCTTCACCCCAGAAGGTCGCGGAAGTTCCAGACTCATCAAGCATAGCACGAGCCATTTGTTGAACCGTTCTGTTCATCCTTTCCACTACTCCATTTTGCTGAGGAGTCCTAGCTGTAGAGAATTCCCTTCTTATTCCATGTTCTTCACAAAAGTCGAAAAATTCATTTGAGGTAAATTCCCCACCTCTATCAGACCTGAGGCACTTAATTTTGTGATCTGATTCGTTTTCAACCAAGGCTTTGAAAGATTTGAATTTTTCGAAAGCTTCGTCTTTGTGCTTCATAAGTCCTATCCAAACCATCTTGGAGAAGTCGTCAATGAATAATATAAAGTATTCTTCTCCCCGAGGTGACCTTTTCCTAGATGGACCACATACATCTGTATGGACTAGTTCAAGAGGCCTGCTAGCTGATCCTTCCTTCTCAGGGAAGTTAGTTCTGGTTTGCTTACCAAACTGACATGATTTGCATATTGTATTGTCTGGAATTCTGATGTCTGGAAGACCACGAACTGCCTGGTATTTGCATGCCTTCCTTATCTGTGAAAAGCTTAGATGTCCCAACCTCCGGTGCCATAACCAGTGTTCATCGTTCTTGCTCAAATAACATTGTTGTTGTCCTTCTTCAAATATGTATAAATTATTTGGAGTTCTTATGCCTTTGATCACTGTTTTCCCTGTATCAAGATCACGAACACTACATCCATTTGATCGAAATATTACCTCAGTTCCTTGATCACACATCTGACTAACACTTAGTAGATTATGCTTCAAGCCATCAACATACAAAACATTTCCAGCCTTGACTTTTTCTTTCAACTGAACAGTGCCTTTTCCTTTTATGACTGTAGGGGTATCATTTCCAAAAGAAACTTTCTTTCCTTTTTCTAAAGCACTATATGATTGAAGTTTTTCTTTATCACCTGTCATATGCTTCGAACATCCACTGTCGATGTACCATTGATTTTCTTGTCCTTCTGCATATAAAGCTATCCCACATCTTTCTGGTTGCGGTTCCTTCATTCTCCATGTTCTGGCATTCGAGGTTTGTTCCTTCTGAATTGTCTTCCAAAACCTGCTCCTGCATTCAAAATCTTCATGACCGAAGTTATTACAAATAGAACATTCAATTTCACTTTCAAGGGCGGAAAAGTTGTTATAGGTCCTTTTCGTGATTCCAGTCATGCTTCTTTGTTTTTGAGCTTCTCTAGTCATGATTGTCTTATAGGCAACACATTGAGATGCCTTGTGACCAAAGTTATGGCAAGAGAAACATTGGCCATTGAAGTAACTCCTGTGATTATCAAATTTATCAACCAACCGATTGTAGTTTCTACTGACATCCATTCTTGAGGCAAATTGGGAAGATTTTACCTGTGGCTGGTTGTAGCTTCTGTTTGCCCTTAAGGTAGATTGCCCCTGATTTTCTTGATAGACTTTGTTCATTCTTGAGGTAAACTGTCCCTGATTTACCTGATGATTTCTATTAGGCCTTTGCTCGCTCCTCCTTATTACATCAAGATAACTTTTGGAGGTGGATGCTTGAGATGTTTCTCCATTATATCCCAGACCTGTCTTGATTAGTGGAGAATGCTGCACATTGATAATCTCATCCAGAGTTTCAGATCCTTTAACAAATTTAAGATTAATAGCTTTTGTCTTCTCAATCTCTTTTCTAAGACCAACAATTTCACATTCCAACTTTTCATGATGTTTTTCCCTTTCAGCCAGTTGACATTGCAGAGAATCAATAATCACATTTTTCTCTTCTAAACAAATTTTGAGATTAGAAATCTCTTCATAAAGACCTTCTTCATCTATAGCATCCATGTAATCATCATCTTCAAAAGCCATTAAAAGTTTATAATTATTACCTCGTTCATCTTCGTCACTATTTGAAAGTCCATCACTATCTTCATGAGTGTAATAGCTTTTCTTATTTGCATTCTGTTTCTTGTTCCATCTAACAGGTTCCTTCCCCTTGTCAATCTTATCCTTATGAGGACATTTGGCAGCATAGTGACCGACTCTTCCACAAGCAAAGCATTTGAAAGGTAACTTACCTCGGAATCGTCCAGCACCTCGTTGAAGATTTTTGACAAAATTTGATTCTTCTTCTTCTTCTGACATGTGTCCTAACTCATAGTAGTCTCCTTTGCCAGAAGCCTTGAAGGCAGCTTCTCTCCTGTCTGATGGTCCTCCTTTCCTCATTTCATAAGCAGTTAGAATTCCGTGCAGCTGTGACATTTTAAGGTTTTGTAGATTCTCTTTTTCTTCTATTGCAGAAACTTTAGATTCAAACCTAGGGGACAAAGATCTTAGAACTTTTTCAACCACAACAACCTCTTTTATTTCTTCACCCAAGTTTTTCATACAATTAACAATCTCATCTACACGAAGAAAATAGTTAGCCACACTTTCATCATTGTAAATTCTGAGATTTTCATACTGAATTCTGAGGGTTTGAAGTTTTGCTCGTTTTACTTGATCATCTCCTTCATAGCTCAGAACAATCTTGTCCCATATTTCTTTTGCGGATTTATACTTCATAACCTTGACAAATTCTGATTGAGATAAACATCCTAATAGAGTATTGACCGCCTTTGCATTTGTTTCATATTTCTTCTTCTCAGCCGGATCTGTAGGAGTTGCTGATGGAAAAGTATACCCTGTATCTATGATATCCCAGACTTCTGTACCAAGTGATTGAAGATAGGCAGTAACTCTTACCTTCCAATATACGAAGTTTGTCCCATCAAAAATCGGTGGCCTGATTGATGCTTCCCTCTCATAGTTGCTCATGATGAAAGAACTTCCTTCAAGCGATCAAGCTTCTTCTGAAGGACCTTCTCTGATACCAATTGTTGGAAATAATACTGAGAGGGGGGGTGAATCAGTATTATCAAATTCTTTTCAATATATCTTACAGATTTATACTTTAATTTATTCTTCAGATATTGATCATTAATTTGTATGTCAGTACCATATAATAATGAGCAAGAACAAGAAAAACAGATAGTCACACCAAAAAACACCAGATATAAGGTGGAAACCCAATGTGAGTGAAAACCACCTGCTGCAATATGTCTCTATCTTCTTTCAATTAGAAACTTCTTTTACAATGATTTTGTACTGGTGCAGTCATTTACCAATATGCAGGCTGCAACCTACAGAGAGCTACAACCCTCTCTCATTTTCCAATCTCTCCTGGAAGGGAGCTACAACCCCCTTAGCTCTTTTACTTCTTTAAGGACCACATTTCATTAATTTTCAGACTGGATCCAAGAATAATCATCAAGTACATGTGAATCAACCAATCTCCTTATACAATCAAAGCAATGAACCACCCAACTTCTCAGAATGCTGTAAACAGAAAACCAATACCAGTAATCTAAACCCAGAACACTGCAGCAATAGATAAAAGGCGGCCAACAAATATTTCAAGAAAAGTCCGCAACTTCACCAATATAAACTTGCGGATATCTGCAGCTCTTCTGTGCCTGAACTGCGCAGATCCGCACCTAGTCCTTCTTCTGCTCTGCGTACCTCCGCACCTACTGCTTCCGCTGCACTGCGTACCTCAGCTCAGATCCGCACCTTCACTGTCTGCCTGACAGTGTACCTCCGCACTGGTCCTTCTGTTCCTCTGCGTACCTCCGCACTGTGCTTTCTGCTGCACTGCGTACCTCGCACTAGCGCCTTCTGCTTTGCTGCGGACCCCCGCACCTGCGCCTTCTGCTACGCTGCGGACCTCCGCACCTGCACTGTGGATCGCCTGCAGACCTCTAAATAGAGCCAAATTAACAGTCCTCTAATGTGCCACAGATAGTCAAATCCACAGATCTGATTATGTGCCGGAGAGATCATGACCTATCAATAGATTCGCCTTAAATTTCACCTTGATTTAGATCTAGCTTTAAAAACCGATTACCCAAAATTTCAGATCTTAAGATATTCAAATTTCACAAGTGTATAGCCAAGTGATCTCATTTCCTTTTTATAGGCAAGCCCTTATTCAAACCATGGGACAAAACCATCGAAAACCAATACAAGGGATCCAAACCGGAGTTCAATAATTTAGATCCTATACCACGGGCCAAAACCATAGGATCATGAACGACGGGCTAAATACCAAGGGCCAAACATAAGAAACCCCACGTGTGCGCGCTTCTCTGCATTGGAGTGAGTGAACTGAGGTCCGCACCTTCTGAATGGAGCACCTGCGGGTATGTCCGCACTTCTTGGTCGGCGTACCTGCGGGTCCGCACCTTTTAAACGGTGCACCTGCGAACCCCTTATTTTCCATCATTTTGAGAGCCTGAACAGAGTTTTGCCACTTGAGTGAGTTGCCATCAAGTACAACACCTGTGCCATAGCGCCAAACCTGAATCATAATGCCAACAAAGAGAAGGTATTGTTCATGGAGAAACAAAGCATAACTGTGAGCAGGGGGGTGACAAGCCATTACCTGCTGCGTTAAGGTAAACATTTCCTCCTTATCAACTTTCAACATTCGCACCTGCTCTTCTAACTATTCGATCTTCTTCTGTTGTTTTTCTCATTTCTACCTCTCCCTATCCATCTAGTCTACATAATCAGTGATGATTTCTACAACCTAGCTGCGAACTCTATTTACCTCTTCTTGATGATCTTTCACAGCAATTGTCCCCTGTTGAAGACGAACAACCGCAGCCTGCCATTTCTGAATCTCGGCAGTCAAAATGAATTCCCGAGCCTCCCATAAATGGTCTATAGGTTCTGTTTGCACCACAGCAGAAACAGTGGGATTTTCCCCAGTCTGAGCTACTGAGGGGGCAGCTCCAGTCTTAAGTATTGCAATTTTTCTCCTGTACCTTCTTGCTCCCCTTTGCAAGCGCAACACCCTTTTCCTCAATCTCAGATTATCTATTTTTAATTGCATAAGTTCATTAAACTGAGACTGATACCTTTCCTTAAGGGGAGGTCTCCTTTGTGCGCACTGTTCAATGAATTCTTGCTTGACAATGACCTCCTCCACTGGTCTCGTAGCTGGTGTGGGGCCTGGTGGGTCATCGGCACAGGTGTCGACTGACTCCACCTTCACCCTCACTTCTTCTGTTTGCTTATCACCTTGAGTGGTGTCCCCTCCATTTCCTTCCAAAATTACCACGGTTGGGGGCTCGACATTCTCCACTTCTTTTTCTCCTGCTTGTTCTCCCATGTGTTCCAAAACTGCCTCTGGCTCTGATGGGTCAGTTTCAGCAGGCATTGCGTCTTTTGGTAATTCTTGAGTTATCTTGGCAACCTGCGGAATACCATCCTCAACATTTTTCTCTTGTGCTTGCTCTTCCACCGGTCATCCATTCTCTGTACAAAAATTGACTCAAACCCTTGTGGGGTAGCGTCAACACGAATGTCTTCCCTGGTGGTTCTACAGGGCTAGCATCCATCACCGCTTCTTCAATTCGTTCCTCGGTCAACACCGGTTCTTGTGTAGCAATGTTGACGCCCATGTTTCCAAATTGTTCTGTCTGTGTAATGACGAGCGTCGGCACTTGAGTGGCTGCCTCAACCAGTGCATCAAATATTGTACAAACAAATTTTAAAATTGGGGGAATGACTTTTTCCTCCGAGCACAGAGGAGTTCGAGATTTCCTCGCTCCTCTTGGTAGAGTTGTAGGAAGGGAAGAATGAAGAACATCTTCTCTCATTTCCGTCTGGACTATACTCCCTAAGTCATGCCCCTCAACTTTTGCATTTGTTGTTTGGGCTGAGTCTCCCTGTGGTTCCTGAAGAACTGTGTCAAGTGTAGGTTCTTTTTCTTTTACCGATTCCAGGGTTTCTTCTGTCAATGGTGTTGGTTCTTGTGTGACAACACCACTTACAGTTTCTACTTCAGACCCCAAATTTTCTTGGACGGGTGGTGCTAGTTCTTGTGTAACAACACCACCTGCACTCTCTTCTTTAGACCTCAAATTCATTTGTTCCAGTGATGGTGGTGGTAGTTCTCCCCGAGAATTATCAGCTGATGTTGAAGCAACATCAACCATGTCCTCAATTTCCATCCTTTCCACTTCAACTGAGCCTACAGGCGATGCTGGTTCTTGTGGAGCAGCATCGGTTGTAACATCTTCCATCTCGACTGAGCCAATAGGCGATGCTGGTTCTTGTGGGGCAACATCAACTGTGGCGTCTTCCATCTCAACTGAGCCAACAGGCGATGCTGGTTCTTGTGGAGCAGCATCGGCTGTGGCGTCTTCCATTTCGATCAAGCCAACAGGCGATGCTAGTTCTTGTGGAATAGCATCAGCTGTGGCGTCTTCCATTTCGACTGAGCCTTCGCCATCCTCCCCCTCTGTAGGTATAATGCCCTCTAGTTCTTCTTCCGACAATTCAACGAATTGTGGCCAAGGTACAGGAGTTCGAGCCAGCGCTTGAATTACTAGTAGCCGGACCAACCCATGATTCGTGAGGACTGCTAATACTTGCTGAGAGCGACAGGCGGATTGCGCCATCAGTTGAAGACTTTTCTAGAGGAAGAAAGGCATATTCAGCGAATGAATTTGCACATGCTGGAACTGAAGGGACGCTAATAGTTTAAAATGATACTTGAATAGCACTATAAAGCACCCTTCGTAGGTAATGTATCTTAACACAAAGTATGCAACTTCGCCCCAGGGATAAGGTAGTGACTTACGATCATACCCCCTTCCTTTTTGAATTGCTGTTTCCTCGGCTTGTAAAAATACTTCCGGGAACTTCGGCAAGGGAGCCTTCCGCGAAAACCACTTCTTCCCTTCCTGTGGCAGTCCACTGACGGCCGAGATGGCTTCCTTTGTGACAGGGATATTGAGACCCTGAACTCTGGAATGATCTTCTTCCAAGTTCAACGCAAATTCAATTGTAACAGTCTCGTCAAACCCCTACAATCTCTCAAAATATCTATCCCAACCTGCATTTACAAAGACCTGCCATACATCTGCGTTACTGCAGACCAAAATTGTGCTCTCAGGTTCATGTCTCACAGCTGCTCCACCCATTCTGCTATAGCTCAGTAGCAACACTTCGAAGTAGCAGAAAAACTGTTAGGAGGGAGTATCAATAGGTAATTTTTGCAAAAAGGCATAGGAAATGATGATAGCGGGGTGTACGAATGGCGATTTTTAGAAAGATGGGAAAAATCCACAGCAGGTTATGGAAATAATGGCGAGCCATTATGGTAATTACTCTACAGACTCCAAAGGGACATTAAATCCAGTATCTATTGATAAATGTGCAAAGTAAGGTAAGAATCGTGGAGTGGACGTATTGGCACAAGCTTTTTATGATGACGTCAATGAATCATTGTTGAAATTGGATTGGTTCATTAAATCCAGTATCTATTGATAAATGTGCAGAGTAAGGTAAGAATCGTGGAGTGGACGTATTGGCACAAGCTTTTTATGATGACGTCAATGAATCATTGTTGAAATTGATTACACTGCCATTTTTAAATATAGTTGTACCTCCCCCCAACTGAAAAATGATCGTTCGCGGTCACCTCAAGTCATGTCAAAAGAATTACTAATCAAAGCCGCAAAGTCTGTTCGGGGACATACCTGGCACTTACCTGGTGGAGTGACAACACAGAGGAGTAACCACATTGATGGTGTAACGACATCCGGGGAGTAATAGCATCAAGTACTTAGAAAATTTTTGCACCACGAAGTAGCAGCACCGGAGGAGTAACAACATTAGAGGAGTAATATGGGATGGGCCCCAAGTCTACCACGTCAGTAGGGTACGTAGGTTCTCTATAGAGGGTAAAGGGAGTTCCATTAGACTACGAAATGGTGACATAAGATTAAGTCCATTCAGAGTTGACCACCTATAATATCACCCCATTTCTTAGACAATAGCATTCCCTACACGTTAGGAATGTGTATGACTACGACATCCATGAGTAGTGATATATCGTGGTTCATAGCTAGGGAAACCTTTAAATCTTTTATGAGGCCCTCTACTTCAACAATTTGGAGTTGAAACCACAGATCGCCTTATATTCACGAGTAATGTTAAGGTTCAATTGCTTCATGACTTTTAATGGCATGATATTCGTAGAAGCCCTTGAATCCAACATACAATTATGTAAGAGGAGGTCATTGATGGCTAAGGTGAGCAAGAATGGCTCATGCCCCATATTTGACTTGGAAAGGTGAATGTTCTACAATGTTAATGTGTGTGTCTTCTTCAAATCCAAGGGCCTTATTAACTTGCCATTGTTGTCGTGGGAGTTTCACAATTTCCTTCAAGGGAACTTGCATGGTCATTTTTCCTATAGCAATATCTAAATCGACATCAAGTTCTACCTTCTTGCCCTTGGGCTTGTTTTTGGGCTCCCCTTTTGGAGGATTTCCTATAGAATTGTCTTTTTTAGGGGGACCTTTCCTAAGGGACTCTTTAGGAGGAGGTTCATTAAGAAGGGACTGCTTAGGAAGAGACTCTTTTTCGTTGGGCTTGTTGACCACTATGTGTCAACGACCCATAGCAGTACACCCCCTTTTTTCACAAAAGGGATAGCGCCTGATCGATGTGTTCGTGCCGTTCAGCTATCATCATCAACCCGATCACCATGTTATAATGTAAACTCATTTTGCATGTATATGATGTAAATAATCTCAGCAGAACCATGTCATGTATGTAACAACCTAGGTAAACCTACTTTTCTGGTGACAATCTACATTCTGGGAGATTTTTTGTCTCACCGATCCATTCTTGGATGGTCGGCAGAGTTTCCCTTCAGTCTTACTCCAAAGCCGGAATGGATTTTGTCACTGGGATCTTAGGCGAGTCCTAGTTTTCTAGATCGAGTCTATGTAAAAGTGATTTGGGAATAATTCTAACTATTTGGTTAGGTTATTTTATTACAAATTGCTTGGTCTGCTAGATTATATTTGTGTCACAGAAATGGGTAGTCTGTGAGGGTCTGTTACAAATGGGTTTTCTCCCTTATGATGTAAAAAATATAAAAATCATGACGTAAAGTGTTTTGAGGGTTGGAAAAATAATTTATCCTTTCATAGGTTAATTAATTAAATTTTCTGGCCAAAAAATTAATTAAAATTCTAAGCCAGAAATTTAATTAATTCTAGGTCTTACGCAAATTTAAACTCTCCAAAGGGAAAATTCGTCGGTCCTTCAATTAAATTTTAAGAGGCCTAGGGACTAAGGTAAATTAATTATTTTGACAAATTTTAGACCTTTGATCCCTGGAGTTAAGTCAAAGTCAAAATTTTGGGGAAATTAACTCAAAAATTTAATTTTTGAGTTAATCAAAATACATTTAATTGATAAATTCGAATTTCCCCAAATATTTTAAATATTTCGATAGATGAGGTTAAAAGAAATTTTAATCTTCATCAACGGTAGAGATTGCTTTGACGAGGATCACTCGAACTAGCCGTTGGAGGATTTGTCTTTAAATAGGAGGTCATTTGTCAGTTGATGGATCCGATCTCTGAGTCATGTGCCAAGCAAAAAGCTCTTGTCTAATTTTTTCCTGGATAATAAAGAAAAACTTTGGAGTTAAATTTCGTTGGTTTTACTCTTCATGGAAATGTTGTAAGATGTGTTGTTTTCATGCATATTTTTTTTTAGCCATTGATGATAGCTTCTGAAAAGTGATTTGAGTACAGGTATCTTGCTCAGTCGCTAGGGTTTAAATGATAATTTAAATTTTGAATGTAATAGCAGGTATCTCTATCAATCTGAATTTTATTATCATTTTCTCGCCTCGCTCTATTTTAACGGCTAGATTGGGTTTTGCAAGAAAATCTTATTTTTTAGATCCTCGGGCATTAGGGGAAGTTTTCAGTTGGACCAACCAACTCCCGATCTGTGTTTTCTAAAGAGCCCAGTTAAATTAGCTCCGGGCTTATCATAAGATTTTATGTGTGATATACGAAGGGTTTTGAGCTAAGCACCTCCTTTAAAATTTTAAAAATTAATTTTTTGTGTGGGAAATTGATAGATCTGGCTGTTGAGAGCCTTAAATTATCAGATCTGAGAGCGGAATTGGACTCATAGTTCTTAAATTTGATAGATCTACCATTATTGTGCATAGATTTGTAAATTTTTGGGGTTTTCTGACTTGGGTTTTTGGGGTTTTATTTGTTTTTGTATATCTGGGTTCTGGGTGTTCTTGTTTTCAGGTATAGGTTGCAGATCTGAAAGTGAAGTTTGATTTGAAGCCAGATCTAGGCCCTGGAGGGTAATATCTAGCCTCAAAACCATTTTTGCAGGGGCATTATTTTTGCAATCCAAGGGTTTGAATATATATATATATATATATATATATATATATATATATATATATTTTAATCTGGTAATTTTTACAAGGGTTTCACTGATAAATCTAAAGCAGAAGTATAAAATTCTAATCAAAGATTCCTGGAAATTTTTCTTGGGTTCTTCAGCTACCATTTTTCTGTTGTCTGCTGCCTAGGGTTTTTTTGCATATTTGCTATAGAAGATTTCGATTTCTTTTTGAAACCCTGTCCCCTTCCTACAAATTTGCAGCTCCAAATGCGGCTCATTCCTCCATCCAGTGCTGCCTTATCAAAACGGCAACCAAACTCCCTCGTTGTTCCTCCTCTGCCCACTAGATCTCCTGTCGTCCCTTCAAACCCTTTAGCTTGCTCCTTCCCTTCCTCCTTTCGTGCGACTGCCTCATCTCTTTCCTTCACTTCGCTGCTGCATTTCCATTAACCCTCTGTGTGTCCATTCCTCGCTACTCTGTCCCTGCTCCTCACTCCTCGACCTGCAAACATCCATTTCCGCTGCAATCCGCAACCTCTTCTCTCCATCTGCGTGTTGCTAACCCGTAGCTGCAGCTCATCCACCCATTAACCCTCCACGTGTCCATTCCCGCTGCTCCAAATCAGTTCCCTCGGCCTCCTCTCGCTGCATCTCCTCTCCTCTGCCGTCACTGCCCTCATCTTCGTTGACCCTTTTTTTTATCTTTCGTTTTGTATTCGCTTTTAGGTTTTAGTTGGTTCAACTGTTTTTTTTTTCATTTTCATTTGTATATGCATGAGTTAGGTTAGTTTTTTTTTTTTTTTAGATTTGATTTTTTTAATGTTTCATTAGGGTTAGAATTTTTAACAAATTTGAATTTTCTTAGTTTTATTCTATGAAACCAGATTCGTTGGATTTTCCTCAAGTGTCTGAATCCTACAAATCGGACACGATTCACCCTAATTCGATCCTAAATTCAGGACACATCATGTCCTAACGGGACACGCTCGAATCCGAGTCGTGTCCCATTAGGACACAACGTGTCCTGAAAACCAGATTTGAATACAGCGAAAAGGAAACTGCGGGCCTTTAAAAACAACACATCCCTATTTTTATTTACCATTTTCTCTCATTCCTTTTTCAAACACTGAGTTGTGGGTTTGCTGTTAGAAGTTTGGAGCAAGGAGCCAAGGGTTTGGAGCACTCGGCAAGGAGATTCAAGCACCAGGTAAGTGCATTTAATCTCTATCTTTTGCATTTGTATTACAACAGTTTGTAGATGCAATTAATTTACAAATTTGTGCATTTTTTGTTTTTTTTTTTTACAGTATTCATGGCTCAATCAAGAGCAGCAGGTAGGGGGCAAAGGAAAGGGAAGAATGTCCCCATTGGAGATGCCCCTCCTCCCGCAATATCATCAGAGTATGTTGCAAGTAATGTTGAGGGAAGACTTCCTCCTAAAGGTAACATTGAGAAATATCCCTTATGGAAATATGTCACAATAGAGGATGGGCCAAGCACCGAGGGGAAGGGAGGAGGCAATGTGCATTGGAAATGCAATTTTTGCCACAATACTTTCACAAGCACATATTTTCATGTGAAAGGCCATTTGTTGGCTTTACCAGGTTGTGGAGTTGGAGCTTGTACAACTGTTCCTTTACAAAAGAGGAAAGAAATGGAAAAAGAGTTCACTGTTGGTATGGCAAATGTGGCTGCAAAATCAAGAAAATCCAAGAATGATGACCCCCTTCCATTTTTGAGGAAAGGCACCACCAAATTTCCATTTGAGAGTTCTATTGGGGGACAAGCAGCAAAAAGAAAGGCAATTTCACTTGGTCCAATGGACAAGATTTTTCAAAAAGAGAAACAGGAAGAGCTTGATCTCACCATTGCCTTCTTTTTCTATCAAAACTTCATATCCTTTAATGTTGCACGCTCACCTCTATTTATTGAGATGTGTCGAGCTCTAACTTATGGGTCTCCATGATGGTATGTGCCTCCTGGTCCAGAGAAGCTTAGAACCACATTGTTGACGAAGGAAAAAAAAGAGGTGCAAAAAATGCTTGAGCCTATTAAAGCATCATGGCCAACATCTGGGGTTAGCATTGTTTCTGATGGATGGACAGATCCAGCACGACACCCACTCATCAACTTCATGGTGTCTTCCTTGAATGGTCCAGTTTTCTTGAAAGCAGTGGATACACTTGGAGAATACAAGGATGCACAATTTATGGGTGAGTTGTTTATTAAAGTTATTGAAGATGTAGGTGTTGATTCTTGTGTGCAAATCATTACAGATAATGCACCTGTTTGCAAGGTTGCTGGCATGATTGTGGAAGCTAAATATCCACAAGTGTTTTGGACACCTTGCATTGTCCATTCATTGAACTTAGCACTGAAATCCATTGCTTTTGATGTGCTTTGGATTGGTAACATTATTGAGGATTCACGACATATCTGTAAATTTGTGCAAAATCATACAAATGCCCTCACTATCTACAAGGAGTACAACAATCTATCATTGTTGAAGATTGTTGATACATGGTTTGCCTCTTCACTCATCATGTTGAAGAGGTTGAGGGAGGTCAAGACTGCTCTTGGGGCCATGGTTATTTCTGAGTTTCGGTCTTTTTGGAGAAAGACAGATCAAGTAGCCTCTAAAAGAGTGAAGGACACAGTGCTAGATGATGCTTGGTGGAAGAGGGTAGATCTAATTATTCAAATCATGGACCCTATCATTTCTTTGCTTCGATTTGCAGATACAGACAATCCCATCCTAGGAGAGGTTTATGAGGGATGGGATTCCATGATTGACTCTGTGAGGAGCATTATTCTACAGAGTGAGTGCCCTGAGTATGAGACATCACTAGAGGCCTTTTGTGGTACTATATAGGATATTCTTGTTAGCAGATGGGACAAAAATTGCACACCTTTACATTGTTTGGCTCACTCATTGAACCCAAAATACTACAGCCATGAGTGGCTGAATGGTGGACCATCCCGCAAATTCCCTCCTCACATGGATGTTGAAATCTCATAGGGGAGGAAATATGCATTCAAGCGGGTTTTTCAGGATAGAGCATTGCTTGATGAGGTGGAGGATGCCTTTGCAAAGTTTTCCACTGGCATTGGTCGATTTGCAGGATATGATGTGATTAGAGACAAGGGGGTTAAGAAGCCCTATTCTTGGTGGGCAAATCATGGGGCAACAAGTCCTCCTCTTCCACAGTTAGCCATGAGGCTCCTCTCTCAGGTGACTTCATCCTCTTGTTGCGAGAGGAATTGGAGCACAAATGGGAATTTGTATAGTGTGAAGAAGAGCAGGTTTGAGCAGTCCAGGGCAGAGACAATGGTGTATGTGCACACCAACCTTCGTCTTGTTTACAGGCAGAGGGAAGAGTGGTTGAATGGAAAGACAAAGATGTGGGATGTCTTTCTTGATGATATGGGTCTGGACAACAGTGTTGAGTTGGCATTGGCCAACATGGATCTCAATGATCTAGCGCTAGAGCCTATTAGATTTGATGATGGTGATATTGTAGAGGGGTCATCCTCCACATTAGCAGATGCAGAGGCGACTATGGATACAGGGGAGGAGGAGGATGCAGAGGAGAGTAGTGGTTGTTAGCGCTTGAAGTTTCACCTCAGGCTGAGAAAGGCAAACCTCAAGGCAACATCAAACCATTTAGCCTCGTAGCTAGCCCTACGGGGCAGGAGAAGGCTCTCTCCGGTCAATCTCGGTAGATCTTCAATAGATGAGATGACCAACAAGGTGACACTGATATTAGGCTAGTAAACTGATAAAAGAGTTTGATTTGGGGTTTTTTGGGGTTTTTGGTGGCAGTTTGAGGAGAGGGCAATTTTGGGTGCAGGGATTGGACACAGTTTCTGCAGGGGGTTCCTTGGGGCGAGGTAGGAGACAGTATTGATGCCTTTGATTGAGGTGGATGATTAGGAATGAAAGATGAGAAGCTAAAGAGAGCAAACAATGACTTTGAATTCTCTTTAGACAGTGGAAAACATAGAAATTAAACAAACTTAAAAGCAGAGCATGGCAGGCATGAATTCATACTTTAACACTTCATTTGTTTAATGTGCAGAAGTAAAGAAAGGAAATGGTTCACATAACACACTTACAAGTACATTGAAGAAAACACACCATCAACACATGAGTCCACAAGAATCCCAAAGAGGACTGCAAAACCCTGGTCTTCCTTAGCCAAAAATTGCAGAGATACAATGAATAATACAATGATAGCTTCTCCCTCAAGAGTCCAACCATGAAAATGAGCAAGAAAGTACATAATATAGATGATCTAACCTCTTTCCCTGCCTCCATGGGTCGAGCTCACTATCCTAGGAGCTGTTTCAACCACTTCTAAACTAAGCACTACAATCTAGGCAGTCAAAACAACTTGCCTCTATAAGCTAGGAAACCAATCCATTCATTAAATATTTACCCTTTATATGAATGAATCTTCTAGAAGTGTTAAACAAGAGTAAAAGTGTCTTAGAGTTACAATAATTACATCAAAGATAATCATCTTCCACCCCAAAAAGTCAAACTGGGTCAAAACTGCGTTTTCTGGGCTGTACAATGCAATCTGGCAAAAACTGCCTGACGGGTCGCGCGCCCCTGCCTGACAGGTCGCGCGCCTTTGGAGCGATGTTTGAGGCACTTGCAGGTGTCCAAATTGAGCAAAAGTGGGCTTGTTGGAAAGGTCTGTGAGTCTACTTTCCAACCCAACTGAAATTTTTGATTTTGGAGGTCATTTGCCCTGTCAAAACTTAATTCTCCCAACACTGGTTTCTGCAACTCAAAAAAGGGCCAGAAAGTCATTTTTTGGTAGTTTTTTGACCTTTTGGGGGACCAAAACTGCACAAAATCTCAAGTCCATCCATAGGCATATGTAACTTTGCATGACAAATCTAGAAATGTTGAGTTTTCGCCAAAAGGAGTTGCCATGATGTAGGGTCGCGCACGGGGTGAGACCCGTTAATGGGAAAAACCTGCAAATTGCCTGAAAATGTCAAAATTCACCCAAAATTCTCAAATTTTTTTGGGATTTGTGCTGTGGCTGGGCTAATTAGTGCCTTGATCTTTGAGGGAAGCCTCAGCCAAGATACGGAGTGGATTGGGCCTCTTTCTCCGTTTTAGTGCCTCGGTCAACCGCCTTTGAAGCATTTTCACTTTTGCTTTGTACACGTGCATCCGTGCCCAACAATGGTTCTTCATGTTCCTCAGCAACTTTTTATCTTGGTTGGCCTTAGCCAACAGCCTCTCCAAGTGTGCATTGACCCGGATAAGCATAGCCTCTCGCAAATCTCATAACATGACATGTGGCGGAAACATGTGACTGCAAGTGGACAAGCCTGCAAATAAGTCAAAAAGGTGGGCTCCTCTCTTACATGGTGACCACTCTTACCACCCCTATGTGGCCTCCTCTGTACCTCAATCTCGGACACTGATGCTTGGTCATCACTCTGCTCATATGTTTCGGTTTCTGACATGTTTGAGGAGCAGAGTGGACAAAATGTACTGCTGTTTCTGCCTTTAAAAGTGCTGAATTCTATGCTGTTTCAAGGGGACAAGGACATGAGGGAAATGTTAGGGGAGGGACCTTTTTACAAGGAATTGGGAATATATGAATATAACAGGGAATTTAAGGAAAGCATTGCAAACAATTATTGCATATAGGAATACATGTTTATAATCAGGAATATTGGGAAATCATTTGCAAAAATCACTGCATATGGGAATACATGTATAGAAAGTGAACATATGGGAATATGAATACATGCATTAACAGGGGAAGATAGGGAAACATATTTACAAAACTCTTTACATATTCACCAACAAATTCTTGTGTTTACACATGCATATGGTGCAGCAAGATTAGGGTTTGAGTTTTTTGATGCTTTGGGAGAGGGGTAGGGTTTGCATTTTATTTATAAAATAGTATGGGAAAATAGATATAAATACAAATGTGAGTGGAAAGGGGAAGGAGGGAAACAATTACAAAGGAAAAAACCTTGAAACAACACAAACCCTAGCACATTTTAACCATTAATATTGCAGTCATATGAAGCCTCTTCCACTTGCACAATTTGATTCTTAAACACAAGCATGAGGGCCTTCAATCATAACCAACAACCAAATTGAAGTGTAGAGGGCCTACCTTACAAAATTTGAAAATTTGTGGCTCCTTGGCAAGTTTACTGGCAAATCTTTTATGGAGAAAACCCTGACGGGTCGCGCGCCCCTGACGGATCGCGCCAGTGTAATTTTTGCACTGGTAGAGGGTGCCTGACGGGTCGCACGCCTTTCAGGAGGCTTTTGGAGGCCTTCCCAGTGTCAGAATCAGGTGCAGGATAGCTCGTTGGAAAGGTCTTTGAGTCTACTTTCCAACCCAACTGGAATTTTTCAATTTGGAGTTGATTTGACCTGTCAAAAATCAAATCTCTCAAGACTGGTCAAAAAGTGCCAAATGAGGCTGCCTGAAGGAAGAGTGCTGTTACAGTCAACTTTTGAATGCCTTCCTCAACCCCAAATTGAGCTCATGATAGCTCATTGGAAAGCTCTTTGTGTCTAGTTATCATTTTACCCATCAAGCAAATCATTTGGCCAACCAAGCTAGGAGAAAACTTGATTTTCCCAAGGTCACTTCAGAGGTGTCTTTGATTCTCCTGAGGCAACGGTATTCTTGACATTTCTCTCAAACCATGACACCTGTGCAAAAAGTGAAGGAGGTTTTTCTTCTTTGGCATGTTGTGGACAAAAACCTCTCTCAGTTTCCCAAAATTCATCTTTGATTGCTCTGAAACAGCTTTTGAGTGAAACTTATCCCGATGTGTGAAACAAGGAATTTTGTCGAAATGAAGCGAAATGAAGGGGATAGGGGGCTTCTAAATTCTTGGGGAAATTTTTGGAAGTAGGGAGGGATGTTAGGAAGCAGGGGAAAGTGGAATCTCAGAGATTGAGTGAGGGGAAGGGGTCCAAAAGGGCAAAACACAGGCCCAACCTAGAAAATTGCCAGGTTGTAGCTAGAAACTAGGGTTTATGCAAAAATGAGGAATTTGGGGGATCTGAGTGTTGGGAAGCATTTGATAAGGTATATGAAGGATAGGGGAAGGTGTATGAACATCTGGATACAAGTTTTGCCGATGATTTGACCGTCCAAGAGATATTGCCATCAAAACCCTAGGAGAGGGAAATGACCTTGCCTAGGCGCGACTGAAGCATGGATAAGCTGTAAAATGACCCTATGGAACTTGACATGGTGATGACAACCCTCTGAATGATGATAGGCTCAGTTGAATGATGACATGGACCGCCATTTGGACAACTTTGAGAAGAGTGAAAGCAAACCCTAGACTTAATGCCTAGTGACCAAATTTTGCTTGAAGACTCACTGAAATGACAAAATTTGACCTTGACACTTCAAAATCACTTTGTAAGAGCACATTTGATCACTGGAGGAAGGCTGGAAAGACTGACACTAACAGTGGTGACCATGATGATGAGGACATTGATGCTGATTTTGATGATGACTATGAGGATTGATGACTTATGAGTCATGCGCTACCTACTATCTTGAGGCTTGTATACCTGTAGTTGTTTTATATTTTATATTTCTATTTGCCATTGGCATTGCACTACTTATGTAACACATTTTGATTTGATGACTTAATGAGAAAACTACATCTGTCAGTGTCTTTATCTTACTATCTTGTTTTTCTCCTATTGGATCATTGATGAATTGAAAATGTATTATGATTTATGATTTATGAATTTAGAATTTATGATTCATTGATTTATCATTTATGATTTATGTGACATGTATTTGAATTTTGTATGTACTATGCATGCTATAATGTTACTAACTTACTTTGTAAACAATGAAACTAACATCTAGATGAAGATCTATGTTTGAAATCAATGAATTTGTATCATTAATGAGAATTTGTGTAAGAAATATCTAATTATATATATATAACAAATCCTACGTGTCCTTTTCCGGGGGGTCAACGTGTCCGAATCCGACAGTCGAATCCCCGTATCCTATGAATCCTGAAACTCCGTGTTAGGTTACTTAGGTTTTATTGTTTCAAATTTTATTTTGTGTTTGATTTTCCTCGAAAACTTAGAAAGAATAAAAAAAGCCTTTTTAATCTTTGTGACATTTGATTTTCTTTACTTTGGTTTTTCATATTTTGATTTTAAATTTTTATTTTTTATTTTTACAAAATTAAAAATCATAAAAATTTCTAAAATTAAAAAAAAAAAATCTAAAAAATTTTAATTTTTTTTTAGTGACTTAAGAATTTGGAATGAAATAAATTAAAGGACTTGTGCTCTCACATTAAATATTTTAAAGTGGCCTATTGCCCATTTTTTTATTAACCCTTTGATTTGTTTTACTTCTTCATTTATCACATTAAAGTAATTGCCTAAGGAATAATTAAAATGTTAACTTAAAATTCCTTGGTGTCTTTGGTGTCAAGTGCAAAATCTTGATTTTTGTGATTTCGCTATTATCAAGGTTCGATAAATGTTTAAAAAATCATATTGACTGTTGGAAAAAAGATTATTTTGCTCGATTATCTTGTATGCTAAAGTTTTGAGTATTTCACATTTAATTGTTCATGATCGTCGCATTGCCACATTATAAATTGCTTTGGGTGACTTGTTATTATTTAGTCTTTGGTTAATTCAAATGTAAAGGCACTAGTTTGTAGTCATTTTTATCATGTGATTGTGTCTTATTTCAATCTATCTATCTCAATTGACCGAGATTCGCTTTAAATTCATCAAGTTGTTCATCCTTAAAATTTTCTAGAGCCTGTGTTCCACAGGCTATCCTCATCCATTCACCTTAGGGACTACCCCCTTAACTTGTCTAGGAGAGAGTCTAAACGAAGTGAGTAAGGATTAGAGTGACAACCTTTACTTTGAGCGTTGTCGTGGTGCCTAGACACTTTGTGCGACAATAGGGCTCCTTCGATGTTGTGGAAGGGTTTTTATCATTCTTTCTTGAATATTGAATCCCTTTAAATCTCCCACTCATCCTCCCATGTTGAAGGCTTTAGATTCTACAATATTAGCTTGCTCATTGATTTCTTCATCTTCACCTTCTTCCTCATCACTTTGCTTGTCCTCAGAAGATGATTCTTCTTCCATAACATTTGTTGGAGCCAAAGTGTTTGGAACTTGAGATGAGCTTGGTTTGTCTTCATCACTTTGCTTCTTCGGGAAAGGCTTCCCTTTAGGAATATAATTTGATTTTTGAGCGCTTTATAAGGTGGTGAGCTCATTCATGTAGAGTTTATCTCATGAGTTCATCTTAGTTAGCTTATCAACCTTCTGAAGGAGCACTAAAAGGGTTTCCTCAGTGTGGTCCTTGGATTTACCATTCTTGCCCTCAACCTTAGCCTTGGGATGTTCATCTACATCCATCTTGGAAATTCTCAAATTTTGTTCAACTTGCATAATTACTTCCTTGGCCTCGACTAGGCTCTTAGGTTTCTTATCTCTCAATGCATAAGTCAGATGACCACCCACAACCTTAATGAATTTGTCAAGTATGTTAGCATCAGGGGGTCTCAAATGGTCAGGGATATCCCTAACTACCCTATCAATTTTTTGGATAAATTCCTTGATGTCTTCCCTTCCCCTACTTATTTGGTAAAACTTCTCAATGTTGAAAGTCCCCTAGGCATCACACGACCATCTTTTCATGAAAATATCCTCAAATTGGTTAGAGTTTTCTATGCATCCTAGGGGAAGACTAAGGTATCATTCCCTAGCTTGACCTTCAAAGGACAAGACGAATATCATCATGATCTTGTCTTTGTCAAATACTAACCTAGGAGAAATTGCCCAATAAAATTCTTCAACATGGTCACGGACACTTATGGTAGCATCACCCTTAAAGTTGCGTAACAAATTATTGTATTTCTCAAGTAAAAGCTCAAGATTGTCACTCAAATTCAAAGGTGCAAAGACACTAACCAAATGACTCTTACTTCGTGAAATTTTGGGTTGGTCATGGTTTAGGACATTGCTAGAATTTGTTGCCATCTTGGGGTGAGATCATCAACCTTTTCAAATTCAGGGAGAAGGCTAGTTCTAATGGGTGATGGGGTTCGTTCTCCCCTTCTTGTAGCAACAATAGTCACAGGAGGAATGTTGTCACCTTCAAGTAAACTAGGGGATTGGACAATGAATGGAGTTGCTAGAGGAATACTTGAAATGTCGTCTATGAATCAATTCCTCAATGATTCAATAAGGAGGTAGACCTGCTTGCTCCCCAACAACGATGCCAAAAATGTTACCGCTCAAACTAGCAAGGGTCCTAGGGGGATACTATAGAACAACTACTAGGTCAAGTGGCAACAATGGAGCAATAGCCCACTATCACCTCAGCTAAAGCTCCCTACTCTTTATGAACTTTCACCGATGGGAGGAGTCCCGATTTGAGAGGAACCACTAGGATAAATGGATCAATGATAAGGTGAAGAGTGATTCCTAAAGCATATTCACAAGAGAGGCTCAGAGAATTGGTTTACTTGTTTTGGAAGCAAGGTGGACAACTCTCATAAAAGGGCTATGAAGATTTCTAGAACTAGGGTTCAAGGAGTGTTACTTGAAAAGAAGTGCCCAAGATCAAGGAATCCTAGAAGATTAGGGTTTCTAAGTGATCTTTGTGAAATTGAAGTTATAAGGTAGTGGGACCATAAAGAGGCCCAAGCAAGCTCAAACGAGGTCAAGGGTTTGCATTGGAGCAAGAAATTTATGATCTTGACCAAGTTAAGGAGGAGAATAGGATCAAAGGCATTGAATTTCTCTTGGAATTTGAGTACAATGATCCTAATGAAGCCACCAACCAAAGGGAACCCAGGGATGAGAACGGTCTTCAAGTTAGGGCTTGAAAATTTGAAATATCTTGATATTCCACCGTGGGATCGACCTCAAATTTGGAGGACCTATCAAGAAGACCCCACTGCAGTAGTTGACCAATTTTCAAGGATTTTCAATGGATAGAAATGATTTTTAAATGATGCCCTAGGAGACCTATTAGGTTAGGGCTTAGAAAAGAGGAAGAGAGGTGAGAAGAATATTCTTTTGTGAGCACCTTAGGACTAGACTAGTGCCTAGCCAATTGGGAGAATGGAGTCTAAAGAAATCAATGCTTAGATAGGCTTAATTCCAATGAAGGAGTTCCCCAAAAACTTCATATTGCCTTAGCAACAACTAGGTTACAAAGGAAATTTATACTTCTTTATGTTGCAAAATGATGACTTATCGAGACAAATCATGAAAAATCATGTACCCCTAGGACAATAATTCACCATACTTCACAATAATCACATGAAAAATCCCTCACAAAAACAAATTAACTTCGCATAAGGCAAAGAGAAATTACACCAACTTCATGAATGAAAATATTTCATAGATTATTTCATGAGACAAAATTATGAGATAACCATGAAAGAGTACTCACAAGTATAGTGAAATTATTCCAATCATCAAGATGCAAGAAAATTGAAGCTCAAAGACAATATTTTAAGCTCTTCCAAAAATCGAAATGCATTAAATCTCCAATTCGTCCATCAAAAGGCCTAGCGAAATTCCTAGAAGAAACAAATGATCCAAATCCAAGTGATGATCAAATGAAATGATCATCACATCAATATATATCCTAAGGGGTTCAATTTGCCTAATAGGCCTAATAATGCCCCTACTAATAAAATAATGTGCAAAAATAACATCACTTGGTGACAAGCCCACCAAGATAGCTCAATAATACAACAATAAACCTCCCAAGAGGGCAAAATAATAGATACAATAGGTCCAACGACCATTGAAGAGGCCTGATGGAGTCCAATGTGTGCCAAGATGAATAAATGAGCTCCAAACATAGTGATCAAGGGATTGTTAGTTTTTGTAGCATCAGAGGTGTTCTAGTCTCGAAACTTTGTGAAGAGGCTAAAACACAAGAGTTCTCCATAACCCATAAATTATTTTTGGAAATTCCACCTAGAAGTGTCTCAATTACATTATTAGCCTATTTTTAAATATTTCCAAAGTCTAAACTTAGGATAAGTGGTTAATTAATCAATATTAATTAAGAAATGTGTGAATCATCTAGAAACTCACATGGATCGATCCAGAAATGATCTCAATCATCGATTATGTTTTAATCTTGGTTGTTGGAGTCCCAACTAGAGATTATAAAAGGAGGTTGATGGGTAGATGGAGAAAACACACTTGATACACTTGAGATCGATTTTCTTGGGCAGTTCAATTTTCCAGAGAGCAGTGGCAGTTGTCGGAAGAGTTCGAGCCAAAGAAGGGAAGCAGAGATAAAGAGGGTGGGGGTAGTGAGTATGGAGGAAGAGATTCCAGTTCCAGAGAGTACAATGCAAAGAGGCAGAAATAGCCACAGAGAGGTTGTGATAGGGCTCCGCAGAAGACTCTAAGAGGCAACTTGATTTGCAGATTCGGGAGGACATTTTACAATTTTGGAGGCAGGGAAATTTTGCAGAGGTCGGGAGAAACGTTTCTAGAGTCAGTAACAGGTTGAAGAGGTACCTCAGTGTGAGGTCCAGGCAACCCGAATTTGTGCCTGCACAGACACTACGTAGAGGGTGATGCAGGTATTCGTCGAGGGGTTTTAGAGGCCAGTCTTTAGTGTCAAATTGCTTGTGGGGTGAGGAAAATTCCTCACTAGATTTTTGCCAGTATTTTCTCTGCAGGATTGCCAGTTTTCGGCATCTAGATTGTACTCAAATTATTTCATTGTTGCTTAATAATTAAAACCCTCAATTGCTGCATCAGTTTTCCCAAGTTGGGTTTTTCCGAGGACTTTAATCCAAAAATAATTGTCAAAATTATTTTGTGCAAGTATTTTCTTAGATTCCAATTTATCTTCCACCGAATTTATTTTGGTGAAAATTGCAGTTGTCAATTGTTTGTTTTTTGTGTGGACAAATAAAATATTAATTAGTATACATTTAGAAGAATAATTTCCTCTTACTGTAATAGTTGAAAATTTTTACACGGTATCAAAGGGATTTTAATCAGATGGGGAAGCTTAGAAGTGGAAGCAAAAATTCGTTGTTCAGAGAGTGCAACAAGACAAATTTCTGGAGGCTGCACAGAGCCTAAGCTAGGCAGCGAAAGTTGCTTAGGGAAGTTCAATTTTTCAGTGCAGGTTGGCAGAAAAATTCGTCTTGCCAGTTGAGTGATTCCATCAAGGTAGAGGGAGTAGCAACTTAGTGATTTTCGCTGAGCAGATTCCTTGTTTGGGTGCAGAAGGGTTTTGCAACAGTAGAATCAGCATCGGGTGGAAGAGAAAGGCACAAACAGAGAGAATTTCTCTCAAGGGGTTTTGAGTTTTAGAAATCGGATATTCATGTTGTAGATTCGTAGTAGCTATAAGCAGAATTTCTCACTCCAGAAGGGAGTGCATGTAGCAGACTCAACAACCAAGCAAAGGGAAAGAGGGAGATGTTCGACCAGATACAGAGATGGCCACAACTGGGCTTAAAGATCAGGAAAGGTTGGAGGGAGCCTCCAACTTTGTCATCTGGAAGGCTAGAATGTCCTCCCTACTAGATGAACATTGTCTGATAGCCTATGTAGATAATGTGGTGGCAGTTCCTCAAGATGCAAATTAGCTTAAGGAATACAAGAAATAGATGGTGAAGACAAAGTGGTTGATCCTGGATCGAGTCCGAGACATATAGTCTTGCATGTATCTAGCAAGAATACTTCCAAGGAAATGTGGGACTCTCTCGACCAGTTATATTAGAATTCTTTTGAGCAACGAAAGATGTTCCTGCAAGAGAAGTTGAGGAGCATCAAGATGCAGAAGGGTGAAAGCATAGATCCCTTTCTCACCAGGATATAGGAGGTCCGTGATCAGTTAGCAGCCATTAAGGATGCGTCTCAACCATCAGAGCTTGTATGTTTGGCACTAAATAGTGTCTCCGAGGAGTAGTAGGTCTTTGTCCAAAGTATCTAGGGCAGGGTTGCGAGGGAGTGCCCCCCTCTTGAAATCGCTCCCGGAGCGCGCTCCGGTTGGGAGCGCATTGGGAGTGACCCCAAGAGTGCGCTCCCTAAAAACATTTTCGCTCCGTGCCTATTCAGGAGTGATAGAGAGAGCTATTGAAGATTGGAAACACATTTTTTTGAGTGGGGCAGCGTAATGTTCAAGTCTATGGCCCTAGTGTTGATATGCAGTTCATGGTAATGTTAAATTCTTAAAATAAAAGTGACATTCTCCTTTATCTTTCATTTTTATCCTTTTACTTAAATTTTTAACATTACCATGACATGACTTAGGATGTTTGAGAGTGGTTTCGACCTCATTGGATTTCACATGGCGAAAGTAGAAGTTTAGATCTCACTCAAAATCCAGTAGACTTATCATTTTTTCATGATTTCAGGATTGCTGGGTTGCAATGTTTCCATTGGATTTTGTCATGAACTAGGGTATGGAACTTGTATTTAATCAAGAGCACCAAACCCTCTATGCGGGGGAGACTCCCAATAATCAAGAGCACCTAGGGTACTAGGGTATTGAACTTGTATTTAATCAAGAGCACCAAAAGGTCGTTCGACTATGTACGAGGAGACTATGTTATATTGTTATATGTTATATGGTTCGATCCATGTTTTTCTGTTTTTTATATCTAATTCATCATTCTACATGCTTTTGTTGACATATATGCATCAAAATATATACAAGTTTCGCTCCCGAACTGGGAGCTTTTGAAAACGTTGCTCCCAGCTCCCACTTCCGCTCCCAAGCAACTTTAATCTTGGGCTGAGACACATTGTCTGGATGGGGCAGTATGTCATCATACCTACAATAGGAGGAGATGAGGCGAGCTCTAGTAAAGAGCACCATCAATGGAAGCAACAACAAAGGCACGAAGTGTGAGAAGGAAGAGGACAATGTGGCCCTAGCATCAAAGGGTCCCATTCAAGGACAAGGGGAGACAAAGAAGAAAAAGAACCCATCTAAGGTCAAGTGCTTTAGGTGTAGTGAGTTTGGCCACTACAATACACAGTGTCCTCTCAAGAAGAAGGACAAGTAGGAGAAGCAGGACCAGGTGGCAACATCTGCAAAGATGGACAAGTCCTCTAGGCTGGAGGAAGATTTCAGCATGTTTGCAGTTATACCTCCATGAGTGAGGTGGGGCATGTTGACCATTGAAGTGTACCTGAATTTTTATTGAAGACTCCACGCTCGAGGATGTGTAAGAGGCTTCATGTACCATCATAGTTCACTATATCATCAGAGTTTTTTAACTCTATTTCTTCTTCTCATCTTCTTCTCACGTTGTATTCAGATTCAACAAGCCCTGCGGGGATGATGTAATAAGTGATGCTAGTGTGATGAATTGAGTCATGTAACATGTCTAGGTAACTTGAGACCTTGTCATCAAGTGAGTTTACTCTGGGAGGTTTTTTTTTACTAGGTTAATTATTAGGTGTTTTTGAGGGCTTAACAATTAATTGAGTTTTTTCCTCCAGGCATAGTCCCAAAGCCGAAGTGCGGCTTGATGACGAGGCCTTGGGTGAGTCCCAGTGTTTAGAATCATTAAATATTATCATACTAGATCACTCGTAAAATTTCGTGGAATTTAAATACGTCTAGGGATCAGTTTTTTTAATATTTTAAATTTCCCGTAAGGCGGAAATTTGAATAAATTCTAAATGTAAAATGTAATAAATTATGTATAGCATAGTTGTATGGGGTATGTGCACTCAAAATTACACCTCTCACCCTCAAATGTCTACTATGGCACGTTTTGTGGGGTAAACAATAAGTTCTAGACCCTCAAAACCCATTTTTCCTAAGTTTAGTGGAAAATGTGGGAATAAATTAGCCCAACAATTAAATAAATTGGAGAAAATAAATATCCACACATGTTAAATGATGTGGAAATGAGGTAGAAAATCATCAAGGAATTAAAGAGTGATGTGGACTCCACCATGGACGAAGAATCAAGGAGAAACATGTGACAAAAAGGGAAATCAAATTTCTTGGAGAAAGACAACGAGTTTCAAGTGACAAGATCCACGATTTGAGGAGGTTAACTCAAGCTTCAAGGAGATATCATGAGTTGGCTTGAGATTGGGTTGGAGTTCACTTGAGTGAGGTGGAGAGTGGTCTCCTACCACTCCACTTCACTCTCCCACATGTCCCCTCATCTCAACGAAGTCTCCCTCATCAAGGATTGCATGGGCCTCTAAGGAAGAAATCGAGTTGCCACTTGGGAAATTCGAATTTGCATGGAGGAGCATTGGGATTGTCATCCATTTTCTTTGGGATTGTCACCATTTG
This sequence comes from Pinus tabuliformis, assembly GCA_031772625.1. Classification (NCBI taxonomy): domain Eukaryota; kingdom Viridiplantae; phylum Streptophyta; class Pinopsida; order Pinales; family Pinaceae; genus Pinus; species Pinus tabuliformis. The sequence goes on from CM062804.1 coordinate 102,532,401, forward strand.
CCTTGGGATTGGCTCCCAAGATTCTATTTAAGTGAGCAATGAGCTCTCACTATGTATTCATGTTATGAGCTATTGGGCTTGAAGAAACTCTGTCATTTTGTACTTGCAATTTGCTAATATAATCAAAGACTTTGGGACAATTTTGGTGGTGTTCTCTTGGCATTTTGAGGTGATATCCTTCCATAATTTGTTATTATGCTTCAATTCTCCTGCATATTTGAATGTTGTTAGCTTATATTTGCCATATATTTTGGATTGATATGTGCAAGCTATCTTGCACATATCCTTGATTTAGAGTAGCATTTTAGAAGTGAGTGTACAAATTTATTTTTGGAGGAATATTTGGTCTATCTCACCCATTGTTATGCTCTAATCCTTGGCAAGCTAGTATTTGTTTCAAGAGTGTAGGAAGAAATCTATTTGAATTTGTGTGTATGAATCCATTTGGGTGTGGGAGAAGTCTCACATAGATCAACTCACTCCCGTATTCAAAGTGGCTCGAGACTCATCAATTTTCATTCCAAGTATTTCATCTTAAAAGGAGCAAGGGGGGAGTTTCGCTCACTTACTATCTACTTGAATCATCTACTCATTTAAATTACATACTTCTTTGATTTTAGAGCTTTCAAGGTTACATAAACTATTTAAGAGCAATTTCCTAAACTAAACAAATATGGGGGTTCACTCCCATTACTTGATTTGGAGTCTTGTATATTAATTTGTATTATATTTTGTTTATTGCTTTCTTTCTACATTAATATTCTTTTGTTTTGCAACTCATAATTGGAGCTCTTGGCAACAAAAGTCTTGAAGAGAAATTTTGGAAAACTCTAACTATTTTTTGCAGGACCTCTCAAGCACTTGATCATCAATTTCAAGGAGGTCGTAAGCATTAGAGAACAATTGCAAATTAGCTAGGTTGTGGGCCTTTTGGGGCTTGTAATTTTCAGATTTTGAGAGGAATCCATTGGCCATTGTGGTTTCCATAGTTTGGAAGGAGACCCTACCTTCTCTAGCAACTATTTTTGTAAAGTTTTCCTTCTTCTTTTGGGCATTCCTCTAAGAGGCTTTCTACTCATTGTAACAATTAATAAAAGATCAAGATTTGCTTGCGGGAGCTTGGGATTTTACCCATGGCATCCTCCCTCCTCATTTTGAGGGAGAACCTTTGTGGGTGGATTGACTATGCATCTCATTTTCCTAGCTTTCATACTTAATTTCATTTGTATGTTTAATTGGGAATTAACACAACTTCACTTAACATTTCATTGTTGATTTTGATATCTAATTTCTTGTATGCCTAAGTTTCAACATTGACAACTTGTTTATTGAGCAATTTCATTTATGTGCAAGCACTTTACTTTTGTTGGCAAGCTTTGATCTACTTGCACTCAACTTGTTTAATTGTTTCAATACTATTTGGATATATGCTTATGCTACACATTTTGGTAATTATTGGTGCATGACATTTCACTTAAAACAATTTTATCTCAAGCAATTTGCTTGCTTCATTTCATTTAGCTTGTCTACTTTCTATCAATTGGTGAAGCACATGCAATACATGTGAGCTAATTTCCACTTTATTTTCTCCAATTGAAATTGTTATTGCAATTTATGTTGAACACTATCTCATTGTTCTTAATTTGTAGCATTGCAAACAACATTTCTTTTGGGGAAAACTTACATGCATCTCATTTAGGCATATTAACATAACTTGCATTTCTTAAAATTCACCTTCAAGCATAAGCTTGGTTGAATAGAAACCTTAGGACCAAGATTTTCTTGGAAGGTTCTTCCAACTCGTACGGAGTAAGGTAAAGTGTGTGACCCTGTGGTTATGAAGGCGACATTGTCCCCTTGTAGGAACGAAAGCACACATGGCTTGTAAAGATTAGGGGAAGGGCATTGTTAAAGATGACAAGTGCGTCCTTAGCCCTTCTTCCTTGTAGTCACCCCAATCTTTACCCTTTGGTAAGAGGTTGAAAAAAGAATCTCGCACTTAGAATAGGTATTTAGTTTAAAACTTACCAAGATAATTGCATTTCACTTTAGTTAAGTGCATCTCATCCTAACTCATTTTATTTCTAAAGTTTTCTTACTTGCAAGTTTATCTCATGTACTTGTTATGGTGAACATCTATTGAAGTTATCATTTTCATTGTTGAAGTATTTTCTTTGAGCAAGTACAATATCTTTTTTTTTGCAAGAAAAGCTTTGGTTTATTTCATTTCATTTTGCAAGTTATTTAAATTGCTATTTTACATGTTTTTCAAACATGAATGATAGTATCTTGGCTTAAGGCATCTCTTTGCAATTTATATCTTGCAAGTTAATATTTCTTAATCTAACATTGATTTGTTTTGCAGGATTACTTGTTTTATTTCATTTGAGCAAGTGTTTATTATTTTGAAGCAATTATTAAGGCATTGGTTTTACATGTTTATCTTTTGAATATGTTGATGATCATTGAGAATATCTTTCATTCCATATCTTGTATTGCTCATCATACTTGTTGAACTTGCTCATAATCTTGAAGTAGTCCAATTGACTTTAGGATCTCCTAGAAACTCATATCATTTTCATCTAACTTTTCATTAGGGACCACCCCCCTTAGCTTACCTAGGAGAGAGTTTTAACGGAGAGAGTTGGGAATAGGTGATAGCCCCATCTCTTAGTTTTTCCACTAAGCCACACCTTGTGGGGTTAAGGGTTTTTTCTCACTAACTTAGGTGTGTGTACTAGGCAGCAACAACAGGGAAATATGAAGTTATAGTCCCATAGTTACAGAGGAATGGGTAGGGTCTGCTGAAGTGTCTTCTTCATGGATCATTACCTTGCTACAGGGGCCCACAGTATTCAATAGCAGGATGGATCAGTGTCAGTTGATGCAGTCAGATTCCTGAGTGACAGTTGCAGACTAGTTGCAGTCAGGTGTTGAGGAATGCAGTGCAGTGTTGACAACAAAGCAAGAGGCTCAGTGGCAAAGTCAACAACAATACAAATTCCTTAGCGAACAATGCAGAGGCTAGTAGCAGTCAAATGCTCACGAGACAAATGCAACACAGAGACACAGTTGATTCAGTGTTTTGGATGCTTTTCAGTTGCAGTAGTTGAAGTTGCAGCGACAACAATTGAGAGAGAGTTGCAGTGTAGATGCAGAGTTGGTAGCAGTATAGCAGTGTTAGCCAATGTTGCACGAAGCGGGAGCGAAGCGGAAGCGCGAAGCGGAAGCGCGGAGCGCGGAAGCGTCATTTTCCAAAAATCTAGGGAGCGAAGCGTCCGCGGAAGCGTCTGCTATATATATATATTTTTTTATATTTTTTTGCATTTATACTCAAAACAAACATCCCAAATACCAAATTAATTGTAGAAGACATGAAAACATGCATATTTTTGCATAAATCAAGATAGATATGGCATCCATGATTCCATTGTAGTTACTAGTATGTACAACAATCATCTATATTCTAGCTATTACAAACATACATCAAATTTTTAAGCATATTATAAAACATAAAACATTTAAGCATATTATAAAACATAAAACATAGAGCATATTATGATTTATCTAGCAAGTGAGCAACTGTCAACATTTGTCATGTCCAAAATTCAAATAATAATGTTTACAAAATATGTCACTTGGTCACCGCCAAGCCAAAAAGGTTCAAAATTCAAATTCACAAGTCTACAAGTCTAATGAGTAATCTATGACAAAAAGAAGTAGATTGTGAATATATCTACTAATCTCTCCTCCTTCCACCACGAATAGAACGTGATGGTGGGCCTCCACGTGGTGGCAATGAAGAAGATGGTCCCTGTGTAAGTCGTGGCACTGGAACTGATGAAGAAGAACCCCCTGCCGTTGGTGTTGAACCATGGAACCTAGAAACCAAGGGACCAGATGGGGGTGGGGGTGGTGGCACATCAACACCCGTGTCATCATCCTAGAATCGCTCAAAAAATTCATGCAAAAAAAAAAACACTAGTTAACAAAAAAATTAAAAACATGAATTAGAGAAATGCTTTATAAGGGAAAATTGGAAAATTCATACCACAATGGACATACCTGGATAAGAGAATCCTCTAATTGCTCTAGTCGCAACACTCCATCCTCCAAATTGGGCTCCTCTGGATTCTTGTCCCAAGTCAACAAGTCTTTATTAGACTTTGCATCTTGACAGTAATGGGACAACAATCGCAAGTTGTAATGAACATAAACCAAGCTCTCTGCCCGGTCTAAATTCAACCTGTTCCTTTTAACACTGTGGATGAAAGAATAAGAGCTCCAACACCTCTCTGCAGAAGAAGTGTTTACCACCTGTGATAGCACCCGCAATGCCAAACTCTGTAGAAGTGGAGTAGGCCCTCCATGCATGTTCCACCACTCAAGAGCAGAAAAATGCTCTCGATCTTGAATTGCATGCATGCTCGAAAATGGACCAGTGTTGCTCGTATAGTTGCTCACCTGTCTCCGTACCAATGCAGCCTCCTCCTCATCAGGGATTAATCTACTCAATGCAGCCATATATTTTTCGTGAACCTCTTTATCTTGGTGTGGTTTTCTCCTGACTCCCCCCCCAGGTGCTGGTTTTGAAAGCCATGATGGATGATAGTATTTAGGTGTCAAAACATATGCTAATGCATGCAATGGAACATTTAGCATATCCCATCGTTTTTCCACCTCTTCACGAATATAATTGTACAAGGTGGTATCTCTAGGCTCAACAATGTCTTTAATCTGCCCCAACATGCTATCCATTTGCTCATACACCTCCCCAATTACTGGTCGATCTGAATCTGCAAACTTGATCATGTAATAAATTGGTTTGGTGAATTGCAAAACATATTTAACCTGTGACCAAAAGTAACTGTCAAGAACAGTGTCCTTGACTTCATTAGCACCATCTGTACTGGCGTTAATTTCATCCCATGTTTCAGCACACACCAGATTAGTTAAAGCTTGTCTCAACCTCACTAGCCGCCTAAAGGTGAGGTAATAACTAGCAAATCTTGTCTTTGCAATTTTAAGCAATTGCAACTTGGAGTAAGTGCCATAGAAGTAGTTTACCCTTGTATGCCCTGTGATGAATTTAATGAGCTGCTTCCCTTTCCTGTAAACCTCAGCAATCCACCCACAATCTTTGTGTTTCACAATATCATGCATCAAAAGGTTCAATGTGTGAACCAGGCACCCAGACCAAAAGATGTGTGGATGAGTACGCTCAATAATTTTTCCTGCTAACTTACAATTTGCTGCATTATCTGTGATCACTTGAACCACATTATTCGGACCAACATCTTTGATTGATTTCAATAGGAGATCTGCAATGTTTTGTGCAGTTGCACTGATGGAGGAGGAGTCATGAGATGCAATAAATACTGCACCACTAGAAGAAACACCAAGAACATTTATCAAATGTTGGTTTCTAATATTTGTCCACCCATCTGATACAATGGATACCCCAGAATCCACCCACTCATGTGTAAAACGTGTCAAAGCTCTTTGAACCTTAGCTTTTTCTCTTTCTAATAACACTGTTCTAGCTTTCTCATAGTTGGGGGCCTTGTATCCTTTTGGGGCTTCATTGATGGCCTTTACCATTTCATGCCAATAGGGAGAGCGAAGCACATTGAATGGTACACCGCAAGCACAAAGAAAACGGACTATCTTTCCATCCACATCATCCCTCCCAGTAACATTAAGGAAATCCCCTATTGTTTTTCTACCTCCAGAGGTTGCAAAAGTACCATGAGGAGATGGGCAACTACCAAATTTAGAGGTTGCACTTGATTCAGAATGAGTTTTTTGTTTCTTGTTTTTTTGTTGTGCAGCCATCTCTATTTTGATGTATTTTTGTCTTTGTTCACTTGAAATGTTTGGGCAAATGGTTACCCCCACAGAACCCTTTTTTTCATCACTGTCTAGCACCCCACAAAGATGCCTCCTCAGACGGGTATATGAACCCGTATATGGTTTTCCTCCATGACAACCATGAGGGCACATCCATTTGTAAGATCCACCACCCTTTCCCCCTTCAAGTTTGGTCACATAGTTCCACAAGGGATTTGATGTACCTTTCCCATCTTGTGCTTCAGTGTCCTCTTCAAGTTCATCCCCTTCCTCTTCAAACCCTTCCTCCTCATCATACATTGGGTCACTACTATTAGGACCAAGTTCATCCCCTTCCTCTTCCCCTCTATTCCTCACCCTTGCCATCATTAAAACCAAGAGTGGAATGATACATAGAAGCCAAAAGAACACCATCTTGGAATATGGATATAGGTGGTGGACAACCTGTAAATAAAGGAGCAAGTAGAAACAATGGGAAAGAGTAGGAGAGGGAGGAGAAAAATACAATTTTTTTTTCAAAAAAACAAGGGAGTTTGGGGTTTGAACTTACCTCTTTAGCTCTTGTAGATGAAGTCCTCCAAGCTCTTGCTCCAAGCTCCTCCTCCTTCTCCTAGCTCCTCCTTCTTCACTCCTCCAAGCTCTCCTCTCTTCTCCTCTCCTTTCCTCTCTTCTCTTCTCCTCTCCTCTCTTCTCTTCTCCAACTCTCATAAACTCAAAGTGAGAAAATGAGAAGAGAATGGGGGCTTTATTCTTTTCTAAAGTCACCCTAAACTCACCCTAAACTCACCTAACCCACCCCCTCATGCTAGTTAAGTTACATTTTAAAACAAATTAAAAAAAAAAAAAGTAAAAATGCGCTGCCGCGGGGTTGCGTCCGGGTTGCGCCTGGGTGGCGTGCGCTTCCGGGCAGGTTGCGTGGCGCCACCCCGTGCCCGAAGCGTCCTCCGATCCGCGGTTCCGGGCGGCCGCAACAGCATTTGGCAGGAATCGTTTTTATTTGCCGGAATCGCGCCACCTCCAAATGCGAATCGCGCTTCCAGTGTGGATTCCGGGACGCTTCGCTCCGATCCGCGATTCTGGGTTTGGATCCGGCGGGGGGGGGGGCGATTCCTGCAACCCTGGTGTTAGCAACAACCCAGATGCAGCATCAGAGTTGCGCAGTAGTTGGTGGGCAGTAGCAGGCAGTCACAGTGGCCAGATATTAGCAATGTGACAGAGGGGGATATAGAGACAGGGTATTGTAGCAGCAGTTCAGCACTAGAACACCTTCCTCGCTAAGAGGAAGTGTTAGTTTATGTAGCATCAGAGGTGTTCAAGTCTCAAAACTTTGTGAAGAGGCTAAAACACAGGATTTCTCCATAAACCATAAATCGTTTATGGAAATTCCACCTAGAAGTGTCTCAATTAGATTATTAGCCTATTTTAAATATTTCCTAAGTCTAAACTTAGGAAAAGTGATTAAATAGTCAATATTAATTCAAAAAGGTGTGAATCATCAAGAAACTCACACGGATCGATCCATAAATGATCTCAGCCATCGATTATGTTTTAATATTGGCCGTTGGAGTCCCAACTGGGGATTATAAGAGGAGGTCGATGGGTAGATGGAGAAAACACACTTGATATACTTCAGATCGATTGACTTGGGCAGTTTGATTTTCCAAAGAGCGACAACAGTTGCCGGAAGAGTTTGAGCTAGAGAAGGGAAGCAGAGATAGTGAGGGATAGGGATAGTGAGTCCAGAAGAAGAGGTTCCATTTCTGGAAAGTACATTGTAGAGAGTCAAAAATAACCACAGAGAGGTGGTGCTAGGGCTGCGTAGAAGTGTTAAAATTGGCAACTAGGGCCAAACTCCATGTGGGTCTACTTATTCATGGTAGCTGATATTTTTCTTGGATTCCTCTTGTCGAGAGGTGTAGGATTGATCCAAAGATCATCCGATTCCGACAAGTATTCATGGAGATATGGATTTATTTGTGTTATGTGACAATTCGTCAAGGTCGGCTAGCAAACAAATTACCCCCATCTATCCTCAACGTTTTAGTATAAATAGAGGCAGCCTTCAAGTCATTTAATCAATCATCTCTCTCCACGTGTCTTTGGGTTTTAGTGGTAGGAGAGATCTAAAAGGGATACACTGCTCTAGAGGGTTTTCCCTAGCCCTAGACGCTGTTTGAAGAGATCTATACGCTGCCCCAAATTACAATCATGGAGCATGAGTATCACGTTGAAGATAGAGGCACCTACGTTGCCCTAAAGAAGAGGCCTTACTGCTGGTATGGGGAAGCCCTAACTGCTGGCCTAATGATGCCCTAACTAATACGCAGTCATGAAGGAAACAAGCCCTAGCCGCAGTCTTATTGGAAGAACTATAGTCTTAACCTAGCCGTAGTCCTATTGGAAGGACTATAGTCTTAACCTAGCCGCAGATAATGAAAAGATTTGGCCGCAGTCCTAAGGGATCTCTAGCAATCAAAGAGAGCTACCATACGCTGCCTAAAAGGTTCCTCATCCACAGTGTAAACACGCAATCTAATCTGCAGTTTCAAAGAGGCATCTATCTGCCCTAGCCGCAGTAAAAGGTGAAGGTTACAACAACCAAAATAAAGGTCTCTAGCCACTGTCATTTGTGCTTCAAACTACAGTCAAAGTAGGGCCAATACTGCCCTAGTCTCAGCCCTCAAGGAGGCCATCTTGGCTACAAGTGGAGAGGACCCTATCAGCCACAAATGATGAAGTTAAAGAGGTCCATATCTCTATAAGGAAGGAACCCTTAGACGTTGTAAGGAAAGTCGGCTAAACTAATCATATCACTATGTCACATTGCTGTAGATGACAACGTGGCACATTTGAGATCTGTTCTAGGCATGACTATGCAGTAATAAGGCTGATTGGAAGACATTGTTGTTAAAGGTTAAAGATCGCTGGGTACTGTATGTAAACCTTACTTGCTGTTGGGCTAGGCCGCAGGCCATAGCCAGCAACATATATGTGTTAAGGGTTGCACAAGTCAGTCTTGAACCTCATCTTGGATCATGACTGTATGAAGAATAAGCACTGGAGTTTGATGTGACAGCTTGTACTGACAACATGTTTAGATGCAACATAGTGAGATGTAGCATGGTGTTAGAGACAACATGTTTAGCTGCAGCATAGTTGGATGCAACATGGTGTTAGGTGCAACAAGAATGGTGCAGCATAGTGCAGCTTGGTGCAACACAGTGATGGGTACAACATGGTGATGGAATCACCTGAGTTCAAATCAACGACCTCATGTGTTATCTTCTTAGTGAAGATCTCTGCTCTTATTTTATCAAGTCAAAATGTTGACTTCTGATGTATATGTACTATCTCTCTCTCTCTCTCTGTTGAACTATAGAAGAACATAAGAAGAATTGATGAAGGGTTTCACCACATTGGGGTTTGTCCCTTGCTAGCGCCACATCTTGTGTCCTCTTGTCTTGGCTTGTCTTCTGCGATTTATGTTTATGTTCTATCTGCATTTTACTATCATGCTAAATGTGATTGCTAATTTGGATTTGATATTGAGCTAATATGAAAAATTGAAGTAAATTTGCTCTCAGTGTAGAACATACCTAAAGTTAACATGGTATCGGAGCTGACGTGAAGACAAAGCCCAAGCAAGAGTGAAAGAGCAATCACCGAAGATAGTTGGACAAGGTCAAAAGACTCAATGGGTTCTTCATCCCACTTCAAATTCACCAAGGGTGAAGTCAAAGCAAAGAAGATTATCAAAGTGGTGCAGTGGAAGCATCTGGTGGCCTACCTACAAGTCACTTCAATGGGAATTCTAGATCTAAGAATGGAAGGAAAGGCAGATGCCAGATGCCTTGCTTGCAATAAGTTTGGCCATTATGCGAGGAAGTGTCCAAATAGAAGGGATACATCACTTGATGATGATGACAATCATTCCAGGGGAATCTTCAATGATCAAAGGAATGACAGGTACAATGGCAAAGGAATAAAAGGAATGCAGGTCATCAAGGAAATGGTCGACTCTTCATGGAAAGCAAGGAACTCCAGGTATGAAGAATCAAATGTTGTTTCTTATGTCGACCCTCTCCACCGGACTTGTTGGGAAAATTGATAGTGGTGCCTCAAGGCACTTCACTGGATTCAAGGAAGCTCTCTCTAATTTGATAGAGAAGGAAACAATCATGGATATTATTCTTGGAGACAATGCCAGCTATCCCGGAAAGGGTGCAGGGAATGTTTCTCTTCAGATGGATCAGGGTAACTCTCAAGAAGTTCTTTATGTACTTGATCTCAAAAGGAACCGGGTGTCCATTTCGGAAGTGGAAGTCAAAAGTTTCAAGGTGGCATTCATTGATGGAAAGGTATGTGTTTGAAAAAGGAAATTTTCAAGATGCTTTTACTTTTGAGTTCAGGGTTGGCAATTTGTATCTAGTTGCAGGAAGTCCATTGGGGACCATGTCAGTTGACAAATCTCTTCCATAGCACTGGAGGTATGCCCATCTTCATTGTGGGGCCCTACCCGATGTCAGACATATGGTGACAGGGATGCTTGAATTCAAGAAGAGCAAGGTACATGCCCGAGATGTACCAAAGGAACTTCAAGGCGACCATTCCCCTCATGTAATAGCAAGACCATAGATGTGGATCAACTCGAGGGGTTTGAGATTCATGATCAGGAATCTCATGTATGCAGGTTCAAGAAATCTCTCTATAGTTTGAAGCAAACACCTCGGGCTTGGTATGAAAGGATTGATAGCTATCTAATGAAGCTGAGATTCACTAGGAGTGAAGTTGATCCAAAACCATTGCATTAAGATTGTGTATGATAGACCTCTCATACTAGTACCTTATGAGGATGACCTCTTTCTAACAAGTGCAGACCCTCTCATTTGCAAAAGTAAGAGGGAGTTGAATTCCGGATTTGGAATGGTGAACTGCAAGCTTGTGACTATCTTGATGAAGCCTAACTTTAAGAAGTTATGCGGTAGTGATGCTGGACCTAATTTAGGAAATGCCTCTGAGTTTCACAAACTCATACTAGCATTGATGTTCTTGGTGAACTCCCGTCCGGATATATGTTGTGCAGTTAGCATGTTGAGCTCATATATGGTTGAGCCTCACTGGATTGGTGCCAAGAATCATTTGAAATATCTTTAGGGCACAACCTCTCATGGATTGAGATACACTGCCGGAAATGTGAAGCTACATGATTATTTTGATGTTGATTAGGCAGACAGTGTGGAGGATCGCAAGAGCACTTTTGGGTGTTGGTTCTCTTTGGGTTTTGATTTGATATCCTGGATGAGCAGGAAGCAGAAGTTGGTTGCTTTGAGCACTGCTGAGGCCGAATACATAGTTACGAGTATGACCTCGTGTGAAGCTGCCTGGTTGAGGAAGCTCTTCAGTTCGCTGTTTGGACATGTGCTAGATACCATCATGATCTTCTGTGACAACCAAAGGGGGAATCAATTGTTTAGGAATCCCGTGCTCTATGATTTCTCCAAGCATATAGACATCAGGTACCACTTTATCTAGGATATGGTACATTGAGGAGAAAGAAGGCTCCATCGCATTGGGACTGATGTGTAGGTCGTCGATATTTTGTCGAAGCCCCTGGGAAAGGTCAAATTATTGACTTTACGAGAACAACTAGGAGTCGTGGAGAGACTCTCTCCTAAGGGTCCTGTATGATATGGACATCGAACTCTGGGAGCTTCGGGGGCTTGGGGGTACATCTTGGAGCGATGAGCAACCATAGGGTGAGTGGTTCAGCCTTCCCCTAGTGGTCTGCTATGTAGGCAAGATGAGTGGTTCATCCTTCTCCTGCTGAGACGCAGTCATAGGGTGAGTGGTTCAGCCTTCCCCTAGTGATTTGTTGTGTACAGGGTGAGTGGTTTAGCCTTCCCCTGGGATGCCCCTGGCGACATGTAGGCAGGATGAGTGGTTCATCCTTCTCCTGCTGAGACATCCTTCCCATGCAGTTTAGGACTCATGGGAAGTACCTCTCATCTGACCAATGAGTAGGGAAATGAGGATAGGGACCATAGTAGTACCAATGGACGCATCGTGTTACTACTGTAATCCCTATGCTAGGATGATATTGATCTGGGATCAATTAGAACTGACTTTGGGTCAATAAGAGTGATATAACTCACTCTTTTTTGGAACCAATTTCAGATTAGTAAGAGTGGTGTGATACACGCTCTTTATTTGGAATTGATTTCGGATCAGTAAGAGTGGTATGACACACTCTCTTTATTGGAACTGACTTCAGGTCAGCAAGAGTGGTACGATACACTCTCTTTTATATGAGACTGACTTCGGGTCAGTAGAGGATGGTATGATACATTCTCGACCACTTCTTCTTCTTCATAGTTCGACAAAGCAGAGCTGTGTAGGGCATTGATGGTAGAGATAGTACAGTCTGGTAGATGGATTAGTAGATGGAGTTCTCCCTAGTTGAGAGGGAGTGTTAAAATTGGCAACTAGGGCCAAACTCCATGTGGGTCTACTTATTCATGGCAACTGATATTTTTCTTCGATTCCTCTCCTCGAGAGGTGTAGGATTGATCCAAAGATCATCTGATTTCGACAAGTATTCATGGAGATATGAATTTATTTGTGTTATGTGACAATTCGTCAAGGTCGGCCAACAACCAAATTACCCCCATATATCCTCAACGTTTTAGTATAAATAGAGGTGGCCTTCAAGTCATTTAATCAATCATCTCTTGTGATCTCTCTCCACTTGTCTTTGGGTTTTGGTGGTAGGAGAGATCTAAAGGGGATACGCTGCCCTAGAGGGTTTGCCCTAGCCCTAGACACTGTTTGAAGAGATCTATACGCTACCCCAAATTACAATCATGGAGCATGAGTATCACGTTGAAGATAGAGGCACCTACGCTGCCCTAAGAAGAGGCCTTAACGCTGGTATGGAGAAACCCTAACCGTTGGCCTAATGATGCCCTAACTAATACGCAGTCATGAAGGCAACAAGTCCTAGCCGCAGTCCTATTGGGAGGACTATAGTCTTAACCTAGCCGCAGATAATGAAAAGATTTGGCTGCAGTCCTAAGGGATCTCTAGTAGTCAAAGAGAGCTACCATACGCTGCCTAAAAGGTTCCTCATCCACAGTCTAAACACTCAATCTAATCTGCAGTTTCAAAGAGGCATCTATCTGCCCTAGCTGCAATAAAAGGTGAAGGTTACAACAACCGAAATAAAGGTCTCTAGCAGCTGTCATTTGTGCTTCAAACTACAGTCAAAGTAGGGCCAATACTGCCCTAGTCTCAGCACTCAAGGAGGCCATCTTGGCCACAGTTGGAGAGGACCCTATTAGCCATAAATGATGAAGTTAAAAAGGTCCATATCTCTATAAGGAACCCTTAGACGTTGTAAGGAAAGTCAGCTAAAGTAATCATATCACTATGTCACATTGTTGTAGATGACAACGTGGCACATTTGAGATCTATTCTGGGCATGACTATGCAGTAATAAGGTTGATTGGAAGACATTGTTGTTAAAGGTTAAAGATAGTTGGGTACTCTATGTAAACCTTACTTGCTGTTGGGCTAGGCCGCAGGCCATAGCCAGCAGCATAGATTGTGTTAAGGGTTGCACAAGTCAGTCTTGAACCTCATCTTGGATCATGACTGTATGAAGAATAAGGACTGGAGTTTGATGTGACTGCTTGTACTGACAACATGTTTAGATGCAACATAGTGGGATGTAGCATGGTGTCTGTAGCATGGTGTTAGAGACAACATGTTTAGCTACAGCATAGTTGGATGCAACATGGTGTTAGAGACAACATGTTTAGGTGCAGCATAGTTGGATGCAACATGGTGTTAGAGACAACATGTTTAGGTGCAACATAGTTGGATGCAACATGGTGTTAGAGACAACATGTTTAGATGCAACATAGTTGGGTGCAGCATGGTGTCAGGTGCAGCATGGTGCAACATAGTGATGATGAAGTGCAACATAGTGATGGGTGCAACACAATGATGGGTCCAGCATGGTGATGGAATCACCTGAGTTCAAATCAGCTATCTCATGTGTTATCCTCTTAGTGAAGATCTCTGCTCTTATTTTGTCAAGTCAAAATGTTGACTTCTAATGTATATGTACTATCTCTTTCTCTCTGTCTGCTGAGCTATTGAAGAACATAAGAAGAATTGATCAAGGGTTTCCCCACATTGGGTTTGTCCCTGGCTAGCGCCACATCTTGTGTCCTCTTGCCTTGGTTTGTCTTCTGCGATTTATGTTTATGTTCTATTTGCATTTTACTATCATGCTAAATGTGATTGCTAATCTGGATTTGACATTGAGCTAATATGCAAAATTGAAGTAAATTTGCTCTCAGCATAGAACATACCTAAAATTAACAAGAAGCATCTAAGAGGCAGCTCAATTTGCAGATTTGAGAGGACATTTCAGAGTTTTGGAGGCAGGAAAACTTCGTAGAGGCCAGGAGAAACGTTTCCAGAGTCGGTAGTAGGTTAAAGAGGCAGCTCATTGTGAGATCCAGGTAGCATGAATTTGTGCCTGCACAGAGCCTACGCAAAGGGTCATGCAGGACAATTCGTGGAGGAGTTTTAGAGGCCAGTCTTCAATGTTAGATTGCTTGTGGGGTGAGGAAAATTCCTCACTAGATTTTTGCCAGTATTTTCTCTGCAGGATTGCCAGTTTTTGACATCCATATTGTATTCAGATTATTTCACTACTGCTTAATAATAAAAAACCCTCATTTGCTGCACCAGTTTTCCCAAGTTGGGTTTTTCTAGGGACTTTAGTCCAAAAATACTTGTGTCAAATTTATTGTCTGTGTGCTAGTATTTTCTTAGATTCCAGTTTAGCTTATGCAAAATTTAATTTGGAGAAAATAGCAGTTGTGAATTATTCGTTGTTGTGGGGGCAAATAAACCGTTAATTAATTTACAATTAGAAGAATAATTTCCAGTTGATGTAATAGTTGAAAATTTTCACAGGGGTTGGCCCCTTGATATCCAAGCAAACAACCTATGGTGTCCCCATGTGGCTATGGGGGTGCAAAACATCTTCATGGGTCTCCAAATGGATCGAACAGGCTTGTATTCCATCTGTAAGGGCTAGAAGAATAGTGCAAGCCCTCCAATTGTCTCTCGCTGTGAGACACATCCTCATCTAGGCCCTGGATCAACTCCCATGTATCTGGTGCAAGAGTGGAGCCAGTTGGGCAAGGTGGTACAGGTGCATCATCATCATCCAAAAGGTGGAACACAAGCAAGCAATAAGTGGAACTTAAGGATCCCATGAAGTGGCAATCCACTCTCTGCTATGGTGGAAACCTGTGGCTCTCAATGACGACTCTCTAGAGGGCTTGGACCCTGTATAGGGAGACCAAAGCCTAGATGAAGACCCATCTTCAATACTATATAAGATCCAGTGTGTCCCCTCACATTCTAGTACAACCAATCATTACTGCAATCGAGTAAATAAGCTTACAAATCATGCAACCAAGTGGACACTTCATAGTGGCATGCCCTTCCATAGTGGGCTTCAGAACGTACAAGGGTCTCCAAGTTCAAGAAAAAGGTTAACCAAGGACCCTATTAGGTGGTTTCAGCCTCTAAGGGGGTGACATGTCCATGGTATATCCATGAAATGGAAGGTGGCAGGTGATATAATGTTGGAATGGAATAGGCCATCAGGGGAAGGCTTCAAGCCACATACCATAGTACAAGGGTAGCCATAATAAGGGAAGCCCACACTTTGGGTGTATGAATGCAGGAGGGAGCAATCGCGATACATGAATTACCTTGACCTTTGTTTTTCCACCCTTCTTTATATGCCTTTTGCCATTTTAATGATTTTTCTTTCGTAATTGCTCGAGGCTCGAGGGCATGAGAACATGATGTGTAAGATATAGCAGTGGATACCCCCTTTAAGATGGAGCAATTCATCGCCCATAAGGGGTTGGGACAATCATGGGTTCCTTAATGATGAAAGGGGTCAATATGAGACACCCTAGGAACCAGGGTGATGGCCATAATGATAGGGATAGAGCTCATGTTTGGCTTTTTCCCGCGTACTAAATGTATATGTCCCGACCATCTTTTGTATTTTATGATACATTTCTTGTTGAGAGTGGCCAAATCATGTTGTTTACTTTTCTTTTAGTTGCATCAACCTCTGGGGTGTCATTCCAGGACCGACATAAGGTGTGGACAAGGGAAGCTAGAGGCTAACTCCTTGTGGACCTAATGGACAAATGTGGACTTGAATCAGAAATATGGTGAATGGGGTTATAATGAGCGAAGGGGAGTTGATGTATATGGTGTCGGGAAGTGGGACCACACAACCAAAATCAAGGCCTCCCATGTAGTGCCACCCCTAAAGCTAGTAGCCAATAAAGGAGATCCCACGACCCTAGGATACAAGGCTAACAATCAAATTGGACAAAGGAGACGAGTACAAGCTAAGCCCACTCTTTCTGCCAAATCCCCCCACCAAACCATGCCCAGGATTGTCCATGATAAGTAAACAAAAATACCATACCTTTGCAGTTGGAAGGCCCACCTTCAAACATACGATCATAACAAATGAGCGATGGAGCATATGGCTAGCTCAGGTGGCGGGAATAGTGGCACATCAAGCTATCTAGTGGCTACAAGGGGTTGTTGGCTACCGATTGAGAACCATACAGGAGAAAATTTCTCTTATGGATAATACCCAAGGGTAGTTGGTAACATAGACCAAGCCCATTCTTTCTACCGAATCCCCCCACTAATCCATTGTCGGAAGTGTCCATGATAAGTAAGCAAAAATACTCAATGACATAATGAAATCCATACCTTCAGGGTTGGAAGGCCCACCTTCAAACATACGATCATGACAAATGGACAAGGGTACCTAATGGTTGGCTCAAGTGGCGGATTTGATGGCACATCAAGCTATCTGGTGGCTGCAAGGGGCTGCTAGCTGCCGACTGAAGACAAATTAGGAGAAAGTTTTCTCCTATGGGTGTCACCCACAAGTGGTGGGTAACGGGGCCCCAATTAAGTTGCCCAACCCATGATGAAACCACCTGCCAATTACATATAAGATCCAATGTGCTTCCCCACCATCAGGTAGAATAATTCATTAGTGCATCTAAGTGAACTAAGCTTGTTAATCAAGTGCACATTGAGACTTCATAATGGGCTACCCTTCCAAATTTGGGGC
The DNA here is from genome assembly GCA_031772625.1 of Pinus tabuliformis. Lineage (NCBI taxonomy): Eukaryota > Viridiplantae > Streptophyta > Pinopsida > Pinales > Pinaceae > Pinus > Pinus tabuliformis. The sequence continues at coordinate 102,549,454 of CM062804.1, forward strand.
TTTAGGCTTGTAATAGTGTTACCTCCCTAGGTAGGAGTGGTTAATAAACAACCCTATTAGATATTGCCATACCCTAAGGGAGAAAGACAGGTCCAAGATGCATCCTTCAATTGATAGGGGTCACATGAATAATGATGAGATCAAAAGGGGCACAAGGGTCTCAAAGCCAAATGTCATAGACTCAAAGATGGTAATGATGAGGGATGTCCACATATTTAGGTGTATAAATGTAGGAGGGAGCAATCGTGGATACATGAGTTACCCCAACCTTTGCTTTTCCACCCTTCTTTATTTGCCTTTTTCCTTTTCTTGATTTTTTCTTTATATTACTGCTCAGGGCTCCAAGAGATGAGTGCATGTTGTGTATGATGTAAGTAGTTATTATCCCCTTGAGATGGGGCAGTTCATCGCCCACCAGGAGTTTGGACGTGCATAGGTTCCTTAATGATGTGGGGGCACTTATGGGGCCCTAGGAACTAAGGTGATGGCCATAATGATAAGGGATAGAGCTCATGCTTGGCTTTTTCCCACGTGCTATTTTAATGTCCCGACTATTTTTTGCATTTTATAATATTCTTTTCTTTTGTGTTTTGCTTGTGGCCATGATATGCTTTTAACATTCTTTCAGCTGCATTAACCTCCAGTGCAACATTTCAAGGCTAGACACAGACATGTGGACAAGGGAAGGGGGTGTACCAGTGCCTTGTGGACCCAAAGAGGGAAGATGATCAAATAAGGCTTGTAATGCGTGGAGGGGAGTGAAAAATGTGAAATGGAAAAATAGGACCATAGTACCAAAATCGAGGTTTCCCAACTAGTGCCCTTTTTGAAGCTATAATGCAATAGGGGAGATCCCATGGGACTGAGATTGAGGATTAACCCCCCATTTAAGGTGAGGGAACAAAACCACAGTCAAAACCCTTCCTTCTTTCAAGTCATCCAATAATTCATGCCTAAAGTGCTCTAGGAAAAACGAGCATAAGCACTCAATTGCATAATGAAAAACATACCATTAGGATTGGATAGCCCACCTTCAAACATATGCTCTTGACATACGAGCGAGGGGACATATGACTAGCTTAGGGAGCAGATTAAATGGCACAATACATCAGCTACACTAGTGGTTGTCAGGGGTTCCTAGTTGCCGATTGAAGACAAATCTAGGAGAAATATTCTCATATGGGGTCACCCACTTTTGGTGGGTAATAGGGTTGATCCACCATGGATACTTTATTTGACTCTAACATATGCATTATTGATGGGGGTCCACTTTTGAGGCTAATTGCTCATTATTTGAGGAAGAGATCATCGAGGTTATTGAAGTCAATTTACCACATTCAGGAGGTTGTTACTTGTTTACTATTTTTGGAAGTGCTTCTGGCTAACTCAATTAGTTTATTATTGTTAAAATTGTCTCATGCAGTTAGTTAAGAATAGAACATTACTCTATTGTTTTCTTTGGGGGAGAATGATTATTTTATTGTTTCCTCAAGGAAAGGAAAGGGGATTCCAACAACTCACTCCTAATTTTAGTACGGAATTTGTTGAGATGGATAAAAATGTAATATTTTATTGTCTTCCTTGGAGCACTAATGGATCCAAGAAAACAATTACTATTTTATTGTAAAATGAGTTGATCTCAAACCTATACAAAAGGGTTTGTTCTCTCCCTCATTTGCATGGTTGGGGAATTTGAGGATTGAGGAGCTCTCCCCTTGTGCTACATTGTATATCATTTTGGTAAGCTTAGTAGAAGATTGGAGGTATCATTCTTCCCTCCAAACCTATTGTTTTGTTGCCTCCTCAAAAGTAGACGAATCAGACTCACCAATGTTGCTCATCAAGCCCATAAAGCTTAAAAATATCCTAGGTGGTCTATGTTGATTTCTAGTAGCATCGAATGTGCTCTAAGTCTCAAAATTTGCAGGGATGCTTAGACACATGCATTCTCCAATACCTAGAAATTGTTTTGGGAAATTCCACCCAAAGACAATTTTATTAAAATAATTAATTATTTTTAATGGGACCTTAAGTCTAAACTTAGGAAATTAACATAATTAAAGGGTGTTAATATAAATTGTGGGTGAAACTTCTAGATGAAGGCGAAGATCAAGTCAATATGATCCTAGCCATTGATTAGAATCTAATCTGGGCCATTGATTGATCAAAAAGAGGATTATAAGAGAAGGTTTGATGGGCACTTGGAGAACACACCGCGAGATTTCAGAAGATCGAATTTCTGAAGCACAAAAGCTGTCGGAGAGAGATTTGAAGTGAGCTTTTGTAGTGAGGGGCAGTGAATATCTGGAAGAAGGAAGTTTTTCCTAGACCAGAGAGTATGAAGCAGAGAGGGTAAAACGACATACAGAGAGACGCAGACGCTGGCCCACGCAAAGCTGATGCAGTGGTAGCGTGGGCCTTAGAGGGAGATCGAATTCCTGCTGAGGAAATCGAGTTTTAGTAGCCAAGAGACGGGGTGTGAGACTGGGAGGCAGAAATTCGGAATTTCCAGCCAGCAAAGGGTCCGAAAAAGGAGCAACGTGATATCCAGTAGGGGTGACGCAAGTACTACGTGGGAGTGACGCAATTCTGTGCAGAGGCTATGCAGAGGCTCTAGTTCAACTTGATCAGACTCAGATTCTCCCAATGATAGGGTGAGAGCACTTCACCATTTATTTTGTCCAATTTCTCTTTGTATCAGATTGCTAGTTGAGCATCTAAGAATTGTACTCAGATTTACTACTGCATAATAATAAAACCCTCAAATTTGCTGCATCGATTTTCCCGCATTGGGTTTTTCCGGGGACATTTGTCCAAAAATAACGGTGTTATTGTGTTGTATTTTCTTTCTTGCTCAGTCTCTTGTTTCTGCATATAAATTAATTAAGTGAAGGCTGCAGTGTATGTATTTCAATATTTGTCGTAGGAAACTGCAAATAACTTGTTCATGTAAATCTAACAAGTAGGAGAAATATCATCAGTTGTTGCAGTAGGGATTCCAGTTTAGGAATTTTCACATGGTATCAGAGCTGCAGGTGGAACAAGAAGAGCAGTGCCAGAGAACCCAACACTGAGCAGAAGAGGGAGATCGAAAAAGCTATAGAAGGTAGCGGTTTGAAAGCCTAGAGAGTTTGCGCAATCCTAGCTGCAAGGTTGATTTTTGAGGCAATCTCTCTCTGAGTGAGTCGACAGAGAGGAAGGACTCCCAGTTCAAAAGTTTGTCGGGGCAAAGGGAGCAGTGTTGAAGCCTCAGTGTGAGGAGAAGTTGGTGGGACACAGATTTTTCTGCAGGCAATTAGTTGGACAGAAAATCATCAGAAGAGAGAGGAGAAGCACGGTTGAGGGAATTTCTTCCTTAGTGAATTCCTAGCCAAGGAATTCGAATTCTCACGAGCTGAGCAACAGTTCTACTAACTCAAACAAGGAGTGTGTAGGCTAGCCCAGCAGTAGCGCAAAAGAGAGAGGACAACAATCAACTTTCTATTTGTGGCAGAGATGGCAACCAATGGCTTGAGGGATCGGGATAGGTTGGACGGAGCATCCAACTATGTTATCTGGAAGGCAAGGATGTCATCCCTTCTAGATAAGCATGCCCTCAAGACATATGTCGATAGCATAGTGGTTGTGCCTGCAGATGCAAATCCGTTGAAGAAATACAAGGCAGAAATGGCAAAGGCAAAGCGTATGATCCTTGACGGAGTTAAGGATCATGTGGTATGTCACATTGCTAGCAGAGGGATTGCTAAGGAGATGTGGGATGCGTTGTCTACGCTGTATCAGGGATCTTCCGAGCAACGGAAGATGTACCTTGAGCAGAAACTAAGATCTGCTCAGATGCAGAAAGGGGAGCATGTGGATCCATTCCTCATGAAGCTTCAGGAGACCCGTGATGAGTTATTTGTTGTGGGGTCTACACCTCAAGACTCAGAGTTGGTTAGACTGGCCCTCAATTCTATCTCAGATGAGTGGTAGGTCTTTGTCCAGAGTATCTTGGGCAGGGCGGCTTTGCCAAATTGAGGTGAGATGTGGGTAGCTCTTAAGCAAGAGGAGATGAGGAGAGACTTGGTCAAGTGCAAGCTTGATGGAAGAAGCAGCAGTGGGTCGAAGCCCAAGGAGGAGGAGGATAATGCAGCCCTCGTATTGAAGGGACAGCAGGAGCAGTGGAGACGTAAGAAGGACGTCTCGAAGATAAAGTGCTTTAGGTGTGGTGAGATGGGTCACTACGCAACTCAATGTCCTCTCGGGAAGAAGGACGAGGATGAGAAGCATTATTCGAAGGCTACGCCCGCGAAGATCGAGGAAGAGGAGTTTTCCATGACAGCAGAGATACCTCCACGAGGGAGGTGCGCTGATTTGGAGTTGTAGTTCAAAAGAGCTACAGATGGGAAGTATCCTTGAGGAGGCCACCTCTTGGATCAATTCCTTGCTACGGGAGACCAGATCAAAAGTAGCAGGATGGACTAGTGTTAGATGGTGCCGAGGAGTGTCGGAGAGACAGTTGGAGTGGCTAGGAGCGCCAGAGGCTAAACAACACAGAGCAAAATTGGCAGTAGTGTAGATGGCACAAAGAAGAGGTCAGTAGCAATGCAGTAGATTCAGAGGGTCAGCGCAGAGACTAGTAGCAGTCAGGCTTCAACATTCACGTGGTATCATACTGAACACAGTTAGTTCAATAATTTTGGATGTTTTCCCGTTGTTGTTGGAGTAGCAGCAATAGTTTGCAGTGTAGTGAAAATTAGCAGTGGTAGTGCTAGCAGCAACACAGATGCAACACTTGAAAGGGGGTTGTAGTACAAATGCAGTGTTGACAGTGGCAGTGTCAGCAATAGTAAAGTTGCAGCAGCAGCGTAGTAGTTGGTGGACAACATGTCAGACATCAACAACGCAGAGGACGATGTTATGAAGTCAGGTTGATGCTTCAGTGGGAGGCATTGCTAGAGCACATTCCTCGCTAAGAGGGAGTGTTGATTTCTTGTAGCATCAGATGTGCTCTAAGTCTCAAAATTTGCAGGGAGGCTTGGATACATGCATTCTCCAATACCCATAAATCGTTTTGGGAAATTCCACCCGGAGACAGTTTTATTAAAATAATTAATTATTTTTAATGGGACCATAAGTCTAAACTTATGAAATTAAAATAATTAAAGGGTATTAATATAAACTGTGCGTGAAACTTCTAAAAGACGACAAAGATCAAGTCAATATGATCCTAGCCATTGATTAGAATCTAATATGGGTCGTTGATTGATCAATGAGAGGATTATAAGAGAAGGCCTGATGGGCACTGGGACAATACATCAAGAGAGTTCAAACGATGAATTTCTGATGCAGAACAACTGCCGGAGAGAGATTCGACAGTGAGCTTTTGCAGTGAGGGGCAGTGAGTATTCAAAAGAAATAAGTTTTTCTTGGGCTGGAGAGTATAAGGCAGAGAGAGCAGAACGACATCCAGAGAGAGGCAGGCGTTGACCCACGCAGAGCTGACGCAGTGGCAATGCAAATCTTAGAGGGAGATCGAATTCCTGTTGAGGAAATCGAGTTTCAGTAGTTGAGAGCTGGTGTGTGAGACCAAGAGGCAAAAATTCGGAATTTCCAACTAGCAGAGGGTCCAGAGAAGGAGCAGCGTGATACCCAGTAGGGGTGACACAAGAACTGCGTGGGAGTAACGCAGTTCTGCGCAGAGGGTATGCAGAGGCTCCAGTTTAGCGTGATCAGACAAAGATTCTCCCAATGACAAGGTGAGAGCACTTCACCATTCATTTTGTCCAGTTTCTCTTTGTATCAGATTACTAGTTGAGCATCCAAGAATTGTACTCAGATTTACTACTGCATAATTGCTGATTTGGGGTAGCATCGGATGTGCTCTAGCTATGAAAATTGGTGGAGAGGCTAAAGCACATGAGATCTCCAAGACCCAGAAATGGTTTGGACAGATTGTACCCGGTTTGGGAGATATTAAAATAACTAATATTTTTAATGGAGTTCCTAAGTCTAAACTTAGGAAAAATAAAATATTAATGGGTATTAATATAAAACTGGGTTAGAAGGTTCCAAAAGTCATGGATCAAGCCAAATCTAATCTTAGCCATTGATTAGAGATTTAATCTCGGTCATTGATGGACCAACAAGAAAAGTATAAGAGGAGGCTTGAGGGTCAGTTGGAAGATACACCAGAGTGATCAGTCATTCATTTTGCTAGAGTGGGGTTGCTAAGCAAAGTTGAATCAGTGATCAGCGGCGAGGGGTAGTGAGTACGAGGCACAGACAATACTGGGAGACCTGCATAGAAGCAGAGAGAGCGAGAGCAGCAGCCAATCCAGGCTACGCAGAGCCCAGCAGAGGCAGCGTAGAGCCCAGAGGGATTGCGTCATCCACGCAGAGGGCAGAGGGAGTGACACAGAGGGTACCAAAGTCTGCGCAGTGCCTCAGAGGGCTGACGCAGAGGGTCTTGGGGCTGACGCAGTGGCTAGAAGGGCCAGCGTTGAGCTTCAGTTGTGTCGGAGAGGGTTTCGTGGGACAGGTTTTCTGAATACCTATTTCCGAATATAGAGGTATTGCTGCCATGTATTTTTCTCTGTTGGGTGAGCCGGTTAGGCACCCTGTTGTACTCAGAAAGATTGCATAATAATATAACCCTCATAATAGCTACACCGGTTTTCCCGCATTGGGTTTTCCTGGGGACATTTGTCCAAAAATAACGATGTCACTTGTGTGCTTGTTTTATTTTAGTTGTTGATTTGTAGATGTTGTGACTGTATTGTGTTTATCTCGGTATTTAAATGTATTAAATAACTTGTTCAGATTTAAACAAGTAGAAGAAATAAACCAGCAGAATACAGACTAAATTCCTAACAGATAGACTTAGGAATTTCAACGTGGTATCAGAGCATGGTTGCAGATCACAGGAAAACTGAAGGCATCATCTGAGCAGATCATTTGTAGCAGATTCAGCTATCCTGAGTGACAGAGTTGATCCTTGCAGAAGGCGATAGAGGAAAGAGTGACGTAGAGGGACTGCGTCATCAGTCTAGGCGAGAGAGAGGCCGGCACAGAGGCTGAGGAAGGCAAAATCAGGCTCACACAGAGCCACACAGAGGCCAGGAGGGCTGAAGCAGTTGGCTGAGGGAGCTAGTTTGCCAGTGTTGGGATTGCGCAGAGCCTAGAGGCTTAGTCCTTCAGTTGCTGGGGCATAGGAGGCTGTGGGTAGTTTGCGGAGCGAAGCTGATGGGGTAGTGTGGTCAGAACAGTACCTAACAGGGCAAGACCAGGGTAGAGGAAGTTGCTGCCAAGGTGGATTTCTAGCCAAGGAATCCGGATCAGTGTTGCAGTTGCATAGACGATCTGAGAGAGACAACTTGACGTTGGCAGAAGGATTTCCAGGAGGGAAATCGGGACTTAGAGGGAGTTCAGAAGAGAACTTCCATACGGGAAATAGAGAGACTCAGCAGGAGTCGAACCAAGAACTTCCAGACAGGAAGTAGAGAGACTCAGTAGGAGTCGAACCAAGAACTTCCAGACATGAAGTAGAGAGACTCAACAGGAGTCGAACCGAGAACTTCCAGGCGGGAAGTAGAGAGACTCAAAGGAGTAGACAGAGGAGTGGAGATGGTCGTGAATGGGCTTAGGGAGCAAGATACGCTAGACAAGGCATCCAACTTTGCGGTCTGGAAGGCCAGGATCTTGTCCATTCTAGACAGATATCGCATCAAGGCCTTCGCCTTGAAAGTAGTGGCGATCCTAGTTGACCCGACTGAAAATGAGAAGTACGAGGAGGCAATGGCCAGGGATAAGTGCATCATCCTTGATGGGGTCAAGGATCATGTGGTCCAACATATTGTCAAGAAGGAAACGACAAATGAGATGTGGGACACCCTGAAGAAATTGTACCAACATACTTCCGTGCAGAGGAAGAGGTTACTTGAGAATCAGCTGAGGTCATACCAGATGCAGAAGGGGGAGCAGATAGATCACTTCCTCGGTCGGTTGAAGGAGATCTAGGACCAGCTAACTTCCATAGGGGCCACACCTGATGAGGAGATGTTGGTGAGGACCGCACTTAACACAGTCTCCGAGGAGTGGGAGACATTTTTCCAGAGTATACTGGGCAGGGTGGATATTCTAGATTGGGAAGAATTGTGGGCGACTCTTTGCCAAGAAGAAATCAGGGGGTTGAGCAAGACGGTGAGTAGCGTGAAAGGGGTCAGGATCAAGAAGGAAGAGGAAGAGGATGCGGCTCTGGCATTTGCGGAAAAGCAAGAGAAGAGGAAGAAGAAGGACCTCTCCAAGGTCAAGTGCTTCCATTGTGGGGAACTGGGTCACTATGCGAACTAGTGTCCAAGGAAGAAGAGTAAGGGAGAGGCTTCGGACTCTGAGGCAGCGCCAACGAAGGTGGAAGAGGTCGAGGAGGACGACGATTGTGCCATGAGTGCTCATGTGCCACTTGAGAAGAAGTGGGGAGACATCGAGTTGTAGTTAGGATGATTACAAGCAATGAGGGGCAGGATCCTTGAGGTACCCAACCTCTTGGATTATACCTTGCTACGAGAGCCCTAAAGAGGAGTAGCAGGACTGGCGGATGTGGGTAGAGATGGATGCGGATGGAGCGGCATAGAGTACTACAGTGCAGGAGTCCCCGGATAGCACGAGGCTAGCAGGCTGCAACAGTGCAAGAGGCACAAGAGTGTTGCACCAGTGCAGGATGGCACAGAGAGGTGTGCAACGGTGCGAGATGCATGGAGTTGTTGCAGCAGCGCAGAGGTCAGTAGAGGGAGCACTTGTTAGCGGCAGAGAGAGCTTCAGCATCGGGAGTGTTTCTAGCCTAATAGGGATGTCAGAAGTTGGGTGGATTAGTTACTTACTTCTCAGTAATTGAGTTGCAGTGCAGTAGCATGATGCAGCATGATGAGAAGGGGATGCAATGCCGGTGCAGTGCTGGGAGGATGGACCAGCAACAACATGGATGGAGAGGGAACAGTTGTACGGATGCCGCAGTGGTAGTGACAAGGCCATGGGCAGCAGTACAGGATGTAGCAGTGCAGAGGATGTTGGGCGGGGAGGCCTAGTATTAGCACAGGTACCGGTGTCAGATGATTAGTGTGATGCTCAGTGAGGAGTATTACTAGAGCACAGTCCTCGCTAAGAGGGAGTGTTGATTTGGGGTAGCATTGGATGTGCTCTAGACATGAAAATTGGTGGAGAGGTTAAAGGACATGAGATCTCCAAGACCCAGAAATGGTTTGGACAGATTGTACCCAGTTTGGAAAATATTAAATTAATTAATATTTTTAATGGAGTTCTTAAGTTGAGGTTAAAGGACATGAGATCTCCAAGACCCAGAAATGGTTTGGACAGATTGTACCCAGTTTGGAAAATATTAAATTAATTAATATTTTTAATGGAGTTCCTAAGTCTAAACTTAGGAAAAATAAAATATTAATGGGTATTAATATAAAACTGGATTAGAAGGTTCCAAAAGTCATGGATCAAGCCAAATCTAATCTTAGCCGTTGATTAGAGATTTAATCTCGGTCGTTGATGGACCAACGAGAAAAGTATAAGAGGAGGCTTGAGGGTCAGTTGGAAGATACACCAGAGTTATCAGTCATTCATTTTGCTAGAGCGAGGTTGCTAAGCAAAGTTGAATCAGTGATCAGCAATGAGGGGCATGTGAAAATTCTATCACTGCAGCGACTGATTTACTTTTCCTACTTATTTCATCATAAGTTATTCATGAAATTACTTCAACAAACATTAAAATAAATACTGTTGCAGATATCACATCGTAATACAGAAACAAAAATATGCACACATTAACACAGTTATTTTGGACTAATGTCCCCGGAAAAACCCAATGTGGGAAAACTGGTGCAGCAAGGGAGGATTTTATTATTCAACAATTTTCTTGTACAACAAGGTGCCAAACTGGCTTACCCATAGATAGACAAACTTCCAACACTTTCCTAAACCCAGCATAGGCCCTACTGACCTCTACTACAGCCTGAAACCCTCTGCGTCAGCCTACTGAGGCTCTGCGCAGCCTCTCCAGGCTTCTGCGTCACTCCTGCAGCCTCTGCGTGGATGATGCAGGCTCTTCTGGCTCTGCGAAGTTTTTGCTGCCTCTACCTCTGCGTCTACCTTTTCTGCGCTGATCTCCCGTCTCTCTGTTCAGTACTTGCTACCTCCTGACTGCTCTCTAGACCACTAGTTCAATTTCTCAGCAAACCGCGCTCCAGAAATTGAATTCACTGGTCTCCCTCAGTGTTTTCTCCAAGTGTCCCTCAAGCCTCCTCTTATACTTTTTCTATTGACATTTCAACGGCCGAGATTAAGTCCCTAATCAATGGCTAAGATTAGATTTTGCTTGATCCATGTCTTTTGGACCGTTCTAACACAGATTCATATTAATACTCATTAATATTTTATTTTCCCTAAGTTTAGACTTAGGGACTCCATTAAAAATATTAATTATTTTTATATCTCTTGATTTGTTTAGAATCTGCCCAAACCCATTCTGGGTATTGGAGATCTCATGTGCCCCAACCTCTCCACCAAATTTCGTGGCTAGAGCACATTCGATGCTACCCCAAATCAACAAGGTAGTGAGTACGAGGCAGAGAGGCAAAGACAATACTGGAAGACCGGCGTAGAAGTAGAGAGAGCGAGAGCAGTAGCCAGTCTAGGCTACGTAGAGCCGAGCAGAGGCAGCGCAGATCCCAGAGGGACTGTGTCGTCCACGTAGAGGGAGTGATGCAGAGGCTCCCAGAGGCTGCGCAACGCCTTAGAGGGCTGACGTAGAGGGTCCTAGGGCTGACGCAGGTTAGTAGGAGGATGATGCAGTGGCCGGAAGGGCCAGCCCTGAGCTTCAATTGTGCTGGAGAGGGTTTCGTGGGACAAGTTTTCTGAATACTTGTTTCCGAATATAGAGGTATTGTTGTCGTTTATTTTTCTCTGTCGGGTGAGTCAGTTAGGCACCCTGTTGTACTCAGAAAGACTGCATAATAATATAACCCTCAAAATAGTTGCATCGATTTTCCCGCATTGCATTTTTCCGGGGACATTTGTCCAAAAATAACGGTGTCACTTGCGTGCTTGTTTTCTTTTAGTTGTTGATCTGTAGATGTTGGGATTTTATTGTGTTTATTTCGTTATTTAAATGTATTAAATAACTTATTCGAATTTAAACAAGTAGAAGAAATAAACCAGCAGAATACAAATGAAATTCCTAACGGATAGACTTAGGAATTTCAACAATAATAATAAAACCCTCAGATCTGTTGCACTACTTTTCCCGCATTGGGTTTTTCCGGGACATTTGTCCAAAAATAATGATGTTATTGTGTTCTATTTTCTTTCTTGCTCAGTCCCTTGTTTCCACATATAAATTAATTGAGTGAAGGCTACAGTGTATGTATTTCAGTATGTGCCGTAGGAAACTGCAAATAACTTGTTCATATAAATCTAACAAGTAGGAGAAATATCATTAGTCACTGCAGTAAGGATTCCAGTTTAGGAATTTTCAGAGTCTACTCTCCCTAAAAGTGCTACTAGGAGCCTCCACATGCTCCTCAACATTCATCAAAGTTTGCTCGGCCCATCTCAAACTCCCCCCAACAAAGCTAGAAGGAATATCTTGATCCTCCTCCTGATCAGAATAATGTGTCTTTGTTGCTAGTGCTACTAGTCCCTCCTTAGTCTTCGGATCCTCTCACTCTCGATCGTTTGCCACTATTGGATCAAACCATGTGACCTCCTAAAGTCCCACCCTCTTCAAATCTGACATCCAACTAACCACTGTCCTCCTTTCCGCCGAAATGTAGACCCTATACCTCTTTGAAGTCTCGCTATATCCAAAAAAAGTGCCCTTTTCTGTTGAGGCACTAGTTTAGTCCTCTTCTCTGAAGGAATACGGGCATACACTAGACTATCAAAGTTGCGTTGGTGGTGCACCTTAGGTTTCACTCCTGTGAAAGACTCCCGAGGAGTTTTGTCCCCCAATGCCTCATGAGGACTTCTGTTTTGCAAATACACAGTCTTATTTCACACCTTTGCCCACAAGAACATAGGCAAATCCTGATCATGGATCATGGCCTTGGCTACTTTGACGATAACCCTCTATTCTTCATCTCTGCCAGTCAATTCTATTGTCGATTATATGGCATTGTCAACTCCTTAATTCCTACCTCCTTGCAGAGATACTTGAACTCGTTGGAGGTATACTCGACCCCATTATTTGATTTGAGAACTTTGATTTTCTTCTTTGTCTGGTTCTACACAAGATTTTTGAACTCTTGGAATCGACTAAAGACCTCATTCTTGGCCTTCAAGAAGTATATCCATGTCCTCCTGGAGAAATCATCTATAAATGTCACATAATAACAATATCCAATCACAAATTCCACTAACATAGGACCACACACATTGGAATGAATCAAGTCCAACGCACCCTTGAACCTGGTCTCACTACTTGGAAAAGTAGCCTTGGCATACTTGGCAAGTGCACATGCCTTGCACACTCCATCATGCTCCACAGTGAACTCTAGAAGACTAGTGACCATCTCCCATAATAGTGGTAGATATGTATAGTGCAAGTGACCCATCCTCCTATTCCATAGCTCACACAAGTTATCATTGTCATGCACTAGGGCTTGTATTGGTTGTCCTCTCAATAGATATAAGTTACCCTCTCTGCGTCCTATTACTCGCCCCATGCTAGAATCATATCCTTTCGACCTAACAAGTACCTATCCTCCTATAAAGTTGACCCCATACCCCTTGTCCTCCATGGTCGAAATTGATAGTAGGTTCTTCTCTAGCCTAGGTACATACAATACTTTGTTGACCTCCAGAGGACTCTCTAAATACAATTGGAACTATATACTACCCACACCCTCTACTGTGTACTTGGCATTATCACCAAGCTCCACATGTAGATCCTTGTGCTCCTTGGCCATACTAGTGAATAGGTCACGATATCCCGTAATGTGACAAGAAACTCCATTGTCCACAAAACACACCCCATATGTCATGGTGGTAGAAGGACAAGACACCAAGGAACTATATACTACCCACACCCTCTACTGTGTACTTGGCATTATCACCAAGCTCCGCATGTAGATCCCTTTGCTCCTTGGCCATACTAGTGAATAGGTCACGATATCCCGTAATGTGACAAGAAACTCCATTGTCCACAGAACACACCCCATATGTCTTGGTGGTAGAAGGACAAGACACCAAGGAAAATTCCTTCTCAAACTTATTGCCGATTCTTGTGCAGATGTGCCATAGGCATATTTCCCTTGTGCTTCTTGTTGTTTGGACATTGACCTTCATAGTGTCCATATTTATGACATGCAAAGCACTTGACTTTGCTCATGTCTTTTTTCTCACTCTGTGAAGATGCTCCTCCACCTGGGTTCTGCTTGGCCTTTCCCTTACCTTCTTTGCTTGCCCAACAAGAGCAAGATTTTCCTCATCCCTACCCTTGCGCTATCCACCAATTAATGAGTCCTCCAGATCTCCTACTGGGTGAAATCGTCCTATAACTTAGTCCAATCAGAAAGCTTGTCACGTGCGAGGATACCTATCACAAAGGTTGCCCATTGTTTGGAGAAAACACTGAGGGATATCGTAACAAGCTCATACTCATCCACAGCTTCCCCAAAGATTGCAAGTTCATCTCAAACCTGCTCGATCCTGGTGAGGTATGAGGCTATTGTTTCAGATCTGTTCATTTTAATGTTTCTCAATTCATCTCTTATCACCATCTTTTGGTTTGGTTCCTGCTTTTGTACAGCATTGTCAAGGCTGTTCATATGCTATGTGTTGTCTTCTTCATTGAGATGTGAGGGATTATATGATCCTTCACAGCATCCAAAATGATGTGCCTAGCCTTCATATCTTTCAAGTTGTGAGTTACCTATTGTATAGCATCCTTAGGCACTTAGTTGCCTTTGAATGAGTCATTGTAACATCTTAGGCATCTAAGAACATCTTTGGTCCTAATCCTCACAAAGATCTGAAAAGACGTCTTGTATTCAGATTGGTCTTATAATAAATCATGACTAATTTCTTTCTCTGGTTGGCTTACTGAAAAGTATATGCTAAATTTTTATTGCTGTTCAATTTTTATAGCTTATTTTAGGCATTTTAAAATTTAATTGGAAACTTTTCTGTTCGTAAGCTTTTGTACTATTACTTATTCTTTTAATCTTTGGGTTATAGACGGAAAACATTAAAAAAAAAAATTATACTTAGAAAATAAATTTCAAATTTCAAGAGCTTGATGTCTTGAAATTTCAATGTAAATTTAAAGGCTACAAACTGAGGGTGATATTCCTGCCTATCTCACCTAGCCTAACGGGAATTGAGGTGTTTTTGTGTGAAGTGTCAGAACTCCTCCATCAACAGCTAACACTTCTGGAATACTCAGATGCAAATGCTCACTGTATCTAGGCATTGAAACATACCAAAGATGTATCTATATCATAGCTGATCCCCAGAATGCTAGCACCTACTCTACCCTACAGGCTACAACCACTATGCAAACACCTAAAACAACTTAAAGATGCCAAAGCAATTGTTTGGGTTTCATCCAGACTTGACTGAAAACTGTAAAATCACATACCAATCTCTCATACCTGTGCTTCTAATAAACCTTAACTTGTTAATTGTTATCTCATAGGGCCATGTCCAACTCAAGCCCTACCGTCATCCATAACCATTACTAATGAACCTCAAATCATCTTGCAGTGTCTAAACAAAGATGCCACTATGAACTGATCTGATTTACTGCAAAATATAAGAATAGGACTTTGGAGATTATTGATGCAAATGCCAAACTTACAGTTAAACCTTCACAGGAATTTGTTCCATTTATACAAACAGTTTCATTAAGGGCCTCGCCAACACCCCTACCATCATCATGGAGCAGTCGCCTGAACATATGTAATTCAATTTTAATAAAAGAGAAGTTAAAAGATAGCCAATTAAAAAAGATAATCTGCATAAGTATCGTTTCATACCTATGAAGCATCAACTCTAGCTCTCCATCAAAAATGCTTGAACCCCCAAGCGGACGATCAACAAGTAAAGAAAATTCTGTCTTGTTGTCTTTCAAATAGATACCCAGATTCAGCTGTGCATTCAACCAATGACCAAGAACAATTGATTAACTGCAGAGTAATGAACTTAAAAAAAGTTCTGATACTTTAAATGGATGCTCAATTACCTGAGTAGATATTTATGTTGCAATGGTGAAAGCTTTAACAACAACGTGGGGAAGAATAAACAATAAGATCTTAAGAATTTGCAACTTTAAAATATACTGGAAAGTGGTTGTATGAATGATGAAAGAATGAAATCATAGAGGAAAGAAGTTATATCGATACCCATGGTTGATAAAAAGTTATCAATGAGATTTTGAAAATCAAAATATAGAAGCACATCAAACAAAGTGTCTATGCATATAGAAGCTAATAACTATATCTGATAGGAAAAAAGGACTCATTTGAGATAGGATACAATGAACAGGATCAATGAGCAGATGAAGACATCCAGAAATTGGAGGCCTTTCATATGCAAGAAAAAATAACAACTCATAAAAACATTAAATATATACAATAGAAGATGTAAGTGTATTGTCAAGACATCAACATATACAATCCCTTTCGAACACAATGATTAGACCGCAAAACTGTAACATCCCTGGTGAATATTCCATGTAAAATATATAAGACCACGGTTGATGGGACACGTATTCCAAGCTGAATGGTAGCCAAACATCCTAGTGGGTGTTCATTTGGTTGTTTATGGCTAAGGAAATTGGCAAAGGCAATGGCTAAGGCTTTGGAAAGGCAGAATGACATTTTTGGCACATTTATTTATGAAAATAATGGAAATTAGGAGAAAAGGGAGGTGAAAGGTCACAAGTTGCATGTGAGGAGGAAAATGAAGGAAAATAATGGAAAATGAAGAAAATAGAGGCCTCATTCATAAAAAAAAGCTTCTATGGATTAGTTGGTAACCTTTTGATCAGTTTAGCTTTGGAGCTCTCTCATTATTCTCTCTCTCTCTCATACTCTTGGACACTTAGAGTTTCTTGGAGCACTTTGGCATTGGAGCAAGAAAGACAAAGAAAGCAAGAGGAAGCAAAGATCAAGCAGGGAAAGGCAAGATCAAGCAGCTACAACAGGCTTCATTGCAGGTATCGACTTGCATGTGTATTTTCCTTGCTAGATTTGGCATGCATGGGATTGCATGTGTTTCTTTTCTACCATGGCATGGGTTTTGCCAGGTGTAACAGTTTTTTTAGCCTAGCCTTGCCATTTTCTGATAGCTTTGATGAGATGGGTTCTCTCATACCGTTTATGTGGGATGGCCATATTGGATTCGAAGCTGAGTGGGGTGGATCTCCAAATTGACAAACACATGGTCTGAGTGGTCCCTGAACTGGACTGAGGATCATGAAGCCACTGGCCTAGTAACCCCTAAATCGGACTGTGGGTTGCGGTAAAGCCAGATTGTGTGCCTCGGTGGGCCTAGGAATCCTTGTCGGTGAATGGCGGGATATACGGTAAAGCCAAGAGGTGGATTTTCTCTCTGTTGGGCCTAGTGGTCTCAAGATGGGATGCACGGTAAAGCCTGGAGAGTATGTCTCGGTGTAGGGCCTAGTGATCCTTGGATCGGACTGTGGATGCACAGTAAAGCCTGAGAGACTAGGAGGCACTCAAATTCCTCACAGTGTAGGCGGAGAACTCTGGTGGCATCCATGTTGATTGGTGTTTTGATGTGTTCTATGAGTCCCACATTCATGCTTGGAATATGGCACGAGGGTGATTGGCTGAAGAGAGACTTGGCTCAGCCAATCTATGGTCGGGTGGAACGTGGTAGTCCCATCTCCGATTGGTTCATTGCATTCATTAATGAGAAATTCATTCCCTTGATTTTCATGTGTAAATGTACTGATGTATATATGGATTTTGATGACTGATAAGTTTATGGTATTTTTGTTCTTATTAAGCTGGTTATACGTATATTTTATGACAACAACTATGTATGGCTCTCAGCATGTTTTTACTTGTATATGAATGGATAATGTGTTTCTGACCTAATAGATGATAATGCAACAAATGAGATGAGGGAACAATGGTTCATAACGATTCTCAGATACACTTAATTCTGTTGTTTACACATGTAGGTTACATGTTGATGATGTGCTTGATGAAATGTCTGTCATGGCTAGTAGGGGTCTGGTTATGGTCTTGTTCAGCTTATTGTTTTTGCATCATTGTTTCCCTGTATTTTTACTGATTCTAAGCTATCATTCCATTCTAGGTAGTGGCCTAGGCTCTAGGCCTGAAAAAGTGGCTTATATCCCAGGGTCGCTAGCACAGAACTGAAACTTTGGTGTCTGGTCACTAGCAGGCAAGCTTGTGAGAGCAACTTTGGGTTTCTGGTCGCTCCCTTGCCCATAGCATGAGAGCAACTATGGCCTAAGAGATCCAGAACAACAGTGGAACCCAGGGACAAACTATCTGAGTCGCAGACTTGTCTCCTGAGGGTTTTGTTGATGATTTTGGATGACTGTGTGTGATGTTCCGTCGATTCCACTTCCTTAAGGTCACATAGGCGGTTGAATCTGATCATAGTAGCCTCTCGTCTCATGTTTACCCTAGTTTGCATGGTTACTTGGGTGGATGTTGGAGGAGGGTGTTACAAGATGTGGGAGGAGGGATGTAAGTGTATTGTCAAGACATCAACACATACAATCCCTTTTGAACACAACGATTAGACCTCAAAATTGATCCACAGGTTGAAAGTGGCTAAATTGATCCAGGTTTTGTGAAAGCCCTAGTCAAAGGGCTCACCAAACATGCATCCTGTTTACAGCATGGATACATTTATGGCAGTTTATTTGAGTAGGGGTCTTCATCATGCAATCAAAGCTGAAAGTTAATATGTGATTTCCACTACGGCATGTCCTCTATCAGTAGAAGTTGTTTATTTAGAACTCATAATTTTGTTCACAACAATATGTCTGAAAATCATCTTGAAGGGTTGATTTATGCTACAAGATGGCTTGTTTCACAATATCAAGCAATCTCTAGTTGTATATAGAAAATTGCTAAAGTTAGGGAAGAATGAAGAGTATCTTTGTCACCAGACTCAGAATCAGCAAAAAGTTGAGGAGGCAGAAGAGCAAAAAATTTGAATAAGATCAGATATAAATCGGGAAAAACTCAGCAAGTACAAAAATATAATGATATACACAAGTATCAGTAGGTGCTCTATATGGGTTACTTTGTCGTCCTTTAGGTCTGTTTGCCACTTGTAGTCACTCTAGCAGAGAGAAATTTGCTCAAACAAATTGAAAGAATGAGAAAAAAACACTGTTTAAAAGAGTATTTATCTGTTTCCCAAGTACGAACAAGTTCAAATTGTGAGTTCAACACAGGGATCATGAGCTTCCTCACATTGACCAAGTCAAACTCAGTAAACCAGATTTTGACTCACCTGATCCACAAATAATCTTCCGGGGCCCTATCTCAGTCAAACTTATGATCCTTGTGTGACACTGCTATAAGTAATAGAAGTATGGGGTGATCTAGTGTTCAAACCCTATATGATGAAGAGTATTAGACATCTTGGAATAACCTCAGTAAAGACATAGGCCACCTAGAATGGGGAAAATGGCATGGATTTCAACGCTACTGCTGTGTGTCAAACCACTGGCTATCACTTGGCTAGCAGCAGGGCATGGACAAAGGAAATGTCTCTTTCAAATGTTAAGGAAATAGCACACAAACACATATTTGTGTGTAGCTTTCCTCTTATGATGGGTTTGTTACCTACCAAAATGGGTAACCCCATAGGAGAAGACTTTTCTCCTACCTTTGATAGTCCGCATGAGAGACAACCAACCCGCAGCCACTATTTGACAATGATATGCCATGTGTCTCTGCCATTTGCATCAGCCACATGCCTCTCCCCATCCAGCATTACCACTTGGATGAAGGTGGGCTGCTATTCAAAAGGTACTTTGATCATTTTGCAATCAAATGCTTATACTTATTTGTTTTTGGCATTTAGTATGGATAAAGGGGTGATCTGGAAGATTGACGGATCTTGACTGTAAACCTGTGCTTTCACCTTACCAGGGGGGTTTAATCTTTAGCCCTAGTCCAGTCAGACCTCCCTTGAGGCCTTAGGGTTATAAGAGGGGCAGTACTTGGAAAACCATTATTGAGATAGCGCGTTCATTATCCCCTATACCATACTTGACACTTTCCATCACACATTACAAGCCCCATATATGTAAAATCCCCTTCTAGTATTTCATCAAAATCCTCTGTATTTTCTGAGTTAGTGGAATTTTCTTCAGGCAGGAGTTTTGTCAAACATTTCATATGCAAGCTGCTGTAAGTGTAAGTTCATTCGATTTGGGTTTGAATTTGCAGGTACAGTGGCATAAATAAAGTTCCAGAGTTTAAACCCAGAATTTAATCAACAGCTGAAATAACACTCTCTATTATGCATAACATAAAACCACTGAAATTTATTAATGCAGCCCATTTAAGATACATCCCAGTAGTGTGTACAAATCAGAAATAATGCCCAACATATATATATATATATATATATATATATATATATATTCTCTCTAACTTCTGCAATTATAAAAAAATATATTTATAACCCAGAATAGAAATGGGACCTGGAACCTTTCAAGCTCTGTTCAGAAATGATAAGCTCTTAGTGACAGTCTCTTTCAAGTTACAGGCAGTCATACAGTGCAGAGAAATCGTGGGTTTTCCTGGGAAATATAAACGCACAGACACATACTATATTAATCCTTTTTCATGGGCTAGTTCAGCCTCTAATTTTTGTCTTTCCCAGCACGCGTCCAACTGGAGAAGGGATGTTATGGCTCCCGGAATCACAGAATCCTTGGCCCACTGATTTATGCAAAATGCACAGCAGTGAAAATGGGTGTATGTATTCGTGAGAGCGGATAAGAGGGCATAAGCTCAGTTGTAAATGATGTGACCAGCAGAGGTTTGGACACCTTCTAATCAACACAACTCGCCCCAGAACTATACTAGCTCGTCCAGATTTCTTAAGGGATCTTTGACCACCGTTCACAGTAACTCTAACTTCTTGTAGTGGCTGCTCTTCCCTTCGAAACACAGCCCAGTTATCTCCTTACTCTTGCTGAAAAAGTGTTTAAGTTCATGGAAAGGCTCTCCCATTTCTGCTCCGGGATGGGGAGTGGCTGCAGTAAGCCTGCTAGATGAGTGTGTTCTGCTTTGTTCTGCTGGCACGTGTTGCATTCCTTTACGAATCTCAACACATCCATCTTAAGGCCCTTCCAAGTGAACCTCCCCCTTCTTTTCTTGTAGGCCTTTACATACCCTGGGTGCCTTGCTAAGGGTGAGCTGTGAGCTGCTTGCATAATTTTCTCCTTGAGCTGAGATTCTGACACTAGACAGATCCAGTTTTTGTAGTAAATGATATCATCCACAACCCAGTACCTGTCATCATTAATCAACCCCTCTAGAACCTCACAGGAAAATTTATTCTTCGAATACTCCACAAGCAACAATGACCTCCAATCACCTACCATCTCTACGAGTGAGAGAGTGGGTGGCATCATCAAAAGAGCATCAGCCACTATATTGTTTTTTCCTTTGATGTACTCTATCTCAAAGTCATAGACCTATAGTTTACTGATCCACTTTTGTTGCCTTTTACTTGGTTAATTTTGCACCATGAGGAATCTCAGGCTGTTATGATATGTCTTTACTTTGAACCTGTTCCCCACTAGATATTGCCTAAATTTGGCCAATGCATGCATGATGGCCAACATCTCTTTATCATAGATCAAATAGTGTCACTCATAATCTCTGAGTTTGTGGCTCTCAAATGCTATGGGGTGATGATTCTACATAAGAACTGCTCCTATCCCTGTCCCCGAAGCGTCGCATTCCAGCACAAATGGCTGTGTGAAATCTAGTAGTGCAAGCACAGGGCACATACTCATCACCTCCTTCATCTTCTCAAATGTTTCATGTGCTTTCTTTAACCAGTTGAAGGCTCCTTCCTTGGTGAGGTTTGTAAGAGCTGTTGTTAACTGTAAGAACCCCTTAACAAACTTCCTGTAGTAAGTGCAAAGACCAAAGAAGCTCTTCAGTTTTGTCACGTTCTTTGGGGTGGGCCACTCAATGATTGCCCAAATTTTCTCCTAGTGTACCTAAACCCCATCATGCCCAATCACATGCCCTAGGTAGAGCATCTTTGTCATGCCAAACTCACACTTGGACTCCTTGGCATATAATTCTTGTTCCTCCAGAATCCCCAAAACCTTGTCCAAGTGCATTAGATAGTCCTCCCACGTCTTGATGTAGATCAATATGTCATCAAAGAATACCGACAAGTACTTCCGCAACTCCTTATAGAACACATGGTTCATGCATGACTTGAAAGTTGTGGGGGCATTGTTTATCCCAAATGGCATAACCAAGAACTCGTACTGCCCATAGTGGCACCTAAAAGTTACCTTCGAGATGTCCTACTCCTGAACCGGAATCCAATTATAGCCAAAATGATTATCAATCTTCGAGAAATATTTGGCCCCTCTCAGTTTATCAGACATCCATCAACTCATCTATCCTGGGGATAGGATATTGGTTCTTGATTGTCTTCTTATTGAGAGCCTGATACTCTATGGACATCCGCAAGCTGTCATCCTTCTTCCTAGCCATCACTATCGAAGAAGCGAACGAACTGGAGCTAGGCCAAATATGATCCAACCTCAACAACTCCTTAATGGCCTTCTCTATTTCATCTTTGTGGACATTGGGATGTGGATAAGGATTGGTTATCACTGCCTACATACTGTCCTTTGATTCTATAACATGCTCAAAACCCCTGCCTAGTGGTCTACTTGGAGAAATGTCAGTAAAAACCTTTTGGTGTTTATGAAGCAATACCTGAATGTCATATGAGTGTTGTCGTGGTTGTTCTAGCTATTTGTTGTTTGTAATAAGGTACTCAATTGCCCACTCAACATCACCTCGCCTCAATACTACTTCCATGCGGTTAGATGATACTAGTCTCGGTGGGTATTGATGCATGGCCCTCAAAACTACCTTTTTGCCATCCACTAGGTCTTTGAATTCCATCGCCATATTTCGTTGATCCATATTATACTTCCCAATATAATGTATCCACTGACAACCTAACACCACATTGGTGTCTGGTACATCCACCAGGAAGAAGTCCTCTGCCACTATGTAGTTCCCCATAGTTAGCTACAGTTTGGGGAATTATTTATAGCAATCCATCTGATGGTTACCTGATATGACAATCGTAAAACCATCAAACTCCACAGTAGGAATCCCTCTGCAGTCTACCATGGCCACATTGATGAAATTGTGAGAAGTTCCACTATTGATCAATATCGTCACCTTGTACCCTGCTATAACCCCTCTGACTCTGAAAGTATGATACCTGGGGAATCCTGACATGGATGCAATGATCGGGGCTTTTCCTTCTACATGTGAAGTCTCACCCCCAATTGTCTGATGTATTTGACCCTATACCCGTCCCTGCACTGGCTCTTCATCTCCATCATCAATGTCACTCTCAGAGTACACCTTGATATAGTGAGCCTTGCCTGCTTTGTCCTTACCTGCACACTTGTGCCCCGGTGCCCAAGGTTCCTGACAGCTGAAACAGAGCTTCTTCTTTCTTAACTCCTTCCAGGTCTCCTCATCCATCTTTGGTTTCCAGGTCCACTCCTCCTGAAAGGGTTTGCCCACTTTACTCTTCAAAGGGAAAGAGGGTTTAGGACTAAATTTGCTTTTAGGAACGACATTCTACATTTCCCTAGTCTTGTTAATTCTCGCACGAAGAGTGGTGGGTTCAAAGCCTTTGACCCATCCACATAGAGGTTCTAACAACCCCTCTACAAATAACATCACCAATCTGGCCTCTGAGATATCTGTAACCATAACTACAAGTCTCTATAACTCCAAAATGTAAGCCTTCGGACAACATGTTTGTCTGACCTGTGCCAGCTCTCTAAAATGAAGCTTCGGGTCCTTCTTGTCAAACCACTCAATGAGTCTCTGAGTGAACCCAGTGTATGAGGTGATATTGTTGTGACCCACCGTCACCAACCAATGGTACCACCACTCATGGACCTTGCCATCCAAGTGTAATGTGTGAAAATTTCTTAATTGAACAAGTCAGAAATCCTACTGTAGTAAACTGATTTACATTACCTACTTGTATTCTTCATTTAACAAGTTATTTTCAGAAATATTCAGAAAATATTAATGTAAATACTTTGCAACCTAAACCACTATACAGATCAAGTACTAAAACATAAATGAGACAACCATGCAAAGGATACACTTATTTTTGGACTAAACATCCCCAAAAAACCCAATGTGGGAAAACCGGTGCAGCAGCACTGAGGGTTTTCTATTATTAAGCAGAAGTTCTGAATGCAAATGGTGGTTGCCTTCCCGGCAAACTAGTGACAGAGAAATACAATGGTGGAGAACCTGAGTGAGTTTTACCTCACTTTACCCAGCAGAATCCAGCTGATCTGGCAACAAAACTAGCTGGCCCCGGCTACAACTGCACTGCCCCTTCGCAGTAACTGCGTGGAGCTCTCTGAGGCTTTGCGTTAGCACTACTGCCCACTGTGTCAGCAGTTTCCAGCAGCTCCCTAGCTTTCTGCATGGAAGGCAGCTCTTCCTCTGCATTGGCACTCTTGGCTTTGCATCAAAGTTGCATGGACCCAGACTGGCCCAACATCAACTCTCCCGGCTACTGTGCTGCCTCCACAAGTTTCTCTCTGCCTCTCTATCTGTATTCCTGAACTATCACTGTCTGTATTCCTCCTGAGAACTTCTCAATTTAGAAAATCAATTTCCTCAATCTCTTTGTGTATCTTCTCCAACTGTCCCCAGCCTCCATTTATACTTTGCCTGCTGAGAAATCAACAGCCGAGATGAAGTCTCTAATTAATGGCTAAGATTAAATTATACTTGATCCTTCTCTCTTAGAAGCTTCTCACTCATATTTTCATTAATACTTTAATTTTCCTAAGTTTAGACATAGGAACCCCATTAAAAATATTAATTATTTTAATAAAATACAATCCAGGTGGAATTTCACCAAACGATTTCTAGGTCTTGGAGATCTCATGTGTTCTAGCCCCTCCACAAAATTTCGGAGCTAGAGCACATCCGATGCTACCCAAAAATCAACACTCCCTCTTAGTGAGGAATGTGCTCTAGCAATACTTCCCAATAGAAGTATCACACTGATCCATGACATCGGTCCTCTACGGTGCTGATCCTCGGCCTGTTGCCCTTCATTCACTGCGTTGCTACAGCCTGAACTACTGCCCATGACACTGCCACTGTCACTGCTACATCTGTACTACAACTCCCTCTCAATATGTTGCATCATGCTGCCCATAGCACTGCCACTGCTAACTGCTGCACTACAACTCAGTTGCTGAGAAGTAAGCAACTGAAAAGCCACCCAAAAGCTGACATGTTGATCAGTCTGGATGCCCCTTGACACTGAAGCTACCTCTGCTGCTAATTTGTGCTGACCCTCTAATGCTACTGCGTTGTTGTTGTATCTGCTTTGTGCCTTCCGCATTGCTGCAACACTCCACTGTGTTGCTTCAAACTTTGGCACTCTAGCTCTGCCACTGTTGCTCCATCATCCCTCGCACCAACTGACTCCCATCATTTTTCTACTGTCATTAAGGGCTCCCGTAGCCGTATGTGATCCAAGAATTTGGGCACCTCAAGGATCCTGCCCCTCATTTTGAAGTCCTCTCGACTACAGCTCAATATCACCCCACCTCTTTTCTAGAGGTGCATGAGCACTCATGGCGCAATCCTCATCATCGTCTTGTTTGTCAACTTTCGCTGGAGAAACCTTTGAGTTAGACTTCTCTTCCTTGCCCTTCTTCCGAGGGCACTGAGTGGCGAAATGAACCAGTTCTCCACATCTGAAGCATTTGACTTTGGATATATCTTTCCTTTTCCTCTTCTACTGCCCTTGCTGTTCTGCTGATGTGAGAGACACATCCTCCTCTTCCTCCTTCTTGACTCTGATCCCTTTTTGCTGCTTCCGGCCTTGGTCAACCGTCTGATCTCTTCCTGTCGAAGAGCTGCCCACATCTCCTCCCAACTAGGGAGACAAGCCCTACCCAAGATGCTCTAGACAAAGGTTTCCCAGTCTTCAGTGATTGCATTCAGGGCAGTCCTGACCATGAATTTAGGATCTGGTGTAGACCCTACGGAAGTTAGCTGGTCTCAGATCCCTTGCAACCTGAGAAGGAAGGGATCGATTTCTTCTCCCTTCTGCATCTGATATTGTCTCAGTTGACTCTCAAGCAACATCTTCTGTTGAACAGAAGTTCCCTCGTACAAAGTGGTCAAGGCCTCCCACATTTCCCTTGTTGTGTCCTTCTCAGCAATATGTGGGATCACATGATCCTTGACCCCGTCCAAGATCATGCACTTCGCTTTAGCCTGAGCCTCCTCGTACTTCTTGAGAGGATCAACAACAACCGTCTTCAAGGCATAATCCTTGATGCGATTTTTGTCCAAAACTGCCAAGATCCTGGCCTTCCAGATGACAAAGTTGGATGCTCCATCCAACCTGTCCTGATCCCTCAGTTCATTAACTGCCATCTCTGCTCAAATGAGTGTCGAACAGGTTCTCTTCTCCCTCTTTCATTGTTGCCCCAGCAAAACTCGGATTTGGATTTATTTGGCGCTAGAAATCCTCTAAAGAACAAGCTCACTCTGAAATTCGATTTCCTTCACGGAAATCCTTTTGCCAACAATTGTCGAACCACCCCTCTGATCTCTCTTTGTTGTTGCTAAGCACTAGATCTAGATTTCTTGGCAAGAAATCTTCTGAGGAACTGATTCCCTCTACTTTGCTTCTGCCCCACTAGGTACTGTTCTGCACCAACAGAATCAGCACCCCACCAGCGACTCTAGATGAAATTTGCGTTGCACCTCTAGCCCCGACAACTGGAAAACTGAGACTCAACAGTCTCTGCACTGGCCCAACAATCACTGCGTTGCCCTCTGCAGCAAAAACGTCACATAAACAGGCTGACGCAGGCTCTGTGTGAGCCTCTCTTGGTGACTGCGTCACCCTTCCTCTGCTCTCTCGGCCAAAAACTGCGTTGTCACTCATGACAACTGCCTTCACACAAATTTTCTTCTGTTCTTTCATGGATGGCTTCAGTCCTCCTTGATCTGCAATCCCTCTCATACCATGTGAAAATTTCCGAATTGAACAAGTCAAAAATCCTACTGCAGTAAATTGATTTACATTACCTACTTGTATTCTTCATTTCACAAGTTATTTTCAGAAATATTTAGAAAATATTGATGTAAATACACTGCAGCCTACACCACTATACAGATCAAAACTGAAAAATAAATGAGACAACCATGGAAAGGACACTTATTTTTGGACTAAACGTCCCCGGAAAATCCCAATGCAAGAAAACTTGTGCAACAAATCTGAGGGTTTTCTATTATTAAGTAGAAGTTTTGAATACAAATGTTGGTTGCCCTCTTGGCAAACCAGTGACAAAGAAATACAATGGCGGAGAACCTAAGTGAGTTTTACCTCACTTTACCCAACTGATCCGATAACAAAACTGGTTGGCCCCGGCTACAACTGTGGTGTCCCTTCCCAGTAACTGTGTGGAGCTCTATGAAGCTCTGTGTGAGCACTACTGCCCACTGTGTCAGCTTTCCCGGCTGTTCCGACAGCGCCCCGGCTTTCTGCGTGGAAGGCAACTCTTCCTCTGCGCTGGCCCTCCTGGCTTTGTGTCAAGGCTGTGTGGGCCTAGACTGGCCTAGTGTCAGCTCTCCCGGCCACTACACTACCTCCACAAGTTTCTCTCCACCTCTCTGTATGAATTCCTGAACTATCACAAACCCTCAGCGGCAAGATCTCCCCAATCGATTTCCCTCCTAAGAACTTCTCACCTCAAAGAATCGATTTCCTCGATCTCTCTGTGTATCTTCTCCAACTAACCCCAAGCCTCCATTTATAATTTTCCTGTTGAGAAATCAACGATTGAGATTAAGTCTCTAATCAACGGCTAAGATTAAATTAGACTTGATCCTCGTCTCTTAGAAGCTTTTCACCCATACTTTCATTAATATCCATTAAAAATATTAATTATTTTAATAAAATACAGTCCAGGTGGAATTTCACCAAACGATTTATGGGTCTTGGAGATCTCATGTGTTCTAGCCCCTCCACAAAATTTCGGAGCTAGAGCACATCCGATGTCACCCAAAACTCAACATAATGTGGTTAGCATGATAGCCTCCTCTGTCATATGATGCAACTGGAAATATGTATCCTATTTCTGTACACGTGACCGAGTTGAACATTTGGATGACCTATCAAAGTAAGGGATAGTCACCTTCCCCAATGTCTTTTTGCAGCTCATTATTCTGCCTCAAGGTTTTTTGAAATGTTTTGGGCCTGCTCTTCAACTGAAGAGGGAATAAATCAGTGAAACTCATGGCAGTTTGGAACTCACGTCCCAATGCTCTATACTCCTCCATATAATCGGCATACGGTATCCCTGGATTAGACTGTTCTATTTGGTCCTTTGTTGTCTCATGTAAGAATTGAGGCATGTTGGTTTTGGGTGTTTTGCTAAATGAGCATGAATGGCTCTGTGTAGTAGTATGGGCATGGTTTCCCTCTGCACTGTTAGACCCTTCTCCATTCATTGGTTCCTTTCCAGTGAGGGTTCCTTTGTTTTTCATCCCTCTCATCAAATCCACCATCTCTTTTTGTCCTCTAGCCAAGTTATTTATTGCACCTGAGAAAACTGTTAAAGGATCTTTCCTCCTTGTCACCCATGTCTGGATCTTCTATTTCAGGTGTTTCTTCTACCCCTTTTCCTTCCTCTGGTGTTTCTTCACTCTCACTATCTGGAATATCCTCTTCTCCAATAGGGGTGGGTTATCTATGTGTTACCATCTCTTGTAAGTGATCCCTCTGTAAGGACTCTCCTTTGTCATGACATCATCGATAAGCTGCCCTTAGACCCTTAGCTGTCCAAGAACATGCTCTAATACCACACTGTCAAATCCCCTTCAAGAATTTCATCAAAATTCTCTGTATTTTCTGAGTTAATGGAATTTTCTTTAGGCAAGAGTTTTGTCAAACATTTCATATGCAAACTGTTGTAAGTGTAAGTTCATTCAATTTGGGTTTGAATTTGCAGGTACAGTGGCACAAATAAAGTTTCAGAGTTTAAACCCAGAATTCTATCAACAACTGAAATGATACTCTCTGTTATGCATAACATAAGTGGAATTTTCTTTAGGCAAGAGTTTTATCAAATATTTCATATGCAAACAGTGTAAGTTCATTCAAATTGGGTTTGAATTTGCAGGTACAGTGGCACAAATAAAGTTTCAGAGTTTAAACCCAGAATTTTATCAACAACTGAAATGACACTCTCTGTTATGCATAACATAAAACCACTGAAATTTATTAATGCAAGCCATTTAAGATACATTCCAGTATTGTGTATAAATAACAAATAATGCCCAACATATATATATATATATATATATATGCTTTTTAACATATGCAATTATAAAATGATAGATTTATAACACAGAATAGAAATAGAACCTGGAAACTTTCAAGCTCTGTTCAGAAATTATCAACTCTTAGTGACGACCTCTTTGAAGTTACAGGAAGTCATACAGTGCAGAGAAATCGCGGGTTTGCCTGGAAAATATAAACACACAACCGCATACTATATTAACCCTTTTTCGTGGGCTAGTTCAGCCTCTGATTTTTGTCTTTCCCAGCACACGTCCAATAGTAGAAGGGATGTTATGGCTCCCTGGAATCGTATAATCCTTGGCCCATTGATTTACTCTAAACGCACAACAGTGAAAATGTGAATTGGACGAAGGAGAGATGGATCGTAGCAGGGAGGTCTCGGCAGCTGGCGCAGAGCCAGATCTAGGCCCGTAGGGCCGAGGTTAGGGCCCAGCAACAATGGACGGGGAGTAGGCATCGGCAGTCTCTTTCGTCCCGGTGGCAGATAGGTAGGTTATCGGCAGGTGGAGGTTGTTCTAGACAAAGTACAGACACCTGGAGGGCATCGCAGCTGTAAATCGTGAAGGTAATTTTCTGCAGGGGGAAAACAGGAATAGGTTTTTTCGGACAGTGACCTCCCAACACCCGACAATCCGACATCGACTGTCATCCAGCAAGTAACCATGGTTATACCGGATGAGGGTATCGATCTAGACCCATCTATGGAGGATATTCTCTCCGTTTGGGGGAAAGACCCAACACCCCAGAACGTTGAACATTACTTCGGAACGGTGGAAGCCCTAGTCTCTCCTCCGTTCTGTTCGGAGCCAGAGAAACAGACCCATATACCCTCCATTTCGTCTAAGGATCGGTGTGAAACGGTAAACGTGCATCAGGGAGGAAAGCTTCACCACCCGCTCCAAAGCTCGAGTCACAGGACCTCTCAGACAAACCCGATCAACCCACCCTTCGGAAGTAAAGGGAACCTAGGGTTTGCAGGACCGGTTCTTTCCGGCGGTTTGGAAGACATTGTCAACCTGGGAGCTAAGTTAGGGCATAGCCCGGTTGGAGATGCGCGAAGTCCTGCACCCATCACAAGGGTTTCAATTGCAGCAAGCAGAAATAACGCAAAAGAGATAGGAGGGCCGGTTCAGCGTCCTGTAGAACCCCAGGATCCAAGGGGGGAAGATAGGCGGACAATTCAGGGATCTCAGGTAACTAATCAGACTCGTTTTGATTCTTTAATTTTTCATCCAAATTCCTCGAAGGAGCACTGCCTGGAGGCTAGCCCTATCTCCCAGTCCCCTGGCCCTAGCGCTCATGGAGGGCAGCAGGAGAATGAAGCCCTAGGAGACATCCCCAGAGGTTCAAAACTCTCAGAAGGGCAAAGGAAAAAACAGAGATTGATTAAATCTCAAGGGGTTGAAGGAAACCTGGTGTTGGGGATGGACGTCCAAATTGAAGAAGTGTTGGAGGTAGCTGAAAGTACCCTGGTCGGTAGAGTAAGAGGGAAGATTTTCTCATCTGAATTCATCAAATCCTGGGGGAAGCAGAATTGGAAAACGGACCTAATCAGAGAGTTTCGGGTTCTGACACTAGCAAAAGGATGGTTCTCGGTCCGTTTTGAATCCAAAGAGGCAGCAGAATGGGTATTGCAGAGGAACTGGTCACTTGGGCACATCCCAGTGCTGTTTAAAAAATGGAGCCCCATGTTTGATGCAGCTCATGAAAAAGCTGATGTCTTCCCGGTATGGGTAAGAGCGCCAGGCTTGCCATCGTTCCTCTGGGTAGAATCAGTGTTTAAGGCGATCGGGAACAGACTGGGTACTTATCTAGAGACTGATATGTCTTTTCAGGAAACAAACAACAGGGCCATGGCTCGGATCCTGGTAAGCCTTAATCCTAGCGGAGGTTTGGCAGAGAAGATCATTCTTCAATATAAGGATTATGTATTTGAACAAATCCTGGATTATGAGTACTTGCCGTTCCGTTGCCACCGCTGCCACGAATACGGGCACCTGGCTAAGGAATGCCCTTTGGGAAGACGGAGGAGGAGGTTCCAGCGAACGAGGGAGAGGACGGAAAACATCTATAGGCGTTCTCAGCATCAAATCAACAAAGAGTTTCCTGTAGCCCAGGAGGAGGAATTAATGGACATAGACCCGCAGCAGGGGAGCCATGTTCAGGAAGCTGACCCTCAGGAACCTCCGAAGGATCTGCCGGGAGACGGAGCGTGCCCAGAGGAAGCAAAGCAGCCCGCGGACGAGGAGTCACCTAGCACAGCCCCAAGCCCAGTCGAGGATCCAAAGGGTATGATTTTGAATCCAATCCATTCTCCTCTTATTGAAAATAAAGACGAATGTTTGGATGAACGTTTAGTTGCTGATCCGCTCATTAATTCTTCCCCTCCTGAATTAACTATTAAAAATGTAAGCTTGGACGATGGAAAATTGGAAACCTGCATTGAAAACTGTATTGAAAACTTATCGGCCGCTATTCCTTCCCTGGATTTGAATCGTGATGGGTGTTGCCTTGAATCCACCTCCCAGGCCCAGCTTTCTCAATGCCCCTATAACCTTCGCTCTCTGGTAACCAAACCCGGTTATATGCCTTCTGTGGGGGGCATTGATCCTTCCCCATCCCTGAGCCAGCCCGGGAAAAAAAGGGGTAGGAAATCCAAACTCTCTGCGGCCAAAGTCCAGGCTATTTTCGATGTGGCAGATGGGAAGCAGCAATCTATCACAGGGGCACTTAGAGCAGTGCAAAGCCCCGGTCCTGTTTTAAAATGATCATATCCTCTTGGAACTGTAGGGGTTTAGCCAGTAAACCCAAAAAACTGGCCCTGAGGGAGTTAGTCATGAACTCAAAGGTGGATGTGATCCTTCTCCAGGAGACCCTGGGGAAAGGGGAGGACATTGTATCAATGCTCAAAGCACTTCTTCCAGGATGGGAATTCACAGCCTTGGATGCTGATGGCCATTCAGGTGGTTTGGCTGTAGGAATCAGAGAAGGCAGAATCAAGATCCGGAATCAATGGGGAATGAAGCAGGTGATGGGGGTTGAGTGTCAATCTTCTGATTTTGAATTTCCTTTTACTATTATTAATATATACGGGCCATGTCAAGGAAGGATCCCTTTCTGGAATGGCTTGATGGAGAGCTCGCTCGTGAAAGATAATTTCTTGGTGATGGGAGGAGACCTAAACTTCTCTTTAGGAAGAGCGGAGACCTGGGGCCCAAATGCAAGAGAGGACCCGCAATCCGATTTTTTCATGAATCTCTTAGCCTCAAATAATCTAATAGAAGCAAATCTCATCAAGCTGAAACCAACTTGGCGGAATAGAAGAGTAGGAGAAGCGAGGGTGGCAAAGCGACTAGATCGCTTCTTAATCAATGAGGCTCTGGCAGCTGCAATTCCTTTATTCAGGCAATGGGTAGAAGAAGGGGGGCCCTCGGACCATTTTCCGATTTTTATTGAGCTCTCCAAAGGTCCCCCAAAACCTCCTGCTCCCTTCAAATTCAATGCCTCCTGGCTCCAAGATGAATCCTACAACAAGCTGTTTAATGAAACATGGATTCACCCTGTCAGAGGTTCACAAGAGAATAAAGGATTTTTATTTATGGAAAATCTCAAAAGATTGAAAAAGGCAACAATTTTATGGGCAAAGGACAGGAATCTAAAACAGAATGAGGACTTATCTAGGATAAACGAGGAACTCCAAAGGCTTGAAAGCATAGAGGCGGATAGCTATGCGACACAAGATTCTAAGGAGAAAATTGTAGCCCTGGAGAAGCACAAGAATCAAATTCTGCTGGCAAAGGAGGAAGAATGGAGACTCAAGAGCAGAGCAATCTGGCTCAAAGCAGGGGATGATAACACTAGCTTTTTTCATAACTATGCTAAAGGGAGGAAGAGTGCCAATACTATTTGGAGCCTAAAATCTGAAGATGGAAGGGAAGCCAAGACCTTCGAAGCTCTTTCCTCCCTCGGGGTGAATCATTTCCAATCCTTATTCAAAGACCCTGGAGAGATCACCATAGCGGAAGTCATCCAAACAGCGCAGTGTTTCCACAGATATGTGGAGGAGGAAGAAGCGGACCAACTAATGGATCCTGTCACAAAGGAGGAGGTGGAAAGTGTAATAAAGTCTATGGCAAAAGAGAAAAGCCCTGGCCCGGATGGTTGGTCAGTAGAGCTTTTTCTACACTTTTTTGAGCAGATAGGTGAAGAAATCACAGAAGTAGTAGAGGAGTCAAGATCGAAGGGAGAAATCTACAGTCCTTTCAATGCAACCTTCATAGCCCTCATTCCTAAAAAGGAAGCACCGGAATCTTTCGAGGACTTCAGACCTATTTCCTTATGCAACAACATCTATAAGATAATCGCAAAAGTAATAGCTCTCAGGATCAAACCAATTTTATCAAGGCATATTTCACCTGAACAATTTGGGTTCTTGAACGGAAGACAAATCCATGAGGCAATTGGTGTGGCTCAGGAGGTCCTTCACAGTGTTAAGATGAAAAACAAGAGGGGAGCGGTGATCAAAATTGACCTCTCAAAGGCCTATGACAGGATAAACTGGACATATATCCGCATGCTCCTAACGCACCTTGGATTCAAAGTGGACTTCATCAGATGGATCATGGGGTGTATAACAGATGTCAGCTATGCTATCCTCATCAACGGAGCTGCTACCTCTTTCTTCAAAGGACAGAGAGGGCTGAGGCAAGGCTGCCCTTTGTCCCCTTTGTTATTCCTTCTAGTGGCTGAAGGTCTAAGCCAGCTGATTCATAAAAGCAAAAGGGAAGGTAAGATTAATGGTATTGAGGCAGCAGTAAACTTGTTCATATCTCACCTACTTTTTGTAGACGATATCCTGGTTTTTACTAATGGCTCCTCCAATGAACTTAAGGAGTTAAAAATTATCTTTGATCTCTTTCTGAAAGCCACCGGAATGCAGATCAATCCCAGGAAATCTCAAATCATTGAAGAAGGGTTAAACAGACTCGAAAAGGAGCAGTTCAGTTCATTCTTTCCATATGAAATGCGCAACATGGGCTCCCCTTTCAAGTATCTGGGGTTCTGGCTGAAGCCAAATGATTATAGGAAGGAGGATTGGTCTTGGCTAATCGCTAAGATTGAAGCAAGAATCAGTCACTGGAGTTTCAAATGGCTCTCCAGAGCAGGGAGACTGACCTTAATAAAAGTTGTGCTTCTAGCCATCCCAGTTTACTGGGCAGCTCTAACATGGGTCCCAAAAGGAGTTCTGGAGAAAATTAGGAGAATATGCAGCAGATTTCTGTGGGCAGGGTCCAAAGAAAACTCGGTTCTCCCTTGGGTTGCATGGGAGAAAGTGGCGAGACCAAAGGACTGGGGCGGTTGGGGGATAAAAAGCCTGCCAGATTTCAGACTTTCATTGGCAGCCAAATCAGGGTGGCGTCTTATTAAGATGGAAAACCTCTGGACAAGAACGGTAAAAAGAAAATATATAGATCCAACTCCTCTGGAAGAATGGATCAGGAACCCAGTCAAGATCCAAAAGAATGTTTCTGCTATTTGGAAAGCTACTTTGGAGTCTTTTAAGGTGATCGAGCAAGGACTAGCTTGGAAGATTGGGAATGGTGAAAAGGTAAAGATCGGGAAGGATCCCTGGGTTGGCTGTAATGGCAACTATGCCCTCTCCCCTGGCCTGGTTCAGCAGTTAGAAGAAAAAGGTCTCCTCTTCCTCAGCCAACTGGAGAAACCAGGTTTCTCATCCATCTGGGGGCAAGCCTGCAAGAATGGAGAAGATTTGGAATTGGAGCAAAGATGGTGGAACGATTGGAATGTTTTCACTTAGGAACTCTTCAGATCCAATGTAAGGCTGAGCGACAGGCAAGATGAGCTAATCTGGGCTCATGCAGACTCCGGGGAATACGCCCCAAAGAATGGCTATAACTTCCTTATGTCAAGGAAAGGATGGGGAGACCCGGAGTGGTGGTCGAAACAGCTTTGGAAACTTAAGAGCCCTCCAAAGTCAAAAATCCTTTTCTGGTGCATCTTAAGGAGCAAAATCCCAACTTGGGACATTCTGCAGACCAGATTCATGCACGGGCCTGGGAGATGCACCTTATGCAAAGCTGAAGTAGAATCCATAAACCACCTTTTTCTTAAATGCCCAGAATCCCTAAAGATATGGTGTGAGACTGGAAACTTATTGAACAAAAAGCTCGACTGGGAAGGCAACAATATTCAAGAAGCCTGGCAGAAGTGGTGGAATGAGCACCCGAATGGGAACCTGCGCAACCTCCCCCTAATCATCAGCTGGGGGATATGGATAGCTAGGAACAGGAGCATCTTCCAGGACAAGGATACCCCTGTAGCAGTCACCGCAATTCAGGGCGCTGCCATCTTTTCCAGCATTCCTGAACCTAAGGAATCCTCCTCCCAAAGAAATGTCCCTGAAGTGCAAATCTCAGAAGGAATCCCCTGGGCTTTCTTCGACGGTGCATCTCAAAATAATAAAGCAGGAGCAGGAATTGTCATACATGAAAACCCATCTCATTCTCTAAAAGCTTTCGTGGGGCTAGGAACAGGCTCCAATAACTTTGCAGAACTGCTTGCCCTCAAACTCCTTTTATGCTAGCTCATCCAAAGGCACACCCTCACTATTCAAATCTTTGGGGATTCCCAAAATGTGATCAGATGGGTAAATGGTCAAAGTACATGCAGCAATCAAGTCTTAAAACAAATTCTGGGAGAAGTTCAAAGACTAAAATCAATGTTTAATAGTTTCTCTATATGCCACATTTTCAGGGAAAGAAATGACATGGCGGATAAGATTTCTAAAGATGGTCTTCAACAGGATTTGGGCAGCTGGCAAATAGTAGAAGATGATCAAGGCCAAATCAGAAGGTCGGATCAGCCACCTTATAATTAACTTTTCTGATATTTCTGGCAGAAATTTTTTGTTTACTTACTCTCAACAAAATTTTTGTATTATATATAAAACCTCAAAACTACCACAGCTACGATAATGCGGCCTATTAAAACTTCTCTGGAATAGTGACGGGTTGTTTTCCTCAATTCTGAGGAGACCCGGTTCTGATGATATTCCTCATGGTCAGTCCATAGTCTCTGTGTAAGATTATCGGCTCAAAAGAACCACAGTTCAGCGCAAACCAGAGACAGCTACAACACTTAAATGGAACTGTTTTCAGGTATAGGGCAGAAAATTTTGAAATCCAGACTTGACAGTAACTCAGAATGAACAGTGATGCATCGGCATATGCAATGTAAACTTTTTATAATCTTAATAAAAAGTTTCGTTTTTTCCTTTGGAAAAAAACAGTGAAAATGGGTGTATGTATTCGTGAGAGCAGCTAAGAGGGCATACACTCAGTTGTAAATGATGTGACCAACAAAGGCCTCGACGCCTTCTAATCAACACAACTCGGCCCAAAACTACACTAGCTCGTCCAGACTTCTTAAGGGATCTTCGACCACTGCTCACAGTAACTCTAACTTCTTATAGTGGTTGCTCTTTCCTTCGAAACACAACCTAGTCGTCGCGTTGCTCTTGCTTCAACTCAACCCTGTGAAAATTTACAAGTCTAATTGCAACAACTGGAAATTTATTCTTCTAACTGTAAATTAATTATGCAGTTTATTTGCTACAGCAAATAAAGAATAAATCACACTGCAATTGTTCACCATAAAAATACTGCAGAAAATAAAGGGTTGGAAACTGAGAAAATGTTAGCCCACCCACATAAAAAGGACAATTATTTTTTGACAATTGTCCCTGGAAAAACCCAATGTGGGAAAATCGGTACAACAACTGAGGGTTTTAATATTATATAGCAGTGAAATTATCTGAGTACAATCCGGATGTTGAAGCACTGACAATCCACAGCAAGAAATCTAGCAAAATATTAGAGAGAACTTTTCTCTCTCCACTGACAATCCCGGCTACTGGCTCCCTCTGAAGGCTATCCATCCAACCTCTGTGAAGACCCTTCTGAGCTACTTATGCGCAGGTTCCACACATGTGTGGTTGGAAACACCCTCACAACAAGTCGTCATGTTTGTCTCTTCTGCTGGAAGTGACTCTCCAACACTCTTGAAAATCTTCCTAGCAGCTAGATGCTGAATCGATCTTCCCCGCAGCTAAATCGAACTGCCTATGAAACTATCTATGCAACCTCTCTGCGGAATACTCTGTCACTTGCTACTACTCACCGAAACTGGAAAACTTCCTCCGGATTCATTGTCTCTGCCCCTCTACATCCCTTCTGGCTCGAACTATCTTTTTTTGCTCGAGCTTTGAGGCTGGATAGCTCAACCTGCCAAGGAACTCACTCTTCTTATGTATTCTCCATCAACCCCATCAACCTCTTCTTATAATCTTCAATTGAGACTTCAATTTCCAAGATTAAATCTTAATCGATGGCTGAGATCCATGTGAGTTTCTAGAGAATTCTCACATTTCTCAATTAATTCCTATTAATTAATCGATTTCTCTAATTTAGCCTTAGGCATTTTTTAATTATTGATCAATTAATTTAATTGAGCTATCTCTAGGTGGAATTTCCAGAAACAATTTCTGCATTTTGGAGAAAATAAAGTGTTGGAAACTGAGAAAATGTTAGCCCACACACATAAAAATTACAACGATTATTTTTGGACAATTGTCCCTGGAAAAACCAAATGTGGGAAAACCAGTGCAACAACTGAGGGTTTTAATATTATGCAACAATGAAATTATCTGAGTACAATCTGGATGTCGAAGCATTGACAATCCACAACAAGAAATCTAACAAAACTATTAGAGAGAACTTTTTTGTCTCTCCACTGACAATCCCGGCTACTGGCTCCCTCTGAAGGTTAGCCATCCAACCTCTGCACACACCCTTCAAAGTTGCTTCTACGCAGGTCCCACACACGTGTGGTAGGAGACACCCTCACAACAAGTCGTCCTGCCTATCTCTTCTGTTGGAAGTGACTCTCCAGCGCTCTTGAAAATCTTCCCAGCCTCTGGATGCTGGATCAATCTTACCCACAGCTAAATTGAATTGCCTATGAAGCTGTCTACACAACCTCTCTGCGGAATACTCTATCACTTGCTACTGCTCACCGAAACTGGAAAACTTCCTTCGGATTTACTATCTCTTCCCCTCTACATCCCTTCTAGCTCGAACTATCTTCCTCTGCTTGAGCTCTGAAGCTGGATAGCTCGACCTACCAAGGAACTCACTCTAAGACTGGGGAGAGAAGCCCTGCCCAAGACGCTCTGGACAAAGGTTTCCCAGCCTTTAGTGATTGCATTCAGGGTAGTCCTGACCATGAATTTAGGATCTGGTGTAGACCCTACGCAAGTTAGTTGGTCTCGGATCCCTTACAGCCTGAGAAGGAAGGGATCAATTTGTTCTCCCTTCTGCATCTCATACTATCTCAGTTGACTCTCAAGCAACATCATCTATTGAACAGAAGTTCCCTCGTACAAAGTGGTCAAGGCCTCCCAAATTTCCCTTGTTGTGTCCTTCTCAGCAATATGTGGGATCACATGATCCTTGACCCCGTCCAAGATCATGCATTTCGCTTTAGCCTAAGCCTCCTCATACTTCTTGAGAGGATCAACAACAACCGGAACAACAACCATCTTCAAGTCATAATCCTTGATGCGATTTTTGTCCAAAACTGCCAAGATCCTGGCCTTCCAGATGACAAAGTTGGATGCTCCATCCAACCTGTCTTGATCCCTCAGTCCATTAACTGCCATCTCTGCTCAAATAAGTGTCGAACAGGTTCTCTTCTCCCTCTTTCATTGCTGCCTCAGCAAAACTTGGATCTAGATTTATTTGGCGCTAGAAATCCTCTAAGGAACAAGCTCACTCTGAAATTCGATTTCCTTCACGGAAATCCTTTTGCCAACAATTGTTGAACCACCCCTCTGATCTCTCTTTGTTGTTGCTCAGCACTAGATCTAGATTTCTTGGCAAGAAATCTTCTGAGGAACTGATTCCCTCTGCTTTTCTTCTACCCCACTAGGTACTTTTCTGCACCAACAGAATCAGCACCCCACCAACGACTCTAGATGAAATTTGTGTTGCACCTCTAGCCCCGACAACTGGAAAACTGAGACTCAATAGTCTTTGCACTGGGCCAACAATAACTGCGCTGCCCTCTGCAGCAACAACGTCATAAAAACAGGCTGATGCAAGCTCTGTGTGAGCCTCTCTTGGTGACTGCATCACCCTTCCTCTGCTCTCTCGGCCAAAAACTGCGTTGTCACTCAGGACAGCTGCCTTCACATAGATTTTCTTCTGTTCTTTCACGGATGGCTTCAGTACTCCTTGATCTGCAATCCCTCTCATACCATGTGAAAATTTCTGAATCGAACAAGTCAAAAATCCCACTGCAGTAAATTGATTTACATTACCTACTTGTATTCTTCATTTAACAATTTATTTTCAGAAAATATTGATGTAAATACACTGCAGCCTACACCACTATACAGATCAAGTACTAAAAAATAAATGAGACAACCATGCAAAGGACACTTATTTTTGGACTAAACGTCCCCGGAAAATCCCAATGCAAGAAAACCTGTGCAACAACTCTGAGGGTTTTCTATTATTAAGCAGAAGTTCTGAATACAAATGTTGGTTGCCCTCCCGGCAAACCAGTGATAGAGAAATACAATGGCAGAGAACCTGAGTGAGTTTCACCTTACTATACCCGGCAGAATCCGGCTGATCCGATAACAAAACTGGTTGGCCCCGGCTACAACTGTGGTGTCCCTTCACAGTAACTGCGTGGAACTCTTTGAGGCTCTGTGTCAGCACTACTACCCACTGCATCAGCTTTCCCGGTTGTTCCAACAGCTCCCCTGCTTTCTGCGTGGAAGGCAACTCTTCCTCTGCGCTGGCCCTCCTGGCTTTGCGTCAAGGCTATGTGGGCCCAGACTAGCCCAACGTCAGCTCTCCCGGCTACTGCGCTGCCTCCACAAGTTTCTCTCCACCTCTCTATATGTATTCCTGAACTATCACAACCCCTCAGCAGCAAGATCTCCCCAATCGATTTCCCTCCTAAGAACTTCTCACCTCAAAGAATTGATTTCCTTGATCTCTCTATGTATCTTCTCCAACTAACCCCAAGCCTCCATTATAATTTTCCTGTTGAGAAATCAACAACCAAGATTAAGTCTCTAATCAACGGTCGACATCCATTCTTCGAGTCTAACATGTCATTGGTTCTTTGGGATTTGACACCCACATGTCCACACCCCTTGAGTAGGTCTAGGAAACTATTGCCTTGGAGGCTGATGCAGCTAAAAGAATGGAAAAGCATATCATGGCCACAATAAAAGAAAAAAAAAAGAAAATCAAAATACAAAAGATGGTCGAACATAAGACTAGTAAATGGGAAAAAACCTAGCATGAGCTCTACCCTCCTCATTAGCCATCACCCGATTCCTGAGCACATGATGCTCCTTCACATCGAAAGGAACCCTTGCATGTCCCAACCCTAATGAGCGATAAACTTTCTCATCTTATGGGGTACTATAAATGCCACATCATAAAGAAAAAGCTCTAACCCTTGAGCTATACGCAGTAATACAAAGAATTATCAAGAAGAAGTAAAAAGTGCATAAGAGGAGTGGAAAAAATATGGTCAATAGAGTAACTCATGTTTCCACGATTGCTCCCTCCTTTACATTCAAACACTCAAGATGTGGACTCCCCATCAGTTGGTCCCCTTGACCATGGCACTTGGTCATGTGGTCGTCTCCCCTTCATTTCACATATGCACACTAACACCTATTGATTGAGGGGTGGACCTTGGAACTGCCACTTTCCTTGAGGGTTGTGTTGCACATATTTTGTCAAAGTTCCAAGGAACTAGTTGTACCAAATTTTTTAAAGGATCAGGATCATCAACCATCATCTTTTTGAGTCATTGTAAACCTATTCTGCAAATTTGTAATGTAAATGATGCTAGTAAGACAGTGTATGTACGTAACAACCTAGGTAAGCCTATTATTTTACCAACAAATTTCATCCTAGGACATTTTTCCTCTCAATGATTATCTATATTTCTAAACACGAATGATCGACAGAGTTTTTCCCTCCAGCCTCATCCCAAAGCTAGGGTGGACTTTATCGTCAAAGTCCTAGGTGAGTACTAGTGTTTCAGTCGAGTCTTCTGTAAAAGTGATTTGGGAATAATTTAAGTTATTTGGCTAAATTATTTTATCACAAGTCACTTGATCTACTAGATCATATTGTGTCATAGAATCGGGTAAGTTTGATGAGGGTCTATAACGAATGGGTATTCTCCCTTTAAGGGTTGAATTATTGTCAAATCTTATGTAAAAATATTTTAGTGCATAGTGCCTCATACTTAGACACCATAGTTAAAATATTTGAGGGTGGAAAAATAATTAATCCCCTCAATTGTCAATTAATTAATTTTTCTGGCAAAAATAAAATTAAATCCTAAGCCAAAAAATTAATTAATTAGAATAAAAAGTTAAAATGTTAGAGAAATTAAATTCTCCAAGTGGAAAAATTCGTGGGTCCAGAAGAAGTTAAATTTTGGAGGACCCCCACCAAGGGAATATTGGAAATTTCAAGAAAATTTGGACCCTTGGACCTTGGTGGTTAAGTCAAAGCCAAATTTTTGAGGAAATTAGTTCAAAATAATCATTTTTGAGTTAATAAAAAATGGTTTTAATGAGAAATTCGAAAATTCCTCAACAATAATTATTTTCGACGACGGAAATTGAAATATTATCAAAGATCTATCAATGGTGGAGATTAAAAGATTATCAAAGATTTATCGACGATCGAGATTATTTTGACGGGATCAAGCCAACTAGCAGTTATTTCGACTTGGAGGAATTACGCTATAAATAGAAGGATTTTCGCTTCTATTTTCATTTAAATCTTGAGCTCTGGTCTGATGTAACTTTGTAAATGTTGGTGTAAAGCCACTGTCACGTTGGGAACATTTTAATCATCATAATAAAAGACTTTGGGGTGCAGTTCATGGTGTCTTTGTCTCGCTAATTTGTTGTATGTGATGGATATGTGCATTCCTATATTATGCTTAAAATATTAATTAAATCATTATTTCATTGTAACTAATAGAAACATTCTATTGGTAAGTTTTTGGTTTATATTAGGTGATCTAATTCATTTTATGTTCTAACGGTTTCTTCCTGAGAAAATATATAGAGTGCGCAGGTTCCCTAGCCCATGGGCTCTATTGAAGAATGCAACTAGGTTCGGTCTTCATAAATGTATTTGAGTCATTATGTAATGTACTTATCAAAAGAATGAAAAAGAAAATTTGTATTATTATTACAATGACTTATTAAATCATGGTTTCATGTTTGGGTCATCTTTTATTAGTCAAAGTCCCCATTGTGGACTTCTAGGATTTATTCTGAGTCATTAGAGTCATTTTCCATTTAAATAGACCCTTCTTGGGCTTTTGAATCATGTAAAAAGTTTTATTATTGAATCAAATAAGGTATTTGACACCTCCACACCAAGTCGACCTCAAAGAGATTATGTCGGCATCAAATTGGGCAATTCAACCTCACCTAAAGTGTATATATAGAAACAGTTTGAATTTATTTGGAGCATCTCTCTCACAAGTTCAATATCCAAGTGAAGGAGACAGAAAAAAGTGTGAAATTCCTAGAAGAGAAGAAAAAGTGTTGAAAGGATCAAGGTTGAAGGTTTTGGGCTATCTCTTTCACACTCTTATGCGAAGTTACTGGGCTAGCTATTGGATCGAAGTTTTACTACTACAAGGGTTGGAATTCTGAAAGCGTTGGGTCGAAGATTCTGTTGCTGGAAGGTCGAAATTCTAGATTTGCTGGGTCGAAGTGCTACTGCTGCAAGGTCGAAGATCTAGGTCGAAGTGCTACTGCTGCAAGGTCGAAGTTG
The DNA here is from genome assembly GCA_031772625.1 of Pinus tabuliformis. NCBI lineage: Eukaryota > Viridiplantae > Streptophyta > Pinopsida > Pinales > Pinaceae > Pinus > Pinus tabuliformis. The sequence goes on from CM062804.1 coordinate 102,592,038, forward strand.
CTAGAAGGAGAGGATGACTTGGTGGTTGGAGGAGGTTTCTATCTAGGTTGAAAAGTCTTGGTTATCTCAAGAAAACTATTGAACGAAGAGATTTTGACTAGGTTTTCCCCTAGATAGGGGTTTTGCCCTAGCAGAGTGCTTACATCTTGTGTCGTGTTTTTGTGATCTTCATAGACACATAATTTGATAATTGCTTGATGAAAAATAATATAACAAAGAAGTAAAAGAAACCAACATAATTCACAAGTAATTACCAAGAAAGAGATAACTAACGCTAACTCTAATAACATTGATTTCTCAACAGGCTCCAGGCTCCAACTTCACAAACTGTGGGCACAGACTGACTATGTTTGAATTATGAATATCTTATTTGATTTTCTAACTTTGCTAAAGTTGTGGTTTAACATTTATATTTCGAAACACATCTAGCCATTCTCAAGGTTTATAAAAACTCCATTATTTCAAAATCCTTCTAAGCATTGTACATTTGTATATTTTGTATAGTAAATTTTTTGTAAATAATTTTATTTTCTAATCTTTGTTTTGTAGTTGGGGCTTAGGGGTTTTGGAAATTTTAAATTTTTGTATATATTGGGGTTTTGGGTACTTGTAATTTTATTTGTGCGGGTGATATCAAAGAAAATTTGTTGTATTAGAGCTAGATCTAGCCTCTTGAGGGTAAGATCTAGTCTCTAAATTTTTTTGCAGGGCCAGTTATTGCAGAATTTTGCAGTGAAATAGAAGATCTGAAGCAAATTTGAATTTTGGCAAGGGTTTGAAATTTTTTTTTAGGGACTCCAGGCCCAACGTTTTCCTCTAACCTAAACGTCTAGCCCTCCTTGCCCCTACGTCAGCGTTTTCTAGCCTCTTAAGGCTAGCCATAGGCCAAATCAAGCCTCAGCTTGCCCTTATCCTCCTTGTCGTGGGCATTTCTGGCCTAGCCATGAGGCATAGAGGCTTCGACCTTCCTCCTAATCCCCTCGGCCTGCCACTTTGTCCTCTGTTGTGGCCTTTTCACCCTTTGTCCTGCTCTGTTGGCCCTCTGTCCTCCTTCCTTAGCCTCTCCTCCTCCTCGGCCTCCTCCTCTTGATCTAGCGGCTTAGCCGGAGACCTAAATTAGGCCTCAGCCCGCCCTCTTGGGCCTTTCGGCCCTTTCCTTAGCTCAGTGGCAGCCCTTTAGGGCTTGCCATGAGGCCTTTGTAGCTTCTTGCCTCTATCCACAGTCCCAAAGGGACCTCCTCCCCCTACCGTGAACCATACCAGACCTCTTGTGGCCTTCTGGCCCTCTTCTCTAGCCTTTTCCTTTGACCTTCTTTCCCTCATTCATCTCTGATTTGGTTATTTGATTTTCTGAAGCTAATCATTGGTGAGTTTTGCAGAAGAGTTGGTAAAATTTGTGTTTTCAGGTGTTGGATAAAATTTGGGCAAGTGAACTATTTTCTTCTAGCATTAGAGCCTAAAGGTTTGACTCCTAACCCTCACTTTCCTCACTGTTTTACTTCAGCAAGAAAATAATTTATAACTGTGGTAAAAGACACCTTAAGTTGCCATAAAATTAACTCATATTTGCATGACACACTAAGGAATAAATTGCATCAATTGGGCAATCATAAATTGGCATGAATCTATGAGTTTGGGTCACTAACATCTCTGAATAACACGTCTGGTATAACAGTGGCAAGTTGCATGTTAAGAAGACTAATACATCTAAATTATTGAGTTGGCAAAGTAATTTGACATTTGGGTTCTCAATGCTCATATTTGGCTAATAGATTCTTCTCATTTCAAACTGGAAAGAGCTTTAAATTAAAAGTTACACTGTTGTCATCAGTTTGTTTGATGCTCAATAAATCTCATTTTGACCTAAGTAGCTTACTGCTGTCATAGATCTCTTTTGCTTGGGTACATTGAAATACAAGTTACATTAGTGCTTTCACTGTTTTACATTCTAAATGTTGGATTTTAAACTTCTGTGGTTAGTTTCTGTTGAGCTAAATTTTGGAATATCCACAGTAGTGATCATATTTTGTCGACATTTTGAATAAGATTGCTATCATTAGTTATTTGGAATCTAACATTTGCTTGTCTCTTGTGAAACTTGTTTATAATCTCTAAGAGGTCATTAACTTTTCACTTAATTCACTCATATAAGCACTTAATCCATAACTGAATATCATCTTGTGTCTCTTAAGTGAATTGGACTAATCATTGAAAAATATTGGCTAAGAACACTTGCAATCTTATTGGTATAGCTCTAATTGTTTATCATTAAACAATTTGTAATCTTGAGGTTCTAAGAATCCAATTTGTTTGATATCTTGGCATCTAAGTGTTTTTTGCTTAAGGACTTCTAATCTAATTGAGCATCTCTTAGTAATTGGCATTGAGTAATATTGGTGTAAGATCACTAATAATCTTGTTGTGAAATCACCATTGGCATTTACCTTGTTGAAATAATTTGGAAGAATTCTAATTGATCGACATCTTCTATAAGTGCTATTATTATCATTTATAGTTCATGTTCTAAGTCGATATATATTTGTGAATCATTGTGAAGAGCATTTTTCTTATTCTTGAGCAATTGCATATCGTGAGTAGCTCTTGTGTATTATTTGCACTTGTTAAAATTGGTACATTCTCTTGTGGGAAAAGATTGTCTATTAATTTCTATTGATAAGTACTTATTGTCATAACTAGAGATTAATCATAACCGGAGTACCCAACGTAAAACAATCTTAACTCAAGAGGTCTTCACTCATTCATCTTTCATTACATTCTAAGTCTAGTTGCATTAATAATTTACCTCCAAGCATAAGCTTGGTTGATAGATTATTAGGGTCGCCCATTCTCATCTAGCTTGAGGGGCTTAGCAACTCTTTAGTGGTTAACACGATAACCTTGCAGTCGTCAGAGCCACAATCTCTACAGTGCCAGAGGCATCGAGTGGTTAGAGCCTAACAAAAGGTATCATTAATCAAGCCATTGCTTGCTTCCTGTTGGCCTCTTTCCCACAACCTACTCTAGAGACTAGCTTCAAAATAGTTAAGAGGAAGGTTATACTTAGAATAGGCATATAATTAAAAGTAACCAAGATTCTTGCATCACACCTAGGTCTTAGGATTTGCATAGCATATAAGTTAGTGAAGCATCCAAGCAGCGATTGTCCATCCAGTTACTTGGCATCTAATTAATAATAAGCAAGAAGTTGACTCCATAAGGCATTGGTCTCACATTCAAATCTAATCTAATCTTTAAGTCTTGCTAAAATTAACCAAGTAGCTAGGTCATTCAACCGTGTTTCCTGGACTTGTCGGTTTCCAACTTGTTCTTCATCTTCACATTTCTATAAGGACTATCCCTCATAGCTTGTTGTTGGGAGACAACTAGAACGGAGGGGGTGGGGATCAAAGTGACAACCCCCGCCCTGAGTCGTTGTCACAGTGCCTGTACAATCTGAGTGACAACATTTTCTGGCGTCGTTGTTGGGGATCATCTTGTTCTTGGCCCTTCAATGACATTCTATCATCTTATCATTTCTCATCCTCTCTTAGCATCTCGTTTTGTGATTTTTCATATTTTCATTTAGCCGACAACTCCACAACATTTCTAGCACAATTGAGATCTCTTCATCTTTTCATCACCTTATCTTTTCTCCTCTTACTAATCTTTTCATCTTCTCTATCCATACCTTTAGCACCTGGACATTTCGGTCAGTTTCATGTTTGGGTGGCGACTCCAATTATTCATCTATTTACAAGAGCTTACTCTAGAAGAAATCCTAGTAGCTTGGTTAACCCCGCTCCTGATCTTGAAAAGGCTTTAAGAGCTCAATCATCTTATCATTTCTCATCCTCTCTTAGCATCTCGTTTTGTGATTTTTCCTCTTTTCATTTAGCCGACAACTCCACAACATTTCTAGCACAATTGAGATCTCTTCATCTTTTCATCACCTTATCTTTTCTCCTCTCACTAATCTTTTCATCTTCTCTATCTATACCTTTAGCACCTGAACATTTCGGTCAGTTTCATGTTTGGGTGGCAACTCCAATTATTCATCTATTTACAAGAGCTTACTCTATAAGAAATCCTAGTAGCTTGGTTAACCCCGCTCTTGATCTTGAAAAGGCTTTAAGAGCTCGATTAAACAAATTACATTCTAGAAAGCATCTAATATTTCTCGGACAAGAAACCCTCCCTGATATCCATTTGCTTTTCATCAATCTCGCCAATCAAGATTCCATGGCTTATTATAGTCCTTGCAGCTTTGCCAACATTCAAGGGTATCCTCACGATCTTCCAAATGTTGCTATGGACAAGCTTCCACTCTTCCAAGGGAATAATGCAGTCAATGCTGAGACGCACATCAAAAAATTCACAACTTTTCTACACAGATATGTTGATGCAACTGCATACAATCATGAGGATGTTAGAATGAAGTTATTTGTCCTCTCATTAGAAGATGTTGCATTGGATTGGTTCCAAGACAAGCCTGATAATGCTTTTGACTCTCTGCGAGCCCTTACTGATGCTTTCAAAGATAAATTTGGGGATAAAAGAGAAGGAAAATATTTGGTTAAAGAACTTAACTCCATAAAGAAAAGAGAAAATGAGACAGTTGAAGAATTCAACCAAAGATTTAATGGTCTTCTCAAAGATATGACTCAAGATTACAAGCCGCTAGACAAGACAATATTAGAGCAATATCTTGAAGCCTTTGGTGTTGACACTCAATATGAGATTAGACGTACCAAGCCTGCCAATTTAGTTGTTGCCCAGAATACAGCTGAGGAATTAGAAAAGGATAAGAAAGCTTAAGGTAAATCAGAAATCCCTGGTTTTGAAAGAGGTCCGGTCAAGTCTAAAGGAAAAAAAGTTAAGGAAGAAGAGCGTGACTCAATTAAAGAATTAACTCAAGTAATTAAGGAAATGAAAATTGAGCATGCTAGAAAGATAAGTGATATGCAGTCTAGGCTAATTCAGATGGAAAGAAATCAAGTGCAAAATATGCAACCTAGAAATAACAATAATAACAGAGGAAACAATAATCCATGGCCAAGAAGGAATCCTCCAAATGATTAGAGGCCTCCTACTCCACTTGAGTCTGCCAATGTTGTTGATCAACCTATCCCGTTTTGCAGACCATGTGAAAGTTTCCATGAAGAAAGTGCATGTGCTATTGCTAAAAAAATCTTCGATGAAGCAGCAAATGAACAAATAAATAATGTAAGCCAAAATTCTTCCAAGGAAAGTTGTTGCACAGACATTATTTCTTCATACTTCGCCATCAATAACTTCAGTGACGAAAAGGATCCCGTCGCGTAGGCATATGGTGAAAAGCCATCTCAGGAACAAATTCTAGAAATTGCTAGAAGTGTGTGTTATACTTATCAAAGGAAAGGTAAAGAGAAAAGTCAAAATAAGCAGGTTGCATCTGAAAAGTATAAGTCAGGTTTAAAAGTTGATTGGGCTGCATCATGCATGGATTAGTAATATTAAGATGGCAGTCCCGGTCTTGGAATTTTTAAAGATGCCATCACAGAGAGCCTCATTCTTCAAAGCTTTAGACATGGCCCAACAAGATAAAGTTGATTCACACCCCAAAGATGAAGAAATTAAGTTAAAAGATTTGAACTGCTACATGAGTAATGAGGATCATCAACCTTTACACAAGATACACCAACCAAAGAGGGTCGAGTTTCAGCAAGGGACATCTGATATGTTTCAGATTGTGACACGCCAATGACATTTGATGCCATGGGGCATCTTTTGTATAGTATCTCTAACCCTACTCCTTTTCATTTATGTCATTAGTTAGTTTTATTTTATGCACTTATGTTTTGTATCTTTATATGTTGAAGTTTCTAAGTTTACTTAGTTAGAAACCCTCAATGCACTTTATCTGATTTATTCCTACCTACTTGTTATTTTACTTAACAAGTTATTTACAATGTAAATACTGAAAATAAACACTAGCGCATGCTCAACATATTACAGATCAGCAACTAAAAGAAACAGAAACAAACACGCCATATGACACCATTATTTTTGGACTAATGTCCCTAGAAAAATCCAATGTGGGAAAAGCAGTGCAGCTATCTAAGGGTTTTCTCATTAAGCAATATTAGAGTACAATCTGGGTGTTGAAACTGGCCTACCCAACAGAGAATTTCCTTGGCAGTAATACCTCTCAGTTTCTGACAAATCTCCTGGCTGAACCCCGGATAATCCTTCCGGCAGCTACTCAGCACCAATCTACCCCAGAAACCCCAGCGTCAGCCTCTCTCTAGACTGTGTCAGCCCCTCTCTGCCTCACGCTAGCCCTGCATCACCCCAGATGGGTCTGCGTCAGCCCTGGGAGGCCTTGCGTCAGCCCTCTGGCCCTCTGCGTCAGCAACGCTGGCCTCTCTGAGGCTCTGCGCAGCTCTTGGTTGCCTCTGCGTGGCCCTACGTGAGCCCTGGCTGGCTCTGCGTCACTCTCCTTGGCTACTGCGCAGCTCTCCCGGCACTATCTCTGCCTTTTTGTCGCTCTATATTCAAATACCCTTCAGTTGTATCTCCCGATCACTAATTCTATCTCTCTTAGCAAACCCCGCTCTAGAGAATAGAATCACTGATCACTCTGGTGTATCTCCAAGTGACCCTCAAGCCTCCTCTTATATTTTTCATGTTGACATATCAACGGCCGAGATTAAGTCCCTAATCAATAGCTAAGATTAGATCTGGCTTGATCCATGTCTTTTGGACCATTCTAACACAAATTCATATTAATACACATTAATATTTTATTCTCCCTAATTTTAGACTTAGGGACTCCATTAAAAATATTAATTATTTTAATATCTCCTGATCTATTTAGAATCTGCCCAAACCCTTTCTGGGTATTGGAGATTTCATGTGCCCCAACCTCTCCACCAAATTTCGTGGCTAGAGCACATCCGATGCTACTTCAAATCAAAATTATATTTCAGTTTGTTAGAGTATATTTTTTTTATTCCAACAGATTTACTATATATGCATGATGATTTCGATTTTGAATGGATATCTATTTGATGGACTTATGTTTTCTTTGGTACATGATTTTGGGATTCTCACATTACTTCATGGAAGCAAGGTGTCCCCCTATGGACTCAGATGTTGCACACATTTTGGCAATGTTCCAAGGAAGCAGTTGTACCAATTTTTTCAAAGGATCAGGATCATCAGCCATCAACTTTTTGATTCATTGTAAACCCATTATGCAAATTTGTAATGTAAATGATACTAGTAAGACCATGTATGTATGTAACAATTTAGGTAAGCCTATTATTTTGGCAACGAATTTCACCCTAGAAGGTTTTTCGTCTCACTGATTATATGTGTTTCTAAACACGGATGATCGGCATAGTTTTTTCCTCCATCCTCACCCCAAAGCTAGGGTGGAATTTATCATCAAACTCTTAGGTGAGTCCTAGTGTTTTAGTCAAAGCTTCTGTAAAAGTGATATGTGAACAATTTAAGCTATTTGGCTAAATTATTTTATTACAAGTCACTTGGTATACTAGATCATATTGTCACAGAATTGGGTAAGTTTGATGAGGGTCTATAACGAACGGGAATTCCCCCTTTAAGGGTTGAATTACTGTAAAATCCTATGTAAAAATATTTTAGTGCATGGTCCCTCATACTTAGACACCATGGCTAAAATATTTGAGAGTGGAAAAATAATTAATCCCCTCAAATGTCAATTAATTCATTTTTGTAGGAAAAATTAAATTAAATCCTACGCCAGAAAATTAATTAATTAGAGTAAAATATTAAAATATTAGAGAAATTAAATTCTCCAAGTGGAAAAAATTCTGGATCTAGAAGTTAAATTTTGGAGGACCCCCACCAAGGGAATATTGGAAATTTCAAGAAAATTTGGACCCTTGGACCTTGGTGATTAAGTCAAAGTCAAATTTTTTAGGAAATTAGCTCAAAATATTTATTTTTGGGCTAATAAAAAATGGTTTTAATGAGAAATTCAAAAATTCCTCAAAAAAATTTATTTACGACAACGGAGATTAAAATATTATCAAAGATTTATCGACAGTCGACATTATTTTGACGGGGATCAAGCCAACTAACCATTACTTTCGACTTGGAGGAATTTCTCTATAAATAGAAGGCCTTTTGCTTCTATTTTCATTTGGATCTTGAGCTCTGGTCTGATGTCACATTGTAAATGTTGGTGTAAAGCCACTGTCCCGCTGGGAATGTTTTTATCATCATAATAAAAGATTTTGGGGTGCAGTTCATGGTGTCTTTGCCTCGCTGATTTGTAGTATGTGTTGGGTATGTGCATTCTTATATTGTGCTTCAAATATTAATTAAAATCATTATTTCACTGTAGATGATGGGAACATTCTATTGTAAGTTTTGAGCTTATCTTAAGTGATCTAATTCATTGTATGTTCTAACGGTTTCTTCTTGAGAAAATATATAGAGTTTGTAGGTTCCCCAACCCTTGGGCTCCAAGTTCACAAACTATGGGCACAGGTTGACTATGTTTGGATTCTAAATATTTTATGTGATTTTCTAACTTCACTAAGGTTGCGGTTTAACATTTATTTTTCGAAATACATCTAGTCATTGTCAAGGTTTATAAAAACTCTATTATTTCAAAATCTTTCTAAGCATTGTACATTTGTATATTTTGTATGATAATTTTTTTGTAAATAAATTTATTTTCTAACCCTTGTTTTGCAGCTGGGCTTTGGGGTTTTGGGAATTTTAAATTTTTGTATATATTGTGATTTTGGGTACTTGTATTTTTATTTGTTCAGGTGAGATCAAAGAAAATTTGTTGGATTAGAGCTAGATGTATGCCCTTGAGGATAAGATTGTCTCTAAAATTTTTTGCAGGGCTAGCTACTAAAGAATTTTGTAGTGAAATTGAAGATCCGAAGCAAATTCGAATTTTGGCAAGGGTTTCAAATTTTTTTAGGGCCTCCAAGCCCAATGTTTTCCTCTAACCTAGCCATCTAGCCCTCCTTGCCCCTGCGTCAGCCTTTTCTAGCCTCTTAAGGCTAGCCGCAGGCCAAATCAGGCCTTGGTTTTCCCTTATGCTCCTTGCCCTGGGAATTTCTAGCCTTTTTAGGCCTAGCAATGAGGCCCAAAGGCCTTGACCTTCCTCCTAATCCTCTTGGCCTATGTCTTTGTCCTCTGCCATGGCCTTTTTCCCCTCCGTCTTGCTCCGCTAGCCCTCCGTCCTCCTTCTCTTCCCCTTTGTCCTTCCTTAGCCTCTCCTCCTCCTCGGCCTCCTCTGTTTGGTCTAGCTGCTTAGCCACAGGCCTAAATTAGGCCTCGGCCTGCCCTCTAGGACCTTTCGGCCCTTGCCTTAGCTCAGCGGCAACCCTTTAGGGCTTGCCGTGAGGCTTTTGTATCCTCTTGCCTCTAGTCGCGGTCCCAAAGGGACCTCCTCCCCTTGCCGTGAAACATATGAAGCCTCGTGTGGCCTTCTAGCCCTCTTCTCTAGCCTTTCTTTTCACCTTCTTGCCCTCATTCATCTTTGATTTGGTTATTTGAGTTTCTGAAGCTAATCATTAGTGAGTTTTGCATAAAAGTTGGTAAAAAATTTTGTTTTCAGGTGTTGAACAAAATTTAGGCAAGTGGACTATTTTCTTCTAGGCTTAGAGCCTAAGGGTTTGACTCCTAACCCTCACTGTTTTACTTCAGTGAGCAAAATAATTCATAACAATTGTAAAAGACATCTTAAGTTGCCATAAAATTAACTCATAATTTTCTTGACACCTGTGTTGCATGTACAGTCCTGCGTTCTGAACCAAACTTCCAACTCCAAGAAATAATGCATCGTCCCAAATCCTTCAAGTCGAATTATGTGGCTAGGTTCTCCTTGCAATCTTTGATGAGCCTGGATGATCCTCTCAAGAAAAGATTATCCACATATAACACCAAGATTAGAGGCTCATTCTCTACAACAAGATATTAGAAATTGGGATATGCGTCACTCTTGACGAATCCCATCTTCTGCAAGTAGCCATCAATTCGACTCTACCATGCTCTAGGTGCCTGTTTAAGCCAATACAAGGCTTTCTTCAACCTGCATACATGAGATTTCTTCTCATGTGTCTCAAAACCCTCTGGTTGTTCAACGTATACTTCTTCTATCACCCCGTTAAAGAACGACGTCTTGACATCCATCTGGTGAATCTCCCACCCCATTTGTGCTGCAAGGAATATCACGAATCTAATAGAAGTATACCTGGCTTTGTATTTTTCCACACTGCCATCTGCAGTGTATTTGACTTTGTAGAGCCATATTGAACCTACAACTGACCTGTCCTGAGGCCTAGGTACCACTTCCCAAACATCATTGACCATTATGGAACTGTATTCCTCCACCATAGCATCTACCCACACTTGATGTTGAATGGCCTCCTGAAAACTAGAGGGTTCTCCAACTTGAGCCACCAAGGCTTGGTATCTGTCTGGCTGTCTACACTCCCTTTTCTCATTCTTGGGCACACTGACGAAATTCTCTGCATCTCGTAGTATCTGTCGAAGTTCCCAACTCGTTCTGCCACTGGTAGTGGGTATATCTATCTACTCCTCCTCTTCTTGAGACTCCACCTGTTGTGATACCTCTGGAATTTTGCCCTTAGGAGAAACATTGGTGCTAGTTTCTGCTGGACGAATTGGTTGGACCAACGGATCATCCTTTGACTGCTCTTCGGTAGGCATTTCTCAGGATATCTTGAAATCTTTGTCCTCCATGAACTTTACATCCCGTCGAATAACGATCTTCCTATTCCCCAGAAGATAGACTCTATATGCCTTAGCACTCTCGCTATATCCCACAAGATGTCCTTTCTCTGCAGTCTGATCCAATTTCTTCCTTTTTTCTTCGAGTACATGGTAGTATGCCAAACTCCCAAATATCCTGAAATGACTCACCTCAGGGTTCTTACTAGTAAAGACACTCTCCGGAGTAATATTACCTAATGCCATGTGAGGAGTCCTGTCCTGGACCTACACTGTCGTGTTGCATGCTTCTGCCCATAGAAACTTGGGCATATCCTGATCATACAACATCACCCTGGCTGCTTCAACAATAGTCTTGTTCTTCCTTTCTGCTACTCCATTCTGCTCTAGATTATAGGGGGTTGTCCACTCTCTTCTGATGCCTTCCCTTGCACAAAAATCAGTGAAGTCCTTGTCGATGTATTCTCCACCATTGTCTAAGCGCAATATCTTTATCTTCTTTCCTGTCAGATTCTCAACTAGAGCCTTGAACTCTTTGAATCGACCAAAAACCTCATCCTTGGTTTTTAGAAAGTAGATCCAAGTCTTTTTGGAATGGTCATCAATGAAGGTGACGAAGTACTCGGCACCACTAAGAGCTCTTGTGGACATGGGTCCGTAGATATCTGAGTGTATCAATCCTAGAACACTCTTAGCCCTATTGTTGCTTCTGGAAAATGCAGCTTTGGCGTACTTGCCTAGTGTGCATCCTCTGCATACATCATCTCATTCGGTACTCAACTCTGGAACTCCTGATACTGTTCTCCTGAGAATTCTTAGAGCCCCATGGTGTAAGTGTCCCATCCTCCTGTGCCATAGTTCATTCAAATCTTTTTCCCCACTGCTGCCTATCAGTGCCATTGGAGATTCTAGCTGTAATCTATACAGCCTGTTACTTTTGACTCCAATCTGGGCCTTCTTTTTCCAACTCGGGTGTTTGACATATACTTTCTCCTTAATGAAGAAAACATCATAGCCCTTGTTTTGAAGCTGAGATATAGAGAGTAAGTTCATCCCCAATCCTGGCACATGCAACACATTGGTTGCTCGAAGCCGATCCCCTGCTTCTGTTTGAAATACTACGGTACCTCTTCCTACGGGGGTACATTTTGACTTATTTCCCATGGTGATCTGGAAGTTCATCCTTTCTTCCTGATAATTCGAAAAACATTCTCGTATTCTTGTCATGTGCCAGGAAGCTCCACTATCTATATACCAAACCTCAGAGGAGGCAGTACTGACTAAGAAAGCGACTTCTTCTTCCAGTTTGGAAGCTAACATAGAATAATCATGATCCATGCTCCTTGTGTTCTCTTCTCCCTCTGGAGATCTGTGTGGATCCTTCTGAGTTGATGCCCCGACATCATGCTCCTGACTCATAGCAGATTCTTTACTCCTGTTGCATGATCTCTGCTCTAATACCATGTGAAAATTTTTGATACGAAATTCTATTGCATTAACTGATTTATTTCTCCTACTTATTTCTCACAATAAGTTGTTTACAAAACCCTATAGCAAACACTAAAATAAACTCTACTGCAGTTATCACATAATAGCATAGAGAAAAATAACAGTGATATACAAGCACAAGAATCAATCACATCAACACAGTTATTTTTGGACGATTATCCCCGAAAAAACCCAATGGGAGAAAACCGGTGCAGCAGATGAGAGTTTACTTATTATTCTTCAGCAACAGTTTCTTTACAAGGAATAATTTTGCAGTACATAGAGAAACCTTCAAGAAAACACCTAAAATAATTTTCCTCCTCAGCTAGGAGAAATCCTGACACCACAGAGACCCTTTATCCTTCATTGTGTGACCCCTGCATCATCTGCGTGAGGACTACGTCATCCTTGCGCCATCTACATGAGGACTGCGACAGATCTCATCCTTGCCTGCGCTATCTCTCTGAGGCATTGTGTCACCTCCTCCTCAGTCTCTGAGTAATGCTGAAACCCTCCTCTTCCTTGAGAATTGATTTCCCTCGGGTTACTGAGTATTTGCCCGGTGTATCTCCAAATGACTCTCAAGTCTTCTCTTATACTTTTCATGTTGATGAATCAACGGTCGAGATTAAGTCTCTAATCAATGGCTATGATTAAAACAGACTTGATCCTCGTCTCTTAGAAGCTTCTCACCGATATCTTTATTAATACCCATTGATATTTTTATTTTCCTACGTTTAGACTTAGGAACCCATTAAAAATATTAATTATTTTAATAACTCATCCGGTTGGAATTTCTCCAAACGATTTTTGGGTCTTGGAGATCTCATGTGTTCTAGCCCCTCCACAAAATTTCGGAGATAGAGCACATTCGATGCTACCCAAAATCAACAGAATACACTTTTGGAGAACACTTGAAGGTGGGAAGCACTTGAGAGTGTGAGACCAGTCGCAGATACTCAGTGATCTAGACAGATTGATTCTCTAGTGCAGGTGATTCAACAGGAGTGATCAAGTCAAAGATCAAGTAGCAAGGTGTCAAGGGGGCAGACACAATGATCCTAAGGAGGATTTCCAGATTTGGAAGAGGCAAAAGCGAGTGACTGAAGTATTCCACAGTGCAGCTAATCCAAATCAACTGCAGGGGTTGCGCGGAATTTCCTGACAGGTCGTAGTTACAGGTGCGCGGGTTTTCTCAGTACAGTGGCGAGGATCACACAGATTTTCCTAGCACAGCTACGCAAATCGATCAGAACCCGCGAAGGACTATGCAGAGGTTGGATGGCTAATTTTCAGAGGCCGAGGTTTGCTTGTGGAGGGAGAGAACCTTCTCTCCATATATTTTTTTTCAGATCTTGTTCATTGGATAGCTAGCTAGGCTTCCAAAAATTGTACTCAGATTTTCACTCTTGCATAATAAAATAAACCCTCAACTGTTGCACCGGTTTTCCCAGGGACTTTTGTCCAAAAACAGCCATGTTAATTTTGTGTGTTAGCATTTCTCAATTCCTATTTTTGCTTCAGCAATTAATTTTATGGTGAAGAAATTGCAATGTGAATATTTCGTTATTTTGTTGTAAACAAAATAAATTGCATTATTAATTTATCAGTTAGAGAAATATTTATAGTTGTTGCATTTCAAGGGAATTTTCACAATGTTAGCATTATTTGAGGCTACAACTCACACATATGGGCATCTATTGCTTATTTTGTCACTTAGCTAGTGGGTTGGCTTGTAACCCAAGGTTTTTTAATGTCAAACTTGATTTAGGGGCTTCATTAGTCATAAATTAGTTAAGGTAGACCTCATATAAAGAGAGGTCGCCTCATTTGTCTTTTCATCATCACTTGTGGATCAATTTGGCCTCTCATCACTTGCCATCTTTGTGGTTGTCTCATGACAGCGTCATGCTGGTTAGTGTGACCACAAGCTTGACTTTGATGTATCTCTTGTTGGACTAAATATTTCTCTTATCTCACCCCAGTTGGACATGATACATCAACAAGAGTTGGGGTGAACTAGTCCCCATTGGAGCTTATCTCTTGTGAAAAGCATTGTATATGAAAGGAGTTGGAATAATAACTCACTTTGAAATATTTGTGTATTGACATCTTATTGTGACAAATTGTTCAATGCAAGTTTCAAGCCTGAGAATGAAGACTTATGCAAAAACCAACAAAAGACTAACCAAGTTGGGACATGGGAACAAGCACAATATTTCTGAATATTGATTGTTATGGTATCCTTGAACAAATACTTAAGGACAGTTGTGAATAATGTAGAAGTACCTTCATCTTACCTTGATCATATGTGACATAGAAGTTATTTTGATATGACAAGAAGAAATTACAACATTACAATTCGTTTTGTGGCTCAAAGTAAGATCTAGCCGCATAAGAGAAACATGTGACCTCTGTACCGCAAGCTTTAAGTTATCAATCATGTGCTCCACCTTGAAGTTGTTGCTTAATATGCAACTCTGCATTACATTGTTGATAAGAGTAATATTCAGTCTTGAAATTCATTACACATAAAAAAAAGGAAATCTTGCTTACAGTGGAAAAGAGGCCAAATTCCTCTTCTAGATGAAAATCAAAGCTCTCTTCAGATCAATCACTCGCAAATCCAGTATTGTACTATCATAGCAGGACAAAGATATTGCATTAAAGTTTTGAATGAACCTGTTGTTGCTAAGATCTGAGTTCCTTAAAAGTATTGATGCCATGTGTACTATGGAAAACCCTGCATAAGTACATGGTTACTGAAATCTACAATATTTTGAAGAAGTCGATTGGTGAAACCAAGGATGATGGATCGATTCTATGTTTTTGACACTGGGATATCTAGGGTTTGTAAACCCTAGCAAACTAAAAGGGCTTGAATCAGAAGAACCCTAGGGTTTATGGACAAAACCCTAGGATGGTATGCTTCCACCTAAAGAAGAAACCCTACCTCATGCAAGGAAGGAATGACATCTTATAGACAACGTTGATTTGCAAGATAGATGCAAGAAGACTAAAGATCAAGAGGGAGTTAATATTCTTCTTAAAGATAAGTATTTTATATTTCTTTAATCATTACTATTGTTGATTTCACTAGTAGTTAGTCTCTTGTCTTTATATTCCTTACTTGGTTGTAATTGTTCTTCCATGACCTCCTAGTGAGGATTGCAGGTACATGGTGAAGGTTGCCTAGGTTTTGGCAGCAGATGATAAGATTGAAAGAACAAAGCAAAGCTTGTGACAAGAGGACTTGTATCAAGAGATATCATACTAGAAGAGATTTGGATTCAGAGGGAGCAATTTGATCATCAAGATTGAAGTATGTCTTGATCTATGTCAAACAAAAATTAGTGGTGACTTCCAAGGTGAAGTTTATAGGGAAGTACAAAGTGAAGGATTATCTCAGTAAGATGGAGAAAACTAAGAAGGGACATCTTGTAAGGTACACTTCTATTAAAGTTTTATGATTTATGTTGAAAAGCATACCAGATGGATGTAGAGATCATCCTTCTCGATGAAAGAAGTGTACATAAGGGCTACCTCAGGACCTTGAGGTACATGAGAAGAAGATTAATGATTGAAGAAGACTTTGTACGATTGAAGAAGACATTGGGCTTGGTATCTTTGATCAAAGTTGATCCTATATGATTTGTCTCTAACATCTTGTCAAAAGGACTCGTGTCAAAGGGAGCAGCGATGGCAAAAAAGACTTGATTATGTTATAGATTAAGATGGAGTTGGTTGTTGAATATATGAAGGATTTTCGTTTGATGCACTATTATTTGGGACTTGTTGATACCTCTCTTAGTGAGAGGGAGTGATGGTGATATAACAGAGGGCTGTAATTCTTCCTAGTTCAAGTGTGTGACCCGGATTAGGAAGAATGGTCCTCAAGGCCCAGTCACTCAAAAGAGTAGGTGCCTTACAATTTCTGGCCCGAACACTCAAAAGAGTGGGTGCCTTTCAGTGTTTTGGCACAATCACTCTATAAAAGTGGGTGACTTTCAGCATCAGGCTCGATTCCACATTGAGTGAGGTCATAAAGCATCATGGCCTGGAATGAGGCCTGGAATGGGGCTTATGGAATTGGGACGTAGATGTCCTTGAGGGTTTGACCATGGTGATGGCAAACCCTGTGGAGTGAGGATGTGGATGTCCTCTAGGGTTTGGCCAACCCTGTGAAGTTGGAATGTGGATGTTCCCTAAGGTTTGACCGTCATGATGGCAAACCTATACTAGTTCATATACCATGAGGTTGAGGCGCCAACCGAATCATGGTGACTAGTTGATATTGATGTTGTACCATAGGCTAGGTGTGCTAGCCTGGATGATGGTACCTAGTGGATATTGATGATGTACCATAGGTTAGGTGTGCTAACCTGGATAATGGTATTGACTCCTGAGTAGATGTTATGATTGTTATAGGTCAAGAGTGTTGACCTAGATGATTATGATGTTGATGTTGTGAATTGTGAAACCTTATTCTTAAAGAAAATATTTCAACAGAGAACATCTGGATAATCATTATGAATACCTCCCTAGCTAAGAGGGAGTATTGAATTTTGTAGCTATGGTCAGTCTTCATAATGTACAATTTTTACTTGTAAAGATAAAATATAAATTATATTTGTAACGAAAGAAAAATTATATGTGGCATGTTCTTCACGCTTTTGATAAAAGAAAATTTATTTAATAATTTGTAAAAAGAATATTTTTATAAGGCGTGTTCTTCATGGCCTTTTTAAAAGCAGGAAATTGAATTTTTAAATTTGGGTTCTAGACACCACAAGAAGTCAAGTCGACCTAAATGTGATCAAATTGGCTTTGGCCCAAGAGACACCAATTTGGACTACTTCGAGTGCATATAAATAGGTCATTCGACTTCCATTCAAAAGGAAATTCAGATCACTACAAGATTAGCATATTTTTTGTTCTCTAACGAAGACAAGGAGTGAAGTCAAGAACGAATTTCTGAGTGAAATCAAGTACAAATACCTGAGGAGTGAAGACAAGTCTGGGTTCCTGAGTAGTGAAGTCTAGTCCAAGATCTTTGCGGAATGAAGCCAAGTTTCCTAAGGATCTAGTCCAAGATCCCTGAAGGGTGAAATTTTTTATCTATCCTGAGTTCATGGTGAAGAAAGGCCTGTATGTTGGCCCGAGTTTCTTATGGAGAAAAACAGATGATGAAGACCGAGATTCTTTGTAATCAAGTATGTGATCAAGCCCGAACCAATATGGAAAATCAGACCAAATGTTGGAAGCCCTACTACAGACCTTGACTAGGTTGCTTGTTAGTTTTTGGTAGCATCGGAACTGCTCTAGCCTTGAAAATTGGTGGAGAGGCTAAGGCACAAGAGTTCTAAAGAACCCATAAACCGTTTGATGAAATTCCACCCGGATTGTATTTTATTAAAATAATTAATATTTTTAATGGGGTTCCTAAGTCTAAACTTAGGAAAATTAAAATATTAATGGGTATTAATCAAAATATGAGTGAGAATGATCTAGAAGGCGGATCAAGTCAAGTTTTAATCTTAGTCGTTGATTAGAGACTTAATCTCAGTCGTTGAAGTCTCAACGAGAAAAGTATAAGATAGAGGCTTGGGGTTCATTTAGAAATACATAGAGAGTTGATCAGTCAATTCAATTTTCCTAGGACAAGGTTTGCTAAGGAATTCGAACTAGTGATAAGCAGTGAAGATCAGAGGCAATACTAAAAGGAAGAGATTTCCAATTCCAGTGAATATACGTCAGAGAAGACAAGGAAGGATAATAGAGCCATCGTTGGGCCAAGGAGGGATAGCGCAGCAACTAGAGGAGATTGATGCAGAGGGGCAGTGCGAAAACTGGAGGAGGTTGATGCAAAAGTGTTGGGGGATAAGTAGAGATCAATGTCGGGAATCACTGTGAGAGATTGGCAGGAGAAATCTCGATTTCTCAGTAGCAGAAGCAGAAGCAGCCCAGGTTGACGCAGCCAGAGGGAGTCTCCACACAGAAGTCACGCAGTGGCTGCGTAGGCTCATGCAGAGACTGCGCAGTGGGTCATCCAAGAGTTGGGGACAGGATAAAATCTCCAAAATCAATGTGAGAGAATTCTCATTCATCTTCTCTGAGTGGATTGCCATTTTCTCTGGGGCATCCAAATTGTATTCAAATATTTACTGCCAATAATAGAAACCCTCATATATGTTGCACCGATTTTCCCACATTGGGTTTTTCCGGGAATAATTGTCCAAAAACAAGAGTGCCAATGTGAGTGTTCATATGCTAATGTTTCTCTTGCCTTTTAATTTTAAGTTCTTAATTTGTGAAGTCTGCAGCTAAATTTATTTTGATATTTACTGAAGCATTGGTGAATAACTTATTGTAAATAAGTAGGAGAAAAAAATCAATTACTACAAATTTACACATGGTATCAGAGCAAGGCCCAGGCAAGATGGAACCAAAGAAAAAGAGAATGGAGAACAGTAGTGATTAGAATATTTCCAAATTAGCTTCCAGGTTGGAAGAGGAATTTGCTTTCTTATCGAGTTTTGCATCAACCGAGGATTGGTACATTGATAGTGAGGCTTCAGCTCATATGACTGGAGAACGAGAATATTTCTCGAGCTATCAATAGGAACAGACAAACTTCCAAATCACAATGGGTAACAGGACGAAAATCACCCTAGTAGGAAAGGGAACCGTTACATTCCAGACAGCAGCAGGAGATAGTCTTCGGGCCACGAACGTACTGCATGTGTTAGGTATTGGAATGAATTTGATTTCTGTATCTCAATTACAAGATAAGTGATATGATGTATACTTCATTAGTAATAGAGTATATGTCAAGCATCTTAAGCAGAAAAAGATGGGCCCAGATTGGAACTCGAAGCAACAGATTATATAAGTTGCAACTTGAGTCTCCTATGGCACTGATAAGTAGTAATGTTAGTGGAGAAAAAGAATTAAATGAGCTGTGGCATAGAAAGATGGGACAATTACATCATGGGGCGTTAAGGATGGTCAAGGAAACCGTTACGAGGGTTCTAGTGCTTACTACCAAGCATGATGATACATGCAAAGGTTGCGTGCTAGACAAGTACGCCAAAGAAGCTTATTCCAGAAGCAACAATAGAGCTAAGAGTGTATTAGGTTTAATACACTCAAACATCTGCAGTTCAATGTCTACAAGAGCCATCAGGTGGTGCTGAGTATTTTGTCACCTGCATAGATGACCATTCCAGGAAAACTTGGTTTTACTTTTTGAGATCCAAGGATGAGGTCTTTGATCAGTTTAAGGAGTTCAAGGCTCTAGTGGAAAACCTGACAGGAAGGAAGATCAAGATATTGCACTCAAACAATGGCAGACAGTACACGGATAAGGACTTCACAGATTTCTGTGCAAGAGAAGGGATCCGAAGAGAATGGACAACACCTTATAATCCAGAGCATAATGGAGTCACAAAAAGGAAGAATAGAATTATTGTTGGAGCAACAAAGGCGATGTTATATGATCAAAATCTACCCAAGTTTTTATGGGTAGAAGCATGTAGCATGACTGTATACATTCAAAAAAGGACTCCTCACAGGGCTTTAGGAAAGAAGACGCTAGAGGGTGTTTTCACGAAAAAGAAGCCAGAAGTAAGTTACCTCATGATATTCGGAAGTGTGGCTTATTGACATATTCCAAAAGAGAAGCGGACCAAGTTAGAGCAGACTACCGATGTTGGGTATCTCGTGGGTTACAACAAGACTTCAAAGGTGTATCGAATCTAGATTCTGAGCAGCAAAAAGATTGTAGTAAGGCGGGATGCAAAGTTCATGGAAGATGGAGCTTTTAGGAAATCTCGAGAGATGTCGTTTGAAGAACAGGTTGAGGATGCTCCTCTGGTCCAGCAATAGGGATCAAATCTGGCAAGAAGACATGTATCTAGTTTAAGCACGGTAACGAGTACTAGCATCTCCTCAAGAGAAGAGGAGTCAGGAGTGTCATAGCAGGTACAACAACAAGAAGAGGAATAGATGGAACCTCCCACCACCAGTGGAAGAACTCGCCGAGAAGTATGACAGACTCTGAGAAAAGGCAACGTAGACAACCTGATAGGTACCAAGCATTGGCAACTCAGTTCGAAGAACCTTCTAGTTTCCGAGAAGTTGTACAACACCAAGTATGGGTGGATGCCATGGTAGAAGAGTACAATTCCATAATGACAAATGATGTCTAGGAAATTGGACCAAGACCAGAGAACAGATCAGTTGTGGGTTCGAGATGGATCTACAAGATCAAGTATGCTACAGATGGCAGCATAGACAAGTACAAGGCTAGGTTCGTCGCAAAAGGATATGCTCAAAAAGGAAGGAATAGACTATTAGGAAACCTTTGCCCCAGTAGCTCGATATACCTCTATCAAATCCATTATATCCCTTGCAGCACGGATGGGATGGCAGAGTCACCAAATGGATGTCAAGATAGCGTTCTTGAATGGGGTGATAGCAGAAGAGGTATATATCGAACAGCTAGAAGGTTTCGAAACAAATGAAAAGAGAACTCATGTGTGTAGGCTGAAGAAAGTCGTTTATGGGCCGAAACAAGCACCCAGAGCTTGGTATGGTCGAATTGACAGCTACTTACAGCAGTTGGGATTCATCACGAGCAATGTCAATCCCAATCTTTATTATCTGTTGGTAGAAGGTGAGCCGTTAATTCTGGTATTATATGTGGATGATCTATTTTTGACAGGATCATCTAGACTCATAGAGGATTTCAAGAAGAACCTGGAAACAGAGTTTGATATGAAGGATTTGGGGCTAATGCACTACTTTTTGGGATTGGAAGTTTGGCATCAGGATGGTGAGATCTTCCTTGGCCAAAGTAGATATGCATCAGAAATTCTGAAAAGATTCAGGATGCAGGATTGTAGACCTATGGCTACGCCTATGATTACCAATTGGAAGAAAATAGATGCTTCTAGAGACAAGGAAGTGAACCCCACCTTATGCAGACAGCTCATTAGGTCGCTTATGTATCTGGTCAACACCAGGGCAGACATATGTTATGCTCTCAACACCCTTAGTTAGTTCATGGTGGAACCAAAAAGGGCGCACTGGGCAGCAACAAAGCACATTCTCAGGTATGTGCGGGGAACAGTCAAATTTGGATTAAGATGCACCAAGGGCAATGATATCGAATTGAGTGGATTCACTAATGCAGATTCGGCAGGAAGTTCAGTGGACAGGAAAAGTACCACTGGGTATTGCTTCGGTATTGGATCTGGGATGACCTCCTGGTGCAATAAGAAGCAGAAGTCTGTAGCATTGAGCTCTACTGAAGCTGAGTATATGGTAGCTAGCAAAGCAACATGTGAAGCTATATGGCTAGGGAAACTGCTTGTAAATCTATTCAGGAAAGGATGGAAGCGACAAAGATCTTTTGTGATAATCATAGTTGTATCAAGCTCTCTGAAAATCCAGTGTTTCACGATCGCTCCAAACACATCGATATTCAGTGTCACTTCATCAGAGACTGTGTTCAGCGTGGGGAGGTACAGTTGGAGTTTACTCCCACATGAAATCAGGTAGCAAATGTACTCACCAAGGTTCTAGGAAGAACAAAGTTTGTTCAATTTTGGGAACATATGGGTATGTTGGAAAATCCCTTCCAATAATGTCATGCAGCATTTGAGAGGGAGTTGTAGTACAGATGCAGCAGTACAGCAGCAGCAACAGCACAGTGATTGGTGGCATCAATAGTGCGGAAAGGAGTTGCTTCAGAGACAGAGCAGCATGCAGTTGGACATTGTTGCTAGAGCACTTTCCTCACTAAGAGGGAGTGTTAGTTTTTGGTAGCATCGGAAGTGCTCTAACCTTGAAAATTGGTGAAGAGGCTAAGGCACATGAGTTCTAAATAACCCAGAAACCGTTTCGCGAAATTCCACCTGAATGGTATTTTATTAAAATAATTAATATTTTTAATGGGGTTCCTAAGTCTAAACTTAGGAAAATTAAAATATTAATGGGTATTAATCAAAATATGGGTGAGAAAGATCTAGAAGGCGGATCAAGTCAAGTTTTAATCTTAGTCGTTGATTAGAGACTTAATCTCGGTCGTTGAAATCTCAACGAGAAAAGTATAAGAAGGAGGCTTGGGGTTCATTTAGAAATACACAGAGAGTTGATCAGTCAGTTCGATTTTCCTAGGGCAAGGTTTGCTAAGGAATTCAAACTAGTGATCAAGCAGTGAGGATCAGAGGCAGTACTGGAAGGAAGAGATTTCCAGTTCCAGTGAATATACACCAGAGAAGACAAGGAAGGATAATAGAACCAGCGTTGGGCCAAGGAGGGGCAGCGCAGCAGTTGGAGGAGATTGACACAGAGGGACAGCACAGAAACTAGAGGAGGCTAACGCAAAAGTGTTGGGGCATAAGCAGAGATCAGCGCCGAGAATCATTGTGAGTGATTGGCGGGAGAAATCTCAATTTCTCAGCAGCAGAAGCAAAAGAAGCCCAGGTTGATGCAGTTAGAGGGAGTCTCCACACAGAAGTCATGATATGGCTGCGTAGGCTCACGCAGAGACTGCGTTGTGGGTCATCCAGGAGTTGTGGACATGATAAAATCTCTAGAATCAGTGTGAGAGAATTCTCAGTTATCTTCTCTGAGTCGATTGTCATTTTCTTTGGGGCATCCAGATTGTATTCAGATATTTACTGGCAATAATAGAAACCCTCGTATCTGTTGCACCGGTTTTCCCACATTGGGTTTTTCTAGGGACAATTGTCCAAAAACAAGTGTTTCAATGTGATTGTTCATATGTTGTTTCTCTTGCCTTTTAATTTTCAGTTCTTAATTTGTGAAGTCTACAGCTAAATTTATTTTGATATTCACTAAAGCATTGGTGAATAACTTATTGTAAATAAGTAGGAGAAATAAATCAATTACTACAGCACATTTTCACACTGTTGAAGGAGGACTTTGTGGACAAGTGAAGTAAGTCTAACTTGGCATCTTTGTGGTTGTCTTGTGATAGCCTCATGCTAGTTAGTGTGACCACAAGCTTGACTTTGATGTATCTCTTGTTGAATTAAATATTTCTCTAAGAAGGAGGTTGTTGGGTTTTTGCCCCGAGAGGGTTTTCCTAGGGAAAAATCTTATGTTCTTTGTTTGGTTGTCTCTTCATGATCCTACTGTCATAAATTCTATAATGTTGATGTCTTTTGTGTAATTGCTTAATGATGGAATTATAGATAAGATTGTGAAAAAGAACTAAATCATTGGAAGTAATTATTAGTATAGAAGACATTATGAAAAATCAACAGGAATAAGCATGTGTATTTACTATTGGTACAAAAGAAGAGAATGTGGAATGAAATGGTGTAGAAGGAAGCTAAGTATACATGTGCAAGATACAAATCGAATAGTCAAATATGGACCTGGAGAGGTTAGCATGATGCCAAAGAGTCAAATTGGTAAATGAGTTGAGCCATGATTGGCTTCACCCAAAAAGATTTGTTGATATTTTGCAGCATCAAGAGGTATTCCTACATGGCAAGAGGCCTCCTAAGTCGGCTCAAGAAAATTATGAAAATAAAAATAAAAATTTAGTTTCTTGGGGGGCTTTATGTAGACTCAAAATGGACAAATCAGATCCACCATGAAAGGGTGTGTCCCTTGGTCAGATTCACCTATTTGACCTATATAAATAAATGATGTGCTACTCCACTTTGACCATCATCATCAACACAACATCTTATCTCTCTAAGAGCACTCGCATGTGTGGAGAAAGAAGGAAGAAGTAACCAATTTTGACTTAGTTGATTTCTTTATTCTTTGACCAAGCTTTGATAGAGTCAATAGAGTTGTTATTTGACTGAGTGACTTACTATTGACCGAGATATCTAGTTGAGTTTGACCACTGAAGATGTCGAGGTTGACCGCAGAAAAGGACGATTTGACCAATGTGGAAAAAGTCGAAGTCGGGATTAATTCGGCAAGGGTCCAAAAGTTGAAAAACTCGGCAAAGTCGGGAGTTTTTCGAAAAAGTCGGCAAAAAGTCGGCAAAATTAAAAAAAAATACAAAAATATTCATTTTTTAATAAATCCGGACTTTTTCAATAAAATCCCGATTTTTTCAAAGAAAAAAAAATCATTAAAGAAACTACCACGATTTTTTGGAAAAAGTCCCGATTTAATCCCGACTTTTTCGATTTAATCCCGATTTTTTCGACTGGGAAAAAATCGGCCGATATAATCGGCCAGCCAAAAAAATCGCGTTTTGGGGATTTAATCCCGATTTTTTCCCGACTTTTTCCACACTGGATTTGACTATGGGTTTGACCACGAAGGTTGATCGTAGGTCTGAGTTTGACCACATAAGTCAACTACAAGTCCGAGTTGACTACAAGTGCTAAGTTGACCAGACCGAAAACTTGACCATATTTGACTTATTAGGTGGTTTAACCAATGTTGACCAACTAGAATTTTGATCAAGTTTAACTGGTATTTAGACTTGGATTTTGGCATAGATTTCTAGACAATTCATCGAATTGTAAACCTTGCTAAAGAATAATTTCTCCTAAAAGAAAAGTTGTTGGGTTTTCTCCCAGGTTTAGGTTTCCCATGGTAAATTTGTTGTCTCTATTGTGCATGGTTGTCTTTTTATGATCTTACTATTTTCACTACATTACTGTTAAGATTTTTTGTGTATCATTTCTCAATGATATCAATCGCATGAGATAAACTGGTTGAAGGTCATAATTATCAAATCAGAAAATTGGCTTCTATTGTTCATCTTGTAGAAAATTCAACATGGTTCCAGAGCTTTATTGAAAGAGAAATCATTGAAGTCATCCCTAGAGGCATGTGTTTAGCAACTTAATTGGTTTTTGTGTCTCTTGCCAAAAATGGAACCAAGTCTTAGAGTTGAAGATAGGTTGGATGGTTCCATCAATTTCAAACCTTGGAATACCTAGATATTCCTTATCCTGGAAGAGAATAAACTTCAGGATCATGTGGAGAAAGTCATCCAAAGCCAGATGGAGTTGAGGAGAAAGCCAAGTAATAGAAGAATGAAGCTAAGGCAAAGAGAATTTGATAGATTCTATAAAAGGCCACTTGATCTCTCATGTCACTAGATTAAACACTACCAAGGCAGTATATGATGCTCTAGTAAAATTGTATCCAAGCAACAATTCCAACAAGAAGTTAGCCTTGAAAAATCATCTGCATAATGTTACAATGAGTAGATCATATTTTGTTGTCTCGTATCTTATGAAAGTCTCCCAGATCAAAGATAAGCTTATAACCATTGGAGACACCATTGATGATACAGAGCTTGTTACAATTACTCTCAATGGATTCCCTCCCTCATGGAAGCCATTTATTCAAGGAATTTGTGCATGATCAAACCTACCCACATTTGATAATCTATGGAATAGTTGTGTCCAAGAGGAAGCCAAATTATTGTCGAGGAATAACTCACAATATACACAGAATGAAGAAACTCAAGCCCTTGCAACTCATACTAGAAAAGGAAAGGGTAGTAGGAACTTTGGAAAAATTGACAAGAAGAATGCAGGTAGAAGACCCGCTCATGTTCAAGAGTAGAAAAAGAAGGATATGTCAAATATTAAGTGCTTCATTTGTCATAATTTTGGACACTATGCATCCCATTGTCCTGAAAGGAAAAGGAAGGAAAAGCAACATGCATCAGCAACCAATGTTGATAATGATGATGATGAGCAGCCACCTCAAAAGAAGTCAAAGGATTTTTTCATTTAGATTTGTTAGAAAAGGAATTGACAATTCCCTTCAATTCTCAATTGTTTCTTCTTAAATTAAGAGATAAGTACTTCATATTTTTCTCCCTTGATTATTATTATTATTATTATTATTTAGTCAGCCTCTTGTCTTTTTATTTTGTATGGCCTTGATATTTCCTTCTTACCTCCATTATGAATTTTCCTTTCCCATGGCCTCCTGAATGAGGTTTACACAAAGGAAGAATAGGTCCATTGTGAAGACTGCCATTACATAGGTGGCAGTGTTGTCGCTCAAATTGTAAAGGCACTGTGACAACAACTCAGGTTGGGGGTTGTCACTCTGATCCCCAACCTCTTCATTCTAGTTGTCTCCCAATAGTAGGCTATGGGGCGTAGTCCTTATGAAATGAAAGAATGCAAGACTCCTTGGCAACCAACAAGTCCGGGAGACATGGTTGAATGGCCTAGCCACTTGGTTAATTTTAACAAGTTTTAAAGGTTTGATTAGATTTACATGTGAGACTAGTGCCTTATGGAGTCAACAACTTGCTTTATATCAATTAAGGACCAAATGATTGGATGAACAATCGTTTCTTAATGGATGCTTGACTATCCTAGATGAAATGCAAATCCTACAAACTAGGTGAAATGCGGGAATCTTGGTTTATTTTACTTAGATGCCTACCTAAGTGTATCCCTTGATCTTTATCTATATTGAGCCTAGTCTCTAAAGTAAGTGGTAGAGAGAAGTCAAGGTGAAGCAAGCAAGGGCTTGGTTAATGATCCCTCTCCTTGAAATCTAACATACTCAGTGCCTTCAACATTGCAGAGGCTGTGGCTCTAACGACTACAAAGTCACCGTTTTAAATACTAGAGAGCCTAGACTTCTCAAGCAAAGATGAAAGGGTATTCCTTTATCTCTATCAACCAAGCTTATGCTTGGGAGTAAATTACTAATGCAAGGCTAGTCCTAGGATGAGATGCAAGATATGTTAGAGTGCTTCTTGAAGTGAGATTGTTCAATGTTTCTTTAAGTACTTTGTTATGATTGGTATTAAGTTATGACAACAAGTACTTAACAATGGTAAATAAGGAACAATCTCAACCACAAGTATATGTGTCAATTTTACAAATGCCAACAAGATACAAGATATATCCATGATACAATTGCTTAATAATCACAGATATATGCTCTTAAAGGAAAGATAACCAATATGCCAAAGATCCACAATAGATATCAACTATAAATCTAAAGACGATTAGAGCAGTTATCTACTTAGAGCAATTAGCTAATGAGACAATATAAGATGTCAATGATGATTAAATAATTAATGCTCTTATTTAATTAGAAGCCTTTCAAGATATACCAACAAGATAATGCCAATATTGCAATTAGATTCCTCAATGCCAATTGTTCAAGATATATTCAATTATTTTAGATCTTTAAGAACAACAAACTCCAATATCCAATATACTTAGATTTATTTACTTAGGCAACCATTCAACAAGATTATTGGATTATGAGATTTATGTGTGAGTGAGCTTATTAGTGCAAAATTGAAAGTTATTGAGTTTACACAAGACAACAATATGTTACTGCCTTTGAAACAATAGAAAGAATGTGACAATTACCCCAACTATAAACTTACTTCAATGCTATCTATCCTTTCCACAGTATGTAATTATTACTAATAGAGCATGAACAAAGGAAACCTTATGTTATGTGTGTTTCAATCACATTCATAGCAATTATTAGACTTCTATGACAGCAGCAAGCAAACTATGAGAGCAGTGAGCTAATCAATGCCAAATGTGTGAAAACCATCCCAAGGAGTTATCTCTTCTACTTGACCAAATAAAAGCACTCTAGATGATGATGCAAACTACGAAAAGATGCTTATGTCACTGCTATAATTTCAGATCTTAGAATGCAGTCCAAAATAAGATGACAGTCGTGAAAAAAGATGAAATTTTGCAAAACAATAAATGCCCAATCTGCTTAAGTGACTTATCAATGTGTTAGATAGTTTCATAGTTTTAAAAACCGGAACCGGTGACCAGACAGGTCCACCTAATAAACCGGGTTTCAAACCGGGACTAGTCAGGTCTAAATGAACCGGTTTTTAAAAAAATACATTAAATAATTAATTTTTAATGAAACAAAAACTATTTTTAAGATTTAAAACTGTGATTCCAAGCCAATAGAGACAAAATATGCAAAGTTTGCTCATTTATATACCATGTAAAGGTGAATGTATCAAAATGGCACCAAGTGCAATACATATCATCAACAAATGCATAAGCAACGAGACTCTAAATGGCCTATAAAGTCCAAAAACAGTGCTACAAGCTATGAGGCCATTGACCTACTACAAAACTACAAGTCTAGACTCTAGAGTCTATACATGATCAATCATCAAATTCATCACCACTACTAGACACATGATCATCATCATCATCAGGAGCTACATAGACATCATCTGGTTCAGAGTCTAAGGATGCCTCAGCCTCATCTGCAACCTCAGTAGCAATGCCACCAATAACAATAGAAGTGGACCTAATGGAAGCACGAGTTGGTCGAGCTGCACGACTAGTGCCTTCCATTGGTTGTTTGTCTTTCCTTGATGCGGCTACTAATCCTGGTTTTGATGGCACCACCAAATCTGCTTCATCCCCCGCTAATGCCATGTCAATATCAAAATCAGCATCAAACACAGGATCTTCAATCTCCTCCACCCATTCTGATGTTGGATCAATATCGTCCAACACAATGGGATCTAGATCAAGTGTTTTGTTCATCATTTGGTTCCGCCTTAGTCGAAGGTTGTATTGCACGAAGACAAGATCATTTAACCGTTTTTGTTCCAAACAGTTTCTCTTCTTTGTGTGTATGTGCTCAAAAACAGACCAATTGCGCTCACAACCTGAAGCACTACAAGTTTGGTTGAGGACTCTAATTGCAAACTTTTGCAATTGAGGACATTGGCTGCCAAATGACTCCCACCAATGTGCTGCAAAGAAAAAGACATTAATTAGTAACTTAGTTCATTTCATTACTGGTCGGTTAGCATCGGTTTTTGTGGTTTCTGGGTGAAGGGAGGGATCAAACCCAATTTTTCTACCGGTTTGACCCGGTCGGCTAGTGAACCGGTCGGTTTTTAAAACATTGGATAGTTTACCAATTAATTTTGATGCCACTTATATGAATATTTTACCGCGGTTAGGAAAAGATTAGATTGTTGTAGCAAAACAGTGAGGGAAATAAGGGTTTAGAGGGCAAACCACTTACGCCCTAGGCCTAGAAAATGACTAGAAGAGTTGCCCACAAATTTTCCAAGAGAAAGGCTACCTGCAACCACAAGAATTTGACCAATAGCTTCTGGGAATTCAATGATACCCACAGAGACAAAGAGAGGGCAAATGAAGCAAGGTTAGGGGTAGGAAAGAGGGGACACAAGGCCAAATAGGCTTATGTTATGGCTGCAAAGGCCTTATAGGCCTGCGCTTCAGGGAAAGAGCCAATGAGGCTCACAACAAGCCCTGGAAGAGCTATCGCTTGGCTAAAAGAAGGGTCGAGAGGTCTATTTGGCTCACAGCAGGAAGAGACGGAGGGGTCGAGAGGAGGAACAGGCCACAATAGGCCTACAGCAGGGTATAGGAGGGAGGTCGAGGGCCTCTAAGGGCATACCTTTGGAAAACGTCAAATGTTAGCTTCAAAAAATTCAATGATACCCACAGAGACAAAGAGAGGGCAAATGAAGCAAGGTTAGGGCTAGGAAAGAGGGGACACAAGACCAAATAGGCCTGTGTTAGGGCTGCAAAGGCCTTATAAGCCTGCGGCTTCAGGGAAAGAGCTAATGAGGCTCACAGCAAGCCCTGGAAGGGTTGTCGCTTGGCTAAAAGAAGGGTCGAGAGGTCTGTTTGGCTCACAGCAGGGAGAGAAGGAGGGGCCGAGAGGAGGGAAAGGCCACAATAGGACTGCAGCAGGGTATAGGAGGGAGGCCAAGGGCCTCTAAGGGCTACACGACTGCCCTAAAAGGGAGTCGTAGGCCTTTGGAGGCCAAGGCCAGCTTTGGAGAGGCTTCGGCCAAGAAAATGAGGGGGTCGAAAGGCTAGAAAGAGCCTAAGAGGCTCACAGCTAAGCGAGGAGGGCTAGACGGCCAGAGTTTAGGGCTTGACATTGGGACTTGAGGCCCTAAAAAATTTGCAAACCCTCACAAAATTCTTGTTCCTCTTCAAATTTGCTCAAGCCTCAATTTCACCGAAAAATATTCAATGTTGACCCTGCAAATAGAATAGAGACTAGATCTAGCTCAAAACCCCAGCAAATCCTTTGAAGTAGCTTGAATCCCACCTGCACAAATGAAAATAAAAATACTCAAAAGTTAAAACCCCAACATATACAAAAAAATTAAAATAGAACCCCAAACCCCAATAGCTGCAAAACAAGGGTTAGAAGAATTTATTTGCAAAAATTATTCTACAAAAAATAATTTACAAATACATTTACAAATATACAATGCTTGTGAAAATATTTTAAAGAAATAATTTTTTAAATGATGAACAATGACAATAGATCAAATATGTTTCGAAAGTTATGGTGTTTTCCATAGCCTTAGTGAATTAAGAAAATTAAACAAAATTCTCGGAGCCAAAACAATGTCGACTCTACTCCAAAGTTTGTGAACGTGGAGTCCAAGGGTTGGGGGACCTGCAAACTCTATATATTTCTTCAAGAAAACTTGTTAGACATATGGCGAATCAGATCACCTAAGATAGACCCAAAATCTACCAATAGAATGTTCTTATCACCATCTAATGAATAAACAAGCTTATAAAATTTTAAGCACAATATAGGAAAGCACATATCCAGCACATACCACAGATCATCGAATGAACACCACCATGAACTGAACCCCAAAGTCTTTTATTATGATCCCCATCAAAATAATCTCGATCATCAATAAATATTTGATCATTTTTTAATCTTTATTGTTGAAAATATTTATTTTTGAGGAATTTTCGAGCTTCATAAAAACCATTTTTTATTGATCCAAAAATTGATTTTTTGGATTAATTTCCTCAAAAAATTGACTTTGACTTAACCACCAAGGTCCAGCGGCGTAATTTTTCTTTAAAATTCCATTTTTGCCTTGGTGGGGAACCTCTAAAAATTGACATCTTTTTTACCCACGAATATTTTGGTCATTTTTCACTTGGAGAAATTAATTTCTCTAAAATTAATTTTTTGACTCTAAATTAACTAATTTTTTGGCTTGGGATTAATTTTATTGTAGGAATTTACAGGGTAAGTTCCTTAGATAGAACACCAAAAGGACATCGCTCACAAATAGATCACAGATCAGTACACCAGTATTATTGACGTGGTTAAACCCCTCAAAGAAAGAAACAGTCCACACCCTGAGCCAACGCGGCCACTTCAGGCAATTTATTAATGTAAAAGAAAGAAAATTTACATAAGCTTCTCTCATGAACGGTCACTTGACAAATGACCCTCCATGCTCTCTAAATAGAGATCATGGACCAATCGAGTGCTAAGCCACGGATCAAGTGTCGGTAATACCGAGGAGAGAATGAACTGTCAGATCACTTC
Source organism: Pinus tabuliformis (assembly GCA_031772625.1). Taxonomy (NCBI): domain Eukaryota; kingdom Viridiplantae; phylum Streptophyta; class Pinopsida; order Pinales; family Pinaceae; genus Pinus; species Pinus tabuliformis. Next base: position 102,623,622 of record CM062804.1, read on the forward strand.
ATGTCTAGAACATATCATGACCGTCGGATTGTAAGTTACAAAAAGTACATACTAAAAAAACACACTTTACCTAACTATACACTAGACCAAGTTATACTTAATTATTTCCTATGTGTCGGAATATCCTAACATCCCCCCTTGAGAACAACTTGGGATAGGATTGAAGGATGTACAAAGATGACACAAGAGGAGAAAGAAGGAGGAATTAGAGCCTATCCCCCCTTAGTGACAACTTCCTGAACTCCAACCATAAATCGAAGTTTAGTAAACTTCGCCTCTGTGAGAGCCTTTGTAAAGATGTCTGCAACTTGATCATCGATTGAACAATATTGCACTTCAAGGACATGGTCATGAATGAGCTTTCTGATGAAGTGCATGTGTAGTTCAATGTGTTTGCTATGCTGATGTTAGACTGGATCTTTGCATAGTTGAATGGCACTTTGATTATCACACCAAAGTTTAGTCGGATGTTGCTGCTGAAAACCAAACTCTAACAGGATCTAACGAAGCCACAGGGCTTCCTTACTAGCTTCAACGGTGCCACGATACTCTGCTTCTGCTGAAGAAAGAGAAATGGCACTTTGTTTCTTGCAAGCCCATGTAATAGGTCCAAAACCAAGAGTGAAGACATAACTTGCAGTAGACTTCCGATCATCAAGGTCACCAACCCAATCAGAATTAGTGAAACCAACCAATAGAGGAGATGCTTTTGCACTGTAATGAATCCCAAACTGAACTGTACCTCGAACATAACAAAGTATTCTTTTAGCTGCTTTCCAATGACTTTCATGTGGTTTTTGCATAAACCACGCAACAAGGCCAATAGTAAAGGAAAGGTCAAGATGGGTATGGGTCAAATACAAAAATTTTCCAACAAGCTGATGGTATAAGGTAGCATCAACTTCAGGGGAAGTACAAGTGACTGAAAGTTTGGCTCCAGACTAAAAGGGAAAAGGGGTCGGCTTACAGTCTTCCATGTGAAAGTGGCATAGAAGATCACAGGCATACTTGGACTAGGAAAGGGAAATACCCTCTTTGGATTGCAAGACTTGAAGACCAAGAAAATAATGCAAGTGTCCTAAGTTTGTCATTTCAAACTTCTTTTTAAGGCTGGACTTCACATGGTTTATAAGGTTGGGATCACTACCAATAAGGATAAGACCATCAACATAAAGAACAAGAATGATAAGAGACTTACCCACTTTCTTAGTGTAGACAGTATTGTCAGAATGACACCTAGAAAAGCAAGTATCTAAAAGAAAGCTATCCAATTTGGCATACCAAGCCCGAGGGGCCTTGTTGAGACCATAAAGGGATTTCTTAAGCCGACATTCAAGGTTGGAGTTTGTTTGTATAAAGCCAGGGGATTGTTCCATATAGATTTCTTCATGCAAGTCCCCATGCAAGAAGGCAGTTAACATCCATCTGATGGACTTCCCATTTGAAAGAGGCAGCGAGGGAGAGAACAAGGCGGATAGAGTTCATTTTGGCAACAGGGGAGAAGGTTTCAGTATACTCAATGCTTTCAACTTGTGAAAAACCCTTAGCAACAAGACGAGCTTTATGTTTATCAACTTTTCCATCTAGTCCAAACTTGGTTCTGTAAACCCATCTGCATCTAACAAGTTTTCATCCCTTTGGAAGAGGAACAAGGTCCTATGTATCACTTGCCAATAATGAATGATATTCTTCATTCATCACTGTGTCCCAATCTGGTTGGCCAGAAGCTTCTGCAAAGATGTCAAGATCGTAATTCGTTGAAGCTTGAGCCAGTAAAGAAGAGGCTCTATCAAACTGAGAATGTGTACGACGTTGATCTATATGATCACCTACAAGAGCACCTGCTGCATCCCGAGTAGTGCGGACCCATTTTGGACGCTGAGGAGCTGAAGGAGGATCCCGAGAAGTTGGGGGATGATTGTCATCCTCGCTGTCATCATCTAAAGAAGTAATATTTTCAGAAGTAGAAGGGATAAAGAGAGGTGGTACATTTGTCAAACTAGGCTCGTAGGCCAATATATTTTCAGCAAACTTTACATCTCTTCTAATGACAACATTTTTAGATTTAGGTTGAAGAAGTCTATATCCTTTGACATCTTCAGAATATCCAACAAAATTACATTTTTCACTCTTAGGTTCTAGGGCTTTATGTTTCTCATCTAGAATATGGGCCGATGCTTCACTTCCAAAAACACGAAAGTGACTTATATGTGGTTTAATTGAGCTCCATGCCTCTTTTGGAGTGATATTCTTTAAAACCTAGTACGAGTGCGATTTACTATGTAATTTGCACAGCTAATTGCTTCTGCCCAAAAATTAAGACTAAGTCCTTTAGATTGAAGCATACAATTAGTCATTTCCTTAGTGATGTGATTTTTCCTTTCAGCTACACCATTTTGTTGTGGAGTATATGGAACAGTGTTGCAATTGAATTCCATGCTCAGCGCAAAAGTTGATGAAATTGTTGTTAACATGTTCTCTGCCATTATCAGATCTTAGCTTAAGAATTTGATGTCCAGATTGTTTCTCAACAAAGGCCTTAAAGGCCAAGAACATGTTAAAGACTTCACTCTTGAGTTTTAAGAAGTATACCCAAGTGCGTCTGGAGAAATCATCAATGAAAGTTAAGCAATACTTGTAGCCAGAGAATGGAACAACTGGAAGTGGACCACATAAATCACTATGCACAAGCTGTAAAGGGGCTGAGGTGTGCCAAGAGGCACATTTTTCAAAACTATCTTGATGATGTTTTCTGAGTACACATCCAAAACAAACACCATCTCTGCAAGATACCATAGGAAGACCTGTCACCATATTTTCTTTACATAGATTTTGAAGGGAGTGATAGTTTAAGTGACCAAATCGCTCATGCCAAAGTTTGCTCTAGCCATGAAAATTGGTGGAGAGGCTAAAGCGCATGAGATCTCCAAGACCCAGAAATGGTTTGGACAGATTGTACCCGGTTTGGGAGATATTAAAATAATTAATATTTTTAATGGAGTTCCTAAGTCTAAACTTAGGAAAAATAAAATATTAATGGGTATTAATATAAAACTGAGTTAAAAGGTTCCAAAAGTCATGAATCAAGCCAAATCTAATCTTAGTCGTTGATTAGAAATTTAATCTCGGCCATTGAAGGACCAACGAGAAAAGTATAAGAGGAGGCTTGAGGGTTAGTTGGAGAATACACCAGAGTGATCAGTCATTCATTTTGCTAAAGCGGGGTTGCTAAGCAAAGTTGAATCAGTGATCAACAACAAGGGGCAGTGAGTATGAGTCAGAGAAGCAAGGACAATACTAGGAGATCAGCACAGAAGCAGAGAGAGCGAGAGCAGCAGACAGTCCAGGCTATGCAGAGCCCAAAGAGACTGTGTCATCCACGCAGAGGGTAGAGGGAGTGACGCAGAGGCTCTCAGAGGTTGCGCAGTGCCTTAGAGGGCTGACACAGAGGCTCCCAAAGTCTGCGCAGTGCCTCAAACGGCTGACGCAGAGGATCCTGGGGTTGACGCAGTTCAACATGAGGCCGACACAGAGCCCAAAAGGGCCAGCGCTGAGCTTCAGTTGTGCTGGAGAGGGATTCATGGGACAGGTTTTCTGAATACCTGTTTCCGGATATAGAGGTATTGTTGCCGTGTATTTTTCTCTGTCAGGTGAGCCGGTTAGGCACCCAGTTGTACTCAAATAGACTGCATAATAATATAACCCTCTGAATAGTTGCATCGGTTTTTCCGCATTGGGTTTTCCCGGGGACATTGGTCAAAAAATAACAGTGTCACTTGTGTGCTTGTTCTCTTTGAGTTGATGATCTGTAGATGTTGTGACTGTATTGTGTTTATTTCGGTATTTAATGTATTAAATAACTTATTCGATTCTAAACAAGTGGAAGAAATAAACCAGCAGAATACAGATTAAATTCCTAACGGATAGACTTAAGAATTTCAACAGGAAGAGTTGATGACCCAAAATTGTTAAACTTATACAACCTTGTAGAATCATTAGCAATGCCAGTAGCTAAAATTTGTCTAGGATCTCTTAGGTCCTTAATTACAACATCATGAGGTGAAAATTGAACTGTTTTACCTTCACCTGAATCAGTTATGTGATATACTGTTAAAATTGGCAACTAGGGCAAAACTCCATGTGGGTCATCTTATTAATGGAAGCTGATATTTTTCTTGGATCGCTCTCATCGAGAGGCGTAGGATTGATCTAAAGATCATCCGATTCCAATAGGTATTCATGGAGATATGAATTTATTTATGTTATGGGACAATTCTTCAAGGTCGACCAACAACCAAATAAACCCCACTTGTGCTCAATGTTTTAGTATAAATAGAGGTGGCCTTCAAGTCATTTCAACACACTTGGGATCTTCTTTCTCTTTACTTGTCTTTGGGTTCTAGTAGGAGGAGAGATCCTAAGGGATAACGCTGCCCTAATCCAGAGGGCAGGTAACTGCCGAGAATAGCCGAAATTGCCGGAATAGCCGGAATTGTCGGAATCGCCAGAACTACTGGGAACTGTCAGGAACAGCTGGAACTGCCATGAAAGCTGACGCAGAGGATAGAAGTCGAAACTGCTGGGAACAACCAAAATTGTCGGAACTGCCGGAACTGCTGGGAATAGACGAAATTGCCGGAATTACCAGAACTGTTGGGAACTCCCGAAACTGCCGGGAATAGCCGAAACTGCCTGAATAGCCAGGAAAGTTGATGCAGAGGGCAGAAGCCAGAACTGCCGGACCTGCCGGGAAAAGCCGGAACTGTCGGGAATAGCCGGAATTACCAGAACTATCAGAACTGTCGAGAACAGTTGGAATTGCCGAAATTTCTGGAATTGCCGGAAACCGCTGGAACAGGCGGGAAAGCTGACACAGAGGGCAGAAGCCAGAACTACCAGGAACAGCTGGAATTGTAGGAACTGTCGGAACAGCCGGAATTGCCGGAACTGTCAGGAACTGCCGGAACTATCGGGAACTATCGGAACAGCCAGAACATCTGTCTCCGAAGGAGAGCAACATGCAAGGGACAACTAACTAACATTGGGACAGTTGTATGGTACTTAGCAGCAAATACACCAAGCATGCAATGTTACAACTAGCATGCAAGGACAGCTAGCATGCAACAGCAAGCACGCTAAGGACAACAAGCATGCTAGGGACAATAGGCAAGCTAGGGACAACAAGCAAGCAAGATGCAGCCAACACATAGGTCAGTATGGCAACATGGTGCAGCAATGGCACATAATGCAATACAGTGATGGGTACAGTCATGATTAATGAAGCGTGATGAGATGCAGCATAGTGATGATGGGTGCAGCATGGTGTAGCGCGGTGAGGTGCAGCATGATGACGAAATGCAGCACAACAATAGGTGAAGGAGTCACCTTGGAGAATCAGTTGAAGCAGCATGTCTTCAACTGATCTCATGTATCATCTTCTTAGAGATGATCTATGCTCTTATCTAGATAAGTCAAAATGTTGACTTCTGTTGTAAACGTACTATCTCTCTCTCTCTGTTGAACTATTGAAGAACATATAAGAAGAATTGATCAAGGGTTCCCCACATTGGGGTTTGTCCCTGGCTAGCGCCACATCTTGTGTCCTCTTGTCTTGGCCTGTCTTCTGCGACTTATGTTTATGTTCTATCTGCAGTTTACTTTAACGCTAATGTGATTGCTAATCTAGAAAAGATATTGAGCTAACTGTGAAAATTGAAATAAATTGCTCTAAGCATAGAACATACCTAAAATTAACATGGTATTAGAGGTAAGGTGAAGGCAATGCCCAAGCAAGAGTGAAAGAGCAATCACAGAAGACAGTTGGGAAAAAAAGGATCAATGGATTCCTCATCCCTCTTCAAATTCAACAAGGGTGAAATCGAAGCAGAGAATATTATCAAAATGGCACAGCAGAAGTTTCTGATGGCTTACCTAAAGATCACTTCAATGGGAAGTCTGGATCTAAGGGTGGAAGGAAAGCAGATGCCTTGGTTGTAATAAGTTCGGCCATCATGCGAAGGAGTGTCTGAGGTAGGGACACATCACTTGATGATGATAACAATCATTCCAGGGACATCTTTAATGATCAGAGGAATGATAGGTAATGCAGGTCATCAAGGAAACGACCGACTCTTCAGAGAAAGCAAGGAACCCCAGGTATGAAGAATCAAATGTTGTTTCTGATAAGATAAAGAAGCATTATCTTGTATTGGCCCTCTCCTTCAGATTCTTTGGGAATCTGGCTTATTGATCGTAGTGCTTCAAGGCATCTCATCAAATAGAAGGGTGCTCTCTCGAATTTGGTAGAGACGGAAACAACCATGGGATTATACTTGGAGTTGATGCCACCTATCCCGGAAAGGGTGTAGGGAATGTTACCCCTCAATTGAATGAGGGTAACTCTATTCATTTACAAGAATCTCTTTTATGTACCTAATCGCAAGAAGAACCTGGTGTCCATCTCGGAAATGGAAGTCAAAGGTTTCAGGGTGGCATTCATCGATGGAAAGGTACGTGTTAAAAAATAGAATTTTCAAAGATGCTTTTTCTCATGGGTTCAGGGTTGGCAATTTGTATCAAGTTGTAGGATGGTCCATTGGGGATCATGTCAATTGACATATCGCATCTATAACACCGGAGGTCTACCTATGGGGCTCTACCCGATGTGAGTCAGATGGTGATAGGGATGCCTGAATTCAAGAAGAGCATGAAGGTACATGTCTGAGATGTACCGAAGGAAAATCTTATAAGGGGACCATTCCCCTCATGCAGCAGGTCCACAGGTTTGGAACAACCTGAGGAGTTTGAGATTCATGATCGGGAATCTCATGTATACAGGTGGAAGAAAGCCCTCTATGGCTTGAAGCAAAACACCCTGAGCGTAGTATGAGAGGATTGATCGTTGTCTGATGAAGCTGAGATTCACTAGGAGTGAAACCAATCCAAACCATTACCCGAAGGTTGTGGATGATAGACCTCTCATACCGGCACCTTATGAGGACGACCTATTTCTGACAGGTGCAGACCCTCTCATTTGCAGAAGTAAGAGGGAGTTGGATTCTGGATGTGGAATGATAAACTGCAAGCCTGTGACTACCTCAAGGATCTTAACTTTCAGAAGTTATATGGTAGTGATGTCGAACCAGATTTAGGAAATGCCTCTGAGTTTCATAAACTCATTCGCGTTGATGTTCTTGGTGAACTTCCATCCGAACATATGTTTTACAGTTAGCATGGTGAGCTCATATTTGGTTGAGCCTCATTGGATTGGTGCCAAGAATCTTCTGAGATATCTTCGGGGCACAATCTCTCATGGATTGAGATACACTACCGAAAATATGAAACTGCATGATTATTCGAATGCTAACTGGGCAGGCAGTGTGGAGGATCACTAGAGCACTTCTCAGTGCTAGTTCTCTTTGGATTTTGCTTTGATATCATGGATGAGCAAGAAGTAGAAGTCGGTTGCTATAAGCACCATCGAGATCGAATACATAGCTACGAGTATGATCTCGTGTGAAGCTGCATGGTTGTAGAAGCTCTTAAGTGAGTTGTTTGTACACATGATAAATACCATTGTGATTCTCTGTGACAACCAGAGGGGGGATTCGATTATTGAGGAATCTCGTATTCGATGATTTCTCCAGTAGATAAACATCAGATACTGCCTTATCTGGGATATGGTAAGTCGATGAGCGAGGAGGCTCCATCGCATTGAGACTGATGTACAGGTCATAGACATTTTGTCAAAGCCCCGGGGAAATGTCAAATCTGTGACTTTCCCGAACGACTTCGAATCGTTGAGAGACCTTCTTATAAGGGTCCTGCATGTTGCATGCATTGAGCTCTGGGAGCTCTGGAGGGGCTTGAGGTACTTACTGGAGCAACATACGACCACAGGGCGACTCACCCTCCCCTAGTGGTGTGATATGTACAGGATGACAGGTTCAACCTTCCCCTGTGATACCCCGTGGCGGCTATGGAACAGGATGATTAGTTCTCCTGTGAGCCGGGCTGATTAGTTCTCCCGTGGCAACTGTGGAACATGATGATTAGTTCTCTTGTGGGCCGGGATGATTAGTTCTCCCGTGGCAACTGTGGAACAGGATGATTAGTTCTCCTGTGGGTCGGGATGATAGTTCTCCCGTGGCAACTATGGAACAAGATGATTAGTTCTCCTGTGGGCCGGGATGATTAGTTCTCTCGTGGGAACTATGCAACAAGATGATTAGTTCTACTGTGGGTCGGGATGATTAGTTCTCCCGTGGCGACTGTGGGGCAGGATGATTCGCTCTCCTGTGGACAGGATGATTAGTTCTCCTGTCGAGGCATCCTACCCATGCAATCTAGGACTCATGGGAAGTACCTCTCATCTGATCAATGAGCAGGGAAATGGGGTTAGGGACCATAGTAGTACTATCGATGGACGCATCGATATATCGACCATACTCCCCATGCTAGGATGACCTCCATTGATCTAGGATCAATGAAACTGATCTGGGATCAGTATGAGTGGTTTGAGACACTCTCTTGTGATATTGATCTAGGATCAATAAAACTAACTTCGGGCTAGTAAGAGTGATGTGACACACTCTCTTCAAATGAAACTAACTTCAAGTCAGTAGAGAATGGTATGAGATATTCTCAATCAATTCTTCTTCTTCATGGTTCAACAGAGCAGAGCTAAGTAGAGTAGAGTAGTGTAGGGTACTGATGGCAGAGATAGTACAATCGGACATATGGATCAGCGGATGGAGTTCTCCCTAGTTGAGAGGGAGTGTTAAAATTGACAACTAGAGAAAAACTCCATGTGGGTCATATTATTAATGGAAGCTGATATTTTTCTTGGATCCCTCTCATCGAGAGGTGTAGGATTGATCTAAAGATCATCCGATTCCAATAAGTATTCATGGAGATATGAATTTATTTGTGTTATGGGACAATTCGTCAAGGTTGGCCAGCAACCAAATAAACCCCACTTGTGCTCAACGTTTTAGTATAAATAGAGGTGGCCTTCAAGTCATTTCAACACACTTGGGATCTCTTCCTCTTTACTTGTCTTTGGGTTTTAGTAGGAGGAGAGATCCTAAGGGATAACGTTTCCCTAATCCAGAGGGCAGAAGTCGGAACTGTCAGAACTGTCAGGAATAGCTGGAATTGCTGGAACTGTTGGAAACAGCCGAAATTGTCGAAAATGCCAGAACTGCCGTGAGAAGCCAAAACAGCCGGAATTGTCGGGAACTGCCGGAACTGCTGGGAATTGCCAGAACTGCCAGGAAAGCTGACACAGAGGGAAAAAGTCAAAACTATCAGGAATAGCCGAAATTGTCAAAATTGCCGGAACTGTTAGAACTGCCAGGAATAGCCGGAATTGCCGGAACTACTGGGAACTGCTCGAACTGCCAACTGCTCGAACTGCCAAGAACAGTCGGAACTGCTAGGAAAGCTGACGCAGAGGGCAGAAGTCGGAACTGTCAGGAATAGCCGAAATTGCCAGAACTGCCAGAACTGCTAGGAACAGCCGGAATTGCCGAAACTGTCGAAACTATCGGGAATTGCCAGAACAGGCGGAAAAGCTGATGCAGAGGGCAAAAACCAGAACTGTCGGGAACAGCCAGAACTATCGGGAACAGCCAGAATTGTCGAAACTGCCGGGAACTGCTGGAATTGCCAGAACTGACGGGAACAGCCAGAATTGCCGGAACTATCGGGAACTACCGGGAATAGCCGGAACTATCGGAACTGTCGGGAACTGCCGGAACAACCAAAGCATCTGTCTCCAAAGAAGAGCAGCATGCAAGGGACAACTAACTAACATTGGGACAATTGTATGGTACTTAGCAGCAAATACACCAAGCATGCAATGTTACAGCTAGCATGCAAGGGACAGCTAGCATGCAATAGCAAGCATGCTAAGGACAACAAGCATGCTAGGGACAACAAGCAAGCAAGATGCAGCCAACACATAGGTCAGTATGGCAACATGGTGCAGCAATGGCACATAATGCAATACAGTGATGGGTACAGTCATGATTAATGAAGCGTGATGAGATGCAGCATAGTGATGATGGGTGCAGCATGGTGCAGCGTGGTGTGGTGCAGCATGATGACGAAATGCAGCACAACAATAGGTGAAGGAGTCACCTTGGAGAATCAGTTGAAGCAGCATGTCTTCAATTGATCTCATGTATCATCTTCTTAGAGATGATCTATGCTCTTATCTAGATAAGTCAAAATGTTGACTTTTATTGTAAACGCACTCTCTCTCTCTGCTGAACTACTAAAGAACATATAAGAAGAATTGATCAAGGGTTTCCCCACATTGGGGTTTGTCCCTGGCTAGCGCCACATCTTGTGTTCTCTTGTCTTGGCTTGTCTTCTGCGATTTATGTTTATGTTCTATCTGCAGTTTACTTTAAAGCTAATGTGATTGCTAATCTGGAAAAGATATTGAGCTAACTGTGAAAATTGAAATAAATTGCTCTAAGCATAGAACATACCTAAAATTACGGAAAGAAGGTTGCAGGATAAGGTAAGAACACATAATACATCATTAAATTGACCATTGTCTAGATGAATAGTTCCAGTCCCTACAACACTAAGAGGTCTATCATTACCAACATATATATTTTTGGTATTACAATCATTTACAGAAGAAAACATGGCTTTGTTTTTGGCCATGTGATAAGAAGCTTCAGAATCAATGAGCCACTCATGAGAATGAGAAGAAGAAGATACATTTAGTGCATAATCAAACCGAGATGCTTGACAACCACATGCACAAAGTGTTATTTTTGAAGATGAAGTTGAAGTTGAAGAGTGCTCCAAATGGATATTATGCTTCTTCATCACTGCTTCCAAGGCTTCCATCTTCTTAAAGCATTTGGATTCTAAGTGGCCATCACGATTACAAAAGTTGCAATGTCTATCAGTCTTCTTCCCTTTGTGTTTAGTTGCCTTATCATTTTGTTGAGTTGATTTTTCATTTTAACACTGAAATGGCTTAGGACCCTTGTTTGATTTAGGACCATTCTTTTTAGGATGATGCTTCTTAGGATTCTTTGAACTTGGTTGCTGCTAGGTTGCTAAGGATTTCTTAAAAGAGTTTCCAGTATTAAGAAGACCAAGATATAAGAGTTTTTTTGCTCTCTTATAAAAGAATCACAAAAGGCATCAAAAAAGGGGATTTGTAGTCTTGTCCTTAAGAAATAAAGACTTCTCTAGTAGAATGAAAGGTGGAAACAAACACAAAGTAGACTGGTCCTAACTTAGTAAGAATGGAATAGATAAGGCTACCATCTTCTTTCTTAACCTTAACACCTTCCAAGAGAAGTCTAAGGGTCTTTAACTTCGACAAAAAATCTTCAATGGAAGAAAAATTATTGGGGTCCAATGCAAGAAACTCATTTTCAAGTTGATGGGCTCTAATTTCATTTTTAATTCCAAAATATTTACTGAGTTATTTCATTGCTTCATCAGGGGTGTCAATTTCTGTGATATGGAATCTAAGGTCTGGAGAAATAGACATCCATATCAACTCACGTGCTTGATCTTGCTTATTTTCCCATTTGGCTTGCTTATCTTCATCTTTAGGTTTAGACTCTTGGCTCGAGGCTATTCTATAAAGACCTTTACATCTAAGTAAATCCACAATGTAGGATAGTCATTCGAAGTATTTGGTGCTGTCAAGAATAACTAGGCATGGACTTTCCATTTCAAAAGAAACTGAAGCGGTAGATGCTGAAACTAAGTGTTCCAATAGAAAGATCTCAAAAAATTAAGCCAAATAAAAAAAATGGCTCTAAAAACGACTTCTGGATGAAAAAGTTATGGCTTTTTTAAAAAAAGTTGTTGAAGATGCCGACGAACTACGTGAATGTTGGGAAGTGAATGATAATGTTATATTTAAAAAAAAATCTCCCCCTTTCAGAACTTAATCTAATTAGCTCACATTTAAAAAAAAAAGATTACTTTATGTGACTCACTTTTATAAATAAGTGAAAGTCACTTTTACAATGGTACTTTATGAACTATCCACTAAATTGTAACTTAAATAAAAGATAAAGTGACTTTAGAATTATAGGTGACTCACTTTTTAGAATGGATGCGAACACTTTTACATAAAGTAACTTTAAAACATAAGTTACATGTGCTTTTTGAAAAAACAACTCAACAAAAAGAAAGACTTGAACCCAAGACCTCTATTCTCATAAAGTAGTTTTGGACCAAGTGAGTTAGTTTAAAAGGTTATTAATTTTTGGAAAGGAGGAAGGGGCTTTTTTTTTTGGCTCACTGAAGCTTTGGGGTGCATGCTTACTTCAAAAACCCCTTTTTGCCTACAAAACAAAAAACAACCACACAAACCAAACTAACAAGCAAAAGTTCCAAACCTTATGGCTTAAAGTTAGATTTGGCCGAAAACTATATATTTTCCAGAATGTTTCTGGTTTTCCGAGATCACACTAAGGCGCAATGGAAAATAGCATACGCATGAGAAAAATTCTTTCTTTCTGTTTCTGGTTTGCCCAGATCGCACAGAGTCACAAGGCAACGAGCATACGGAGAAATGAAAGGTATAGATCTGGTAATAAAAAATTTATAGAGGACTATAAACTGAAATAAACAGAGAGATAAATAACTATAACTGCAAATAAAGACTGTATACCTCCAGATCTTAAAAATGGCATAACTAGGGCTACCGAAAACCTTTTCACATGAAACGGAAGGGGTTATTCACTGGAATAGATGCTCCTAACACAATAGAGTAGTCCTCTTGGCTCGAAAGCGGTCAGAAACAGTAGATCTAGGAAACGACAGTTGGATGCAGTTGTACCGGCTTCAGATTTGGATCACCAACGAATGCGGCCCTCAAATAGCTCTGATACCATGTAGGAATTTACAGGGTAAGTTCCTTAGATAGAACACCAAAAGGACATCGCTCACAAATAGATCACAGATCAATACACCAGTGCTCTTGACGTGGTTAAAACCCTCAGAGAGGGAAACAGTCCACAGCATGAGCCAATGCGGCCACTTCAGGCAATTTATTAATGTAAAAAAAAAGAAAATTTACATGAGCTTCTCTCATAAACAGTCACCTAACAAATGACCCTCCATGCTCTTTAAATAGAGATCATGGACCAATCGAGTGTTAAGCCAAGGATGAAGTGTCGGTAATACCGAGGAGAGAATGAACCGTCGGATCACGTCATGTCTAGAACATATCGTGACCGTCAGATTGTAAGTTACAAAAAGTACATACTAAAGAAACACACTTTACCTAACTATACACTAGACCAAGTTATACTTAATTCTTTCCTATGTGTCGGAATATCCTAACATTTATTTTTGCTAGAAAAATTAATTAATTGACACAAGAGGGGATTAATTAATTTTTCCACCCTCAAATACTTTAACCATGGTGTCTGATTGCAAGGGACCATGCACTAAAATATTTTTTTACATACGATATTACAAATTCAACCCTCAAAGGGGGAATACCTATTCGTTATAGACCCTCAAAATAATTACCCAATTCTAAGACACAATATCATCTAGTAGACCAAATCATCTAGTAGAGCAAATGATCTGTAATAAAATAATTTAGCCAAATAGCTTAAATTATTCCCAAATCACTTTTACAAAGACTTGATATAACACTAGGACTTACCTAAGACCTTATCAATAAATTTAACCCTAGCTTTGGGGTTTAAGCAGGAAGGAAAACTTTGTCGATTATCCGTGTCTAGAAACACATAATGTGATGAGGTTACAAATCCTACTAGGTTGAAATTCGTTGCCAAAATCAAAGGCTTAACTAGGTTGTTACATAATTAAATGGTCATACTAACATCATTTCCATTACAATCTGCAAAAATTGGGTTTACAATGACATAAGAATTGGCTAGATGATAATTTTGTCTTTGAAAAATTTTGTACAACTGCATCCTTGGACTTGTGACAAAATAGGCAATATCAAGAAGTACAAGGTAAGGTTGCAGTAAGAGGAACCTCCCAGTAAGAGAGAGTGGACTACAAGGATATTTTTTCTACATTCTCCAATAGATAGGCCTAAGGGCTCAAGCATAGACTCCGCAAGAGTGATTTGTGTTCAAAAAGGAGAAATTGTGCAGACATCCAGGACCATGCCAAACGACCAAAAGAGCTTCCAGTTTCAATAGCAGAATGGAAGGAGCAGCCTTCCAAGAGGATGTCATGGGTTGAGATTATCAAGATGCTCAGAGACAAAAGGATCTAGGAGCAGTATGCCTTCTTTGAGGAGACCATGTCAAATAGTAGAAGGGCTTTCTTACATGACAGAGGCAGCAGGAACAGTAGGACTTGTTGGAATTTTGTAGCTTCGATCGACCTTCATAATTTGTATTAGCCCTCCAAAATTGGCAAATATAAATTGGCTTCAAATCGGTTTTAAAAGAAATGAAATTTATTTTTTTATAATCTGAATTTTGCCTCCAAAATTTCTTGAGTCAGCCCAGCATAAAGTCAGGTCGGCTCCAGCCAATGGTCACACCCATTCAGATCACTTAACCTCTATATATTACCAACTCGTCCTTCACTTTTAGGCATCAAACAGATCACTTCTAAACATCCAATTCAGATTAATCTGAGGCATAATGAGGACGAAACCTGAGGCTTATTTTGGACCACAAGAAGGAAAAAATATGAGGCTAATATATGGGCATGTTTAAGTAGCATAACTGAGATTTTCTGAGACCAAAGAAGGCCGAATTTCTAAGACAGAGAGGGACAAATTTCTGATGCTATTAAGGATTGTTTGATCAGGATTGACCTGGGATTGGTTACTGGTCAATTTGACTTTGATTTTACTGATATTTCAGATTGTATCTCTTGTTGAAATGGACAAATTCTCTTAGAAAAGGTTGTTGGGTTTTTCTCGTGGCTTGGGGTTTTCCCAGGGTAAATTTGTGTCTCTTGTGTTTGGCTCGCTTCTTGTTCTTACTGGCATTATTGTTCTATTGTTGATGATTTTCTTGTATAATTGCTTAATAATGAATGTGGCATAAGATGAATTGAAATAAGAATCACTAGAAGTAATTATCATTTAAGAAAATACATAAAAATCAACAGGACTTGCTAAATTAACAGAGTGAGCAACAATGGTGAAAGGACTTGCTTACGTGACAACGGGAGCAGCAATGGCAAGAGGATTTGCTTCCATGACAAAGGGAGCAGCCAGGACTACCATAGGAAGACTTGCTTCAGTGTTAGAGGGAGTTGGCCTCGAAGATAGAAATGAAGGATTTTGACCATATACATTATTTCATGGGATTGGAGATTCAGATTTGGCGGTTCTCATGATGTACAAGCAGTTGAATGGGTCCTTGATGTACCTGGTTAACACCCTGAGACAGTATACGGTCGAGTCAAGGCAAATACATTAGGTTGCAACAAAGCATGGTTGAGGTACTTGTGTGGTACAATTGGATATGGTCTAAACTATGTCTCAGGTGATGAAGTGAGGCTATGGGATATACAGATTCAAATTGAGCAAGGAATGCAGAGGACAGAAAGAGCACCTCAGGGGTGCTACTTCAACTTGGGATCGACTATGATAACTTGGTTTAGTGGAAAGCAGACTTATGTCGCACCCAAAACAGTAGGATTAGAGTATATCGCAGCCTATGTCACAAGTTGTTTAGCAGTGTGAATTTGGAAGCTTCTTGCAAGACTCCTTGATCAAGACACTTCATCCAAGAAATGGTGCAGAGAGTAGTGGAGCTCCAGTACATATGCAAAAATGAGCATATTGTTGACATTCTCACCAAGCCTTTGTCTAGGGCAAAGTTTTGTACACTTTAGAGACACGCTTGGCATGATGCAAAATGTCTCCCTCATTGAGAGGGAGGGTTGATGTCTTTGCAGAATTAGGGCAGACCATCTCCTAAAGCCATAAAGGATTTTGGCTAGGACATAAAAGACTTTGACCAGGGGAGATGGATACATTCACTTGAGAAGCCAAACGAACTTTCTTGGGTTATAAAGGACTTTGACTAGAGGTGAATAACCCAAGGCACTTACAGGGTCAGACAGATCTTCTCCTAAGAAGCCAGAAGGACTTGGCTGCCAGAAGGATTTGGCTAGGTCATAAAGGACATTGACCAAAGGAGATAGATGTAATTCACCTAAGAAGCCATAAAGGATTTTGGCTAAGGGTGAATGGTCCAAGTGCATATTCTCTCCTGAGAAGCCAGAAGGACTTGCTTGCATCATAAAGGACTTTGACCAAAGGAGATTGATACATTTGCCCAAGGAAACATAAAGGATTTTTGTAAGAGGTAAAAGGCCCTGGATACTCACATTGCCTACTCTAGGATGTAGTTATCTATAGACATGCATCCACATGGCAAGATCATTCACTTTTCTTATGGAGGAGAAATTTCAACTAAGGAGAAATTCGTTGCAGCCAAGGAGAATACCTCTCTCGCTAAGAGGGAGTGTTGATTTTTTGTAGCATCAAGAGGTATTCCCGCATGACAAGAGGCCTCCTAAGTCAGGTTAAGAAAATTATGAAAATAAAAATAAAAAGTTTATTTTTTGGGCTTCATGTAGGCTCAAAATGGACAAGTCAGCCCCACCATGAAAGGTTGTGTCCCTTGGTCAAATTCACCCATTTGACCTATATAAATACATGATGTGCTACTCCACTTTGACAATCATCGTGAACGCAATATCTTATCTTTCTAAGAGCACTCACACGTGTGGAGAAAGAAGGAAGAATTGACTGATTTTGACTGAGCTGATTTCTTGACTGTTTGACCAAGCTTTGATTGAGTCAACAGAGCTGTCATTTGACCGAGTTTGATTTACTGTTTGACTGAGATATCTGATCGAGATTGACCACAGAAAAGAATGAGTTGACCACTGGTTTGACCAAAGGTCCGAGTTGACCGCAGGGGCTAAGTTGAACAGACCAAAGACATGACCAGATTTGACTTATTGGGTGGTTTGACCAATGTTGACTGGCTGAAATTTTGACCAGATTTGACTGGTATTTAGACTTGGATTTTGGCACAGATTCTAGACAATTTTTTGAATTGTAAACCTTGCCAAAGAATAATTTCTCCTAAAAAAAGAGTTGCTGGGTTTTCTCCCAAGTTTGGGATTTCTAGGGTAAATATGTTGTCTCTATTGTGCATAGCTGTCTCTTTATGATCTTATTGTTTTCACTGCATTACATGTTGAGATTTTCTGTGTATAATTGCTCAATGATATCAGTGACATAAAATAAACTGGTTGAAGATCATTAGGAAGCAATTATCAGATCAGAAAATTGGTTTCTACTATTCATCTTGTAGAAAATTCAACAGGACTTTGATCCATCAGTGTTTAAACTCTTTTTAAAGACCAAGTGTTCCAGCTGACCAATGTGAATTCCTTATGTTACCATCTCGTACTATAAAGTGCAGTTGGAGCAACTAGTTGCTGTTCCATTTTTGGGTAAGTCCAGAGCATTCACCAATTTAAACTTTGCCTATTGTTAAATGCATCCTATCCATGGGAGACTAACGTTGTTCTTGCAAAACAAAAATCCAAGTCGTGTAATTGACCATTAATGTTGATGAGGAAGTGAAATGTGTGCCTGCATAGGAGTTGCATTGATGGCTAAGTTTCCTCTATATATGAACCAAATGTTATTGGAGGGGTTCTTGAAGTAAAAATTGGGTTCAAGGGGAACTGTAAAACGAAAGTTATGACACTTGTTTATGGATCAAGAGTCAAGACTTGCAGTTCCATATCTCATTTGAGAAGGGGTGTTGGTGGAGCAAATATCAAGCTACAATAGTGACATTCAATGTGGAGCAAATATCAAGCGACCATACTTGAAATGTTGAGTTCACTGTCACACAGGATTTCTAATTAGAGGAGGATCGGAGTTGTTAATGGATGATGTTAATGATGACATGAAAAGTATGATTATAAAGGCTTCAAGGAACAAGACATGGCGAAGACTAAAAAATACAAAGCAAGATAAGGTATGTACATAATCAGATTGCAGATATCTTTGCAAGCATCTTTAAAGAACATGTTTTTAGTCAATAAGGATAATACTGACATTAAGGCGAGTGTTTGAATTAATGACAAATTTATATTTTGAATTTTCAAAATATATATACATGCACGTTTAAGAGGATTGCATGCATGCATGAAAGCAAGAATAAAAGTGAAAGATGAGAGCAGAAACTCAAAACAGAAGCTGAAAGGAAAGCTGCCAATAGAAAAGAAAATATGTTGACAATTTATCACTGAAAAGCGCTGAGAACAGAAGAAAATTGTTTTTTGACTAATTAGCTTGTGTATTATCTTTTCTGTTCTCTCTCTTAATTTCTCAACATAAGTGCATTATTAATTGCACTGCAGTTTTCAGTCTCTAAATTTGCATAATGATCTTGATTTCTATGCCATACTTCTTTTCATGTGTTCAAGCTTGACACAAGTATTGGATGCTTTGCATATTTTGGGACAATATGAATTTCACCAATTTTGCCTAATTCATTTTGAAATATCAAGAAAAAAGGGTAAACAAATGTGGGGTATGCTTCAAATATGTTTGCAACAGAATTCAACCACTAAAAGCAAGGGGAGATTTTTTTCTGCTCACCGGGTAATAATTTCCAGCAATCTCTTCATGTATGTCCAAATCCCAGTCCTTCCTGTAATTTCTGATCTGCATTAAGCAGCCCATAAGTTATAACCATGAAAGTTAACATTGCAATACAACCCTCTACCATCTCTTGACTGCTTCATTAAAGCACAATCATCCACTATTGGGAAATTAATGAAATGAAAAACAAAAAATTCTTGTCTAGATGGCAGCACATAACCATGAAAGTTAAGATTACAGTACAACCCTCTCCCAGTTCTTGACTGTTTCATTCAAGTACTATTATCCACATTAGGAAGTTAATGAAATGAAAAATAAAAAATTATAGTCAAAATGAGAAAATTGTTTCAGCCCAGAAATTGGTTGATGTAAAGCATACAACCACATCGAGAAAAGTGGGAAATTACGTTACAACAATTGGGAGTAAACGTTCTTCAAGGGTCAAGTAGAAGACATGGCCAAAAGATCCTAAATGATTGTGCTTCAGAGACAAGTAACTAAAAGCCAATCCACTGGGGCCAGGAGGCCAAACAGTAAAAAGGACATCAAATCTGAATAACTAGTCTAAGACTTCTTTGTAGCACCTCATGGATCTTACTGTCACCTTACATTTTCCTTTCTATCTTGGAATATTGCGTCAGATGTAAGCCTTTTCGTCCCAGCCTAGCAGAAGTTTTAATATAAAAAATTCAAATTGTCTCTCAATATGGATTTGGCTTGGGATCTGTACAAAGTTACAAACCATGTCTGATATAGATCCTTGCCATAGCTAATAGAAATCCTTGCAAAATCTAAGATGGTTCCTAGTCGTATCTGGTTTTTTTGGATAGTTGTGAATGGTGTGGCTAGATTGATTTATATAAATGTGTATGGGTTTCATTACAGCACTTTAGCTCAGCACATGAAAGGTGTCATGTCTCCTAGAAGAATATGAAGCAGTGTATAATTCAATCTATAAATACTTGTGAGACATGTCAAGTAAACAAGGTAGAATGAAATTCTCCATATGGTATTAGAGTGATTTTAGCTGCCAGATAAGTAAAATAGGCATTATAACCACTTGGGTGGCTCCATGGAAGCATACTTTTGACCCAAGTGTCCAAATTATCAACATTATCAACTTTCTTTCGGGAAAAAACAAAAAGAATAAATGAGAACAAGGATAGATATAAGAGAGTACCAGAGAGCCCTAAAACTAGACCACACCTTACTATAAATTACAAGAGGATTTTCTCTTATAAAAGAGCACTTTAGCTCACTCTTTCATTATAAATGAATCATAATTGAGGATGCTGACCTGCATAATAGCAAACCTTCCACAGGTGCAATATCAAAGGGATTAAGGCCAACAATCTCAGTTGGCAGAGCACCAACTAGCCTGTTTTGGATTCTCAAGGTCATCAATTCTCTTTTAAAGGCGCAGGTTTTAAGGTAATTTTATCTCTGTTCTAAGCTGATTGTGAGTCTTCCAAAGTATAAGATTCAGCTGCAGCATATTTTAAATTGTTTTACCCCATCTTTGGGGCTAGAAAGGGGCTGATCACATACTTTACGATGCCTGTTTTGACTTTAGTCTAGAATCTGATTTGATAGATTTATTATGATTGTCTTGACTTAAATTATGTCTGTTGTTATGCTATATGTTGCTATCATGTTGAATGTTTAAAGTTTTAAACCCATACATCACTAGAAACTATGAATAGCAATGCATGCTTGTGACTGAACCTGCATGGTTGGCATAAATCACAAAATACTAGAAGGTCAATCTAGGGCAATGGATTAGTGTTTTTTTTGTTTACAGAGGATTAATGCATATTATGTAGGGAAATTAGCGCTTTAACTGCCCTTGCTAGTTGTGATATCCCCTATACCATAAAGTTGCTAAGCATAGCAATTTTTTGTAATTTTGGCATTGGAGGTAATTTTTGGCATTTTGGGAGCTTAGGTGTGTGGGTGAGTGGACCCCACACTCACATAGCGAGCCACACGGAGGCAATGCCTCTAGAGAGAGAGGATGAGTTGGAGAGAAAAGTGGGGGCCACTAAGGAGAGCAGTTGGGCCAGCCAGTATAAATACTAAAGGGAGGCCATCCTTCGGGGTCTTTTTGTCAATTGAATTTCAGAATTTGATATCTCTTGGAGTTGCTTAGCACAAGGGCCAGAGAGTTGTTGAGCACAAGGAGCCTCAGGCAAGATTCCAAACCAGTTTCGAAGAACTTCGAGTGTCTCCCTAGCTGGTAGATTGAGGAGTCCATCACGGGACTTCAATGGAGCTGAACCTTCCATTATTAAGCCAGATTGAGCAGTGCGCATTCTAGGGGCGCAAAAGAGGAGCGAGACATCCAATGCGCAGTTGTGGAGGGAGTTCCTGGGTCAGATTTGCAGATAAATTCCATTGCCGGAGAAGTGAGGATTTGGGGGTATTTTCCCAAGGAGACTTGGATCTGATTCAGAGGGCCAATTTCATCATCTTCAAGCAGTGCATAAGCATTGTGTAATGCAAGTTGGGGAGCTAGGTGAGTTGGAGATTGGGGGTTTTCTGGAGATAAATCCTCAAGTGGCTTGGGGGATTCTTCAGTGGTGGATTTTGGGAGCTCAAGCAACAGTGTTTTCCAGTAGTGCGTGTTGCACACATTTTGTCACAGTTCCAAGGAAGTAGTTGTGCCAAATTTTTCAAAGTCAGAATCATCAGCCACTATCTGTCATGTCATTATCAAACCCAAATTATGCAAGTTGTAATGTAAATGATGCTAGTACGACCGTGTAATTATGTAACAACCTAGGTAAGCTTATGATTTTGGTGACGAATTTCATCCTAGGAGGTTTTTTAACCTCACCGATTACCTATGTTTCTAAACATGGCTAATCGGAAGAGTTTTTTCCCTCCAGCTTAAACCCCAAAGCTAGGGTGAAATGGTGAGTCCTAGTGTTCTTAGTCGAGTCTATTGTAAAAGTGATTTGGGAATAATTTAAGCTATTTGGCTAAATTATTTTATTACAAATCACTTGGTCTACTAGATCATATTGTGTCGCAAAATTGGGTAAATATTATGAAGGTCTATAACGAACGGGTATTCCCCCTTTGAGGGTTGAAATGTAATTATTTGAAGTAAAAAATATTTAAGTGCATGGTCCCTTGCAATCAGACAGCATGGCTACCATATTTGAAGGTGGAAAAATAATTAATCCCCTCAAGTGTCAACTAATTAATTTTTCGGGCAAAATAAATATTAAATCCTAAGCCAAAAAATCAATTAATTTAGTGTAAAAATAAATTGGAAAAATTTAATTTTTCCAAGTAGAAAATGACCAAAAAAATCGTAGGTCATGAGGAAATCCAATTTTGGAGGCCCCCCACCAAGGCAAAAATGGATTTTTTAAGAAAAATTAAGCCCTTGGACCTTGGTGATTAAGTCAAAGTCATTTTTTTTAGGAAACTGATCCAAAATAATTATTTTTGGATTAATAAAAAATGGTTTTAATGAGAAATTCGAAAATTCCTCAACAATACATATTTTCGACGGCGGAGATTAAAATATGATCAAGTAATTATCAACGATCGAAATTGTCTTCATAGGGATCAAGCCAACTAGCCATTATTTCCACTTGGAGGGATTTTCTCTATAAACAGAAGGCTATTGAGTTTCTATTGTCATCTTTGGCCGACGTAAACTTTGTAAAGCTCGTGTGAAGCCATTGTTTTGCTGGAAACATTTGATTTTCATAATAAGACTTTGGGGTACAGTTCATGGTGTCTTTGTCTCATTGATATGTGGTATGTGTTGGGTATGTGCTTTCCTATATCGTGCTTCAATATTATATGAATTGTTATTTCATTTGTAGATGATAGGAACATTCTATTGATAAGTTTAGGGCTCCAAGTTCACAGACTATGGGCACAGGCTGACCTTGTTTGGACTCGGGGAAATTTATGTGATTTTCTTACTTCGCTAAGATTGTGGTTAAATATCTATCTTTCGAAATACATCAAGCCATTGTCATTATTATAAAAATTATTCTTCCAAAAATATTTCAAGCATTGTATATTTGTACATTTGTAAATTATATTTTGTAAAATAACGTTTGTAAATAAATTTTTCTAACCCTTGTTTTGCAGCAACTAGGGTTTGGGGTTTTAAACTTTTGTATGTATCGAGGTTTTGGGTACTTGTAGTTTCATTTGTGTTGTGAAATTCAAGAAGATTTGTTGGGTTGCAACTAGATCTAGGCCTTTGAGAGTAAGATCTAGTCTCTAGAATTTCTGCAGGGCCAACATCAAAGGAAATTTGACAAATTTTTTGGGCCTATACACCCAGCGTCTGCCCCCAAGCCCTAACCGTTGGTCATTTTTGGCCCTTGAAGCATAGTCGTCGAGCCCTAGGCTCTTTTTTTCTCTTGGTCGTAGGCCCTCTAAGCCTTGCGGCATCGCTTCCTTGGCCTCTAAGGCCTGGCCACAAGCCCTTTGGGCCTACCTATCCCCTCAGCCTCCCTCCTTATTGTTGAAGAATGTAACTAGGTTTAGTCTTCATAAATGTATTAGTCACAATATAATGTATTTGTCAAAAGAAAAAAAAATGTAATTTTATTATTATTAAATTGACTTATTAAAGCATGGGTTTCATGCTTGGGTCAACTGTTTTAGGTCAAAGCCTTCATTGAAGGCCTCTAGGGTTTTTGTCAAGTGTCCTTGTCCATGTCATAATGTAAAGAACCCCTCTTGGGATTTATTTGTCAAAGAATAAATTTATTTTATTATATTTTAGGTCTTCTAGGCCTCCTCCACCAAGTCGGCCTCAAGGAAGGACAAGTCAGCCTCAAACAGGGTAATTCGACCTCACTAGAAGCCTATATATTGGAGCAACTCGACCTCATTTGTAGAGCAAGTCAAGCAAGTTCGATTTGCAGAAGATTGTAGCTGGAAAAGTGCGAAATTCCAAGGAAGAAGAGGACAAGTCTAGGGGCAAAGAAGAAGGTCCCCTTCAAGGTCAAGAATTCGATTTCTCTCTCTCTCATCTCACATATGTGAAGTTCTAGAGTTTTGTTAGAGGGCCGAAATTTTGCAGTTGTTGGGGAAGACAAAATTCTGGAGTAGTTGGGCCAAAAAATCTATTGCTAGATCGAAGTTCTAGATTGAAGCTGCACTTTGAAGGGTTGGCATTTGAAAGACTAAGAAAAGGGTATTTACAAGAAGGAAGGGATGACTTGGTGGAGGAACAAGGCATGTAGGTCTAGAGTCTTGGTCTATCTCATCTTGTTTTTGAATCTACTGAAGGAAGAGTTCGTTCACTGCGTTTCCCCCTATATAGGGGTTTTAGGCCTGGTTGTCCGCCTACATCTGGTGTCCTCAATATTCATGTTTTGCTTTTGATAATTGCTTGATGATACAAAGATAAAAGAACACAAGAAAGTTAATAAGAACATAAGAATATCAAAAGTAATTATTAACATAAGAAAATCTTTCTGCCTTTCTGATTTTCCAACATGGTATCAGAGCTAAGGTGAAGAAGGAAGAAAAAGGCAACCTGAATATCTACTGAGAGAAGAATAAGGAGTCTTAAGAAGTTGAATAAGGGTCATCAAGAAAAGGGATCATATAAGAAGATAAGCCTACTATCTACAAGAACTATGTCTAACTCAATGAAGGGAAAAAACAAACTAGAAGGAGCCTCCAACTATAGGGCATGGAAAAAGAGGATAGATCTCATCCTCGAGAAGAATAAAGTTTTGGATCTAGTTCGACAAAATATCAAGAAGCCTATAGATGAATTAAGTGATGTAGATAAAGCAAAGTTTAGAGAACTTGAAATCGTGGCTATGAATCTAATAGTGGATGGAGTTAAGGATAACTTAATTCCATACATATCCAACATAAATTTCACTCAAGAAATGTATGAGGCTCTCTCCAAGTTATTCACAATCAAGAACATTGGTCAAATAGAAAGCCTCAAGAATGAACTAAGAACTGTTAAGATGACAAATGATGATATTGTTTCATCATACTTTATAAGGATATCTAGAATCAGGGATGAACTCCAAGCAATAGATGAAGTTGTCCTAGAAAAGGAGCTCGTAATTACTGCCCTTCTAGGACTACCTAAATCTTGGAGTGCTTTTGCATCAAGACTTAACAGTTGGAAGGATACTCCAACATTTGAACAAATGTGGAATGCATGTAGTCAAGAAGAAGCCAAAATATCAATGGTAAACAACAAGGAGGATGAAGAAGAAAACACCTCAAATGCTTATTCTGCTCATCACAAAAAGAAGGGAACCTTCAAGAAGTTCAAAGGACCAAAGAAGAAAATGGACCTATCCAAGGTTGAATGTTACAATTGCCACAAGATGGGACATTACCAGAGTCATTGTCCTGAGAATCCAAGAAATAAGAAAAGAAATAGGGATCAAGCAAATGTCGTTGATGAAGCTCCATCTAAGAAGAACAAGACTAAAGAAGAATCGGAATTCAAGGACTTATACTACTAAGTCCTCCCCTACACATATCCTCCCTTGGTATTCTATTCTAAGTTCTAAATTTCCTTTATGTTTTCTAAATTTATAGGTCTAACATGTGTTGAAGACATTTTTGAATTATTTTAATAAGTTGTAAGTCTCCTTCAAAGATTGGATTGAGAGGGATGTAATAGCCCTGGTGAAAATTCCATGTAAAAAGGTAAATAAAGGAAAAATAATAACCACAGATAATGGGACATTTATTCCAAGCTGAAGGTTGGGCAAAATCCTAGTGATGGGGATCACTTTTGATTGTTTATGGCTAAGGAAATGGCTAAGGCTTTGGAAAGGCAAAATGACATTTTTGGCACATTTATTTATCAAAATAATGGAATTTAGGAGAAAAGGGAGGTGAAAGGTCACAAGTTGCATGTGAGGAGGAAAATGATGGAAAATAATGGAAAATGAAGAAAATAGAGGCCTCATTCATAAAAAGGCTTATGAGGATCAGTTAGTAAACTTTTGTCAGTTCAGTTTTGGAGCTCTCTCTCTCTCATACCCTTGGAGACTTAGAGTTTTCTTGGAGAGCTCTTGGTGGGTGTGGTATACTTGGATTCTTGGAGCAAGAAGGCAAAGAAAGAGCAAGAAAGCGCAAGAGGGCATCAAGATCAACAACTACATCAGATTTGCTTGCAAGTACCGAGTTGCATGTATGCTTCCTTCACTAGTTATGGCATGCATGGCATATGCATGTGCATTTTTGGTTGTGATCTTTCATTGGCATGGAGGATGGTCAGGATTGACAGTGGATTGCCTACCTAGCCTTGCCATTTCCTAGATAGCCATGGTGATTGTTGGTTTACTTTCATTGTTTTTTTTTTTTGGTTGGTTCTCATGTTTCCTTAGCTTGGGTTGAGTTACTAGTCCTGGAAGCCCTAATTGGACAAACACTCTGGAAGCCCTGTAACAGCTTGGGTTGAGTTGCTAGTCCTGGAAGAAGCCCTTGGTGGGTTGAGTTACTAGTCCTAGAAGCCCTGGTTGGACAAACGCTTTGGAAGCACTGTATAAGTTGTGGGTTGAGTTACTAGTCCTAGAAGCCTTTGTTGGACAAACACTCTGGAAGCCCTAGAAGGCTTGGATGGAGACCAATCTGATGACGATTTTGTGATGTCCGACTATGAAGTGAAACCACTGTTTGATGGGTTGAGGTGGATGGCCTTTGCGTGAAAATTACTTAAACCAGAATCCCTACAGCAGCAACTAATGATATTTCTCCTACTTGTTAGATTTACATGAATAAGTTATTTGCAGTTTCCTACGGAAAACATCGAAATACATACACTGCAGCCTACACCATTCAAAATAATATGTTGAAATAAGAAACTAAACAAGAGAAAGATACAACACAAATGACACAGTTGTTTTTGGACAAACATCCCCAGAAAAACCCAATGCGGGAAAACCAATGCAGCAAGTCTGACGATTTTTATTATTAAGCAGAAGTTATTTCTGGATACAATCTCTGGATGCCTTGTCGGCAATCCAGTATAGAGAATATCACTCAATAGAAGAAATTAGTGAGATTACCTCACTCTACACTGCAAGTCCCGATGGATCTGGCAGCTGAACCAACAAGTCCTCAGCTACTTCTGCGCTGCCCCTGCGTGGGCCTGCATCGGCCTCTAAGGCACTGCATTAGTTCTGTTGGGAATCGATTTGCTCACAGGAGGTGACTCCAACCCTCCTGGCTCAGAACGTCAGCCTCCTCAGCAAATTTCAGACCTCTGCATGGAAGGCTTTTGCGCTGCTCTGCGTGGGTCCTGCGTGAGCCCTTCCTGGCCATGCGTCACCCTCTCTGCCAACTGTGTTGCCTCTGTGTGTCTCTATGCCTCTCTGTTGAGTATTATTGGCTCTGGTGAAGATCCTACAGCCAAATCTCTCTTTGCCCCTCTTTACGTGATCACTACAAAATCATTGCACTGCTTCTAGCTTCAACAATTCAATCTGACTGATCAACTCTCTGTGTATCTTCCAAATGACCCTCAAGCCTCCTTAAATAATCTTCTCGTTGACATTCAACGGCCCAGATTAGAAGCTAATCAATGGCCAAGATCATTTCTGCTTGATCCTCGTCTTCTTTTAGAAGTTACATCCACGGTTAGATTAATACCCATTAATTATTTTAATTTCTTAAGTTTGGACTTAGGTTCCCATTAAAAATAATTAATTATTTTAATAACACTATCTCTGGGTGGAATTTCCCAAAACGCTTTTTGGGTTCTTTGGAATACATGTGCCCAAGCCTCCCTGCAAAATTTGAGACTTAGAGCACATCTAATGCTGCCAGAAATCAACGCTCTGGAAGCCCTGGATGAGTTTTGATTGATGTATTCTATGAGATCCCACATTCATGCTTGGAATATGGCACGGGGGTGAATCGCTGAAGAGAGATTTGGTCCAGCCATTCTACGGTCAAGTGGAACGTGGAAGTCCCATCTCAAGTTTGGATTTTGCACCATTAATGAAAGGTTATTTCTCCTTGTATTTCTATGAGCATTTTGATGGATTATATGTGGTCTATATGGTTGTACTTTCATGAGTATTTTTGTTGCTATTATGTTGGTTATGTATGTGTTTTATGACAGCAATTATGTATGGTTTTCACCATGTTTTTATTTTTTATTGAATGATCAATGTATCTATGACCTAATAGATGGAATGGCAGTTGATGTGTTGAGGCATTAATGGTCCTTAGCGATTCTCAGCTAAGTATGAGACCCCTATGCTCAAAACTATTCTTTACACCTGTAGTTTACATATTTGTGATATGTTTGACGAAATGCCTGTCATGGCTAGTAGGGGTCCAGTCAAGGTCTTAAACAAGTATTTGCTTTAGTACTATCATTTCCATGTTATTTTACTGTTCTGAAGAGATGGTTCAATTCTGGGCAGTGACCTAGGCTCTGGGCCTAAAAAAGTGGCTCAAATCCCGGGACGCTAGCATAGCACTGACTAAATGAGTCTCTGGATGCTGGTAGGCAAGCCTGTGAGAGAAACTCTGGGTTTTTGGACGTTGTCATGCCTATAGCATGAGAGCGATTGAGGCTTAAGTTGTCCAAAAGTTCAGTGGGACCCAAGGGCAAGCTGTCTGAAGTGTTGGATTGGTTCCTGAGGGTCTTGAAGCTAATATTGAATGTCTGTATGGTGTGTTTCTAACGGTTCCACTTCCTTAACATGAGTTAGGAGGTGGAATCATATCATAGTGGCTTATTGTCGCATGTTTACCCCGGCTGGTGTTGATTTGGGGTAGCATCGGATGTGCTCTAGCCACGAAAATTGGTGGAGAGGCTAAAGCACATGAGATCTCCAAGACCCAAAAATGGTTTGGGTAGAATCTAACCGGTTTGGGAGATATTAAAATAATTAATATTTTTAATGGAGTTCCTAAGTCTAAACTCAGGAGTTTTCGGTTCAAACTCCCTCCCCCCTCCTACCAGAGGGCTTTATAGCTCTTCTGAAGGGCCTTTTACTTATTTTAATGGGTATTAATATAAAATTGGGTTAGAATGGTCAAGAAGTCATGGATCAAGCCAAATCTAATCTTAGTCGTTGATTAGAGATTTAATCTTGGTCGTTGATGGACCAACGAGAAAAGTATAAGAGGAGGCTTGAGGGTCAGTTGGAGAACACACCGAGAGAGATCAAGAACTCGATTTTCTAGGGTAGGGTTTGCTGAGGAAATTGAGTGAGTGATCAGAGTTGCAACTGAGGGGTAGTGAATACATAGCATAGAGGCAGAGTTAGTACCAAGAGGATCAGCACAGAGCCGGGAGAGGGACGCAGAGCCAGCTAGAGGCCACGCAGAGGCAACTAGGAGCTGCGCAAAAACAGAGAGGGTCCAGAAGCTGACGCAGAGCCCAGAGAGGCTGACGCTAGGCCAGAGAGGTTGATGCAAGGCCTAGAGGCAGCGTTGGGAACATTTCATGGGACAGACTGAGAATTGTAGAGCTGGATAGGGTGACACAATCCCTATCAGAGTGACGCAGAGCAACAAAAGCTGCATTGTTGTTGTGGGATAGTTCATCCGGTGTTTTAGCCGGAATATCTATCTCCGACTGAGAGGTACTACGGCCGAGGGCATTCTCTATTGGGTGAGCCATTTCTGGCACCTAGGCTGTATTCTGAAACTGCATAATAATAAAACCCTCTGAACAACTGCACCGGTTTTCCCGCATTAGTTTTTCCGGGGACATTAGTCCAAAAACAAAGGTGTCACTTGTGTGCTTGTTTACTTTCAGTTAATGATATGTCTATGTTGATATTGTACTTGTATTTATTTTCAGTATTTACATGGTAAATAACTTGTCAAGTAATTGAACAAGAAGGAAGAAATAAATCAGATAGTACAGGAAGACTTTCTAACGGGTTAAACTTAGAAATTCTAACATGGTATCAGAGCGTGGTTGCAGATCATAGGATAACTGAAGGCATCAGCCAAGCAGAGCAGTAGCAGCAGAAAACAGTTGTCCCGAGTGACAGAAGTTGTTCCTAGCAGAAAGCAGCAAGGAAGGGGTGACGCAGAGTGCCTGCGTCATCAGTTCGATCCAGAAGGAGGATCAGCGCAGTGGCAGAGAGGAGCAGACTTGACCTACGCAATGCCCAGTCATCTTTCTCAGCCAAGAAGGATTGACGTTGTGGCCAGGAGGTGCAGATTTTGCCGGTGTCGGGATTGCGCAGAGCCTAGAGGCTCAGTTCTTCAAGTTGCTGAGGTATAGGGGGTTGCGGATAATTTGCAGAGCAAAGCTGGTGGGGTACTGTGGTCAGAACAGTACCTAATAGGGCAAGACCAAGGAGGAGGGATTTCCAGAAAGGAAATCGAGACTCAGAGGGAGTCAAACCGAGGACTTCCAGGAGGGAAGTAAAGAGACTCAGAGGAGTCGAAAGAAGAGCAACAAGATGGCAGTGAATGGGATGAGAGATCAGGATAGACTGGACAGAGCTTCCAACTTCGTAGTCTAGAAGGCCAGGATCTTGTCCATTCTAGACAAGTATCGCATCAAGCACTTTGTCTTGAAAATGATAGCGATCCCAGTTGACCCAGCTGAAAATGATAAGTACGAAGAGGCAATGGCCAGGGCAAAGTTCATCATCCTTGATGGGGTCAAGGATCATGTCGTGTCGCATATTACCGAGAAGGGCAGCAAATGAGATGTGGGAGGCCCTAAAGAAATTGTACCAGCATACTTCCGTGCAGAGGAAGATGTTACTTGAAAATCAGTTGCAGTCATACCAGATGCAGAAAGGAGAGCAGATAGATGTCTTCCTCAGTGGATTGAAGGAGATCCGTGATCAGCTAACTTCCATAGGGGCCACGCCGGATCAGAAACTGACGGAGAAGACCGCATTGAACGCAGTCTCAGAGGATTGGGAGGTATTTGTCCAGAGCATACTGTGCAGGTCTATCGATCCAGATTGGGAGGAACTGTGGGTGGCTCTTCGTCAAGAAGAGATCAGACAGGTGACCAAGGCAGGGAGTAGCAGAAAAGGGGTCAGAATCAAGAAGGAGGAAGAAGAAGATGCGGCTCTTGCATCTGCGGGAAAGCAGGAGAAGAGAAAGAAGAAGGACCTCTCCAAGGTCAAATGCTTCCATTGTGGGGAACTAGGTCACTATGCAAACCAGTGTCCAAGGAAGAAGAGTAAGGGAGAGGCTTCTGAGACCAAGGCAGTGCCAGCGAGGGCAGAGAAAGAAGTGGAGACAGATGACGATTGTGCCATGAGTGCTCATGCGCCACTTGAGAAGAAGTGGGGAGACATCGAGCTGTAGTCAGACGGACTATAGACGATGAGGGGCAGGATCCTTGAGGTACCCAACCTCTTGGATTATACCTTGCAAAGGGAGCCCCGAAGCCCCGAAGAGAAGTAGCAGGACTGGCGAATGTCAATAGAGACGGATACGAATGGAGTGACAGAGGATGCTACAGTGCAGGAGTCCTGGGACAGCGTGAGGCAACAATGTGAGATGCATGGAGTTGTTGCAGCAGCGCAGAGGTCAGTAGAGGGAGCACTTGTCAGCGATAGAGGGAGCTTCAGCATCGGGAGTGTTTCTAGCCTGACAGAGATGTCAGAGTTGGGAGGATCAGTTACTTACTTCTCAGTAACTAAGTTGCAGTGCAGCAATTAGCAGTGGCAGTGCTATGGGTAGCACGATGCAGCATGATGAGAGGGGATGCAGTGCAAATGCAGCAGTGGCAGTGGCAGGGCCATGGGCAGCAGCACAGATGCAGAGGGAGCTGTCGTACAGATGCAGCAGTGGGAGTGGCAGGACCATGGGTAGCAGTACAGGATGCAGCAGTACAGAGGATGTTGGGCGGGGAGGCCTAACGTCAACACAGGGACTAATGCTGGATGATCATGGTGATACTCAATGAGGAGTATTACTAGAGCACAGTGCTCGCTAAGAGGGAGTGTTGATTTGGAGTAGCATCGGATGTGCTCTAGCCACGAAAATTGGTGGTGAGGCTAAAGCACATGAAATCTCAAAGACCCAAAAATGGTTTGAGCAGAATCTAACTGGTTTGGGAGATATTAAAATAATTAGTATTTTTAATGGAGTTCCTAAGTCTAAACTTAGGAAAAATAAAATATTAATGGGTATTAATATAAAATTGGATTAGAATGGTCCAAAAGTCATGGATCAAGCCAAATCTAATCTTAACTGTTGATTAGAGATTTAATCTTGGTCGTTGATGGACCAACGAGAAAAGTATAAGAGGAGGCTTGAGGGTCAGTTGGAGAACACACCGAGAGAGATCAAGAACTCAATTTTCTAGGGCAGGGTTTGCTGAGGAAATTGAGTGAGTGATCAGAGTTGCAGCTAAGGGGTAGTGAATACATAGCATAGAGGCAGAGTTAGTACCAGGAGGATCAGCACAGAGCCGGGAGAGGGATGCAAAGCCAGCTAGAGGCCACGTAGAGGCAACCAGGAGCTGCGCAGAACCAGAGAGGGCCAGCGTATGAGACGCAGAGGGTCCAGGGGCTAACGCAAAGGCTCCAGAAGTTGACGCAGAGCCCAGAGAGGTTGACGTTGGGCCAGAGAGGTTGACGCAGGGCCTAGAGGCAGCGCTGGGAACATTTCCTAGGACAGACTGAGAGCTGGAGAGCCGGATAGGGTGATGCAGTCCCTATCAGAGTGACGCAGAGCAACAGAAGCTGCATTGTTGCTATGGGATCGTTCATCTGGTGTTTTAGCCGGAATATCTATCTCCGACTGAGAGGTACTACTGCCGAGGGCATTCTTTGTTGGGTGAGCCATTTCTGGCACCCAGGTTGTATTCTGAAACTGCATAATAATAAAACCCTCTGAATAGCTGCACCGGTTTTCCCGCATTAGGTTTTTCCGAGGACATTAGTCCAAAAACAACGGTGTCACTTGTGTGCTTGTTTACTTTCAGTTGATGATCTGTATGTGTTGATATTGTACTTGTATTTATTTTCAGTATTTACATGGTAAATAACTTGTTAAGTAATTGAACAAGTAGGAAGAAATAAATCAGATAGTACAGGAAGAATTTCTAACGGGTTAAACTTAGAAATTCCAACAGCGCGCCGGTTGCTTGGGTAGATGTGGGAGGAGGGTGTTACAAGGGAGCCTCCACCAAAATACCAAAAGATAAGTATTATGTTCTTTGCTTCATCTTTTCATGTTTGGTTTCTCACATCAAGACTTGTTTGAATTATATAACCTTTTATATTTTTTGTGTTAGGAAAGCTTATTGAATACTCAAGGAGGAGAATTCAAAGGATAGACTTGAAACATGAAACAAGTTTTGCCCTTCAAGAATTGATGTCATACAAGGTTTGTTAAGGAACAACTTGAGGTATGTCTTAGCCTATAAGCTTTGTTATAACGATCATTTTTCCTTTAAATTTTGTTCTACATTACTAAGATTGTTATGTCTAGGGTTTTGAATCGTAAGAGATTCTTGTTTGGGTGACTAATCATTAGATTGAATCTACCCTCATTATATTTTGATCATCTGTATGGAACCCTAAAAGGTTCTCTATAAAACCGTAACCTAAGGGTATGTTTATAGTTATGAAACCCTAGTCTACTTAGGGTTAATGATGAAGTCCAGAGATCCTATTCTCTTGCTTAGAGTCTTGGTATTGTAAAAACCCTAGTCCTTTAGGGTTTGTTGTTAATGTTTAAAATGAAGCCTTAGACCCTTAGGGTTTGGGAAACTAGGGTTTTTGACCAAAACCCTTATAATATCTATAGTAAGATCCTAGGAATGGAGCCCTAGGTGTATGTTTGTTTGTCTAATCGAAGCCCTAGCCTAGTCAAAATTCTTGTATGTCTAACTTTAATGTATTGATATTTGTGTCTTGGGTTTGCCTAGTTGATATTGTTGTGATATGCTTGTGCATGATTATGAAATCCTAGATATGTATATATGCTAACCTAATTTTTGATACTCATAGTTTGTAAATTCTAGCGTTTGTCACTAAGCCCTAGTAGAAGTTTGATATTCTAGGATATGATGATATTGTTTCTGACATGATGAATAAATCTAGGGTGTGCAACAAACCCTGGTTGAGTCTAAATTGTATAGTAGAATTGTTATTTGATTGAATTGTTGATATCTAAGGCTTTGTGTCTCTAAGATGGAATCTAAGGTTTGTAATGGATCATAGTAGAATTTGTGATATATATTGAGGCCCTAGATAGAATGAGACTGATCTAAGTTACTTTATATTGTACTCTAGGGTTTGTAACAAAACCCTAGCAAGAAGTTGAAGTTTAGAAGTATATGTGTCTTACTGATTATGAACCTAACCAGGTTTAGGTATTTGATGTCTAAAGTATTTGATTGTTTTGATGGCTCTGACAGTGAACACCTTGAATTTAAGAAAAAGATTTGAAAAGAATTGAATGAAAAGATTTGGATAACTTGATAATGATATATGCAACATCCTAATGAATGCAAACCCTGAAGCTTTGTGTTTACTTGTATGTATATTTGAAAGCTTCTTATTGATTGGGGTTCGTACAAGTAAATCTCTCCATAAAAAGTTTGAACACTCTGGAAGCATGCTTGGACAAATGGATATATCTAGTTTGATAGGGAGATTTGAAGCATCTAATGGTGGATGCTTGGGAGGACATCTGGTTGGCCTATGTGTTGATGACTAGAGCCCAAAGAGGGAGGGTGGCATTGGTCATGGAGCTCTGACCTTGGATATTCACCTAGATCCATAGATTGATGGTTAGCAAGCCTGATGGTACCTAGAGTGGCTGAAAGCTTGAGTCCATCTTAGTCCCACCTAGATAGATAACCCTAGTCAGGTATCTAGCTTGTGGCAATAAGTGTGCCTAAACTCTTTGTAGTTCATATTGGAGATCTTCCATGTACCTCTATATAGTTGTAATTATGAATACCTCCCTAGTTAAGAGGGAGTGTTGAAGAATGTAACTAGGTTCGGTCTTCATAAATGTATTTAAGTCACAATATAATGTATTTGTCAAAAGAAAGAAAAATGAAATTTTATTATTATTAAATTGACTTATTAAAGCATGGGTTTCATGCTTGGGTCAATTGTTTTAGGTCAAAGCCTCCATTGAAGGCTTCTAGGGTTTATGTCAAGTGTCCTTGTCCATGTCATAATGTAAAGAACCCTTCTTGGGATTTATTTTTCAAAGAAGAAATTTATTTTATTATATTTTAGGTCTTCTAGGCCTCCTCCACCAAGTCGGCCTCAAACAGGGTAATTCGACCTCACTAGAAACCTATATATTGGAGCAACTCAACCTCATTTATAGAGCAAGACAACCAAGTTCGATTTGCAAAAGATTGTAGTTGGAAAAGTGTGAAATTCCAAGGAAGAAGAGGACAAGTCTAAGGGCAAAGAAGAAGGTCTCTTTCAAGGTCAAGAATTCGATTTCTCTCTCTCTCATCTCAAATGTTCGAAGTTCTGGAGTTTTGCTAGAAGGTTGAAATTTTGCAGTTGTTGGGGAGGCCGAAATTCTGGAGTAGCTAGGCCGAAAATTCTGCTGCTAGATCGAAGTTCTGGATTGAAGTTGCACTTTAAAGTGCTGACATTTGAAAGACTAAGAAAAGGGTATTTACAAGGAGGAAGGGTTGACTTGGTGGAGGAAGCTCTGTGGGTCTAGAATCTTGGTCTATCTCATCTTGTTTTTGAATCTACTGAAGGAATAGTTCATTGACTAGGTTTTCCCCTATATAGGGGTTTTAGCCCTGGTTGTCCGCCTACATTTGATGTCCCTGATCTTCATGTTTTGCTTTTGATAATTGCTTGATGAAACAAAGATAAAAGAACACAAGAAAGTTAATAAGAACATAAGAATATCACAAGTAATTATTAACATAAGCAAATCTTTCTCCCTTTCTGATTTTCCAACACTTATCCCTCTGTCAGCCCTTTTCCCCCCTTGCTTCTGCCTCCTTTGCCCTCGGCCTCCTCTATCTGCCCATCTTCTCCTTGTCACAGCCCCTTTTCGGCCCTCCCTCTTCCTCGGCCTTTTCTTCCCTTTGGCCGCAACCCTCTTAGGGCTTGCAGCAGGCCTAGAAGGCCTCTATCCTCTTGGCCGCAAGCTCTATGAGGCTTGGCGTGGCCTCTAAAGCCTTGTTTTTCCCTAGCTTAGGCCCGATTAGGCCTTCCTCCCTAGCCGCTGCCTTCGCTTAGCTAGTTGTTGGCTTTCTAGCCCTCTTTGTCCCTCTTTCCATCTCTATTTAGTCATTTTGATTTCTGAAGCGAATATTGGTAGTTTGGGTTAAAATCCTGTGTTTATAGGTAGCCATCTCACTAGAAGGATTTTGGCAAGTGGGTTGTCTTCTAGGCCAAAAGGCCTATAGGTTTGCACGATCTAACCCTCATTTTCCCTCACTGTTTACTTCAGCAGTCTTATCTTTTCATAACAGTGATAAAAAACCATAAAAGTACCCTAAAAATAATTCATTAATTGCTTAACATATTAAGGAATTCATTTCATAAGTTGGGCATCTATTTTG
Organism: Pinus tabuliformis; assembly: GCA_031772625.1. Lineage (NCBI taxonomy): Eukaryota > Viridiplantae > Streptophyta > Pinopsida > Pinales > Pinaceae > Pinus > Pinus tabuliformis. The sequence goes on from CM062804.1 coordinate 102,659,744, forward strand.
GGCTTGATTTCATGAAGAATTGATGACTGTCATGTTTTCTATGACTGCATTCTAAAACTTGAAGTAAAACAGTGGCATTTTGAAGCATAAAAACTGATAGCTTGTAGACTTGAATGTAAAAATACACAAGATGTATTTGAAATAATAATTTATTATCTATATATAATGTATAAGTGATGAATGTTACAATGAGGACCCGCATATATATACCTAAGCATGTGTCCTTTCGTGAATGGGCATGTCTTTTAGACATGCCTTTTCACTTAACTTAATGACTATTTAACATAATCAATATTTAATTATTTAATATTTACATTTATTTTATTTATTTACTTGTTATGAATTATATTCATAACATAGCCCCTTCCTTCAGAAGCTTTGTCCTCAAAGCTTTAATGCTCTGTATTTTCTTCACTTAATGTCTGTCGTCTCGATGTGTATAATCTGGTCATCCTCTCATCTTATAGCTCATCAGTAATATTCCCTTGGAATTTTATTTTTTTTTAATAACTTTTTTTTTCTTTTTTAATAACTCAATTTTTTTTTTAAACAACTCTATATTTTTTCTTTTTTTAATATATATATTTTTATTTATTATATATATATATATATATATATATATAAAATAATTACATAAATATAACTTTATATATGTATTATATATTAACTTTTTATATGTTATATATGTTAACTCCTTTTTTTTGTTCCACGATATGTTCACCGTTAATTATCCACGAGCTTTTTTGTCTGCACAGGCTCGGTTCGAACCACGATGGAATAAACGCCAGAAATCTGGAAAGACTTGTGCGTAAGAGGATTGCACAATTTGTACATCTCACCCGGAATCGTTCTAACCAAAAATAGGGTTGTTGCAAATCAACAAAAGGTGAGATGGACAGACAATGGTCGAATTTAACTGTTGTATAACTATGCCTTATATATATATATATATATATATCACCACAATTATATATACCACCATTATTTATGTCACGACCATATTTAAACCGATCTGACGTATCACCGGGGATCACGTACGTATGACCCAGTGTTTGACCGCGGACATACCCTATGACGGTGGCAACAATTTTTTTTTTTTAATTAACAGCGAATTCGTGTGAAGGGCGGGGAGTGACAGCATATACAGATAGTTTATGGGTGTGTTCCATTGTAGTCTGGCTGTTGAGCAGGTATGTCGAGCATGAGGGATCGGTGGAACAGTTAGTGTAGTCAACGTATTGTCAACAGACTTTCTGCTGGAGGAGACCGCAAGGAGGGTCGAAGCAGAAGCAATTTGGGATATACATAGCCAGCAACAAATTGATGGAGCACCAAAATAAACAGTTCCCAAGAGCCAAGTTCTTGCTTGTTGGATACTGACAGATGCTTCATCTGTAGTTTCTGAGTTACATTTCATCCTTTGGGACCACAACGCAATATATCCCTTTAGAATCTTTTCAGTGTTATACATTTGTACAGCTGAAGAGTCTTCAGACATGTAATCAGTCCTTCGAAGATCCTGAATTTCAGGCATGGTGCCTCCTTCACTACTTGATGAATCTACCTGTCTCTGATCTTTATTGTTCAGCCAACCCTGTTTATCTACTGACACTTCAGATGAAGCATGTGAATAGCGATGATTCTCCCTTGGCAAATGAGTAGAAGGTGATTGAACTGAAGATTTCCTTTTTGAAGTTGGTGTCTTAATTAGGGCCAATGTTTCCAATTCCTCAGATGCCTGGTTTTGGGGCCCAATCCTTGAGGAATTAGGATTGTTAGGATTATCAATGACATGAGCTCCATCATGAGAATCCACAGAGAACAGATCCCAAGGACTAGCAGTTTCAATTTCAGGATTTCCATCGAAATTAAACGTTGGATCAATAATGATCTTGTCCCAATCCAGTTTATTGTCCTCAATTATTGTTCCTGTATCAGATGGCGATGGATTGAGCTCTGTTTGTAATTCTACGAGATCCAATTCGATTTGTAAATCTGTGTTTGTTGTAACAAGATTGTTTTCTTTCCTCTCAATTGCTGCAAGTTCTTGCTGCTGGCATGTATGTCTTGATTCAAGAGAGTTTGTTGTCCTTGTACTACTAGTTGGGCATGCATTTGAAGATGCAAGGGCTCTTTCTAACCTTTCCCATTGTGATACAGGCATTGAGCTTAATTTTCTCAAATGTAGCAAACAAACATTGTTGTAATTATGGCTTGGGTTCTTCTTTTTCCTACATGTTGTATAGTACCAATTATCTTTCGTAGGTATTGACATTACTTTGGGATTACAACAAGACATGTGAAAAGACTCCTCATTTTTCTCATAACCACTTTTACTGTGTGAATTCATATCCTTCTCTCTATTATCAGAATTCACTTCCTTTTCATCCTCAAAATAAGTAATCTCTGCATCTTCATCATCAACAACTGTATCATCATCTTGATCTGTATCATTCCCATCCACATCAAGATAAACTTCATCTAGATCATCTTGATCATTTTCTACAACATCTTTATCTTCAATATTATAATCTTTCCAAAATAGAAAATTCATAATTTCAAGGAGAAATTACATGCTAAAGATGCCCGAAGGCATATGCGGTAACTGTGGCACTCGCCACTGTCTAGTAAACCAGTTCAGAAAGTAACCCTGAGGGTGTACAGTATTGGTGCAAAGACCATCAAAAAGATATATAAGAGTTCAGATAGTATCGGCTATATACAGCAGATGTCCTAATATAAGCAAAATTTCTGATTATATACAATAAACATAGTCAAAAAGTTCATGCTCAAAAAGCTGTGCAATTGAGGTTGTTGCCTCACTGGATTGCCCCATCAATGCAGGCCATGTGAAAGTACTGGTATGTCCCTGCTGGAGAGAATTCAGAGATCATCCACTCGCCTAGAGGACGATGCGTCGCTTCCTTCGATAACCGGTCAGCAGTTCCATTCCTCTCCCTGTAGATGTGGGAAACAGTTATCTGATCAAAAAATGTTTTGAAAAAAACAATTTCTTCCAAGATATTCTTCAATGAGTATGCAGAACAGATAGCATTGTTGTTAAACCAATCAATAACATTCTTTGAGTCGCCAAAGATTTGAAAATTTCAGCAGTTTTTGTTAATGGCAAAATATAAAAGGTGTTGGAGTGATATCAGCTCCGCATGGTTGTTTGTACCCAGTCCTAGACCCATGCTAATCTGAAAGTAATGGGATTCCGATAGGTGGAATAGTATGCCGCCCCCACAGCCCTGTTGTTGGGCGGCTCCATCAAAATAGGCCCACGGCAATTCCCTGTTTATATGCTCCTGTCGGATGATCCTAGGCTTGTCCTGTCTGTTTTCAATTGGCAGTTCCGCGTAGGCTGCGCAGATGATAGGATGGAGTAGATTCCAGTTGACTTGTCTATCTTCAAAAATGATAGAATTCCTCTTGATCCATATGTGCCATGAGATAAGGAGTGGAAGGTTTCGGGGCCTTTCCTCCGCCGAGGTGCGCCACCAGAGTTCCCAAGCTGCGATAATATCCTCCCCCTGCCAGTTCATATTCAAGTTTAAAGATTGAATGACCTGTGACCAGAGATTCCTGGTGGTGGGACAAGCGAGGAAGAGATGGTAGGTCGATTCCTCGTCCTGTCGGCATAGCAGACAACGGGATGGTCCTGAGAAAGCCCCTTTTTTTAGATAGGCAGCGGTAGGGATCTTGTTTGCCAAAATGTTCCACATCAGTAATCTACCATAGAGACACCCACCAGGCTTTGAAGACCGCAGGTTTTTTATCTTCAATAATTCTGTCATACCCCAATTTCGGTGTATATTGACCAGATTTAGATAGTGCCCATATAAGTTCGTCTTCTGCCATCCTTAACCTAACATGTGATTCTGTAAGGCCCTGTATGTAGTTCTGCCAAGCGCCACTCCATTCAATAGGGATGTTCAAGTGTTGTTCGCTCAACCAGGCTTGTGAAAAAAGGTCAGAATTCTGTTGGTCACCAATCTGAGCAAGAAATTTTATGCCGCTGTTATTTAGATGTTGTACCAACCCCTCTGGTAATAAATGTGAGTTTCCACAGCCCGACCATGGGTCGATGCCAATGCGCACAGATGCGCCATTACCAATTTGCCAAAGTAAGCCTTCTTTTATAATGGACATAGAATTGAGTATGGCTCTCCAAATTCCCGATATACCTTTTCTGCTCCAGTTCGGTTTTCTGATCCAGTCAGTGATGGTCAGTGGCCAGATATATTTGTGATGAATAACCTCCGCCCATAGACTGTTTTGCTTTAGAAGGAGCCATCCTTGTTTGGCAGCCAGATCTTGTGCGAATGCTGGGAGTAATTTGAGTCCCCATCCTCCCCATTTCTTTGGAGTAGCAATTTTGGTCCATTTGACCCAGGCAAAAGTCTTGCCCTCCTTCTTTCCATTCCAGAGGAACTTGCAGCAGATTTGTTGGATTCTGTGGAGGATACCTCTTGGTATCCAGGCTAGTGACATCCAGTACACCAGGGTGGCTTCGAGAACCGATTTAATCAGGATGAGTCTGCCCGCTCTAGAAAGTAGTCTATGACACCAGCAGCTGATTCTTTTTTCCACTTTTGTGATAAGCCAGGACCAGTTTGCAATCTTGTATCCATCAGGTTTGAGCCTGAATCCCAGGTATTTGATTCCTTCCAACAGGTCTGTTTCTTGGAAGATAAATTTTTGATTGGCAAGGAGAGATTCCTGTGGCGTGCAATCGGATAGGGATATGGTAGATTTTTCTCTGTTTATTTCCATCCCTGTAGCTCTACAAAAAAGATTCAGAATTTCATTCAGGGAGGTGGTGTCCTGGACACTCCCATTCAAGAATATCAGTATGTCATCTACGAAAAGTAAATGTGTAAGATAAAAGTGCTCCATGATCTTTAGCCCACTGATACCCCCGCTCCTTTTTGTAGTTGCTATAAGTCTGCTAAGTCCTTCCATGACTAGCAAGAAAAGGAGTGGTGATAGAGGGCAGCCCTGCCTGATTCCTCTGTCTATATTGAAAGATGAAGTGGCTGATCCATTAATCAGAATAGCGAAAGAGACAGAAGAGATACAACCCATGATCCAGGATATAATGACGGGGGGAAGCCTAAATGCAAGAGGATCATTTTCAGAAAGAGCCAATTCACTTTGTCAAAGGCCTTCGATAGGTCAATTTTGGGAGAGATTCCTTTGAGTTTTTTGTATTTGATGGAATGAAGGGCTTCCTGGGCCGTTCCAATGGCATCCTAAATATGACGATGATCAAGGAACGCGAATTGCTCCTGGGAGATGTGGTTAGATAGAAAGGGCTTGATGCGGTTAGCAATAATTTTAGAAATGATTTTGTATAAACAGTTGCAAAGGGAAATGGGCCTGAAGTCATTGAAAGAGGTGGGGGAATCAAACTTGGGAATCAAGGCAATATAGGTGAAGTTCATGGGAGGGTGTATATGGCCATTGATTCTGCTCTCTTCAATGACTGCCAGCAGATCCTCCCCCAACAGTTCCAGGAAGGCCAGGTAGAACTCCACTGGCCAGCCGTCCGGACCCGGGCTCCTGTCTTTTTTGAACCACTTTAATGTTGCTTCCAGTTCCTCCATAGTGACCGGTTGTATCAAGTCCTCAACTGCATCAGGTTCCACAAACCTTGGGAAATGCCCAGCCAGGTTAATGATATCCGGGAGATTAATAGCTGTCGGTGCAGTAAATTGTCTTTTAAAATGTGATGTACCCAACCTGGCTAATTGCTGGTGTGATGAGGCCCAGCCATCAGGTTCACAAGGCAGCTGCCAGATAGTATTCGATGCCTTCCTGCCGTTTGCAAAGTTGTGGAAGAACTTTGTATTGCCATCACCCGTTTGCAGCCAGGTGGCTCTGCTTTTCAACCTCCACTGTTCTTCTTTGTCTAGTAGCAGTTTGGATTTTTGCTTCTCCAGGTTATTCAACAGCACTTTTGAATCCTCTATTATGAATCCAAGCCCCCGCTCATCCGTTAGCTGTGCAATCTGTAGCTCAATATCAATGAGGTGTTGATCATCTCTCAGTTTCTTCCTCTTTGACCATTCCTCAGTCCTACTTCTGAGAGTTTTGAGTCTATCACAGAAATCCACCGCCATCCTCTAAGCCCTCAGCGGAGGTTGCGAATTCCAGAAATCAGTCACGAGATTGATGAAATCCGGTTCTTGTAGGTAGCCGGAAAAGAGTTTGAAAGGAGGACGGGGCTTCTTGGTAGGACCACTGACTTGAAGGAATATGGGGAGATGGTCAGATAAGCCACCAGTGCCGACCCATTGTCTGTACAGGGGGAGCTTACGGAGGAGGTCTTCATGGATTAGAAATCTGTCCAATCTCCGTCCCAAAGTAGCTTCCCCTGTTTGCCTGTTATGCCAAGTGGGGACTTTCTTGTTCATGGGAACATCAACCATCTTGTAGGTGTCCAGTAGCGTACCCATCTGCTCCGATATAGGATCCAATTGTGCATGATGTCCCCAGTATTCCTCCATACCCAGCGAAAAGTTTAAATCTCCCCCAATGATGGTGGAAGAAGTGACAAGATTATTATCCAAAAAATTGAGCCAAAAATCCATTCTGTTCTGGTTTGGGGCATAGATGTTGATAACTTTTAATGGGAGTCCGAGCTCCCACACGAAGATGTCCATGCCAATAAAACCCCAGCCTCCCCAGGTTGATATTATCTTTACAGTCCTAGGGTTGATACCAATAGCGAGACCACCCGATTTGCCGTTTGAATCCATACCCTGAAATACCCAACCCAGTAGGATGGATTGAAGGGTTCTCATGGAGGTGTCCGAAGAGCAGAGAGTTTCCTGTAGGAAGAGGATGTCACATCTAGAGTCCATTGCCATCCTCTTGAGAGCCAATCGCTTTTTGGGGTTGGCTAATCCCCTACAGTTGTAGGAGAGCCAAATCATGGGGAACCAGGGGCAGAGGGCTCAATTGCTCTAAGCGCCCTTTCTATGGTGCATTGTCGGCCACGCGCAACATCAGCCACAGCCGACTTGATGGCGGATTTGATATTGGATGGGCGGCCTCTAGGAGGTTTATATTTTGTGGATCGCCCAGGTGAGAGTCCCAGTCCCATGAATTTTGGACGGGCACGAGAACGCAAGTTATATGGATGAGATCCCGATCCAGAGATGGAGTCAGAGAGAGCGTCTGGGGTGGAAGGCTTCCTGAGAGAGGTGGGAGTAGTGGAGAAAGTGGGGGGGGCAAGGCAATGGAACATGGAATGGAGGGGATAGGGTCAAGGGCCGAGGAAGGAGGATGCAGAGATGAATGCATAACAGAGAACATAACATCTGAAATGATTGCAGTGGTTATGGGAAATGATACATTACCCGATGGAGAGATAGCTTCCTCGGCTATCAAGGAGTGGGTACGAGGCGGTGAGGACGCTGCTTTCTGCCGATTATTTGCCTTGATTGAAGCATCTTTCCCTGCCTCCGATGGGGTCTCACCTTGGTTCTTGTCACCCTCACCGTGCTGCTTGTCTCCTTTGTTCTGTTCGACCGAAGGTTGTTTTGTCCCCTTCGAATTCTCCGAGGTCACCCCTGAGAGCAATGGATAGTCCTTGTATAGATGCCCTACTTTGTGGCACCGTCTACACCGGTAAGGGACACCTTCGTAGTCCAGAAGCTGTTTGCGCAAGAAGTGCCGGCAGTGTAATGTGATTTTCTCTTCCAATCCAACTCTGGTGTCAAGATGAACTAATATCCTTGCCACAGTCATAATTCCTGTTCTTTCGAAAGACTTATCGTGCTCAAGATAGGTTCCCAGCGCATCGCCTATACGTTTGAAGACCTGCGGGGTCCAAAATTGCATAGGTAACCCCGGCAATCTGACCCAAATAGGCCCAGCTCCGAGTTGTTCTCGCTCCGGATCAAAAAGGGGATCCCAACGCTTCAGAAGGACTGGAGCAAGCTCGATATGCCAGAATTGCGACAATATCCATTCTGTGTATTCCGCTCTATGAAAGTGTAGAGCGAACCATCCCCTGGCTAGTACCCTTATAGCTGGCAGTTCCTTCAGGAGGGTACCCCAAATCTCCTCAGTCCATTGTCGCAATCTTTCCACCGAATAGGTGCGACCACGCACACGTCCTACCAAAACTTTCCTCGCTGTATCCAGTGCATCGGCCATTTGGACGTCTTCCCCAAAGGTCAAGTTAATGTCTGAGTCAATGGCCCTAAGGCACCGGCCTTTTTTCTGCTTGTCGGAGCGCCTGCCAATAGGGATATCTTTGAGTAGATTTCGGCACGGATCAGAGGTGCTGTGCTGGGCAGATCTGGCCGGGCAAGCAGACAGAAGCGGAGAACTGAAGCAGCCTGAGCGAATAGGGGAGTGAGGGTTCAAACTACAGGAGGCAGGTTGGATGAAGGACGGAGTAGGGTGCTGAATGATGGAGGGACCTTCCAGAGCCAAGGATATGGATGGGGTAAGATAGGGTTGGGAGACCCGCGAGGGGGGAGTCGGGGGATGTTGCGATGGGATAGGGAGGGGAGAATCGAAAGAGGGGGAAGACTGCAAGCAAGAGCCCAGAAGGTGCAGCGTGGCCGGCGAGAGAGGGGGACACTCCAAAACCGGCAGATCCTCAATGTTGACAGCCCGATGCTGCTTTTTTCCGGTGCGCGACGAGTGTGGCGTCAGGTGAGCAGCAGCTGTCGAGCTAATCGGTCTCTTCCCCCAAGGGTCCATAGCCGGGTTTCTTTGATGTGCCCAGATTTCTTGTTCAGGCATCGGGTCCTCCTCATAGTCCACGAGGTCATCTCTACCATGGCAACCGACAAACCCGCTAATCAGTCCACCGTATGACCAGGAGGGTCAGGCTGCAGTGGAAACAGGTTACGAAGGAAAAAAACAAAAACGGTGGGTCGAGTCTGCAAACCCTCAACAGTTTTTTACGGTCCCAATGAGAGGTCGCATCTTAAAAAAATAGACCCATTGTCGGGCCCGCGTCTGTCGCCATTCTTGGGAGTCTGCAAACCACCACAGTCCAGGCGGCCTGCGTTACAGTAGGCGAGAGACCTAGGGTTTCGCCATTGTTACCCCGTCTCCAGTCGCCATTCCGTCACCAAATTCAACACCATTCTTAATCCTGTGAAACTAATGCTCTAGCAAAACATTTCTTCAATATTATAATCATCTAATGCTTCACCTTGTTTTGTTTCTTTATTGTCGCAATCATCTTCCTTATTATCGATTTCCGCATAACTTTTCTTAAAACATGTTGTAGCTTCTGCACATCATTTTTCTAAACGCTGAAATGTTTCTTGAATTTTACTAAACTGCTCAACGCATTCAAGACGTGAATGTAATGGCACATTATGCGGCGAACAACGTTCAAATACCCGCATGATTATATTGTGCGCCATGGCTCTAATACCACTGAAGCATAAAAGCTGATAGCTTGTAGACTTGAATGTAAAAATACACAAGATGTATTTGAAATAATATATATATATATATATAATGTATAAGTGATGAATGTTACAATGAGGACCCGCATATATACCTAAGCAGGTGTCCTTTCGTGAATGGGCATGTCTTTTAGACATGCCTTTTCACATAACTTAATGACTATTTAACATAATCAATATTAATTATTTAATATTTACATTTATTTTATTTATTTACTTCTTATGAATTATATTCATAATACATTTGCATCTTTAGAAGGCCTAAACATTGAGAATTTGGTGATTTGAAAAGTGATTTGGCATTTGGTTTCTATCACTTGCATTTGGCATCTCATTTTGCATCTAAAAGTGCTCTAAAATTAAGGTTATTCACTGCTGTCCTAAAAGTTTATTGCTCATTAAATGACACATTTGGTGTAAGTTTACTCACTGTTAGCTCACTGCTCTCATAATTTGTCTACTGCTTTCAAAGAGTTTACTTACTTCTCATTTGAATTTAATTGGAACATACATGACATAAGTGTTTTCTATTGCTCATGCTCTAATAGTTCATTGTGGGAAAAAAATGTTCTATTGTGTTATGGATAAGGATACTAATATTCTCTTGTCTCTTGTGAGTTTTTTTTCATGATCTTTAAAGTTACAGGTTTGCACTCATAAGCTCACTCTCTAAAAGCACTTTAACTTTCAAATGGTATCTTGTTGAATGGTTAAAGTTACATCACTTGTCTTTTGGAAGATCTAATTGTCTCTATCAATCTAATTGGCATTGAAGTAACTTTTCCTAATTGTGTTTAAAGAATATCATTGAGCAATTTGTGATCTTGGCTAATTAAAAATCTAATTGGTAATCATTGTGACATTTGCATCTAAGATCTAAGTATTCTTGGCTTGAGAGTTGGTGGATCTAATAGCATATCTCTTAATAATTGTCTTGTTAACATTGAAGAAGCTAATTGTTGAGAAATATTGGCTAAGAACATTTACATTCTTATTGTCACTTTTGGATAATTATCATTGGCACTTTGTATTGTCTCATTGGCTAACTAATCTAAGTGGATTATTATCATTTCTTGGTATCTCTTGTTGGCACTGTTGAATTTAAACACTTGTCTTGCGGTTGAGATTACCTTTTCTAAGCATTTTTAAGTACTTGATATCTTGATTTGAAGTAAATCATAACTAAATACTTAAAAAAACATTTAAGTAATCTCACCTTAAGAATCACTCATTCATCTTGCATCTCATCTTAAGATTAGTCTTGCATTAATAACTTACCTCCAAGCATAAGCCTAGTTGATAGAAAGATAGGAACACCTTTCTCACCTAGCTTGAGGAGCCTAGCATCTCTTTAGTGGTTAACACGGTGACCTTGCAATCGTCAAAGCCACAGTCTCTGCAGCGTTGGATGCACTGGGTAGTTAGTACCTAAGGGGAGGTATCATTAATCAAACCTTTGCTTGCTTCCCCTTGGCCTCTTTATCACAACCTACTCCAAAGACTAGTTTCAAAATAGTTAAGAGGAAGGATACACCTAGAATAGGCATCTAATTAAAAGTAACCAAGATTCTTACATCACACCTAAGTCATAGGATTTGCATACCATATAGGATAGTCATTCATTAAGCAGTGGTTGTTCATCTGGTTACTTGGTCTCTAATTGATTTAAAACTAATTGACTCCATTAGGCACTGGTCTCATTAAGAATTCAATCTAATCACTAAGCGCTTACTAAATCAACCAAGTGGCTAGGCCATTCAATCATGTCTCCCGGACTCGTTGGTCGCCAACTTGTCGTTCATTTCTATCTTCCATAGGGACTACCCCCCATAGCCTGTTGTTGGGAGAAAGTTAGAACGGAGTGGGCGGGGATCACAGTGATGGCCCTCGCCCGGAGTCATTGCCGCATTGTGCCTATACAATCTGAGCGACAACAGTGCGCTCTGTGACCCTGAGAAATCATCTGCACCACTTGGAGGGCTTCCTCATCGCTTGGATTTAGCCTGAACCATTTCCGGGTTTTTGTGGGTTTTGGGAGAGGAGTCCGGTGCTAAATTTTCAAAGCATTTTGAGGAGTATTCAGCCCTGAAATCACTGTTCCAACCAACAGCTAGCAACCATTTAGTCATTGAGCCACCCACTTCAGTCATTTAGCAGATTTTACATTGGAGGGAGGCCACATCTTTCTGGGTTTTGCTTAGCTTTCCTAGCAAACCTAGGTTTTATTGTTCCTCTCTACTCTCTGTACTGATTAATAGATGGCTCAGATTTACTTGCTGCTTTCAGTTGCATGTTGATTTTGTGGTGTTATAGTTCCATTTTCTTGTTGTTCCTTGTACATTGCTTTGGTATTTGTTGTTAATTTCCATTCAGGAATATTACACTAGTCATATGAGCTTCCTTCACTAATGTGCTGGGCCCAGATATTGAAGACTTTGGATTTCCCCGTTGTGTCAATAGTCTGCCCATGGAATTTATAGCATTTTGTGCTCAAGAGTTTGAGGTTTTGATTGGCCATTCACCTCAGGGTCCCCAATGCGGTGCTTCCATGATATTGTGGGCCCTTTGCAAAATCTCAGGGATATAAGGAGCATATAATTCAACCAAGGAAAGAAAAGAATGGAACTGTGCTTTTAAGCAGTGGATGCTAGTTTTTGTGAGTGGATCCCAGTTTTTCCGGCTAAGATCATTCACTTCACTGGCAATTCCAAGGATACAAAATGAAGTTAAAGAACGCCCAAGAAGATAGTGGATTTTGGAGGCATAGAATGATCCATTCCCCTTGAAAGAATGACAGTGATCATCAAATGCAATTGACTATAATGTGTATGAGCTCACACACTCACACATCTGTGCTTTTTGTAACCTTGTTTTACACAATTTCATCTCTGAACTTGGACAGGTGAAAATTTGTGATGTTATCATGCTCATACTTTAATAATTACACGAAGAAAATTTATTAGAGCAATTACACTGTATTCTGATTATGTCTACTTAGTACTGAGTCCTGACATCTCTATAGGTGTAGGTAAATGTCTTCCACTGTAAGCTTTTTTCACGTGTCCATCCATTGCAAACAAGATCTATAACATGACACTGGTTGCCAGATTTAGCATAGAAAAGTTTTTGTCCAAAGATTAGAAGAAATCTGCCATAAGGTCAACTTCTCTAAAAGAAATGTACTTGCTAATCTGGCAAATAGTATTCAAGTTAATTCCATCTCTTGTTAAATAATGTCAACTACATTCTGAAAGTTGATGCTATGATGTGATCCTCAAAACGAGCATGAAAGAGGGATCCATATGATGAAAAAAAAATTACTATAAAATACAAACAAAAATAAGAATTGTGAAATGGAGACAAAAGGACACCCCAAATCAAAATTATAATACTCAGGAGTATGCTGAGTATTCAAGTTTCAACTCTGTACTTTCCATGCATTGAACAAGTATTGGGTGGTCAATACTTGTCTTGCTTGCACCGATGGAGTATTGTGTGATCAATGCTCTTCATACTTGCAAGTATTGGCAGGTAGTCATTGAATGTGCCATCCCAAACCAAATATACTCATCATACTTGTGAATATCTTTTCATACATTAAAGATGTTCTTTTTGTGTCTTCATACTATCAAATATGTTAAGCATGCCAATTATCCCAAGTATAATATGGGTATGGTACTATACTCCAAATTAAATATCAAGCCTCAAGAACAATTCAACCATGATATCATAACAAGTAGGAAATAGAATAGCCTTTTTTAAAACTTGCAAGACAGAGAGAAAGAATTACTATGTTGATACATTGTTAAGCATAACAAAACAATATTAGATGATAATCAATAGAACTTACTCTCTTTAGAAAATCCCGACCGTTGGAATCTGTGAAGAATTCTCCATTTGATGAAAGGTTTGTCATGAATCGTACTACTATCTCTTTCCCTAGATTGTCATCAACTGGAATTGGCCCAACCTGTAAATTGTGACCTTATCAATGGCAAGATGAGTAAAAAAGGGAATTGTTACAACTTATGCACTAGTTTAAATCAATAATTGGAAAAATGATAGAAGGGTTTGATGCAAAAAATTTCAAGGGAAAATGTGAAAAATAAAAAGAAAAAAATGCAAGATGATGCAAGGAAGATTATGGATAATGATATTAGTTACATAAAGATAGCACAAGCAAAGAACTAATTTCATTTATTTCTCCTTTCGAGAACCAAAAATATGCAACTAGACTTTGATGATTAATCTGAGATTGCAATCATATAAAGTCCATTTTTACATTTTTTACAAAGGTGGCAACATACATTAACCCACCCTGATTTATACTACTTTTACAGACATCAAAATACAACCCAGGTCCCAAATTTCCCCCTTTTCATGGTGTCCAGATACATCAAACAGTCCCATTTCTTAGAAGAATGCTGTGTTGCCACAAGATTTGCTGAGGCTTCTATATGAACCTTTGTGTAATAAAAAACATTACCATAACTTGTGTCTGAAAACATGAAACAATGCAGTGCCATTTTTTGAGTTATTTTAATTACTTTATCATCCTTTAACTTATTTGTGACAAAAAATTTTGATGATGATGATCAGCTAGAGGATCAGATGTGATATGAGTGCAACTGTAAGATATGTGTTACTTGGCTTTCTCTAACAAAGCTTTTGCTGAAGAAATGAGAATCCTTTCAACAGAAAGGAATTACTTCACACATATACAAGAAAGAAAAAAGGATAAGGTTCTATCATGCCCTGGTAATAAAAGGAGTTAAGAATGATTGATAAAAAGAAACAAAGCTATATTAAATAATAATATAAATGCAAATAATTCACAAGGAATGTACCAGGAAATCAATTTCAGCATCCTCTGCATTCTTGTACAACCTAACTACCTGCACAACTTTCATTTCATTCTGTCAGCTTTATCCCCACTCTTATCGGAATAACTCACTAAACGATGCTACTGTGACCATCTAGGGTACATCAATTGTCGATAATATAAACTAGGCAACAATATTTCCTATGACAAACAAACAAGAATATCATGTCAATTGATAGTCCCTAAAAACTATCAGGTGATACGAAATCAGTATACATCACAAAAGTTCTTTTGTATTTTTAGCTTGTACAGTAATGGAGATCATTCATTCCCTTCCCCAAAAAATTTGGCCTTTCAGCTCCTTGAACATTTCCATTACAAAGATCCAGACATAATCACTACATAGCAGACAATGGCACTCGTGATTACAAAATAAAATCAATTTAAAAAAACATTTACTCTATATTATTAAGATCTTTTATTAAATTAAGCATGGCCTTTAAAAATGGTTGCAACCAGTTGCATGGAACTTCAAGATCAATATAGAATTAGATGGCATAAATAGTTATAAATACAAACCTGTGAGACCCAAGGAGAAAACTGTTGATGTACTTCACTCACAATATCTCCTTGTATAACCGACTGTATAGCCTGCTCAATCCAGAATCACTTATACAAAAAAATCTTTCACTCTAAACATGATAAAGGAAAACATATTGCAAATGGCAGTCTTTGAAGTTGCAAGGAATGGTTACTTATATAAAATAGAAAAGACGTGCCAAATTTAAGTTCAGATTCCAGACCATCCTTGACTGGAAGAAAAAGAAAATGAATGCTATTGCATGTTAAAGATATTGATGAATGATGAATTCAATATTTCAATATGATGGACATGTCTAAGAATACAATCCAGTTTTTATTCACTACATCAATACAGGACCAAATTATCACAGACCTGATCACTTGATCCCCCTAGAGGAAAGCAGCTTGAACTGTTGGGGCGAAATACATAAGCACCAGAAGCCTGCAACAAAGTTCATGAGTAATATAAGGTTTGTCTACTCTTTAATTTAAGAAATTCTTCACAAAGTGAACAAGAATTGAATTAACTGTGCAATAAGCAAAAAATTTGCATTCCACGTCTCAGACAAAAATATTCCTCAAATTGAAATATTGTTTGAAATATGATTTCTCAAAAATAGAAAATAAATTACTATCACACGTAGCTTTTTGTTCTATGGGCCTTCTACGTAGTGATCAAGTTTGACTTGGCTGTCCCTTTCTGTATAATGTAAGCAACCCTTTTTGAATAGTCTAAGGAATAAAATGGTTATATAATTAGTTATGTGAATTAGTGGGACATTGATTGTAAAGTCGACATTGAGGATCATGCTAAGGGTTGTGACTAGTGATCAATTGTGTCCTATTTATAGGCGTTAGCTTGAGTGAGATAAGATAAGATAATTTTATTAATGTCCAACGAATGACCATAAATAGGTCAATGGGACAGAAGGATACAACCAGTATGAGTACAATGTGGGAGTGCAAATGCTACTCCTAGAAAATGCCATGGTTGGAACAATAAGGGTACAATAATAGAACAGCCTCATAGACATGTATATAACTAGATCGTGTGAATAATTCCATGGTTGGAAGTCAATGATGTCAAGAGTCCCGAGTTTGATAGCCAACAGTGAGGGGGACGAAAGTGGCATTGGCTCGCTATCGGAGCTCCCTGGATGCAACGAGGAGTCTAGCTGCATGATCTTGTGGTGGATGTAGGAGCGAGGGATACTCCTAATATTTGATAACAAAGGAAATAAGTTTTGGATAAGTCTCCAGCTGCTCCGTTGGGGCTAAGCAGGAACCCGTCGAGTGGGGGGGAGGGGCTGT
Source organism: Pinus tabuliformis (assembly GCA_031772625.1). Lineage (NCBI taxonomy): Eukaryota > Viridiplantae > Streptophyta > Pinopsida > Pinales > Pinaceae > Pinus > Pinus tabuliformis. Next base: position 102,675,905 of record CM062804.1, read on the forward strand.
TTTGGAACCGTCTGGTACTAAACCCTCTGATGCTTTGGGTGTGAGTGAATTGATGTGCTGTTCGGCACCTCCATAACAGTCTGGAGGGTAATGCTTGGCCTCCCAAATGGGGGAGGGGGGGGGGGGGTGGGTGAGGGGAGACTCGAGGTCTCACTGCTCAACTATCTAAAATACCCTAGAACTCAGGGCGTCACTTGTTACTCCAATTAGTCAGATCAACATGAATGTATGATGTGATCATCTGAATAATCTTTGAGTGAGATGGAGTAGTTAGGATCTGAGATTTGCGTCTAAATATAACCCTGATGAAGAGGACTAGGCATCTCTAGTTAGGAGAGGGATCCTCCAAACTCTCTATATAATCAACGATTACATCCTCTGATCTCATAGTATATGGGGCACCAAAAAATGAGGGAAATCTTTGGCTCTTGTAGATGGCACAACTGGAGACCCTATTGGATTGTGGTATACGGTAATTCATCTCCACCCAAAGTCAATGGGACCCAACTCGAAGCTGCCCTAGTGGGATCTTAAGTGAGTGCATTTAGTGCCTACGAGTATAAGGGGGTTGGACAATGAGGCCATCATGCAACTCCAAAAAATGCTCTAGGTAGAAGGACATAGTTGAGTCAAGGCTCATCGAGGGGGTTGTCTAAGTGATCTAAATGTATAATCCATAGATATCCTCTATGATGGCCTGATTCAGTGTCTATCAATTCGATAAGAGATTTGTTGGTCCGTCAAGGGAGAAACTAAATGGCGTTCTGAGGAGATGGTAATTGACTAAAGGAGCTGAGAAGCCTCTTTGAACCATCCATGAGCATGACTTGACAGGGCAGCCAAAGCGATGGCCTCCGAAGAACAAAGTGCAAGATATGGGTATCTCTCTCTCCCAGTAGTAGAATCTCTATAAGTCCTGACTCGATGGAGGAAAGAGACCAAGCAAAAAAGGACCTCAAGGCGAAATGGGTGGACCCCGAACTCTGCCTACATAATGGGTTGTGAAACTATGCATTTGCAACGAATGATACATCAAAGAAGTAGGGTCTAGACTCTCCTCATTGTAGGCCAACCTAACTATAGTAAACTGGGTACCCAGATCTCAGAGCCATACAGGATTGTGGGTCAGATAATGGCCTCCATGAGGTGGATCTTGGAGAAGATGTCCTGGAACTATGCCTAGAAGCATTGTCGCTCAATGAGAGCTAGGGAGCAGTAACCTTTACTAGGCCAAGGTTGGAGTGCCTATCGCATACCAAATTTGGGCCCTATGAACAGTACCCCCAAGTAGGTGTAAGATGTGGTGATCTCAATCTCTGTCTCGTGGTAGTAGAAGTGTAGATCTACAATAGAGTTCTTCGAGGCATTGAAGATCAAAACCTTGGTTTTACTCAAGTTGACCATCAGTTGACGAAGGTCACAGAAATTGGCCAACACGCCATTTTGTCATTGTAATCCCTTAGGAGTAGAGGCCAACAAGACCAAGTCATCAACGAAGAGAAGCAAGGAGATCAAAACATGGTGCAGTAGGCAGTCGTCACTCTTTTGTATGTGCTCATGGAGGAAAGACTGTTGATTTGGGGTAGCATCATATGTGCTCTAGGCCTCAAATTTTGCAGGGAGTCTTAGGCACATGTATTCCAAAGAACCCAGAAAATGTTTTGGGAAATTGCACCCAAAAACAATTTTAATAAAATAATTAATATTTTTTAATGGGACCCTAAGTCTAAACTTAGGAAATTAAAAATATTAATGGGTATTAATCTAATTGTGGGTGTAACTTCTAGAAGAAGACGAGGATCAACCTAAAATTATTTTAGCCATTAATTAGCTTTTAATCTGGGCCGTTGAATGTCAACGAGAATATTATTTAAGGGAGCTTGAGGGTCATTTGGAAAACACACCAAGAGATCAAGAGGTCGAATTTCTGAAGTGAGAAGTTCTCAAAAGGAAGTTCTCATCAAGGAGATTTCTTGAAGTTGAGGGGTAGGGATAACATCCGGAGAGAGAGAGAGAGATTTTCTCAGTCGGAGAATCATCAGCAGAGAGAGGCAGAGAGTGATCTAGCAGCTCTCATGCAGAGGCTGACATAGGGCCATGAAGAGGCAGCGCAGAGGGTGAGAGAGAGTCTGAGACTTTACTGGGCAGAGTCAGTGTCAGAAGCCGGGAAAAGAGGTGCAAGACCGAGAGGTTGAGAGCAGAGACTTCGGGCAGCAAATAGATCAGTTGGATGGGTGACGCAGTCCCTAGAGAGGTTGACGTAGGGACTGCATGAGGACTGCGCAGAGGCAGCATAGGGCCTTCCAGAGGCACTTCATCCAATGTTCGGATCAGTCGGGATTTTCTCAGTGATTATGTGAGGTAATCTCACAAATCTTTCTGCTAGTATTTCTCTCTGAAACTAAATAACCTGAGAGGTATTTAGAGATGTATTCAGAATTTGCTACTGCTTAATAATAATAAACCCTCAGATCTGCTGCACTGGTTTTCCCGCATTGAGTTTTTCTGGGGACTTTTGTCCAAAAATAACGGTGTCATTTGTGTTATATTTTCTTTCTTACTCAGTCTCTTGTTTCTGCATAATATTTAATTAAGTGAAGGTTGCAGTGTATGTATTACGATATTTGTCGTAGGAAACAACAAGTAATTTGTCTAAAGGAATTTAACAAATAGGAGTAATATCATTAGTGGCTGCAGTAGCAATTTCAGTTATGGAATTTTCACATGTTATCGGAGCTGCAAGTGAAGCAAGAAGAGCAAAGCCAGTAGATCCAACGCTGAGCAGAAGAGGGAGTTCGAAAAAGCTGTAGGAGGCAGCAGTTCGAAACCCCAGAGGATTTGCGCAATTCTTAGCCGGAGGGCTGAAGTTCAAGGCAGTCTCTCTCCGAGTGAGTCGACAGAGAGGAGGACTTCCAATTCGAATTTTTGTTGGAGCAGAGGGAACAGCGTTGAAGCCTCATCGTGAGGAGAGCTGGTGGGACGCAGATATTTCTACAGGCAGTTTGTTGGGCGGAAGATCATCAAAAGAAAGAGGAGAAGCATAGTTAAGGGTATTTCTTCCTCAGAGAATTCCTAGCCAAGGAATTTGAATTCTCTAGAGCTGAGCAACAACAAGGGGCAGCAATTTTACTAGCTCCAGCAGGGAGTGCGTAAGCTAGCCCAGCAACAGCACAGAAGAGAGAGGATATTTTCAACATTTGTGGCAGAAATGGCAACCAGTGGCTTGAGGGAATAGGACAGATTGGATGGAGCATCCAACTGTCATCTAAAAGGCTAGAATGTCATTCCTTCTAGATGAGCATGCCCTCAAGACATACGTCGATAGCGTGGTGGCTGAACCTGCAAACCCAAATCCACTGAAGAAGTACAAGGCAGAGATGGCGAAGGCCAAGAGGAGGATCCTGGAAGGATTCAAGTATCACATGGTGTGTCATGTTGCTAGCAGAGGGACTGCTAAGGAGATGTGGGATGCCTTGGCAACGCTATATCAAGGATCTTTCGAGCAGCAGAAGATGTACTTGGAGCAGACACTGAGATCTGCTCAGATGCAAAAGGGAAAGTGTGTGGATCCATTCCTCACGAAGCTAAAGGAAACCCGTGATGAATTGTCTGTTGCGGGGCATACACCTTAGGATTCAGAGTTGGTTAGACTAGCCCTCAATTATGTCTAAGATGAGTGGCAAGTCTTTGTCCAGAGTATCCTGGGCAGAGTAGCATTGCCAAATTTGGATGAGATGTGGGCAGCTCTATAACAAGAGGAGTCGCGAAGAGACTTAGTCAAGGTCAAACTTGACAGAAGCAGCAGCAGCGGTGTGTCGAAGCCCAAGGACGAGGAGGATAATGCAGCCCTTGCATCGAAAGGACAGCAGGAGCAGCAGAGACGTAAGAAAGACATCTCGAAGATCAAGTGTTTCAGGTGTGGTGAGATGGGTCACTAAGCTACTCGGTGTTGTCTCAAGAAGAAGGACAAGGATGAGAAACACGATCTGAAGGTTGCGCCCGCAAAGATCGAAGGGGAGTTCACCATGACAGTCGAGATACCTCCAGGAGGGAGGTGGGTTGATTTGGAGTTGTAGTTCGAAAGAGCTACAGATGGGCAAGATCCTTGAGGAGTCCACCTCTAGGATCATTTTCTTGCTACGGGAGCCCAAATCAAAAGTAGCAGGATGGACTAGTGTCGAATGGTGTCGAGGATTGTCAAGGAGACAGTTGCAGTGGCTAGGAGTGCCAGAGACTAAACAGCACAGGGCAGATTTGGCAGCAGTGCAGATGGCACGGAGAAGAGATCAGCAGCAGCACAGTAGATTCAAAGGGTCAACGCAGAGACTAGCAGTAGTCAGGCTCCAACATTCACGTGGTATCATACTGAACACGGTAGTTCAGTGATTTTGGATGTTTTTCCGTTCTTGATTGAGAAGCAGCAACAGTGTGCAGTGCAGTGGCAGTTGGCAGTGGCAGTGCTAGCAGCAGCACAGATGCAGCACTTGAGAGGGAGTTGTAGTACGGATGCAATGTTGACAGTGGCAGTGTCAGCAACAGTACAGTTGCAGCAGCAGCGCAGTAGTTGGTGGACAACATGTCAGACATCAGCAGCACAGAGGATGATGCTTCAGAGTCAGAGCAGTATGCAGCAGCGTATATTGCTAGAGCACATTCCTCACTAAGAGGGAGTGTTGATTTGGGGTAGCATCGGATGTGCTCTAGGCCTCAAATTTTGTAGGGAGGCTTGGGCACATGTATTCCAAAGAACCCGGAAAGCGTTTTGGGAAATTCCACCCACAAACGATTTTATTAAAATAATTAATATTTTTTAATGGGACCCTAAGTTTAAACTTAGGAAATTAAAAATATTAATGGGTATTAATCTAATTGTGGATGTAACTTCTAGACGAAGACGAGGACCAAGTTAAAATGATCTTAGCCATTGATTAGCTTTTAGTATGGGTCGTTGAATGTCAACGAGAAGATTATTTAAGGGAGCTTGAAGGGTCATTTGGAAAACACACCAAGAGATCAAGAGATCGAATTTCTGAAGTGAGAAGTTTTCAAAAGGAAGTTCTGATCGAGGAGATTTCTTGCAGTTGAGGGGCAGGGATAGCATCCAGAGAGAGAGAGAGATTTCATCAGCCGAAGAATCATTAGCAGAGAGAGGTAGAGAGTGATCCAACAGCTCTCACGCAAAGGCTGACGCAGGGCCGTGCAGGACCACGCAAAGGCGGCACAGAGGATGAGAGCGAGTCCAAGATTTTGCTGGGCAGAGTCAGTTTCAGAAGTCGGGCGCCGGGGTGTGAGACCGGGAGGCTGAGAGCAGAGACTTTGGGCAGCAAATCGATCAGCTTGTTGGGTGACACAATGCCTAGAGAGGTTGACGCATGCACTGTGTGAGGACTGCGCAGAGGCAACGTAGGGCCTGCCAGAGGCACTTCATCCAGTGTCTAGATCAGCCAAGATTTTCTCAGTGATTGTGTGAGGTAATCTCAAAAATCTTTCTACCAGTATTTCTCTCTGAAACTGAATAACCCGATAGGTATTCAAAGATGTATTCAAAAGTTGCTATTGCTTAATAATAATAAACCCTCAGATTTGTTGCACCGGTTTTCCCACATTGGGTTTTTCTGGGGACTTTTGTCCAAAAATAACAGTGTCATTTCTGTTGTATTTTCTTTCTTGCTCAATCTCTTGTTTCCACATAACATTTAATTAAGTGAAGGTTGCAGTGTATGTATTACGATATTTGTCATAGGAAACAGCGAGTGATTTGTTTAAAGGAATTTAACAAATAGGAGTAATATCATTAGTTGTTGCAGTAGGGATTCCAGTTGTGGAATTTTCACAAATACTCGAGCTTATCAATGTAAATCCCAAAGAGAGTCAGAGAGAGGGGACATCCTTGCTTCACCCTAATGGTACTTTGAAGTTTGAAAGACCATAGGCCATCTTGAGGGGCCCCAACACTAACTCATAAAGTCTCATGATAGTAATTAAGAGGGTCTTTGATATGCCAATGTCACAGAGCCTCTGGAATAATGCCTCCCTCGAAACTATGTCAAAAGCTTTCTGGAAATCTACAAAGCAATTGTAAACTCATGAAGAGTGATGACGAGCCTCCTCAATGATGGCTCTGAGGGTGCAGATGTCATCAATCGTCTAGCAGTTTGGGCAGAACCCTGCTTGTCCTCTAGCTCTGAGATGTTGATTCCCCAATTCCTCAGAAATCCATTGGTGTAGAACTATGGCATAAAGCTTGGAGAATATGTGGCCCACCATGATAGTTCAGTAGTTATTTGAATCAGCACTGCTCCAATATTTTTGGATCGGATGGATAATGTATCTTGTCCAAGAGGGGGGATCTTGAACAATCCACATGGTTAAAAAGATTTGCAATATAAGACTCAAGTGACTGAATGCCATGCTTGAGGAATTCAACCTAAAACCCATCTTCATCGATTGCTCTATTGGTACTCAAAGTTTTGGTTGCTTTCCTAATCGCCAATTAAGAGAAGAGGTGGCATAAGCTGGGAGGGGAGGGGATACAAGTGGGGGGTTGTTTAGGGACATCATAAAGGGAGGTGGTGTCGGAGAACATAGTATGGGAGTCAAGGGCGGGAGACATGGCGTGAGGTCTAGAAAAGAGGGCAGCCAAAAAGTTTTTGGGGAGTGGTAGAAAGCATCACAAAGTTCCCATCTTCGTTGGGAGAGGAATGTTTATTTTTTGTGGCGAGGTAGTCTACAATAAGCTTTGCAGAGGTTAGGGGAGGAAGATGGGTCATGCATAAGCGTGAGGTAGAGACATTTATAGAAAGATTTGCACTCATCATCAAACCAAAGTTTCATAAGATAGGTCTTGCGGGTAGTATGAGGGTGAGACTTTTGAGTGGAATGGGGGTAGAAGTCAAGGGATGCTTCCATGAGGGCCCTGGAAAGTGTTTTGTATTTAGCTATCATTGTGTCTAAGTCTCTAAAGTCAGAGATGGGAGGAAGCAACACCTTGAGGCAGGTATTGTATGTGTCTGCATAATCTCTATCAAAAAGGAAGGTGGTATAGGTGGATAAAGGGGTGGGAGGGGGTATGGGGAGAGGAGAAGGGGATGTAGAGAGGGAGAAGGCGAGGAGAGTGTGGTCAACCAAAGTGAGGCGGGAGACTGAGAAGTGTTGGATTTGGGGGAGGAGGTCTTGGTTGGCTAGGACATAGTCAACTACACTAGCTCCACCACTATGAGGAAAGCAAGTAAAATCACTTGAATCAGGGAAACAAGGAAGCCCATTCAGGATCAGTAGCCCATGAGATTCCCCTAGCTATAAGAGGTATCACCATAACTGGTGAGGGGTACATGTCTGTCTTGTCAACTTCTACGAAGACCCACTAATGCTAGCTCCAACTCCTGAAGGCAAAGTGCATCATCTACTTTGTCATGGATGGGTACCTGCAATTATTTGGTGCATGCATTAAAATATCCTAAAAGGATGATGACTTTGAGAGAGTAGTGGGAGATGTTTGCATAGAGGTCAAGGAAAGGGTCTCCCTCAGACTCCCTATGAAGTGTGAAGTGTGATGTGGTAGGCGGAAAGTAGCAAACTGCAATCTGTTGATCCCTCAAATTGCATTTGAAGTTTGGTCAACCATTCCATGTTCAGAGCACATGTCAGAACATCTCATCATGAATAGATTAGTCAAAATTTCAAAACTTCATCATCATCATGTAGCTTTTGGTCATCATGTTGTAATCCAAATTCTGCAGCCCTGCCAGGATGATGTAAAAAAGATTCTAGTATGATGAATATAAAGCCATGTAACACATCTAGGTAACCTAAGATTTTTTGCTAGAGAATTATCACTCTAGGGATTTTTTCTTCCTTAGTTAACTATTTGTGTGTCTCAACACTAAATAATTGGTTAATTTTTCTTCCTTAGTTAACTATTTGTGTGTCTCAACACTAAATAATTGGTTAAGTTTTTCTCTCACGTATCCGCCAAAGCTAGAGTGAGGCTCGATCGTAAAGTCTTAGGTGAGTCCTAGTGTATAGAGTCGATGTAAAATGCCATACTAGATCATGTCTAAAGTTTCATAGAATTTCGTTGTGTCTAGGGGTCAGTTTTTAATTGTCAAAGTTCCCCCGCTGAATAGGATTTTTTATGTGATATTTGATGTATAGTGTAAAAAGTGTTGTCTATAGAAGTTGTAGGGGGTGTGAGTACTCAAAAATAGACCTCAACACCTAAAATTTATATCTAGACACGCTTTGAGGGTAGAAAAATATGTATATACCCCTCTAAATTTATATTTTCTAATTTCTAGCAAAAATGGTAAATAATTACCTAAAAATTAGCCAGAAAATAAAATGAGAGAAGAAATAAAAATCCTCTCCAAGTGAAAATTACAAAAAATGAGATGGAAATTCCCAAATATTAAATCAAGTCAAAAATTTGTGGGAATTCCATTTTCCAAAAGGAATGGTCCATGATGGTTATTTTGAATGAGAGATTATCAAGGAGAAAATTGAGAAAAATATTTTTGTGGTCCGGCATCAAACCTTTGGTCAATCCAACTCATTATTCACAACAAATTGAACTACTTCCTAGAGGTTTGCATAGCTTAATCAAGGGACCAAATTATTTTGACACAGATCAAACCTTGAACTATTCGTTTCAGTTGGAGGGAAGGTCCTCTCTCCTATTTTCTATAAATTGAGCCCTTGGCTCCTCATTGTGACATTTAATCTTTAGATATTGTAATCAAGCTCTTGGCTCTGGAAGCTCTGCTATGTACTAGATTTAATGAATAATAAAGCAAGTCTTTGGGGATAAATTTTTGTGGTGTTCTTCTTCCATGACTATGGTAATATTGATTCATTGTGCTTAATTTTCTACTGGGTTTATTAATTGTTATTTCCATTTGCTATCATAGATTTATTGGTGTATAGTTATCTTGCACTAGTATTTGGATTTGGAGAAGTACTCTAGACTTGGACGTCCTAGTGGGTTTTCAGTTGAACTCCTAGAACTTCCTTTCATTGTATTATCCTATCCCATCTGGACCTAACAATATATCTTTAAGATTTTGTAGAAATCATTTTGTTAAATTAATTCTCAAGCATTAGGGGATGTTTTCAGTTGAACAAGGCAACTCTTGCGCATAGAAGTGGAAGAACCCACTTTATTTTCTTTTAAAGACTAACAAAAGAAATTTGCAGGGGTTTCTTGGCCACAGCTTGTGAAAACTATTCACTTCAATATTTATTTCTCTCTACTAATGTGCTTTACTGAATAGATCTGCAATTTTAAGAGCTTATTTTCGCTTTCTAAGGGGCGGAGGTGTCCTCACACCCTTTAGATTAGCTTTTGTAAATTTTGTAAATATATTTTATGTATATTTTCTAACCGTCTCGTATATATATTTTTTGGATCTTCTCTCTATTTTCTTGCATATCTAAACAAGGGAGTAAGGATTTACGTTAGGAAATCTCTTAAAAACATTTTCTTGTAGGTGGAAGCTTGAAGACCAAAGACAAATTAATTTTGAAGCTCAAGACTTGCCCATTGATCAAACCCCCTTTTCTCTCTTAGACAGCTAGGGTTTCTAGCATATCGAAATCTTTTGGAAGTCATCTACCATTTTTTGGAGCCCATCACTTTAGGCCACCAGCATAGGGAGCCTCCTCCTGACATCTAAAGTGAAAATCCTTGGAGGGTTTGTAAAAAAAAAAAATTCTAAAAGGATAAATCCAAGATTGATTTGGAGAAGCTTCACTTGGGGTTTTAAAAAATTTCATATCTAAATTTTTTTGAGGAGGTCGCATACCTTTTTGCCACTTTTTTCTCTTGGTTGCAAGCCTAGAGAGGTTTATCCTACCTTCTGGTGTGAAAATACTTCCTTGCTTAGACATTTTGCAGCTGAATCAAAAAAAAATTGATGGTCTTCAAGCTTAAGTTTAGAGGAGAGCTCATATTGTAAGGTTTATTTTAATTTAATAAAATATTTTGAGCCTTTCTTGTTGACTTGGGGTAGCATCGGATGTGCTCTAAGCCTCAAACTTTGCAGGGAGGCTTGGGCACATGTATTCCAAAGAACCCAGAAAGCGTTTTGGGAAATTCCACCCAGAAGTGATTTTATTAAACTAAATAATATTTTTAATGGGTTGCTAAGTCTAAACTTTGGAAAATTAAAATCTTAATGGGTATTAATCTAATCAGGGGTGAAACTTCTAGAAAAAGACATGGACCAAGCCAAAATGATCTGAGCCTTTGATTATGATTTAATCTAAGTCATTGGTTATCCAACAGGAAGATATAAGAAGGGATTTGAGGGTCATTTGAAAAATACACCAGGCAGATACTCAGTTGCCAAAGTAAAATCGATTTTCTCACTGGTCGAAGTTCGGCAAGAGAAAATCGATTCAGAGGGAGAGTTGTAGGTGGAGAGACAGAGAGGGTTCAGCATCAGTCAGGGAGGCAAGGATGAAGACACAGAGCAGTAGAAGGGACAGCGTTGGGCAGATTGACGCTAGGAGAGGCAGCGCTGGCTTGAGTGATGCAAGCATTGCGCAGGCCAGTCCAGAGGACAGAGAAAGTGACGTTGGGCAAGCCAGAGAGACACAGAGGGTGGAGGAACCGCTCTCTCAGGTCAGATACTTGTTCAAGAACGTATGTAATTTTTTTCTCAGAAAGCCTTGCTCTATACTACTGGGTGTAATTTGTACATGATGATTTTTGCTGAAGAATAATAAAACCCTCATCTGTTGCACCGGTTTTCCCGCATTGGGTTTTTCCAAGGAAAATTGTCCAAAAATAATTGTGTCATTGTGTTTGTATATGTGCCAGCATTTTACTTACATTTACTTTCTGCAATGTTTTAATTGTGAAGGTTGCAGTAGAATATGTTTCGATGTTGGCCATAAGAATAAAGTACATAACTTATTTCTGAGGTAATAAGTAGAAGAAATCATATTAATCACTACAATAGAATTTCTATTTTAGAAATTTTCATATGGTATCATAGCTACAGGGATGCAGAAGAGAGAAGTCGGAAGATCCAGTGCTGAGAAGAGAAGGGAATTCGAAATTCCTGCAATCTCCCAGAGGATCGCGCAGTTCAAACCAAGGAGTTTGGATTTCGAGGGAAAACTCTCTCTGAGTGAGCCGACAGAGAGGTAAGTCTTTTCCAATCGAAATTTATCAATGGTAGAAGGGACAGCGCAACAAAAGATTCAGCAAGGAGGATTATTTCAGGTGGGGCATAGTTTTTCCTACAGCAGTTGCTGGGATAGGTTAGCATCAAAAATTGGCACACTATGAATACTCAAAGTGTCTCAAATCTATCTACCAGATTATATGAAGAATTCGCATGCCTAGCTAATTTAGCATCAGCAGATGTTTGGCACATTGATAGCGGGGCTTCAGCTCATATGACTCAAGTACGAGAACATTTCTCGAGCTATCAAGAAGAACAGATGGACTTCCAAATAACTATGGGAAACAGAACAAAATGTACTCCAACAGGGAGAGGCACCATAGCTTTTCCGACGGAAGCAAGGACCAACATCCGAGCCACCAATATTCTGCATGTGCCAAGATTAGAAATGAATTTAATTTCAGTGTCCCAATTACAAGACAAGGGATATGATGTATACTTCATCGGGAAGAAAGTATACGTTAAGCATCCACGCTAGAAGAAGAAAAAGCAAATTGGGGTTTGAGGCAACAAGTTGTAAAGGTTGCAGCTCGAATCGCCAATGGCGCTAATAGGCAGCAACTATAATGGTGAGAAGGAGCGAAATGAATTATGATACGGGCGAATGGGACACTTACACCATGGAGCACTGAGGATGCTCAGAGAGACTATTACAGGGGTACCAGTCCTAAGTAGTGAACATGATGACTTGTGCAGAGGATGTCTGCTAGGAAAGTATGCTAAAGCAGCTTTTTCCAGAAGTAACAATAAGGCAAAGGATGTATTAGGATTAATCCACTAAGATATCTATGGTCCTATGTCCACAACGGCTCTTAGTGGTGGCAAATGCTTCGTCACTTTTATCGATGATCACTCCAGAAAAACCTGGATCTATTTCTTAAAGACAAGGGATGAGGTCTTTGATCATTTCTGAGAGTTTAAGACTCTTGTTGAAAATATGACAAGGAAAAAGATAAAGGTATTGCGTTCAGATAATGGTGGAGAAAATACAGACAAAGGTTTCACAGATTTCTGCACAAAGGAGGGCATCAAAAGAGAGTGGACAGCTCCATATAATCCGGAGCAAAATGGAGTGGTAGTACAGAAGAACCGAACTATTGTTGGGGCAGCCAAAGCTATGTTGTATGATCAAGATCTACCTAAGTATCTATGGGCAGAAGCTTGCAACACGACAGTATATATCCAGAATAGAACTCCTCGTAGAGCATTAAAGAAGAGAACACCCGCAGGAGTATTCACAGGGAAGAAGTTGGAAGTCAGTCATCTCAGGATATTCGGAAGCGTGGCTTATTGCCACATTCCAGACGAGAAGCGCAGCAAACTAGATCAGACTGCAGAGAAGGAGTATCTCGTAGAATACAGCGAGACCTCAAAGGCATATAGAATCTACATTCCAGGCAGCAAGAAGATTGTAGTAAGACAGGATGCAAAGTTCATGGAAGATAGATCTTTCAGGAAATCTCGTGAAATACCTGCAGAAGGTCAGTTAGGAGATGTTCCGTTAGTCCAAGAGCAGTAGGGGCAACAAGAAGGACAGGTAGGAGAGCATACACCTGGGTCAAGTACAATGACTAGTACCAATATTTCCTCAAAGGGAGGAAATGCAAATGCTTCTCAACAGACAGAACAACAGGATCAGAAGGAACAGTTGGTTGAGCCTCACACCACTAGTGGTAGAACGAGCAGAGAGGTGTGACAGACACTGAGGGACGTAGAGGAGTTTGTTGGAGCTCATAGAGCCGAGAAGAGGCAATGTAGACAACTAGATAGATACCAAGCATTGGTAGCTCAAGTTGGAGAACCCTCTAGCTTTCAGGAAGTTGTTCAACACCAAGTATGGGTGGATGCCATGGTGGAAGACTACAACTCCATCATGATGAATGATGTCTGGGAAGTAGTACCTAGACCAGAAAATAGATCAGTTGTAGGATCACAATGGATCTACAAGATCAAGTATGCTGCAGACGAAAGCATAGAGAAGTACAAGGCAAGGTTCGTAGCAAAGGTATGCTCAGAAAGAAGGGATAGACTATGAAGAGACCTTCGCCCCAGTTGCTCGTTACACCTCTATCAGATCTGTCATATCCCTGGCAGCGCCAATGGGATGGGAGATTCAACAGATGGATATCAAGACAACATTCTTCAACGGAGAGATAGAAGAAGACATGTATATAGAACAGCCCAAAGGCTTCAGAATTCATGAGAAGAAGTCTCATGTTTGCAGGTTAAAGAAAGCCCTATACGGGCTCAAGCAGGCACCTAGAGCATGGTATGGTCGAATTGATAGTTACTTGCAGCAGTTGGGATTTGTCAAGAGTGATGTTGATCCCAATCTCTGCTACTTATCGGTAGAGAATGAGCCACTTCTTCTGGTACTATATGTAGATGACTTGTTCCTAACTAGATCATCTAGGCTCATCTAGGACTACAAGAAGAATCTTGAAGTCAAATTCGACATGAAGGACTTGGGATTGATGCATTATTTTCTGGGGTTGCAAGTTTGGCAGAAGAATGGGGAGATCTTCGTTGGACAAGCAAGGTATGCTACAGAGATTCTGAAGAGATTCAAAATGCAGGATTGCTGACCCATGGCTACTCCCACGATCACCAACTGGAAGAAAATTGATGCATCAGAGGATAAAGAAATAGATCCCACCTTGTATAGACAACTCATTGGGTCACTTATGTATCAGGTCAACACTCTTAGTTAGTTCATGGTGGACCCAAAAAGGGTGCATTGGGCAGCAGCAAGACACATACTTAGGTATGTACGTGGAACAGTCGGATATGGGTTGAAGTACTCTAGAGAGGAGGATATCAACTTGAATGGGTTCACTGATGCAGATTGGGCAAGTAATTCAGTAGACAAAAAAAGTACCTCAAGGTATTGCCTTAGTGTTGGATCAGGGATGATATCTTGGTGCATCAGGAAGCAGAAATCGGTAGCACTGAGTTCAGCGGAAGTAGAATATATGGCAGCCAACACAGCCACGTGCAAAGCCATATGGCTCAGAAAAATTGCTTGTGAGCCTATTCAGAAAAAGGATGGAGGCGAACAAGGTTTACAACGATAATCAGAGTTGCATCAAACTCTCTGAGAATCCAATATTTCATGATCAGTCGAAACATATGGATATCCGTTGTCACTTTATCAGAGATTGTGTTCAGCGTGAGGCAGTACAGCTACAGTATGTTCCCACAGGAGAACAGGTGGCCGATATACTCACAAAGGCTCTCGAAAGAGCTAAGTTTACTCAGTTCAGAGAGCAGTTGGGTATGATTGAAAATTTGTTTCAGTAGCAACAGCAGGTTGCAGTGCAGGGACAGTTGGCAGTGGCAGTGCCAACAGCAGCACAGATGCAGCAATTCAAAGGGAGTTGTAGTACAGATGTAGCATTGGCAGTGGCAATGTCAAAGGCAACAGTACAATTGCAGCAACAGCGCAGCGATTATTGGACAGCATGTCAAATATCAGCAGCGCAGAGAGCGATGTTTCAAAGTCAGAGCAGTATGTAGTAGCAGTGTATTTGTTAAAATTGGCAACTAGGGCCAAACTCCATATGGGTCACCTTATTTATGGCAGCTGACATTTTTCTTGGATTCCTCTCTCCGAGAGGTGTAGGATTGATCTAAAGATCATCCGATTTCGACATGTATATATGGAGATATGAATTTATTTGTATTATTGACAATTTGTCAAGGTCGGCCAGCAAGCAAAACAGACATTTTTATCCCCAACTTATCCTCAACGTTGCATATAAAAGGAGGAGACCTAAACTCATTTGGACATCATCTCATCTTCACTCATCTATCTCTCCTCACTTGTTTGGGTACGCAGATCTGGGCAGCATCTCTCACACGTGCGAAGGAAGAAGGAGGACATTTCTGTTTAGGGTTGCATTGACCAGTTTGACCGAGTTGCAGGAAGACTTCTTTTGTTGCATTGACCTGGTTTGACTGCGGATTGGGTGAGGCAGCTTCTCCTTGGCAGGCCGCAGTTCTGGACAAGGATTTCAAGGCTACTTTGACCCTGCGTTGACCAACGTTGACTGTCCTAGGGCTGGCCACAAGTTTGACTACAGTTGACCAACATTTGACTAGGATTTTCGCACTGCTTTGGGTTGTTTCATCTTGTTGTTGAAGGCCGAGTTGACTGGGCTTTGATCGAGTTGATTTGAAGGTCAAATCTGACCTGCTTGACCAGCGTTGACTTTGCTGGTTAGGTTTTGTTGTTGCTGTCATAAAATATCAGATTTGCATATTTCTACTATCTCTCTCTGTCTGCTGAACTATTGAAGAATATAAGAAGAATTGATCAAGGGTTTCACTACATTGGGGTTTGTCCCTAGCTGGTGCCACATCTTGTGTCCTCTTGTCTTGGCTTGTCTTCTACTGTTTATGTTTATGTTCTATTTGCATTTAACTATCATGTTGATGTGATTGCAAAACTGGATATTGATATTGGGCTAATTAAGAAATTGAAGTAAATTGCTCTTAAGCATAGAACATACCAAAAAATTAACATGGTATCGGAGCTGAGGTGAAGACAAAGCCCAAGCAAGAGTGAAAGAGTAATCACCGCAGACAGTAGGACAAGGACAAAGGCTCAATGGGTTCCTCATCGCACTTCCCGACTGAAGACAAGCTTCGTGAAAAGTCTGATTATCATGGATGGAAGATGTCTCTTGATCTGACATTGGAAGAACAAGAAGTGTTGGACTATGTGAGGGGTAAAATCCCTGAGCCTCCTTCAAATGCACCAGCTACTACAAAGAACAAGTACAACAAGGCTGAAGTCAAAGCGAAGAAGATTATCAGAGATTCCATTGACAAGCGTCTAGTGGCCTACATCTCTGATCTAAACACCTCCAAGGAAATCTATGACAGGTTGGTCAGCATGTTCAAAGTTAGTGATGCAAATCAAATTTTATTCCTCAATAATAAATTGAAGGACATTAAGAAGGGCAAGGACGAGGATATTCAATCCTACTTCTTAAGGATCACTGGGATCAAGAATGATCTTCTATCGATTGGAGAAGTCATTCCTGACTAGGAACTTACTATCACTACCCTTGGAGGACTCCCACCCGAGTGGTATATATTTAGAACCACTATTCTCAATAATGATCGAATTCTGGGATTTGAAGAATTGATGTCGAGATGCATTCAAGAAGAAACAAGAATGGTGGAGCAAGAAATGCCTTCTAATAGAGGCAACCCCACTACTTTCTCCGCTCATGCCAAAAGGAGAAATAATGCAGGGTCTAAAGGTCATTTCAATGGAAAGCCCGGATCTAAGGGTGGAAGGAAGGGAAGGTGCTTTGTTTGCAATAAGTTTGGCCACTATGCGAGGGAGTGTCCAAATAGAAGGGACACACCACATGATGATGATCACAATCACTCCAGGGGCAACTTCAACAACCACAATCAAAGGAATGGCAGGTTCAATGGCAAAGGAAAAAGGAATGTGGGACATCATGGAAATGGTCAACCCTCCAAGAAAGCAAGGAACTCCAGGTATGAAGAATCAAATGTTGTTAACAATAAGCAAAAGGAATACTATCTTATATCAGCCCTCTCCACTACCTCTCCTCCGGACTCTTTGGGGAATTGGCTAATTGATAGTGGTGCTTCAAGGCACTTCACCGGGTACAAGGAATCTCTCTCTAATTTGATAGAGAAGGAAACAACTTGGAGATTATTCTTGGAGACGATGCCACCTATCCCGTGAAGGGAGTAGGGAATGTTACCCTTCAATTGAATCAGGGTAACACGATTCATTTACAAGAAGTTCTATATGTACCTAATCTCAAGAAGAACTTGGTGTCCATTTCAGCAATGGAAAACAAAGGATACAAGGTGGCATTCATCAATGGAAAGGTACGTGTTTGGAAAAGGAATTTTAAAGATGCTTTTACTTTTGGGTTTCAAGTTGACACTTTGTATCAAGTTGGAGGAATTCCATTGGGAGCCATGTCTTGCAACACATCTCTACAATCTGAACTATGGCACCATTGGTTTGCCCATCTTCACTATAAGGCCCTTCCCGATGTGAGACAGATGGTGACAGGTATGCCCGAATTCAAAGTAGAGCATGAAGGTATATGTCCATGATGTTCCAAAGGAAAACTTACAAGGGGGCCATTCCCCTCAAGTAATAGCAAGACCACTAATATATTGCAGTTGATCCATTGACATATCTGGTATGATGCCCGTAAAATCTTTGGGAGGATACTTATATTATCTCATTTTTACGGATGACTATTCTCGCAAGACTTCAATCTACTTCTTGAAAAGGAAGGATGAAGTGTTCACCTGGTTCCGTCACTTCAAAGCCATGATCGAAAATCAATCCGAGAAGAGAATCAAGATATTGAGAATTGATAATGGGACCGAGTATGAATCCAATGAATTCCATGACTATTGTAGAGAAGCTGGCATTAAGAGGGAGACCTCAACACCATATACTCCTGAGCAAAATGTTGTGGCTGAAAGGAAGAAGTGTACTATTATGGAAGTTGTTCGTGCCATGCTTCATGATCAAAGGCTTCCGAAGTTTCTATGGGCCGAAGCTGCAAATACCGTCGTGTATGTTCAAAACCGATGCCCTCATCAAGCATTGGACTCCAAGACTCCCGAAAAAATGTTCACTAGTAAGAAACACGATGTCTCTCATTTTATAATTTTTGGAAGTCCCATATATTTTCATGTGTCGAAAGAGAAAAGAAGCAAATTGGGTGCATCAAGGAAGAAGGGAATCTTCATGGGCTACAGTGAAAATTCTAAGGGCTATAGAATTTATGTGGCTAGTCAAAGGTCATGATGTCACCTTTGACGAAGATATGGCTCTTAGCAAGGTCGACAACCTTCCTATACCAAGGAAGGATAAAGAAGTTGACACTAGGAAACCCGGTGCAAAAAGGGACAAGACGATGCCAAATGTTGATGAACCTATGGATCCTATTGATCCTCCACCCCAAGAGCCCTCCTCCTCCAAGAGGAGACTCTCGAAGATGCCAAGAGAAATATTGCACCGAGGGGGACTTTCCGTGAGAGCAAGAAGTCAAACAGGTATCAAGGATACTTGACCGCCATGAGCACTATCATTCAAAATGAACCTTCATCATTTGAAGAAGTCGTGAAGCAACAAGTTTAGAAGGATGCTCTGAATGAAGAGTACGAGTCTATTATGAAGAATGATGTATGGGGGGATATGGTCCCCAGACCCCAGGACAAATCGGTTGTCACCTCTAAGTGGCTCTACAAAATCAAACATGGAGTTGTTGGAAGTGTAGAATAGTTCAAGGCTCGCTTTGTTGCCCAAGGCTTCTCTCAAAAGGAAGGTGTAGATTATGATGAGATATTTGCACCTGTTGCCAGATACACCACCATCCGCTCGATCACAACCCTTGTTGCCTCGCAAGGATGGAACATACATCAGATAGATGTTAAGACCGCTTTCTTCCATGGTTCGATCAAAGAGGAAGTCTATGTGCAACAACCCGAGGGGTTTGAGGTTCATGACCAGGAATCTCATGTATGTAGGTTGAAGAAGGCTCTCTATGGCTTGAAGCAAGCACCCTGAGCTTGGTATGAGAGGATTGATAGCTATTTGATGAAGCTGAGATTCCCTAGGATTGAAGCCAATCCAAACCCTTATTTTAAGGTTGAAGATGATAAACCTCTCATATTGGTACTTTATGTGGACGACCTCTTTCTGACAGGTGCAGGCCCCCTCATTCACAAATGTAAGAGGGAGTTGGCTTCTGAATTTGAGATGAAGGACCTAGGACTGATGCACTACTTCCTAGAGTTGGAGGTCTGGCAAAAGCCAGGAGAAATTTTACTATCTCGGGGAAAATATGTTGTGAAAATATTGGAAAGATTTGAGATGGTGGACTACAAGTGTGTGACTACCCCGATGGAACTGCTTCTGAGTATTATCAACTCATAGGAGCACTAATGTTCTTGGTGAACTCTCGTCCAGATATATGTTTTGCAATTAATACGTTGAGCCAATATATTGTTGAGCCTCATCACACACATTGGATTGGTGCCAAGAATCTTCTGAGAGATCTTCGGGGCACAATCACTCATGGACTGAGATACACTGCCGGAGATGTGAGGCTGCATGGTTATTCTAATGTTGATTGGGTCGGCAGTATGGTGGATCGCAAGAGCACTTTTGGGTGTTGTTTCTCTTTGGGTTCTGCTTCGATATCCTAGATGAGCAGGAAGCAGAAGTCGATTGCTTTGAGCATCGTTGAGGCCGAATATATAGCTGCGAGTATGGCCTCCTGTGAAGTTGTCTGGTTGAGGAAGCTCTTCAGTGAGTTGTTTGGACATGTGTTGGATACCACCGTGATCCTCTGCGACAACCAGAGTGGGATCCGATTATCAGAGAATCCTGTATTTCATGATCGCTCCAAGCACATCGATATCAGGTACCACTTTATCCGGGATATGGTACAACGAGGAGCAATAAGGCTCCATCACATTGGGACTGATGAGCAGGTCGCCGACATTCTAACAAAGCCCTTGGGAAAGGTCAAATTCTTGACTTTTCGAGAACGACTAGGAGTCGTGGAGAGACCCTCTTATGAGGGTCCTGTATGATATGGACATTGAGCTCTGGGAGCTCCGGGGGGCTTGGGGTACTTCTTGGAGCGATGAGCAACCATAGGGTGAGTGGTTCAGCCTTCCCCTGTGATACCCCATGGCAACATGTAGGCGGGATGAGTGGTTCAGCCTTCCCCTGCTGAGACATTCTACCCATGCAGTCTGGGACTGACGAGAAGAACCTCTCATCTAGCCAATGAGTAGGGAAATGAGGATAGGGACCATAGTACCACAGATGGACGCATCGTGTACTACTGTACTCCCTATGCTAGGATGATATTCATCTGGGATCAATTGGAAATGACTTCGGGTCAGTAAGAGTGGTATGACACACTCTCTTTTGGAACTGACTTCGGGTCAGTAAGAGTGGTATGAGACACTCTCTTTTATTTGGGACTGACTTCGAGTTAGTAGAGAATGGTATGATACATTCTCGATCACTTCTTCTTCATAGTTCAGCAGAGCAATGCAGAGCAGTGCGTTGATGGCAAAGATAGTACCGACTGGCAAAGATAGTACCGACTGGCAGATGGTCTAGCAAATGGAGTTCTCCCTTGTTGAGAGGGAGTGTTAAAATTGGCAACTAGGGCCAAAATCCATATGGGTCACCTTATTTATGGCAACTAATATTTTTCTCGGATTCCTCTCTCCGAGAGGTGTAGGATTGATCTAAAGATAATCTGATTCCGACATGTATATATGGATATATGAATTTATTTGTATTATTGACAATTTGTCTAGATCGGCCAACAAGCAAAATAGGAATTTTTACCCCCATCTTATCCTCAACATTGCATATAAAAGGAGGAGACCTAAACTCATTTGAACATCATCTCATCTTCACTCATCTATTTCTCCTCACTTGTTTGGGTATGCAGATCTGGGCAGCATCTCTCACACGTGCAAAGGAAGGAGGAGGACATTTCTGTTTAGGGTTGCATTGACTAGTTTGACCGAGCTACAGGAAGACTTCTTTCGCTGCGTTGACCTGGCTTGACTGCAGATTGGGTGGCAGCTTCTCCTTGGAAGGACACAGTTATGGACACGGATTTCAAGGCTACTTTGACCCTGTGTTGACCAACGTTGACTGTCTTATCGCTGGCCGCAAGTTTGACTGCAGTTGACCAACATTTGACTAAGATTTTCGGACTGTTTTGGGTTGTTTCATCTTGTTGTTGGAGGCCGAGTTGACTGGGCATTGACCGAGCTAATTTGGAGGTCAAATCTAACAGGTTTGACCAGCGTTGACTTTGTTGGTTAGGGTTTGTTGTTGCTGTCATAAAATATTAGATTTGTATATTTTTACTATCTCTCTCTCTGGTAAACTATTGAAGAATATAAGAAGAATTGATCAAGGGTTTCCCCACATTGGGGTTTGTCCCTGGTTGGTGCCACATCTTGTGTCCTCTTGTCTTGGCTTGTCTTGTACTTTTTATGTTTATGTTCTATCTGTATTTTACTATCATGTTGATGTGATTGCTAAACTGGATATTGATATTGGGCTAATTAAGAAATTGAAGTAAATTGCTCTTAAGCATAAGAACATACCAAAAAATTAACAGTATTGCTAGAGCACATTCCTCACTAAGAGGGAGTGTTGATTTGGGGTAGCATCGTATGTGCTCTAAGCCTCAAACTTTGCAGGGAGGCTTGGGCACATGTATTCTAAAGAACCCAGAAAGCGTTTTGGGAAATTCCACTCATAAGTGATTTTATTAAAATAATTAATATTTTTAATGGGGTTCCTAAGTCTAAACTTAAGAAAATTAAAATATTAATGGGTATTAATCTAATCAAGGGTGAAAATTCTAGAAAAAGACACGAATCAAGCCAAAACAAATTGAGCCTTTGATTATGATTTAATCTACGTCGTTGGTTATCCAACAGGAAGATATAAGAAGGGGCTTGAGGGTCATTTGGAAAATACACCAGGCAGATACTCAGTTGCCCAAGTAAAATCGATTTTCTCACTGGTCAAAGTTTGGCAAGAGAAAATCGATTCAGAGGGAGAGTTGCAGGTGGAAGAGAGACAGAGAGGGTTCAGCGTCAATCAGGGAGACAGGGACGAAGATGCATAGCAGTAGAAGGGACAACATTGCGCAGACTGACGCTAGGAGAGGCAGCGCTCGCTTGAGTGATGCAAGCATTGCGCAGGCCAGTCCAGAGGCTAGAGAAAGTGACGTTGGGCAAGCCAAAGAGACGCAGAGGGTGGAGGAACATCTCTCTCGGGTCAGATACTTGTTCAAGAACGTCTGTAATTTTCTTCTCAGAAACCCTTGTTCTATACTGCTGGGTGTAATTTGTACATGATGATTTTTATTGAAGAATAATAAAACCCTCATTTGCTGCACCGATTTTCCTGCATTGGGTTTTTTCTGGGGACAATTGTCCAAAAATAATTGTGTCATTGTGTTTATATATGTGCCAGCATTTTACTTACATTAACTTTCTACAATGTTTTAATTGTGAAGGCTGCAATAGAATATGTTTCGATGTTTGTCGTAAGAATACAGTAGATAACTTATTTCTGAGGTAATAAATAGAAGAAATAATATTAATCACTGCAATAGGATTTCTATTTTAGAAATTTTCACATTTCTCTCCCAAGGTCATGGGCAAGAGAAGGCCTCTCCTTCTTTCCTTGCGCAAATTTCTTTCATTTGGGACGGCTACGATTTTGGAGTGATATTTTGGGGAAAGGATGATTCAAATTGTTTGAGGAAATCTCATTGCAATTCATTGAAAAGGCCTTGTAATTTTCCTCATTCATTTCTTATAGCTTAAGGAGAGGTATTAGTCTTTCAAAGTTCAAATCTTATGAGCCCTCCTTAAGAATTTGAAGCCCTCTCTCTTGTCTCAAGAGGGTTTTTCTCTTCGTAAATCTAATAATAAAAGGAGATTTTTTCTTATGGGAGCTTGGGGTTATTCCCCATGGTATCCCTTCTCCTCATTTAGAAGGAGAATCTCGAGTAGTAATAGCTTATCTTTCTTGCATTACTTAGATTAGTTTACTAACCTCTTTGATCTAGATTTAATTTCTTGCCATTGGATTACTTTGATTTAGCTTGCATTTGAACAGCTCTTATATTGAATTCACTTGAAATTATTGAAGTAGTCTCTCTAATTCTTACATCTAATTCGCATTGGGGCTATTTTAACTTGTGTTACATTGCTCTCATTCGCTTCCTTCATTGGGAGGTTTTCACTTGCTTCACTAATCATTGGCATAATCTAATATCATATTTTTCTTTCAAAAGTGCTAATTGCCAAATTGATCATATAAGTGTGGTATTTTGATATATTGACAAATCTTGAGGCACCTCACTTTTGAAGCATCTTGTCCTTATTATATCTCATTGAAGCATTCTATTAACTTTTGCATCTAATTTGCATTTTAGATCTAGATTTAGTCTTGCATCTCTAAAATTTACCTTCAAGCATAAGCTTGGCAAATAGAAATTTTAGAACAACCTTCCCTTTCATTCAATTTGATAAATTTGTGTTTGGAGCAAAGGTTAAAACACGTGACCTTGCAATTCTCTTGTGGCCAAGCCCTTGTAGGAACGAAGGCATGTGGGTTGCCTTGAAGTCTAGGTGGGTATCGTTAATGATGGACTAAGCGCCTCCTCGTCCTAGCCTTCTTGCAATTCACTTCAGTCCTTACCAAGTTTTGAGAAATTGAGGGGAAGTCTCACCATAGTTTAGGCATATAATTAAAATTTACCAAGACCACTTTGTCTCACACACTCACATAACATTGTCTCATCTTGCATTTGTTCATTGTACAAGTTGAATTGTGAGCATTTCATTTTACTTGCAAGTATTACATTGTATTGCTCTTGTACTTCTCATTTCAATTACTTGCTCATTGTTCATTGATATCAATTCTATCTTATTTGAGCATTCTTCTTAAAATTACAAGTATAAGTTTCATTTACCTTGCAAATCTTTCTATTGCTCATATTTCAATATTGTGATATCGTTCCACTAACACTTGTCTTGTAGCATTGCCTATCTTGTAACTTTAAGCATCATTTTCTTATTTTGCAAGTATTGTAACTTTATTTGAGCATTATCCAAAGGCACTAGTCTCTAATAATTTATCTTACTAGATATCTTGTTAATTTCTTTGAACATATCTCATTAATATTTAAGTGCTCATAAATATTCATACTTGCTAATTAAACTTTAAATTCAAATTACATTAAATGGTGATTGCCTTGCACTTTATCTCCTAGGCCTTGTTATCCTTAACAAGTTTTTCTTTAGTATCATATTTAGGGACTACCTCCCTTAGCTTAACTAGGAGAGCTTAAATGGAGAGAGATGGCAACAGGTGACAGCCCCTTCTCTGAGCGTTGCATCTTAAAGACCACACATAGTGGGATTGAGGACGTTTCCCACATTGAGGTGTGCATCTTAGGGGACAACACAATGTATCTGTCCCAAATTAGGAGGCCACTCTAATGGATCCAAAGCCATATAAATCTGGCGTGCTCATCTAGAGAAACCAATGTGACTTGGGAGTCTCGTATAAAACCCGTCGCACCCACTAAGCCTCTAACATTATCGGACCTTGTCTCCTGTCGGCAAGACTATGCCTAATGGTACCTAGGAATAGGGGTGGGCTCTACATAGGACTCGCATGTGTCTCTGTAAGGAAAAGGAGACCCGAGACCCAATCGCATCATGAAGCATGCTTGCGGAAGACCAAAATACACCATTATAGTGCAACAACCAATCGAGATGGTGGACCTATGCCCCCTATCATGTCCTCCATCTGAAAGGGACCATCATTTGGCCCATGGTCAGGAATATCCCTGAGAAGTTGAATCTTGAATGATGGCTTTGAGATCACGAATAACCACCCATTTCCCTTCTTTTTGTGCAGTTGCAACCCAATCTCTGGATAACTTCAGTTTTGCCCACTAGGATTTAGTTTTGCCTAGATTCTTCAACATGTAATCAGAGCTAAGATGCTAAAGTCAAAGGAAAGGCAACAAAAGAGACATACAAAGACCAGTCTTCAAGAAGGGCATCAAAGCAAGAGCTTTGTCAAGATTAAAGGATTAGCCCACAATAACAGTCTACAACAGCAAAGGCTTTTGTCAAAGAATGAAGTTTTGATCACAAGTACTCAGAACTCAGGTTCATGGCAGCAGTTTCGATGCCTCTCACAGTCTTAGTCTATGTCATACCACAGGGATCTCAATATAGAATGAAGTTGTTTGTTGATGGATCTCAATACCATAAAATGATCATCATGGCAAGCAACATCAAGACTCTATGGTTCTACACAATGCTGCATACTACAAGGTTCCATAATCCACTTATGTGATAGCAAGACAATGCTACCTCAAGTTCATCAACAGGTTGTGAATCATAAGAATCAGATGTATAAGTCAAAGAAACTTGAAGACAAGAAGGCAAGCTTCATACCATTACATCAAGGATCTCATCCGGAGGAAGCATCAATGCATCTGCTTCAACCATCATCAAAGCAATCAAGGTGAAGATTTCATCTTCACATGACAAGTAAGTATCTTTTCAATTTATATATTTGGTTAAATGACTTCATGATTGCAAGGACATCTATAGGTTGGATGGGCCATCAAGATTCCTTGCATGAAGAAGGAGGATAGACATAGTCCTCTAAGTAGCTGAAGTCATTAAACATATCAATAGGTCTCCTTTGAATTTATGGAAAGGGATGCTTATGAAAGATCCCCTCACATAGCAATATTGGAGACATCAAAGTGATGTAGGTGATAAACTCATTCTCTAAAGATGCAATGAAGAAGGTCACATATTCTTCATGAAAGTAAAAGGGTATCAAGGATGTAGGATATCTTCATAAGATCCCATCTACAAGATCTAGGAAGGAAGATAATCATCATCGTTCTAACTGATAGGCAAGGTAACAAATGTCCATGAACAAGAAGGTTACCTCATTCAACAACTTGTGGTCTCTATGCTAGATAGAGAAAGACAAGTTGATGGCAGAAATATTGAAGGTTAAAAGAACTCAACCATGTGCAGAAAGGAAAGGCAAGGTTGGTCCTCAAGCAAGACAAAATAAGTATAGCTAAGATTCAATGCTATAGAAAGATTTTGGAAGCTCATATCACTGAAAGATGGAGGAAGCTGAAGAAAAGGGCCAAGGAAAGAGGGAGTAACAAATCTCTCCTATGAGTAAGATAATATCCCTCACAAAAGGGTCCTATCATAAGCTCCTAAATCTTGTGTTAAAAGATATGACAATGATAATAAGATGCATCATGGCATCATGAAAGCATTAGAAACAAGAAATTGTAACATCTTTATAAGGATCATGAAGGAAAAAAATCCATGGCAGACAACATGTAGGATATATAGCTCTTAGGAACCTCAGTGGACATTGAAGGAAAGAAAGGAGTCATCTAAGGCTCATCATACATCAAGTCAAAAAGGAAACATCTGCCAGTTGGGGATATACAAGATCCTCAAAATTCTTTGATGGAATCCTCATCGTAGGGTTCACTAATCTAGAGAGGAAGCAAGTGTTTCAACAAGAACTCCAACTTATAGAATCATGAGATGATGATATGACATGAACCAGATCACGAGATTGAAGATCTTTTCAATCAAGGAAGCTGCTGGAAGAAGCCTCGATGACCTGAAGGTGAAATAAGGTATGTATGATTGTGTTTAATATTATAATGTCATGTCATATGGTTGCAGGTAACATGGATCATTGCTTCTATCTTAAGAAGCATGATCAAGAGAAAAAGGGACTCCTCCTCTGAAAGGATGCAGGAAGGCATAAAGTCACACTAAGATGAAATCAACATAATATGTCCTCATATGAAGTATGAGGTGGTTGACTACAATTAAGAAACTCTGATTGAAAGCTCGTGGAATGGAATGAGTGAGGAAGGAAGAGATCGTGAGATATGCAACCATGTTGAAGGCAATCAACATCCAATAGACCAAGAAGCTTTGAGCAGGAAATCTCGCAGAAGGATATGAAGACTCTGATGAAAGTCCAAAAAAAAAAGGAGACCCTTGACAATGGATATCTTTGGGAGATGTGTCAACATGAATGCAGGATGTTGATGCCTACAGGAAGATGTCATGATGAAGAAGCCATATAGTAAGGTACGATTTGATTTAATGTTATGTTTTGATTTCTTGAATAATATTTGGGTGAGTGCATGCAGGGCTACTGGAACAAGAGTTGTAAGTACAAGTACAACTGGCATTCATGTGGTGGATGGAAATTCCTGAAAGAAACATGATGGGAAGGAAGAAGCTATATGACGAAGGTTCCAGATATGTATCAAGAAGGTCACTTTCCATAAAGAAAGGAATGACATGACAAACCAAGAAGGAAAGTGATCGATGGTTGATGCCCTACAAGAAAGAAGCTCAACTGAATTTTATGACATCAAGGAGAGAAGTTGATCAAGCAGCTAAAGGACCCACAAAGAAAAAGTTGTTGATATATAGAAGAGTCCCTAGATAAGAGGGAGCTCTGACAGGTCCGAGCTTGAATTAAGATCACCCCTGATTATAAAGGAGTGACATTTGTGTTTTTCCATGTCATGTGTCATGCCTAGACTAGGACTAACAGCCATAAGTCTAGATGAAGGCCATGATGGAAATGTAGACACATGGTAGACACAACATTCTTATCTTCACTTGGGAAGAAAGAATGGGAAGATTGGGTAATCATCTGGCATCCGATACTCTTTGAGGATGTGTACAGCATCCAAGACAAGAGTAGGCAAGAGGACCGATATTCTTTGAGGGCTGGGAACCCAAGATAAGAATGGTCCTAGAAGGTCATACTCGGTGAACACCCGGGCGAGTATGTACCTTGAGAGACAATGATGAAGGTGTCCATAAATCATTGGTCTCACCAGCATTGTAGCTCATGGTCTCGTGGAGAGATGGAGTTGTTAGTCAAGGCCTTGCACTATGACAATGTTGATTGATATGATGCTATCCAGATGGGATTACCAATCCGATTCTTCTTATGAGAAATTCTTCAGATTGAGAATGACCAAGTACCATTATAAATACCTCCCTAGTTAAGAGGGAGTGTTGAAGAAAGTGTAACTAGGTTCGGTATTTACAAATGTAATTTTGATCTTTGTACTTGTCAAGAAAAAGAAATATTATTTTTAAATTATGAGAATGAGTTTCTTGCTCATTTCATAGGTCTAGGAAATTCAGAGTCAAAGAGCTCTTCTTGAGCATATATGTAATGTATATAAGTCTACCTAGTGACTAGATTAGCCCTCCAAGACCAGCACAATCCTCATGAAGAAGACAGCAAGCAAAATGATAAAGAGAGCAGTCATGTCGGCCTCAAATTGAATTAAATAGACTAAAGAAAGTCATGTCGGCTCAATAAAAAGACAACACTTCACACTGTCACGTCGGCTCAAATACAGAGACATAACTACTATATATACGCAGTTAGGGTCACCACAGAAAAGCAAGATTTCGGATTCTTCTCTGAAATTCGGATGGGTGCAGTAGGTACAGGAATCTCGGATCAAGGCAGCAGAACAGTGTCTTGGATCTCTGAAACTTTGGGTAAGTACAGGACCTCAGATCCTCTCGGATGGGTACAGGAATCTGAACCTCGCATTACAGAAGGATACATCTCGGATACCCCTGCTATTTCGGGTATAATTTCAGTAAGCAGATTACAGTCTTCTCCTCCTTGGTGGTGACAGTCTAGGGTGCAAGGAAAGACCACAGTCACAATCTCGTTATAGATGTAATGACATAGACCTTAGTGCTGATCACTGTCTCGGTATGTTTGTTATGAAGAAGATGAAGATGATACACTGATCACTGTCTCGACATAATAGTAATCCCACAACAATACTCTCTCAACATACTGTACACAGTTATGATATCGACATAATGATCTTGGTGAAGACAAGGGCATGATGAAGACCTCAGTGCATCGATGAAGACATGATGATGATAACAGAGAAGAATGCAGAAATGATCTAGGTAAAGGAACAGCAATGGTGCAACAATAATGACCTCAATGATGCAGCAGTGATGACCTCAATGGTGCAGCAATGATGATGATCTCAGCAGTGTCAAAGATGAGGATTGGTGTCTTGGTCTTGGAGTGGCCTAGTAGGTCAAGGGTCAAGGTCTTGGTATTCGTCAAATGGAATCTCTATAAGAAGAATTGTGTGCGGGTTTTCCTCTCCAAGAGGGAGAGGTTTTGGCCCTGGCAGAAAGCCAAACATCTTGTGTTCTTGTCTCTTTGGTTTTTGGTAGCTATTTGATGAAATAAGAAACACACTCTAATAATGTCAAAGAGAAGATTGTGCTAAGAAGAAAATTAAAATGACTCACAAATAGTTATCAAGTTAAAAAGAATCACATCAATCCTACTTGCCCTAGATTCTTCAACCGAAGCCAAATCAATATTTATGAAGTATTTAGCACCAAGAAATTTGACAATGAATTCTTCTTTGATGCTCTCTCATTAGTGAATAGACACCATTCATTTCTTATTCTTTGTGAAGAGTACATAGCACCTGAAATTTTCATTTTTTTTGTAAAAGTCTAAAAGTTGATAGGTTTTATTTGGCAGTTTTCTTCTCGTTTTCAGAAACCTATTTCCTGGTGTTTCACCAATTCACTGTTGTTTCCTAGTATTCTATCCCAAATTTCGTAACCTTGCTAACCCCAAACATTCCAGTTTGCAGAAACGTATTTCTTGTCATCTCCCCTTTTCCATTTTCTACACTCAAGGACACATTGTTCCTAATGGATGGGTGTCACCACTGTCCAATATGCTATGCGTCATTATTTTAATTTTCGTAAGTGGAGGACAAACAATTAAACTTTAGAAGGATGATAATCCCTCCAAAAGATCCATATGATTTCTACTCAATTGAAAAGCAATGCAAGGAAATGCTCAAAAATTGTTGCTCTTGCATTTTCATTGAAAAGGTTTGAATAAAGGACAAAGTAAGACAAATATGAACCATTTGGAAGAAACTTCAACATGTCTAATGATGCAAAAACCAAATTCTTTAAAGTTCAATGAGTTTCCTAAACACGTATAAGAAACCTACTTCAAACAAACAGCACCTGACATTTAAATTTTAATTTCACTCACATAAAAAATATTCAAAATGTATAACATCTCAAAATAAGACTTACTTGGATTCTTTTCTCGCCAGTGTTGCCATCACTTCCATTATACCAGCAAAATGACTGCTCGACAGGAAGGGATACCTAGATAATATGAAAATTATTTAAGATCGCACTTATTTAATCCAAAATTAAAAGGAAGAGAATGGAAGAACATATTGCTGATTCTAGGTAACTTGGTATTAGCTAAATCTACTGAAAAATTCATTCTATCTACTTCGCACATCTTTAAACACTCTGCTTAAGATACAGATAGCTCCTTCGCATGCACTTATAACACAACAGATGATTCTCATAACCCAATCGATAGTTTTCAGCCCATATTGTAGTTGGCCTTATTGAAAGATAATATGGAACTCATGTAGTGCATATGCATATGGCTTGCGACATAAACAGAGAGAGTCTTTTAACTTTCCTTCAATAAACTATAAAAATCTCGCCTAGGTATTTGGTACTCATCGCAATCAATAGTTTTAAAAGGTATTCTAATTGATCTTCTTGGCAAGATAATATAGAACTCATTTTTGTAGATGAGCTTGAAACATAAATGAAGAGAAACCATATTTTCATTTGGTTTGAGCGCTAATAGGGTGTAATGGATCTGACTTGAAAATATATAAAATGCAAATATGCCCAATACTGCAAATAATCCCAAGAGATATACAAGAATATAAAATCAAAATGTTTCTCTTTATTAATATCAAAACCCTTGAGGTAGGGTAACACCATACAATCACTCCTTAAAGAAGGAGAGCACTCCATAAGCCATATGCTTGTCAATACAATATTCCTTGACACCTCTCAATGGGGAGTCTCTAGCCTCTATATAGGCTTCATACCTACAATACCATGGGTAATTACCATGGGTCTCTCAATACCATAAATCCATTACAATGGGCTTATCACATTATTCTCTAACTACTTGTGGTCCCTTACATAATGTGGGTTAACCACTTTATTTATTAAGTATTGCCCATTATTACATCACATTATTACATTATTCCCATGGATACCTCCCTTTGTACCCCATATGATGCGGGAGCATCTAACCACCCTTAATCAAAATTGAAATTTTGAGCTGTGAAGGGGGAAAGGGGAAACGTAGACAATCATTGTAAACCGGGGCAAATTATGTTCAAACAGAGCTAAATTGATGGAATTGATAAGTCTCTAGAAGACTTGATTAAATGTAATTATCTACCATAGAAAGATTTAGGGGTTTGATTGAGCGATTGTGGGAGAAACTCATGGATCGTAAACGATCCCTCCCTTTGTAATTTCCTATATAAGAGAGTCTGTGTTGTGTGAAATGGATATATAGGATACAATGTAGCCACAGGGGAATTTGTGACTAAGACCGTGAGGCCTTAGCCTGTAATCGAATTATATATATAATTGGAATATGTGTGTTATCTGTATTTTGTGTGTCTGTGTGTTGTTTTACCTATAATCTGGATGTATGTGATGGAAGAGCTAAATTTCGTGTGACAGGTTATTGATCGACCATCGATCACTATAAGGATCGATGGCGATCCAATGATAATACGATATCATAGAGTGAACTATTGTATGAGTAATGTGAGTGCTTTAGGCAAAGTATGGCAGAGTTAAGTCTGTGTGTAATGCGAATTCCATCAATCAGTGACTACTCAATAACCATTGGATTTGAGAAGATCAACGATGGAGGAGAGTGTTCAATCGCTACTGGAGTCGATTGATCAACATAGTGGGAACCGTCAGATCAGCTAGATTGACGGATAATAACGATGGAAGAGGAATGGCAGAGGAAACATCGTAGTCGTCTGATGGGAGGAGATCCATGGTGAAACTTGTGAGCAAGTTATCTCGGCTAGCGGACCCGAGAAAATCATCCAAAAGATTTTAAACTTCAGGGTGATCGGACCATCCGTTTAATAGCGATCGGACGCATATCACATGCAACCAAGTGCGGCTGTTAATTCCAAAAACGGACGCGATGAGGGTTTATGCAACGAGATTAAAACCTCGTTGAGTTCCGGCCATCCAGGCCGTTCGTTGCTAGATTGATCAGACAGTAATCGCACGCGAACATGTGCGTGGGTTAACGAACCTGAGTGGACCCGATAGATTTATCAAAGAGAGTTTTAAATTATTTGGGTTCCGGTCATAAATGTTCAATGGACCGTTGGGTGATTGGTCGGGTTTCATTGTGTTTCCACCAGTTATAATGCTTCCGATGTATACGTGGGCCCATAACCCACACGTCCACACACTAATTTTGTAAAGATGCAGCTTTGTTGCGTAAAAGCAGCTTAGTTGTCATCAATTTTTGGTATCAGAGCAGATGAAGATTCTGCGTGCAAAAGGAGGTATAGTCATGTTGAAGATTGGAAAGTTTGTGGTCTTATTCTTGTCGTACAGATAGCGGCAGAAGAAAGTGAGAAGATTGCAGCAACCTAGAGCCAGGAGTGTTCAATTGGTTCCAGAGGAAAGAACTAGAGAGATGCCGAAAGACTGAGCTCAGAGGAGAGAAGCTTAGTGAGGCATGTGTAGCAAGAAGAGGACTTGTTACAGCAGAGGTTTTGTTGTAGCTCACGGAAAGATCATAAAGGCAATTCCATAGAGGATGTGGGTAGAATTGTTAAGGGACGACCAGAAGCATATGACCAGGAGGTCATAAATGTTTGTACCTTGGGAGTCTGATGCAGAAGCATCTGACCACCCTTAATCAAAATTGAAATTTTGCGCTGTGAAGGGGGAAACATGAACAATCATTGTAAACAGGGGCAAATTCTGTTCAAACAGAGCTAAATTGATGGAATTGATAAGTCTCTAGAGACTTGATTAAATGTAATTATCTGCCATAGAAAGATTTGGGGTTTGATTGAGCGATTGTGGGAGAAACTCATGGATCGTAAACGATCCCTCCCTTTGTAATTTCCTATACAAGAGAGTTTGTGTTGTATGAAATGGATATATAGGATACAATGTAGCTGCAGGGGAATTTGTGACTAAGGCCATGAGGCCTTAGCCTATAATCGAATTATGTATATAATTGGAATATATGTATTATCTGTATTTTGTGTGTATGTGTGTTGTTTTACCTATAATCTGGATGTGTGCGATGGAAGAGCTAAATTTCGTGTGACAGGTTATTGATCGACCATCGATCACTATAAGGATCGATGGTGATCCAATGATAATACGATATCATAGAATGACCTATTATATGAGTAATGTGAGTGCCTTAGGCAAAGTATGGCAGAGTTAAGTCTGTGTGTAATGCGAATTCCATCAATCAGCGACTACTCAATAACTGTTGGATTTGAGAAGATCAACGATGGAGGAGAGTGTTCAATC
Source organism: Pinus tabuliformis (assembly GCA_031772625.1). NCBI lineage: Eukaryota > Viridiplantae > Streptophyta > Pinopsida > Pinales > Pinaceae > Pinus > Pinus tabuliformis. The sequence continues at coordinate 102,709,228 of CM062804.1, forward strand.
GCAACTGGAGTCGATTGATCAACACAGCGGGAACCGTTGAATCAGCTAGATCAACGGATAATAACGATGGAAGAGGAATGGCGGAGGAAACATCGTAGCCGTCCGATGGGAGGAGATCCACGGTGATCGCGTGGAAACTTGCGAGCAAGTTATCTCAGCTAGTGGACTCGAGAAAATCATCCAAAAGAGTTTAAACTTTAGGGTGATCGGACCATCCGTTTAATGGCGATCAGATGCATATCGCGTGCAAACAAGCGCGGCTGTTAATTCCAAAAACAAACGCGATGAGGGTTTATACAACAAGATTAAAACCTTGTTGAGTTCCGGCCATCCAGACCATTTGTTGGTGGATTGATCAGACGGTAATCGCGCGCGAACATGTGCATGGGTTAACGGACTTGAGCGGACCCAATAGATTTATCAAAGAGAGTTTTAATTTATTTGGGTTTCAGTCATAAACGTTCAAAGGATCATTGGGTGATTGGTCGGGTTTCATTGTGTTTCCACCAATTATAATGCTTCCGATGTATACGTGGGCCCATAAGCCACAAGTCCACACACTAATTTTGTAACGATGCAGCTTTGCTGCGTAAAAGCGACTTAGCTGTCATCACCATATTATCCCCCCTAGGTATACTACATTCCCTTTGTACCCCATATTATCCCTCCTAGGTATACTACACAGGGAGACAAGTTCAAGGTATGGATTTGCCCTGCATGCATGAGTGTGTAAGAAAGGAAACACGCTTGGTGGTCATCAACTACCAGGGTAACAATTATTGTCCCAGTATGACAATAAAATGCTAAGCAATAGCATACACGAATGGCATGAATCATCATACTTTGCTAGTTACATGTTTACAATTAAGATATTGATTAGTTTCATTAACAACTTCCACTCTTGTGAATGAACAATGTGCTCACTCCTCTACCACATGATACTGATCAGACTTGTTGATCATTTGGGAAACTTGTTGAATTCATTTGGCTCGCCCATGTGCCTTGAAAATCACCCGTACTAAAAAATGACACAATCACACTCACTCAAATCAGGTCAAAACAGGGCCAAACTAGCAAGTCTTCCAAATACTGAGTCACCCTCAATGATCAAAATCAGTTGCAACTGGTGCCATTCGCGACAGGTTTTGTTCCTAATTGTTCCATTTTATATAAAATGCAGATTACATTTGTGGTAAATAATGGCTATTGGAAAATATAACTGATATTTTAAAACTAATAGCAGATCAGAATATTTTATGAAAACATTCATAGAGAGAATAATATTGAAGTACATCAGTGACAAAATTATTTAAGTATTATATAATTGCAAACTATCTAGCATTAGTTTTCGAATTATTCGCCAATCAGAGTTATCTCGGGTGGTTGGGTAGAATGGCTGTTATCTTCCCCACCAAGAATCAAATCCCTGCTAGTGACATGATGAACAATAATCCGTTGATAATTATTGTTGTAATGGCTTTGTGCCTATGGATATTGTTGTATTGGCTTCAAGCCTTGTGAACTCAAGTGAGTATTGCGGGCTGGTCTGATGCTAGCAACCTCACTCTAGCCCTCAGAATGAGAGGGAGGTTGATTTCTTTCCTCGGATGTAAAAGAAAACAAAAATCAGATTATTTGTTTTCATGGGTTCAGTTTATACAAGATAAACTCTATTCTTTTCCAAGAGAAAAAACTGTTTTTTCATTTTTTCAACAGAAAACATTATATCCACACAAAGTGCATTGAGATACAGCCTTCAAGTTTTGCTATAACCTACATCAGGTATCCAGTTCTATTGTTGGATCTACCTGAAGCAACAAAACTGTAGCTTGTTGACTTTTAATGTAAAATATATAAGCAGGCCCTCATTGTAACATTCAATATTCCTTGTACATTTCATACTATCGTCATGTCCATTAAGACATACCTCTTCACTAACTAATCATTAATTAACTATAATTATGATTTATTATTCTTTTATCTATATTTATTCTATTTTATATAAATTATATTCATAACATTGCCACTTCCTTCAAAAGCTGTCCTCAAAGCTTTAATGCTTACAATTTTCTTCACCTTGTGTTTGTCATCTCGATATGTATAATTCGTCAATTGTCTTAGCATGTATAGCTCGTCAGTAATATTCCCTTGGAGTTGTTTTTTTTTACCAAATAATAATATTTTTTTAATTATTATTATTATTATTTTCAATAATTTAAATTGTATAACTTACATTAATTTATAAAATATATAACTTAATTGTATCACCACAAGAAGTCGGATCCGTTGGCTGATCATGGAATAAATGTCGGTTTGGTTGAATGTTGGTTGAGTGGTGCGGTGGCAGAGACGGGAGGATAACAGCGTCGTGGGAGTTTCAGCAGAGTGGTTGTTGACCAACGGAACAGGGAGAACACGTCAAGGACGGCATAGCTGTCAGTGAATGCAGAACAGAACAGGGGTGGTCATTAGTCAGTCGTTGGGCAGAGGCTTGAACGGCGGGAGCATGATGGTAGACGGGACAGCGGGAGCACACGACAGAGGGGACGGCGAGAGCCAGAGTGTATGGCACAAAGGTGACAGTGCACTCCTCAGGTTTGGTTGTGTTGTAGTACTCAACAACCCCCCATTTAGCTTTATTTTAGCTAAATAATGAATTATAGGAACCCTTTTGAACTTTTATAATAACTCTTTAGTTCTAATAAAATAAGGCAATTTTTTTATTTTTGTAAATAAAATACCCTCTCACATAAAGGTTTCTATTATCGGAACCCACATATCGGAAATCCAACCTTACAAGTATTACAATTCATGAGAACCCGAGATGCCTTTTGTTATTTAAATAATGTCTTATCGGAGGAGTTATATCGGACCACTGAAATATCGTAACATTCCTTATAGGAAAGTTACGATAAAACCATTCCCCGATAAAACTTTCCCGATATATAACATAAAGTACATGGGCCTTTCCTTTTTATTGAATATTTCAAAAGAACCGTCAGCCCCACAATATTTCCACTTGACATATTGGAAACCCCTGAATATCGTAGCTTTATAACAAGCGTCACTCAAACCCTCTAATATCTCAAACCTCCGATATCTGATATCTCTAATACTTAACACTTTTTCTATCTCAAAAGTTTCTGATATCACAATGCTCTGATGCCTCACACTCCCGATATCTGATATCTCTGATGCTCCTCCCCTTCGATATCTCAATACTTCGATATTCCCGTCTTTACTCATATCGGGACTTTTCATATTGGAGTTGGGAATGTTACTCTTCAATTGAATCAGGGTAACACCATTCATCTACAAGAAGTACTATATGTACCTGATCTAAAGAAGAACCTGGTATCTATCTCGGTGATGGAGGACAAAGTATTCAAGGCGGCATTCATCGATGGAAAGGTACGTGTGTGGAATAAAAATGTCAAAGATGCATTCACACTTGGCTTCAGGGTTGATAGCTTATATCAAGTTGGAGGAAGCCCATTGGGAGTTATGTCTTGCGACACATCACTTCAATCCGAATTATGGTACCAGAGGTTTGCTCATCTACATTATAAGGCTCTACACGATGCAAGGAAGATGGTGATAGGTATGCACGAATTTAAACTAGAACATGAAGGTGTTTGTCAGGGGTGTGCCTAAGGAAAGCATACAAGAGGACCATTCCCCTCAAGTGATAGCAAGACTACTGACATATTGCAATTGATTCATTCTGATCTATCTAGTGCAATGCCTGTGAACTCATTGGGAGGATACTTATATTATGCAACCTTTATAGATGATTTCTCTCGCAAGACTTGGATATATTTCTTGAAGAAGAAGGACGAAGTATTCTCATGGTTCCGTTCTTTCAAAGCTTTGGTCGAAAATCAAACCAGGAAGAAGATCAAAATATTGAGGACCGATAATGGAACCGAATACGAATCAAATGAGTTCAAAGATTATTGTAGAGAAGCTGGCATTAAGAGGGAGACTACTACCGCATATACTCCTGAGCAAAATGGTGTTGCTGAAAGGAAGAACCATTCTATCGTAGAAGCCACTCGTGCCATGCTTCATGATCAAAGCCTTCTGAAGTTCTTATGGACCGACGCTGCGAACACTGCCATGTATGTTCAAAATAGATGAGGGATCAAGCGTCGGACTCAAAGACTCTCGAAGAAGTTTTCACCGGTAAGAAACCTGATGTTTCTCACTTTAGAATTTTTGGTAGCCCCGTATATTTTAGAATGCTCTGGACAAATGTCTCCCACTCCTTGGAGACTGCGTTTAGAGCGGTCCTAACCAACATCTCCTTATCCGGCGTGGCCCCTATGGAAGTCAGTTGGTCCCGGATCTCCTTCAATCTCCCGAGGAAGTGATCTATTTGTTCCCCCTTCTGCATCTGGTATGACCGCAGTTGATTCTCAAGTAACATCGTCCTCTACATGGAAGTATGCTGGTACAACTTCTTCAAGGCGTCCCACATTTCCTTTGCCGTCTCCTTCTCGGCAATATGTTGGACCACATGATCCTTGACCCCTTCAAGGATGATGCATTTTGCCTTGGCCATTGCCTCTTCGTACTTCTCATTATCAGTCGGGTCAACTGGGATAACCATTGTTCTCAAAGCGAAGGCCTTGATGCGATCTCTATCTAGAATGGATAGGATCCTGGCCTTTCAGACCACAAAGTTGGACGCCCCGTCCAGCCTGTCCTGATCCCTCAGTCCATTCATGGCCATCTCTCTTCTCTTCCTGTTGACTCCTTCGAGTCTCTACTTCCCTCTGGAAGTTCTCTCTTCGACTCCCTCTAAGTCGCTACTTCCCGTCTGGAAGTTCTCCGCTAGACTCCCTCTGAGTCTCGATTTCCCTCCTGGAAATCCGCCTGCCAACCGTCGAGTCGCACCTCTCTGATCTCCTATGCACCTGCAACATTGATCTAGATTCCTTGGCCTCAGTAGCGACTCCCTTGACCTTGGTTTTTCCCTGTTAGGTATTGTTTTGCCCACAGTACCCCACCAGCTTCACTCCTACAAACTGCCCACAACTTCCTATGCCCCAGCAACTGAAGGACTGAGCCTTTAGGCTTTGCGCAATGGCAAAAATGCTCCCTCAGCCAACTACGCCAACCCTCTTGGTCTCTGCGTGAGCCTTTTTCTGCCCTCCTCAACCTCTGCATTGGCCTCTCTCTGGCCCGGACTGATGACGCAGTCCCTCTGTGTCAACCCTTCTTCTGTCGCTTTCTGCAAGGATCAACTTTTGTCACTCAGGACAGCTGATTCTACTGCAAATGCTCTGCTTCAGCTGATGCCTTCAACGCTCCTATGATCTGCAACCACACTCTGATACCATGTTGAAATTTCTAAGTCTATCCGTTAGAAATTTTATCTATATTCTTATGGTTTATTTCTCCTACTTGTTAATTACAAACAAGTTATTTAAACATATAAACATCGAAATAAACACAATACAGTCTCAACCATCTACAGATCAACAGCTGAAAGAAATAGCAAACACACAAGTGACACCGTTATTTTTGGACAACTCGTCCCCAGAAAAACCCAATGCGGGAAAACCGGTGCAGCAATTCTGAGGGTTTATTTTATTATGCAATCTATCCTTGAGTACAACTGGGTGCCAAACTGGCTCACCCGACAGAGAAAAATAACCGACAGTAATACCTCTCTATTCGGAAGCAGGTATTCAGAAAACCTGCCCCACGAAACCCTCTCCAGCACCACTGAAGCACTGCGTCAGCCCTCCTGGCCTCTGCGTCAGCCCTCTGAGGCACTACGCAACCTCTACGGCCCTCTGCGTCACTCCTGTTGCCCTTTGCATGGATGACGCAGGCCCTCTGGCCTTTGCGTTGTCCTAGCTAGCCTTTGCATGGCCTGCTCTAGCTTCTGTGTCTGCCTCTCTGCCTCTGTGTTGGTCTCTCGGCACTATCCCTGCCTCTCTGCCCAGTACTCACTGCCCCTCGCTGCAAACTGGTCACTAATTCGACTTTACTTAGCAAACCCCGCTCTAGTAAATCGAATGACTAATCACTCTAGTGTGTTCTCCAATTGACCCTCAAGCCTCCTCTTATACTTTTCATATTGGTCCTTCAACGACCGAGATTACATCTCTAATCAACGACTAAGATTAGATTTGGCTTGATCCATTTTTTTTTAGAACTTTCTAACCCAGTGTTATATTAATACCCATTAACATTTTATTTTTCCTAAGTTTAGACTTAGGAACTCCATTAAAAATATTAATTATTTTAATATTTCCTTAACCAGGTAGAATCTGTCCAAACCATTTCTAAGTCTTGGAGATCTCATGTGCTTTAGCCTCTCCACCAACTTTTATGGCTAGAGCACATCTGATGCTACCCCAAATCAACATGACCATGTTAGGGCTGGCTGCAAAGTTGACTTTTGTTGACGAGTTTTGACTGGACTTTTTTGGACTGTTTTTGGGCTAATTAGACTTGTTGTTGGAGGACGAAGTTGACTGGGTTTGTTCGACCTGAATTGAGGAAGAAATCTTCCTTGTTGACCAGCGTCGACTTTTTGGTTAGGGCTTACTGTTTCTGTTGTTTGACTGATCAGATTTTCACTGTAATTGGACAAGTGAATATTATACATTGTACTCTCTCTCTGCTGAACTTTTGAAGAATTATAAGAAGAATTGATCAAGGGTTTCTCCACATTTGGGTTTGTCTATCGCTGGTGCCAGATCTTATGTCCTCTTGTCTTGGATTGTCTTCTACTGTGATTGTTTATGTTCTATCTGCATTTTACTATCATGTTGATTTTATTGCTATATTGGATATTGATGTTGGGCTAATAAAGAAATTGAAGTAAAATTGCTCTAAGGATAGAACATACCATTGTTATCCTAAAATTAACATGGTATCAAAGTTGAGGTGAAGACAAAGCCCAAGCAAGAGTGAGAAGAGCAATCACCAAGAGGGGCAATCACTAATCAAAGACAAGATTCAATGGCTTCCACATCCTACTTCAAGTCTAATGATAAGATTCATGATAAGTATGGCTATCATGCATGGAAGATGTCTCTTGATTTGACATTAGAAGAGCAAGATGTGATGGATTATGTGCAGGGAAAGATTTCAGAACCTCCTTCTAATGCACTGGTTGCTGCTAAGACCAAATACAAGAAGGGTGAAGTCAAAGCCAAGAAGATCATCAAGGATTCTATTCGTAAGCATTTAGTTACTTACATTTCCAATTTGAACACTTCAAAGGAGATATATGACACGTTGGTTGGCATGTTCAAATCTAGCAATGCAAATCAAATTCTTTTCCTTGAGAACATACTCAAGGATATAAACAGAGGAAGAAATGAAGATATTCAATCCTACTTCATGAGGATTACTGAGATAAAAAATGATCTTCTTTCTATTGGAAAAGTTATTGCTGATAGGGAGCTTACCCTCATTTCCCTTGGAGGACTCCCTCATGAATGGCACGTGTTCAACACTACTATTCTTAAAAACGACAGCATTCCAAGTTTTGAAGAATTGTTGACTAGGTGCTCTCAAGAAGAAACAAGGATGATGGAACAAGATATGCCTTCAAATAGGAATTATCCCACTACATTCTCCGCTCATGCTAAAAAGAAGAACAATGCAGGTTCAAAGAAGCAATGTCAAGGAAGGCTGGGTTTCAAAAATGGAAGGAAGGAAAGATGCTTCATTTGCAACATGTTTGGTCACTATGCTAGGGAGTGTCCTAATAGAAGGGATACACCTCATGATGATGACAACCACAACAACAACAATTTCAAGGGCAACAACAATCAAAGGAATCGCAGATTCAACAACCAAGGTAAAAGGAATGCTCACGCTTCTCATCAAGCAAATGGTCGCCCTTCCAAGAGATCAAGAAACACCAAGTATGATGAATCTAATGTTGTTGATAACAAGCAAAAAGAATTATGTCTTATATCTGCCCTTTCTACTGCATCTCCTCCGGACACTTTGGGAAATTGGTTGATTGATAGTGGTGCCTCAACGCACTTCACCGAGTATAAGGAAGCCCTTTCAAATATGATTGAAAGGGATACAAATTTAGAAATCATCCTTGGAGACAATGCCACCAATCCCATGAAGGGAGTTGGGAATGTTACTCTTCAATTGAATAAAGGTAACACCATTCACCTACAAGAAGTATTATATGTACCCGATCTAAAGAAGAACCTGGTATCTATCTCAATGATGGAGGACAAAGGATTCAAGGTGGCATTCATCGATGGAAAGGTACTTGTGTGGAATAAAAATTTCAAAGTGCATTCACACTTGGCTTTAGGGTTGATAGCCTATATCAAGATGGAGGAAGCCCATTGGGAGCTATGCCTTGCAACACATCACTTCAATCCGAATTATGGTACTGGAGGTTTGCTCATCTACATTATAAGGCTCTACCCGATGCAAGGAAGATGGTGACAGGTATGCCCGAATTTAAAGTAGAACATGAAGGTGTTTTTTAGGGGTGTGCTGAAGGAAAGCATACAAGGGGACCATTCCCCTCAAGTGATAGCAAGACTACTGACATATTGCAATTGATTCATTCTGATCTATCTGGTGCAATGCCCGTGAACTCATTGGGAGGATACTTATATTATGCAACCTTTATAGATGATTTCTCCCACAAGACTTGGATATATTTCTTGAAAAAGAAGGACAAAGTATTCTCATGGTTCTATTCTTTCAAAACTTTGGTCGAAAATCAAACCAGGAAGAAGATCAAAATATTGAGGACTGATAATGGAACTGAATACGAATCAAATGAGTTCAAAGATTATTGTAGAGAAGTTGGCATTAAGAGGGAGACTACTACCGCATATACTCTTGAGCAAAATTGTGTTACTAAAAGGAAGATTCGTTCTATCGTAGAAGCCACTTGTGCCATGCTTCATGATCAAAGCCTTCTGAAGTTCTTATGGGCCGACGCTGCAAATACCGACGTGTATGTTCAAAATAGATGCCTTCATCAAGTGTTGGACTCCAAGACTCCCAAAGAAGTTTTCACCAGTAAGAAACCTGTTGTTTCTCACTTTAGAATTTTTGGTAGCCCCGTATATTTTCATGTGTCGAAAGAAGAGAGAAGCAACTTGGATGCTTCTAGGAAGAAAGGAACATTTGTGAGCTACAGTGAAACTTCTAAGGCATATAGAATCTATGTGGCTAGTCAAAGAGAAGTGGAGATAACTCATGATGTCACTTTCGATGAGGATATTGCCCTTGGGAAGATTAGTAACCTTCCTCTTCCAAGGAAGGACAAAGAAGCAGATTCCAGAAAGAAGGGAGAACCGTAGGATGAGCAGATGACCGATGTTGAAGAACCAATGGATCCCATTGATCCACCCCCTCATGAGCCCTCCTCCTCGAAAAGGAGACCCTCAAGGCTTAAGGAGACTCTCGAAGATGCCAAGAGACATGTTGCACTTGGGGTGACATTTCGTGAAAGCAAGAAGCCGAATAGGTACCAAGGGTACTTAACTGCTATGAGCACCATTGTTCAATCTAAGCCTTGCACATTCGAAGAAGCTGCCAAACACTAGGTTTGGAAGGATGTAATGAACGAAGAGTATGAGTTGATTATGAAGAATGATGTCTGGGATGTGGTTCCTAGACCCAAGGACAAATCCGTTGTCACCTCGAAATGGCTCTACAAGATCAAGCATGGAGCTAATGGAAGTGCTGAAAAGTTCAAGGCCAGATTCATTGCTCGAGGCTTCTCTCAAAAGGAAGGTGTAGATTATGATGAGATATTTGCACTTGTTGCCCGCTACACCACCATCCGTTCAATTATAGCCCTTGCTGCCTCACAAGGATGGAATCTTCATCAGATGGATGTCAAGACTGCCTTCTTGCATGGCTCACTTAAGGAGGAAGTCTATGTAGAAATACTTGAGGGGTTCAAAGTTCAAGATCATCAGACACATGTATGCAGGTTGAAGAAAGCCCTCTATGGGTTGAAGCAAGAACCCTGGGCTTGGTATGAAAGGATCGATAGCTATCTAATGAGGTTGGGATTTACAACAAGTGAAGTTGATCCGAACCTTTACTTTAAGGTTGAGAATGATAAACCTCTCATCTTGGTACTCTATGTAGATGATCTCTTTCTGACAGGTGCAGACCCTCTTATTCGTCAATGTAAGAGGGAGTTGGCTTCCGAATTCGAGATGAAGGACGTAGAGCTGATGCACTACTTCCTAGGGTTGTAGGTCTGGCAAAAGCCAGGCGATATTTTCCTTTCTCAAGGAAAATATATTGTGAAGATTCTTGAAAGATTTGGGATGGTGAACTGCAAGTTCGTGACTACTCCGATGGAACTTAACTTCAGGAAGTTATGCGGAAGTGTTGTTGGGCCCGATTTGGAAAATCCTTCTGAGTATCGTCAAGTTGTCAACTCGTGGGGGCCCTAATGTTGTTGGTGAACTCTCGTCCGGACATATGTTTTGTAGTGAATACATTGAGCCAGTTTATGGTCGAGCCTCATCACATAGATTGGATTACTACCAAGAATCTCTTGAGATATCTTCGGGGCACAATCACTTATGCACTGAGATACACTGCTGAGAATGTGAGGCTCCGTGGTTACTCTGATGCAAACGGGGTTGGCAGTATGGTGGATCGTAAAAGCACATCTGGATGTTGCTTCTCTCTAGGTTCTGCTTCGATATCATGGATGAATCCCCTCTCTCTGCTGAACTTTTGAAGAATTATAAGAAGAATTGATCAAGGGTTTCCCCACTTTGGGGTTTGTCATATCCAGTGTTGTGAAAATCGCGATTTTTTCCTTCTACCGATCAAATCGCCATTTTTATACGGAAAAATCGCCGGTATTTTTTTTGCCGATTTTTACTGAAAAAAATCGCGATTTTATGAAAAAATCGCGATAAAAACGAAAAAATCGCGATAAAAACTTAAAAAATCGTTGGGGGTCGCGACAGCATAGTTTTATAACGTTTTTTTGGGTTTTTTCATGCAATTTTTTTTTAAAGAAACAAATAATTTTTGAGTGGGGCAGCTTAATGATCAAGTCTAGGCCCTAGTATGGATATGCTATTCATGGTAATGTTAAATTCTTAAAGTAAAAGTGACATTCTCCTTAATCTTCATTTTCATCCTTTTACTTAAATTTTTAACATTACCATGAAATGACTCAGGATGTTTGAGAGTGGTTCCAGCCTCATTGGATTTCATATGGAGAAAGTAGAATTTTAGATTTCATTTAAAATCCAGCAGACTTATCAGTTTTTCAGGATTTCAGGATTGGGAGATTGTAATGTTTCCAGGTGACACCACCTGCCTGGGCTACCCCTGCCACCAGTAGAGGACGTGGTCTACCTCCTATAGCTCCTACTTCTAGTTCTTCAGCTTCTAGAGCACATCAAACTCCACTGCCATCTCCACCAGCACAGGCACCAACATCTACATCTAGAGGGAAAGGGAAAGCTGTGGCATTTTCTCGCAAGAGGGGCAGAGGAAATCAATAGGATTAGATTTTCATTTTATTGTATATGACATTATGACATGATGAGATACATTATCATATTTTTTGTTGATATTTTGAGGCTGAGTTGGGACTCAGGAGTCAGGACTTACTATTCAGGACATGATTCAATGTTATGTGTGATTTTAGCGCTAGAAATGATATTAAACATCTTATATATTAGTTTTTTTATCATATTTATGTGTCAATGTATTTATTTTATGTTGTAGATGGTTTAGATATTAAAAAAATTGAAAAAAAATGAATATTTTTGTACCAAACGATTTTTTCCCGATTTTTTCTGATTTTTTCCCGATTTTTCCGATTTTTTCCGATTTGTTCCCCGCGCCGATTTAATCCCGATCGCGATTTTCACAACATTGGTCATATCTTGTGTCCTCTTGTCTTGGATTGTCTTCTACTGTGATTGTTTATGTTCTATCTGCATTTTACTAACATGTTGATGTGATTGCTAAACTGGATATTGATATTGGGCTAATAAAGAAATTGAAGTAAAATTGCTCTAAGCATAGAACATATCATTGTTATCCTAAAATTAACACTTCTTGACCTAGGACAAACCGTAGAAGCACTCAATGGGTGCTTGACCTATAAAATAAAATACCTTGAGCATGAACCCATGCTCCAAAAACAATAATAATATTTTTTTGTCTTCCCAAGTGAAGACAAGAATGGCGTGCCTATCTCTCTCTCAACTAGGGAGGAGATATCAACTAAGCCAAGCTTGTCTCTAAAGTACACATGCTTCTTATTAGGAAGATATTTTGTCAATATGTCAACTACCTGCTCATCAGTGGAGATATATTGTAGCAGCAATACACCATTTTGTACTAGATTTCGAATATTGTGATACTTGCTGTTTATTACCTTTGTCTTTCCATGAAATACTGGGTCCATATACAAACGTATACAACTGGTGTGATCACAATGTATCACTGTAGGGTCCATCGATCCTTCGAATAGGTCAGATAGCAGCGTCCTCACCTAGACCACTTATCTACGTACTTCACAAGCGACAACATACTCAGCCTTAGCACTACTCAAAGCAACTGTGTCTTCCTTTCTGCTCATCCATGAGATCATAGAGGATACCAAACTGAAACATCCTCTCGTAGTGCTTCTTCCATCCTGCTCACTGCCTCCCCAGTCGGAATCTGTATATCCAACCAAGTGGACATCATTCTTCCTATCATATTTTAGGCAGTAGTGGATAGTTCCTCGTAGATATCTCAGTATATGTTTTGCTGCTATCCAATGATCATGCTTTGGCTCCACTTGGAATTGACTAAGAATGTTTCCTGCAAAACATATTTCAGGTTGAGTATTCACCAAGTACATCAGTGAGCCAACCAGTTGTCTATACTTGGTAGGATCCACAGGGCTTGATTCAGAACTCCTTAGTCTTTTCAAGTTTGTGATCAATGGAGTGGTCATAGGTTTGCAATCCATCATGTCAAACCTCTTCAACATCTTGACCCAAATAAACCTCATCAGGTTCTTGCCAGACTTCTAGTCCCAAATAGTAATGCACTAGCCCTAGATCCTTCATGTCAAATTTTGCTGCTAGTTGCTTCTTACATTCTTCAATTCGATCTTCTATACCTGTCAAGAGAAGATTATCTACATATAGAAGAATGATTAGAGGTTCTCCATCTACAACCTTGATAAAAAGGTTCAGATTAGCAAAACTTTTTGTGAAGCCTATTCTTTGAAGATATGCATCCATTCTAGCATACCATGCCCTTGGTGCTTGCTTGAGGCCATATAATGCTTTCTTCAATCTGCAAACATATGCCTTTTGTCTTTAACTTCAAATCCCAAGGGTTGCTCTATACAAACTTCCTCTATTGGTCAAAGTTGTCATTGATGTCAATATGGCATTGTTGGAGATGGCAAATATTCTTGTGATGCATGAATTATCCTTTTCTGATGTTGCCCTAAACATCATGCAAACCCTACGAGAAAACCCTAACCATGAAGATGATGCATATTCAAGTCACATGATGCATATGCCAAATTTCCTAGCTACATGATAAAACCAGCGTTCCACGAGGCCTTGTCCCCCCACCTGGGGGTTGAGTTTCCTAGCTCCCTCACGCTCCAAGGACTTGGGGATGAGAGGGGGTCGTTTCCCCACACTCCCAAAAGACAGGATACACGAGGAAACTTGAAAGGGGTCGTTTCCTCCATTTTTAGAGTCGTTTCCTAAGCGAAAGGGGTCTTAAGGGGTCTTGAAGGGTCATTTCCCTAGAAAAAATTCGCAAATTTTTTTTATGAAACAAAAAAATCGTAATTTTTAATATTTGTTGACCGACTGGGAAGGGTTTACGTTATGTTCATTTCACATTTCATTTTTTGTTTGCTCCTTCGTTGAACTGAACATTGTCGCCATAACCAAGCAGCGTTTTGTCTGCTCCTTTGTTGAACGAAACGCTGCTGCCATCACCAAGCAGCCTTATGTCTACTCCTTTGTTGAACGGATTACCTTGAGCAATTATGCTCATTTATCTTTTGATATGTTCTTTGTTGATTTGGGGTAGCATCGGATGTGCTCTAGCCACGAAATTTGGTGGAGAGGTTGGAGCACATGAGATCTCCAATACCCAGAAAGGGTTTGGGCAGATTCTAAACAGATCAGGAGGATATTAAAATAATTAATTTTTTTAATGTAAAATATTAAAGTGTATTAATATTAATCTGTGTTAGAGTGGTCCAAAAGACATGGATCAAGCCAGATCTAATCTTAGCCGTTGATTAGGGACTTAATCTCGGTTGTTGATAACCAACTTGGGATCTATGCCAAGTATATCCTTGTAATTCCAAGTCAATATGTCTTGAAGCTCCTTGAGAAGCTCGCTATACTCAGTGACTTTATCAGAAGTAAGATCCTACACCTCTCGATGAGAGGAATCTAGGCAAAATATCAAAAGCCATAAATAAGGTGATCCACATGGAGTTTGGCCCTAGTTGCCAATTTTAACACCTTTTCTTATCTAGATGTGTTTATACTAGATGCTAATAACATTTCTTTTTATATTTTCCTTGTTTAGGAAAAGCTTGTTGATATGCTCAAGGGCTATGGAGAAGATCTCACAAGACAAAGCACTGGAATTAATATCCTATAAGGTTTGTCTAGAAAACAACTCAAAGATATGTTTTAAATCATAAGTTGTGTTATCTTCGAGATAAAGCTACATTCATTCATCCTAAATGAATCTGCTTTACATTACTTACAAGTGTTATGTCTAAGACCTTTGAATCTTAAAGATTCTTGTTCGGGTGATTAATCTTTAGATTGAATCTACCCTCATTAAAATCATTATGTTTGTGGAACCCTAAAAGGTTCTTTGTAAAACCCTAACCTAAGGGTATGTCAATGCTAATGTGAAAAACCCTAGTCTACTTAGGGTTACTGATGAAATCTAGAAAATACTATTATTTTGATGTTTGGGGTTTTGATGGTAATGCCATGTTTGGAGTTTTAGTATTATTATGGAAACCCTAGTCCTTTAGGGTTGGATGGTAATGTGTTCCTAGACCTTGAGGTCTTGGTAAATTAGGGTTTATGAGTAAAACCCTTATGTATCAAGAGTAAGCTCCTAGGAATGAAACCCTAGGTGTATGTTTGTCTGTCTGATCAAAACCCTAGCCTAATCAAGATCGTTATATGTCTGACTTTAAATGTATTGATATTTTTGTCTTGGATTTACCTAATGGATATTGTTGTGATATGCTTATGCATGATTATGAAATCCTAGATATGTGTGTCTAGGGTTAGTAACTATGCCCAAGTAGAAGTTTGATATTCTAGGACATGATGTGATGATATTGTTTCAAATGTGATGATAAAATCTAGAGTTTACAAAAAGGTTGGTCATATTGGTGAAACCTTAGATTGTGTTGTGATTGGTTTTGATTGTTGAAGCTTAGTGTCTTGACGATGAAATCTAGGGATTATGACTAAACCCTAGCAAGAAGTTGAAGTATAAAAGTATGTGTCTCTTGTTGATTATGAACCTAACTAAGTTTAGGTATTTGATGTCTAAAGTCCAATGCTTCCATTATTATAAGATTCTGATATAGTTAAGTTCATGCTTCTATATATGTCGCTGGTTGCACTTGCTATCTAAGTTGTGTAGGTACATAATCTTCAAGATGTTGAATATATTCATAAGTAAAGTTGATTTGATTGATAAGCATGATGAAAGAAGTTATATGAAAGATGATGATCAAGATGACTTTGAAGGAATGAGGCCCTAAAAGATTCTCCGATGTCATAGAAAGTAATTGATCTCCCTAATTTTAGAAGGAGCCTGGATAAAGGAAAGAGTATAACTCCCAAAGTTGAGAGGGAGGGTGTATTATAGTCATGATGGATAACTTGAATAAGAAATTGGAGAATGCATATTGAGGTGCTACTAAAAGAAGGAAAGAAAGATTTGGTTGTAGAATATGTTGTTGCATGTGAAGTAGGAATGGAAGTTGTATGATTGTGGAAACTTTTGTCAAGATTTGGGAAGCCTCTAAGTCCTACTGTGATCAAATGTGAAGCAGCATCAAGATGATTGAAAACCCCGAAGGTTTGTGTTTACTCCTGAGTATTTCAAAGGTTGTTACCAATTGGGGTTGTGACTGTTCAAGTAAATCATTCGAAGTTTTTGAAAAGCACGCTTGAGGTTATCAATCTATTTGATCAAGAGAGATTTTATGTGTTGAAGCATCGTGTGTGTAAAATGTTTGGGAGGACATCTGGTCAGCATATGTGTTGATGTCTAGTTCCCGAAGTAGTAGGGAGGGTGGCGTTGGTCATAGAGTTTTGACCTTGCATTACGCACCTAGTTCCCTGGGTTGATGTTTAGCAAGTAAGCCTCATGGTACCTAGAGAGGCTGAAAGCTTTAGTCCATCTTAGTCCCACGCAGATAGATTGCATTGGTCAGGAATCTAGTTCGTGGCACTGTAAGTGCCAAAACTCTTTGTGGTTCATGTGTTTTAAGATCTTCCATGTACTTGTATATGTATGAATACCCCCCTACTTAAGAGGGAGTGTTGAAGAATGAAACTAGGTTCGGTCTTCATAAATTGTATTTGAGTCATAATGAAATGTATTTATCAAAAGAAAGAAAATTATTTTTTATTATTATTGTTATGACTTATTAAAGCATGGGTTTCATGCTTGGGTCATCATGTTTTAGGTCAAAGTCCCCATTGAGGACTTCTAGGTTTTGTCTTGAGTCATTAGGGTCATTGTCCATTTAAAAAGACAATTCTTAGGCTTTTGAATCATGTAAGAAGAATTAATATCAAGTAAAATGAGTCATTTGTCACCTCCACACCAAGTTGGCCCTTACCTAATCAAGTCGGCCTACACGAGGGTAATTCGACCTCCAGAAAAGGGTATATATACAAGCAGTTCGATTCATTTGGCGGAAACTCATTCACAAATTTGATATCCAAGAAGAGGAAGCAGAAAAAGTATGAAGTTGCAGAAGGAGATTTGCTGGAAGAAGGGAGATCGAAGTTTCTGGGTTGTCTCTCTCTCACTCGTGTGGATTTGTTGGGCTATTTGTTGGAAGGTCCAAGATTCTGCTAGATCGAAGTTTCTGTTGGGTCAAAGTTTTCGTTAGGCTACTACTGGGTCGAAGTTTTTGTTGGGCTACTACTGGGTCGAATTTTTTGCTAAGCTACTGTTGGGTCGAAGTTTTTGTTGGGCTACTACTAGGTCGAAGTTTCGCTGGGCTACTACTGGGTCAAAGTTCTGTTGTTGCAGCTAGGTCAAAGTTGTTGCTAGAAGGTTATCATCTGCAGAAGAAGGGAAGGGCTGACTTGGTGGTCGGAGGAAGTCTATGTCTAGGTCAAGGAGTCTTGGATCATCTTGTGAAATTATTAAGGAAGAGTTGTTGATTGGGTTTTCCCCTAGATAGGGGTTTTGCCCTAGGCTATCCACCTACATCTGGTGTCTATTATTATTTTGGTAATTGCTTGATGAACTAAAGTAAAAGAAGAACATAAGAAAGTTAATAAGATCATAAGAGTACCACAAGTAATTATCAACATAAAGAAAATCTTTCTGCCTTTCTGATTTTCTAACATAAAGTTTGTATACTCAGAGGAATGTTCTGATACCAATGTAATGAACAAAGTTCATCTACTTAGAGGAATGTTCTGATGCCAATGTAACGAACAAGGTTCGTTATAGCAGGTTAAACACTCCAAAAGACTTCGAATATGTAGATCTCCATTGAAGATACAAGAATATATATTAAAATGTATGAAATGAGAATGATGTTACAAATGAGAGTGAGGGCATGCTTATATACCCTAGGCAGGTGTCCCTTATGAATGGTCATGTCCTTATGATACTAATTAATCATTATTTATGATGTGTTATTATTATTTATATTTACATTATTTATATCTACATTTTATTCATAACAATAACATTTCCAAATAGATTAATTTTACATTATTCAAACAATCATAAATAACTCATAGTGGCTTCACATTTGAATAATTGTCCCATTTCCCTTGAGACATTATTAGCAGAAACTTCGATGATTTTGTCATACCATATAATGGAAAGTTATTGACTGAATGATGGTGCTCATCAATCATGAGAGCTCTTGAGTTACTTCAGTCTAGCGATGTTGGCACTAGCTCCTTGAGGGCTTCTTGTAGGTGTCCTCATAGTCATGCATGAGACTCAAGATTAGAATGGGGATATTGTCTATTTTGATTTTCTAATTATGTTATGACACTATAAGTTATGTATTTGATTGCTTATTAATAATTGTTGAACTTGGTACTATTTGTGAATTTGATAATGGAATCATCTTTCAATTTACTGTTTTGTAGACAAATAGCGAGCGTCAAATGTTGTATTATTGTATTTTATAAGATTATCTTATGAATTTGTACATAAATTGTGGTTTTATAACTTGTATGGATTGGAAATGTCATTAGTGTCTCTTTTGTACACAGAATTTACAATATTTTTAGTTTCTTGGGGCATTTGCCATGTCTTTTCCAAGTCCTTTCCAAGACGCCAAGTCTTTGCCGAGTCCGAGTGTGACAACTTTGATATATAGATAGATTGATAGATACAGTTTAAAAATATTATATTACAGAGATAAAATATATACATAAATATGTAAATCTTTTGAACATTTCAAGAATAGAACTACATCAATTACACATCAAGACACCTATATTGACATGCCGAGACACATGTTTAAACATTTTTGTGAATTTTTTTTAATTTGTTTGGCCCCCAAGTGTCTAACATGTTGGGACAGATCATGACCAAATGTCAAACACATATAGAATATGTGTCCCAAACATGTCCGACTCTCAAGCATCACACATCCATGTGTCCGACACATGACACATAGGGCCAATGACTAATGCAGCACAGTATCGAAAATGCTTACCATAACTGTAGGCTCACAGTTTAGACTCGTGATCTAAAGAAAGATGAAAGAATTGGTCCACAACTAACCGAATTAACCTATTGTGGCCAACCTGTAATTCAGCTATATACATACTAGGTGAAACAGAAATTTTTGAATACTTACTTCATGTTCATGATATCTAATCTGCTTCAACAACCCGGAAGAATTGGAGAACACCATCCGCATCTCAGTTGAATCAAGAATTATATCTCCATTGAAATCTTGTGGCCTCTTTGACGTCCCTGGACATTCTACCAAAGTCAAACATCCATGGATTGTGTGGAGGCGTAGTCCTATTTTCAATTTGTAAATGCCATCCTACTGATAAGATTCCGGAAGCAAAGAACACATTAAAAAATCCTAAAGTATATTTGCACTGAAATCAATTAATTTCTTACAAGAAGTTTCACTTTTTGTAGCTTTTATGAAATAGACAGTATAACCAAGAGCAGGAACTGAAACTTCAAAATATAGATTGAACAATGATCCAGCTTGAACTGAAGTTTCTGTAAATGATGCTGCATAGTAATCACGAACTCTTCGGGATGCAGGATCGATTGGGACAAATTGCACCTCTACTTTCCCTCCATCTGAATCCAGAACTTCCAAAGCTGAACTTGATACCTGCTCCAACCAGTAGAAGTTAAATAATACGCTATAAATGTTGTGAATAACAGCCTTCTTTGGATAATTGTGCATAATTGTTAAACAACAAGCCATTGCCATGAGAAGTTTGATGTCAAGAAAGCAAACATTACAATATTTGAACATTTTTATAGCACTTTGAGCTCTATATACTTCACTTTAGAAAACTTAGGCAAGCCCCTTGTGTAATTCATCATCATTATGACTGTCTCTCTGCTGGCTTTTCTTCACCTTCTAGAGTTTAGATTTTTAATTTAAACCACTTGTCTGTTTTATGTCATTTCATGTTGCTATTTTTTATTCATTTTTATCTCCTTTTAGGGTGTGCTTCTTGCACCCCTCACCTTTTATTTGGCCATGAACGCTTGCTGTATTTTCTCGTACCTTTGACTTATTTTGGTCTTTCAAAGACATTAATATAAATTTCATTTCATTTCATTTCGTTATAAAAGTTAATGATAAAACGCAATTTCTTTGAAAGAATACCAAAGCTCAACTCAATAAACATGATATCACAGTCTTGGTCTTCCAACCATCAAACTCAATGCAGAGGCCAAATCAACCAAGGAGATTCTGAAATCTCCATTCTCCTGAATGAATGATCCTCTAGCTTTGACTACATGTACCTACTTGCTCTAAAGAAGTTGCACAACCCTACACTTACGGATAAGATGTCATAGTTCAGCGGTTTATTTGGGATTTCCAGTGCCTCGAAACCTCTACTAATCTCCACATAGCTCATAAGATCCATCAATTGGCTTTGTGAGTCATCAATAAGTGTCCCTAACCAAGATCACAAGGCTCAGGAAAAAGGCCAAGAAATTCAATCAACCATCAAACTCATCACAGATAAAAAATCAACCCAAGAGATTCTGAAATCTCCATTCACCTTAATGAATGATCCTCTAGTTTTCGTTATATGTACCAACTTACTCTAAAGAAGATGCACAACCCTACACTTACGGATAAGATAACATAGTTCAGTGGCTTATTTGGGCTTTCGAGTACCCTGGTAACTATACTGATCTCCACATAGCTCGTAAGATCAATTACTAGGCTTTGAGAAGACATCAATAAGTGTCCATAACCAAGATCACAAGGTTCAAGAAAAGGCCAAGAAATTCAATCAACCCAAAAAAATGAACAATTAAATTTTTATATCAGGGAACCGTAATAGGAGGATAAACTTGGATGAAACTGAAAATCAAATATAAAACATCCCCTATAAGAATGCATGAAACAGTGGTTTGTATCCTTTAATTGTCTAACCAAGCAAAGGTAACATTATTGGATGAGCAGTCAACAGAAGACAAGGGGCAAATGGCAGAAGTTAAAGTTCTGAAAACATACATTTGCAACCATACAAGGTATATGCCACCCAGAAGATAGAATAGAAGGGAAAATATACACATCCTAACCATTAGGATTAGATGAACTTGCTGTGCTATTGGTTGCTGCTTTATTCTGAGTAAAAAGCCACAGAAGTTTGTTGTAGAGCGAAATATTCCTTTACAATATTGGGATATCCCTATCAAATGGAAGATTATATACCATTTAAATATGCTAAGAGACGAATTATGGAAACTAATTTTTGGTTGTGATTTACTAATGAGCAAAAGTGTTCCATATACTCTGCCTATTCAAATCTAATCACAAAGAAATTAGACTACAGTAATACTTAATCACCATTTTAATTCCTTGGTTTCAGAAGTAATAGTAAGAAGAATGAGCATGACATTTGCTGGACGAACAATTAAATATGTGTTATATGGTCTTATTCAGGAATAAAAATTACCGGGATCTTAACAAATTCCTGGCGTATCCATCCCAAGGGGTTATATATAACAACCACCTGAATTCATATCAAAGAAGACAGTAACCTCAGAACCAAAACATTAGCATCGAACAGTACAGAAAACATGATAAACTTGTAATGAAAAAACAAACCAGACTCTTTCCGACTCCTAGCTCGCTTTCAGATTTGGGGCAGTAGCTGATGTTCATTAGAGAGCACTGTGAAAACAGATCATTAAATACTTGAGCTTAGAATCCTTATGAGTATTAAGGAAAGCAACATAAAATCCAATTAGAACCCTAATAAGCCATGATTTTAATCACAAATCTCCTTTGAAGAAGGGAAGAATCTTATGTTTAATCCAGAACCTTTGAACAAATGGATTTGAACCAGACAAACCAATAGTCGATTGAGCCACTTGTACCTGTTCAAGCTCAATTCCCTTTCTTATATATTGTGAAGTATTTGGAGAGTCCATCTCTTCCAATAAATATGCTTTATGTCGCTTTGCATTAGTTTTGACAACAGTGGAAATTGTATCTTCACAATTTTGGTTACCACTCATTAGGTATACTAATGCTGACTTCATTACATCCTCAGCCTACAAACCAAAGAAGATAAATACCTATAGTTTACTAGTACATCCTGTTAAAATCAATATAAATCCAACATATTAGCTAGATTGACTACAAAACATTTGGCAAGGAAAATTTCACAAACAAGAAACTTGGATTTCATTTGTAAACTTTTGTGTTGTTAAAATTTCCTTTCTAATTCATTAGTCTAGTCACAATGTACACTATATATATATATATATATATGAGGGGGAGAGAGAGAGGTCTTAAAATGCTTTAATAAGACAAATTATCATATTACAGCAAAAAGGGGGTAACAGGAATTTCACTTTGAGACAAGGTCACCAGGTTAAAACCTCTATAGAAGCACGTGACAGGCGTACAGCATAGTCATCAGCCACGTGTTGTCTCTCAGTGCCACTTACTCCATCATGGTGCTGCAAAATAGCCATGGCTTCTTCCAAAGAATCGGTGTTAGGCTTTCCCTCATTTCTGCCTACAAGAAACTCCAACTGTCTTGTTGCCTGGGAATATGCTTTTTCAAAGATAGTTACAAAGGTGAACAAGAACACTATAAAACAAAATTTACGTTTACAAAGAGATGATAAACAGGAATGCTGGAAGTTGACTTGAACATTTTAAAGCTGACACAAACCTGCAAAACCCCGGAGAGTTTCCTCACATAACCTTTTAGAGCAGGTCGACTGGTGAAGTACCCTGTCCAGTAACAATGTTCACAGTCTGCATACCTATTTAAACAACAACATAGATATAATTTAGCTAAGATACAACATTTAGCTCAGAACAATTTTTTCAGGAAGTGCATACTATCTCCAGTAACATCAAAATCAGATCTTTGGATTTTCTAAAAGGAATACAGAATATTATATTTTGGTTATTTCTCTAACTGAAGATTATTGGCATAGTTACAACCAACTTATGGACCTCTGGGTTTGGTATTTTCCACCAGTGCATTAAATTATCATTTACAGCTTAACTACCAGAGTAAAGCCTTCTCCCTTCTCCTTGCATCAACGCTATTTTCATGTCAGGATGAGATCAAGCATCATCTACGTAGTGCCCTTAGCTGCACCCACTAAGTGAATGAGCCAGATGAAACAAATTAATAATGAATGTGAATAAAGTGGGAGAAAACTTGCAAAGTGAAGAAGTTCAGAATTATGTCACAAGGGAATGAAAAGCCAAAACAAATCTTATGGGCCACCAAATTTCTTTAAAGGGCATTGCATTTCATTTATGTAATTTGTTCTCTCCCCATCTTTACTTGCAGGTTGTCCTTCTCGGTGATTCCGTGTTAAGTCCTTAAACAACCAATCACTGCTTAGACTGACCACTCTCTGGACCAATCATTGTACATATACTTTCCAAAGCAGCAAGGGCACCCACCACCTCTGGGTAGTGTATATGGGAGAAAAAATTTCTCCTAGATGATCCTCAGCCGGCAGCCAGCAGCCCCTTGCAGCCCCCGATAGCTCGATGTGCCATTTTCTCCACCACCTGAGCCAGCCATGTTGTCCCTCACCCATCTGTTATGAATGTATGTTTGAAGGTGGGCCTCCCGACCCCAAAGGTATGGCTTTTCATTGGTATAGTTGAGTAGTTTTCCTTGTCATGGGAACTTTTGGGCATGAATTGGTGGGGGGGTTCAGCGGAAAGAGTGGGTTAGGTTTGCATTCTTGTCTTCATTGTCCGATTTCGTAGTTACCCTTGTATCCTAGTCTCGTGGGATCTCCTTCACTGGCCATTAGCTTTAAGGCTGGCACTACATGGGTAATCCTGATTTTGGTTGTGTGGTCTTGCTTCTTGACACCACCTACATTACCCCTTTCCACTTATTTGAGCCCCATTCATCTATTTTCCCATCCGGGTCCACACAGGGTTAGCCTCCCCCTCCCCTTGTCCACACCTTGGGTCAGGCCTGGAACGATGCCCTAAAGGTCGATGCAGCTAAAAAGAAAATTAAAAAAGCATAATTTGGCCACTCTCAATAGGAAATGTACCACAAAATGCAAAAGATGGTTAAGACATACAAATTTAGCACTTGGGCAAAAAACAAACATGAACTCTACCCCTTACCTATGGCCATCACCTTGGTTCCTATGGGCCCTAGATAAGCCCCCTCCATCATTAAGGAACACATGATTGTCCCAACCCCTAGTGGGCGATGAACTGCCCCACCTCAAGGGGGTATCCATTGCTACATATTACACATTATGCTCTCTATCCCTTAGAGCCCTGACCAGTTATGAAGAAAAATCAATCAAAGGAAAAAGGCATATGAAGAAGGGTGGAAAAACAAAGGCCAGAGTAACTCATGTACCATGATTTGCTCCCTCCTACACTCATATACCCAGGTGTGGGCTTCCCTCATTATAGTTACCCTTGCACCTTGACATGTGGTCTGGATGATTCCCTTGATCCCCATTCCATTCCATCATTATATCATTTGCCACCTACCACTTAAGGGATGTATTACAGACATGCCAACCCCTTTAGAGGTTGAAACCACCTAATAAAGTCCTTGGTTAACCCCCTATTGAGCTTGGAGACACTTGTACATGCCCAAGCCCACTATGGAAAGGCATGCCACCATGAAGTGCCCCATTGATCCCATGACTTGTAAGCATTATTACTTGATCATTCTAATGATTTCTTATTTTGGAGGGAAAGGGGACACATTGGATCTTATGCAGGATTGCAGGTGGGTCTTCATTTGGGGCTTGGTCTCCCTATACGGGGTCCTAGCCCTCCAGAGGGCCACATTGGCACTTGTAGGGTGAGCATGAGAGTCATGGGCCCCTACCATAGCAGATATTACTCCATGGATCCCCAGTAGCGTTCATTGATTGCTCGTATTCCACTTTTTGAACGTGGATGGTGCACCTGGTCCACCATGCCCAACCAGCTTCACAGTTGCACCATACACTTTGCAGATGTTCCAGGATGCCTCCCATTGCAGAGGGAGGGCTTATGTCATTACTCCAACCCTTATAGATGGTCTACAGGCATATTTGATCCATTTGGAGACACATGAGGATGTCCTTGTGCCTCCACACCCACTTGGGAGCACCACAGGTTCTTGATTGGAAAACAAGGGGCCAACCCCTTGTCCACTATGTTTGGAGTTTGTTTCTACATCATGGCACCCCTTGGACTTCATTAGGCCTCCTCAAAGGCCCAACGACTCACTTTATTGATCATTCGACCCTCTTGAGAGGCTTATATTTACATTATTGAGCTATTTGGTGGGCTTGTCACTAAAATTTTTGTTATTATGCATATTATTTTATTTTAGGGGTTAAATTAGGCCTAACTAGCTAAATCAAATTCATTAGGAAGTATATAAATACAAGTGTGATGAATCATTTTGATCATCATAACTTGGATTGGATCTTTCCCACTTGTGAGATTTTCATAAATTTTGATGTTTGGATCTCTTCATTTTTGTCTTGGAGCTTCACTATTGGCATATAATGATGATTGTATATACTCTTTCTTACATATAAGTACTCCTTTAATGCCTTTTTCTTATTTTCGTATGTCACATGCATGTTGCTGGGAATTTTCGCTATACTCGACTGAAATTCATTGGTTTTCTTTTGCGAAATTGTGGAAATTTGTCTTTTTATAGCTTTGCATCATGTCATGGGCCATATATGAATGAGTGAATATTCCTAGAGATATCTTGTCGAAATTTTATCTTGATAAGTCATCATATATTACAAATTGAAGTGTAAAAACCTTGAAGCAATTGTTCACATGCCCTAATTGCCATGCAAAATTGTTCCAAAGGCCTCCTTGACTAAGTGAATCCATCCCAAGCATTGGAATCTCCTTGACACTGTCTCTCCCAAAGGATTAGGCATTGATCCTCCACTGGTGATCACTCTAAAGCATATCTTTCTCAACTTCTCCCTTTCTTTCTAGGTCTAGCCCCAATAGGTGACCTAGGGCATCAGATTTATCACGATTCACCACTCAAAGACATTTGATCTCTTGCCCTCTACTGTGTTGTTGTGTCTCCTAGAAGCCCTCCAAATTTGAAGCAATTCCCAGAGTGGGATCTCGAGATATTCCAAACCCTAGCTCCGAGATTGATTCTTGCCCTCGATTTCCCTTTGCTAGTAACCTCATTGGGATCATTGCATCAAAATCAGTGAAAAATTCTCTTTGATCCCCTTCTTCTTCTCAATTAAGTCGAGCACACCCCTGATTGGTCAACTCCACCCCCTTGACTTAATTTTGGGTCCACTTGGTCCCGTGTGGTCCCACAATTTATTGAAGCTAATTTCCAAGGGACAAACCCTAGCCCTTGAAATCCCCTTGGCCCTTCTTAGAGAGCCTTATACCTTGCTTCTCAAGCAAGAAAACCATATAATTGAGTCTCTTTTGTGAACAGGCCTTAGGAATCACTCCTTGTCTTTTCATTGACTCATTCATCTGGTGATTCCCTCTATACCTGGTCTCCTCCCATTGGTGAAAGTCCATAAAGAGCAGGGAGCCTTAACTGAGGTGATAGTGGGCTATCGCTCCATTGTTGCCCTTGACCAAGTAGTTCCCCTTTAGGATCCCCTCCTAGGACCCCTGCTAGTTTGAGCGGTAACAGGCACATTTGGGCTCTAAGGTAGAATTTGTTAGTATTTACAATTTTACACATTAAACACATATCACAAGACAGTCAAAGGGAAAATATGTTAGTTTTTGTAGCATCGGATGTGTTCTAGCCTTTAAATTTTGTGGAGAGGCTAGAATACATGAGATCTCCAAAACCCAGAAATCGTTTATGGAAATTCCAACTAGAAATGACTTAATTCGATTATTAGATGCTTTTTAAATATTTCCTAAGTCTAAACTTAGGGAATATGATTAATTAATCAGAATTAATTAATTTATGGTGTGAACCTTCTAGAAACTCACACGGATCAACTTCAAGTTAATCCTAGCCATAGATTAAGATCTAATCTTGGTCGTTGAAGTCTCAACAAAGGATTATAAGAATAAGTAGATGGGGCTTGGAGAATACACTTGTGCAGTTCGATTTCATGAGCAGATCGATTTCCTGAGTAGCAGCGTTCAGTGGCCGAAAAGAGAGCCAGAGAAATCGAAGCAGTGAGAAAGGGGCAAGCACAGTGAAGCCGGAGGAAGATTTCCTGATCCCATGAGTGCATTTGCAGAGGCACAGAGAAGCCACAGAGAGGATGATGCAGAGCAGCGCAGTAGCCTCTAGAGGCAAAGTCGATTTGCTGGGGCAAAGAAGAATTTCAGTGCCAGAAGTTGGGCAGAGGTTCCAGAGGCCAGGGGAGACATTTTCCCAAACAGCGACTGATCAAACGACTTGAGGAGAAGTTGTTCCAAGCTGAGAGCAGCAACCACTGCGCTAGGGTGACGCAGTTCTTGCGCAGAGGCAGTTTGGACGGCTCAATTTGCGCTGAGGTCGGTGTCGGGATTTGCCTGTGGAGTGAGGAATTTCTCCTCACTAGATTTTCTTGCCAATGTTTCTCTGTAGGATTTCCGATTTCGACATCTAGTTGTACTCAGATTATTTCACTGTTGCATAATAATAAAACCCTCAATTGCTGCACTAGTTTTCCCGAGTTGGGTTTTTCTGGGGACATTTGTCCAAAAATAACTGTGTTATTTTGTGTGTGCGCTAGTATTTCTTCCAGTGTTTATTTCTTCCGCAGTTTTATTTGTGTAGGTTGCAGTGTGATTGATTCAGTATTTGTTGTAGCTCATAGTAAATAAATTGTTAAGAATTAATTTAACAATTAGGAGAATTATTTCCAGTTGTTGCAATAGGATTCGAGTTTCTGAATTTTCACATGGTATCAGAGCACAGATGATCAACCAAAGAGCTCAGTAGCAAAGAGGGAGTTTTAATGTTCATTGAGGAGCAGCAGTTCGAAACCCCAGAGGCAACGCAGTCACCTTGGCCAAGAGGTCGAATTCTTGAGGAGAAATCAATTTTTCTAAGGGACAGAAAAATTTGATCTCTCCAGATCGAGGGTTTGCAGAGGCAGAGGGAGTAGCCAATATTTTTCGCGAAGCAGATCTCTAACTAGACACAACAGTTTACTAGAGCAGAACTAGCGTCGGGAGGAAGAAGAGCACACATTGAGGGAAAATTTTCCTCAAGGAACTTCTAGTCTCAAGAAGTTAAAATTCCCTTGCAGATCAGCAGTCATTGTGAGTAGAGTATCTCACTCCAGAAGGGAGTGCGAATAGCTGAGCAGTAGTTGAGTAGAAAGGAAGAGGATATTTTCGACATCATTTGAGATGACCATTATTGGACTTCGAGATCAGGATAGGTTGAATGGTGCTTCCAACTATGTCATCTGGAAGGCAAGGGTGTCCTTCCTTCTGGATGAATATGGCCTGAAGCCATATATTGATGCAGTGGTAGCTACCCCCACAGATGTAGATCAACTGAAGGAATATCGAAAGGAGATGGCAAGGGTGGAGAGATTGATCCTAGATGGTGTCTGGGATCATGCTGTATCACACATAGTGGCCAAGGGAATGGCCAAAGAGATGTGGGATACACTTTCCACGTTGTACCAAGGCACTTCCGAGCAGCAGAAGATGTACTTAGAGGAGAAGTTGAGATGCACCAAGATGTAGAAAGGGAAACACATAGACCCCTTCCTCACCAAGATTTAGGAGATCTAGGACCAGTTTTCAGTTGTTGGGGCAGTGCCTCAACCCACAGAGCTAGTGCGATTGGCACTAAACATTGCCTCTGAGTGGCAGGTATTCGTCTAGAGCATCTTGGGCAGAGAAACTTTGCCAATTTGGGAAAGGATGTGGGTTGATTTGCAACAGGAGGAGTTGAGACGAGCTTTATTGAAGAGCTCCATCAATGGCAGCAACAACGGATCGAAACAGGTGAAGGAGGAGGAGAATGTGGCCCTTGCATCGAAGGGTCCCAGTCAGGGATAGGGGGAGCAACGAAAAAAGAAGGAGGACCTGTCAAAGGTCAAGTGCTTCAGGTGTGGTGAACTTGGGCACTACAGTACCCAGTGTCCTCTGAGAAAGAAGGATAAGGAGGAGAAGCATGACCAAGTTACAGCACATGTTGAGATCGATAGGCTTTCCTCCAGGTTGGAGGAAGACTTCGCCATGTTTGTTGACATACCCCCAGGAGTGAAATGGGGTGACTTGGTGTTGTAGCCTTAGAGTGCTACAGATGGGCAGGATTCTTGAGGAGGTCCACCTCTTGAATCAATACCTTGCTACAGGGCCCATAGTATTTTGTAGCAGGATGGATCAGTGGCAGTAGATGCAGTCAGATGCCAGAGTGATAGATGCAGAGTCTAGTTGCAGTCAGATGTTGGGCAACGCAGTGCAGAGTTGGCACTGGCAGCAGTGCAAAGTTGGCAGCAGTGCAGAGTCAGTAGCAACACAAATACCTTAGTGATAGTGCAGATACTAGCAGCAATCAGAGACTCGGGTAACAGATGTATCATACTAATCATACTTGATTCAGTATTTAGGATGCTTTTCGGTTGCAAATGTTGTAGTTGCAGCAGTAGCAGATGGAGAGGGAGTTGTAGTGTTGGCAACAGTTTTGCAAGGTCAGCAGCAGCACATATCAGAGTTGCGCAGTAGTTGGTTGGCAGCAGCAGCGAGACATTAGCAGCGTGAAAGGAGATGATGCAGAGACAGGGTGTTGCTACAGGGGATAGAAGCACTAGAACACATTCCTCGCTAAGAGGGAGTGTCAGTTTTTGTAGCATCAGATGTGTTCTAGCCTTCAAATCGTGGAGAGGCTAGAATACATGAGATCTCCAAAACCCAGAAATCGTTTCTGGAAATTCCACCTAGAAATGACTTAATTAAATTATTAGTCATTTTTTAAATATTTCCTAAGTCTAAACTTAGGGAATATGACTAATTAATCAGAATTAATTAAGTTATGGTGTGAATCTTCTAGAAACTCACACGGATCGACTTCAAGTTAATCCTAGCCATAGATTAAGATCTAATCTTGGCTGTTGAAGTCTCAATAGAGGATTATAAGAAGAAGTCGATGGGGCTTGGAGAATACACTTGTGTAGTTCGATTTCATGAGCAGATTGATTTCTTGAGTAGCAGCATTCAGTTGCCGGAAAGAGAGCCAGAGAAATCGAAGCAGTGAGAGAGGGGCAGGGACAGTGAAGCCGGATGAAGATTTCCTGATCTGATGAGTGCATTTGCAAAGAGGCAGAGAGGCTGACGCAGAGCAACGCAGTAGCCTCTAGAGGCAAAGTCGATTTGCTGGGGAGAAGCAGAATTTCAGTGCCAGAAGTTGGGCAAAGGTTCCAGAGGCCAGGAGAGATGTTTTCCCAGACAGTGATTGGTAAGATAGCTTCAAGAGAAATTGTTCCAAGCTAAGAGCAACAGTAACAGCGCTAGGGTGACGCAGTGACTGCGTAGAGGCAGTTTGGACAGCTCAATTTGAGCTGAGGTCAGTGTCGGGATTTGCCTGTGGAGTGAGGAATTTCTCCTCACTAGATTTTCTTACCAGTATTTCTCTGTAGGATTGCTAGTTTCGGCATCCAGTTGTACTCAGATTATTTCACTACTGCATAATAATAAAACCCTCAGCTGCTGCACCGGTTTTCCCAAGTTGGGTTTTTCCAGGGACATTTGTCCAAAAATAACTGTGTTATTTTATGTGTGTGTGCTAGTATTTCTTCCAATGTTTATTTCTTCCACAGTTTTATTTGTGTAGGTTGCAGTGTGATTGATTCAGTATTTGTTGTAGCTCACAGTAAATAAATTGTTAAGAATTAATTTAACAATTAGGAGAATTATTTCCAGTTGCTGCAATAGGATTCGGGTTTCCGAATTTTCACAAAATAATTATATTATTAAAAAAATAAAAAGGAAGGAGTCAATGATACAATATGCAATCGTCCTTTTATTCATGAATTAAGTAGCTGCACTAACTAATTATCCCAACTACCACCACTCGCATAACATTACATTAGTATAACTAAACACTAAACATAAATGACCTTTATTCCTCGTCACTACATTAGGACTTCGATATTCATCATTACATTAGGACTCCTAATACTTTGTTGAGTGTTACTTATTCTAACACCCCCACTTAACACTGAATACTACTTTTCATCCACCACCCTATCCCACCCCCACAAATGCAAAATTCATAACAGCACTTATAAAACAACTAAATAGAACAAGAAAAGCATGATTACAGGTTTTATATAGCAATCCTGTTCAGTCTTCAGCAATGCAATGCCACTCAACTCTAGAAATTTTCTTGATGCTCCATCTAACTAGCATAACCCTCTCCTTGAAGGTAGATTTACATCAGATTCCCATAGACAATCCCTCACTATCAGATCATCTCAACCCTCTTTCTTTAAAGGTAGAATATGGTTGGACTCCCCTAGCTAATCAATCAACTCAACGTCCTTCCTCAATGCCCTTGGTCTGGACTCTGGAAGCTGTGGTGCAGCATGGTTTGATCAAACGTAGTCATTACCAAATAGATTATCATCCTCTTCATTATGAGTCTTTGTTCACTGAATCCTAGGCCATCTAAAATTTCCCCTTCTTTTTGACTTTATCCTCGATACATCAGCACAACAAATCTTGCAATTCTGCATGCCATGGCTTGACGGTCCACAGTGTTAGCATTTCTTTTACTCTCTTGGTGCTGCTACTTTTATTAGTATTGCCTCTTTTACTAAAAAAAAATCCATCTCTTCACCCTCTTCTTCATCTACTCATTTTTCTCTAGACATGAGAATTGATATCACCATTTCTAAAGCTTGTGAGAGGAATTTACTTAGTCTGAACACAGCGTGTTAGAGTTTAAATGTTGTTTTATAGGCGTTTCTCCTTCAGCATGGCACACTTCAGCATATCCAGAGTCGTGATGACAGTGGAGGAAGCGAGCATTATCAGCAGGTTCTGCAGCGGTAGTTTTAACAGCAACAGCTTCTGCAAATGTCTTCACACCCCATGGAACACTCAGAAGAGTAGCAACGACACAACAGTGATTATATAATGGTGGAGAAATTATGGAGTAGTTATAGGGCACATGCATGCACTGACCTCAGTCTTTTCCAGATTGTTTTGCTGTCCAGAATTAGTAGATCAGCTTTAGTTCAGATATAAAAGTTGCTTTTCTATGTTAGAGTTTGTTTTACCAGTTTTAAGAAAAGTGCTTTAAGTGTATCTTCATTTTTATAAGAGGGCACTGATCCTAAAGATAGAAATGGGGCACTTTGCATGGTTTTGCCTTCTCCAGTTAAGGCACAGATTCCTAGGATCCCAGTGCATGCATGCAGGCTGGGCACTCTATTGTAGGTTCCTAAGAAGGTCTTGTGCAATGTAAATCTTATCCTACTTCAATGCATACATGCATGCAGGATGGGTGCTCCATTCTAGGTGCATATGTTTAAGGTCCTGTGCATTGTAAATCCTAGCCTACTTCTTTATATAAGTAGGCAGGATCAATATTAGGACATACACAATGAGAGCACATCATGTCAAAGAGTCTTGGTTTGCTTACGTTACATGAATTTTTTAATCAATTAACCTTGGAAATTACTCCCACTTAGTTACTACTCCATCACCCACAATCTTCAAGGCTAAGGTTACAATTACTAATTTCCATATTCAAAGCTTACTATTGTATTTTTACATGCAGATATGCACTTTTAAGGGCAGATTTCAGGTATACTAACAGCAGATTTGCAGAATGCCTGAGGTAAAATTAAATTATTAGGTGTAAATCTGCATCATAGCTTGTTGTCCACATTTACTTCACACAGATTTCAGGTCTGGTTTTTATATAAAAGCAAGTTCATTTTGCAGTTTGGAGAATATTTGGCCTCCTACGTTCATCTTTTATTTCCAAATCTCATAAGGATTCCCCCCGGAGGTTAGCAAACACTAACCTGAAGTACAAAGGGACTGTGTGAGAGGGCATTGATACATTCCCTGGTAACCTTTTAATTCTTCCAGTTTAAAGAAGTAATTCTTCCAGAGACTATATTTAGAATGAAACGGTTTTAAGTGTTAAGAAGATGCATATGCTCTCACAACGCTTGATGATATATCTTGTTCATTGCAGCGGGAAGATGCCTCTTCCTTCCTACTGTTGTTCATCTACCACTCTCCAATTCAACCCCTCTTCCACTTCCACTGGACGACTTCTTTACAAATAGAACAGGACCATCATCTCTATGAATCCCATGTGTCACTGTCACAGGCTCCATGCCAATTGACTCCTCTCTTCCCATATTTTTTCTTTGGTTTGGGTTACATGTTTGCATCCTTCAATTCCTCTTGCTTCAAGGCCCAACAAAAGGGCCTTGAGTAGGAAGTAGTTGCTCTTGAAGGTGACCTTGCAAAAGTTGCATGTCCAATAGAGGTTTCCCCTACCTGCACCCTTGCCCCCTTGTTTTGTTACATAATTCCAGAAAGTGTATTTGCTTTCTTGATTTTCCTTATTGCAGCTCCACTTCCAACGGCTGGAGCAGTATCATTAACCTTCACAGTAGCAGGGAACTTGGAGGAGGATAACCAGCACCACCAACAAATTGTTTCCCTTCGTCTGAGTTTGAGCAACAATTATTGATGATTGAGCCACTGTTTGTGTGGTAAAACTGTAGAATAATGTTGTTGCCTGAGAAATGAAGAATAATATGGTAGAATTTAGATAACCAAGAGCATGAAATCCATGATTAACCCCCTTTTTCCTTTATTGCAAACATTCTTTGGTTTTCTGAGAATGATAGGGAGAAAAATAGGCCCTAAATGAACTTTTAAAATGCTCAAGAAAAACCCTAAACACACCTTTATGAGCCTGTGTGTGTCTGACACATTCGAGACACATGTGACCCAGGTGTCAAACATGCATGAGACATGTTCTTTTAAACACCTAAAAAATGCATGTGTAACATGTGCTGATGCATGTCCCATATCTCTGCATGTCAAACACTGGGACACAGGACACAGGATACGTGCCCTAATATGGACATGTCCAATTTCCTAGATCTGCTTGCAATGACGGAAACACAACAAATGAAATCCTAACATCTGCAAAAGTCTTGTCAAAGAGGCCACAAGTTTATTATCCACTAAGGACTTGACAATAGCGGAGGAAGCACTATGGTCTGCTTGAATTGCCACACGCTATCAATCACGAACTCTCAGGATAAAGGATCCCTTACTTTGATACCATGTTGGGAACTAATACAAAACATATAAAATCGAAATAGATAGATGAGATCAATATAATTTGGTATGAGACCCCTTTATATAGAATTAGAATCTAAAAGACACAACCACTCAGGGTCATACTTTATTATAATAACATATTAATATTAATGATAATAAAAACCACTAAGTCGAGATTATACACTGACAAGATTTTGGTGCCTTTCAATAAAACATAATTGACAGATATTTGTCAATGTTCCACCAAGTTTCCAGGAAGAGGGGCGCGGGAACAGGGAGATGCAAAGGGGGCACATGTGGGAGAACCCCCAAATTTTAGGGAAATTCCAAGGGGGCAGGGGGATGTTGGAGCATGTGTGTGTGACTCAAATTCAGATATTCAATAATGAAATACATTGATTCATACATCATAAATGATTCAATGAAATCGAAATAGTAAAATCTTGTATACATTGATTTAAATTCATCATTTATTATTTTAGAATCTGATTAGTACGAAGCAAGATAGTAGATACTAAAGCTTGAAGACTAGAATAGTAAATTGAAGTTACTCAAAACTCAAAAATAGTAAAAAGTGGCAAGTCAAAGACTTGGTCTAAGGTCATCAGTGTCTAGAGTGAAGACTCAAAAGTTAAAACTAAAAATCAAAATGGACAACAAACCAACGTTATTAGAACCAGACCAGTGATCAAACTGATCAATCCCGAAACTAGTAATGGTAATTGTTTCCGCAAAATCTAGTAGTCCTAGGCGAGGGATGCCCTACTAGGCTTAAACTAGACCAAGAGACAACAATTCTGTGTCTAGAGTGAAGACTCAAAAGTTAAAACTAAAAATCAAAATGGACAACGAACCAACGTTATTAGAACCAAACCAGTGATCAAATTAATCAATCCTGAAACTGGTAATGGTAATTGTTGCCGCAAAATCTAGCAGGCCTAGGAGAGGGATGACCTACTAGTATTAAACTAGACCAAGAGACAAAAATGGGGTAATGGTTCACTGTCACCACTGCCAAAATCCCCTGCTCTTTATGGATTTTCACCGATGGGAGGAGTCTCGGTATGTGGAAGGTCACCTAATAGGTATTCTAGGTTTGAGGTGTGAGGTGACACAAAGAGATCTACAATGGAAAGACACAATTTTAGGCTCAAGGCTCCAAGAGGAGGCAATATGCTTTCCTTAGAGAGACCAAATATAAGCAAACCAAGACCTAGGGCTTGATCAATGAGTTGATAGTTGGGGCAGCCAAAGGTCCAGGTGAGGAGAAAGGGTTTCAAATAATGATTTTCAACAAGAACAAGGCACATGAAACCCTCAAGAAGCCCCCAAGTTGAAGCTAAATGTAGGGCTCTAAACAATTTAATCAGATATTTATGCTAATCAGAATATGAAACCTGCTATGAAGTTTAACCAAAATTCATAACATCAGAATTCATTAATTTGTTGTTGAGTACCTACCTGGTTTGCTGTGGTTGAAGATGCTTCAGAATTACTCCCGCCTTCACTCTTGCTACCATAAGACTAAAACCTCCCAGCCAAACTGGGTACAACCTAGTTACTCAGTCTAGAATGCTTCTCAATTGATGCAATCTGTTCCCCCGTGCCCAAAAAATTCAAAAACAAACAACACTCAGTCCTTACTGTCTGTAATTTCCTGTTACAAATTTTCCTCCTCTCAACACTCTACTCCCAAGCAGCGAAAAAGATCCCCCTTCAGTCCTACTCCCTTCTCCTTTTATTTCCTAGAACCACCACTCATTCATCCTTCATTGCCTTGGTTGTGTGCCCCTTATCTATTATGTGGCTCCTCACAATGAATTAAAGAGGTGGTCACGCTTTATTTTGACACTCATCACTTTACAAGGTTTTTGGGTGATACCAAACTATATTACGTAGTCCTTTTTTCATTAAGATTTATTTAACGTTTTATTATATCATGCCTCTTTTAATGTTTAACCTTTAGTTAAGAGTTACTTATTTTATAACAATATAACTCCCTTTTAAACTTTAATAATTTAATTTAGAACTTTTGGATAATGTTCTATGGTTACCTATTACGATGATGACACATACTAAAATACATATTCCAATATATTTTTGCGAGTTAGATATTTATTTAATATCTTCAACAATTACGTCTTTTATACTATGCTTGGAATTTCTTCATGATTTAATATGACTACTAGTGCAGTGCGACACATGCATATGTAGCTATCATATGCATGCATTGTATGCATGCTAATAATTCACATTTCGTTTGTACTGGTAGATGGGTCATTACATTAAATCCAAAACTAGGGTTAGCTTAAGGGCTAGTAACTAAGGCAGAGAAATTTATGGATGAAATTGAAGTGAATGCCTACCAAAATGAGGGATTTTGCAGCAACCACTATCCTCTTGGCACTTACACTTGTTGAGAAATCTAGGGCATGAATAGTTAAAAGATTTCTCTGCTTGATAATTGCTTGTGATATACTTTTACTTCTTAGCTTATAGTCTTTTCTTCGTTATGTTATTATTGTGTTCTTTTCATCAAGACAATTACCAATATGCACAATAAAAGACAAGTGACACAGTATGTAGGCTTGTCAGTCAGGGCCAAAACCTCTCACCTCTTGAGAGGAAAACCTGATCAAAATTCTTCTTCTAGATCTTCAATTAATGAGTACCAAGACCATGACAAAGACCCTTGACTCTAGTATCCTCTCAAGAACCTTGTCACTAACCTTGATGCTCTACCTCTTCCTTTTCTCGACTTTCTTCTTGATCTTGAACTGCTCTCCTTGGCTTCCTCTAGAGAAACTCAGTCTCTATCCTTCACACTGCTTCTTCTCTGCTTCCCCTAGAGAATCTCAATCTCTAGTATCCACACTGCTCTTTTCAACTATCTCTAGAGAATCTCGATTTCTAGAAACCCTAGTATTTATACTGCTTCTCTTCGATCTTCACTAAATGCCTTCGGTCCTTCTTCTTTTGTACCCAAAACAAATACCCCAGAAGACTCCTTTCTTCGTTGACCCCGAAAGAAACCTTCCTCCGTTGATCCCAGAAGAATCTCTCCTTCGCTGGCCCCATAAGAATCTCTCCTTTGCAATACCCAGAAGAATTCTTCTTCACTATACCTTCTTCGTACTTCTACTGTTGGACTCTACTTCGCACTTCTCCTTGATTGAATGCTTGTCGAGTTGCTTTTCTTCAAGTGAGGCCAAGTGTGGCTATATATACACTTCATTACATGTCCTTTAGGCCGACATGATTACAAGTGTTTAGGCCGACTTCTTCTAGCATGTTCTGCCATCGTTGTAGGCCGACTTGAAGAGGATAAGTGACGAGGTCTTGGAGAATACTTTACATAGACAAGTTTGACCTTTTACAATGTATAACATGACTTCATTACATGACAATGACTCTATCATTTTATGACTAGATGACAAACAATTCCTAAAGACTCTCAATGGGAGTCTTGACTCAAAAACAAAATCTCTTGCTTATGAAACCCATGAAGCAAGCAATACAATAATTTTATTTTTGTTCTTTACATCTCATAATTCATTACATAAAATCATAATTACATGTCATTATGAAGACCGAACCTAGTTACACTTTTCAACAAGACTCTCCAACTTGGAAAATTCCTCTTCACTAGGAATTCACACCAAGCCTTAGCTTGCTCACTTGGCCTTAAAGGGGGCGAATTAGGCAAAGAGAAAATTTATGGACGAAAGTTAAAGTGATCACCAACAAAGGAAGGTCAGTGCCTTATTCTTGGGTGAGTGGAGTCTATAATGTGATAGGTCAGCCAATAAGTTTCCAAGGAGGTCGAGATTTTAATGCCCTAGTAACCAAAATTCAACAATTACATATGCAATGGATAATGGATTTTTCATGCGAGAGCTACCAGGATTTCACAAATAGGACAATTCATTCACATGTTATATGAGTAATGCATGAAGTAGGTCATGTAGATAGCATTAAGTATATCTTCAAAAAATTAGGGCATGTTGTCGCTCAGATTGTATAGGCACTGCGACAACAACTCAGGTCGGGGGTTGTCACTCTGATCCCCGACCTCTCCATTCTAGATGTCTCCCAACAGCAGGCTATGGGGGATCGTCCCTATGGAAATGTGAAGATGAAGGACAAGTTGGCAACCAACGAGTCTGGGAGACACGATTGAATGGCCTATCTACTTGGTTAATTTTAACAAAGACTTAAAGATTAGATTAGATTTGAATGTGAGACCAGTGCCTTATGGATCAAACTCTTGCTTATTACCAATTAAATGCCAAGTAACTGGATGAACAATCAATGATTGGATGCTTCACTAACCTAGATAAAATGCAAGTCCTACAAGCTAGGTGAAATGCAAAATCTTCGTTGATTTTAAGTTAGATGCCTATTCTAAATGTAACCTTCTTCTTAACTGTTTTGTAACTAGTCTCTAGAGTATGTTGTGGGATGGAAGCTAACAGGAAGCAAGCAAGGGCCTGATTAACGATACCTCCCCCTGTATTCCAACCACCCGATGCCTTCGGCGCTGCAGAGACTGTGGCTCTAACAACTGCAAGGTCGACATGTTAACCATTAAAGAGGTCGTAAGACCCTCAAGCTAAATTGAGAAAGGGTGGCCATAAATGTCTATCAACCAAGCTTATGCTTGGAGGTAAGTTATTAATGCAACTAAACTTAAAATGCAATGCAAGATGGATTGAGTGATTCTTAAGGTAAGATTGGTTAAATGTTTTTTAAGTACTTAGTTATGATCTGACTTCAAGTTATATCAACAAGTACTTATCAATAAGATACAATCTTAACCACAAGAAAGTGCCAATTTAACAAGTGCCAAACATGAACAAGTGATCGTTTCAAGTGCTCAAAACAAAATTATCTTCCACAAGATATTAACCAATACCAATGATAGCAATTTAGAGCATTTCTCCACTTAACAATTAGCCAATGATTTTCAATACAAGATGCCAGTAACAATTACTCAAGATATTCCAATGATGATTTCTTGAACAATTTAGAATTTTTTCAAGATATTTAGACAAGGTAAATGCCAATATGCCAAGGATTCAAAAAAACCACAAACAAATGATGGCAAAAGAGAACACGAGCAATTATTTAATGATTCATTTTGAGATTAGCAATGTTCTTTAGACAATTAGATGCTCAACATAATAATGTCACAATGCAACTTGAGATTAGGGTGCTTTAGTGAGTGAATTAGATGTCATCTTATGAAAACTTTGAAACTTGCAATGAAACCACAAGTGTTAGTCCTCTTCTTAGCAATAATTGTCAAATCATTTTGATTTAACCACTAAATCGGAAGTAATGAATTTAGTTATGAGCAATAGAGCATGAGTAAGTGAAAGCACGTATGTCATATATGTTCTTATGATATTCAACAAGCAATAATTAAATTCTATGACAACAGTATGTAACTATGAGAGAAGTGAGCCACCAATGTGCTTAAATGTGCCAAAAAAAGTGTCAAACAATTTCCAAATTGTTAGTTTTTTGTAGCATCGGAAGTGATCTAGCCTTGAAAATTGGTGGAGAGGCTAAGGCACATGAGTTCTAAAAAACCCGAAAACTGTTTGGTGAAATTCCACCCGGATTGTATTTTATTAAAATAATTAATATTTTTAATGGAGTTCCTAAATCTAAACTTAGGGAAATTAAAATATTAATGGGTATTAATCAAAATATGGGTGAGAATGATCTAAAAGGCAGATCAAGTCATGTTTTAATCTTAGCCATTGATTAGAAATTTAATCTCGGTCGTTGAAGACTCAACAAAAAAAGTATAAAATGGAGGCTTGGGGTTCATTTGGAAACACACACAGAGATTGAGGAAATCGATTTTTTGAGGTGAGAAGTTCTCAGGAGGAAAATCGATTGGGGAGATCTTGCAGCTGAGGGGCAGAGAGAATCTGGGA
This sequence comes from Pinus tabuliformis, assembly GCA_031772625.1. Lineage (NCBI taxonomy): Eukaryota > Viridiplantae > Streptophyta > Pinopsida > Pinales > Pinaceae > Pinus > Pinus tabuliformis. The sequence continues at coordinate 102,749,383 of CM062804.1, forward strand.
GGAGGACTTTCCAGAAAATACAGAACAGAGAGGCGGAGAGAGCTTGCAGAGAGGCAGCGCAGTAATTGGGAGAGATGACACTAGGCCAGTCTGGGCCCACACAGCCCTGACGCAGAGCCAGAAAGGCTAGCGCAGAGCAAAAAATCTGCCTGTCACGTAGAATCCAAAACTATCGAAACAGTTGGAACTGCCCAGAACTGTCGGGAGAGCTAACGCAGAGGGCAGAGAAGGTGACGCAACGCCGACACAGAACCAGCACAGAAATAGTCGGGCTTAGCCAGTCTTGTGCCGAATCAGCCAGAATTCTACCGGGTGAAGTGAGGTAAAACTCACTCAGATTTTCCGCCAGTATTTTCTCTGTAAAGGATTGCTAGATGAGCATCCTAGATTGTATTCAGATATTTACTGCCAATAATAAGAATCCTCAGATCTGCTGCATCAGTTTTCCCACATTGGGTTTTTCCAGGGACGATTGTCCAAAAACAAGTGTGTCAATGTGATTGTTCATATGTTGATGTTTCTCTTGCCGTTTAATTTTCAGTTCTAGTTTGTGAAGTCTGCAACTGAATTTATTTTGGTATTTACTGAAGTATTGGTAAATAACTTATCATAAATAAGTAGGAGAAATAAATCAATTATTGCAGCAAATTTTCACACAAATGCCTAACCAAGCTTGCCAATATGAAATCTTAGATACTTTAGCCCTCTTATGATGCATTGTTATATCAGATCTGATTAGACTTATTATGCAAAGATGACAATCATTAAAACAACTAGATATGTGCCAAATGAACAATGCCCAATTTTCCTAAGTGGCTTGCCAATGTGTTAGATAGTTCATCAATTGATTTTATATCACTTAGATGTGTTTGTTTATCACTGTTAAGAAGAGATATGATTGGTGTAGCAAAACAGAGGTATGTAAAGGTTTAAAGGTCAAAGCAAAGGCCCTAGGCCTAGCAAAAACTTGCCTACTTGCCCAAATTTTCTCCAACACCTAAAAGCACCAATTTTTACCAACTTTTCTACAAAACTCACCAATGATTAGCTTCAAAAAATCAAATGGTCACCAATAGTGAGGGAATGAGGCAAGAGACAAGGACAAATGAGGGGGCAGAAAGCCTCCTAGAAGTTGCGGCTAAAGCAGAGGCCTAAGTTAAGCCTGCGTTAGGGTGATAGGAGCCCACAAGGCGCTCTCGCGGAGAGGTAAAAGCATGCAGCACAAGGTGTTGAAAAATGTGTAACTAGGTTCGGTCTTCATAAGTATGAAATGTATTTTTTTATTCTTGTAATTATGAAATAAAAGAAAATTATTATTATTTTTGTTTGGAGCATGGGTTTATAGGTCAAGCACCCATTGAGTGCTTCTAGGGTTTGTCCTAGGTCAAGAAGTCAAAAGAGTCATTATCATAAGTTGAAGACCCCACTGGGCACATTGTAACTTGTAAAGAAAAAAAAATGTCTTTAAAAGTGTCGAAATACCCTCCAAGGCCAAGTCAGCCTGGCAGCTGGCAAGTCGGCCTAAAGGAAGAGTCGCGTCCACCCTTGAAGAACGCTATATATAGAAGAGGACTCGTCCTCCTTGAGGACACCCACTCATCTCTCATTCTAGAGAAGGAAGAAGAAGGAAGAGGTAGCGAAGGAGAAGAAGGAGGAAGAAGTTTTGTGTTTGGGCTATCTTTCTCTCTCACGCGTGCTAGAGAGGACTAGGGTTTTGCACGGACCTAGGGCATCCTTCTACAAGTTCGATCTTGGAGGAAAGGAGGCAAAGAGGTTAAGCAAAGGCTACCAAGGGTCTCTCTCAAGCTCCAGAAGTCAAGGAAAGGCAAGTGAAGGTCAGAGGAGGGCTCTAGAAGAAGATCAAAGTTCCCACGTGTGGCAATAGCAGTTACTAGGGGGGCAAAATTTCAGATCTGCAGTAGGAGGCCGAAAATCTTGCAACAGAAGGTCGAGAAAGTGCTACTGGAAGAGATTCGACTCGGTTTGACTAGATCGAAGTTGGCACATCACTCAATGAGGTTGGTCTTGGTCTTGGAGGGTATTGGTCGCAGTCTTAAGGTCTTCGAATTCGTCAATTGAAGAACCTATAAGGAAGAGAAGAGATTTAAGGGTTTTCCTTTCAAGAGGAGAGGTTTTGCCCTGGCTTGCAGCCTATATACTGTGTCATTGTGCTTTTTGTTTTGGTAGTGGTTTGATGCTTCACACATATAATAATAAGGAACAGAGTTAATAAGTAAAAAGGAACCACAAGCAGTTATCAAGTAAAGAGAATTAATCATAATCATTGCCCTATTAAATTCTCAACATGGTATCAAAGCTAATGTTGGCTAAGGGCATGCCACGTCATGAAGATCCCCAACACATTGAAGAAGTTCGTCAAGAAGTGTTCAAAGGTAGCAAGCTATCTCAAGAAAAACATCAAGGAAGCATGGAGTCTCTTATTCTCTACAAAGAAGGAAGTAATCAAAGAAAATGATGGTGGTCTCTTCTCGACACTCACTGGCACATTCTAAGACGAGAGCATTTGGGTAATTGATAGTGGTGCATCCAGGCACATGACAGGTCATCACAAACAATTGAAGACCTTATCGAAGGGAAAGTCCTCTTATTTAGTGGAACTTGGAGATAACAAAAGCTATCATGTGAGAGGCATTGGATCAACGTCTATGTTGACACTTAATCATCAAGATTGGGCGAACATAATGTAAATAAATAAATAAGTAATGTGAACAGTCATCGGGAGATGAAGTGAACAGTCTCTCCCTCATGTATATAATGAAGACCAACCTGAAGGAATAAACACACGAATCAATTTTGGTTGAGGAGTTACTGCCTGGTCTGACATGGTATCAGAGCCAGCTCCCAAAATAGTTGTAACTCCCTTCTGCCTACTGCTCTCTGTCCACTGCCCCTGTGTGCTCTGTCTGCCATAATTAACTCTGAATTCTCTGACCTGACAGCCTCAGACCTGAAAATCCTCTGAATCGCTGAGTTGAATGCCCTTGAGGTCGTGCTGCTGCATTGAATGGTCCGAGTAGCTATGCGGAGGAGCAGTGAAACGCTGCTGGTGCGTGAATCGACTCCATGACCATGTTCACTGCGTGAATGGTGCGTGAATCAAAGCCTCTATCTGCAAAAAAAAATTCTGAAGATTTAGAGATTAGCTGGATGACTTGCAATCATGGTATTTACGCTGGTATGGCTATGCGTTGAAGTTTCTTTGGCAATCTGTTGAAGTTTTTGGCTATGCGTTGAAGTTTTTTGGCCATACGCTGGTATACAAGCGTGGTGTTCACTGGTTTATGAAGGGCAAACGTTGAAGTTAATGCCATACGTTGAATGCTATTAACACTGTTTTAATATTGTGTTAACGATGATGTATTACGGCTGTTTGGTATGGTATTTACGTTGTTGTATTAACGCTGTTTGGTATGGTATTTACGCTGTTGTATTAAGGTTGTTTGGTATGGTATTTACGCAGTTGTATTAAGGCTGTTTGGTATGGTATTTACGCTATTGTTAAATGCTGTAAGTTAACGCTGTCTCCATCGCATGAATTGCGTCTTCCTCCATCGGATGAACCTCTGCTGCATTGGTAAAACTTTGTAATGGTGTGGCTATGGGGTACGAGTCTTCCTATGGTGGTGTATTGGTAAAGTGCTGCGCTGATGCTACACTCCGAGAGCTGACCGATCTGGTAAAAGAGGTCGCACCGGCAGCAAGGAGAAGAGATGCAAAACTATCATTTGCATCGAGTTATGTAAGTTTTTGCACTGAGACACATTGCAAGGGATTTCTGAGTTTGCAATTGTAAGAAAAACGTACCTCTGTTGGAGTGTTGTTGAATGCGCTATAAAGTTGTATGTATTTACGCTGTTCAGAGCGCTATCCAGTTGAATTTTCTGTCAAGTCATATCAAAAATATATTTCTTTGAATTGTAATTTTTAATAAAAAAAATTACCACCAAAAGTACAATTTTACGGTATATTGGCAGAAGTATTTTTCTATCAGCAGAAGTATTTTTACAATACACAGATTTTTGCCAGCAGAAGTATTTTTTTATAGTATGCATTCAATCATATCTATTGTGGGAATAGTTCTCACTAGCAAGGAGAACTATCCTGAGTGGTCCCGGATGATAAAACACACCCTCATTTTCAATGAGTTGTGGAAAGGAGTGTGTGTCGAAGACGGGGACAATGAACCAGAACAGCCTACATCAGACAAAGAGCTCGTCATTTGGGAAAACAAGAACAGCAAAGCTTATGCATTAATCGCAGCATCTGTAAATGAAGAGGTGAGTCGCCATATTTCGTCATTCTCAACTGCCTTTGAAGCCTTACAAAAGCTGAAAGAACTCTATGACTCACATTCTGCACTTGAAGTTGTTCAACTCATGATTAAACTCTTCACTCTTGAACTGCAAAATAATGATCCTCTTGCTCTTGCATCTGAAGTAAAGTCTATAATGCATGATATCAAATCCACTAAGGTTGAATTGGATATTCCTCTTATCGCTTTTCTCAAGGCACTTTATCCTACTTACTCCAATTATCTTGAGTCATTGCAAGCAAATGGAAATCTCAAAGATATCACCTTTAACTCTCTTGTGAAAAAGTTTGTTGAAAGAGAGAAAGCTTTTGGAAAGAAGACAGCCCCTGAATCTTTTGAAGAGGCTGTGTGCCTTGCTCATAAAGAAAAGCATCCTGCTCAAGATTCTTCAAGAGGAAGAGGTGGTCGAAGAGGAAGAGGAAGATATTTCAGAGGCAGGGGGGCAGACACTCTCAAGGAGAAAAGGCAGATCTGCACTGCATACGCTGCAAAAGAAATGGATCACATGATGCCTCTACATGCAAGTTACCATGGGACAAAATTGAGCAGCAAAGAAACCAACAGAAAGGTAAAACTGATGATACAAACAAAGGTAAAGCACCTGAATCTGTTCACTATGTTGTGGCACAATGTAATATTGGAGTCAATGAAGATTTCTTTAATGCTTCACTTGCTTCTTGGAAAAATGATTGGTTGCTTGATTCAGGAGCAACCTGCCACATGACTCATAGAAAATATTTTTTTGAAGAATTTACTAACAATGTTGATGGAGCAGTATACTTTGCAGACCAATCAAAAATCAAGCCATCAGGGCTTGGCACAATCAGGCTTAAACTGCCTGGTCTTCCAGACTTTCTTCTGCATCATGTTCTATATCTCCCACAGCTCAAGAGAAACTTGTTGTCCTTGGTCCACATCCGCCAGCAAGGTCACTCCATTCATATGTTTGATGGCAAGCTTGAGGTAAGAAAAGCATTTGACCACTCACTTGTCATGAGGGGAATAGAAGAAGAAAGGCTTCTCAAGCTGCAAGGAACCTCTGCTCGTGCACAACATTTCTCATACAATTCTCATCATGAAGAAGGTACACTTCCATCAAGTTTATTATGGCATGCTAGATTTGGACATTTGAACTATGACAGCCTCTGCTTGTTGAAAAAAATGGTGTTGCTGGTTTGCCTACAATTCCTAGGAAATTTAAGCAATGTGCTGCTTGTATTCTAGGAAAGCATAGTAAACAGTGTTTTCATGATTCACATTCAAGAGCACATAGAAAACTTGAACTCATTCATTCAGATTTATGTGGTCCAATGCCTGTTCCTTCTGTAAATGGAAATAAATATATGATGACATTTATTGATGACTACACCAGAATGTGTTGGGTTTATTTATTGAAGAACAAATCTGATGCTTTTCAAACATTCAAGAATTTTCATAAATGGATTGAAAATGATGCACAATCTCATATTGGGTCTATTCGCACTGATAATGGAAAAGAATACACATCAAATGAATTTGAAAACTATCTTCGCCAACATGGGATCAAACATCAAACAACTGTACCTTATAATCCCCAACAGAATGGTGTAGCTGAAAGAATGAATAGGACAATCTTAAATATGGTACGATCCATGCTCTTCTTCAAAAATCTAAAGATAATGTTTTAGGCTAATGTTGTTCTATGTGTTGCATATATAAAGAATAGATGTCCATCTAATGCTATTAGAAACAAGAGTCCTTATGAAATGTGGTATGGACATGTTCCTTCAGTAAAGCATCTCAGGGTCTTTGGTTCCACCTGTTATGCCTTGATACCAAAGGTACATAGAAACAAACTTGGTGCTAGAAGTCGTAAGTGTATCTTCATGGGGTATTCAAACACCTCCAAAGCATACCGTCTCTATGATGAAGTAAATAAAAAGTTTGTTGTATCTAGAGATGTAATTTTTCTTGAATCATCCAAAATTGACAATGTTGTTGAGCGGCAACTTGATCGCTTGGATAGATTCGCAAAAGCAAAATCATTTCAAGAATTTGATAATCAGATTCCACATCTTGAAGGGGGGATTCCTATACTAGATCAACATGTGGAATCTTCTTCTGAAGAACACTCTCCCCTGCATGAAACTCCAACAACGGATGATGCTTTAAGTGATGTGATTGACAGAATTGGGAGACTCAATCTTGATTCAGTCCCAACTCAATCAGCGGAGCAGCCTGGACCATCTGAAAAAGGTCCCCCAAAGTGGCTGACAAAGACACTTGAAAGTGTTCATCCTGATGAGGTTGGAAAGACAGGAACTAGAAATTCAAACCGGCAAAATGGAGGTGATGTAGATGACTCTAATTCACCTGTTGATATGGATGTTTCTTATGATTGTGAATTGAACTTGTCTACAGATTTTGAACCAACTTCCTTCAAAGAAGCTGCTTCTCATGATGAATGGAAAGAAGCAATGCAAAAGGAGTATGATGCCCTCATAAAGAATGGCACTTGGAAGCTAGCTGATCCTCCATTAGGAACCAAACCAATTAGCTGCAAGTGGGTCTACAAGATCAAGTATAAAGTTGATGGCTCACTTGACAAGCACAAAGCTAGGCTTGTGGCAAAAGGTTTTGCACAGAAGGAAGGGGTCGATTATGAGGAGACTTTTGCCCCCACAACAAAATGGGCTACCATCCGGACACTCTTTGCCCTAGCAGCTCAGAATGGTTGGAAAGTCCATCAAATGGATGTAAAAATTGCTTTCTTAAATGGAGATCTAAAAGAGAATGTTTTTATGTCTCGGCCTGAAGGATTTGCTGTGAAAGGACATGAACATAAAGTATGCAAACTTGTGAAGTCCTTATATGGCCTCAAACAAGCACCACGAGCCTGGTATGAAAAACTAACTAAGCATCTTCTGAAACTCAATTTCAAACATTATGATCTTGATGATGCAACTTTATTTCTCAAGAAAGTTGGAAAAACAGTTGTATATCTTGTGGTATATGTAGATGATCTTTTGATGACAGGGAACAATGAAAGCTACATTGCATCCATAAAGAAGGAATTGGGGAAAAGTTTTGAAATGACTGATTTGGGCTATGTTCATTACTATCTTGGCATTGAAGTAACCCAGCATCCGAAGTCCATATTTCTCTCAAAATAAATACATCGGAGATCTGTTGAACAGGTTTGGCATGACAAAATGCAATCCTCTTACTACTGCAATGGAACAAAACTTAAAGCTCACATCTATTGAAGGAAAAGAATTTGAGGATGCAACAAAGTATAGACAGCTTGTAGGAAGTCTCAACTACCTAACTACTACCAGACCAGACATTTCGTTTGCTGTTGGAATCCTCTCCAGGTTTATGCAAAAGCCTTGCGAGGGACATTGGTCTGCTGCGAAAAGAGTTCTAACGTACTTGAAGGGAACTCAAGACTTTGGAATCAAGTATACACAGGTGGACGACTTCAGCTTGATTGGATACTCTAATTCAGACTCCGATGGAGACAAAGAAACTGGGGTATCTACTTCAAGATATGCTATGAATCTTGGATCAGGAGCTGTCTCCTGGAGATCACGCAAACAATCAGTTCCAGCAAATTCCACAACAGAAGTAGAATATGTGGCAACAGCTGAAGCAACAAAAGAAATTGTGTGGCTCGAGAAAATTCTTGAAGATTTGCAGGTAAAACAAGTAAAATCAACTCCACTCATGATTGACAATACCTCTGCAATAAAGTTGGCCAAGAACCCAAAGTTCCATGATCGAACGAAGCACATCAATACTAAATATCATCTGATTCGACATCATGTTGAGGCCAAAACAATCCATCTCCGTCATTGTTCCACTATTGAGCAAATTGCAGACATCTTCACCAAAGCGCTTGGAAGAGAAAAGCTTGAACAATTTAGAATGATGCTTGGACTCACCAACATCCCTTCAGATTAAAGGGGGGAATGTTGACACCTAATCATCAGGATTGGGTGAACATAATGTAAATAAATAAATAAGTAATGTGAACAGTGATCGGGAGATGAAGTGAACAGTCTCTCCCTCATGTATATAATGAAGACCAACTTGAAGGAATAAACACACGAATCAATTTTGGTTGAGGAGTTACTGCCTGGTCTGACAGTCTATAGATTTGGAGACTGGAAGCAGCATTCATCTCAACAACATCCTATTTGTTCCAAGTTTGCATATAAACTTACTTTTCATTTCAAGTCTAGAGGACAAGGGTGATAGAGTAGCAGTGAAAGGTTCATTTAGAGAAAGCAAGAAATTCAAAAGATATTTTGGGTATGTTGCATACATGACAAAGCTAATAGAAGCAGAACCATACACTTTTGAAGAAGTTGTCAACCATTAGGAATGGAATGATGCCATGAATGAAGAGTATTAATCTATAATGAAGAATGGGGTTTGGGAAATTGTAACAAGGCCCAAAGACAAATCTGTGGTAACTTCCAAGTGGATCTACAAGATCAAACAGGCGGCAGATGGAAGTATAGATAAGTATAAGGCAAGATTTGTGGCTAGGGGCTTCTCCCAACAAGAAGACATCGACTATGAAGAGACATTTGCTCCGACAGCAAGGTATCCAACGATTCGTTCATTGGTCTCTCTAGCAGCATTAATGGGAGGGAACATCCATCAAATGGATCTCAAGACTGTGTTTCTGAATGGTACAATTGATGAGGAAGTCTATATAGAGCAACCCTTGGAATTCGAAGTTAAAGACAGAAAGGCATATGTTTGTAGATTGAAGAAAGAATTATATGGCCTCAAGCAAGCACCAAGGGCATGGTATGCTAGAACGGATGCATATCTTCAAAGAATAGGCTTCACAAAAAGTTATACTGATCTAAACCTTTATATCAAGGTTGTAGATGAAGAACTTGTAATCATTCTTTTGTATGTAGATGACCTTCTCTTGACAGGTATAGAAGATCGAATTGAAGAATGTAAGAAGCAACTAGCAGTAGAATTTGACATGAAGGATCTAGGGTTGATCATTACTATTTGGGACTAGAAGTCTGGAAAGGACCTGATGAATTTTATTTGGATCAAGGAAAGTATGTGATCAAGATGTTGAAGAGGTTTGACATGATGGATTGCAAACCTATGACCACTCTGATGATCACAAACTTGAAAAGACAAAGGAGTTCTTAATCAAGCCCTGTGGATCCTTCCAAGTATAGACAACTGGTTGGCTCACTGATGTACTTATATATGTTTTGCAGTAAACATTCTCAGTCAATTCCAAGTGGAGCCAAAGCATGATCATTGGATAGCAGCAAAACATATACTGAGATATCTGCGAGGAACTATCCACTACTGCCTAAAATATGATAGAAGGAATGATGTCCACTTGATTAGATATACAGATTCCGACTAGAGAGGCAGTGAGCAGGATGGAAGAAACACTACGGGAGGATGTTTCAATTTGGGATCCTCTATTATCTCATGGATGAACAGAACGCAAGACACAATTGCTTTGAGTAGCACTGAGGCTGAGTATGTTGCAGCTTGTGAAGTAAGCAGAGAAGTCTCGTTGAGAAAGTCGTTATCTAACCTATTCGAAGGACCGATGGACCCTATAGTGATACATTGTGATAACACCAGTTGTATACGTTTGTCTGAGGACCCAGTATTCCATGGAAAGGCAAAGCATATAACAACAAGTATCACTATATTCGAGAGCTAGTACAAAATGGTGTGTTGCAGCTACAATATATCTCCACTGATGAGCAAGTAGCTAACATATTGACGAAATCTCTTCCTAACAAGAAGCTTGTGTACTTGAGAGACAAGCTTGGCTTGGTTGATATATCCTCCCTAATTGAGAGGGAGAGTTAGGCACGTCATACTTGTCTTCACTTGGGAAGACAGAATGGAGGGTTGGGTAACCATCTGGCATTTGATACTCTTTGAGGATGTGGTAGTTCATCCAAGATAAGAGTAGTCATGGACCGATATTCTTTGAGGACTAGCTATCCAAGACAAGAATAGACCAAAGAAGGTCATACTCAGTGAACACTCGAGTGGAGTGTGTACCTTGAGAGACAATGATGGTGGTGTCTATAAATCATTTGTCTCGCCAGCATTGTGCTCTGATTTTGTGGAGAGAAAGAGTTGTTAGTCAAGGCCTTGCTATGTGACAATGCTGGTTGATATGATGCTAGACAGATGAGTTACCAATCTGACTCTTCATATGAGATCTCTTCAGATTGAGAATGTCCATGTGCCTCTTATGAATATCCCCCTAATTAAGAGGGAGTGTTGAAAATGTGTAACTAGGTTCGGCCTTCATAAGTATGAAATGTATTTTTTTTATTCTTGTAAATTATGAAATTAAAGAAAATTATTATTACTGTTTTTGGAGCATGGGTTTAATGCTCAAGGTCTTTTATTTTATAGGTCAAGCACCCATTGAGTGTGTCTAGGGTTTGTCCTAGGTCAAGAATTCAAAAGAATCATTGTCATAAGTTGAAGACCCCACTGGGCACATTGTAACTTGTAAAGAAAAATATTTTTGTCTTTAAAAGTGTCGGAATACCCTCCAAGGCCAAGTCAACCTGGCAACTAGCAAGTCGACCTAAAGGAAGAGCCACGTCCACCCTTGAAGAAGCCTATATATAGAAGAGGACTCGTCCTCCTCGAGGACACTCACTCATCTCTCATTCTAGCGAAGGAAGAAGAAGGAAGAGGCAATGAAGGAGAAGAAGGACAAAGAAGTTGTGTTTGGGCTATCTTTCTCTCTTACACGAGTTAGAAAGGACTAGGGTTTTTGCGCTTGTTGATTTTGGGTAGCATCGGATGTGCTCTAGCCATGAAATTTGGTGGAGAGGCTAAGGCACATGAGATCTCCAAGACCTAGAAATCGTTTGGAGAAATTCCACCTAGATGAGGAGATATTAAAATAAATAATATTTTTAATGAGTTCCTAAGTCTAAACTTAGGAAAATAAAAATATTAATGTGTATTAATATAATATGGGTGAGAAAGTTCTGAGTGACAAGGATCAAGTCAGATCTAATCTTAGTTGTTGATTAGGGACTTAATCTCAAACGTTGAATCATCAACAGGAAAAGTATAAGAGGAGGCTTGAGGGTCAGTTGGAGACACACCAAAAGATCAAAGAATTCGATTTTCTAGGGAGAGGTTTGCTGAGGAAATCAAGTTAGTGATCAGAGTTGCAGTGAGGGGCAGTTCAGCAAGGGATTTTCATCCGAGGCTGAAGAATACATAGCAGAGAAGCAGAGCAATGTCAAGAGAGACAGCTCAGACCCTAGAAGGGCTGACGCAGAGGCCATAAAGCTGACACAAAGGACGCAGAGGGCTGACGCAAAAGCCGCAGAGGCTGACGCTAGGCCTAAGAGGCAGCGCTGGAGAGATTTTGTGGGGCAGACTGGGAGCAGATCAGCAGATTCTAAGCCGGGATAGGGTAACGCAGTTCAAGAGCAGTGCTTGGAGCAGCTTTCGCTGTCCAACATAAGGAATAGCCGGAGTCGCTGTGGGGTTTGATCATCCGTTTGCTGATTTGCCAGAATATCTGTCTCCGGATAGAGGTACTACTGCCAAGGATATTCTCTGTTGGGTGAGCCATTTCTGGCACCCTAGTTGTATTCATGAATCTGCTTAATAATACAAACCCTCTATATGTTGCACCGGTTTTCCCAAATTGGGTTTTTCCAAGAACAATTGTCCAAAAATAATGGTGTCCCTTGTGTTATTGTCTCAGTTTATTTCAGTGCATGATCTGTATATTCATGAAGGTTGTAATAGTGTTTTCTTCAATGTTTATGCAATTAAAATAACTTGTTGATGTAAAGAACAAGTAGGAGATTGTAAACCAATAATTGCAGTAGAGGTTTCTGATGTGTTAGATTCAGGAATTTTCACATGGTATCTCAGCGATTGCAGATCATAGGCAACTGAAGACACCGACCAAGAAATCTGAGAGTTTGCAGCAGAGAAGCAGTTGTCCCGAGAGACAGCGTTGTTCTAGAGCCGGAGAGGCAGAAGGAGTGACGCAGTGCAGAAGAGGTGACGCAGTGGCTCACGCAGTGCCTGTGTCAGCATTCTAAGCCGGAACAGGTAGACGCAGTAGCTGGGAGGATCCCACGCAGTAGTTGCATCAGCCATCAAGGCCAACGCAGAGGCAGAGAAGGGTAGATCAGGCTCACGCAGAGTCACGTCACCTTTCTAAGCCAGGATTGGCCGGTGGAGTAGATTCAGCCCATGCAGAGATTGCGCAGAGCCTAAAGGGCTCAGATTCTTCGAGTTGCCAGGGCTAAGGGAGCTGTGCAAACTTTGATTTGAGGTGTTGGCGGGACGTTGTTTCTGTCGATGCAGAACAATGTCTAAGGAGACTAAACCAAGGTAGAGGGAAGCACTACCTCGACAGATTTCTAGCCAAGAAATCTAGATGCAGGTTGCAGCAGCAAAGGAGTATTGGAGAGGAGTGATTCGACAGTTGGCTGGAGGATTTCCGAGAGGGAAATCAGGACTCAGAGGGAGTCTAGAGAAGAGGAGCAAAGATGGTAATGAATGGGTTGAGGGATCAGGACAAATTAGATGGAGCATATCCAATTTTTTCATCTGGAAGGCTAGGATCCTGGTAATCCTAGACAAACATCACATCAAGGACTATGCCTTGAAGGTTGTTGTTGAACCAGTCGACGTTGATTCATTGAAGAAATACAAGGAGGCCCAAGCTAAGGCCGAGTGCATGATCCTAGACGGGGTCAAAGATCATGTAGTACCACACATTGCTGAGAAGAACACAGCAAGGGAGATGTGGGAGACTCTGACCACCTTGTATCAAGGCTCTTCTGTGCAACGGAAGATGTTATTAGAAAATCAGCTGAGACAGTATCAGACACAGAAAAGAGAGGAGATAGATCCCTTCCTTCTCAGGTTGCAAGGGATTCGCGACCAGCTTACTTCCGTGGATTCTACACTGGATCCAGAGTTCATGGTCAGGACTGCCCTAAATGCAGTCTCCGAGGAGTGGGTGACGTTTGTCCAAAGCATTTTGGGCAAAGCAACTCTCCCTAGTTAGGAGGAGATGTGGAGATTGACTAAGGCAAGGAGTAGCGGTAAGGGAGTTCGAATCAAGAAGGAGGAGGAGGAGGATGCAGCGATCACATCAGCGAGACAGCAGGGACTACAGAAGAGGAAGAAGAAAGACATCTCCAAGGTCAAGTGCTTCAACTGTGGGGAGATGGGACAGTATGCCTCTCAATGCCCCAAGAAGAAAGGCAAGGGAGAAGCTTTCGACTCAAAGGCTGCTCCAACAAAGGTGGAGAAGGATGTTGAGACTGATGACGATTGTGCCATGAGTGATCATGCGCCTCTAGAGAAGAGGTGGGGAGACTTGGAGCTGTAGTCTAGAGGACTACAGAAGGGGAGCAGGACCCTTGAGGTGCCCAAACTCTTGGATCACATCCGGCTATGGAAGCCCTTAAAGACGGTAGAATTATGACAGGTGTCGGGTGGAGCAAAGTGTGATGGAGCAGCAAGGCAACACTAGAGCGCAGAACTCTATAGCAGCGCAGTGGAGGTTACAGCAGTGCGAGAGGCACAGAAGAGATTGCAATAGCACAGTGGCAGCAGAGGGAGCACAGGATAGCAGCAGAGGTAGCTTCAGCATAACTAGGCTTCCAGACTAACCAAGATGTTAGTGTTTGGGTGAAGTCAGTTACTTACTTCTCGGTAACTAAGTTGCAATGCAGCAGTTAGAAGTGGCAGTGCTATGGGCAGCATGAAGCAGCATGTTGAGAGGGTGTTACAGTACAGATGTAGCAGTGGCAGTGGCAGTGTCATGGGCAGTAGTATAGAAAGCAGCAGTGCAGTGGATGCGGGGCAGTGGGCCAAGCATCAGCACAGAGGACCGATGCGGAGGATTAGTGTGATGCTTCTATGATGAAGCATTGCTAGAGCACATTCCTCGCTAAGAGGGAGTGTTTATTTTGGGTAGCATCGGATGTGCTCTAGCTCTGAAATTTTGTGGAGGGGCTAGAATACATGAGATCTCCAGAACCCAAAAATCATTTGGAGAAATTCCACCCGGATGAGGAGTTATCAAAATAATTAATATTTTTAATGGGTTCCTAAGTCTAAACTTGGGAAAATAAAAATATTAATGTGTATTAATAAAATATGGGTGAGAAAGTTCTAAGTGACGAGGATCAAGCTAGTTCTAATCTTAGCCGTTGATTAGTGACTTAATCTCGGCAATTGATTCGTCAACAGGAAAAGTATAAGAGGAGGCTTGAGGATCAGTTGGAGATGCACCGAATTGATCAAAGAATTCGATATTCTGGGGTGAGGTTTGCAGAGGAAATCGAGTTAGTGATCAGAGTTGCAGTGAGGGGCAGTTCAGCAAGGTATTTTCATCCGAGGCTAAAGAATACATAGCAGAGAGGCAGCGCAGTGCCGGGAGAGACAATGCAGGCCCTAGAAGGGCTGACGCAGAGGCCGTAAAGCTGACGCAGAGGGCTGACACAAAAGCCGCAGAGGCTGACATTGGGCCTCAGAGGCAGCACTGGGGAGATTTTGTGGGGCAGACTAGGAGCAGATCAGCAGATTCTGAGCCGGGATAGGGTGACGCAGCTCTTGGAGGAGTGACGCAGTTCCAGAGCAGTGCTTGGAGCAGCTTTCGTTGTCCAACATAAGGAACAGTCGGAGTCGCTATGGGGTTTGATCATCCGTTTGCTGATTTGCCGGAATATCTGTCTCCGGATAGAGGTACTACTGCCAAGGATATTCTCTGTTGGGTGAGCCATTTCTAGCACCCTAGTTGTATTCAAGAATCTGCTTAATAATACAAACCCTCTATATGTTGCACCGGTTTTCCCGAATTGGGTTTTTCCGGGGACAATTGTCCAAAAATAACGGTGTCCCTTGTGTTATTGTCTCAGTTTATTTCAGTGCATGATCTGTATATTTGTGAAGGTTGCAATAGTGTTTACTTCGATGTTTATGCAATTAAATAACTTGTTAATGTAAAGAACAAGTAGGAGATTGTAAACTAGTAATTGCAGTAGGGGTTTTTGATGTATTAGATTCAGGAATTTTCACAGTGTTGACCTAAGGCATCCTTCTACAAGTTTGATCTTGGGAAAAATAAGGCAAAGAGGTCAAGCGAAGGTTACTAAGGGTCTCTCTCAATCTCCAAAAGTCAGGGAAAGGCAACCGAAGGTCAGAGGAGGGCTTTAGAAGAAGATCGAAGTTCCCACATGTGGCAATAGCAGTTACTGGGGGCCGAAATTTCAGATCTGCTGTAGGAGGACGAAAATCTTGCAGCAGAAGGTCGAGAAGGTGCTACTGGAAGAGATTTCACTGGGTTTGACTAGATTGAAGTTGGCATATCACTCAATGAGGTTGGTCTTGTTCTTGGAGGGTATTGGTCTCAATCTTAAGGTCTTGGAATTCGTCAATCGAAGAATCTATAAGGAAGAGAAGAGATTTAAGTGTTTCCCTCTCAAGAGGAGAGGTTTCGCCCTGGCTTGCAACCTATATATTGTGTCATTATGTTTTTTGTTTTGGTAATTGTTTGATGCTTCACACATATACTAATAAGGAACAAAGTTAATAAGTAAAAAGGAACCACAAGCAATTATCAAGTAAAGATAATTAATCATAATCATTGCCCTTTAAATTCTCAACACAAGGGAGGGAGCCTCAAGGGGCTCACAGCAAACCCAAAAGGGTTGTCATTTGGCCTTAAGGGAGGGCTGAGAGGCCTGTTATTGCCCACGGCAGGGGTAGAGGGGCTAGTGGAGGGCAGGAGAGATGGAGAGGAGGAAGAAGGAGGGAAGGCGGTGGAGAAAAGAGCTAGGGAAGGCCTAGGAGAGGATGATGCAGGGCAAGAAGGGCCTACAGCAAGCCCTAAAGGGTTGTCGTCCAGCTTGAGAAGGAGGATGAGGCCTCTAACCCTCACAACAAGTGTAAATCGGAGGAGTCTTGGCCCTTCAGGGCTGCGGCTAGGCTAACCAAAGGGAATGGCTAGGCTAGGAGGGGGACGCTGGGCCTAGAGACTTCAAAAAATATTTGAAACCCTCGCCAAAAAATCAAAATTTGCTTCAGATCTTCAACACTTGTCCAAAATTCACTGATGTTGGCCTTGCAAAAATTCTAGAGACTAGATCTTACCCTCAAGAGCCTAGATCTAGCTCCAACCCAGGAAATCTTCTTGAATATCACCTGCACAAATAAAATTACAAGTGCCCAAAACCCCAATATCTACAAAAATCAAAAATAAAACCCCAATTTCTACAAAACAAGGGTTAGAAAATTTATTCTACAAAAAATATATTTACAAATTTACAAATATACAATGCTTGAGAAAAATTTTGAAGAGCAATTTTTTTACGATAATGACAATAGCTTGATGTATTTTGAAAAATAGGTGTTAACCAAAACCTTAGTGAAGTAAGAAACCCACATAAAATATTTGAAGTCCAAACAAGGTCAGCTTGTGCCCATGGTCTGTGAACTTGGAGCCCAAGGGTCGGGGAACCTACAAACTCTATATATTTTCTTAAGAAAAATCGTTAGAACATACAATGAATCGGATCACCTAAGATAAGCCCAAAACTTACCAATAGAATGTTCCTATCATCTACAAATGAAATAACAATTCAGATAATATTGAAGCACAATATAGGAAAGCACATACCCAACACATACCACAGATCAATGAGACAAAGACACCATGAACTATACCCCAAAGTCTTTTATTATGAGATTCAAACGTTCCAAGCAGAACAATGGCTTCACACCAGCGTTACAACCACACATTGAGACCAGAGTCACTATCATTGTGGCTTGAGAAGCAAATGGCTTTTAATTCATAGATAAATCCTCCGAGTGGGAAATAACGGCTAGTTGGTTTGGTCCCCATGAAAATAATCTCAACCGTCAATAAATCTTTGATCAACTTTTAATCTCTGTCGTTGAAAATATTTATTTTTGAGGAATTTTCGAATTTCTCATTAAAACCATTTTTTATTAGTTCAAAAATAATTATTTTGAACTAATTTCCTCAAAATTTTGACTTTGACTTAACCACCAAAGTAAAAGAATCCAAATTTTCTTGAAATTTCCAATATTCCCTTGGTGGGGGACCTCCAAAAATTAACTTCTTTTAGACCCACGAATTTTTCCACTTGGAGAAATTAATTTCTCCAACATTTTAATTTGGACTCTAAATTGATTATTTTTCTGGCTTAAGAAATTTTATTTTCGCCAGAAAAATTGATTAATTGACTCATGAGGGGATTAATTATTTTTCCACCCTCAAATATTTTAGCCATGGTATCTAAGAATGAAGGACCATGCACTAAAATATTTATTTTACATAAGATTTTACATATGCAACCCTCAAAGGGGAAATACCCTTTCGTTATAAACCCTCATAATTTTTACTCAATTCTACAACACAATATGATCTAGTAGACCAAGTGATCTGTAATAAAATAATTTAGCCAAATAGCTTAAATTATTCTCAAATCACTTTTACAATAGACTCGACTAAAACACTAGGACTCACCTAAGACCTTGTCAATAAATTTCACCCTAGCTTTGGGGTTGAGGCTGGAGGGAAAAACTTTGTCGATCATCTGTGTTTAGAAACACAGATAATCAGTGAGATGAAAAACCTCCTAGGATGAAATCCGTCGCCAAAAAGATAGGTTTACCTAGGTTGTTACATAATTAACGGTCGTACTAGCATCATTTACATTACAAATTTGCAGAATGGGTTTACAATGACATGATAACCTATTGGCTGATGATTCTGATCTTTGAAAAAATTGGCACAACTGCTTCCTTGGAATTGTGAAAAAATGGGTGCAACAAGGCACAATTAGCATAACCTAGAATCAACATTATTCCATAAATGTGTCCAAAGAATAGCTCCAAAGATGACCAAAATTAGCTCCAAATATCAAAGTGCATTTATAGATCAATCTCTACCACAATAAAAGAGGGCCGGAATTTCTCTAGAGAGATAGAGAGAGGCCAAAATATCCAAGTGTGTGATGATGTCTAACAAGAATGAAAGGTTCCTCTATTTATATGAGGAATCCAAATCCTATTTTAGCCTATTAGCCCCTCAAAATAATAAAATAATGGACAAGTAACAATCTAGATCACAAGCCGACCTAGTAGCCAATGCAAAACATAATATTTATCCCACACGTGTGAGCTATATGACAGATAGTGCTAATGTCATGCATGTGTAAGCCCTTGTAGGGCAAGCATTGAGGGTCAAGAGTGCCATGAAATGTGTAGAAGCCCTCTAAAATCATCCTCTAGGGGTTGGCCGCTAGATCTTTGTCAATCTCCCTCTATGGACCCCAGTTTTAACTTTGGGGCACAAAGGTGGTCTCATGTGTCTCCAAGTGGCCAAAATTCCTGTCTTTGCTCCAACGTTACGGGCTCTCAAGGTGTTGCTAGCCCTCCCATGTTTTAATGTGTGAGACCATCCTCATCTAGGCTCTAGATTGGTTGCCATCCCATCTGATCAGTGCTAATTCGGTTGGGGGCATGCTGGTCCAAGTGCATCATCCCATAAAATTCAATGTCAGGCAAAGTGTTGGTACATCGTGGGTGCTAGAGGTGCCCAAGGATGTCAGTGATGCTTTTGCACTGTCTAGAATCCCATGGCTCTTGACGCTTCACCCATGGGTGTCGATATTTACCTCTGGAGGACTTTGACCCCAATTAAGTTGCCTGGGGCTATAGATGGAACCACCTATCAATTACACACGATATCCAATGTTGCAACTTTCACCATTAGGTACATTTAATCATTATTGCATCTAAGTGAACCAAGCTTGAAAGTAATGGGAAAATTAACACTTCATATAAGGCTTCCCTTCTAAAATTGTGGCTTTGGTCATGTAATGGTGTTACCTCCCTAGGTAGGGGTGATTAATAGATGACCCTATTAGGTGTTCTCAATCCATAAGGGGAGGTGACATGTCCTTGGTCCACCCTTCAATCGATAGGTGCCATGTAAATAATGATGAAACAGAGGGGAAAAGAAATCATGGCCAAGTGCCATGGTCAAAGGAGCCAGCCTGATGGGGATCCTCATCCTGGGTGTATAGATGTGAGGAGGGAGTACTTGTGGATGCATGAGTTACCAACTCGCCCTTTGTTTTTCCACCCCTCTTATGCCTTTTGCTTTTTCTTGATTTTTTCTTTGTATTACTACTCATAGCTCAAAGGATTAGAGCTTGCTTTGTATGATGTATAGCAATTATTACCCCCTTAAAGATGGGGTAGTTCATCACCCGTCAGGGGTTGGGATATGCACAGATTCCATTTCTTTTATGAGATAGGGCAACAATGGCCCAAGAACCGAGTGGCAGCCATATGAATGAGGTAGAGCTAATACTTGACATGTGTCCACTTGCTAACTTAAATGTCCCGACCATCTTTTCCATTTTGATTTTTCTTTTGCTTTTCTTGTGGCCATCATATGTCCTTTCTATTTCTTTTAGTTTCATCAACCTCCCAAGGAAAATTTCCAAGCCCTACCTAGACATGGGGATGTGTGTGTGCCAAATCTCAATGAACCAGTGGTCAGTTGGACCCAAAGAATGGAGGTGGAATAGGGGCTTGTAATGTAAGATGGAAAGTGGTAAGTATGGAATCGAGAGATATGGGGCTATGTTATCTCAATCATGGCTTCCCAAGTAGTGCTCATCATTTATCTATTGGGCCATTAGGGGAGGTCCCACTGGACTAGGGTTGAAAATCAAACAGCCATTTAAGGTGACGGAACAAGATCACAGCCAAGACCTTTCTTTCTTCCAAGTCACCCCATAATCCATGTCAAATGCCCAAATATAAACAAGCATAAGCACCCGATTGCAAAACAAATAAAGTACCTTTTGATTAGAAGCCCAACTTCCAACATGTACTCTTGCCAGATGGGCGAGGAAACATATCACTGATGCATGTGGTGGACATATGAATGGCACATCATCATCGGTTACTAGTGGTTGATGTGGATTGTTGGCTGCCAACTGAAAGAGATGATAGAAGAAAATTTTCTCCTATTGGGTCACCCACTTTGGGTGGGAGCAGTGATGTTAAAAAATTTCATCCTTTTACTTTAATAATTTAACATTACCATTAATTACATTAGCATTAGTAAGGCCCTAGGGTTGAATATTGGGCTTCCCCACTCAGAAATTATTGTTTTAAGCAAAATTCATGGGGGACACCTAGCTCTTTTTTAGGGGAATGCCCAAAAGCATCCCTTTTGGGCAAACGCGTCCCCCACATTGGGGAAACGTTTCCCCTGCGGCTCTGAGTTTCCCCAAAAGGGAGACGTGGGGAAAGTTTCCTTAGGCCTCCCCTTGTATTGGGAGCATGGGAAACATGGGAAGCGCACCCTGGGGGATGCATCCTCGTAGAACACTAACATTTATTGTCTTCCTAAGAAACACAAATCTATAACAAGGCTGCAATGTTTATTTAATATTATCATGGAACTGGTACTACTACAATGTTCATTATCATGATTACTAATAGCTCAAAGAGTTGAGAATAGGGCAAAAGAGGGACGCTGTACTTTAGGCAAGGTCCAAGACAGTTCAAAGACAACTGCCGCAATGAGGCAATCATAAAAGCAGTTTCAATCAGACCAAGGAGGGTTAGGGCAGCATTGTAGGGCTTAGGGAGTTTTCAAGAAGTTCAAGGAGAGATGCATAAAGGATTGGAAAAACTAGTCAAGAACACAAATTCAGCTTGTCCTTTTCATGTAGCTACGAGTTGCTTGAGTAGAAAAATTCAAAACATCCGCCCACCTCAAATGTGGCTTTCATGGTGCACTTGCATATTCAGCTAGTGCATTTGCATGCATCTGTATTTGTTTACAGTTTCTTGACATACTAGTTAACACTTAACAGTCTATTTAATGAGGTCTTCTGTGAGAAACCAAGTGGAGTAGAATGCCAAACATATTTGGCCTGCGCAGGGCGTGTATGGCACTTTTATAAGCAAATTGAACTAAATACTCATCATGATGCTGGATCACACCTTTATCCTTAGTAGTATCTATTTCTAGATAACCAGTAGATACAAATTGATCTGAGATCTCTATCAAAGGAAATCGATTGTATTTTTTGGGTCAGGCAGGAAATCTTTAGAGAAAGCACCTAACGAAATACAGACTGTGGAGCAGTTATATCTGGTGTTTGAGCAATTTCATGACCATAATTCTAGGTGTCTTGTGCTTATTGTGCTTAGTGTTCTGTTTTTGCTTTATTTAATTTTCTGTTTTAATTCTTGCATTGCCCCATTAACCTGCTGGCAGGAATGCAGATAAGGACCGTTGTTTGAATCTAGCTTGTGCCCATTTATTCTTGACTTTATAGTATGATAACATCTTGAACTGTCAACCAGCTCAGCAACCATTTCCAGATTCTACAAGCAAGAAAGCATCATCTATGTGCTAATGCAGTGATACTTATAATCTGTGTTAATCATGTAATGTCCCAGCTCCCATGGGCCATAACCTTATATTGACCGAAAATGGAAACAATCAAAACTTTAATCATTTATTTCAAATCTTAGGAGAAATTCTTACGGGAAAAAGTCATCTGTCTTCAGAGGCCAACTCTCATTGGCTGCATATTTTTCAGTAGTGTAGATAGTTGGAGTTGAATAAAATGCATTGACGCGCCCATCCTGATCAAAGATCAAGCGTAGGAAGAGATTAGATCTTACTCAACATACAAAAAAATTAAGTTGAACACAAGGAATATGCATTACTCTTCAACTTCATTAGTGTAGAACCAATTTCAATTATGACATTTTCAGGAGTATTATTTTCTTGGTCCAATACATATAATTAAAAATTTTAACGTTTGCCATATTCTGGTATGCTCTGATCTGATTGATATTCATAGGTGATACCTTCTATATGGATCAGTGTTGATAATATCGGTATCGGCGAAATATCGGCAAGGATCCCGAAAACATCTTTTCGGCAATATCGACAAAAATATCGGAAAATATCGGCAAACATAAAAAATGCATAATATATTCATTTTTTCATATTTTTAAACATATAAAAAAACAACATGAAATAAACACATTGGCACATAAATATGAAGAAAGCACTGCTATATATGATGCAGTGGATGTCAAATAAAAATGATACATCAAAGGCGATACCAAATCCTCTTGATCCCAGATAATTGTCCAATCAAGGACTCAAATGTGGAGAACCAAGACAAAATAACATCACATATATAAAAGTATCTCATCATCATGAGTTATATATAGCAAAACAAATAAAACTAGCAGCTAGCTATCTGAGATCAGTGCCCTCTCCCCATTTTACGGGAAAACATGATGGGTTGTTTGTCAGGCCTGCCCCTAGCAGTAAAAGGCCCTAGCCCTGCACCTAATGTCAAATAATGATTGTTGGGTATGGAGTTGTGCTCTCCTATATCTATAGCAGATGGTGTTGACGCTAACGCTCCCACAATCTCCTCCTCCTCCTCCTCCCCCGAGTCTTCCTCCTCTTGCTGCCCATGTACTAATGGTCCCTCCTCTAACCATGTAGATGACTCTTCCATGATGGGCACCTCAGACTCCACCCTTCACTTAGACAATACATCTATATTGTCTAAGGATATGGCATCCAGATCCATTGGTTTCTCTATTTGCTTCACTCGTAGTCAAAGATTGTAATGCACATATACTAAATCATTGAGGCATAAGAACTCCAACTTGTAAAAGTGTCAATAAAACTAATGAGTCTTGACACTTGAGAGTCATAAATTACAATAAATGTAATTGCTCAATTGAAGGTTGAAGCTCAAACTTATACATGGTGCGCTTCTTTTAGTGTATTTTCTCAAATAGACTCCAATTGCGCTCACACCCTGAAGAGCTGCAAGTTTGACTCGGGATTCCTATGGCCAATTTTTGCAAATTTGGTGCCCTGCCAATGTTTTAAAAATCAGTCGGTCTGAACCGATAACCGGTCAAACTAGCCGGTTAGCAAGCCCACCAGGTCAAACTGGCTTAAAAACCTAGTTTACCTCCTCATTTCGCCTTTTTTTGCCCTAACCGGCCGGTTTAGGACGGAACCGGTCTGTTTGTGGTCAAACCGGTCAGTTTTGTCCTAAACCGGCCAGTTTATTGCCAGGGCAAATATAACCCCCACAAAATGCATTTTTGTGAGTTTTGAAGTTGTTTTGAGGGAAATTTGGGGTTGCTTTCCTCCAAAAATAGTCCCTCGAAGAAAAGCATGCTTACCCTCTCATTTTCCTGACACATCTCAACCCTAACAATGTTGGCAATTAATGGTAATGTTAAATGCTTAAAGTAAAAGTGACATTTCCTTTAATTCCTTTTACTTAAATTTTTAACATTACCATGAAATGACTCAGGGTGTTTGAGAGTGGTTTCAACGTCATTGGATTTCATATGGAGAAACTAGAATTTTAGATTTCACTCAAAATTCAGCAAACTTAATGGTTTTCAAGATTTCATGGTTTGGGGGTTTGCAATGTTTCCATTTGATTCTATCATGCGTGACGGTATGAGATTGGCATTTGATCAAAAGCATGAAGCCCTTTAAGAACCTTGATTGTGGTGGCATTGATTGTTGAACTTTGTTGATGTCGGTGGTACTGATTGTTGAACTCCTCTACCATGGCCTTAACAAGAAATTAGAATGCACCCTTCACTCAAAGGAAAACAACTAGTTAGGCATACTAATCTTTTTCTACCACATTATAAGGTTGAGGAGATGACCCTTCACTCAAACAAAAATCATTGGTTAGGCATGTTAAACCTTTTCAATTTCTATCATGTTATAAGGTTGAGCAATCCAAGTCTGAAGACTTTGAGCTAGATGATGTTCATGTATCTCTTGTTGATGATGTTTATGTATTTCTAGTAGCGTTGAATCAATGATGAGTTTCATGAGTGACCATGTTGATCAGTGATTTGTAGTTTTGATGTCTATTTTTGCTACTACTACTAAAGTTGTAGAGGAGTTTTAGGAGTCCTCAAACTCGGAGGCATATTATTTATGTAGCTCATGTTGATGATCTCTTGTCTAGTAGTGGTGATGAGTTTGATCATGATGAGGAGTGATCATGTTGTTGATCACTGATATGTAGACTTGTAGTAGTTCAGTGACCCCATAGCTTAGAGCATTGTTTTCGGACTCTAGAGGCCATTTAGAGCCTCATTGATTATGTATTTTGTTGCGGATATGTATTGCACTCAATGCCATTTTGATATATTCACCTTTACATGGTATATAGATGAGCAAACCTTGCATATTTTGTTTCTATTGGCTTGGAATCATGGTTTTAAATCTTAAAAATAGTTTTTTCATTAAAAATTAATTATTTAATGTATTTTTTTAAACCGGTTCGTTTAGACCTGACCAGTCCCGGTTCGACCGATTCCGGTTTGAAACCCGATTCATTAGGTGGACTGATCTGATCGCCGGTTCCGGTTTTTAAAACATTGCTTGCACCATAGCTTCGCCACCAAACATCTACAACAAAATAAAGAAAAAAAAACTTAAAAACTTAAAACTAAATTAAATTTTCAAATAAAACATAATTGAATATAAAAAATTTAGAATTACAAATTAGCAAATTGAAAATTTTAATGAGTCATGACTTGTCACTTATGTTGCACGAAGAGGGTCCTTTCCCGGATAGCATCATCAAAGCCAAATAGGTCAACACAATCCTTATACATTTGTATCTCATGATTGATTTTGTTGCGAAGCTCGAGAGCAAGTACCATCTATGAAAACAGGAATGGAGCCCTTCCATCACCTCACCATCAAAATCAAAGCCACATTTATATCAAAATGCAGGGTTGACGAAGAGTGTTGCTGCATGAATGGGTCGATGAGCATCTCTATCCTCTGACTATTAATCGCATCCCACAACATCATTTGTCTATTAAGCCTAGCGAAACCCTTGTCTGCATAATAAGCACAAATGGTCTCCTTGGCCCTATCCATGGCCTCAAACAAATAAGCTATTACAGGCTTCTCCCCATCTACCAATCTCAAAACCTTTACTATAGGTTCACTAACTGAGCACACTTCTTCTACTCCTTGCCAAATGTGTCAATGTACACCATTTTTGCAATGGTTCTCTCATTTTGTCTCTTGTTGTATCTACAATCACGCCACTCATCATAAACAAACATTTGCATCAACTCAAACTAACATCGAAGCAAAGACTGAAGAGTAATAAAGTTGGTGGCAAAACGTGTGATTGCAGGATGCCACAACTCCTTGTTTCTAGTGTATCTCCTCTTGAGGCTAAGAACAAAAATATAGTTATATATAAACTTCGGGATGTTCCTAGCCATATCAATCACCTCCTTGATGAAGAAGAGTTTCCCCATATCCTCAAGCAGCAAATCGATACAATGTGTTGCACATGGAGTCCAGAACAATGTGCGGTGCCTCTCCATAAGCACTTTGTCGGCAGCCACATAATTAGTTGCATTATCTGTTATGACTTGCACCACATTCTGCACACCAATCTCTCGGACGAACCCATCTAACAACTCACATATCAATGCTACATCTTTTATATGTGTTGATGCATCCACTGATTTAATAAACATGGTACCTTTAGGACAATGTACAAAGAAATTTAGAAGGGTCCTACTACCTATCCAACCATCAGACATCACTGTGCATCCAAACACCTCCCATGTCTGCTTCAACTCGACTAATCTAGAGTTGACGTCTCGCTTTTCTGCTTGAAGGATTGGCCCCTGCAACTCCTCATATGTAGCACTTTTGTACCCTGGGCCCACAATAGCAATAGCATCACACATTGGCTGCCAAAAAGGAGTTTTTTGGCGATGTTGAGAGGTAATTCACTCCAAAAAAGACACCTCCCCATAACTCTATCTACTTCTCGCTTCTCCTTTTTTTTAATAACTGACTTTATGGAAGGTTGTGCTCCACGTCCAGTTTTTGGAACAAAAAATGATGACCTCCCACTCCCAGTAACATTAGCAAACGACGCTATGGAGCACCTCTCCCTACCCTTAGTCTCAAAATCGGAATCAAATATCCCTAAAGATTTGTCTACACGTTCAGTCTTGTTTTTTTCTGCCTCTTCTTCTTTTAGTATTTTTCATCGATTGCTTCAAATGCAGCTCTTCTAAGCTTGGCGCTTGAATTCGTACAAAACCCAACATCATGTCCAGGAAGTCTAGCCAGATGGTATTTCAATTGCATAACCCCTCCTATCATCTTGGTCCCACACAATTTGCATGAGAGTATGTCCGATTTGTCCCACCATCAAGTTCCCCATACTGCCAAAATGGGTCCAAGGGCTTTGGCATATTTGTAGTGGATTAATGGACAGCATCAAAATTCAAACCTAGGGCACCAAAAAGACAAAAAATTGGCATTAAATCCCCATACAAAAAAAATAACAGCCACCTCATTTTAAAAAATAATTTGTTTATTACATTATTTGCAATGAAAAATGGCAATAAGAAGGTGCATAAGAAAGTTTAAAAAAAATGAAGCTTGTTGTCCAAATATGGAGAAAACCCTTGCATTGGTTCATGGGCATGAAAATCATAGCAAATGACAAAAAAACAAAGAAGCAAAATGTTGGTAGGCAAAGAGGCAAGCAAGCATAACCCTAAATCTATGAAAAAAACATTAATATAGGGGTTTTTAAGAACATACTTGTTAATGGAAGAAATGAAGTTTGTCTCATTGATCTTGAATCTTTGATCCACAAAAAAAAATTGGTTGGTGATGATATTGTTGCTTGATCCTCAATCCCTCCTTGAAAACCACCACAAAGCTCTCCCCCTTCCTTCTCCAAGACCAACAAAGCAGAATGACTAACTGAAAGCCAAAAAATCAGTTTTGTAACTGTGGACCCATGCACCCGACAATTTTTTGCCGAAATATCGCCAATGTTTAGTTAATACCGCGATATTTTCAACATAGAAAATATAGCAATATTTACCCAGCGATATATCGTTTTAGGGAAGCGATATTTTCGATATTTCATGAAATATCGACGATATTATCAACACTGATATGGATAAATATTAACTTAAATATCAAATGTTTAAGTAACTCCAAGTTACGGTTTTAAAAGTCGCATGTGTGTGTATAAGATGTCAAGTTCTAATATTTTTATAAGCAGTGAATCAACAAGTACATTTTTTTTACTGTATAGTGCAGATATGCACACAAATATGTAAAGTGAAAGGCATCCATATGTATGTGGGTATGCATATATGGACACAAATTGAGTCTATCTTGGGTGGTGTTATGCCCAATGTTGCACGAAGCGGGAGCGAAGCGGAAGCGTTTTTTGGAAGCGGGGACGCCGAAGCGTCATTTTCCAAAAATCTAGGAAGCGAAGCGTCCGCGGAAGCGTCTGCTATATATATATATATATATTTTATATTTTTTGCATTTATACTCAAAACAAACATCCCAAATACCAAATTAATTGTAGAAGACATGAAAACATGCATATTTTTGCATAAATCAAGATAGATATAACATCCATTGTACATTAATGATCTAGAATCTAGATTCTTCTCCTCTTGTCTAGCCTTTGCCTCTACCTCGATTGTCTAGGGATATTAGTCAACATTGCCCAATTTTGATCAAACTACCTAATTCAAGACTTAAAATATGGTAGAAAAAGCTTAACATGTTTGATCGATGATTTTGACTTGATTGAAAGGTAATTTTTTGCTAAGGGCGTGCCGCGTGACAAAGGAGTTCAACAATTAACACCACCAACACCAGGGTACATATAGGGCTTGGTGCTCTTGATTAAATGCTAATTGCATACCTTCATACTTGATATAATCTAATGAAATGCCACAATCCCATTGATCCTGAATACCTGAAAACTGTTAAGTCTGCTGAATTTTGAATAGGATATGAAATTCTATTTTCTCCATATGAAGTCCAATGAGGCTGGAACCACTCTCAAACATTCTGAGTCATTTCATGGTAATGTTAAAAATTTAAGTAAAAGGATGAAAATGAAAAATAAAAGAGAATGTCACTTTTACTTTAAGAATTTAACATTACCATGAGGGAGCATATGCTATATTTATATTTTTTTTTGCTTTCATTTGTCACCCTAACCCAAGGTGGACCCACCCCCAACAAGCAAACTCACCTAAAATTTAAAAAAAAATTGAAAAAAAAAACGATTTTCTAAATGCTTTTCCGGAAGCTTTTCTGGAAGCGTACGGAAGCGTCTGGGAAGCGTCGTACGAAGCGCGCTTCGGCGCTTCCAAATTTCCAGGAAGCGTCTAAAAATTTCGGAAGCGCGCTTCCGGCCAAGCTTCCTAGGCGCTTCCGTACAGGACGCGCTTCAGGGCTTGGAACCGGGGGGGGGGCGCTTCGTGCAACACTGGTTATGCCCCAGATTGCCCATGCAACTCGAGGGTTAAGGTCCAAAAAGATCTCATTAGGTTGGTTCCATTACAGGTACATCCAGGTCTCCACAGTGACCAGAGATTACTTCAAAGTCAGTTCTATCAGATTCTGAGAAATTGCTCCTTTTAGAAGTTTTGTTGTTTCCAGGAACCATAGTTTTGGGGCCCACATGATAGGGATGCTATATATCCATGTTCCTTGTAGAAAAGCGAGACACGGTGAGATGCTCAGTCTTGCCCACATTTTTCTTTTTGCTAAGTTGCATGATCTGGGGAAACAAATATGCATTTCCAAAATGGAAACAAGTTGGAACATGTAAACAACAAGCAATGTTCCACCATCACTTATATTGGTATCCTCATCATAAGTATCACCCTTTGTCTCTTGTCTAGTCTTTGCCTCTACCTCAATCCTCTAGGGAAATCAACCAACGCCATCCAATTTTCATGAAAGTGTCTAATCCAAACCTTAAAAAATGGTAGAAAAAACTACCATCACTTATACTAGTATACTCATCATAAGTATCACCCTTTGCCTCTACCTCCATCCTCTAGGGACATCAGCCAACACCACCCAATTTTGATGAAATTGCCTAATCCAAACCTTAAAAAATGGTAGAAAAAGCTTAACATGCCTAATCAATGATTTTAGTTTGTTAAATCTTCAATACCATATCTCATTTAGTTATACGTCAACAATTATTCTATACCCAGAAATTATTTACTCAATAAAATCTAAGAATTGTTGGAAAATAAATTCATTGGTATTTTAACTTTCAAAAATTAAATTTGCAGTCGAAATAAAATTGGGAATATCAACGACAAACTAGCGGAAAATTTTGCCCAAAACAATCTTCCACCACTTTATATTACTCATGAAAATTTGGGCCTAGACTCACAAAGAATACACACAAAAATTACAGTTGATGGAACCTAGAAATCAGCCCCTCTAGAAAATCAGCTTCAAGGAATTCATCCCTCCTGAAAATCGACCTCCTTCACCAGCGAACTCGCCCCCTCTTTCTCCCTTCATACAGCCCCTACACACTTGAGATAAATCGGCCCTGGCAATTTCGTAGCTCTGTAGCAATTTGGCCTCTCTCTCCTAAACTCAACCTCCTTGAAATTTGCTCCTAAAATTTTCTTGTTGCAATCATTTTCCCTTCTCTTCAACCCTAGTCTCTCACTCCTCAAGAAAATCGCTCTCTCAACAATGGCAAGGTAAGGGTCAGGACATACAAATTTAGCACGTGGGCAAAAGCCAACATGAGCTCTACCCCCTATCATTATGGCCATCACCCTGGTTCCTAGGGCCCATATATGAGCCCCTCGCATTATTAAGGAACCCATGATTGTCCCAACCCCTAGTGGGCGACAAAATGCCCAACCTTAAGGGAGTAATCATTGTTATATCTTACGCATCATGCTCTCATTCCCTTGAGCCCCAAGCAGTTATAAAAAGAAAAATCAATAAAAGGAAAAAGGCATATGCAGAAGGGTGGAAAAACGAAGGCCAGGGTAGCTCGTGTACCACAATTTCTCCCTCCTTCATCTATACACCCATGTGTGGGCTTCCCTCATCGTTGCTACCCTTGTACCGTGGCATGTGGCTTGGAGCCTCCCCTGATGCCCCCAATCCATTTCATCATTATGTCACATGACACCTGCCATTTGAGGGATCTAACATGGACCTGTCACTCCCTTACAGGTTGAAACCACCTAATAGGGTCCTTGATTAACCCCTTACTTGCAGCTGGGGACACCTATATACTCTAGAGCCCATTATGGAAGGGCATGCCACCATGAAGTGTCCACTTAGTTCCATGATTTGTAAGCTCATTTACTCAATTGCACTAATGAACTGTTGTGTTGGAAGGTGAGGAGACGCATTGGATCTTATACAGGATTGCAGATGGGTCTTCATCTTAGGGATTGGTCTCCCTATACGGGGTCCAAGAACTCCAGAGGGTCATATCAGCATTTGCAAGGCGTGCGTTGAGAGCCATGGGCCTCCACTATAGCAGAGAGTCGATAGCCATGCCATGGGATCCTTCAACACCATTCATTGCTCGCTCGTGTCTGACTTATTTGATGATGATGATGCACCTAGACCACCTTGCCTAGCCGGCTACACACTTAGCAGTTGATCAAGGGCCCAGATGGGGTTTTGTCTCACCATGGGAGACAAGGGAGGGCTTGCATCATTGTTCCAGCCCTTACAGATGGGATACATTCTTGTTTGATTCAGTTGGAGACCCATAAGGATGCTTTTGTGCCCGCACAGCCACTTGGGAGCACCACAGGTCATTTGCTTGGAAATCAAGGGGCCACCCCCTTCATCACTGTTATTGGCCCTCCTATTCACTATGGACTTCACTAGGCCTTCCAACGGCCCTCCTAGCTATTGTATAACCATTTCGGCCCTCTTCAAAGGCTTATTTTTCATATTATGAAGCTATTTGGTGGGCTTGTCACCAATTAGGGTGTTATTTTGCACATTAGATTCATTTTTAGGGGTTTGTTAGGCAAATTTGACCCATTCGAATTGCTAGTGGCTCATATAAATACAAGTGAGGGCTCATTTGTAACTCATCATCACTTGGGATTTTTGCTAGTTCTTCTTGAGAATTTCAACTTGCAATTTGTGGAGTGATTTGGATGGAATAAATGCATTTTGACATTTGGAAATCTTCGCTATCTTTTCTTGCAGCTTCTTGTTGGAGTGTTGTGAATGGATATATTCTTCATTGCCTTGAAAGTGCCTTTGAAATGCTATACTTCTGAAATAATGATTGTCTAATGGATGGAATTTCTTTCTTATGGTTATTATTGTGCCCTAATTCATGGGAAATTATTTTAGGCCTTGATACTATTGGAAAATTTTGCATGTGTTACTCATAAAGATAATGAATGAATGAATGTTCCTAGGGGATTATTTGCATCCTTGAAAATCCATAATATTTTCCATCGAAGTATAAATGCCTAAAGTTGTCGTGTAGCTGCATCCCTAGATAGTGAAGTTGTTGCTTTAGGCCTCCTTGAAGAGCGAAGGTGACAATGTCAAGATCATTTGACTCCAATCCTCCCAATAGCCAGGCACTTGTCTTAAATCCTAGGGTGATCAGTGATCACCCTAAAACCCATTTCTCACTTTTCTTCCCTCTTTCTGCCCTAACCCTAGACAATCTACCTAGGGCATCAAACAATTTCCTTTAGAGCCATCCATTTGAGGTGCGAGTTGTTGGAGAACTGCGTTGGTGTCCCCCTCCTTGCCCTCCAATTTTTAAGACAATCCCACAGTTGGTTTTAGAGAAACATCAAGCCCTAGTCTTGCCACTGTTTTGGTCTAGGTCTCCTTAGGTTAGTGGCATTCCAAAGGGTCTATTATGCTTGGAAGCTCAAAGGAAGTTAATCTCTCTTGACCCTTTCCTCTCATCCTTGGTTGACCTAGTCCTATTGTTGATGATCATCATAAACCCTAGGCCTTGCTTGGGTCTTCTAGGTCTCTCTTGTGGTCCCAACCTTTTATATGCTTGTTACCTCACAAGACCTTAAGAGAGGTCCTTCTATTCCCCAAAGAGCCTTAGGTCTAGGACATCCTTTGTTAAGAAATACCTCTACGCCCTATATAACAATGTGGAAAAAGTCAAAGTCGGGATTAATTCGACAAGGGTCCAAAAGTTGAAAAACTCGTTAAAGTCTGGAGTTTTTTGAAAAAGTTGGCAAAATAAATAAATAAAAAAACACAAAATTATTCATTTTTTTTTTTTAACATCTAGAGTATCCACAACATCAAATAAATGCTTTTCCACATAAACATGTAAAGAAAGCTAATATATAATATGTATATGAAGTCTAGTGCTACATCACATATCAAAATAGTGAATCAACTCCTAAATCTTGAGTCCTGTCTAAGTCTCAACTCTCAAGAGTCAAAATATCAACAAAAAATATAATAAATGTATATCATGAGTCATCTAAAAGTCATCAAGTAATCAATCATGGAGATCCTCTTCCCCTTTTACGGGAATAGGGAACGGCTTTGCCTTTTCCTCTAGAGGAAGAAGGCCCTACCCCTGGGGATACAAATGGACTCAATCGTCCTCTAGAAGTCGATGGAAGAGGTGGCCTCTGTCCTATGTTGCTGCTGCCCATCCTAGATGGTCTCACGTCCTCCTCACCATCCTCAACCAGCTCTGCCTCCTGACCCTAATGTTGCTCCTCCTCTTCTACCTCTGGCTCTCCCTCCCCTGCAACTGCTACATCCTCTAGATCCACACCTAACCAACCCGGATCGAGTCCATGATCGGCCTCTCAGTCTCGACCCTCCATGCAACGGTGGTATCAATATTGTCCAATGAGATGGCTTCCACATCAGTAGGTGTCTGAAGTTGTCTCACCCACAATCGAAGATTGTAGTAGATGTAGACCATGTCATTGAGGCGTTGGGACTCCAATCTGTATTAGGGTCATAGATTGTAAATTAGTACTTAGAAAATTTAAATATTAAAAATAATCAAATGAATTCAAAAAATTTAATTTGAAATTTTTTTACCTGTTGCACTTTTTGCTGTGTATTTTGTCAAATACACTCCAGTTGCGCTCACACCCAGAGGAACTGCATGTTTGGTTGAGCACTCGAATGGCAAGCTTTTGGAGATGGGGTACTTTGGCACCATAGCTTGTCCACCAAGCATCTACAAGTTAAAAGAAAAATGAAAAACATAAAAAAAACATTGAAATTCTAAACTTGAAAGTTTGAAACAAATTGAAGCTTACCTGGCATTTTGGTCGTCCTATTCTTAATAGCCATGGTAAAACCAAATGTGCCACCTCCCATCCTATAGACCTCCATTTCTTTAGAAATATCTTCACGTTCTTGCTCAGATGACACCATCCTCTCGACACAAGTGAAGAATCCATCCATCACCTCGGCAACAAATCTGAAACCACAGGCGTAAGAAAATGCGGGGTTGAGGTAGATACCTGCAGCATGAATGGGTCGATGGAGGGTATTGTTCCATCGCTCATCAATCACTCTCCATATGACCTGTTGTTTCTCTAACCCCTCGTCTCCCTTATCTTCATAATAAGCACGAATGGCTTCTTTGGCCCTATCCATGGCCTCATACAAGTAGCCCATTGCAGGTTTGTCTCCATCAACCAACCGAAGAACCCTTACCAAAGGTTCTGAAATGGCACACACCTCCTCTACTCCTGCCCAAAAGCTTTGATCATATGAAACTAGTCTGCATATGCCCTCTCCCTTTGGTTTACGACTAATAGATAAAGCATGCCAATCCGCTGAAAGAAACATGCTCTTCACATCCCACATAGAATTCAATAGAGACTGAAGAGATATGAAAGTAGTGGCAAACCGTGTAATGGTAGGACGCACCAACTCTTTGTTTTTGGTGTATTTTCTCATCAAGCTAAGCACAGATGCATCATTATATATAAATTTTGTTATGCTCCTGGATGATTCAACAATATCCCTCATAATAGGAATCTTACCTATATCCCCCAACATCGAGTCAATGCAATGAGCAACACAAGGTGTCCAAAACAAGTTAGGATACCTCTCCATAAGCAACTTGCCAACTGCAACATAATTTGCAGCATTGTCCGTTATGACTTGGACAACATTGCTTGGGCCTACTTCCTGAATGAAGATGTCCAACAACTCACATAATGTACGTGCATCTTTAATGTGTGCAGATGCATCAACAAATTTCATAAACATTGTCCCCTTGGGACAACTAACCAAGAAGTTAAGAAGGGTCCTACCCTTCTGGTCAGTCCAACCATTTGACATGACTATGCATCCAATTTGTTCCCATGATGCCCTAAACTCCTCCAATCTAGAAGTGCAATCAGTCTTTTCATCTTGAAGAAGAGGCCCTCTCAATTCTGCAAAGGTGGGGGCTTTGTACCCCGGGCCAACGACAGCAACAGCATCAAACATAGGTTGGTAGAATGGGTTTGTCTTGGCAATGTTGAAAGGAACATCACTCCATAGAAGACACTTACTGACCAACCTGTCAGCTTCTGCCTTTTCCTTTTTTTTAATTGCTGATTTGATGCCAGGTTGTGCACCAGCTGTGGTTCTAGGAACAAAAAAAGATGAGATAGATGAGGGGTTGGGACCTATGGGTGAGGAAGGTGATGCTGAAGAAGCACTGCCACTCTCAATTCCCCCCACTCTTGAGGCCCCTACAAGTTGGAATTTTAGTGTTGCCATGGTGTCTTTTCCCTCCTCTTTATCCATTAATGATTGAATGGCCCGTCGGATGATTTCTGGAGTTGTATTTGGACAAAGGTCAACATTTTTCCCCAGAATTTGCCCCAAATAGAATTTTAATCTGTTGATACCTCCTGACATATGCTTGCCACACAACTTGCAAGTCAAATACATTCTATTGATCCCCCCAGATTCATGTATAGTATCAAGTTCACCATATTCCCACATAGCGTCCAAAAGCCTTGGCATTTTGTTTTAAACTTTGAACTTGAATTTAAACCTGGGCACAAAAAAAAAATTGAAACAAATTAAAAATTTCCCATCACATAAAAAGCAAACACAAATGAAATAGTTGATTTTAGATTTTAAATGCCTCTTCTCAGTCACTTGAAAACACTCAGATTCAGTAAACAAGGGTTTGAATTTTTGTCATTTTATTCTTGAAAGTTGAAGTTTTGCTTCAATCTAGATTCTAAACAATGTTTCCCTTTCAAAATTCTAGGCAAAAATAAGACATAAACAAACTAATAGAATTTTAGAGAAGTATAGAAAGATTTAAGAAATCATGTGTAAAAAAAACTAAGAGAGAAATTAAAATACATACCTGGCAGCAGCAATTCGGCACTTTGAATCTCCCACAATGAGCAGTGGAAAAATCTCCAAATCTCCACCACAAAACTCACAAATATTCTCCTCTAGGGCAATGGCAAACCCCTATGAATCTCCACAGCGTCGAATGGGAGAGAAAACAGCAGAAAATAAGATCATTTTCGCCTTTGCGGCCTCTTTATCCGTGGCCTGGGAAGGGAGGCCGACTTTTTGGGTCAATTCCCGATTAAATCAGGAGTATAACGATTAATTCGCGATTTTTTCCTTTGTGAAAAAGTCGCCAAAAAGTCGAGGGATTAAATCGTTTAGTTCAAAAAATTGTGTTTTTAGGATTAAATCGCGACTTTTTGCATACTTTTTCCACATTGATTTTAGTATATAGAGCTTCTCTTGATCCCTTCCTAGTGAGCCCCTTACCTTGCTTCTAAATCAAGCAAGATTCTTAATTGAGTCTCTCTTGTGAATGGGCCTTAGGAATCACTCTATATCCTATCATTGACTTATCATTCCTAGTGATTTCCTTTATACGGGGACCCCTCCCATCAGTGAGGGTCTGTAAAGAGCAGGGGCATCGACTGAGGTGACAGTGGGTCCTTGTCCCATTGTTGCCACTTGGTCTAGTAGTTGCCCCTTTGGAACCCCTCCTAGAACCCTTGCTAGATTGAGCGGTAACGGAGTCCAAATGGGACTATAATACATGACAAGAATTCTTCATTGACCTAGAAAGCCCTAAAAGCATGAAGAACATGCTTTGACCTAGACTTGAGCATGATACCCATGCTTCGATAAAATAAGAATTATTTTTCTTTTTATATACAAAATATACAATGTCATGTTTACAGAGGTCATTATGAAGACCGAATCTAATTACATTCTCTAATAAGTGGAAATCCCCAAGCTCCCTCAAAAAAAAAAGATTCTTTTATTATTATTTGAAATACCCTCTTATAAAGAATTGAAGATTTTATATCTTGAGGAGGGTTTACAACAAAGGCTTCAAGGAGCAAAGACTCCTCAAACTATAAGATGCAAATGAGAAAAAAAATACAATGCTTCAATAATACAATAAGAGAGTTCCTCATGTGAGGAATCTCGCTCTTCCTCCAAGGGATCTAGTCTTAGTGGCTCAACTTCCAAATCTCCAAGAGGAAGATATGCGCAAAAGAGAGGGATCGAAGGCTTTTTTCTCCACGCAGAGTGTAGGAAGAGGTTCCAAATATGTGATTTTTTTATCCTTCAAGCCTCAACTTGTAGATCCCTCCAAGATGTCTTCAAAAGACCACTTTTCAAGCCTCGACAGGGAACTGCGCAAGCATATAAGGAGATTTTATATGATGCAAGAGAAATCAAATCACAAAGTAGAGACAATATATAATTAAAAATACAAATGTCAGCCACAAGAGTATGAGGACACCTCCGCTCTTGTGCAGGCAATAAAGGATTAACCCTCTAACTAAGCTCTGAAAGCTAGATCTGTAAATGAAAGCGCATAAAATAGTAGATTTGAACTTAGACTTAATAAATAAAAACGTCTTAGAGAGCTAAGGTAGAAAACTCCCTCTTTACTCTTTAGATCAGCCTTTGAGAGAAGTAAATCAAGGTGGGTTCTTGCTCCTTTCGACTTGGGAGTGGATTCATTCAACCAAAAACTTACCCCACACTCAAGATCTGCTTCAAAACAAAAAGATCTCTACACACTTTGACAAAAAATTATTAGATCCACAAGGAACTAGACTACACAATGAAAAAGAAGGCTAGGGTTCAACCAAAAACCCTCTAGTGCTTCTCCCTCTAGAGTGGTCCTCCAGCTCAAAAATTAACGCAAGATAGCTTACATCAATAGATCCAAAACCTGGCAAGTGGAAATAATAAATCAATTAGCAAAAGTAGAGCATTAAGCACAAATTGAAGCAATTATACCTCAAAAGCAGAAGAATAACACCACATGAATAAAACCCAAAGTCTTTGTTTTATTAGATCAAAAAAAATAGACGAAAAAATTTGCAAAGTCGCTAGCCTAGTGGCATCGTCTAAGCATTACACACAATGAATCAAATGAGGAGCCAAAGACTCTATTTATAGAAAAAATGGGAGTATATCCCAATGATAGATCCATCTCCAAGTGCAATGTGCTAATCCCA
This sequence comes from Pinus tabuliformis, assembly GCA_031772625.1. Taxonomy (NCBI): domain Eukaryota; kingdom Viridiplantae; phylum Streptophyta; class Pinopsida; order Pinales; family Pinaceae; genus Pinus; species Pinus tabuliformis. The sequence continues at coordinate 102,787,175 of CM062804.1, forward strand.
ACGCAAAACGTCTTGATCCCTGAGTAAATTTGAAACCCTTATGGATGCCTACACAGTCTTCAAGGAGCTAGTCGTTGGAACAAATGGTAAGATGGGTGGAGTGGCATGGGACCACTCTAGCCGTTTTCTCTTAATTAATATTGATCAAGTCTCGGTAAGATCCCATCAAATAATCCAGACAAATTTGCTAACTTGAATCTCCTCCTCAAAAAATGTGAATTCGTTGGGGAGTTCGTTGTGCCTTGGACCATCAAATTTTTTCTTGTGTTCATCTTCCTTGATAAGTGGAGTCCACATCAATTTTTTTAATTGCCTTTAATTTTTAGTGAATTTCCACCTCACTTTTGAGCATTTCCTACTTGGAGAGAATTTTTATTTTCTCCCAATTATTATTTTTGGCTAATTTATTTATCAGTTTTACATCAAAACTTAGGAAAAAATGGGTTTTGAGGGGTAAATAATAATTTTTTTACCCTAAAAGTGTGTCTTAGTATAAAGTTATTACAACTTCTCTAGACAACACTTATTACAGCTTACATCAAAAATTTATTAAAAATCTCTTCCTACAGGAAATTTTTAACAACTAAAAAATGACACTTAGACTTAACCAAATTCCGCAAAACTTTAGAGACGATCTAGTCTAGTAATATAGATTGACTCTAGACACTAGCACCCATCTAAGACTCTACCATCAAACCACACTCCAGCTTTGGGGTATATTTGGGAGAAAAAACCCAACTAATTATAAGTGTTAAAACAGGAATAATTAGCTAAGTGAAAAAAAAACTCCATAGAGTGAACTCACTTGCTAGTAAATTCCTAAACTATCTAGGCATGTTACAAGGCTTTACTTCATCATATTAGCATCATTTTTACAATGTCCCCGCAGGGCTGTAGAATTTGAAAAACAGAATGATGATAAGAAGAGGAAAGGGGCATAAAAGCCTAAAGAAGTCAGGAATTCTAACTGATCTGATGGTGTTGGAATGCTCTAAATGTACTTTATTCGTGGAGTCTTTGACAGATCTTCAAATGCAACTTTAGTGGTCAACATCTGGCTCCACATGGGGACGCATACTTTCATGAAAGCATGCGAGAACCTAGAATTTGCATCCCATTCAAACGACAAAGTACAAATCAGTAGAATCCATTCACATATATATCCAGAAATCATCATATAAAATCAAATACTGAAATGGAAACACTACTATAACATACTAAAATAAAAACTACTCTAATAATATGAAATAGAAACTAAACTAAGAGCATGAAATAGAAACTAATTTAACAGCAGTAATGAAATCTAATCTAGTAACATGAAAATAAAAAGGTGTAAGGTTAGAGATATAATACAAAATGCCCCTTGGGCATCAGATGTTCTCGATGAAGTCCATCTTGAGAACCTGCCGACTCACAGGCAGATCCATGGGTTCTTTCTCTTATGTGCCTTGTCCAATTCTGATCATCTTGGGACACTGACTCATCCCAATGTTATGTTGTATATGGCCATCAGTCTTATTATGTTTTCTTTTTTTCTTTTCTTCTGAGTACCAACTTTGTCCAAAGCTAGTGGCTTATTTTTAACTTTTTTTCTTTTTTTGCTTTTTAGTTATTTCCCTGGTAAGTTGTGATGATGATGATGATGTAACCAATGTAGACCCCTCTACCTTGTCCCCAAAAGATTTCGATGCAAAATCTGAAGTGTCCAAGTATTCTACGGAATGCCCAACCTTTTCATTTTTTACCTCTTTTGTCATGGGTGCTAAAAAGTTTGTTAATACTGCATAACTCTCTGACGTAGATGACCCACTTATAATTTCGTTGTTGGCTTCCTTGGATTTTCAACATGATGTCTTCATTCTAATTCTCGATCAAGCTAGACCAAAGTTTTATCTAGCATAGGAATGGTAGCATAAGATAAGTTCATCTGAGTACTTCCTCCATGATCTACTGCCCATTTCCGAGATAGGAGCATGCCCCATGCATCAGGAACATCTATCACAACAATGTCCATAGTGATCTCGGAAATATCAAGATATGCCGCTAAATGTACTTGTAAACCTTTGATCAATCCATGGACTTCAATTTGTTCAGAATTCATAGCACAAATATTGTGATAGGGTCATGATATATCCTCAAATTAAGTTGTTCCATGACCTTCTTGGTCATGAGCTAGGTTGCACGAAACGGGGAAATGGGTACAAGTTTCCGAAACGGGAACCAATACGAAACGCGACCTCCCCAAATTTTGGAAACAGGGAAACACGAGAATATATATATATATATATATATATATATATATTAGGACATTTAAGAAATATGTGCAATCATAAAGCATATATGATACATTCTAATTTATTACATTATGATAAAATTGTCAATTGTCAATGCATAAACTATAAGTCTCTAAATTTACATCACATTTACTCATGAATGATCACATAATGAAAATAGAAATATCCAAAATTAGCCACGATAAATTTCTAATTTCTTGTCTCGTGCTTGATTGGGAGTCTCCTCCTACATAGTCGAATGACCTTAGTGCTCTTGATTAAATACAAGTTTCATACCCTAGTACCCTACATGCTCTTGATTATTGGGAGTCTCCCCTGCATAGAGGGCTTGGTTCTCTTGATTAAATACAAGTTCCATACCCTAGTACATGATAAAATCCAATGGAAACATTGCAATCCCCCCAATCCTGAAATCCTGAAAAACAGATAAGTCTGCTGGATTTTGAGTGAGATCTAAAATTCTACTTTCTCCATATGAAATCCAATGAGGGCGAAACCACTCTCAAACATCCCGAGTCATTTCATGGTAATGTTAAAAATTTAAGTAAAAGGATGAAAATGAAAAATAAAGGAGAATATCACTTTTACTTTAAGAATTTAACATTACCATGAACTGCATATGCCTCAAACTTCCTGATGAACTGCATATCAACACTAGGGCAAAAGTTCACTTTTATAACTTTAGACAGGCATCTAGAAGTCACTAGGATAACCTAAAAATAAATTAGAGAACAAATTAAAACAACAACAAAAAAAACCAAAAAAAACTTTAGAAAAAACACTAGTAAAAAGCTGAGACGTGAGTCGTACGGCCCTGAAACGTGTTTCAGTCCATACTGGCCACGTTTCAGTTTCATGAAATGTGGCAGTACGGCCTGAAACGCGTTTCAAGGCCGTACCACACGGGTTTCAGCATTTCGTACTCGTTTCCGTATGGAAACGCCCCCTTGCCCTACGTTTCCTGCAACTTAGGTCATGAGTCATGACATTAGCTTAAGCCCCTGAGTCAAGCAGGCAATTGGGTAAAAGGTGATCATTCACAATCAAGGAAATAAAGAAAGGTTGATTATCTTCATTTCCTATACTCCTATCCATATTTTGCAAAATTACTGGAGTATCCTCTTGAACGCCCTCAGATATTCTTTCATCCACTTCTCCTTGAAATACTTCTATGGCTTCTAACAACTTTGACCTCTAAGATGGAATTTTAATAACTCAGATACTAGAACTGAGGCCTTTGCATGGCTAATCCAATCCCCTAAGTCAAAATCCAAATCTGAAGTAGGAGGGGAAAATTTTCTAGGATTACTCTGATTTTGATTATTCCTCCTTTGATAAGTCATTCTTTTATATTTTTCCATAGCAAAAATCTGTCTAGCTGTAGGTTTTTCCCCAAAAATCTTGGTAACTTTATCATCATTATTAGCAATCATGTGATGAATCATTTGATTTCTCTCAATAGTTCTAGCTCGGTTCCCCATGGATAACATATTAATCTGATTGTTAATTCCCCCACGTTCCTTTTTAGCCATGCCACTTTCAATCATCCTTCTTACAATGCAACAAGTGGCCTCCTTGTGAAATTCATCACAAGGTCTACAATAAGGCGGAACTTGATCTACCATATTGGTAGTCTCCAATGGGTTGGGAGACCCCTGATCTTGTGAAGGGCTCTTATTCTTCTGCCATCTATCATTTGGCCTAGGTTGGAACTTTTGTACTTGTGATCTTTCCATTTCCACCAACCTATTCTACATGGCACTTATTTCCTTGGCATGGTTTGCTTCCATGGTCTTTATTAATCATGCTTGGTTGAGCTCCATATTCTTAATCATTTGCATCAATTCCTCGATAGGGTCTGTTGTCGCACAAAGTGTCTAGACAACGCTCACAGTAAGGGTTGTCACTCTAATCCTTACTCTCTCCTAGAAAAGTCAAGGGGAGTAGTCCCTAAAGTGAATGAATGAGAATAGCCTGTAAAACACAGGCTCTAGGAGACTTAAAGATGGACAACTTGACGAGTGTAAACGAGTCCTGGTTAACTAGGATGGATAGATCTAATAAAATAAGACACAGCCACAAGATAAAAATGATTTTAGACCAGTGCCTTATGTTCAATTAACCAAAGGCTAAATAAAAACAAGTTACCCAAAGCAATTTATAATGTGGCAAAGCGACGATCATGAACAATTAAATGTGAATGCTCAAAACTTTATCATGCAAGCGTTTCTAGCAATTAAATCCTAAATCTAGAAGAATTTATCTTTCTCCTATAGGCAATATAATTTTCAAAACATTAATCGCACTTGCCAATAAAGACCACAAAAATTAAAATTTTACACTTAACACCAATGACATCAAGGAACTTTAAATTTGAATGTTAATTAACCATTAGGCAATCAATTTAAGGTGGTAAATGAAGAAATTAAATTTTTAATGTGACAAAAGTAAATCAAAAGGGTTAATAAATTGAAATTGTAATGGGCCATAGGCCACATTAAAATCTTTAATGTGAAAGCACAAATCCTCTTTTGATCTAATTCTTTTAGGTATTTTAAAGTCACATAAATGAATTTTTTTATTTTTTATTTTTTAATGCTTTTTGAAATTTTTTAGATTTTTATTTTTTTTAAAACAAAATCAAAATAATGAAAGAATCAAAAATAAATCAAAATAAAAGAAAAATAAATCATCGAAATTTAACAAATCAAAAAGTAAAGAAAAATAAAACCTTAGGCAATCAATTTAATGTGGTAAATGAAGAAATTAAATTTTTAATGTGACAAAAGTAAATCAAAAGGGTTAATAAATTGAAATTTTAATGGGCCATAGGCCACATTAAAATTTTTAATGTGAAAGCGCAAATCCTCTTTTGATCTAATTCTTTTAGGAATTTTAAAGTCACATAAATGAAATTTTTTAATTTTTAGATTTTTTAATGCTTTTTGAAATTTTTTAGATTTTTAATTTTTTTAAAACAAAATCAAAATAATGAAAGAATAAAAAAAAAATGAAAATAAAGGAAAAATAAATCAAATCGAAATTTAACAAATCAAAAAGTAAAGAAAAATAAAATTGAATTAATTGAAAAATTTAAGAAACCTAAACTAAACTAAAGTAAATAAGAGAAATTCAAAACAAAACAAAAAAACTTAAACCTAATGCATAACGTAAAGACACAAAAAAAAATCAAAAAAAAATCGAATGTTTGTTGTGTTGAGTATGCAGGTTTGGGCCGACGGTAGAGGAAGACAGAGCTTCGAGGGAGAGGAGCTGCAGGATGAGCAGAAGGCGAAGAATGGACAACGTAGGGAGACAGAGATATGCAGGTTGAAGGAGAAGGCAGAGGTAAAAATGTAGGCAGGGATGAGGAGAAAGGCAGTGCGCAGGTTTGCAAGGAGGAGGGTTTGGGCAGAGGAAAAAGAAATTCGTGGGAGGAAAAGGAGGAAGGGACGAGGAGCGAGGAGCGACAAGGGAGCTTGTTTGTTGGTCAAAGCAGAGGGAGGAATAGCAATGAAAGGGCTAGATGCGAGTTAGGGCAGCCGGCAAGGAAGAATGGGAAAGCTAGCAACAACGAAAAGGAGGGCTGCAGACAGGCGGCAAGGGGATAGAGTAAACAAGGAGCCACAGATGAAATGAAACTCGAGGAAGGAGCTGCGAGTGAGGGTGAAATGCAAAGGAAGAAAACACAGGTACAACAGCTAGGGAGTGGAGGAGAGGAAAGTCGAAAAAAGTGGGAAGAAACAGAAAAACGCAGACAGAGAAAGGAATAAACCCAAAAATGCAGGCAGAGAGGATCAAGAATTTTCCAGAAAGGAGAAAACGCAGCAACAGACAGGAGAAAAATGGTAGCCAAAAACCTAAGAAAATTTCCCAGAAATTTATGATTAAAATGATATATTCTTCTGCTTAAAATTTTCTTTCAAAAAACTTATGAAATCCTCAGAGAATTTGAAACCTTTCAAACTGTAAAATCTTTTGAATAATGTCCCTGCAAAATGGTATTGAGGCCAGATCTTGCCCTCCAGGGCCTAGATTTGGCTTCAAATCAAACTTCTCTTTCAGATCTGCAACCTGTACCTGGAAAAAACGAAAACAAAAAACACCCAAAACCCAGATATACAAAAATAAATAAAACCCCAGAAACCCAAGTCAGAAAACCAAAAAAATTACAGATCTATGCACAAGAATGGTAGATCTATCAGATCTTAGGAGTATGAGTCCAACTCCACTCCTAAATCTGATAATCTAAGGCTCTTAACAGCCAGATCTATCAATTTTCCACACAAAAAATAAATTTTAAAATTTTAAAGGAGGTGCTAACTTGAAACCCTTTATGTATCACCAATAAAATCTTATGATAAGCCCGGAGCTAATTTAGCTGGGCTCTTCAAAAAACACGGATCGGGAGTTGGTTGGTCCAACTGAAAACTTCCCTAATGCCCGAGGATCTAAAAAATCAAGATTTCCCTGCAAAACTCAATCCAACCATCAAAATAGAGCGAGAAAATAATAATAAAATTCAAACAAATAGAGATACCTGTTATTACATTCAAAATTTAAATTATCATTTAAACCCCAGCAACTGAGCAAGATACTTGTACTCAAATCACTCTTCAGAAGCTATCATCAATGGATTTTGAAAAAATTATACATGAAAACAACACATCTTACAGTATTCCCATGAAGAGTAACACCAACGGAATTTAACCCCAAAGTCTTTCTTTATTATCCAGAAAAAAGATTACACGAGCTTTTTGCTTAGCACACGACTCAGAGATCGGATGGATCAACTGACAAATGACCTCCTATTTAAAGATAAATCCTCCAACGGCTAGTTCGAATGATCCTCGTCAAAGCAATCTCAACCGTTGATGAAGATTGAAATTTCTTTTAATCTCATCTGTCGAAATATTTAAATATTTGGGGAAAATCGAATTTTTTTATTAAATGCATTTTAATTAACTCAAAAATTAAAAATTTTGAGTTAATTTCCCCAAAAAACTGACTTTGACTTAATCCCTAGAGATCAAAGGTTTAAAATTTGGCAAAATCATTAATTTACCTTAGTCCTGGGACCTTTTAAAATTTAATTTTTTAGGACCGACGAATTTTTCCTTTGGAAAATTTAAATTTACTTAGGACCTAGAATTAATTAAATTTCTGACTTAGGATTTTAATTAATTTTTTGGCCAAAAAATTTAGTTAATTAACCTATGACGGACTAAATTATTTTTCCAACCCTCGAGACACTTTACATCATGATCTTCATGTTTTTTACGTCATAAGGGGGAAAACCCATTTGTAATAGACCCTCACAGAATACTCATTTTTGCGACACAAATATAATCCAGTAGACCAAGCAATTTGTTATAAAATAACTTAACCAAATAGTTAGGATTATTCCCAAGTCACTTTTACATAGACTCGATCTAGAACACTAGGACTCGCCTAAGATCCTAGCGACAAAATACATTCCAGCTTTGGGGTAAGACTAGAGGAAAACTCTGCCAACCATTCGAGAATGGATCGATGAGACAAAAGCCTCCCAGAATGTAGATCGTCACTAGAAAAGTAGGTCTACCTAGGTCGTTACATACATGACACGGATCTGTTGAGATTATTTACATCATATACATGCAGAATGGGTTTACATTATAACATCTTGGAAATCACGCTAATGATGATCGCTGAACAGCACGGACACATCGATCAGGCGATATCCCTTTTGCGAAAAAATGGGGTGTACTGCTATGGGTTGTTGACAAGTAGTGGCCAACAGGGTCATGATCCACTTCTTTAACTTATTTTCCCTTAGATTCTCGTGACTTATTTGGACCCTTATCAAACCCTGGAATCTCGGGCTTCCCAGACACCTTTCTACATTTCTCCAATATTTTCAGCCAAAGTCTGAGCAGCCTTTAAATCATTCGGCTCAGTGCGCCTCAGCTCATAAGAATTACCAGCTCCATATGCATCAACATAATAAATCAAAAGGGGCTTTTCCGGAGGTTTAACATCTTGAGGCAAACTCTTCACAATATCATTAAATCTCTTATTAAATTCTTACATTGTCTCATTCTCACTCTTCTTAATATGGCTAATAGCATTGAGCAAATGGCTTTCTTCTCTTTTGTCTGCATACTTCTCATTAAAGGCATTGATGATAGACTTCAAGGAATCAAAAGAGTTAGAAAGAAACTCTGTGATCCAATCACAAGCATCCTCATCTAAAGAGAGGACAAAGGGTCTCATCTTAACATCCTCATGGTTAGCATTATTACACCACTTGCTCACACAAAGGTTGAAGTGTGAAAATTTCTAATACGAAATTCTACTGCAGCAACTGATTTATTTCACCTACTTATTTCTCACAATAAGTAATTTACGAAAAACCCTTCTGTAAATATTAAAATAAATTCTACTGCAGTTATCACATAATTACATAGAGAAAATAGCAGTGATATACAAGCACAAGAATCAATCACATCAACACAGTTGTTTTTGGACAATTGTCCCCGAAAAAACCCAATGTGGGAAAACCGGTGCAGTAGATGAGGGTTTTATTAATCTTCAGCAACAATCGCTTTACAAAGAATGATTTTATAGAGAAACTGAGACACTATTGAGAGAAAACACCTAAGACAAAGTTTCTCCTCTTCCTAGAGAAGTTCTGACACCCTGGAGACCCTTCACCCACCTCTGCGTCACTTCTACGTCCCTCTGCGTCACTCTGCGTGAGGACTGTGTCTCCAATGGTGTTGTATACCTGCTCTTCCCTCTGCATTGTCTCTTGAATGCCCTGCGTCACCTCCTCCTCAGTCACTGATTGCTACTAATGCCCTCCTCTTCCTCCACCCCACAACTCTCCCTTTAAAATCGAACTCCTTTTCCTTGAAAATCGATTTCGCTCGGGGTACTGAGTATTTGCCCGGCGTATCTCCAAATGACTCTCAAGTCTTCTCTTATACTTTTCTTGTTGATGAATCAACGGCTGAGATTAAATCTCTAATCAACAACTAAGATTAAAAAAGACTTGATCCTCGTCTCTTAGAAGCTTCTCACCCACATCTTTATTAATACCCATTAATATTTTTATTTTCCGAAGTTTAGACTTAGGAACCTATTAAAAATATTAATTATTTTAATAACTCCTCATTCGGGTGGAATTTCTCCAAACAATTTCTAGGTCTTAGAGATCTCATGTGTTCTAGTCCCTCCACAAAATTTCGAAGCTAGAGCACATTCGATGCTACCCAAAATCAACATGGAGCTCATAAGGTGAGTCTTGGCACTAATGGCATTGTTACCTTGGAATGAAGGCAAATTCTCGATGGCTTTATTGAGAATATTATTCAGATAGCCATTAATAGCAAAGTTACAGGGAGCAAACAAACCATCCATGATTTCTTACTTAGCTTGACCTTGAAAAAAGCAAATGGATATCAGAATTAGCTTCCTTCCCAAGATTTAACAAGAAGTCTACAAGAAGAGAGCCTATTTAATCTCGCTCTAAAAACCTTTTCAGGATCAAGAGTGGGGCTAACCAAGCTACTTGGATTCCTCCTAGTATAAACTCTTGCAGAAAATGAACCAAGTGGAGTCACCACTTGACCAGGAATCTAACTCTAAAAATCCAAAATGCAAAACCGAAAGTTAGTCATATTCCAGATTAAAGAGGACTTATCCTCGGCAACGGCGCCAAAAAGATGTTGTCTTCACAAATTGCACACCCAAGAATGTGGGAAAAATCCTCAACCCCACAAGGTGTGTAATTTGTGAAGACAACAGCCACCAAGGTTCAAATCCCACTTGTAACATGTTTACCCCTCATGGGCCAACTAGGGCTAGTAAGGTACCAGCTACCTCACTCTTACTTTACTACTTGAGGATGTGACGAGATGTTTGAACTTTGCAAACATTCGTCAATTGGGTTTAGCTTGGGTTGTTAAGAGAAGTTTTAGCCCTTCTACCCAAGTTCAAATCTTACTTGTGACATGTTTGCCCCTTCTAGGCCACCTAGGGTTAGCAAGGTATCAGAAATCGCACTCTCTTAATTACTTGAAGGGTGGGCAAGATGTTTCCAAATATTTCAGCCCAAGGGATTAGCTCAACAGGCGGTCATCAACATTGTTGGGTATTTGGCTAATTTTGTGCTGGCAGGTGCCCAATTTGAATCCCCTAGGGTGAGGTGCACCAGTCTATGCCACCAAGTTTATTAGGGATGCCATCCAAATGTAGGGAAGCATCCCTTAGGTTTCCCCGCAAGGTTTTCTTTGTAAAGAAAAAATAAGGGTATGCATCTATGGCTCCTTGCTCTTGACCATAATTAACTGCAGTAAAAAATTGAAAATGATAAATTCACCATGGTTGATTGCAGCAAACAGTAGTTAAGAAAAGACCATGATTGTACTGAGTAGCGAGGTGCACTATACAGCTCAGTGTGGGGGATATCTCCATGTGTGTGTTCGCTATAAAACCAAAATGATTAAAAAAAGAAAAAAGAAATCAACATCCAACATCTAATGTCAAAAAAGAGGAGCCAACCCTTTATTTCTTTTAATTAATTATCATAACATTAAAATGTAAGCATCAGAATACAGCATTAGACAAGGTCAACCAGAAAACCACCGACCTTATTTGCGTAATGTATGAGTTTATCCATCTGCTTGAACCATGTATTTGCATTTTCATATGCAAAATCTTCCCCCATTGTCCACATGATATGATTTGTACGAAATTGTTTGGCCTGCGAATTCAGATCTCATTAATCACGGATTATGAGAAATTTTTAAATTCAGTAACTTGTCTAGAAGGGCTAACAACTTGGATTTTGATTCAAACCTGCTCTTCAGCAAGCTGAACAAAACGATCAATCTGTTGCTCAACATTATAATCATAAAGAAACGGATCGTCCTGCATCACAGAGGAGTTTTGGTAATGAACATCATGATCTAGGTCTCTAAAATATAAGCAGGCAGGGATACGGGAAAAGGTCACCTGGATAGTTGTTTCTGTAGTTTTAATGTCATATCGAAATTCAGAGGGAGGGTCATAATGGTGTGCAAGAATTCCAGTGAAAACCTGGAAATCAAATACTTCATGAAATCAGATATATTATAAGTTTTAGGAGAACAATCATGTGCTTTGCATCAATAGATCACAAAAATTCTTGTGCATTCTATGCCGTAAAAGAAATATATAAAAGAAGCAAAATAGTTATTCAAAATAAATTTAATATGAACATTGAAGACAAAAGATAACCACACCACTACTTCTGGAAATCTTAACATCTTCACAAAACACTAAATAGTTCCCACCTGTGCAGAAGACCCAAGTGACTTAGAACCACGCCAAATCATCTCCATAGTACGATCTTCTCTCCTTTTGGCAATGTCTTGATAGTCAGCCCTCGCAAAGAACAATGCTTCAAATCCAACCTGTAACTTAATCCCCGTAAGGTGATGATACAATTGACAATCTTGCTTTTCGAAAACTGTATCAATTTAAGGTTTATCAATAACCAATACCAAAAAAAATCAGCAATTGATAAACATTTTGTTTCACTGGAAAAATTATATTATAATACTACTGATTCACCAAAACAGGGGATAATTACATCATCCAAAACCTGAGAGATCTAATATCTCTGAAATCCATGATTTCCTAGAATAGACCCCTGAAGACCTTACAATATTTTACATATAGATGGTAAACCCAAATGCCTGGATGTTCAGAATCATCCAAATAGAACCAGCATGCTGATTTCTAAAGATGATCAACTGATTTTTCTACCAGCCCTGCTGGATTACTTAAAAGTTAAAACTAATACCAGAAATAACAAAATTCTGAGTGAACCTGAAATTTACGCCATGCATGCTTATCTGGAGTTCAGTGACACAATAGGGTGGCATGGGGTAGTTTCCTGCTGCCTTCTGTTCATTGTTGCCTCTGGGAGGGGTCTGACGTGCCTTCTCCATCATTGAGAAGGGCAGCTTTCATGCTACACACATCTTCCGGGATCTGTCTGTTGCACAAACTATCCAAACCCTGGTCTATTGCAATCTTTTGCAGACAGATGCTGAGTAGCAATGTTTCATTCCTTGCACTCAAATTCACTTCCGTAATCTGCTGTGATGCCAAATATCCATGCATTTCTACCGTTCTCCCAAAAAGATCCAACTTCAAATCTAGGTTCTGTAGTACCTCTATCACTCTGTGCAACTGAGTTACTGTGTCTCTTCTTTTCACTTTGCCCATCCTTTATAATTTTGAGTTGATGACTAAGTCTACACAACCCTAATCACTCATTGAGATCAACAGTTAAGATTAAATCCCAATCTCATTAGCGATCAACAATGGAGATTTATCTAAATCACTAGTATAATTAAATTACACTTTATTAAACTTTTCATAACTTAAAATTAAAAGGCTCTTCACTTTAATAAAGTAAATTACAAAATATAAAGGACTTCAGATGGCTTCACGCACGTTTGACACAAAATCTGTGCAGAAGTTCCTATCCAAGTTATAAACATCAACAAGCCCATGGCTAAGGGGAAGTTCGAGATGTTGAGGGAGAGACTTGGGCTGGTGGAGAACACTTTCCTCACAAAGAGGAAGTGGGAGAGTTTTACCTAGTTGCTTGGTTACTAATCTCCTACAGCTGGTGAGGCTAGCATACACAGCAGATCCTTGATGATGCAGCAGAGTGATGGCACGGTGCTAGTCTATTGTGAAAGGTGTGTCACAATGATATAGAGAGTGAGAGAGTGAGGGCAACAGACTCATCCTTATCCCAAATCTAGAACAATGTTCAAATCTATGTTGCACGAAACTTATAGTAACCCAGTGTTTTGGGCCATACCCATACCCGAAACTTTGAAACTCGACGGAAACTCGACCACCTTGTAATCATCTATGAGAGTTAATATAGACTTGGTTTTCCTTCTAAATTGTCATCTATGGGTCTTATTCCCTTTCTTCTTGAAAGATAATGTGTTATTCACTTATTTATATATATATATATATATATGGGTCTTATTCCCTTTTTATTCTTGCAATATAATGTGTTATTCACTTATTTATACATTTCTTTATATATATATATATATATATATATATGGGTCTTATTCCCTTTTTTTTCTTGCAAGATAATGTGTTATTCACTTATTTATACATTTCTTTATATGTGTGTGTGTGTGCGTGTGTGTGTGTGTGTGTGTGTGTTGAAGAATATAATTAGCTTCCGACTTCATAATTGTACTTATCAAAAAGAAAAATTATTATTAAAGAAAATGACTTATTAAAGCATGGGTTTCATGCTTGGGTCAATGTTTTCTAGGTCAAATCCTCCATTGAAGGCTTCTAGGTTTTATCTTGAGTCATTAGAGTCATTGTCATTTTTATTAGACCCTTCTTGGGCTTTTGTATCATGTAAAAAGATTTATTTTTGAGTCAAAATGGCCATTTGTCACCTCCACACCAAGTCGGCCCTGCCCTCATCAAGTCGCCTGGGTTAGGCCAATTCAACCTCACAAGAAGCCTATTGAGCAACTTACTTCATTTGGAGAGCATTCACTCAACAAGTTCGATCTTCAAGGAAGAGAAGCAGAAAAAGAGCGAAGCAGCTGAAGAAGGACGAAGTTTGCTGGGAAGACCTAAATCAAAATTTATGGGCTATCTATCTCTCACACGTGCAAAGTTTTGGGCAATTGCTGGGGCCGAAAATCTATGTTTACTGCAGGTCCAAAATTTTGTTGTTGGGATCGAAGTGTTGCTGCTAGGGGGCTGAAATTTTGAACTAAAGTTGTTGCTGGGGAGCTGTCACTTTGAGTATTTTGTGAAGATCCTCTATTGAAGGGAAGGGTTGACTTGGTGGTGGAAGGAGGGTTTTGTCTCGGTCTACGAAGTCTAGAAGTGTCTCACCTTGATTTGAATCTACTGAAGAAAGAATTCTTGACTGGGTTTTACCCTGGTTGTGTGCCTACAACTTGTGTCTCTTGTTCTTGTGATCTTCATATACATATAATTTGGTAATTTCTTGATGAAAGATAAACTAATTTAGAAGTAAAAGAAGCCAACATAATTCACAAGTAATTATCAAGAAAGAAGAATCAAACCCTAATTCCTATAAGCATTGATTTCTCAACATGGTATCAAAGCTAAGGTCAAAGAAGGTTGAAGATCACTTTATTGGCAATTACCTGAAGAAAGGAAAAGCAATTTTGGAAGAAAAGGTTACTCCCTCTATGGCAAGCTACTTGAATATGGGAATCAATATCGTGAGAATTGCAGGAAGTTGGATTGAAGGATAATCTACAACCTATTTAGGAGACTCAAGAGTGAAGGATTTTTTTTGCTACACTTACAGGTACTCTTGATGATCACAACACATGGATCATTGATAGTGGAGCATTAAGACATATGACAGGAGAAAGTGGACAAATTCATACTCTATCAAGGGAACCATCATCTCATGCAGTAGAGCTAGGAGACAACAACAGTTATGCAGTCAAAGGCCTTGGATCTACACCATTGAAGCTGGAAAGTGGAGCAAAGCTACACCTCAACAACATACTCTATGTCCCAAGTTTGAAAAAGAATTTACTTTCCATTTCTTGTTTAGAAGATAAAGGAGATAGGGTTTCCTTTGTAGATGGTAAAGCTTTGGTTTGGGGAAAGGATTCAAGTATTGAAAAGGCAAAGATTATTGAAGTTTGTGAAGGAAGACTATATAGAGTTATAACACCATCTGCTCAAACCCTGGTTCACATGGAGATCAATCCTATCGAACTTTGGCATATAAGATATGGGCATATTCATTACAAGATAATACCCTCACTTAGTCAAATGGTAAAGGGCATCCTCAACATCAAGGAAGATCATGGAGTATGTAAGGGATATTCTTTGGGAAAGAATACAAGGAAACCTTTTACAAGCAGTAATACAAGGAGATCTTAGATCTCATTCATTCCAATGTGTGTGGGCCAATGTCTAACAAATCTCTTAGAGGTCATCATTATTATGTTACCTTCATTGATGATCACTCTAGAAGGACATGGCTCTATTTGAAAGGTTCAAGGAATTTAGATCCGAAGTGGAGACCTTAACCGAAAGAAAGATAAAAACTTTGAGATCCGACAATGGAAGGGAATACACTTCAAAAGAATTGATTGCATATTGTAAAGAAGCAGGTAGTAAGAGGGAGCTCATTGTTCCCTACAACCCCGAGCAGAATGGAATTGCAAAAAGGAAGAATAGAACCATTGAAGAATGCATAAGGACTAGATTAGGAGGGAGCCTCCACCATTTTACCAAAAGATAAGTATCTTGTTCCTTGTTTCCTTTGTTACGTTTAATTTCCCTCTCATATCAAGATTTGTTTGTATTATATGCTAATAACCTTCTCTTTAGTAGGAAAGAAACAGAATACACAAAGGTTATGGAGGAGACTTCAAAGGATAGACTTGAAGCATGGAAGAAGTTTTGTTGCAAAGGAGATCTTTTAAGAATTGATGTCCTACAAGGTTTGTTAAAGAACAACTCAAGGTATGTATTAAACTACAAATTTTGTTACAAGGTTCTCTTCATAGAAAAGGTATGTTCATTCTCTTTTGAAATTTGCTTTACATTACTGACATCGTTATGTCTAGGGTTTTGAATTGTAAAGATTCTTGTTAGGGTGATTAATCATTAGATTGAATCTACTCCCATTATATTATCATTTGATCATTATTGTGCAATCCGAACTTTTAGGGTTCACTGTAAAACCCTAACCTAAGGGTATACTGATGCTAATATTGAAACCCTTGTCTACTTAAGGGTTATTGATAAAGTCTAGAACATATAGTAAAATCCTATTCTTTTAAAAGTTTAGGGTTTTGATAATGTCTTGGTAAAAACCCTAGTCCTTTAGGGTTTGTTGTTAATGTCTAGGTTATATAATGAAACCCTAGATTTTTAGGGTTTGGTGATTTAGGGTTCGTGAACAAAACCTTTATAGTAAGATCCTAGGAATGAAACCCTAGGTATATATTCGAAACCCTAGTCTGAATAAAAAAATTGTATATCTAACTTTGATGTATTGATGTTTGTGTCCTGGGTTTACCTAGTTCGTATGAATGTTGATATGAGATGTTAGTGCATGAAATCCTAGATATGTATATGCGAGTATGATAACCTAATTGTTGATACTCATGTTTTAGTTTGTAAAATCTAGAGTCTATAAAACTCTAGTAGAGATTGATATTCTAGGAGATGATGATGTTGTTTTTAATTTTCGATATGATTTAGTTTTGATGATAAAATCTAGGGTTTGCAACTAACCCTAGTAGAAGTCTGACATGTAAAAGCATAGTGTTGAAACCTTAGATGTATAGTAGAATTGTTATTTGATTGAATTGTTGATATCTAAGGCTCTGTGTCTCAAAGATGGAGTCTAGGGTTTATGACAAAATCCTAGCAAGAAGTTGAAGTTTAGTATGTAAAAGATGTGTCTCTTATCAATTATGAACCTAACTAGGTTTAGGTATTTGGTCTCTAAAGTCAAGATGATTCCATTATTGTAATATGACTCTGATATAGTTAACTTCATGCTTTTGTATGTTTGTATTTGGTTGTACTTGTTGTTAAATGTGTTGCAGGTACACAATCTTCAAGATGTTGAAGATGTTTGTGATTGAAGATGTTTATAATAATGAGCATGATGAAAGGAAGCTATAAGAATGATGATGATCAAGATGACCTTGATGCCATAAGAAAGATGAAGCCTTGAAAGAATGAAGTTTCTCCGATGTTATGAAGTTGTTAATCTCCCTAAGTTGAGAGGGAGCCTGGATAGAAGAAAGAGTACATCTCCCTAGTTGAGAGGGAGGGCATATTATGATAGTCATGATGGATACCTTGAAGAAGAAATCGGAGAATGAATGAAAGGACTACAAAAATAGATTTGCAATGTACTGAGGATGTATTTGATGTTGCTGAAGAAGTGAAAGAAGAAGAAAGCTTTCGACAATTCGTATATGAATAAGTGGCATCGAGATGACTGAGGACCCCGAAGGTTTGTGTTTACTTGTATGTTTATTTGAAAGTTTATTGTTGATTGGGTTTTGTGTTTGTACAGATAAATCTCTCCACAAGAAGGTTGAATACTTTGGAAGCATGTTTGGACAAATGGATATATCTAGTTTAAAAGGGAGAGATGAAGCATCTAATGGCGGATGCTTGGGAGGAAATCTGGTCGGCCTATGTGTTGATGTCTAGATCCAGAAGAGGGAGGGTGGTGTTGGTCATGGAGCTCTGACCTTGGATATGCACCTAGATCCCTGGATTGATGGTTAGCAAGTAAGTCTGATGGTACCTAAACTAGCTAAAAGCTTGAGTCCATCTTAGTCCCACCCGGATAGATTACCCTGGTCAGGTATCTAGTCTGCAGCACTGAGTATGCTAGAACTCTCCGTAGTTCATCATTTTGAAATCTTCCATGTAGTTGTATATATGTAATTATGAATACCTCCCTAGTTAAGAAGGAGTGTTGAAGAATGTAACTAGCTTTGATCTTCATAATTGTACTTGTCAAAAAGAAAATTTATTATTAAAGAAAATGACTTATTAAAACATGGGTTTCATGTTTGAGTCAATGTTTTCTAGGTCGAAGCCTCTATTGAAGGTTTCTAAGTTTTGTCTTGAGTCATTAGAGTCATTGTCAATTTTATTAGACCCTTCTTGGGCTTTTGTATCATGCAAAAAGATTTATTTTTGAGTCAAAATGGTCATTTGTCACCTCCACACCAAGTCGGCCCTGCCCTCATCAAGTCGGCCTGGGTTAGGGCAATTTGACCTCACAAGAAGCCTATATATTGAGCAACTCGACTTCATTTGGAGAGCATTCACTCAACAAGTTCGATCTTCAAGGAAGAGAAGCAAAAAAAGAGCGAAGTAGCTAGAGAAGGACGAAGTTTGCTGGGAAGACCTAAATCGAAATTTCTAGGCTATCTATCTCTCACACGTGCGAAGTTTTGGGCAATTGTTGGGGCCGAAAATTTGTGTTTACTGCAAGTCCAAAATTTTGTTGTTGGGGTCGAAGTTCTGCTGCTAGGGGGCTGAAATTCTGAACTGACGTTGTTGTTGGGGAGTTGTCACTAGGAGTATTTTGTGAAGATCATCTATTGAAGGGAAGGTCTGAATTGGTGGTGGAAGGAGGTCTTTGTCTAGGTCTAAGAAGTCTGGAAGTATCTCATCTTGATTTGAATCTACTGAAGGAAGAGTTCTTGACTAGGTTTTCCCCTTTTAAGGGGTTTTTCTCTCGTTGTGCGCCTACATCTAGTGTCTCTTGTTCTTATGATCTTCATATACATATAATTTGGTAATTGCTTGATGAAAGATAAACTAATTAAGAGGTAAAAGAAGCCAACATAATTCACAAGTAATTATCAAGAAAGAGGAATCAAATCCTAATTCCTATAAGCAGTGATTTCTCAACGATATATATATATGACGTTTCAACCGATGTTTCTAAACATACCTTTTTCGAAAACTTTGAAACATTTCAGTGCTTCGTGCAACTTAGGTTCAAATTTAGCATTCCAGTAAGCTAGAGTTTGTTTTATCAGTTGTGACATGCATTTACTATCTTTTGGGGAGGGCACAGATCCCTAAGATAGCTAGGGTGCTTGTATGAGACATTTTATACTTGGATGAATGTGCAAATACTTAATGGTGTAGCAAAGGAAGCGCAGAGTGATGGCACGATGCTAGTCTATTGTGAGAGGTGTGTTGCAGTGATAGAGAGAGAGAGAGAGGGCACTAGTCTCATCCTTATTCCAAATCTAGTACAACTGTTCAAATCTAGTACGACCCTTATAAGACCCGCGAGTACTTGCGGGTCTTGATGGGTCTTATAGTGAGATGGGTCACTCGCATAGAACCCGCGGTTCTTACCTGTACCTATGAATACCCACATTGAACTCCTCTACCTGCATTGAACCCGCATAAGGCCTTCATAAGACCCGTGAAGACCCTCAAAATTCGATTTTTTTATTTTTTTTTTTTTTTGGAGATCATGTGGAGGGAAAGAGAAAATGGAGGGAATAAAATGCTTTATAAGCACCTCCCTCCCTCACATTTCTCATTCACTTGTCATTTGAGTGTTGAGTCTTGGCTGAAGGAGCCGAGTGACTCCATTGCACAGTGAAGGAGCTCTTGCAGGAGGCTAAAGGAGGCTTCATCAGACCCAGCTTCATCACAACTAGGTAGGCTTCATGAAACTTGATTGCTTGTTTGAAAAAAAAAAATTCCATGTAAATTTTTTTTGTTTCAAATTTTTTTAAACGTTTTTGGGCCCTTAGGCTGAGTTTCTCAGCCACACACAGGCCCTGTGCATGGCTGAGAAACTCAGCCACAGAGCCTATAGGCTTGATATTTTTGTGGGCTCGTGCATGGCTAAGAAACTCAGCCACATTGCCTACGGGCTGAGATGTGGTTGAGAAACTCATCCATAGGGCCTGCGGGCTGAGAAAATATCAAGCCTACAAGCCCTATGGCTAAGTTTCTCAGTGACGCACAGGGCCCATGCGTGGCTGAGAAACTCAACCATAGGACCTAAAAAAACTTAAAAATTTTGAAATTCTCCTAATTATAATTAAATTTTAAAAAATTAAATTCTCGAATCTCAATTAAGTTTAAAAAAAATATTTTTTCTTCTTCTAGATTTCATCACGATGCCACCAAAGGGTAGTGTTACAAATCCATTTGGGCACATCAAATCCCAACATTCAAATCAGTGATTTAGGACTCATCAAACCCTAAAATCAGTTGTTTCATGCCCTAAACAAGTCAACCCTTTGAATGCCTCCTTCCCAGACAGTTTCATGACTTGAAGACATCCAGAAATTGCCTCTAGAGGGAGCAGCGCAGGTAAGCCCGTATGAAGGTGCGCTACAGAGCAGCTAAGTCCACTTCCAAGGTGCTCTGCAGAGCACTTAGGCTTCCTTTCAACTACGTTGGGCGAGAATGAGCGAAATTCACATAGGGTTTGGAGAATATTCTTATCTTGTGGAGTCATCTAGAAGTTTCCCTGTGTTATCAACTCCTATGAGCTCGAGAATGGATGAGGAATGAGTTAAGGATCATCCTATCCTCTCATCCTTTCCTCCATGGAACTAATTCTAAGTATGGAAGGCCATTCAATGTCACCATTAATGACAAAACCTCCTTCATCTTCCTATAAATTGACCACTCATCTAAGTGATCAGGGGTTGGATTATGTTGAATTGTAAGGAGATAATGCTGCTATGAGACTTGACTTTGGAGCAAATGATGTGATGCTGCAAGCTTGTCTTGCTTTTGATGTGATGTGGATGGGATCCAAGCTGGAGGAATGACTTTGAATCAGACACTGATGGTTGTAATTCCTTCTTCTATCTACTAAAGTGTTTAAACCTTTTTCCGTATGATGTGTTCTTTCATAATGCTTATATGTATGAATTGCTTCTGATTCCTTTCATTTATATTCAATGGATCATATGCTTTGATCGGTTTTCATCTTCTGTTGTGTTGACAGGGTACTTTTCAAGCGGATTAAGTACGGGAAGGAGCGACGGAATTGATACAAGGGAGACAAGAGGAAAGCGGAACTACAGGTAGGCCTTTTATCCTCTCTTCTTATCTATTACTTATAGGGAAAGTCTAAAACACTTTAAATTGTTGTTCTAGGCACAGCTACTTGTCTAGTGAATTAGTATTTATCCGTAGATGCTAAATTCTCCAAAACCGGTAGTAGAAAGTCTTGTGATTTGGCATGGGCACATGGTAAACAACTCACTCCCGGTAATGACCACCATGTCAAGTGCAATTATTGCAATGCCAAAATGTATGTGGGCATAAACAAGCTATAATACCACCTAGCTAGAATTCCTGGGAATGGTGTGGAATGTTGTGAACATTGCCCTGATGAGCTTACTGCTGAAATGGTAGCTACTGTAGAATCCATTAAAGAAGAAAGTTCTAAGAGGGCAAGAAGGAAGGTTGAGGTTGTTGGGATAGGTAGATCTCAGAATGAACCACAGAATCAAAGTGCCGGTAACTCCTCTTCAAGTGTTGTGGCAAACAAGAGTATAACCTCTTCTTTCTTCGCTCCCGTACAACTCCAAGATCTCAGCCAACCTTGGAAAGTTTTAATGAAGAGAAGACAGAGGATGCAGATATGTCAGTGAGGAGGTTTTGGTACCATAATAGTCTTTCATTCAACTATGAAAAGTCTTATTTTTATCAGCCCATGGTGGATGCCATTGCAAGTGTTGGCCCTAGATACAAAGCCCCGTCTTATAATGCACTTAGGGGGAAAGAGCTATATGAGGAGCTCGAGTGTGTCAAGCCACAATTGGAGAGCATTAAAAGCTCATGGAAGTTTACAAGTTGCACATTTATGTATGATGGGTGGGCAGATCAGAGGGGTAGAGCAATAATAAATTTTATTGTAGCTTGCCCTAAAGGAACCATGTTCCTAAGATCCATTGATGCATCTGCACATGTAAAGGATGTACATTCGATTTTTACATTGTTTGCTGAGGTGTGGAGGAAGTTGGGGTTGCAAATGTTGTCCAAGTAATCACAGACAACGCAACAAATTATGTAGAAGCTAAAAGGTTGCTTTGTGCCAAATATCCCACCATTTTTTGGACTCCATGCACTGCCCATTGCATAGACTTGATACTAGAGGACATTGGGAAGTTGGAGTGGGTGCAAAATGTTGTGCAAGAGTGCAAACAAATTACCAAGTATATTTATAACCATGTTTGGGTGTTGAACCTTATGAGGGAATTCACACAGGGTGAGCTAAGTCACGCAGCTATCACACGGTTTGCTACAAACTTTCTTTCCCTCCAAAGCATTTTGTATGAGTACCAAGCTTTGAGAAGAATGTTTAGTAGCCAACAATGGATATTTTGGAAAGATAACACAAAACCAAAAGCATTGATTGTAAAAGTTTTGTCCTACGTGATAGTTTGTGGGAAAAAATCACTAAGATTGTTAGCTCTACTGAGCCCCTTTTGAAAGTCTTGAGGTTGATGGATGGAGAGAAACCTGCAATTGGATATATTTATGAGGGCATGGACAGGTCCAAAGAGGCCATCAAGACTTTCTACAAGGGAGATAAATCCAAATATCTCCCTTTATGGAAAATTATTGATTCCAGGTGGGACAAGCAGCTACATTCACCATTGCACGCAGCGAGAGCATATCTCAATCCGAGCTTATTCTATAATGAGGGGTCTAACATTCAAAAAGATCCTGAGGTGATGAGAGGTGTCATGATATGCATTGAGAAGATGTTCCCAGATCAAGCTATTTAAAACAAAATCGTACAAGGAAGCGTCTGGCATATTTGGATTCAGCTCAAGCCAACGTCTCAAGGACAAGAAAATGCCTTGTAAGTGCAAATTGTTAAAATTTAGTTTGTAATTTTGCTAGTTCTCTTTTGAGTCTTTTATATGTTTGAACTTTGGCATTGCAAACTAATAATATTTGTTGTTATTTTTTTACAACTCATTGGTGGATAGATTGTGGCACTGAGGCACCACAATTACAAGAATTTGCCATCAGAGTTTTGAGTCACCCCTGTAGCACTTCTGCTTGTGAGCGCAATTGGTCGGTATTTGAGCACATCCATAGAAAAAAGAGAAACGGGTTGAAGCATGAGAGGTTGAAGAAGTTTTTCATCTACTACAACCTTCGAATGCTCACAAAACAAGTGCAGCCAAAAAGTCTAGATCCAATTTTATTTGATAGTGTTGATTTAGACTCTGATTGGGTTGTTGAGGAGGAGTCCCCTGATTTGAGTTGGCTTGATGAAGAGACTGAGGATCTCTCTAGTTTGTCATCTCAAATGGAGACTCCAAATACACCTGCCTCGCAATTGCTTCAACCTTCCGATGTTGGCACTAGCTCCATGACGGCTTATTCTAGGTGTAGTCATGCATGAGTGATGAGACTCAAGATTGTTATGAGACTATGACTTATTATTTATGACATATGTATTTGAATTTTGAACTTGCTGCCATTTTTTATTTTGATTATGGAACCATGGTTCATTTCCTTATTCAGTATCTAAATGTTTTGCTTACAAAAATTGAATATGTTATGTTGTACAATGTACTATCATAGATAAAAGATGATGTTATGAATTATTGCATATATTGTGGTTTTTATAACTTATAAGGATTGGAAATGTCATTAGTTTCTTTTTTGTGCTTAAAATTTATCCTATTTTAAGTTTTTTTCTGTATTTTGCCGATTCTTATACGGGTCGCCGAGTCAATACCCAGACGAGTCTTATATGAGTACGAGTCATGCAACACTGGTTCAAATTTAGAATTCCAGTTAGTTAGACTTTGTTTTATCTGTTGTAATACGGATTTACCATCTTTTGGGGAGGGCACAGATCCGTAAGATAGCTAGGGTGCTTGTATGAGACTTTGTATACTTGGATGAAGGAACAGATGTCTAGAAGGCAACAGCAGGTTTGCATGTTTGTTGTTTGGCTCCAGTAGGAAGTGCACTATTCATGGCACATATTTCAATGCAGGAGGGCAGACTATTTGAGATGATTAGGGTTAGGTTTGACTCTATTGATTGGGATTGCTTCATGCATGTATCTAGATACATTGTATTTTCCATATCTTCTTGGTCTATAAAGAAGATGAAGGGTGGACAACCATGTGGTTGGGAGTTTTAGTTTGGAGCTTATGTATTGTGATTTTCTTCTTACAGTTTGAAATAGAATACAGACGCAGTTTTTAGTTCTGTTAAGCATGTTTCTGCTGTTCATAATTTCCAGTAATGCCTTTGTAGATTCATGTAGCTCAGAAAGTTCTTTTGATTGAGTTTTTCGACTTTTAAGCTACTTTTAAGCTACGTAGGTTTTGGGTTAATTTTTCTAATTGCGGACTCTACTTACCATGGTTGAAATTTAAAAAAAACTGGCGTTACTATTGGTAATCAATATCATAAACTGATAAAAGTGCCATCCAAGATTCTTCCCAACAAAAACAATACTTTAATTACAATTATGTACTTTGATAAATCGTAATCCAAGATTTTTTTATGGAATCAACGCCATGATTGATATCATCATGTGAGATTTTCCCAATGGGATTAATGATCAACACAATGAGATCATTTATGATAAAGCTTCATCAAAGAATCTTCCTAAAGGATCAATGCATATATATTGGTGTCTGTATATAATGTGTACGTAAGATACATCTCATTTTCTTCTTCATCACTTCGCACTTCACTTTCTTTCATAAGCATGGATAATAATGATTTATGATAGGGTGTTGAGCACATACTAGTGAGCCAGGGTAATGTGTGACTTTTGTCACATGGATAATGAAATTGAACATAAAGATGTGATAACCATATGTGAATTTTGCCACATGATATATTTAATGATGGACATGCTTCATCCCCTCACTTGAAGTTCCTAGTATATAACAATTAACCCTAGACTCAGAGTAGGTTACATTGTGTGCTAACTTGCTTGTCTTCTATATGTGCATTGTGTATGGAATTGTGGTGACAAGGAGAAGGGAGATTGATCCATAACAAACTCTAAACTGGTATATACTATCATCTTGCAAGAGTGAAGAAAAGGATAAGAAGAACGATGTCATACAAAGGGAAAGGTTTGCAAACCTCTGCACTTAGAAGATAACCTTGAACGGCGGAATGTCCGAAGGGATCAATCTGCCACCCAACACGAGGAACTTTGCCAAACTCTTTCTTGATAAATCGGTGCCCAAGGGTTGTTTGATCTATCATGTCCACGTAATAGGTAGATGCTTCATCATGCATGCACCATCCCCCATTTCTGAAAAATTACCTTAAAGAGCCAAGCTTTAGAATTTTCAATATTTATGGAACTTTATAAGGAAACCAAAACCTTTGAAAAAATAAGACAAATTTTACATCTAATAGAAATAATTAGCCTTGAACTAAAGCTTGAGAATTAATGAAGTTAAATATTCCACCCACATAAATTCAAGTTGGCCAGATTCAACAAGCCTTCTAACAATTTCCCTTTTCTCTTCACTTTGTTGCCTCCACCACCTTTTGAAAAAAGCCTTACAAGAAGAAAAAGCATGTTATTTAAATAAATATGAAGGAAATGGAAAGCGAGTCAAGAAGTAAGCCTACTAGATATTCTTCTCACCATTTCAACGTAAATAAATTTGCGGTTTGGGTCTTCTTGCAAAGCATTGATAAATGAATCCAGGATGTATTCTACCGCTGCCACCTGGAAACAATCCATTAAAAATGCCATATATTAGTTTCCCATACAACTTCCATTTTTTAATTGGAGAACATATTTGGAAACAATGAAATGGTAAATTGTAAAACTTTAAAATTCATTAAATTCATAAATTAGATATCAGACACTCAGGAATCTTGGCTGCAAACACGGTGACCTTGCCCACCCAAGACAAGTGGATATCCCAGTCAACTTTTGAAGAGCAATTTCCTCACCTACTGAGGAAAATTTCTTCTAATCAAGAAGGAAATGATGAGGCTTGGTCAATATGTATTATATTTGTAATTGTCAATCTCACTACCTCAACCACTGATTGTAAATATCCAACTCAACTTTTCATTAAATATTCTCCAGTACCAATTTTTGTACTTACATATAGACAGAGAGAGAGTACAGTATGTACAGTTGTCACAATTCTTCTCTTCCATTTGCTTCTTATGTGAGTATTTCATTGGCTTCTCCACATGCGCACATATCAATCACCGAGAAAACAAACATTGAAATTGCCAGGCATACTTTTATATACACTGAATATGGAATGCCAGATTGGAGGTTTCAGCAAGTTGTTTCAGAATAGTTTGCACTCTTGGCCACACCATTAGAGTGGGATAGAATTAAAGAGTGTATTAATTGAAATTGCATTGCACAGTGAATGTAAAGTTGTAAACTATTATTCTTCTCCTCTCTCTTATATTCTATCTGGTTTGAATATTCTCTAGCGGTGGATAAAGCTTCATCTCTTATTCTGTTCGCTAGATTGCAGTTTCTATGAATATATTGCTAAACTTTTGCAGTTACGGTTGATTGACTCCATAAACCATGGGAATGGTTTTTCCTCTCTCATTCTCTGTGTTGTATTCTATCAGGTGAATATTCTACTGTTTTAACTTCTGGAGGATTCTTCCGCTCTTTTCATCTACCTCTTCTGAATTTTCTTTAATTGTGGTTGGATGTTATTTGCTTGTTAACCTTTTGCAGTTATGGTTGATTGACTCCATAATCCATGGGAATGGTTCTTCCTTTCTCGCTCCCTGTGTTATATTCCATTGGGTGAATATTCGACTGTTTTAAGTTTTAACTACTGAAGGATTCTGCCTCTCTTTGCCTCTCTTGTTCTGAATTTTCTTTAATTGTGGTTGAATGTTATGTGTTTGTGGTTTGGTATTAAAAAGTAACAGAGGCCATTGCCACTGATGTTTATATAGACTGCACAGTGGATTGAACTTGTGACGCATTGGCTTGAACTCGTGACCATAGATACCAACACTTTCCATAAGATCCCACCTGCTTTGTTAAGCAAAAATCACATAAAATTGCTTGCAGATTATAAAAAAACAGATAATACAAAAGCTGATCAGCTCAACTTGCTGACACAACAAGCTATGCAAGAAGCAAGCTCTTCAATGGTCTTACTCTTCCATCAAACTATGACCTATATGAAACACTGTGCCTTACAGAAGTAAACTAATAAAGCATTCACAAAATTCAAAAACTGCATCAGATTACCCTTTTATTTTGCAATTGGACACCCTAACCCTAGCTGTCCAATGCAATCCCTCAACTGTGCATCAACTAAAATCACAGGGGCACTGCAGAACTGAAACGGGTATTACCATGTAAAGTAGAAAGGATATCATATGAGAATGCAGGAAGTAGTGTCTATGTTACTATGTAGAATGTACTAGCATACATTAGTCATAAATAGGATGAAAGGTGAGATACATATCCCGAATGTCCTTTTGAAGCCTTTAGCAGACCAACTGAAGGAGGTAACAACCCACTTTGATCAGGCTTCTTTCACTCATGTTTTTCCAGGAGGTTAATACTGAGGCAATGCCCTCTCCAAGGAGTGTCAGCAGCTGGAAGCAAGAGTTTTGATCCTGGAAGAGTCTCAGGATGTTGTCTTAACTATCTCAAGTGTTGATTTGTGTAGCTTGGGAGGTACTCCAAGCCCTAGGGTTCAAGGTTTAGAGGGAAAAGCGCCACAAGGGTCACTTGTGGGCTTGGAACCCAAGTATGGGGTTTTGCACCCATCGGGATTTGGATCAAAATCATGATGAATTTGAGCTTGAGAAAATTTGAGGTGATAGAGTTTGGTGAGCCGATTCCAACACTCCAAAGATCACTCAAATCGGAGCTCTAGAAACGAAGTTATGAATTTTTGAAGGTGACAAATAATTATGGACAGTCAAGTCATGTAGTCTTGAAGTGAATTCGTCCAAGATTCGTGTCCCTTTATGAATTCGCTAGAGCCCCTTATTTGGATCAATGTTGCACTAATCGGGAAAAAATCACGATAATATCGTATTATCGCGATTTTTTCAAAATGACGATTAAATCAGGCGATTAAAATATATATATATATAATATATATATATATATATATATATATATATATATATAATAAAATAAAATTGGCCAATTTTTCGGTAAAAAGCGTGGGCCCGTCGGGCAGCGCGTGTTTATTAGGAAAAAAACGCGATTTTTTTTTTTCATTTGGACAGCAGAGGGCGCGGTGGGGTTTGGAGACTTGGAGACTTGGAGGCTTGGAGATTTTGGAGCTAAATCAACTACCTAGAGGAAAAAATCGAAGAGTGAGCTAAGCAGGAGACACATTATCTCCATAAAACCAGTATGGGCACCAACGTTTTGTGTTTTCATTGTTTTGTAACTTGGTTTTTGTTTTTTTTCTATGTTTTTGGTTGGGTTTGGAATGGGGTTTTTGACATACGTCCAATGTAAAAAAAATTTAGTATTTTTGGTTGGGTTTGGAATGGGGTTTTTCACATTTGTCCAATGTATTTTTTTTTTGTTTTTTTGGTTGGGTTTGGAATGGGGTTTCTTAAATTGTAAGTAATTTTTTTTAGTTTTTGTACAATGTAAATAGTAAAATACTAAATTGTAAATTTGTAACTTGTAAATACTAAATTGTAATCCTTATTTTCCCATAGGTTCACCGAAACACCATTCAAGTTTTCAACTTCAAAGTTCAAAATCAAACATGTCAAGGAAATTGGACCCTTTCTGGGAATTTGGTGAACCTGCTACTTTGAATAATAAAATAAACTTGTCTTGCAAGTTGTGTGGGCACCATATGTCCGGGGGGGTGTACAAATTGAAGTATCACCTTGCACAAATCCCTGGATTGATGTAGGGCTTTGCACAAATACAAATCCTAAACTCATCCGAAGAGCCATGAAAGCATTGGAAACTTTAGACCACACTAGAGAGGCCAAAGAAGAAATGAAGAGGCAACTAAAAAAGTCAATTGAACAAGGAAGTGGCAGTGGTTCTACTGCAGCATCAACCAACCCGGTAGCTGCCTCATCATTTTTTGTTCCTCGAACCACACCTGGTTCACAGCCATCTATCAATTCAATGCTAAAAAAAACTGAGAAAGAACAAGCTGACAAATTGCTGGCAAAATTTCTCCTTTGGAGTGATATTCCTTTCAGCATTGTAAGGAATAATCCATTTTTCCAACCTGCTCTTGATGCTATTGCAACTGTTGGCCCAGGGTACAAAATCCCTTCTTATCATGACATGAGAGGCCGGATTCTTCAAAATGAAAAGCTTGACTGCACCAAAAGATTGGAGGATTTTAGGGAATCATGGGCACAAACAGGATGCACTGTGATGTCAGATGGTTGGACTGACCAAAAGGGGAGAACCCTTATAAACTTCTTGGTTAGTTGTCCCAAGGGGACTATGTTTATCAAATCTGTTGATGCATCTGCACAAATCAAAGATGCAAGAACTTTATGTGATTTGCTGGATGTGTTTATTTTGAAGGTGGATGCAGAAAATGTTGTCCAAGTCATAACAGACAATGCTACAAATTATGTTGTTGCTGGCAGGATGCTTATGGAGAGGCATCCTACTTTATTTTGGACACCTTGTGCTGCACATTGTATTGATTTGATGTTGGAGGACATAGGGAAAATTTCCTTTGTTAAAGATATTGTTGAGTCATCCAAAAGCATTACAAAATTTATATATAATCATACATCTGTGCTTAGCTTGATGAGAAGATTCACCAACAACAAAGAGTTGGTGCGCCCCGCCATTACACGGTTTGCCACCAGTTTCATATCTCTTCAATCCCTCTTGAATTCTATGTGGGATGTGAAGAGAATGTTTCTTTCAGAGGAGTGGTGTGCTTTGCCAATGAGCCGCAAACCAGAGGGAGAGGCTATATGCAAACTAGTTTCATACCAGGAAGACTGTTGAGCGGGAGTGCAGGAGGTGTGCGCCATTACTGAACCTTTGGTAAAGGTTCTTTGGTTAGTTGATGGTGAGAAGCCCGCAATGGGCTATTTGTATGAGGCCATGGACAGGGCGAAAGAATCCATTCGGGCCTACTATGATGATAAGGGAGATGAGGGGTTTCAGAGACAACTCCTCCTATGGGGAGTGATTGATGAACGATGGAACAACACACTCCATCGTCCCATTCATGCTGCTGGGATTTTCCTGAACCCCGCATTTTCTTACGCATGTGGGTTCGTATTTGATGCTGAGATCATGGATGGATTCTTAACCTGTGTCCAGAGGATGGTGCGATCTCCAGCAGAACGTACAGAAATCTCTAAAGAAATTGAGACATATAGGATGGCAGGTGGCACATTTGGCTTTGACATGGCTGTGACTGATAGGACGATTAAAATGCCAGGTATTTTTTAGTTTGTTTCAAATTTCATTGTCTCTTCAAATTCCATTTTTTTCTTATGTTTATTTAAAATTTTATTTGTAATTTTGTTGTAGATGCATGGTGGAGAATGTATGGTGCTAGGGTACCCCTTCTGCAAAAACTTGCCATTCAGATCCTCAGCCAAACATGTAGCTCCTCAGGATGTGAGCGCAACTAGAGTGTATTTGAAAAAATACACAACAAGGAGCGCAACAGCTTAACACTTAAAAATTTAAAATATTGCAAATTTCCAAATAAATTTTTGAAATAATTATTATTTCATGATCTTTGTACAGTTTGGAGTCCCAGCGACTTAATGACATGGTCTACGTCTACTACAATCTTCAATTGTGGGTGAGACAACTTGAGAGGACACCTGATATGGAGGCCATCTCATTGGATGGGATTGACACCACCGCTACATGGAGGGTTGAGTCCGAGAGGCCTCTCATGGAATCTGCTGATGATTGGTTAGTGCAGGATGTAGGGGAGGAGGAGGAGGAGTTGGAGCAAGAGAAGGAGGAGGTGACACCACCTGCCCAGGCTACCCCTGCCACCAGTAGAAGACGTGGTCTACCTCCTATAGCTCCTACTCCTAGTTCTTCAGCTTCTAGAGCACAGCAGACTCCACTGCCAACTCCACCAACACCAGCATCTACATCTAGAGGGAAAGGGAAAGCTATGGCATTTTCTCGCAAGAGGGGCAGAGGAAATCAATAGTATTAGAATTTAGTTATTTTGTTCATTTCATTGTATATGACATTATGACTCATGAGATACATTATTATATTTTTTGTTGATACTTTGAGGCTGATTTGGGACTCAGGAGTCAGAACTTACTATTTAGGACATGATTCACTGTTATGTGTGATTTTAGCACTAGAAACGATATTAAACATCTTATATATTAGTTCTTTTATCATATTTATGTGCCAATATATTTATTTTATGTTGTAGATGGTTTAGATATTAAAAAATTTGAAAAAAATGAATATTTTTGTACCAAACGATTATTTCCCGATTATTACCGATTTTTTCCCGATTATTATGATTTTTTCCCTGCGCCGAAATTATCCCGATAACGATTAGTGCAACATTGATTTGGATATAAAAGGAGGGTGAATTGATGTGTTTTAGATCATCCACTTGTGAAACATTCCTCCAAGGAAAAGAGCCCTGAATTTGGTGGAGAAAGAGAGCCCTAGCCGCAGCAAGAAAGGGTCAAGCATAGTGTGGGGATAAGTCTGAAGTGGAGGCGGAGAAGCAGCGTGGGAGTTGTCTGTTTGGAGGCCGAAGTTCTGGGCATGATTGCAGACTATCTAAGGGCTGGTTGAGGGCTAAAAACACAGGTCCGAGGAGCTGTTCTAGGGCCGAGGTGCTGGGCTACTAGGCCGAGGAGCTAGGAGGCAATACATTGCTGTTTGGGGTGACTATTTGGCATATCTTGGAGGAGGCCGAAAACTACAGCAAGCTGCTGTGCTAGGCCGCAAGCCATAGCAAGCAGCTGGAGGTATTCTAGGACTGCGTTGAGGTGGACAGAACCTTCAGAGGATAGCGTGGCATGGGAGGAGCCTCTCCAAGGTAGGCCACAGCCCTTGAGGGCTAGTTTTGCTGACTGTGCGTTGAGTTGAGGGTTGCATATTGTGCCCTAAACAGAATTGCAGGAGCAGCAAGCAAACAGTGGAGGACAGCAGCATTTTGTGGAGGATTGTTGGGTCAAAGTGTTGACCAGAACTGGATCGTGACATAGCAGCCTGTTGGTGCCATGTGGAGGATCTTCCGAGGAGGTGAAGGGTCTTCCTAGGAGCAGAATTGACAGTGACATGATTGGGTACCATTGATTTGATTGGAGGGCAGTGAGTTGGCTAACCCAAGTAGCCCTAGAGCAGTAGACAAGAAGGACGTTGTTGGTGCGTGATTGGGTGAA
This sequence comes from Pinus tabuliformis, assembly GCA_031772625.1. Classification (NCBI taxonomy): domain Eukaryota; kingdom Viridiplantae; phylum Streptophyta; class Pinopsida; order Pinales; family Pinaceae; genus Pinus; species Pinus tabuliformis. The sequence goes on from CM062804.1 coordinate 102,819,400, forward strand.
GTATTGCAGCCTAATGAGTAGCTCTTTGATGGACGAAAGAGGCTACTAGAAGGCAGATTGGAGCTCAGGTATTGGCTAGCCTAGAGAGCAGTTTGATGAGTCCGTGTACATGCAGCAAAAGTGACTTGCAGTATTGTTAGGAGGCAACCCTCTTGGAGTCTCGATGTGTAGTGGCCTTGATGGACTAAGGCACTACTAGTGAGCAGTACAGAAGCGAAGGACCGGTAGCACAAGATACGACATCAAAGTTACACAACAAAGTTTGTCATTGTATCTTGTATACCATAGACTATTGTATTACTCAGTTTGTTTAATATAACGCAGATTGGGATTGTACAATTTTGTTAAAAAGTGTGTATATTTGTGCATATGTGATTTACTTATTTATATTTCCGTTGTGCAAAGTAGTTTATGGTTGAGATTCTTTGTTTGGTAGCGTCAGTGATTTTAAGACTCTAACCTAGACCTAAGGTCATGGAAATTCAATATCAAGACCGCCTGTTTAAATTAGTTATTTCTCCCTTTTTCATTGTTTTGATCTTTAAACCTTTTATTGATGCTTTGTAAAAGACTGTTATGGGAACAGTCTTGAGAACCATTATGGATGTATTAGCTTATCTACTACTATGGGGTTGGTGGCTGAAAAGTCCTTTTTTAATGATCTAAAAGATACCCGTTGGGTATGGGCTTGTTAGAGTATTGTTCTGTAAACATGCTTTGAGCAGCTGAAGAATGTGATTTCTATTCTTCACTGGAATAAGAATTCCAATTTTTTTTTCTTGAGAAAAAAGAATATGAGCATACATCCAACTTAACCTCGAATTTATTAAGCACTAATAAGGTATAAAAAAGCTCAAGGTGTCAACCAATTGGCACCAAATAGATGCGGGTTTAAAATAGATCTATCCTAAGATTTATTTTTCATGTCTATTGGTATTTTTATAAAATTTTGTTATTTTTTGAAGTCAGCGTGTGTTTTTTTCTTGTAGCACCGCACACGCTTTGTCACACAACTGGAGATCTCCCTTCACCTAGGTTGTAGAACACTTGCTTCTTCGGTGAAAAGAGATTTTATGTGAATTTAAACAGCATCCTGAAGATTGGTTTTTCTGAATATTACACTAGCCCAAACCCATCTAAACCAGGTATACTATGCACCTTGAAACTGTGATCTTAAGAGTTTGTCATTTGCGTGTACTAAAGGAGCTCTCTTAAGGTGCATATTATAGATGGGTCTGTGCTAGTGTCCATATTGAATGCAGTGATGTGCCCAATGCACCATTACATGGGCACACAAAGAATTAATGGGCCACCATTACCACACCGGGATGTGAAATGCACCTGATTTCTGTAAGTGCAGTGGAATAAAGCAATATAATCACTTATATGACATATCTTTCAACAATTACATACATGATAGGGCAACTCAACAACGAGATAATACAATATGGTTGGGTGGATTTCATTACTGTCAAAATAGACAACAATTTCATTCAATGTAACTACTAGCAATAACTGAGAATCAAACCCCCTGACAGAAGTCAACGCCTGGACCTGCTGCCCTGGACTGACAAATTTATGAACTGAATACGATAATAATTTTACCTGTATAGAACTGTTAGAGCCAACATAGTATTGATCAACTGTCTTGAGCCATCCCACATCGTCATGAGTGTGAGGAACTAGATGAACATTCAGTTTTCCTTCGACTGGCCCTGCTTTGGTGTTATACTCAATTGCCAGGGATTGCCAGAAGCAGAGATTGATAAGTAGGCTGCAAATGCAAAGCCATTGAAGCTTTGACCCGCCCATGCCGGCAATGTATGTTGCGTCTGCTTTCATGAATCCTGGAACATTTATAGGCTTTTCCTAAGCGAAGTAGGTACAGCAGGCCCGGCAGAAGCAGAAGATAATGGGCACCAAAATTTGATGTGTGCACTGCTAAGGTTGCTCTCCTGGGGTCTCTGTGTAGATGTTGGGATAAATAGGTGGGTCTCTGTGCAGATGTTGGGGTAAATAAGTGGTCTGGTCATGGTGGGTGTCAGCTTTTGAGTAAAAATTAACAAAAATGTCGACATGACATAATTAACTCGGTTTCTGAGTAAGAAAAATTAACATGAATATTCACGATATCAGGATCTTGAGAGGTACAGTGGGGTCTCTATTATACAAATTGGAGAGTTAGTCCCGTGAGGTAGGTCCATTGACCTCCCATCTCTTATGATGTTGCTATTTGGGTAAAATGCAAGGCTCTTTGTTTTTTTACTAAAAAATTATATAAATCTTTTATTATAGATCTGAAATAAGTGTGGAATATTTTTTAATAAATTATAATAAAAAGTTTATGGTGTAATGAAAAGAAATGATATCTGAAGGTCCTTGAGACTAAAAATAGTTTCTGAGACCATTAGTTTTTTGTTTTTCGCTTTTTGTAATTCAGTCATTTTCCGATTCAAATTGATGATGAGTTGACCCAACCTTCCAACAATCCCCTCGCTAAAAAGACAAGGCCAAGAAACTGATGCGAACATGTTCTCATAACTTTCTCTGATGTCTTTGAATGCATCACATTCCAAAATGAAATGTTTTTCCGATTCCACAGCCCCAAACATGCAAAATGTACACACCTGTTCTTCCAAAGCTTCTTTAGGCCTTTTCCACCGTCTTGTTTCACGCCGAAGTTGATGTGAGTTGGAACTTAATTTAGCAATAAGAACCTTTGCCCTCCATGAAATGCTAGCTCCAATGAACTCTTTTTGTTGTAAATCACACGTAGGGTTGAATTCCTCAATGTAATATTTCTTCTTTCTACCCAACTCTTTTCCCCATACCTTTTTACAAAACTTCTCCATAACAAAATCCTTTAGCTCCTTGCTATTTGTGGGACAGGCATTGAGGTAGATATTCCATTTTTGCATCCATGTGTAGTTTTGTTTCATCCATGTTTTCTTTCTTTCGCTCATGCCTTCATTGAAGATAAAATTAGGCCATCTACCTACTCTCGTTTGTTCAATTCTTTTTAGGTATCTTATGAGCCGCACCATAGCAATTGCTTCAATGGAAGTTGATCCTGTTTCACTCAACATTATCTCATAAGGTACCGAACTTTTTATTTTGAACTTGCTCATGATCAAGCGTTTTTGGATTTTCTCAATTTGTTTCCATTTTGAGACGGGAGTGTTGCTAGCCCACAATTCACACCCATATAGCATCACTGGACAAACTAGGAGTCCAAAAAGCACTTTAATCATTTTCCAATCTCATAACTCTGCCTCTCTACATCTGTTTTGAAGAGCATATAATGCTTTCCACCCTCCTAAAATTCTCTTCTTTCTGTAGTCCTCCCAATTGAGTTTGTTGTTGAAATCAATCCCAAGGTACTTGTACTCATTTACTTCTTCAAGAATGTTGTCTTCAAAGAAGAAAGTATGTTGGCTTTGCTTCTTTTTATTAGAAAAAATCATTATTTTGGTCTTGCTAGTATTGACTTGCATCCCCACTGCTCTACAAAAATGCTCAAGGGCATATAAGTACATTTGCAATCCATGGGTCGATTTAGAAATCAATACAATATCATCAGCATATAAAAGAAGTTTTATCACAAACTCCCCCAACCGAACACCATCTCCACCTTGTAGATTTAGCCACTCTTCCAATTTATCAATATATAGACCAAAAAGAGTGGGGGATAGAGGGCAACCTTGCTTGACTCCAATGTCACTTCTAAAGCTTTCTAAAATACCTGCTGAGGTTCTAATTTTGACTTTCACTTCTTCATAAAGTCTATGGACAACGGCTCTATAGTGCATAGGAATTTCAAGTTCTTCCATTCTATGTCACAATTTATCCCTAGGGACTGTGTCAAATGCTTTTTTGAAGTCAACAAAGCAGCAAAATACTTCTTCTTTGTCCTCCCAAACATTTTCAACAATGTGTCTCAACATGATGCCATGATCCACTGTATAATGTTTCGGCCTAAAACTCGCTTGTCCTCTTGCCCTCTTTTCTTTTACTTCTGCCCACTTGCTAATTTTGTCTTCTACCATGTTGTTGAAAAGCTTTGCAAACAAAGGATTAATCATAATTGTTCTATAGTTGGATGGATTATTAATGTCTCCACTTTTAAAAAGGGGTATTGTTAGGCTAGTTGTCCAGACTCTTAGGAATCCTTGCTTAATGATGTTGTTGAATATTTTCATGATGTGTGGTGCAAGAGCGTTCATTCCCCATTTTAGATACTCTGCTCGAAGTTCAACCAAGTTCTTTTCCTTTCCTGTTTTCAGCTTCTTAATTCCATTCTCCACCTCTAGTAATGTGAAGAGCTTTGAATTTGTGTTGATCCTAGGGGGGGACTCCGACTCAAATTTTTTCTCATAGAGTTCCCTTGCATATTCAAACCATTGATTGGCTGTAATATTATTTTCTATTTGCTTCTTCCTTGGTTGTAGTTCCTGCCAGAAAAACTTTGGATTATTCTTGCTTAAATATATTAACTCTTCTCTCCTTGTTTGCATGAACTCATCTTTTTTCCTTTTTAGCATATGCTTATATAACTTTACATTCATCTTCTCTTTTCCTGTCTTTTTCAAGGTTCTCCTTGCCGTTTTGCATTCCTCATCAAACCAAGCATTTACAGGAAAACAATTTGATTCTGATTTCCTATTTTTTTCTCTTTTGCACTTCTCAAGTGCACTTTGGATTATATTTGTTAACTCATGGTTGTTGAAGCGTTTGAAACCAATTTTCTTCTTCTGAATTAATCTCTCTAACATTGTCTTGAAAATAGTACAATTTTCTTGTGTTAGAAGAATTTTGCCCCTTGATAGTGATTGTCGAGAGCATTGGGTTTTCCTCCTATGTTGTCTTTCTTCTAACCATGATAACCTTATAAAAATTGGGTTATGGTCTGATTTGAAGTCCCAAATATGCTCTCCAATACTAATTTCATCTATCTTTTCTATTAAACTTTGTGAATACATCACATAGTCAACGACACTTGCCCCATTGTATGTGTTGCAAGTGAAGTTCTGAGACCTTTTCCATCTATCTAAACCATTTCAAATAATTAAATTGAAAAGCCACACAAGATAAACAACTCATCTCCAATTAAATATTAAAAATTTGAAATTAGAGATGATATGTGTTGGCCCATCCATACATCAATACTTTTAATAATAATAAAAGATGTATCATCCAACTAAGCACAAAACAATTTAAATTTAAAAATAGGCCTTATATATTTTGGTAAATTCATAATGATATAAAAATTAAGGTTTTTACTTTTGAGATTTCGATTCGATTGGATTTGCTAAAGCAGGGAAAGGAGGTGACTCATGTTCTATCATTATTCTCATAAAGTTAGAATATATTTTTTTTAAATAAGTTAGGATATATGTTATATTATTTTTTTATAAAGTTAGAGTTTATTTTTTAAGAATCAATCCTTTTAATATTTAAGTTTTTGTAATAAGGAGTCAAATTGGGTAGGTGTGTGTGTTTTTTTTTTAAGAAATTAGGTAATTAATTTTGTTTGAAAATTTGGTAATATTTCAAGTAATAAAGCAAAAGTATGAGTAGTTTTCAAGGGTGGCAAAGAGTGTGGGACGAAAAAATTAGACTTATGACATCTATAATTATAAGATTTCTTTTCAATCTCTTTTATCACTAATTTAGTACCTTGCATTTTTTTATTTAAAGAATAGTAGAAGTGGTTCGAAAGGGGTCATCTATTTCCTTTGTGTCATGCAGATTCATGAAAAAGTTAAGGTCATTTTTTTCTTTTATGTCATGTAGATCCACAAAAAGGAAGTGAACCTCTTCACCAATCATGTAGTCAAATAACGAAGGGGCGATTAAGTATTAAAAAGGGGGCATCTATCTATATGCATTTCTTGTTTATTTGGTATTTATTTCCCTGTTGCATTGGTGCCCAAGTGGATTCTTTTGCATGGGCAAAAGGGCAAACCCTCATGGCCACCTCCCTCATCCCTTCCTCTTCTTTATTTGTTAGTGGCATCTGTGTTTATGTGTATCTCGATATGAGTATTTTTTTATTAGTGTGGGATAGAGTTCTTGTTTTAGATTTGTTACTCTCCATGGCTCTCTTAAGTGGTCAACATATATTTTGTGGAGGGAAGGTAGTTTTGACAGGATCCTTAGGATTTTGGGAGCAATAATTCTTGGGGTTTTTTGGAATTCCTCTCAATATCACAAAGTTGAAATTGATGTTGTCTTTGGTGTGAGATGGTAAAGATAAATTGATATGTGAGAGTGTGTGAGCTAGGTATTGCTGAAGTCCAACACGAAGTAGTGAAAGCATCAATGGAGTAAATGGCATGAAATGTGGGAAGAAAATATGCTTATAGAGTCAAGGAAGTTTGAGAAGCAAATTATTTGAGTCAAGAGGCAAATCAAAGAATTGGAGATGGAATATCATTTAAGAGGCTTGATGTGTTCTTTGAATTGAGAAAGCTTGTATTAAAAGAAGATCACAAGGTTCCATACGTTGGACGTTGTAGTTATCAAAATATTATTGCAGCAGTAAAAAGTTATTCTTTTTGTCAGGAATGAAGAAGGTTGTGGTTGATTATATAGCCATGTGCATGTAATGTCAAAGAGTAAAGGTTGAGCATAGATATCAAGTAAAATTTATTACAACCATTATTTATTCTATTGTACAAATATGGTGAGAGAATTGCAATTGCTCAAGAAATTTAATCTAAAATCAAGAGACACAATTCTACTATATTGTTCTGTGGAATTTAATTCACAATTTAGAACAACATTCGCAAACGTTCAATAAAAAAAACCACACATGCACAGTATTTTTCTAGGGGAACCCAGCTTGAAAAAACCCCTCAAGCCTCTTTGCATTAATAAGATGAATAGAGAATGTATTATAATTGCTTGCTCACTCTGAGCTCAACCTACAAGTGAATAACCTTTCTATCTACTCGATGAGAAGATCTGATCCAGATTTAGTCAATTTTTGCCTCTGCTTGAGCCCCTATTTCCTTGCATCAATCATGAGGAATTAGCCCCTATGTTTTAGGAATTTTCCTCCAATTGATTGTGCAATTCCCAATGATTGATCATTTGATTACATGAAACACTTGTACACTCAAACTAGTTTACAACTACTTGTTACACTGCCTTGGAATCTCCACCACAGCTGAGGAACTTGAATTTGTTGCTTGCACTAGCTATTTTGAGTTGATTTAGTAGTTGACTAGATGACCATTGAGTTAGATTGTTGTCCCACTGCACAATTGACCTTCCACTAGTTCCATTAACTGTTAGAACTAGTTTAACTGAATACAGTTCAAAATAACATAAATAGATTACTAAAATTCAGCAATCACGCGTGCTTAAATGAACTCCAAGCCCTCTAACTCAAATTTACTAAGCTAACTAAGTGACAAGAGCCATGTCACACAAGTTAACTGCCTCCAAGTTTTATGCTAATGTGGAAATTCAAATTTTCTCAATTTGACCAAGGAAAGTCAAATTGAGCCTTTTTTATCCAAGTGGATATTGGTGGCCACCCACCTGTTCCACTTGGACCCCCATCATTGTTTCTTCAAGTTTTCTCAGTTTCCTTAATTGTAGCACAGTTTACTATTTTTGGCAGTTTTTTGCGTCCTAAACTTCCAGAGCTGTTTTGAGGCCCTAAACGATGTTTTTTCAGAATTTATTCTATTGTACAAATATGGTGATAGAATTGCAATTGCTCAAGAAATTTAATCTAAAATCAAGAGACACAATTCTACTATATTGTTCTATGGAATTTAATTCACAATTTAGAACAACATTCATAAACATTCAATAAGAAAAACCACACATGCACAGTATTTTTCTAGGGGAACCCAACTAGGAAAACCCCTCAAGCCTCTTTGCATTAATAAGATGAATAGAGAATGTATTACAATTGCATGCTCGCTCTAAGCCCAACTTGCAAGTGAATAACCTTTCTCTCTGCTCAATGAGAAGATATGATCCAGACTTAGTTAATTTTTGCCTCTGCTTGCGCCCCTATTTCCTTGCGTCAATCTTGAGGAATTAGCCCCTATGTTTTAGGAATTTTCCTCCAATTGATTGCGGAATTCCCAAGGATTGATCATCTGATTGCATGCAACACTTGTACACTCAAACTAGTTTACAACTGCTTGTTACACTACCTTGGAATCTCCACCACAGCTGAGGAACTTGAATTTTTTGCATGCACTAGCTATTTTGAGTTGATTGATTAGTTAACTAGATGATCACTGAGTTAGACTGTTGTCCCACTGCACAATTGACCTTCCACTAGTTCCATTAATTGTTAGAACTAGTTTAACTGAACACAACTGGAAATAACTGAAATATATTATTAAATTCAGCAATCGCGCATGCTTAAATGAACTCCAAGCCCTCTAACTCAAATTTCTAGAGCTAACTAAGTGACAAGAGCCATGTCACACAAGTTAACTGCCTCCAAGTTTTCTGCTAATGTGGAAACTCAAATTTTCTCAATTTGACCAAGGCAAAGTCAAATTGAGCCTTTCTTATCCAGGTGGATATTGGTGGCCACCCGCCTATTCCACTTGGACCCCCACCATTGTTTCTTTCAGTTTCCTTAATTGTAGCACAATTTACTATTTTTGGCAGTTTTTCGGGTCTTGAACTTCCAGAGCCGTTTTGAGGCCCTAAACAACGTTTTTTTGGGAAAATCATCGATGGTGAATATAGGTTTTCAACTTGGTATTTGTTTTTAGAAGTTGTGGTCCTATGATAGATCTTTCTAACAATGTATCATACACATCAAATGGAGATCGTATGCCAAAGTTACGACCCCGAGAAGTTGATGTACCAATTTACCCCAATAGGGTCCATAGTTTGGTGTTTCATCTCCTAGGGTTATGTTTTTGGATGTTTGGGGTTTTCCATTACTTCTCAATAACAAATAGGCCCTTGTGCCTCACTGTAACATAGTTCAGAGGCATGTAACTGCCACATCTCTTCTCAGAGATAAGCTACCATCGCCCGAGTTAGCCTTATTTCCATTATGTTTGTAAGCATATTTCAGTGTTTGATATTAATGAAATGAAGTGTTATTTATGTTGCATCTTTGTATTTATGGTTATATCTGTAATTTGTTGCGTTCCTCTTTAAATTCGGAACACTTTCTTGCTACACTTCTCAACACTCCCTCTTAGCAAGAAAGGGATCAACCACCCCTATCATGAACATGTGGAATTCGAACTTCCCTCTTGACAAGGCCTTTGTCAAGATGTCAACATCTTGTTCCCTCTATTGGAATGTATTGTAGCAACATTGTCCTCCTCTGCACACAGTCCCGTAAATGATGATATCAGATATCTATATGCTTGGACAGATCATGAAATATTGAATTCTCTAAGATCTTAATGCAACTATGATTATCATAATAGATCATAGTTGGATCCATCATCTGACCAAATAGTCCCAAGACTATCTTTCTCATTTAGATCGCCTCACAGGTTGCTTGACTTATAGCATGTATTCAGCTTCTACCGAGCTGAACGCCATAGATATCTGCTTCCTTTTGTACCAGGAAACCATTGTGAACCCAACATTGAAAATTCCACCTGATGTACTCTTTCAATAAGATTAACTCCCTTCCTAATTTTCATCTGTGAAGCCACACAACTTCACTCCCTATGTATGTTTGTACCATAATCCATACTAGGTAGTGCCCCTGGGGTACCTTAAAACATGCTTTGCTACCTTCCAATACAATTTGGTCGGCCTAACCATAGATTGGCTCAGCTGGTTGACTGTATAGAACATATTTGGTCGTAAGTTCACAAGATACATCAATGAACCCACTAACTACTGGTAAATGGTAGCATCCACCTCTTCACCTGAAGTGGCAATTTCCTTCCTCCAGTTGGTCGCTAAAGGTGTCTACATGGGCTTACAACTCTCCATGCGAAATCTCTGTAGTATCTCAATGGCATACTTGCCTTGAGACACAAACAATTCCCCATCACATTGCCATACTTCTAGCCTGAGGAAGCAATGCATGAGACCCATGTCTTTCATCTCAATTCCCTTGCAAGGTCCTCCTTGCAAGAGCTAATCAGCTACTCGTCACCTATCAATATTAAATCATCAACATGTAAAACAATTATAAGAAATTTATCTTCTACCAAGATATAATAGAGGTTCACATCCGCTTCACTTTTGGTGAAACCTAATCCAGTGAGATAATTGTCAATCCCAGTGCACCAAGCTCGGGTGCCTATTTGAAATCGTACAATGCTCGCCTGAGTCTACACACATGAGACTCCCGACCAAATGTCTCAAAACATTATGGTTGTTCTATGTACGCTTCCTCCTCAATAACACCATTGAGAAATGTTGTTTTTACATCCATCTGGTGGATCTTCCACCCCATCTGCGCACTACAGGAGCAAAGATTTCCTCATAGTCAATTCCCTCAACTTAAGAGAATCTTTGGCCACAAATCTGGCCTTATACTTCTCTATGCTTTCATCTGTTGCATGCTTAACTTTGAAGATCCATCTTGAACCCACAATTGATTTATCTGTCGGTCTTGGGACCACTTCCCAAACACTGTTCTTCATGATAGATTCATATTCTTCCACCATTGCATCAACCCAAACTGGTTTCTCAATTGCTTCTTCAAAAGAGAATGGCTTAGTCTCTACAAGCTCAGTCATTAGAGCCATGTAGGCAGTGTACCTCTCAGGTGACCAATTTTGAAGGAGCTCCCACATTCTCCCTTGCATCTTGCACCAATCTATTAGCTTCCCTAGTTATTTTTCTACCTTCATTGGATGGTTTTGCTTGAGTGGGTGTCTCCACTCTGCCTCCTCTCTGCTCCTCCATTTGTGGCTACTCCACAACTTCTTAAGGTTCCTCCTAAGGCTCCTCCTTTGGAGCTAAAATCTCCTCTTCTCGTGGGATTTGAAGCTCCCTCTCAAGAGAGCACCGCATCACTTTCTCCTCACCAAACTTTACATCCCTTTGCACAATTGTCATTCTGAGGGAAGGTACGTACACACGGTAATTGTGTGGAGTTTCAGTGTAACCCACAAAAACTCCCAAGTCTGTTGTCGGCTTAAGCTTCTTACTCGAATCTTTGGAGACATGGTAGTAAACAGAGGCTCCAAAAATTCAGAAATGAGACACATCTGGCTTTCTCCCCGAGAAAGCCTCCTATGGTGTAATAATACCAAGAATCTGATGAGGACTCCCATTCTGCAAGTAGATTGTTGTGTTATATGCCTTTGCCTACAAATTCATTGGTAGGACTTGGTCATGTAGCATAGCTCTTGTGGCTCCCATAATGCTTTGGTTCTTCCTTTCAGCTAGCTGATTCTATTGCAAGTTGTGGGGCATTGTCATCTCTCTTTGAATGCCTTCTTTCGCATAGAACTCCTCGAAGTAATGTTGGGTAGCGGAGGTCCCGCGTAACAGTTTTGGGTTTGAGAGCCTAGAAGTTAGGATAAAAATATTGTAAAACTCCGCAATATGCAGAGCGCGAAGTGTAAAAGGTCGAGTCAAAGGGTTGTCTACCCAAGAAATAATATAGAATAATAGGGAGTAAGTCAGCCTACCCATGGTTCGCGGACCAGGGGAAGGTATAAATAGAGCGGGGCTCTAAGAATAGAAGGCAGTTTTTTGGAAGAGAATGAATTATAGTGCTATGGGTCTGTAAAGGTTATCTACGCGTCTATAAGTCTGAGTCGAGGGTATTGGGTGATAAATAGAGGCTCTGCAGCTGTGTGCGCAGAGGCCTGGTAGAGTCCGCAGCTGTGTGCGCGGACCCTTGCAGCTGTGTGCGCAGGGTAGATCTGGATGTATCGGTGATAAAGTGGAAAATAAAGATAAGTTGATTTTGAAACTCTATGTTAATTTGAGCTATTGCAGATCTGGTTAATTTATCATTGGCATTTCTATTGATTCTTTGTGCGCATGGTTATGTTCTGGATTAATGTAAATTTGTATCTCTGTTAAGTGCGCATACTGGGTATCTTGATTAAATGTTTGCTTAAAGACCATCACAAATAGATCTGACCTATAATACATCATTAAGTAATTAATATTGAGAAGTAGCCCTGTTTCGGATCTGCGCGGAAGCAGAGCAGCACGAGGCTGTAGAACGGTGCGCAAAATCTCCCGACCACATCTAGACAACCCAAGGGGTGCGGAAACCTGGTTCTAGCACCCTCCCCTGCTACCTCGGGTGACACCTCAGTCCACGCTCCGCGGGCTGTTACTGAAAGGGTCGGTAGCTGCGAGATTTGTTTGGCTAAATAACTCTTCCGAACCTGGGTCAGGCCCATACAAGCCAACAAATGGTTCCATTGCCGGGACCGGGATCTGCCTAAGGGGTGTCTGATGTTGGAACGCTGGAACTCTATAGAGAAGAAAGTTGAAGATCGAAGGGATCAGGAGCAGTAGTAGTTCAGAGTACATCGACGCGCAAGCCAGAAGTCGAAAATGACGAGCGCGATCCAGCTGTCGGTATTCAAAGGAGCAAGAAGCGAAGATCCAGAACAATTTTGGTTCGTGGTAACGTTGGTATGGGACGCACACAAAATTACGGACAACAATATCAGAAAGGCTACCTTAGTTAGCACGTTGCAGGACCGAGCGCTGACTTGGTACATAAAGTACTCAAGCGATCATCCAACTGCGGGAACAACAGAGATCCGGACCGAACTAAAGAAAGAATTTAGCCGGCCGAAGTCGGAGACATAGTCAATCATAGGGTTCAAAGAGATCGCGATGATGCCTGGTGAAACCCCGTGGGATCTGGATCAAAGACTGAAAAGTACCATCTGCGAAGCGAACATGACACTGTCGGATGCGCAGCACTGCGCTTGGTTTGTGGCATCATTAACACCACATCTAAGGACGACGTTGTCACAACAAAAGATCTCAACCCAAGCGGAAGCATTGGAGACAACGATGAGGTTGCACGAGACTCCGTTACAGGACCCGGGGTTGGGAGTTCAGCAGATCCAAGCGCAGATACAAAACTTGTGTCTGGAAATGAAGAAGTTAAAACAGGACCAGGCACCTCGCCCAGAAGTCCGGGAGGAAGTATGGTGTATAAGGTGCAAAAGCCAGGGGCATGATAAAGATCATTGCCCGGTCTTTGCGAATTATGTGGCAATGGGGGGACCAACACCATTGCGACCAAAGGCACAGGCAGGGCCAAGCGCGACGACCCCGCTCTGGTGCACAATCTGTCAGGTGGGAGGAAAGCATAACACCGATAATTGTCATCTACTGCCAAAATTCAACCAGACCCCCCAGCATCTCTTTTGCAACTTCTGTAGATTGGTGGGCCACGAGGAACGAGACTGTCGTAACTATCAATTGTTGATGGACCACTCCCCTGCCTACAGAATGTAGACTGAGGCGCAAGGTCAGGATCCAGCCACGGCAATCGCGTGTGGTGGGTTCCAGGGACGTGGACGAGGACGAGGCGGATTGGGGCCAGGAAGGGGTCGCGGACAGCTAATCTGTTACAACTGTGGAGGACCAGGACATTACACGTGGGATTGTACCAACCCAACCAGAATATCATGCACTTACTGTGAGCAATTTGATCATGAGCTCATAGATTGCCCCACACTGATAGCACAGATTCGTGAAAAAATGGCAGTGCCACCCATGACGACGCAAAATGTGCAGATGATGAGGTCCGAACCCCGTGACAAAGATCCCAAAGTTAACATGGTACTGAGAAGTGGCGCGACCACAGGAGAAGATAAAGGGAACCTAACTAAGGAAGACGCAGGGGTTGGCAGGGAGACATATCTGGATGCTAGGAAGAGCTTCATGGAGGTTTCTACCCCGGATAATAGGGATCGGCCTGAGTCGGACAGGGATCCCTCAATGCTAACTACCTTCTTAGAGACATGCATAAAATTGCTTCGCGACAACAGGGCAGTTAAAGGTTTACAAGAATTGATAAATAGATGCACCGGGTGGAGTGAACCTCGCGTAGTTCAAAAATTGGGAAGGCATATGTCACGGACTAGGCGGGAAATGCGCTTAACGGCACAGATTGGCGATTATGAGATGGATCAGGTCATTCTGGGCCTGGGCTCAGATGCAAACGTACTGCCTAAACAGACCTGGGAGCACATGGGAAAGCCCACACTACAATGGTCTCCTATCCAATTACGGATGGCAAACCAGCAAAAGATCCTGCCCATGGGAAGGCTGCAAGGAATTACAGTAGATATCGACGGTGCAAGTACTCGGACGGACTTTGAAGTTATTGAGATCATGGACGAAAACAGCCTTTACCCTGCGTTGTTAGGGATAGACTGGGCCACCGACATGAATGGGGTTATTAATTTAAAGTAGCAGAAAATGATATTTGAGAAGAAGTCACTCCGCACAGCCGTTCCGCTAGATCGCGCTACACGGAACCGGTGTGCAACGAAGAAGGGGAAGATGAATTGGATTGTATCTACAAAATTACTTCATATAGGCCACAAGGTGACAAGCCAACGAAGGAGAGGACAATATCACGAGGCTATGCAGAATTTTGCACCGACGATTCAGATGAAGAAGACGAGCGGTGGCGTAACAGGTTGAACGGAGTAACCACGCTACACTGCAAGATGGTGACCAAATCCCTGTATTGCGTGCGAGCTCAGGACCGCGAATTGCCCATGTATGATGGGCTGACAATAGTAGATGAATTCCTGACTAAGTTCGAAAGCGCGGTACCAGAGAACCAATGGTTTGATGCGTTAAAATGGACACTGCACGCGACACCTGCGCGATGGTGGGGCACCCATGAAGGAACTTTCAAAGACTGGTGCAGCTGCAGGCGCATGATGAAGATAAGATTTGGGAAGCCGGAACTACGAATAACGGAGAAGTACGATGGATGTGATGATCCGCGCATGCACCTTACCAGATGGACCAAAGCTTATGGCGAGGAGCCTCAACCAGAGTGGGTGCACTTATTTTATCATACCTTGGATGTCATCCCAAGGAACTGGTATACTGAAATAGAGCTCCGACATGGCACAGGCGAATGGGATATCTTGCGCAAAGGGTTTCTGGCGACATTCCTCTTTGAAGACCAATGGATGGATACCGTGGACGATGCGTTACAGCTGGTGAAGGCCGCCATTTTCAAAACACCACCAGAACCAGAAGAAATCGGGCAGCCAGACTGGTCGCGACAGCTGAGCCAGGCCCTGGAATGTTACAATGTACAGGTAGAAGATGATGAGGACGACCCGCGAAACATCAATATTCCGGAATCAGAGGGAATTCGTGAGGTGCGCGGACCCGAAATCGAAGATCCAGACATCACGACGCCGTTGAAAACGAAACAAGTAAATATCGGAACAAAAGAAGAGCCAAAGTATGCAACGCTTGGGGACTATTGGGACGATGCCATGGTGGAAAAGGTCATCGAGTTGCTTTGGGAATATCAAGATTTATTCCCAACGAAAATCACGAAGTTAAAAGGGATCCTAGGAGACCTGGGAGTGATGAAGATAACGTTGAAGCCAGATGCGAAGCCAGTTAAGCAGCGACCCTACCGATTGAATCCAAAATACAAAGCGAAGGTTCGTGAAGAATTGGACAAGATGCTGGCGGCAGGAATCATTGAACCAGTGGAGGAGTCTGACTAGGTGAGTCATATAGTGGTGCAGGAGAAGAAACAGAGGGATGAAATTCGCATATGCGTGGATCTCAGGAAGCTCAATGATGCCTGTGTTAATGATCCGTTCCTGACGCCCTTTACAGATGAGGTACTAGAAAATGTGGGAGGGCAGGAAGCCTACTCCTTCAAGGATGGGTTCTCAGGGTACCACCAGATCAAGATCGCGCTAGAGGACAGGAGTAAAACAATGTTTGCCACTGAATGGGGTTGTTTTCAGTATACAATGATGCCTTTTGGACTGAAGAATGCGCCGGCAATATTCTCACGCATTGTGGTAGCTGCATTCAAGGAATTTATACATAAGTTCTTAGAGGTCTATCTTGATGACTGGACCATATTCAGACTGGTTAAGAAACATATCGCGAGCTTACGGTTAATGTTGGATACTTGCCGACGACACCAGATTGTGCTAAACCTGAAGAAGTGTACTTTCCTCGTCCCCTTCGGGAACCTGCTTGGCCATGTGGTTTGTAAGCAAGGTCTGATGGTGGATCCGGCAAAGATCATTGTCATACTCAATCTGCAAGCGCCGCGAAGTGTCAAACAACTACGCGCCACATTGGGACACATGGGCTACTATCGGAAGTTCATAAAAAGCTACGCCCAGATCACGGCTCCAATGGAATAGTTGCTGAAGAAGGATGCTACTTATTGCTGGAATGAGGAGTGCAACAAAAGTCTGGAAACGCTTAAGGAAAAGATGGCATCTGCCCCTATATTGGTCTTTTTGAAATGGGACGTCGAATTTCATGTGCATGTCGACGCGTCATGTATCGCGTTGGGGGCGGTACTTACTCAACCAAGAGGAGGGAATTGACCACCCGATTGCGTTTACAAGCCGCCGGTTGTCAAAAGCTAAGAAGAATTACTCCACTACTGAGCGAGAGGGATTAGCGATGGTATATGCGCTTCAAAAATACCGCCACTATCTGCTCGGAGGCCACTCTAAGATGTATACTGATCACTCTGCGCTCAAATACCTAGTGAATAAGCCTGTGTTGGGGAGGCGCATTTGTCGGTGGTTGTTGTTATTCCAAGAATATGACTTCGAGGTTGTCATAAAACCGAGACATCTAAATGCAGGCTCGGATCACCTGTCCCGAATTGAGATCGGCGAAGAGCCCACAAATTTAGAGGACGGACTCCTGGATGCACAACTGTATGCAGTGCGCATAGCGGATGGCCACTTTGAGGATATAATCCATTTCTTAACTACAGGAACCGCGCCGCAGGGATATTCTGTTCAGCAGAAGAAGGAATTAGTGATACGTGTAGCAGACTTTACCGTGATTGCAGGGCACCTCTACAAAATGGGCAATGATGAAATATTACGCAGGTATGTCCCAGAGTTCGAGCGAGGACAGATCCTGGCCGAAGCACATGGGGGGGTTGCTGGTGGACATTATGCGGGTCGCGCCACAGCCCAGAAGATTCTTCGCGCAGGATTATGGTGGCCTACTCTGCATCAAGATTCGAAAGCATACTTCTGAGCCTGCGACGTGTGTCAACGGACGGGGAAACCATCGCAAAGAGATGAAATTCCGCTCAAGCCACAGATGACGCTACAGCCATTCGAGAAGTGGGCAATCGACTTTGTAGGACCTATCGCGCCACGAGGAAAGACGAGCGCGCGCTATATCATCACCGCGACAAAATATTTGACTCGATGGGCAGAGGCACAGCCGGTTAAGGATTGCACGGCTGCGATAGCTACGAAGTTTTTGTTCGAGAACATGCTGACAAGGTTTGGATGTCCCAAAATTCTCATGAGCGATCGGGAAACGCACTTTCTGAATTAAAACGATTAGCGCACTCACTGAGGAATTCCAGATATATCATCAACAGAGTACGCCTTATCACCCGCAAGCAAATGGGACTGTTGAAGCATTCAACAAAATTCTGGAGACTGCGTTGACAAAGGTCTGTAATGCGCAGCGAAACAACTGGGACTTGCGCATCCCTACTGTGCTATGGGCATACCGAACCACATGCAAGAAGTTGACGGGCCAGACACCTTTTCGGTTAGTCTATGGCAAGGAGGTCGTTATGCCTATGGAATACATTGTGCCTAGTTTGCGGATAGCGGCAATAACAGGTATGGCAGACCGCGGGGCTTTGGAGGAATGACTCGCGCAGCTAGAAGAACTGGAGGAGGAAAGGTTTTTGGTTGGATTCCATCAGCAAGTACAGAAACAGCGAGAGAAAGCGTGGCATGATTGCCATATCAAGGTGTGCACTTTCAAGGAGAATGATCTAGTATTACTATATGACAGCAAGTTCGAGAAATTCCTTGGCAAACTCTGAATGCATTGGTTGGGACCCTATGTCATCAAAGAAGTTACCAATGGGGGTGCGGTTCAACTTGCCAAACTCAATGGAGACCCCTTCTCGGGAAGAGTGAATGGCAGTTGCCTGAAGCTCTACACGAGTGGGCCAACCACCTGACTAATCGTCCGAAGGACAGTCTCACCGCTCCAGCCAGTTGAAAGAGAGCGCGAGATGATAAAGCAGTCTGGGGGAAGGACATGCGATTGCCAGGGTGTGCGTAGATTTGGCTAATCACAAGGGTCGCGGTTGCGCGAAAAGGCTTGCGTTGTTGCGTTGATAAGAGGAGAGGTGACCGTTGCTGTCACTATTCATGACAAGATGTCCGCATTATGGCAAAAGGGAGCGGGCGACGGGCAATTAAGAGAAGAGGTACGAGCCAGATATGAAACGATCTGCCACAGGTTTAACACGAGGGTGCTAGAACAGGCGGGAGCCAGTGAATTTGAAATTCATAATGCTTATAAATCACAGGGCGGCATCCACTGGGAGAACTACGCTTCTAAAGACCGCCAGTTGTTTACCAATATGGAACTTTTCATTATCTCTGCACAAGGAGTAAGCCCGAGGGTGGTGATATGGCCGTTGGAGAGGCAGGGCTCTCTGAGGAACAGGGTGTTGACAGTTGCGGGCACCACGCAGAGTTCAACATCACCAGCAGGGGATGTACCGGAAAATGGGGGACACGAAGCAGAATTGGTCCGGATGCCGCAGCCTCGCCCGGGGGCAGGCTGACGAACCACAACAAAAAAGAGAAAGCATGGAAAGACGGAGACCACTGGTAGAAATGCAGTTAATAAGTCGTCTCTAGTGAACCTTGAGTATTGGGATCTCGCAGACAACAGCAAGGGTCTTGCAAAATTGCAACACAAGCTGCAGCAGATAGTGCGAAGAGCAGATACGAAGGTCAGAAGTGGCTGCGGTGGTACAAGGAGGTCCCGTATGCGGCTCCCCCGCTAGAGCTAAAATCCTATGAGGGGTTGTTCTGTTTTAACCGAGCAGAGCGGAAAGAGGATTATCGGTTGTGTGATTTGGTAGAAACAACAAAGCAGGAGCCAGACGAAGCGTTGCAGGAGACAACAAAGGAGCAGCAGGATGACGAGTGTCATTCACAGGGAGGTGAATCACGAAGCCAAGGCAGCGCGTCTCGTCGCACCGACGAGTGACTCGAGATGAGTCACGATGATTGTGTTGGGGGATTGTTAGGTAGCGGAGTTCCCGCGTAACAGTTTTGGGTTTGAGAGCCTAGAAGTTAGGATAATTTTTTTGTAAAACTCCGTAATATGCGGAGTGCGAAGTGTAAAAAGTTGAGTCAAAGGGTTGTCCACCCAAGAAATAATATAGAATAATAGGGAGTAAGTTGGCCTACCCATGGTTCGCGGACTAGAGGAAGGTATAAATAGAGCGGGGCTCTAAGGATAGAAGTCAGTTTTTTGGAAGAGAATGAATGATAGTGCTATGGGTCTGTAAAGGTTATCTACACGTCTGTAAGTCCGAGTCGAGGGTATTGGGTGATAGATAGAGGCTCTGCAGCTATGTGCGCAGAGGCCTGGTAGAGTCTACAGCTGTGTGCACGGACCCCTGCAGCTGTGTGCGTAGGGTGGATCTGGATGTATCGGTGATAAAGTGGAAAATAAAGATAAGTTGATTTTGAAACTCTATGTTAATCTGAGCTATTGCAGATCTGGTTAATTTATGATTGGTATTTCTATTTATTCTTTGTGCGCATGGTTATGTTCTGGATTAATGTAAATCTGTATCTCTGTTAAGTGCGTGTACTGGGTATCTTGATTAAATGTTTGCTTAAAGACCATCATAAATAGATCTGATCTATAATACATCACTAAGTAATTAATATTGAGAAGTAGCCCTGTTTCGGATCTGCACGGAAGCAGAGCAGCGCGAGGCTGTGGAATGGTGCGCGAAATCTCCCTACCACATCTAGACATCCCAAGGGTGCGGAAACCTAGTTCCAGCACCCTCCCCTGCTACCTTTGGTGAGGCCTCAGTCTGCGCTCCGCAGGCTGTTACCAAAAGGGCCGATAGTTGCGGGATTTGTTTGGCCAAATAACTCTTCCGAACTTGGGTCAGGCCCATACAAGCCAACAAGTAATTTGAAACATACTCACCTCCATTGTTGCTCTTGAGAGCCTTCACCTTCTTGTCGGTCTCTTTCTCAACTAGTGCCTTAAAGTCTACAGATTTGAGAATGTCTCATCCTTCTTACGCATGAAGAAGATATAACACTTCCTTGGCAAATCATCAATAATAATAGAAAAATACGTATGTCTGGAAATGGATCATGTCGAGAAAGTTCCAAAAACATGAAAGTGGACTCTTTCCAAGACTGCATGTGCTTTGATGTCTTAATCATGGAATGTGGATTTCACATACTTCCCAAGTTAGAACCCTTGCAGACATCATGCTACTCAAGTGATAAGTTCACCGACATCGCGACCTTGCACTTTCTCTGCCCTACTGCATAATGCAACGCAATCTTCCACGTCCAACTTGTACAGGTTGTTCACACGAACGTCGATCTTCTTCACCTGTCCAGTAGCTATGTGCCTCAGAAAGGATTTACCTTTACTGAAGATTACATCCTAGCCATGGTATTCCAAAACTGCTACAGGGATGAGAATTTTCTTTAGGCATGGAACAAACATGACATATTTAAGGCGAAGAGGGGATCCCAAATCCCTCTTAAAGGTTATTGTGCCAATCTCGGTAACATTGTACCTTTTGTCGTCCCCAAGCTCAATATGCATCTGGAGATCTTTCTCCTCCAGGTCGCTGAAAAACTCTCTACACCATTTCATGTGGAACGAGGCATTGGAATCCAAGTACCACACATTCTCCATTACAGTGTTGGCCATGCATGCGATAAGGGTGAAGTCTAACTCAAACTGTGAAGCCAATGCTTCACCTGCTGCTCCTCCTGAGTTCTTCTTGCTAGAATTTTTGTGTGGACACTTTGTAGCATAGTGCCTGAATTCATGATAATTGAAGCATTTTATTTTGGACAAGTCTTTCTTTTTGACCCCTTGGCTATATTATGGTTTGGTTTGAGATTTCTTCCCTTTCGCTTCTTGCTCTTTCCAATCAATGCAAAATTTTCTTCATCCTCTCCATTGGATGAACTTCCATCTCTAGTATTCTGCCTAATCTCTTCTTGTACCAAATTGAACCATAAGCTTTCCCAATTCTGTAATTTCTCCCTCCTGTTCACCGAGTTCTAGTAGCTATGCCAACTTTTGGGAAGGCCTAGAAGAGATAGGCTCACCAAGTCATCTTGTGAAACATTCACACCAACCTCTCAAAGTTCATCCCGAACTTGTGTAATATGGTGAGATATTGCGAAATAATATCATTCTTTTGCATCTTGATATTTCGAAGTTTGTCTTTGAGGGCCAGGTTTCTATGGTCACTGTTATTCTCGAATAGGTTTGTTAGTGCTTTCCACATTACGAAAGGAGTTTCTTTCCCATGGACATTTGAAACAATGTGGTCTCGCACTCCGTCCAAGATTATTCTCCTCGCCTTGGCTACACCTCTCTTCCATTGGGCTAAGTTCTAGGAATTAGTTGATCCTGGTTTTGGAGTGTCTATCTTGACATAATCTAGCAATACATCGTGATCAAGCATTGCCACCATGTGATCCTTCTAGGCAATGAAATTCAAGCTGCCTTCCAAGGCATACTCTAATATTAGTCCATTGAAGGTCATTTTCCTGAGCTTGAAGTAATCCTGCTACATTGAAGCTGTAAATTCGAACCTCCTGAGGAACAACTTCGAAATTATTGTTCTAATGTGAATCTTGCTCCGATACCATGTGAGAATATGGTGATAGAATTGTAATTGCTCAAGAAATTTAATCTAAAATCAAGAGACACAATTCTACTCTATTGATCTGCGGAATTTAATTCACAATTTAGAACAACATTCGCAAGATGCAATGAGAAAAACTACACATGCACAATATTTTTCTAGGAGAACCCAATTGGGAAAAACCTCTCAAGCCTCTTTGCATTAATCATATGAATAGAGAATGTATTACAATTTCTTGCTTGCTCTGAGCTCAACCTACAAATGAATAACCTTTCTCTCTACTCAATGAGAAACTCTGATCTAGACTTAGCCAATTTCTGCCTCTTCTTGAGCCCCTTATTCCTTGCACAAATCCCGAGGAATTAGCCCCTATATTTTAGGAATTTTCCTCCAATTGATTACGCAATTCCCAAGGATTGATCATCTAACTTCATGCAACACATATACACTCAAACTAGTTTATAACTGCTTGTTACATTGCCTTGGAATCTCCACCACGACTGAGGAACTCGAATTCCTTGCATGCACTAGCTATTTTTAGTTGATTGATCAGTGAACTGGATTATCACTGAGTTAGACTGTTGTCCCACTGCACAACTAACCTTCCATTAGTTCCATTAATTGTTATAGCTAGTTTAACTAAACTCCAAGCCCTCTAAATCGAATTTACCGATGTAAATGAGTGACAAGAGCCATGTCACACAAGTTAACTGCCTCCAAGTTGTTTGTTGATGTGGAAATTCAAATTTTCTCAATTTGACCAAGGCAAAGTCAAATTAAGCCTTTCTTCCTACACTTCTCAACATCTATAGTGAAAATGGAAGTGTTATCTATTGGTTTCATCATCAAGCTGCCCAATACAACAAGGAAATATGATTCAAAAATGGTAGTTGTGACAAATTAACCAAAACTACTTACTTTATTACAATTGAGTTAACTCATAAGGAAATTGATATAAAAGAGATTTATTTGAAGGAGATTACCGTAATACCCAAGGCAATTATTTTGGATAAAGATTCAAAGTTTATCTCCAGCTTTTGGTACAAATTTGAACTTTAGTACAACCTATCATCCACAAATAGATGGGGAAATAGAGAGAACCAATTAGGTGACTGAAGATATGTTAAGATGCGTTTGATGGATAAACCATTGAAGTGGGAGGATTGTTTGCATTTAGTATAATTTTCCTATAATAATGGATATCAAGCTTCATTAAAGATGAATCATTTTGAGGCATTGTATCGTAGAAAGTGTAATACTCTAATTAGCTGGGAAAATCTAACCAAAAAAGTGGTACTTGGAATAGAATTTCCGTGAGAAATGGAAAAGAAAATGGTCAAAATCAAGCAAAAATTAATGGTAGCATAAGATACACAAAAGAGTTATGCAAATAAAGGTAGAATACAAAGGGAATTTAAAGTTGGAGAGCATGTGTTTCTAAGAGTGAAACCAAAGAAAATTGCATTAAAGTTGGGGTTTTATAGCAAGTTGGCAACAAAATAGCATTGTCCTTTTGAGATCCTAAATAATATAGGACTTGATATGTACTTGCTTCCATTGCTCACTACCATAAAAGTGCATAATATGTTTCATGGGTCATTATTGAAAAAGTATGCATATGTGGGGTAGTAGGTGCAGGTGGGGTGACTCATTTCTTGCCTAGAGGAATACTAGAGTATAGTTTTACATGGACCTTTGGTCATATGACAAACAATCAGGCAAGAGAATATGTCCTGCTCCAAGGTCTACATTGGCACACCAATGAGGCATACAAAAGTTATTGACGTTTGGGGTTTCCACAATTATCAAGAATATTAAAATATTTTAATAAAAAAAAGCATAAACAATTTTATAATTTCAATTTAATTTAATTTAATTTTAAAATTATAGCTAAATCTTTCATTCAATTTAACCTCAATCATTATCTTCTTTTTTTTTGGTAGGTAAGCACCCACGGGGGATTTGAACGAGTGACCTATCACAAGGAGTGCCTTAACAGTGCACCCATTCACGTCAATCTAAAGCCCCATGGGCAACCTCAGTCATTGTATTCAATTCGAATTCTTAAACTTTATAAATTAATTAATAACAATTAAAAATGAAATAATTAAAGTTTAGAGACATTAATACTTTAGAGAATCAAACATTAAATTCAGTTTCAATTTCAATCTTAAAATTAGATTAATCAAGAAATAATCATTAACAAACATTAGGTATTAAGTATCATTTATTTTCTTTTATTTTTAATCATTCATTCTAAAACTAAAAATAATTTAAACATCCTATTAAATATAATTGTCAAATAAATAAAATTTATTAACAATTAATTTATGGATTAGATTGCATAATTTTTTTTTTTAATTATTAATAGTCTTTAAAAGAACAAACTAGATATTAAAATTAAAACTATAACTAAAATCATTATTAAAATTAAATAGAATTAAAACTAAATCTGAATTAAATCAACATTAATCGATTCACCATAAAAAAATTGTCGGTTGCCATTCATTCCCACCCCAACCCTCGCCTTCATCTATTAGCACTATTGAGTTATCTATCGTGATGATGAACCACAGAGGATGGTTCGAAACGTCGCTTCCAAAAATATGTATGCGATGATTCCGAAAGATAACACCACACAAATTATAGATCGCAGAAGCCTCAAATCAATAATATGACTCATAGTACAACTTTAAAGATAATAAGTTGGCTCAAGTTTTCTTTCAAATTAGAACGCTCAAAAGAAGGTTTGAATTGATGCAGTGGTTCCATGTCCTACATGCCAACAATGAATAGGTGGACACACAAGCCAATCTTGGCACATATAAAAAATGGGGACAATCAATATTCAATGGACGTGAGTATTATCATGACATTCCATAGCCATAATTTTTAGTCAAAATGGGAGTTTTGTGATCTAGCAAGAAGAAGAATAATTTATTTAATCTCCCTTCATGGGTAGGACATTGGTTGACTCTTTCATTGTACTTCTCCTTGTGAACTCCAGTCACAACTTTTATAGTATAATATTGTTTCTTATATCTGTAAAAAAAAACATATGTGCATGACTCCAACCATATCATTGATTGGACTTTGATTTAGGTGAAACTAACAAGAGACTTCAAAGTACAACCAATTTGTACATTGGACATGAATATTGATGTGCGTAAGAATAGAGTCATGTGGTATGTAAAGGTCCAATGGACCCACTACAACCCTGAAGAATTGGGATCTAGAGGATGCAATGTAGGAGGCATATCCACCTTTATTTTGATATTTTTGATGTAAAAAAAAAAGATTGTTGTAACTATATATAATGACAACTTGCATTGAGGATGATGCAAAATCTAGGGGGCAGGTGATCCAGGTCAGGGGGTGACAAAGGACCCTTCCAAGACCTTTTACTTTCGTGATGTGTTAAATTGCATTTAAAAAAAAACATTAATGAATACATCTGGATGTTGTAAAGAAGAGGAACATGTCAATCATCAACACATGAAAACATAAGACGTTGATAATGGAGTTCGTCCAGGAGGGACTATGTCTCCGGGCCCCAGTGTCAAGATGGTGTAGGCCGCTGCATTAAGTGTTGCCAATAGTGATGATGTACACAAGAGATGATGTCATGATCATACAAGGAAAATGCCCTCACACAGGAGTGGCTCTAAGAGATGTTCCACTACAGGAACTCTCAGTCAAAAGACTCCTATCAGTATGACACAAAACTCATGCATGATGAGCATCTCGCCAACATGGCATAAAAGGGATCTCAAAACAAACATGCATGGTGACACATGAGTATCCCATCAACATACAACAAAGGGATCTCAAAACACAACATGATGAGTCATGAAAACAAGTACATCACATAGGCGATTCCATGTCACATCAAGCAAGAATCATAAAAATGAGTAAGAAATAGGATCCCACATCAAACATCAATCAAGGACCTGTGCAACACAATGCATAGAAAAATAAGCATATGAACATTGCATATACCTCACAACCAAGGGCCATCTGAAGAAGCGGATGTCAAACTGCTGAAGCTGTTCGGACCATCGATTTTACGGCATCAATCGCATGACTGCTCACACATGGATGTTGAGACCTACATTCCACTTGGAAAAGTGGCAGAAGAATAGAATGAGAGAATGAGAAATCTGAATGCACCATCAGATTTGTGACGTCGAATAGTGCAAAATCGACTATCCAATTTTTGAATTCTGAGAAGTTGAGAATCTGGGGCTCAAGGAATCTTTTAGATTCCCCCTAGATTCCTCAAAGATTCTGCTCCATGGGTGGACTGGAAATATGCAACTCCAAAGGCGAATCTGACTTCGCCATTGTGATCCCTGCGGAAAACCATGAAAAACGACTGTAAACTTGACTATATTCCGACATGGAGAAAAATTACCTCCTCAGGAAAATTGCAAGGATCATGGTTCCGCTCCCTATTTTTGCAACGATCATGGTTCCACCCTCATACTGAAAATGGCCAAAAAATGCAGAACTCTTATGGAGACACGAACAACGTTATTGTGTTCGTGGTGTCGAGAAGTGTTGAAACCATATAAAATTTGTCAAATTCTGACAAAGTGAAATTTCGCTCCTCCTGCAAAATTCTGCCTCGAACTACGTGCACTGCCTTCCTCCATCTCGAAATTTGTGCCCGCTCCTGGTTCCTCCATCTGGGCACTCAAATGAATGAAGGTTTACATATAGTTTGGTGGGCGAAATAAACAAGAAAGTAGTTTGGGTGCATTGGTTAAGTTTAAAAGTTTGTTGAGGAGGGGTCGGGGGATCAAATCCCGCCCCTCCTAAATTTACCATTTTATATGTTGTTGTTTTTTTTAAACAAAAATGGATTTAAGGGGGTGTTGGGTCCACATTAGGCAGCCCGCTGCCATAACTCCAGTAGTTAACGTTCTGTTGACTGTTATAATGGTTGGCGCAACAAAGTTTTTGCCGCATTATATGGGGCCGCCTGTTCGGAGGCCGACCACGTGGACGGGCGGGTTCGACCCCCGCCGTCGCCCTTACCCAATTTCTGGCACTGTTGTTTGTTAGCGCGATTGGTGGAGAGTATTGGGGTGTGGGTTGGGTCCACCGGAGGTGGCCCGTGCCCACCCCATTTATATAACATAAACGGTTGTGTATGGTGGTGCGGAGGGCTTGGCGAGGTGATGGCCGCCGAGCCATGTGTAATATGTTTGTAACGTTTGGGGTTAGGCTGGTGGGGGTCATGACCGGTCGGCCTTATAACAAAATTTTTTGTTATGTAGTTTTTTGGGGTGGTGGCCCGCCACCTCATTTATAATTTTTTTTTGGATTTTTAAAGAGGGGGTAATTTTCAAAGTTTTAGAAAATAAGGGATATTGGGAAAATTAACGAGGCCACAATTTCAACCAATTTCGGGAGCTAGGTTTCATGCCTCGAGGTCGGTCAAATTGTAGGACACTTAAACCTGGCCCACAGCCCAACTTTGACCAAAACTTTGACTCGCTTGTTCTCTTGTTGAGGTCGGATTGACGAACCGTTCGCACCTCTGCGATCAAGACGACGAGATCTACACTCTGGTCCTGGGTTGAAGTCATTCTGAGCACTTTGATTTTCGAGCGTTCATAAGCCCTCTTTGTCCTGTGTGTCTCTGGAGCCACCTGGATCAATCCTCCCCACTGAGGAGCTTTTGGTCCTCCAAAAGCATGAAAAATAATCTGCAACTTCTCTGTACCTTGTCTGCATCACAAGTGTCCTGAAAAGGTCTCGCTTCCATCTCCTTCACCTTTGTTCTTCAGAGCCTTAAGCGACGAGCCGACACTTGCTATCTCTGCAACCTGTAGTACATTGTTTCGCAAATTACATGCTTGAATTTCATGACCAACTAATGACCCAAACGTCCCACACTTGCCACGAGTTTATAACACATACTCGGTGGTCAAGTTTACATCAAGATGGATGCAATACCCCAGCTATGAAAACAAGGCCAACATATCATTGTTGCTTCAAAAAGTGATGGAAAACACATCATCATTGCAACACATGATTTACAACAATAAGGCCAAAAACTGTTTTGCTTTGACAAGTGATGGAAACACGACATCACTTTCAAAGTTTAACATGCAACCCAAAATAATATCAAACATCATTGTTGTTGAACAAGTGATGGAAACACATCATCACTTTTACATTTTAAAATGCAACAAATGATTTACAAAAGCACGACCATGAAACGCTAACATATCTAGAAACCATTTCTCACTTATCAAGGTGAATGGGTCGCCTCCTTGTGGCGCATTTGATGGTCAAAAAACCATTTCATTTGGTTCATGTATCGACACTTTGTCTTTAAGGCACTGCTCTGGATGGAGCCTCCAACAAGTGGCTCTTTGATGGCCACTTCTATTGCAATGACTGCAATACATCTTCTTCCTCCAGATTTTCTTAACCTGTTTCTTTTCATGCTGTTGAGAGGGTCTTTCACGCCTCATCCTTTTGTGTGCTGCCATTCTTTTCCAACACTTAGAAAATGTATGGTTATGTAATCCACAAAAGGTGCATGTTTTTCAATGCCATGTTTTACGTTCATTATTATCAACATGATCATAATCGAAATGAACATTCGAAGATCGAAAGTGGTTATACCTTCCCTTGTTGTCTTTGGTGTAAGTATGGTGATGAGAGCTTGCCTCAGCTCTTTCCCTACAATGGAAACTGCCATGGGATGATGGGGATGTGTTCCCATCATTTTCTTTCCTCAATGATTTTGACGATGTCTCAGAAGCATATGACACCTTCGAACATTCTCCTTTGGTGTATCTCGAGCCTGCAAATTGAGGTCTCTGCACAACCTCCAATGGTTGAGTTATGCATTGGTTATTAATACCAATTTTTTCTTCCTTCTCGTGCCTCGTCCTTGTAAGGAGCCTCATGTTTGTCCTTGTAATTGGGATCTCCAAATCTCCAACAAAAATCATACTATGTGACAAAGAAATTGAAAGGAAATCAACATCTTTTACCTCCTTTGTCGATTTTGAAAGAACTGTTGATGGCTTCTCATCATCTGTTGTTGGTGATTCGCTAGTTGTCTCGGCGCATTCCCCAACTTTCTTTCTGACATACTCGAGTCCTTCCTAATGGGGTAATTCTTCTACTTTGATGGGGTTGATAATGCCTTGGCCATTGAAGCCCAAGCCCTTTCCTTCATACCCCATTCTCTTCAACAGTTTGGAGCCAATTCCTGTGGTATGATTTTCAAAAATAGCGAAATCATCATTAGGAAACATACATGAAGATGGAGAATTACTTTTTACCTCACATGGGTCATGCTGCAGCTTTTCCAAGGCCTCATCCTTTGCTTGCAGCTGTCGTAGAAAACTACGTTTTTCCTCTTTCTCTTCTTGTAGACGCATCTTCAACTCAACATTCTATGTTTGAAGATTATGTTTGTTGTGCTTCAGTTCTTCCATGGCCTCTTCTGTGGCTTGCAACTGAAGCTGCAATCGCTCCTTTTCCTCTGTCTCTTTCTGTAGAGTTTCATACATTATCTCTACCCTTTTGGAAATTTTGAGCATGGTCTCGTACATCGCTTTTTCATCCTCTGTCATTGCACGTTCTATTGTTCACGCTGCAATTCACATCAACGCAAAGACTGCTCCGATACCACTTGATCCAGATCCGGGTGTGACAAAGGACCCTTCCAAGACCTTTTACTTTCATGATGTGTTAAATTGCATTAAAAAAAAAACATTATTGAATACATCTGCATGTTGTAAAGAAGAGGAACATGTCAATCATAAACACATGAAAACATAAGACGTTGATAACGGAGTTCGTCCAGGAGGGACTACGTCTCCGGGCCCTGGTGTCAAGATGGTGTAGGCCACTACATTAAGTGCTGTCAACAGTGATGATGTACACAAGAGATGATGTCACGGTCATACAAGGAAAATGCCCTCACGCAGGAGTGGCTCTAAGAGGTTCCACTACAGGAACTCTCAGTCAAAAGACTTCTATCAGTATGACACAAAACTCATGCACGATGAGCATCCCACCAACATGGCATAAAAGGGATCTCAAAACAAACATGCATGACGACACATGAGTATCCCATCAACATATAACAAAGATATCTCAAAACACAACATGATGACATGATGAGTCATGACAACAAGTACATCACATAGGCGATTCCGTGTCACATCAAGCAGGAATCATAAAAATGAGTAAGAAATAGGATCCCACATCAAACATCAATCAAGGACCTGTGCAGCACAATGCATAGAAAAAGAAGTACATGAACACTGCATATACCTCACAACCAAGGGCCATCTAAAGAAGCAGATATCAAACTACTGAAGCTGTTCGGACCATTGATATCACGGCATCAATCGCATGACTGCTCACACATGGATGTTGACACCTGCATTCCACTTAGAAAAGTGGCTGAAGAATAGAATGAGAGAATGAGAAATCTGAACGCACCATCAGATTTGTGACGTTGAATAGTGCAAAATCGACTATCCAATTTTGAATTCTGAGAAGTTGAGAATTTGGGGCTCAAGGAATCTTTTAGATTCCTCAAAGATTCTGCTCCATGGGTGGACTGGAAATCTGCAACTCCAAAGGCGAATTTGACTTCGCCATTGCGATCCCTACGGAAAACCATGAAAAATGATTATAAACTTGACTATATTCCGACATGGAGAAAAATTACCTCCTCAGGAAAATTGCAAGGATCATGGTTTCGCTCGTTGTTTTTGCAGCAATCATGGTTCCACCCTCATACTAAAAAGGGCCGAAAAATGCAGAACTCTGATGGAGACACGGACAACGTCATTGCGTTCGTGGCATCGAGAAGTGTTGAAACCATATAAAATTTGTCAAATTCTGACAAAGTGAAATTTCGCTCCTCCTGCAAAACTCTGCCTCCTCCATTTGGGCGTTCAAATGAACGAAGGTTTACATATAGTTTGACAGGCGAAATAAACAAGAAAGTAGTTTGGGTGCGTTGGTTAAGTTTAAAAGTTTGTTGAGGAGGGGTCAGGGGATCAAATCCTGCCCCTCCTAAATTTACCATTTTATATATTGTTGTTTTTTTTAAACAAAAATGAATTTTAAGGGGGGGTCAAGTCCGCTTTGGGCAGCCCGCCCCCATAACTCCCGCACTTAACGTTCTGTTGATTGTTATAATGGTTGGTGCTACAAAGTTTTTGCCATATTATATGGGATCGCCCGTTCGGGGCCCGACCACTTGGCCGGGCGGCTTCGACCCCCGTCGGCTCCCTTACCTGATTTCCAGCGCCATTGTTTGTTAGTGCGATTGGTGGAGAGTATTGGGGTGTGGGCTGGGTCCACTGGAGGTGGCCCATGCCCACCCCATTTATATAACATAAACGGTTGTGTATGGTGGTGCGGAGGGCTCGGCGGGGTGATGGCCGCTAAACCATGTGTAATATGTTTGTAAGGTTTGGGGTTAGGCCGACAGGGGTCATGGCTCGTCGGCCTTATAACAAAATGTTTTGTCATGTAGTTTTTTGGGGTGGCAGGGGTGGTGGCCCACCACCTCATTTATAATTTTTTTTTTTGGATTTTTAAAGAGGGGGTAATTTTCAAAGTTTTAGAAAATAAGGGATATTGGGAAAATTAACAAGGCTGCAATTTCAACCGATTTCGGGAGCTAGGTTTCATGCCTCGGGGTCGTCAAATTGTAGGACACTTAAACCTGGCCCATAACCCAACTTTGACCAAAACTTTGACTGGCTTGTTCTCCCTCATACGAGCTCGGATTGACGAACCGTTCGCACCTCCGCGATCAGGACGACGAGATCTACGCTCTGGTCCTAGGTTGAAGTCATTCTGAGCACTTTGATTTTCGAGCGTTCATAAGCCCTCTTTGTCCTGTGTGTCTCTAGAGCCACCTGGATCAGCAGGGAATGAAATACCCTAGTTTAGTGTTGTACATGTACATGAGGAATGGCTATAAGCCAACAAATGTAAATTGAACTAAACATTGAATTATAATAAAATGCATCACTAGCAACAAACAATAAAGACAAAGTGAATGGGGGTTATGTCTCCACAATAGGGAAGACAAGGGGGCTTAGTAGGCTAATGAAAGGACCTTAATAAGGTTATTAACCAAAAGTCTTATCAAACTTCATTATGACCTTGATTATTAGCTAATTATGGTTTACCATTTAATTCACCCTTTGGGAGGATTAGATCCTAAAGGTATATGTGGCTTTTTCTGCCTTGCAATCAAATGTTTACCTTTACATGCAAGCATGTTAGTATGGTGATTATTATTACTCGAATTTGAAGTTTTGGGAGGGAATCGTAGTTCAAAGAAGACCATTGTAATTAACGAAGAGCCAAATTCACTGGAAATTGTGAATTTACTTTGAAAACTATTCTTTTTTTCCTAGGAAATTGGGGAAGTTGCTTAGAGAGAACTCTCGTGTATAGAATTTTTAAACTATGAAAGTTGCAACCACAAATTTATAGAGAATTGTGGTAGTATGAAATTATCTTGGTTGTATTTGTGGAAATTTCGCTACAACTGATAATTCCTTAAGTCCCAATAATGAAATATCTTGGCCAACATAAGCTAAAGCCTTAAAAGGAAATGAGATACCTTAAGGGATCTAAGCAAGGAAATGGGTCCCATTCTTTGAGTTGTGCAAGTTGATGGGGAAGAATGCTCTAGATTGGGAATTTTTATAGGTGACTATTAGCTTAGGAATTGGGTTGTGGGAAGAGAAAACAAAGCCGACCAAAGGAAGAGTATGACCCTCGTGAATTTATAGCCTCACCTTGGGGGCGACATCTATTGTGAAGAGAATTGATGCAATAGGGAGCCCATTTTTGGGTGGAACATATTTATTCTATGACAAATTGGTGAATAATTCCATATACAGAAGTGATTGTAATTGTATATATAAATTGTGTTTAATTTAATACTGAATTGTTATGGTTATGTCATGGTTAAAATGATTTCCAATTTGTTGTTTTGACTATTTGTGTTAGCCATTAGCCTATATTTATAAATTATGGTTTCATGAATAATGGAATGGCAACATCTAGGTTGCAATAATCTATTGTATCATGCCTACTGCTAACAATTAGTTAACAACAAAATAACTAGTTTAATTACTCAATGAAATTGGTTTAAATTGGGTGGTTAACAAAAACAACTCATATCCTCAAAACATACAAATGTTATTGGGTATGTTCCGAGATGAGAGCAAATATTATGTGGCATCTCCACCTTCAGCTTGTATCTACCCACATTTAATGTGATTTTGTCCCAAATTCTTATAATTAGGGATGCTTGTAACCATTTTGTCACAAGATTGTGAGGGATCAACAAGTAGTTAAGCAAGATTGTCATATGTTGCCTTGTATATAGGAATAAAACAATATGGAATATTTAAAATATATGGAATATAAAGAAATCCATGTGGATAGTATATAAATAGTATACAAGTAATTGGCATTAGAAAATATGATGATGAGAGTACAATTGGGGTCTCGTATATATACCTAAGCATGAATGCCCATTCATAAAGAGTCATGTCCTCCAGGACATGTCCTTTTATAATTATTAATTATATTTCAATTATTATTATTATCATCATTATTTGTACATTTATTTTATACATATTTATGTTCATTACATTACCTTCCTCTTTATAAATGCTTTATCCTCAAAACATATCAATGCAAAGGCTTTATATGTCTACTTTTTCTTGTAATGTCTGCATTATCTTGATGTTGTCATGGTTGATGATACTAGACGATACAAACTTCTAAGCAAAGAGTAGAATTTTCAAGCTATAATATGATCTTACTAACCTAATTCAACCATCTACGGAGCATTGTGCTTATAGACTTCTTAGGAAGAAATTTTATCACTAGACTTGATAATGTTGGCATGAGTCTTCTTTCAGAAGATATGTTAATTGTTTTCGTTTTAATTAATGTTTATATCGTGACTAATTAATGCACTTGTTCTTGTGATTAGGATCTCAATGAGGTGTCATAGTAGTGTTTCATTGCTTTGTTTCTGGAGTTTTATTTTCTCTATGCATTTATGTTACATCATTAATTGTTGAGTTTTTTTAGTACGTACACTTGGAGTTTCTATTATTTGTATTGCATAATCTACGCATCTTTTTACCTCAATTGGATTGATATCTATTTGAGTCGTAAGATTAATAGGATTTGTATTTGTTCCCTTCTCATCAACTTCAAAATTTTTACCTGAAGACTTCGATGTTTTTGTCTAGATAAGTTGCTTTATTTCGTTTTCTCATGACTGCTTCATAGCCTTAAACTTTTTTACTTATGCAAGTAATTTCTAACTATGATATTTTAAGAGAGAATTTTCTTCATTTTTATCTGAGATAACTTCGTCAAATTATTTTTGCATCCTTGATATTGACTTTTGATTTTCTTGAAGCAACACCTTTGAGATATCTTTAAAGTATTATGGTGAAGGTATTATCAGTTCTGACTTCATTGTAATTTCTTAGAATATCATCATCTTTTTCTTACAGAGAAACATCAAAAACTTCTTCATATTTAAGATGAAGGAACCTAGTGTTTCCATCCAAGGCAAACCCAAAATTATGTCAACAACATCACTCCATAAAGATTTAAAAGTGAATTGAGATATAAATGTATAATCCCCAATGTTTAGTTATAAACTGATTATGTCATATAGATTTTTGTCTCAATAATCTAATTTTCAATTATATTCAAATTAGGAAATACTATCTGGTTAGTGAATTCATGACTAACATAATCATTTTTTTTGACACGGATGATGGAAGTAGTAATATATTTGTGTGCAAGATTCCCCTTCATTCTAGTAGCAATAAATAATAGCATGTTGAAGTTGTAGGAATTTTTTTGTCTCCTTAGTAATATACTCCATTTTGTTTGATGTCAATAATTTACATCAAACAATGCTTTGATATAAAGTTTGTGTATTATTTCATGATGAGTGAATGTACAAAGTGTGAAAAGCCTTCTTCTTCAATATGCCTTTTAATTTACATGTCTCCCTTCTAAATCCTTCACGGTTTGTTAAAATGAAGTCTTTATTAATGACATGAACTAATGACAGCCAATTAATTGATATTAACCAATTTGATGTGTGATTACCAACCACAACCTTTGAGTTGATTTTCTTTGGGATTAATGTTTACCCACTCGTTTGATATTTCCAACTTAACAAATACCCTTGACCCCTTTGTGGATGACAAGACTACAACAAAAAATTTCCTTAAAGCACTTCACCAATAGGTAGCAACAATGGTTGTCTCCACCCACAATAATCCTAATGAGACTAAGTTACAAGATGAACCAATAGAATAAAAAATTGTCAATAACCATGTGAAATAATGTTATGGTGGTAATAATTTATCGTTAATTAACCAATCACTCTACAAAATTTGGGGAACATGAGTCTGTTGTACTCAAACTTACCTAGATAGCTACATTTCACTAGTTCACCTTGATTTGCTCAGTGAGGTCTACTAACACGTTGTGTTGAATTATAGCCTAGTGTATTTATTCTACTAAAGAGTGCTTCATTGTTCCAATATCATAGTATGATGGTCTGATAATTTTAGGGAACGATCTTATTCAATTAACCTTTGATATTCAATTGTAATGCCCTACTTAATCTTATCATGCAAATTGTATTAGTGTTTAAATTACCTGAAAATATTGACTTATAATTATCAAGAAATATTGGTACATACCTACATTGGTGAAACTATAAATTTATTACTAATATAAATTTTATTATTGTTATTATTCAATTCCCAACTTGTCTTCTCAAATTTAAATTTTGATAGGATATGGTCTCCTTCCATTTATTCCAATTTAAATATCCATATCCCCAAAATGTCTTCTCAAAATCTCCTTGGGAGAAGATATGGTCCTCCCCAATTAATTACCAAATTAAATATCCATATCTTATCCCCAAAATGTCCTCTCAAATTTACTTGGAAGAAGATATGGTCCTCCCCAATTAATTACCAAATTAAATATCCATATCTTATCCCCAAAATGTCCTCTCAAATTTACTTGGGAGAAGATATGGTAAGAAAAGTCAAAAGAAATGATGAGGGGGTAGTTATGACATTAATGATAGGTGGTTGAGGTGGATGGGAGGAAGAGGCATAAAAGGGGAAGGATGATGAGAGGAGAGGGGGATCTTTAGTCTTGGTTGTGGTTGTGGTTGTGGTTTTGGGGGATTTTGTTTTGGGAGGATGGTAGAGAAAAGAGAAGGGAGAAAAGGAGAGTGTTTGTTTAACTTAGACACACTACATCTGGTTGGACTTGGGCTCGGAGGGCTAGGGAACCTGTAGAGGTTCTCTGGGCTAGAGAATACTTCCTAGCTGGTTGGGAGGCAAATCCAGTCAGGTAGTCAAGAGGAGCATCCCAATAGAGTCAGGAGCTCATGAGCATCTCAACTAAGCTATTGGAACACATATTCCTATGTTTATTGATTACTTATGTAAATGGTTGCAATGAGATTCTTACTTATTTAATTTGTGGTAAATAAATTTTAATGGTATACTATCATCAAATAAGTTTTTAGATAGAAATAAGTTATTTCCCATTTTATTGTATTTAAAATTAGAGAAATTTAGTTTTTAGTTAGAGGACCCTAAGAGGGAGTCTCACATTAATGAAATATGGTAGTGATTTTCTAAAACAATGGTCGGATTTGTTGTGATGATATTGGCTATGAGAGAGAGATATTGTTTTTCAATGATAGTTTAGTAGTTTAGAAACTTAAATAGCTTCTTTAAAATAATCCTAAATAAACTTTGATTTATGACCATTATACATATAACTTTAAACAAGACTTTTTAACTTCAAATCTTCCCTTTGATGTATATAATTTCCTTCACCTTTAATATCTATATATATATATATATATATATATATCCACTTACACACCTTTAACTCATTGGATAATTTCCTCCACATAAAAAGATAAAACCTATCATTTTGGTAAAGAAATATTTATGTTTCTTTTATTTATTTTTTACCTTGCAAATACTATGGGTAGTTATCATGGATTGTCAAATTGCGAGGTTGTAAACCATCGAGGAATCAAGATTATCTTAATCGAACTTCCTTTTATTTCATGTAGTTTTAAATATATTTGGAAAAAAAACCCCTTTTACTTTCACATACATTTTTTAACAATAATTTGGAACCTTATGAATGTTTTTTTCCACAACATTAGAATTTTTTTTTATAGAACTTTTACATTTTACTTCTTCTTTCTTTGTAATAACAAGAATAAGAGTGGCCAAAAGGCTAAATGTAGTCAAGGATCGGAGAATAAGGAGACCCCAAGAATTTTATATGACCGATGATTGGATCAGACAACAAAGCTCTTATACCAAATGATACAAACAAAGTTTGTTATTACACAAAATATTTAAAATGTATTGAATATAAAGATATGCATATGGACAATATATAAATTGTATATAGGTTATTGACAGTGGAAAATACAATTATAAGAGTACAATTGAGGTCCCATATATATACCTAAGTAAGAGTGTTGTTTTATGGATAAATTCCTTTTGCGGACAAAAGCAATCTCCCTAGACCTAGTGGCTTAGTTTAGAAACAACCAAGACAAAACTGCAATGTTATTCCTTAGAGATATTTGAAATATGGAAGGAAAACCTACTTGAATTCCAATGCAACCTTCCTTCTTCTCCTTACTTGTTATATCCAACTCCAACTCCAACTTCTAAAAGTGGAACCTGCAAATCATCCAAAACAAGCAATAGAAGAAAACATACAAAATAGCATATACAAACAACTCTAAACAAGAAGTCAAGGATTCATGTTTTACATATGCATAAACAAGACATAATGTGTAGGAGAAACAAAGCACTTTTGTATTAATAATGACAGGAAAAGATTACAACCCTTGTAGACCTTGACCTTATGAATCTCTCCTAACTATCTTGTCTTTCCTTTGCCACAGTAGTAAGCCTTTAGTCGCACCTAAACAGATGGATAAATTATGGACCTTTAGACACAAATGATCAACATAAGGGCATAATTCAAGGTCTCTAAAAGCCAACTAGGATGCTATGGAAGTTGTTGGATTTATATGGTAAATGAGGTCATTTTTTATTTACAATTATAGGGCTTGAATCCACATTAGAGAGAGGTAAGTTCTAAGAGATAAGAGATAAGACCTTAATTTCTGGAGTTCGAGATCTGATCCAACAGTAAATGGTTAGAACCACTCTTGAAGCTTCTAGAGATAGAAACTTAAAAATTAATTTTTATTTTTCCTCATTTCTAAGTGTTCATCGCACTTTTTGTGAAAGCAACATGCGATGACCAACACAGGTTGCATGTGTACAAACTGCGCCATTGCAGGTTGTCTTAAGGACAAGTGCGATGATCCACAAAATCAGGGTTTTTAGCCAATGTAATCCATGATTCTTGTAACTTATGGAAAGGGAATGCTTTTGTCTTTGTAGGGGATGATTGCAAAGTGTAAATGGATGATGATAGATCTAGGTTCAGGGCCATTTATTTGAATACTAGAAAATGACTTGTAATAGATTGCCCCCTAAAGTACAAAGTCAAAAGTTGTGGCTGAGGACTAAAGTGATTTACCATGTGAAAATTTTGGATCAATAATCGTTTGCTTGAGATCATCAATAGATTGTTACAATACATTATCATAATAATATCACTGCTGAGGTAGGAATACCCATACTCAGCATATAAGGCATTTTACATGTACAATGATCAAAGCCACATCCAGCGATGACACATTGTGGACCCATGCTTGGATGAATTTTTGTAAGATTATAGCCATCATACTTTATAGATATTGTATGAATCCTGAAATCACAGCCCGAATGGATGGAACTAGATCCGGGGTCTTATACCTTGTCACTCGATAGTACGATTCTAACCATGTGAATAAATGTGTTAGATTTGAACATGGTAGTCACCATATGATTACCGACCAATGATGAAAGTTAGATGCGAGAGGAACCACCGATAATGATAATGGCCCTCAAGGTACTAAATTGCAATCTATGAGGTGTGAATAAATGAGTTGAAGTCAAACACCACACAAAATCTTTTGGTCGAAGGCCAATGATGAGAACTTGATGCCGAAAGCGAGGAGACTTGCCATTAAGGTATGCAAGTTCCAAGGAAATAAAGAGAGTTTCTAAGTCAACTTCCTAGATAATGTGCTGATGTCGATAGGAAGTGACCCATCGCAGGAGGGCCTTAATGTATCCCCCATCAATGACATGAAATAGGTATCAAGATTTGAGACAGAATGTGATGACTCAGATCTAGTTCAGGGGCGACAAGCATGTAGGAAGGCTAAATGAATTGTAGCAGATATCAAATTGAGGGTGGACTTCTCTTGAACATATCGGTAACACTTTTATGGATTTGGAAACATTGACTCAAAGATCCATCATGAAGGCTTTTAATGAGGTGTAATAAACAAAAGAGGAAAGTGGATTACCCAACCCAAAGCAATGATGGAGGTGAAAGAGTGTCACGTTCAAGAGCGATTTGTTGTCATGATTAGGTTTTGTGCCATGTTTCCCAAATATCCCAACAATTTATGGCAAGTACCTTTTTTTTTTCAAGAAGCTCGAGGAGGATAACATGTGCTTGGTTTGTAAGTTCATCCTTAGAATGAATAATTCTGAGTATTTTTAACAAACCCTAAGGAGGAGTGATTTGATTTCGTCATGCTTGATGAGTCCTACGTTGTTTATGGTTTTACGGGTCCAACGAAGGTGTAACTTGACTTCCTTTTCACGTTTGAGAGTTTGAAAAAGAGGTGAAAAAGAAAACGCCAAGAGGTTCATTTTCGTAAATTTAGTCTCTTGGGCCTAAAAAGGCATAAAACAATACCCAAGAGAACCTTCTAACAATGTTAAACTAAAGTATTCATTTTTTGTAAATAGTCCATCCAGTTCGGAAGAGGGTTAAGCTTATACTTGGCATACATATTTTCATTTACTTTAATGAGTTTGAAAGAGACAAGTACTCAACAATCTTTTCATTTTTTTGGAGTCTAAAAAGAGATTAAATAGGACTCCGGGATTTTTTGTAAGTTATGATGAGCCCGAAAAAGTGATAAAAGTATGTTCGTTTACCAAAATAACCTATATTAAAATTTTCAATTTATAACCTGCACCTTGTCTTCAATTTTCATTTAACCTACTAAGAAAACAATAAAAACATAAAAAAAATATATGATATATGACAAAATTAGGGAAAAAATATTAAAACATATTAAAATAATGACTTCATTTTTGGCATAAAATTAGTCATTTTGGAGAGCTCTGATTTGTTTTTGCCTTGATTCTTCAGCAAACAATTGCGGCCAATCCTGTGGATGATTTTCGTTGCCATCAATTCTAGGTAAGAGATATTTCCTTTCTCCACATTTTCATGGTTTCCATTTTCAATTCCATGCATTTTTTGAGAATTTTTTTAGCAATTTTTGGGAACATATTTCGCCCTCGCCCATCGCAGGCCTCCTATATCGGGTGGTGTGATGAGGTATTTTAATTTACACTAAAAAGTGCGGTTCATCATACCTTCCCTCAAGGATAACTGCGATGGGCTGCACTGTCCATGAACAGATAGTGTGATGAGCACAGAAGGGTTTCAAAATTTATCTTTTAAGCTATTTTTTCCCACAATCTTTCATATTTATGTTCTAATATGTTTTTTCATTTGTTGTTTGCAAGTATTTGCTGGAGCGAAAACGATGCTAAGTTGGAGAAAAAGGGAGCATGATATTCAAGATATGATAGTAGCAAATGACCTAGCCACAGTGCAAGCACTGAGAAACAGAGGATATCACTTTGGCTAACTGGACCAAGAGATACTCAAATGAGACAGTGGGTAGATATGATGGCTCGTCATGAGGGAGGACCTATGATGCCATTTACCCCTTCCTTCCTCAGATGGATTCAAGCATGATTAAGGATTATCCCTATGCTGGAGTGGATTTCAAGGTGATCCAGATCTTGTCTTACCTAAGGACGAGAAGTGGGATGACGCAGGTAATTTTTTTGTCATTTTGGATATTTTTTATTTTTGAGTTTTACAATTTTTGTTTTTTTACTTATCAAAAACTAACTATCGATTTCACATGTAGATATCGGACCAATGTGACCAATGGGCATGTCACCACTTCATCGACGAGCAAAACCACAATTTGGACAGGTTGAACCATAGGTAGTTGATCTAGATGTAGCAGAAAAACTAACAGAGTTTAAAGCTCTTATGGAGGGCTTGACCATGGGATTCTAGATGCAGGGATTGATGAGGTCCCAATTTGGCTACAAAGATATACTATAGGGGTGCCAACTCGAATTAGCCAATTATTGCGACAGGTTGTCCATGCGGTTGTTTGTTACCGTGATCATCACCATGATTAGTCACCTAGGGGCTTTTGAGGCACATTTTGTCTTTTGCATGTATTCAGGATATGATAGGTCATGGGCCATATGTGTCTCAGTCACGATTTTTTTAAAACTAAAATCACTATTTACAATATCTAATCTATGGATGTTTTGCACTTATTATACTCTCTTGTATAATGTACGATGATGATTATAAGTTTACAAATGTCACAAATGTTTACTAAAACATAATTAGCTAATGCATT
Source organism: Pinus tabuliformis (assembly GCA_031772625.1). Taxonomy (NCBI): domain Eukaryota; kingdom Viridiplantae; phylum Streptophyta; class Pinopsida; order Pinales; family Pinaceae; genus Pinus; species Pinus tabuliformis. The sequence continues at coordinate 102,860,973 of CM062804.1, forward strand.
TGTCAATGTATTTAGACGTCTTGGAACATGTTGATACTCAATGTAATCAAATGTTCATCTAAGATGCGAACTCTCAAAAACATAAGTAACATAGTTGAACTCCTCACTGAGTAAACATTATTCAAATGTAGTACCATTACTTTTGAATCAAGTCTGACAACCAAATGGCGGATACTATGTGAAATGGCATCAGACAACAATTTGATCACCGTGCTATACTCATCAATATTGTTAGTTGAGTGACCGACGCATATTCCTTGCAAACTCACTAACTTGTCAGTAGGAATATAAATTGTCCATGTTGCGAAGGAAAGGTTTCGGGTACCACGACTAGTGCAATCAACATAACCAACTTATGGTTGAGGGAACGCCAACATCTGCAAATCAAATGTAATCCAGGATAAGTAGAAGCGGTAAAAAAACTCTCAAGAAAATCACACTACAAACACATCAACAAACCTATACAGTACGTACATAGTGACTATGTAGAAAAATTCTAGGCATAACATTTTTTAATGTACAACCCATTTCAAGGTTCCGCCAAGCATATTCCGTCAAAGTCTACAAGCTCATAGGCCCCTTTTGCAAGTACACATTTAACTATGTAGGGAACTGACCAGATAGGTTCAAGTTTCCTATCTCCTAACTTGTTAGCTTCTTTGTCATATAAGAGGACCAAATCACCTTCCAGGAAGGCATGAGGTTTAACATTTTGATCAAATTTTGCTTTGATACGTTTTTTGTGAGCTTCATTGGCCATCATGGCATCATGACAAGTCTCATCTAGTCATGCTAAATACAAAAAATGGTCTTCTTCAACACAGGTAGCGGGAAGAAGTTTGACAACTAGTTTTAGTGATGAAGTTTCACATTCAATGGGAAGAACAACTTCCAGACCATACACCAGATGGAAAGGTGTGAATCTGACTTCAGTATGGACAAAGGTACAGTATGACCACAAAGCCAAAAAATGGATGGTATGCTAATTCGATTTATGAATCCCTACAATTCGTTGAAGCATTGTTTTCAAAACTTTGTTGATGGCTTCTACCTGGTCTTTGGCTTGCGGGTAGTAGGGAGTTGAGTTGTCATGGCATAAACCCAACTTAGCAGTCAGTTCAGACATCATGTAACTACTGAAATATTTTCCATGGTTTGTAACTATAGCTTGTGGTACACTGAATCTTGCAATAACGTGGTTAAATAGGAAGAGTGCAAAAGTTTTGTCGTTGTTGTCATATATAGGCATTGACTTAGCCCACTTAGTAAAATAATCAACTGTGACTATTATATAACCATGCCCCCTGGTCGAGCGAGGGTTACATGTTATGAATTCGATAGCCTACTTAGCAAAGTGTCCAACAGAAACAACTAGATGAAATGGAGAAGGTGGAGCACGGGCTTTACGGTTGTGAATCTGGCATGCATGACACTTTTGGACTGCTAAGATACAATCTCTGAACATAGTAGGACAAAAGTAACTGACATGTAAATTTTTTTGGGCAGTAGCATATCCAGACATATGTATGCCGCACGCTCTAGCATGACAATCATTTATGGCTTTCTCGGCCTCCTCATGTGTGAGACAACGTAAAAAAATTGTATCAACACCATGATGATAAAGAGTGTCACCTATTATAATATAGTGTCAAGCTTGGTATTGGATATGATGTCGATCAAAATGAGTGGTTTTAGGACAAAAAGCCTAACTCTGGAGATAAATGATTACATCTCCATACCATGGATCAAAGGAATCGATTAGAAACAACATTTCATTAGGAATAAGAACATTAGTTGTTGATTCTGAATCAGGAGAGGGAAAGTCGCATATTAGTTCCACAAAGACTAAGAATGTCTTAGATTTGGATTTAACAAACTCCAAATCAAACTCTTGGAGGATGACTATCCACTTCGAGTATTTTCCCCTAAGCGATTAACGTGACACAATGTAAGTAATGGGGTTGCAATACGAGACAACATTAGTTTTGTGAAGTAGTATATAGTGGCGAAACCTTTGGACAACTTACATGACTGCCAAGGCTAACTTTTCAACGTGAGAATACTTGGTCTCAGTATTAGTTAAATTATGACTCAAGTAGTAAATAGGATGTCCGCCACCCAAATCATATTCCTCTACCAATACCATGGCGATAGTGGTAACAAACGCAACAAGATATAGGAAATAAACTTGCTGATAATCAAGGGGATACAACAATGATGCACGAGCTAATACATTCTTAAGGGCATCAAAGGATTTTTGGGCAGTATCATACCAATGAAAGGGAACACTTTTTTCAATATTTGGGTAAATCCTTTAGTAAGTTATGGGTAATTGGGGATGAACCGATGTAGAAAGTTATCATTCCCTTGTAGGCATTGTAACTGAATGAGATTTGAAGGAGTAGGAAAATAAAAAATTGCCTAGACTTTTAATAGATCAATACAAATCCCTTGTTTGGACACAACGAATTCTAGAAGCCAACCAGATTTTACACAAAAAACACATTTATATGGATTAAATCATATCTTCTATTGTCGACATCACAAGAAAATTGCTCTGAGATGCACATGGTGTTCTTGACGATGCTTTGAATGAGCAAGCAAGTCATCAAGATATGGTTGCATGATATTCTTAATGTCGTGAAAATCATAATTGATAACCCATTGGAAGGTTGCCCATACATTCTTAAAAAAAAGGAAGTTTGTGATAAGCGAATGTGCCCCATGGATAGATTAACGTGGTTTTGTGTTGGTCAGAAGGGAGTATGTTTATTTGATTGTAGCCAAAAAATATGTCCATGAAGGAGAAAATCTCACTTTTGGCACAATCATCAACAATTTGGTTGATAAAGGGGGTTGGATAGTTGTCTTTTGGACAAGCCCAATTAATATGCGAGTAATCGACACACACTCCAATTGTACCTTGTTTCTTCATTGCGGGGACAATGTTTGAAACCCAATTGTTAATGGAACAAGATAAATGAAACCAACTCATATAAGCTTCTTAACTTCTTCTTTAATTGGGACATCTTTCTTGGGGTGTACCGGACGTAAACGTTGCCTAACAGGTTTGGTATCCGAGTACGTTTTGATTTCATGCACCACTATATTTGGATCAATGTATGGCATCTCTTCGTACGTCCTATCAAACACATCACAAAATTCTTGAAAAATGGCCTTGTAAATTTAAAACTCATCTGGAGAACAAGAGACACCTATGTGAATGTTCTCAGTAATTTTGTGTTTGACTGAGATATAGAGGGGAACCGTTTCCTCAATATTTGCCAGATTTTTCTCAGAAATAACCTCATAAATGGAGACGAAATTCTGAGGGTCCTTAGTAATCTCAGGTGAAAATAAGTCTTTAAAAATATTCTCAAGGGTTTTGGGTTGGGGTAGAAAAGAAAAACGATGATGGTAATCGTCCCAAGGTTTCTCATCTGACAACAAGATCTCCAAGATGCTTTCGTTGGAAGGAAATATATCATTAAAAGGGTCAGAATGTGAATCTAATCCTGAATATTGAGAATTACGATCAACCAATTTCACTAAGTTATGTGTTTTAGTAACTGTTGGGAAGGTCAGGTGAATAGTTTCATAAACCTACTCAATAAGACTGAGTAGCATACAATCACCAAAAGACTCGATATTGGAATTGTCGGGTACTATCCAGGGATCATGTGGAATAGTACTAGACAAAATCATATTAATCAGGGCAACTATAGTGGAAATTTATGGAGCAAGGAGTGCAAAATTTCCCATTAAATATGAATCTTTCAACAATCCTACTCCAACATGATCGTAAGGAAGTAGGGTATTACCTACAAGTGGTATGTTTCTAGTAGTGTGGGAATTAGTGGAAAAGAAGGCAAGTTGATCAATGGCCACAATGCCCCCTTGATGAGGGAAAGCAATCATCTAAAAATAGGACGAGACCAAAACTTCCATAGTGTAAATCTAGGTACAACCCAGGAAGAGGTTATAATCTAGTAGTCCATCAATGAATTCTACCTTTAATGAGACTATCTTACCTACTAATTCCAATGGAAAAGAGTTTAGGATACCATAAGGTTTAAATCCTCTTATGTCGAATGCTTTAAGTGTTATTGGTGACTGGTTAAGTTGTGGAGAACCTAAGGCTTTCCAACATGATAGTGACATGATACAAGTAGAGGCACCTTCATCCACTATCGTGCAAAACACATTTTTACCCTAACGACAACTTGGATCATGAATGCGAGTTGACGTGAAAGTTTAGGCGTATGGTTTTCATGATTAAACACAAAAAAAAAACCTGAATACAAAGGATCTAATCTTCGAATTGTAGCTAATAATGACTTCCTCTATGTAGGGAAGTTATGCAGTACTTGTTGTGTGTGGAGCATGATTGTTCAGAGGTCTTTGTTTCAGCCGGATGTATACCCCAGGAAGTTTGTACACCCCTCCATGCGGGAGGGTGTGGGGGGGGACTTGTCCCCCCCGCGGGGGTCCGGGGGCTCGGGGACAGCGCCCCCGAAGCTAAAAACAGATGTAAAATTGCCTTGTAAAGGTATAGTAATTTCTAGTCAATCTAGGCCGTTCATTAGGTGGATGATCTGACGGTAGAACTTATGTTTAGTTTAGGGTTTTTTGCCCTAGAAGGCAACCCCCTCTCTTTGTATGAGGGCATTGTATTTGAGGCTGTGTAATAGATGTGTATTCTGTGAGCGAGAAACAGAGAGGTGAGACTGTGAGAGAAAAAAGAGGATATTACAGCAGATCTGCTGTAGGTTGTGTCTCTTCATTTTGCTGGATAATAGAAAGGAAGGACTGGTTGTTCAGGGTGGACGTAGCCCAAACTGGGTGAACCACGTATATCTGTGTCTCTCTTGTTTTATGTGTTTTCTGTGTTTATATTTCTGCAATATTTTATGTGTTCCATTGCTCCATAATATATAATTTTATAACAACTGGTATCAGAGCCAAAGGTCTATTTGGTTGATAAACTCGCAGGAAATAAGGGTTCCTCGTTCGAGTGGGAGAAATGGCGGAAGATGGTAAGTTTAGGGTCGAGAAATTTAACGGCCAAAACTTCTCGTTATGGAAGATGCAGATGGAAGATTATCTGTATTAGAAAGATCTGTACCTACCATTGAGCGGAAAAACAAAGAAGCCGACGGCTATGACAGATGAAGAATGGAACCTTCTCGATAGAAAGGCACTCGGAACAATACGGTTGTGCCTCACTGCGTTAGTCGCCTTCAACATTTTGAAGGAAACAACGATAGAGGGTTTGATTCAGGCGTTGTCGAAACTATATGAAAAACCCTCGGCCTCAAACAAGGTATTTCTTATGAAACGGTTATTTAATATGAAGATGTCGGAAGGTGGATCTGTTGCAGATCATTTAAATGATTTTAATACAGTTACAAGTCAGTTAAGTTCTGTAGGGGTAAACTTTGAAGATGAAGTTAGAGCTCTGTTATTCTTGTGCTCATTACCAGAAAGTTGGAATGGTTTAGTAATGGCCATTAGTAACTCTGTCTCTGGATCTAGTACTTTAAAGTTTGATGATGTTGTCGGTGCTATCCTTAGTGAGGAAATGCGACAGAAAAGCTCCGGTGAGACATCGGGTAATGCTTTGAGTGCAGAGTCTAGGGGAAGAAAAATGGAAAGAGGAAAGAGCTCAGGATATCGCAGTAAATCAAGGAAAGGCAGATCCAAGTCCAGATCGGGGATAGTGTGCTAGAAATGCGGAAAGAAAGGACACCTAAAGAAAGACATTAGATCTCGGAAGGGAAAAGAAGGAGATGCACAACAAGAAAACTATCATGAATTAAATGTGACAGGTGAGGTGTTACAAGATGCTTTGATTCTTACTTTCGAAAATATCACTGATTCCTGGGAGGTAGATTCAGGGGCCTCATTCCATGCCACACCTGATAAGAAATACTTTCATGACTATGTTCAAGGAGATTTTGGACAAGTTTGTTTGGGTGATGATAAACCCTGTAAAATTGTTGGAATGGGTAAGGTTCTTGTAAAACAGCAGAATGGAAACCAATGGCTACTAAAGGAGGTAAGGCATGTTCCAGATCTAAAGAAAAATCTGATTTCAACAGGGCAGTTAGGCGGTGAAGGTTGTGTGACAACTTTCACAGATAAAGCTTGGAAGGTCACCAAAGGAGCCCTGGTAATAACAAAAGGCGAAAAGGTTGGTACATTGTATTTATGCAATGGTATTTCTAACTCTGTTAATGCTTTAAATTCCAAAGGAGCAGATGCAACATTATGGCATCATAGGCTCGGACACATGAGTGAAAAGGGCATGAAGATTCTTAACTCAAGGAATTTGTTGCCGGGTTTGAAGAATGTTGATTTGGACTTCTGTGAGAATTGCATTTATGGAAAACAGAAGAGAGTCAGATTTCTCAGAGTTGGGAAAGAAAAGAAGAGCGAAAAATTAGAGCTTGTGCATACAGATGTATGGGGACCTGCTCAGGTATCATCTCTCGGTGGCGCTCGTTATTATGTTACTTTTATTGATGATGCAACTAGAAAAACTTGGATTTATTGTATTAAGAATAATTCTGATGTATGTGATACTTTCAAGAAATGGAAAGCTTTGGTTGAGATTGAGACAGGAAAGAAATTGAAGTGTCTTAGATCAGACAATGGAGGTGAATATTGCAGCAAAGAGTTTGATAGGTACTGTTCAGAGCATGGAATTCGTAGAGAAAAGACAGTTCCAAGAACACCACAAGAAAATGGTGTGTCAGAAAGGATGAACAGAACAATCATGGAGCGTGCAAGGTGCATGAGATTGCATGCAGGATTGCCTTTACAGTTTTGGGCAGATGCTGTAGATACTGCTATTTATTTAATAAACAGAGGGCCTTCAAGTTCCTTGGATGGTGGTGTTCCAGAGGAAGCATGGACAGGAAAAAAGGTAAACTACTCCTTTTTAAAGCCTTTTGGTTGTGAGGCCTTTGTCCATATTGATAAAGAAAATAGAACAAAGCTTGAGGCACAGTCAAAGAAATGTACCTTTATTGGATATGGTGTTAATGATTTTGGTTATCGCTTATATGATTACGAAAATCACAAAATCATTAGGAGCAGAGATGTAATATTCAATGAAAAGGTCTTGTATAAAAATCAGCTGTAGGAAAAGAAACAGGGAAAAGAAAACAAGGAATACGCAGTTCTTGATGAAATCACTGAAAAAGTAAAGGTGCCTGAAAATAATAATAATCAACAACAACAACCACCACAACAGCAACAGGCACCCCAAACACCTGAAAGTGGTGTTAGAAGATCTACCAGGATAAGTAGACCCCCTGAACGATACTCTCCTTCATTATATTATTTATTGTTGACTGATTCTGGTGAACCCGAATGTTATGAAGAAGCAATGCAGGTTGAAAGCAGGAAGAAGTTGGAGGTAGCCATGGAAGAAGAGATGGACTCCTTAATGCATAACCAGACTTGGGACTTAGTCAGGTTGCCTGTAGGAAAAAATACATTGAAGAATAAATGGGTTTACAGGCTGAAGGAAGAAGATGGAGGAAAACAGAGGTACAAAGCTAGACTTGTGGTGAAGGGGTTTTCACAGAAGAAAGGTATTGATTTTGATGAAAAATTTTCTCCTGTTGTTAAAATGACTTCAATCAGAACTATTTTAAGTTTAGTAGCAGCTGAAGATTTGCATCTTGAGCAGTTAGATGTAAAGACAGCCTTTCCCCATGGGGATTTGGAGGAAGAGATATATATGCAACAACCACAAGGATATGAGGTGAAAGGGAAGGAGAAACTAGTGTGCAGGTTGAAGAAGAGCTTGTATGGCTTAAAACAGGCTCCAAGGTAGTGGTATCTAAAATTTGACAAGTTTATGTCTGAACAAGGTTATACTAGATGCCACTCTGATCATTGTGTTTATCTGAAAAAGCAAAATGATGGCAGCTATATTATATTGTTATTGTATGTAGATGACATGCTTGTTGTAGGGTCTAACATGCAGGAAATAAATGTGCTCAAAAGAAAATTGGCAAATTCATTTGCAATGAAGGATTTGGGAGCTGCAAAACAAATCCTTGGTATGAGAATCACTAGAGACAGGAAAAATCGCAAATTAACATTGTCTCAGAATGAGTACATACAAAAGATGTTGAAAAGATTTAATATGCACAATGCAAAACCAGTTAGTACACCTTTTGCTAGCCATTTCAAACTTAGTAAGGAAATGTGCCCAAAGACCCAAGAAGACATGGATTATATGTCTAAAGTTCCATATGCATCAGTAGTTGGAAGCTTAATGTATGCAATGGTCTGCACAAGGCCTGATATTGCACATGCAGTGGGAGTTGTAAGCAGGTACATGAACAATCCAGGAAAGGAACATTGGATGGCAGTGAAATGGATTCTCAGATATTTGAAAGGTACCACAAATCAAGCATTATGCTTTAGTGGTGCAAACATTTCTCTACAGGGATATGTTGATGCAGATATGGCAGGTGACAGAGATAACAGGAGGAGCACTATAGGATATGTATTTATTGTTGGTGGAACAACTGTCAGTTGGGTTTCAAAAATCCAAAGTGTTGTTGCACTTTCAACAACAGAAGCAGAGTATGTTGCTGCTATAGAGGCTAGTAAAGAAATGATTTGGTTACAAAGGTTTATGGGTGAATTGGGTAAGGAGCATGATATGGGCACGTTATACAGTGATAACAAAAGTGCCATTCATCTTGCAAAGAACTCAGCATTTCATTCTAGGAATAAACACATATAGCTCAAGTACCATTTCATACGATCAGTGTTGGAAGATGGAGAGTTGAAGCTGGAAAAGATACACACTAGCCAGAATCCTGCAGATATGCTAACAAAAGTTGTAACCAGGGAGAAACTGAGAATATGCTCAGTTTCAATTGGTCTTCAAGGATGACGATGAAGATGAGAAACAGCCAGGTCCAAAGAGGAGTCATTGTGCAGCAAATGAAGCAGCGGTGGAGTTGCTACAATCATTCTCCAAGTGGGAGATTATTGTGTGTGGAGCATGATTGTTCAGAGGTCTTTGTTTCAGCCGGATGTATACCCGAGGAAGTTTGTACACCCCTCCATGTGGGGGGGTGCGGGGGGGACTTGTTCCCCCCGCGGGGGTTCGGGGGCTCGGGGGCAGCGCCCCCGAAGCTAAAAACAGATGTAAAATTGCCTTGTAAAAGTATAGTAATTTCTAGTCAATCTGGGCCGTTCATTAGGCGGATGATCTGACGGTAGAACTTATGTTTAGTTTAGGGTTTTTTGCCCTAGAAGGAAACCCCCTCTCTTTGTATGAGGGCATTGTATTTGAGGCTGTGTAATAGATGTGTATTCTGTGAGCGAGAAACAGAGAGGTGAGACTGTGAGAGAAAATAGAGGATATTACAGCGGATCTGCTGTAGGTTGTGTCTCTTCATTTTGCTGGATAATAGAAAGGAAGGACTGGCTGTTCGGGGTGGACGTAGCCCAAACTGGGTGAACCACGTATATCTGTGTCTCTCTTGTTTTATGCGTTTTCTGTGTTTATATTTCTGCAATATTTTATGTGTTCCATTGCTCCGTAATATATAATTTTATAACAGTACTTCGAGATCTGACATAGTCAAAGGAACCTGAGTCAGATCTTCAACTATGTTTTAATTTTGTGCAACTCTCGTATGAGGTTTAAGTGATGATTTATGAATAATTCCCTTGGGAGGGTTAATTGTTAGTTCGACAACTAGTTTATCATAGAAGCCTCAAGTCAATAATTTTCAACCTGTACGGGAGGGAGAAATTATAAGAAGTTCGTTTATTAGAACGATTCAGATCATTGATTCCTAAGAAGAAGTCAGATCTCACCTTTCTCAAATGTTGCAGAGACGCCCTCGCCTTATTTATTACCCTATTAAGTTTTGACTTATTCGCTCATGGATCTAATCTTGATGATGAACCACAGGGGTTGGTTCGAAACGTCGATTACAACAAACATGAATGCGATTACTACAGAAGATAACACCTCACAAAATATAGATCATATAAGCCTCAAATCAATAATTTTCAACCTGTACAGAAGGGAGAAATTACAAGAAGTTCATTTATTAGAATGATTCAAATCACTGATTGCTAAGAAGAAGTAATATCTCACCTTTCTCAAATGTTGTAGAGATTCCTTCGCCTTATTTATTACCCTATTGAGTTCTGACTTATTCACTCATGGATCTAATCCTGATGATGAACCACAGAGGTTGGTTTGAAACATTGATTACAACAAACATGAATGCAATGACTCCAAAAGATAACACCTCACAAAATATAGATCGTAGAAGCCTCAAATCAATAATTTTCAACCTGTACAGAAGGGAGAAATTACAAGAAGTTCGTTTATTAGAACGATTGAGATCACTAATTGCTAAGAAGAAGTCATATCTCACCTTTCTCAAATGTTGCAGAGACGCCTCCGCCTTATTTATTACCCTATTGAGTTATGAATTATTCACTCATGGATCTAATCTTGATGATGAACCACAGAGGTTGGTTCGATACGCTGATTACAACAAACATGAATGCGACGACTCCGGAAGATAACACCTCACAAAATATAGATCATTGAAGCCTCAAATCAATAATTTTCAACCTGTACGAGAGGCAGAAATTACAAGAAGTTCATTTATTAGAATGATTCAGATCACTGATTGCTAAGAATAAGTCAGATCTCACCTTTATCAAATGTTGCAGAGACGCCTCCACCTTATTTATTACCCTATTGATTTCTGACATATTCACTCATGGATATAATCCTGATGATGAACCACAGAGGTTGGTTCGAAATGTCGATTACAACAAACATGAATGCAATGACTCCGGAAGATAACACCTCACAAAATATAGATCGCAGAAGCCTCAAATCAATAACTAGTTTATCAATCTGGAGAGGACCAGAGGTAGGTGGGTTATAAATGGAAGGTTGATTGGTGGCCTTTCCTTTTGAAGGATTCATATTACCATAGTATTTATTTTGGGTAGCCACTAAGATATCTTCCTGACATATTAAAATGTTGGAAGTGTTATGGGAAGAGAAAGGAATGGAAGGATTTTGTGCAACCATTTTTGTCTCCTGGTTTGGAAAAGGGTCTGTCAACACGATAGGTGTAGTATATGCAACTTTCAAGAATCGATTGATTTCTACTCGATGTAGACAGTCCTTGGTGAAATTCTCTTCATTATAGATGACGCAAGGATAACGCAAATTGTGTTTCTAATCAGGCGATTGTGTTTTATGTTTGTATTGTGGAGGGATTTATTTTTTAGCCCTGCCTTTACCCTTCTTTTTACTTCTTGGTTGCTAAGATTTTCCTTTGGTAGCTTGAACAACATTAATCTTGGAAGTATCTACAGGTGTGGTAGGAGAGGAGCTTTGATTGGTCACAGTTGGTGCCGACTTCAAATTGGATTGACCAGAAGAATTGCTCGTTGACTATTGACTGACATAACCAATCACGCTATCAACAACATGTGATTCCTTTGAGGGAGGAGGTGGAATAGCATGAGATGGTCACAAAGTATTAGATATCTTGTCATAAAGCATGCCAGATTGAGTGTAAATTAAATCTAAATAGAGGGCAATAGCAATGATTTGCTCTTCGGTAACAACTCCACCTTTGGTAACATCCTCAGTTATAGAAGGGAACAATGATTTAATGAACCATTATGCTAGTAACTGATCCAAAATATAGGTTTTGACCAAACGATGATGATGCCTCCACTCATGTATGTGATCAGATATGTGAGTAGAGTCAGATTGTTTTAGGGAGGTCAAAAGTTTGGTACCAGTTTCGTAACAGATTGATAACTAAAAATGAGTTAGAAACGTCATTGCCAATACGTTGAAGTTTTTAAATGAGGCTCTGGGAAATTCAACATACCATTTTGTTGCCACACCTATAAGAGTTTGTTGGAACAAACGAAAAAAAAAAGAATCACGATTTAAGGAGATTGAAGAACACCGTAAATGATAAGTCATAAGATGGTTTGACAAATATTCTCTAGGATTCCATTAAACTTAGGAATGTCACTCAACAAATTGGTTGTAATATTCGTCCACTAAGGAGAATGATAAATCAAATCATTGGTAAGTCGAGAGAGATTTGGTAACTCGAGGGTTGCAATAAACGACCACTGCCTATTGAATTCCGTTTGAGGGGGCTGGTAACCTTGTGTATAGAGGTTAACTGTTGGTGGGGGGTATCCTAGATAAAATGAAATGGGTTGAGCCATTGGCATTTGCATTCCACGAGGATAAGGAGGATTTTGAAAAATAGGATAGCCCATATCAAGTTGTCCAGTTACAGGAAAACCTTGACAAGGTTGGAAAGGTTGGCCTTGGATATATTGACCTTGGTAATGTGCTTGTGGCATAGTTGTTGTTTGACCAATAGGAATTTGTAGCATACCTTGAAAAGGTTGTCTAGATGGAATTTGCATCATTCTTGGGCCAATTTAACTAGTTTACACTTGTGTCACACCCTGAATAGATTGACTAACATGTACTTGGGGTACAGTCTGACCAAGTTGGCTAGATGAGGTTTATAATACACCTTGAACAGGCTGGATAGACAGGATTCGACAGATCCCCTATACTGATTGACTAGTTTGTACTTGAGATACAACCTGAACAAGTTGACTTGTTTGAAGTGTAACTAGGATGGGTTGAATGGAAGGAATTTGAGGTATAACCTAGAGGGGTTAAAAAGTAATAACTTGAGGCATGGCTTGAATAGGTTGACAGGTTGGAACTTGAATTGACACCTAACTAGTTTGGCCATAAACTAGAAGGGTAACATTCCGAAGGTCATTCCTAGAAATGGGGCACCAGTAGGGAGAGGACTTGTGTAAAGCGGAGCACAAAATTGTAACATTTGATCAGCAGGCGGGAACATTCTAGAAATAGGTTTTCCTCCCCAGCTGGAGGATAAGGAGGGAAGGAGGCAATTGCCCCTTAATGGGAGGGTACCCAGTATAAGATGGAGTATGCTATTGTGGATGTCCTAATCCACTGATAAACACCCCATATTGTTGTTCCAAATGAGTTTGCGGTGCAATAGGTTGAACAAGTGGTGGGGTGCTCGGTAAAGATGGAGCAAATAGTATTCTAGATGACGAAGGTAAATGAGAAGTCCAAGGACTAGTAGATGCACCATAAAAGGTACTTATGGACCACCATATAGGTGAGCTTCTGGTGAAGTTGCGAACATATAAGTCACTTCAACTTCAGTCGATTCATTCATAATGGCATATACAAGTTGGTGTCTGATGTTGACTTTGTCGTGGTTAGACTTCCCAAAGGAGTGCATGACTGAGTGGAGTTCAAGAGTGAATTATAATGAGGAGTTTGACGTAAAGGAGCTTGTAATTGAGTATCAAGGGCAACAAAAGGTAAAGCTTGATGGAGAGGAGTTCCTAGTTCTTGAGCAAACAATTGAGGTTGAGAAAGCTCTTCCTCGGTAATATCCTCTATACTAAATAAACTAGGTGGAAGTGGTTCTTCTTTAGTACCCGAGGACAAAGGTTGTGGTTGAGATGAAGGTAGAGAAATGAGAAAATAAGTTATTGTCTTAGTAACTTGTGGTTCTTCAGGTTGTAAGATTTATGAATCTACAATTTCAGGTTGTTTGACTTCGCGTTCTAATGTTTCAACAACTTCTGTTTGAGAAGTTTTAACTGCTTCAAACTCATTAATTTCCAAAGATGTAAATCTGGGTTCGATAGGAAGTGAGGATTTTGGTTGATTAATTTCAGATGTAATGCCAGATGGGGTAACTTTAGATCTAGTGGGTTTCGTATTTTGCGTTTTCTTATTTTTATGATGACCAATTGTTGCCTCTGGAGGTAATGGAGGAAATATTTGCATTCTACATGAATGATGAGGATATTATTCCACGGTTAATTAATTATTTTTGAAAATTAGAAACATAAATAAAAATAAAAAGGGGTAACTAGGCATAAAATAATTACCAAGTCACTTTGAACTGTAATATATGGTTAAGTATGTGCAGGCAATCTCCCTGAATGTTGTGTTCGGTGTATCACAGTTAACAAGGCGACTGACTCAGTTACCTATGGCAGGTTTGCAACCTAGTGCAGACTTCCAAAATATAGTCAAAGGTACATGGAAGCCTAGTCCATAGTAGTGTTGTCTAATGTGTAACTGTACGATGGGGGCGTTCCGATATACTCATTGTATGTAGAGTGTCATCCTATATACCAAAAGGTACGTGGAAGAAGGTTCCGATAAACTCTGATGTACATGGAAAACCAGCCATCCCTGGAATGTAACACTGACAAGTAACAACATCTCCTACGTTTAGAGACGTTGTAACACACCTTCTAGCCTAGACCAACTAAATGTGTGTTTAATGTTTCAAATGATCCTTAGGTTAATTGATAAATTTTAATGTGCATCTTGATTGAGGTTTCGGTTTCAAGGATCAAAATGAATTCACCTGAACTCCTAAAATGAAAATAGCATGAGAAATAACTCTTTTCATTCGATGAAGACCTAACTAAAGATGGGAAGGAGTTTCAAACAATGATGTAAAAAACAATGACTTCCAAACAAAATCTGCAAATTCACTGTTCCGATTCAAAAATTTCAAAGCCCTAATGCATGAGAAAACAAAATTTTCTTTTCTTTTCCTTATTAATTTTCAATGTAATGAAAAATGAAATAATGGCTAGATTATTGAATCAAAAGACTTCAAACAAACTGAAATTGTAATATGAAAGTCATTTAAGAAATCAATAACCAAGCCAAAATTAAAAAAAACGCTAATTGACAAGAAGAATATAAAAAAAAAACTCTTATCAAAAAGGCGATCCCTCTTAATTTCACACAAGTTGTTAGCTTTATAGAGACCTTAGACAAACCAGAGGCTCAGGAAGAAAATGCAAACAAAATAGAATTCAAAGCAAGACAAGGGAAATGCAATTTTTGCATATTTCAAGGATCATCGTGGGTACTTTAAGAAACCGATGCGATGGGACACACTTATTGAATTGGGCAAGTGTGATGGGTTGCTTTGTCTGAGAAGAAAAAGTGCGATGTAGAAAATTGTGCTTAAAACATACAAGATAAACCCTAACTAAGCTCAAATTTAAGCTTTACTAAGTCGAATAACATTCTAAACAAGACAAATAAAGTCAATTTCAGAGATCTTAAAAGGCTAGGCAAATAAAAGAACTAAAGAACATCATGTTCCCAAGTGGAGTTGCCAAGTTGTTTTGTGGATAAATTCCTTATGCGGATAGAAGCAATCTCCCTATACCTAGTGGCTTAGTCAAGAAACAACAAAGGAAAAACCACAATGGTTTTCCTGAGAGATTTTTGAAATATGGAAGGAAGACCTAATTGAATTCCAATGCAAGCTTCTTTCTTCTCCTTATTTGTTAGCTCTAGATCTAAGTCCAATTTTTAAAAGTGGAACCTGTAAATCATCCAAAACAAGCAAGAGAATAAAACATACAAAATAACATATACAGACAACTCTAAACAAGAATTCAAGGATTTGTGTTCTACACATGCATAAACAAGACATAATATATAGGAGAAACAAAACACTTTTGTATTAATAATGACAGATATTACAACCCTTGTAGGCCTTGACCTTGTGAATCTCTCCCAGTTATCTTGTCCTTCCTTTGCCACAATAGTAAGTCGTCAAGCACACCTCAAACACATGGATGGATCGTGGACCTCTAGACACAAATGAGCAGAATAAGGACTAATTCAGAGTCTCCAAAAGCCAACCAAGGCTCTACGACTGGTGTTGCATTTATAGGGTAACCGAGGTGGTTTTTGATCTACCATTATAGGGCTTAGATCCACTTCAGAAGGAGGTAAGTTCTAGGCGATAAGAGATAAGACCTTAATATTAGGAGTTCGATATCTGATCCAACAACAAATGGTTAGAACCACTCTTGAAGCTTCTAGAGAGAGAAACTTCAAAATTAATTTTTATTTTTCCTCATTTCCAGGTGTTCATCACACTTTTTATGAAAGAAACATGCAATGACCAGTGAAGGTTTTCTTAAGGACAAGTGTTATGATCCAAAAAATTAGGGTTTTTAGCCAATGTAATCCCAGATTCTTGTATTTCTGGAAAGGGAATGTTTTTGTCTTTGTAGGGGATGATTTCAAAGTGTAAATGGATGATGATAGGTCCAGGTTCAGGGTCATTTGTTTGAATGCGACAAAATTACTTGTAACATATTCCCCTCTAAAATATAAAGTCAGACGTTGTGGCTGAGCACTGAAGTGCTTTACCATGTGAAAATTCTGGATCAAGAATCATCTGGTTGAGATCATCAATTGACTATTACAATACATTATCATCATGATATCACTACTGAGGTAGGCATACCCATACTCTGCGTGTAATCCATTTTACATGTACAATGATCAAAGTCACTTCCAACGATGGCACATTGTGGACATTTCTTGGATGAATTTATGTAAGAACATAGCCATCATACTTTGTAGATCTTTTATGAATCCTTAAATCGTAGCCCGAACGACAAAATGGTCGAAAGAAGTCTTTATCTAGTTGAACGGAAATCTTAGGCTATAAAATTAGTTGCATCGAATGTAGTTGGGATGGATAATAAGACCATCCCATAGCTTTAGAAGATGTTTTTAATAGGAGGTCGTCTTAGGGCCAATAATCTAAGTAGGAGAGAGCCAAGTGTAATGAATTTATTGCAGATATATGTCATCATGAGCACCTTGTTGATCTTCCCTTTCGAATGACAAAGGTCATTAGAGCATATAAAGAGTGCATAAATGAATGAAGGCATTGCATAAAAAATCAATGGAATGAAGGAGAACATAAACCTCTAAGGACCAACACTAACTATGTCCAAAAGGCCTAATGAAGCAATTCACAAGGGGTACCGAGTGCCCTCAATTGGAAATCATATGATGGAAAATATATTCCCAAAAAATGCTCTCAATATTCTCAAGCCAAAAATTTGTTTTTTACAATGACCTACAATATGGTTCATTCTCAATGGATTATATGTTGGAGCACAATGTTGAAAATAACAAGAAGAAATGCTAAAAATAGAAGTGCTAAAAATAGCACTGCTATAAATAGCATTTCGGGATACATTCCAATTTTAGTTAGTCCCTAAACTAAAATTGAGAATTAAAATTTGAATTTGATCTTAGCAGTTGTTTGTAAAATAGTTAATTAATTCATCTTGAGTTAATTAGTTGTAGAAAATCAAACATGAAGTCTATGTGAAGACATGCAATAATTTCCCCTTTGATTGAGGAAGTTATCCCTTGATTAAAGGAGATCAGGATGAGTTGTACTTTGAGTTGTAATTAGTTAGCTCAGTTAATTGAGTTAAGTCCAGTTAGATTAGTTCAAATAGTTTGATGAACTGATTGTGAGTTCAGTTAGTTACTGCATGCATGCATGTAACTGTTGCACTTCAGATAACTAAATATTCTCTCATAAATAACTCAAGCATGTTCAGTCACAGACCCAGTTGAGATCAGATGATGGGAAAATGTACTATCAGTTGCAGGAATATTCCATTGAGGATATCTCTTGCATGCAGAAGGAATCCATTCCTTCGAGATTGTGTAGTTACTTCTGAGTTTGATGAGTGTGTGATGAGGCCAATTCATATAGGTGGCAGCATTGGACCCCAGGAGAAACTACATAAGGAAATAGGAGGATTGGAGGATTGGAGGAAGACATATGTTGTGTCTATTCAGTTTGTGAGCTGCATTGAGGGATTGTACTGAGAGCTAGATAGCTTGTGAGCTAAAGCTTTGTGTAATCCAGACATATTTCCACTTGTATGATAATACAGAGATCGGGTTTTTAGCTGAGGCTTTCCCTAGAGTATTCTTTTGTGTTCATGTGTGATTGATTTCTCATTCTCTGTTATATGTGTTCTATTTGATCTTGCTCATAATCGATTAAGCTTCCGCAAGTTTGTTTGTAGAAGTAGATCAAGTATTTTGCTTTAGTATATTGCATTATCAGGTGATCTACAGTGGGAATTTCTACATGGTATCGGAGCAAAGGTGATCAAAGCGAAGAACAGTATACAAAGAAGGGAGAAGTTCGAAGTTTGAAGTTCCTGATTATAGAATTCGAATTCTTATCACATCTCAAATTTCACCAATGGCGTTCAACGGTTTAAGACTCGAGTATTCCCTTGATGGCAGCTCGAATTATATAGCCTGGAAGGATCGCATGGAAGCAGTATTAGAGGACAACGGTTTGAAGGACTTCATTGATCAAGAAGTCCCCAAGCTAGCAGCAACTAATGCTACAGAATTGGCGGAATGGAAGAAATGTGTTTATAGAGAGAGGAGAATCCTTCTGGAGGGAGTTCGAGACCACATATTCTCGAGTCTCCATGGGAAGGAGACACCATTTCCAATGTGGAAAACATTGAAATATCTATATCAAAACAACAACGATCAGAGGAAGTTGACGCTGAAAGACAAGCTTCGGAAAATCAAGTGTGAAAAGGGTGACACGATCTCTATATATCTGAACAATCTCATCACCTGCAGGGATGAGCTTGGAAGTGTAGGGATCATGACAACCGATGATGACATGGTGAGTCTTGCTCTCCTCAGTCTTCCTAAGAGCTAGTATAGCTACCAAGACTCAGTATATGGAAGAGAGAAACTGCCAGATTGGGAATGACTTTGGTCGGATCTGATGCAGGAGGAGATAAGAAGAAGCACCAGAGATGGATCTTCATCAAAGCAAGATGATGAAGAAAATCTAGCCTTAGTGAGTAAGGCGACAAAATGGAAAGGGAAGGTGTCCCATTCCAAAACCAGTTCTTCCCATGGTGGGAAGAAGTTTGACAAATTGAAAGTGAGATGCTTTCATTGTCATGAGGTGGGCCATTATGCTACGAATTGTCCACAAAAGAAATCCAAGAAGGGATCCTCGAAGGGATTAGATGGTGGGGCACTGCCCTCACAGTACGAATTGGATTTCTCTCTCATCGCATGCATGGTTTCATCCATGTTGGGATGTGTTTGGTACCTGGACAGTGGAGCTTCATTCCACATGACCGACGACAAGAATCTTTTCAGTACCTTGGAGGAGAAGGATCTCCAAATGCGGATCGAGATGGGTGATGATGGAAAGTACCATGTTTCAGGTGAAGGTACGGTTGTGTTTCAGAGGGAGCATGGATCTCCTCTCACCTTGACTGATGTAAAGTATATACTGGGTCTGAAGAATAATCTTGTGTCTGTTGCCATGTTGGAAGACAAAAGCTATGATGTAGTCTTTAGTAAAGGAAAGGTATTCTTGAGGCATATAGGCACTAGACAGACCAAGAGGATTGGGATTCGAGTTAAGAATCTCTAGAAGCTGGGGGTAGATGATTGTGCTGCATTGAGTTCCAAAGCAGAGTTGGTGCAGAGCCAAGATGTTGGCGAGCTATGGCATAGAAGATTGGGCCACTTACACCATGGGGCCTTGAAGATCATGCAACAGATTTCTACCGGACTTCCCAAGGGAAAACTGGAGCAGACGGATACATGCAAAGGTTGTACCTTGGGTAAGTATGCAAAATCTTCCTTTTAGGATCGAGACAGTAGAGCTGGAGCAATCCTGGAGCGAGTTCACATAGATGTGTGTGGACCATTCTCTACAGCCTCCACCACTAAACAAAGGTACTATGTTATTTTTATTGATGATTTTTCTCGTAGATGTTGGATCTACTTTATGCAAAAGAAGGATCAGACCTTCTTAAGGTTTTGTGAGTTTAAAGCCTTGGCAGAGAAAGAATCTGGAAAGAAAATAAGGGCCTTGTGTAGCGACAATGGTGGAGAGTATGTCTCCCAACAGTTTAAGGACTTCTGTGCAGCAGAAGGAATTAAACGGGAGTTGACGACACCCCATAACCCATAGCAGAATGGGGTGGCCGAAAGGAAGAACATATCGATTGTGGGAGCAGCTCAAGCGATGTTGCATGACTAAAGCCTACCACTTCATTTGTGGGCTGAGGCATGCAATACAATAGTATACTTGCAGAACAGAAGCCCGCACCGTATACTGGGGATGAAGACACCAATGGAAGCCTTTTCCAGGAAGCGACCAGATGTGAGTCACTTCAGGATCTTTGGATCATCGGTTTATTGCCATGTGACCAAAGATGCCTGGAAGAAGCTAGATCCAACAGCTGAGTTGGGGATACTTGTGGGGTACATTGATACACCCCACAACTATCGGGTGTTCCTGCCTACCAATCAAAGGACAGTGGTACATAGAGATCTGAAGTTCGACGAGCAAAAAGCCATGCAAGTATCACTTGAGAGGGAGCTCAAGTTGCATGCAGAGGAGGAACTTTTAGTTCCTAAGGAGGAGGAGCCTCAGACTGATGCAGAGCAGCCACATGTAGAGGATCTGGGAGTGGAGACATCCACTCATGCTGAGTCTTCCAGAGATGGTCAGAAATGCTCAAGGGAAGATGACAGGTTGATGTTGGATGCGTGAGAGAATGTGGGACAACCATCTTCTCAGTGCAGACAGAGGAGGTCACTCGAGCGGTACACTGGTTACATGGCCCTGGTTAGGGAGTGTGTAGAGATCGAACCTTCTTCTTTTGAGGAAGTAGTGCAACAACCAGTCTGGATTGATGAAATGGTGGAAGAGTGCGACTCTATCGTTCAGAATTGTGTTTGGGATGTTGTCCCAAGACCTCAGGACAAGTCAGTGGTTAGTTCTCGATGGCTTTACAAGGTAAAGCAGGCAACTGATGGCAGTGTTGAGAAACATAAGGCAAGGTTTGTTGCCCGTGGTTTCTCACAGGTCGAGGGGATCGACTATGATGAGACTTTTTCTCATGTAGCAAGGTACTCATCTATCAGATCAATGTTGGCACTATCAGCTCAAATGGTTGGAAGATCCATCAGATGGATGTGAAGATTACGTTCCTTAATGTGAAGATTAAGGAAGAGGTGTACATTGAGCAGCTGAAAGGTTTTGAGACCTTCGATCGTGAGTCGCATGTGTGCCGACTCAAGAGGGATTTGTATGGGCTGAAGCAAGCACCTCGTGCTTGGTACACCAGGATCAACAACTATTTCACCGGGTTGGGCTTCACCAAGAGTGAAGCAGATGTGAACCTTTACCACATCATGGTAGAAGGTAAGCCATTGATCATTGTTCTTTATGTGGATGATCTGATTTTGACAGGTGATGATCAGTTGATCAAGTCTTGCAAGGAGGACCTTGCAAGAGAGTTCGAGATGAAAGACATGGGTCTTATGCACTACTTTCTAGGCATGGAAGTGTGGCAGAAAGATGGGGAAGTATTTATGTCTCAAGGCAAGTATGCCAATGAGATACTCAGGCGATTCCACATGGAGAAGTGCAAGCCCATGCAGACTCCTCTAGCTAGTAACTAGAGGAAGGAGGATGCTACTTTAGGTGAGGTAGTAGCTGCTACTGTTTATCGGCAACTTGTGTGTTCATTGATTTATCTAGTGAACACATGACTAGAATTATGCTTTACCATGAACCAGCTGAGTCAAGCTATGGTTCAACCTACCAAGCTATTTGGGAAGGCAGCGAAGCATATGTTGAGATACCTTAGAGGCACATCTCAGTATGGATTGTGGTATAGACGAACAGAGGGAGTGAAGCTTCAGGGCTTCACAGATGCAGATTGGGTAGGGAGTCCATCAGAACGAAAGAGCACTTCTGGAGGAATCTTCAACCTTGGTTCAGCTACAGTTTCCTGGTACAGCAGGAAACAGAGGTCAGTTGCACTTAGCTCAGCAGAGGCTAAATACATGGCTGCCAGTCAGGCAACATGCGAGGCCATTTGGATGTGGAAGATTCTAGTGGGATTGTTTGGTTAGAGGATGGATCCAACTATGATCTATTGCAATAATCAGAGTTGTATCAAACTCTCTAAGAATCCAGTATTTCATGATAGGTCCAAGCACATAGATATCCGATATCATCATCTTCGAGACTGTGTGGTGAAGAGGATCATGTTGTTGCTGTATGTTTCGACCGAGGAACAAGATGAAAATATTTTGACTAAGGCATTGTCAAAATGCAAGTTCGAGTTCCACAGAGACAGGATTGGGGTGACTGATAATCCCTTTCTTGTTGAGAGGGAGTGTTGAAAATAGCAACAAGAAATGCTAAAAATAGCACTGCTATAAATAACATTTCGGGATACATTCCAATTTTAGTTAGTCCCTAAACTAAAATTGAGAATTAAAA
Source organism: Pinus tabuliformis (assembly GCA_031772625.1). Classification (NCBI taxonomy): domain Eukaryota; kingdom Viridiplantae; phylum Streptophyta; class Pinopsida; order Pinales; family Pinaceae; genus Pinus; species Pinus tabuliformis. Next base: position 102,883,256 of record CM062804.1, read on the forward strand.
TTCGAATTTGATCTTAGCAGTTGTTTGTAAAATAATTAATTAATTCATCTTGAGTTAATTAGTTGTAGAAAATCAAACATGAAGTCTATGTGAAGACATGCAACAGTTTCCCCTTTGATTGAGGAAGTTATCCCTTGATTAAAGGAGATCAGGATGAGTTGTACTTTGAGTTGTAATTAGTTAGCTCAATTAACTGAGTTAAGTCCAGTTAGATTAGTTCAAACAGTTTGTTGAACTGATTGTGAGTTCAGTTAGTTAATGCATGCATGCATGTAACTGTTGCACTTCAGATAACTGAATATTCTCTCATAAATAACTCATGCATGTCAGTTCAGTTAGAGACCCAGTTGAGATCAGATGATGGGACAATGTACTATCAGTTGCAGGAATATTCCATTGAGGATATCTCTTGCATGCAGAAGGAATTCATTCCTTGGAGATTGCGTAGTTACTTCTGAGTTTGATGAGTGTGTGATGAGGCCAATTCACACAGGTGGCAGCATTGGACCCCAGGAGAAACTGCACAAGGAAATAGGAGGCTTGGAGGATTGGAGGAAGACATATGTTGTGTCTATTCAGTCTGTGAGCTACATTGAGGGATTGTACTGAGAGTTGGATAGCTTGTGAGCTAAAGCTTTGTGTAATCCAGACATATTTCCACTTGTATGATAATACAAAGATCGAGGTTTTTAGTTGAGGCTTTCCCTAGAGTATTCTTCTGTGTTCATGTGTGATTGATTTCTCATTCTCTGTTATATGTGTTCTATTTGATCTTGCTCATAATCGATTAATCTTCCGCAAGTTTGTTTGTAGAAGTAGATCAAGTATTTTGCTTTAATATATTGCATTATCAGGTGATCTACAGTGGGAATTTCTACATACAATGTATTGGATGTTAGGTGTGTGTTATATTATTTCCACAACTAGCCCCTGTAGTGAAGCCAGGGGGTTAGAGGGGGGACGACCAACCCCCCTTTGTTGCACCTAGTGCAGCGCCCTGGGGAATTTTTTTTTTGGACCCTATATTAGGTGGACGAACCTACCTTTGGTTTTGTGCATGGTTTTGGGCATGATGGTTTTTTGCCCATGGTATTTTGTAGGTTCGGTCAAGGGAATTACGGTTATGTCTTAATCCAGGGTTAATGGATTGGGCTTTATGGATGCTTCGACATGTATATATATGTATTGTAACATTGAAAGGAATATAACGAAAAATCAATCTGGTAGTCCCGGTTTTAGGATCCACGAAAAAAGCTTTGTGTATATCTATTTTATGTCTTATGCTCTCGCCATTGATTATTTTATATTTTTTAAGAATTCGTCTGCAGGTAATTTCTGTACAGGGTTAAAACCTACATTTGGTATAAGATCTTGGTTCGGCTTCAAGGGGACGCCTTTGCTGCTGAGGGGTTTTCTTGGGCCTGTGGTAGACCATGTTCAGTGGGAGATATGCGGGATCGATTCTTGTCTTGAAAGAAGATGGCAAGCAGTTGAAAGATAGAGATCGAGAAATTTAATGGTCAGAGTTTTGAGTTGTGGAAACTCAAGATGGAGGATCTGGTGGTGGATAAAGATTAGTGGAGCGCGGTAGATCCGGGTACTAAACCAACGACAATGTCAACTGAAGATAGGGCGAAGTTGGATCGGAAGGAAAAGAGCACAATACAGTTGTGTATCTCATATTCAATATTGTTGAATGTATCAGGGGAAGCTTCGACGAAGGCTTTGTGGGACAAGTTAGGGACTTTTTACCAATCTAAGTCTCTGGTGAATAAATTGTTCCTATGAAAAAAGATGTATAAACCGAGGATGAAGGATGGAGACTCGGTGACAGAGCATCTGAATGCCTTTAATACTGTGGTAAGCCATTTGTTATCCATTGATATAAAAATTTCTGATGAAGATAAGTGCATCAGTTTGTTGTGTTGTCTACCAGATTTGTGGGATAGTCTAGTTGTTGCAATAGGTAGCAATGTGACCGCCTTGCAATTCGATGAAATAGCCTCATCCTTGCTATTGGAGGAGATGAGACAGAAAAATATGGAGGGCTAGAATGGTGATACCTTGTCTGTACAAGGACGGTCCTAGAACAGAAACAAAAATAAATCCTCAAGTGGGAGATCTAAATCTAGAGGGAGATCTAAATCTCCAGGAAAACCTGTAAATGCATGCTGGAAATGAAAAAAGGAAGGGCACTTCAAAAATGACTGTAGATCTAAATTTCCTGAGAAAGGGAAGGGATTTGATGATGCTCCTTCTGCAGAGGCGAAAACCGCCTCAGGTGAAGGTGGGGATGTGTACTTGGCTTCTTCTTCAAGTACCCATGTAGATCATGAGGCATGGCTGATTTACTCAGGTGCATCCTTTCACTTCACTCTTCACAGGGAGTGGTTAAGCGAGTATGATAAAGATGATGGTGGTGATGTCTTCTTAGGGGATGACAGCAAGGCTAGAATTGTTGGTCACGGAAAGTTGAAGTTGAAGTTGTAAGGATTAGAACACTTTCGGGCTGGACCAATGATTAAGCTCTCCTATGGCCCCCTGTGGAAAGAAAACAACGAGTGGGAGAATGTTGGTTGTGTGTTATATTCTTTCCATGACTAGCCCCAATAGTGAAGCCGAGGGGTTAGAGAGGGGGTGGCCAACTCCTCCTTCGTTGCACCGAGGGTAGAAAGGGGGTAGTAGCCCCGCTCTACGAGGTCCAGGGTAGCGCCCCGGGGAGTTTTTTTTTTGGACCCTATATTAGGTGGGCGAACCTACCTATGGTTTTGTGCATGGTTTTCGCACATGGTTTTGGGCATGATGGTTTTTTGCACATGGTATTTTGTAGATTCGGTCAAGGGAACTACAGTTATGTTCTAATCCAGGGTTAATGGATTGGAGTTTATGGATGCTTTGGCATGTATATATATGTATTGTAACATTGAAAGGAATATAATGAAAAATCAATCTAGTAGTCCTGGTTTTGAGATCCAGGGGAAAATATCTGTCTATATTTATTTTGTGTTTTATGGTCTCACCATTGTTTATTTTTTGTTTTTTAAGAATTCATTTGCAGGTAATTTTTGTACAGGGTTAAAACCTACATTTGAGTCTCTTCAAACTTGTTCAATCAATTGAAATCAAACTAATATCCCACCCTTTGGCACCATAAAGAATGGTAGGTGTAATGATGGTGTCCAAAATATGCATCTTTGTTTGAATGTCTTGAAAATGAAAACAAAAATATGGTGCTCAAGCATAGAAAGAGATGCATACCCCTTGTTGAGTGAGGATTAGGGAGTGCATCTCATGTTGAATCTAGGAATATGTTGGTGGGCCAAATTTTATCGCCAACAGTTGGGGGATCTCCCCGGTGCAAAATCCCAATTAGCCCTTACACCATTTGGGATAGGAGTCCCGTCAGGTATGTGGTCCCGGAAACTACCATGTTGCTTGATGATTTGTTTTTTATGGAATGGACAATAAGTGTTAGAAAACAGACAAAACTTTTGATAAATATGAGTTAAAGCAACTTTATGAAATACTTTACATATAAGATGCTATCGACACAACAACAACCAAATAATGTGACATGAACCTTGAAGATGAAAGTAAGAAACTTCTATTAAAACACATGTATAAAAGGAATATTCATTTATCGATCATGAATTAGTTCCTAATTGACAACAAACATGAAAGCATGAAAAGCATACAATCCCAAGTATAATATGTGCTTAAATCAACAAAATAGTTTGTTAACCAAACACATGGAAGCATAAACATATACCATTGAATCACCAAGAGAGAAGTCTCGCAATTCTCAACAACACATGTATGGAATTTCTTGCTTGGGCTCAAAGAGCTTCTCAAAATTAAGCTGAAATGTCAATAACACCATCACATGAAGTACCCATGAAATCCATTAGTGGAGATGCAAAGCTACCACTTGAATTCTCAAAAGGATCTATAAGCTCTCAAAACAATATGCTCAAATGAAGTCCAAAACTAAAGTCCTCTCACAACTAGCCATGAGGGTATATTTAAAAAAAATAGGGTGACATTTCACCTACCCTCATGACTCTTCACCTTCTTCACAGTCCTTTAATCTAAATTCTATTTTATTTTTAATAAAATACAAATTATAATAAAATTAAAGAAACATTCACATTCACATTTAGCCAAATGGATGATGGATATAACGAGAGATTCTACCCATAGATCTCATTCGAATATGCTTTCCAAACTTTGTATTCATAGGCGTTCGATTGGATCTTATGATGTAGTTCATCTTCATACCTCGTGAGGCATTCTAATGCATTAGGTAGCAAGGTTCATTTTTTAGCTTGCACTCGATTCAATAACATTGTGAGCTTTGTGTGCAACTTCATGGGCTCTACAACATATTGTGTGATCACCTCCTTTGTAGCCTCTAGATCACCTCTTTTAATAGCTTGCTTTATTAGACCTAACATTCCTTGAATCTCTTTCTTGACTTCTTCCTATGATATTATTTCTCTTGGTGCACCAATGGAAGGTATTTTATGCACCTTGACAAGAGATTTGAGCCCATTGTGCAATGTTTGTTAAGCGATCATTGTCGTGTCCATGTCTTTTCTCAACTTCTCATGCAATTTCATCTTGATCCTGAGATGTACTTTATCTTTCTCTGCGGTTATCCAATCTGTTAGTGTCGGTCTTGAGCCCTCCATCGGTGATCAAAAGCTCTTTGCATATGCATAGGTAGGTGTCTCATCGATGTCAGTTTTGCATTCCGTTAGGCATGCCATAAAACTGATGGAGGAGCTGGTCCTTGTTCCCTTCTTGGCTTTGCTGGATCAGGTCACATCATAATGAGGTTGGGTCATACTTGTTTTTATTTTTGTCTTGAGGTCCCAAGTCTTAGGTCTAGGGTTTTGGTAAAAAATCACTGCAAGGTCATGAGTCAAAGGTCCATGAGTGCCAGCAAGCCAGAAGGAGGTATGTACATATGTTCCATTGATATTTTTCATCAGGTACAGATCATTTATACCTTGGATTTAAAAACCCTGTTTTTAAACCCAAGGTCATGTAATATTTGTAAAAAATAAGGAAAATTTCAAAAGTCTTCAAAATGCCGGCAATAACCCTGGTCTCCTCGCCAGAGTCCATCAGATGGTCAACCTGCAAAAAGAATGAAGTTAAAGCGCCTCAAAAGCTAAATTCAGGACAAAGCAACTCAAAAAGCAGTGTTAAAAGTGAATGTCAAAATAGAACATTAGAGAGTGGGTTTTGTGATTTAATTTTTTCAAATTCAACCTACAAGAGCTAAATTTCCCTCTAAACATTTCATTATGCCTCTATGAGCTAACAAAGAGGAGCAAGAGGGCGAAAATAGTGAAGGAGGTCGAATTGCAGTGAAATTGGAGAGTTTTTCTGGTGCGCGACCACTCGGGCAGTGTGCGCGACCACCTGGGCGGTGCGCGAACACTCAAGCCCTCCTCCGCAGTGCAAATTTTACACCAGCGCGACCACTCCAAACCTGCGCGCGACCACTCGGGCAGTGTGCGCGACCACCTGGGCGGTGCGCGACCACTCGGCGCCTCCTCCATAGTTCAAATTTCTAACGCGCGCGACCACTCGGGGTGTGCGCGACCACTCGGAGCCTGCGCGCGACCACTCGGGCTCCCACTCACAGAACCTTCCTAAATCCACTCAAATCGCGTTTTGGTTTGCTAATTGCTCGAGGTAGGCCTCTCTAATGTATTGAATGTTTGAAACATGGATGATGAGCTTGTGTTCATGCATTTTTACCATCAAAAATATGAAGAGAAATAGGTTTAGTGATTGTTTGTTCATGTAGGCAATTTTGCTAAGGTTGGTGTTTGCTTTCAAGGTTTTTAATTCCTCTTTATTCCCTCCATTACTCCTATTAGATTTACAATTGTCATAATGTGTCTCTATCTCATCACATTTGCAATGAATATCAATTCCCCATTCCCTATACCTAAAACCCTAATCCCTCTCATATGCATCCCTTAAACCCTAATCCCTCTATACAAATCTGTCCCAAAACCCTAATTCATTCCCCACAGCAATATCATTATAAAAATATATAAAAACACAGCAAGAATCAAAATAGTAATGTGAAAATGAAAGAGCAATTGCAATAATAAAACAAAAAGACAAAAAAAAAAAAACAGAGAAAAAGATTACTATGTATAGCCAAGCCATTGCAAGAACAAAAGAAACTTATTGCTGTGCATAGTCCTCACAAAAACAGTGAAAAGGAGGCTGTTATTCATAACAAAAACAAAGTAAATACAGCTGTACCTATTTGTTAAAGGATAGGTTGCCTTGAAACACTGCTTGTAAAGGAAGATTGCTGTGTTTTCAGACCCAAACCTATGTATCTTTTTTCCTTCTATTCCCCTTGATGCAATACATCTCCTTTCTCTTTGAATCTGTCAAATAAAGCCTTTCCCCTCCCCTTATGACAAATGCAAATTAATCCCTTATTGCCCCTTAGCATCAAAAGCATATCAGTCCCTTGGAAAAACAGAGTATGCTTCAAAATGTACAGTCAAAGGACATAATTGAAAAGCGAGCTGTTGATGCTAGTTATCATTGTTGCCCTATACCCCTGTAATCATGCTATCCTTTACCCCCTGTGGAAAATTGTATTGTCCTTTCCCTTGGTGACCCTATTACATGTTTTCCCTAATAAAGATATGTCTTTGCAAATGATTTCCTAATGATGAGAGATAGGATAACATGTTTGACATTGTGTGAATTATTCCTTAAAAGTTCCCTGTTTTTATATATTTTCCCATTCCTTATGATAAAATCCCTCCCCTAACATTTCCCTCATGGTTTTTCCCCTTGGAAACAGCATACTTCTTAGCATTTTGCAGGCAGGGCAGCAGTCAACTTTGTCTATTTTCTCCACCTTGCTCAATAACACCATGTCAACCACTGAAACTAATGAGCAAGGTGATGACCGGTCTTCTTCTATGGAGGTTGAGGCACAGCAGAGGCCTCGTAGGGGAGGCAAAGGTGGTCATCATAAAAGAGAGGAAGGATGCATGTTTACAAGGCAAAAGATGAAAATATTCCAAAGAAGGTTGACCAAAGCTCTCGGGAAGAAGAAGACCAACCCGCTCCGTATCTTGGCCGAGGCCTCTCTCACTCACCATGATACTCATTAGCATCCTCCTAGCAGCAAACCCAAGAAATTTTGAGAGTTTTGAGGCATTTTTGAGAATTTTACAGGTTTTGGCCATTGGAGTGGTCTCACCCCGCGCGCGACCACTCGTGGGGACAGCTCAGAATGAGAAAAACTTTGCATTTTTGGAATTTTCATGCAAAAATACACTTGCCTATGCATGGGGTCAAATTTTTATGGAGATTTGGGCCTCCAAAAGCTCAAAATACATGCAAATTTTGACTTTCTGCCCACTTTTTGAGTTGCAGAAAGCTGTCTTGGGAGAAATGACTTTTGAGGGGTCAAATCAACTCCAAATTCAGAAATTCCAGTTGGGTTGGAAAGTAGACTCACAGACCTTTCCAATGAGCTATCTTGCACCTGATTTGGACACCAGGAAGGCCCTCAAACACAGCTTCCAATGCGCGCGACCACTCCAAGGCAGGGGCGCGACCACTCAGGGAAATTTCACCATTTTGACTATTTCGGCCTGCAAAACACTGTTTTTACTTTGGTTGACTCTTAATGCATGTAAATGATGGATTGTTGGGTAATTTTTATGGCACATGGATACATTTACTCTCCTTTAACACTTCTAGAAGTTTCCTTGATGTAAATAGTGAATATTAAATGCATGGATAGGTTTCCTAAGTTTTAGAGGCAAGTTGTTTTGACTGCCTATTATCTAGTGCTTAGTTTGGAATTAGTTGAAACAGCTCCTAGGAAGCTGAGCTCGACCCCTAGAGGTGGGGAAAGAGGTTGGCTTGCCTATATTATGTATTTTCTTAACCATTTTCATGGTTGGAGAGGTTGGACTCTTGAGGGAGAAGCTCCTATTGTATATTTTACTTGTATCTCTGCAATTTGAGGAAAAGGAAGACCAGGGTTTTGCAGACATCATTGGGATTCTTGTGGACTCTTGTGTTGATGTTGTATTCTCTTATTGTAATTGTAAGTGTGTTTATGTGTTCCATCTCTTTCTTTACTGCAGCTTATTAAACAAATGAAGTGATAAAGTTTGAATTCATGCTTGCCATGCTCAGCTTTCAATTTTGTTTAATATTTATGTTTTCCACTGTCTAAAGAGGATTCAAAGTCATTGTTTGCCCTCTTTAGCTCCCTCTCTTTCTTCCTTGATCATCCATCTCAGCTTAAGGCATCAGCACAAACTCCTACCTTGCCCCAAAGACCCACCTGCAAAAACTGAGCTCAATCCCCACACCCTGAATTGCACTCCCTCCAATTGCCACCAAAAACCCCAAAAACTTTAAATCAACTCTCCTTATCAGTTTACTAGCCTAATATCAGTGTTCCTAATTGGGTCAGCTCATCCTATTGAAAAATCTACCGAGTTCGACCGAAGAGAGCCTTCTCATACCCTGTAGGGCTAGCTACGAGGTGAAATGGTTTGATGTTGCCTTGAAGGTTTACCTTCCTCAGCCTAGGGTGAAATCTCAAGCGCTAACACAATCTTTCATGGGAAATTCTTCAAGCGCATCATGGTATTCCATGCTCCATTCGTATATGAGATCAACTACTGAGGATGATAGTTTTATTAGCATTATTCTTCCTTGTAATTAACTTATGATGTAGGGAAATGGAGCCATTACTTGATGCAGGGTCATAATTTCATCACAGACTCGACCCATAACCTCCTCTAGAACCTTGAGTTCTTTAAGAATTAATGCCTGCAAATCTTCACCCTGGGAGTGTGTGATCAATAAAGTTTGGTTCTTTGTTTGTAGCTGGATATTATTATACTCTAAAATGGCCAACTTCACTTTCAAATCATCAACCTATTTGGATAATCAGTATATGTTCTTCTCTGTTGCTACTATGAAAGCGATTCCTACAGAGGCTATCACTCTGGGATTCATTATAGTGTTTGCCACAATTTCCCTTTTCATGGTGATCGATATGGGTGTTCCTATATTCTTGGACCAACATCTAAGCCTCTCTTATATGATTTTACACTTGATCAAAAGTGAGTCTAGACATATCCAACACTGCTTCTTCTTCTTCCACTATAATGCCTATTTATTGGGATGGAAATTGTCTATCAATGAGAGGAGTGGGTGGTGGGACATTCAAGGTAGGCAATTCTATATTTGTTTTTAGACATTTTAGCCTGTTTTGTTCTACCACCTTGTCTTCAAGCTCACTATCAATAAATTCTTGTTAAGGTTTCTTAGGGAATGCTTCTTCTTGCATTTTGTCTTCTTTGAATTCTCTTCTTTTCTACTCTTCCTCTTCCCTCCTCTTTTGTTCCTCTTCTACTTTCTTCTTTTTTTCTTCTTTCTCTTTCCATTCCCGTGCTTCTTCTTCTTTTCTCTTCTTTGTTGCCTCTGCATTCTTCTTCTTTACAACTTCTCATTTTTTCCTTTTCTCTTCTTGATTCTTCATGTTTTCTTCCTCTTCTTGATTTCTTTTTATCTCTTTCTCCTCCTGCTTCCTTCTAGCTTATTCCTCTTGCTGCTTCTTTTTAATTTATTTATTAGCCTTTTGTTTCTTTTGCTTTTCTTTGTTGGATTCTTGTCCTTATTTTCTCCTTTTTCAGCTTGAAGAGATGTTTCTAAAGCCTTGGAAGTATTATAACAATTATTTTCCTTTTTATCCTCTTCATCGATTTCTGAAGTATATATCTAACTCTAGCCAATTACTTTGTAATGTCCCATGGTGATGCCTCTCATATCATACCTATGGAAACTAAATTCATCAAATCTGAAATGTTTCAATTCTTCAACATTTACTTCTACTTATTTGAAATTCTTATTGGAGTAGGCCCTGATATCTAATGTGAAGATAATCCATGGGGCTTTTTGATCCGACTTTAAACAAGAACACAACAAATTATAGATATAATCATGAATATAGAGATGCAACAGAAAAACACTTCATTTCATTAATAGAAAAATATTGAACTATGCTTACAAACAAAATGGAAAGAAGATAGCTCGGGCAATGGTAACTTATCTCTGAGAAGGGATGTTGTAGCTATATGCCTCTCAATTGTGTTAAAATGAGGCTTAAGGGCCTATTTATTGTTTAAAAACACGAGAAAACCCTAAACAACCAAAACCCTAACCCCAGGAGATGTAGCACCAAGAGTTTGTGGGCCTCGTTGGGGTTAGTTAGGCAGCCATATTCCTGCGGTTGTAACTTGGTCATATTATCTCTGTTTGGAATGTATGATACCTTGTTGTAAAGGTCTCTTTGAGTATTACAGGTTTCATTGTTGGCCCTTGCCCATAGTCATGGGCCTGCAACGGACCTAAAAAAAACGTCGTTTAGGGGGTCAAAACTGCTCCAGAAGTTCGGGACCCGAAAAACTGCTAAAAATAGTAAATGCTAAAATAAACAAGGAAACATATGAAACTGACTGGAAGGTCTAGGTGGAATAGGAAGGTGGCCACCAATATCCCCCTAGATCATTCCTCCCCCCTTAGGAAGCAATGGTCCCCATTGTGTGCAAAGCATCCATGAGGTGAGGAAGTTTCTGTTGAACCTGGTCCCTGGTGAACCACTTGCGCTGGTGAAGGAGTTGGCCTGCTTTGGCAACTCGATATAGCTGTATCCTCTGTTTTCAAGTGTTCTTGATATGTGTATCCACGATATGATTAGTTGTGTCCTGTTGCATGCAGTCTGGGTTGAGCTCTGTTGGTGTGAGATGTTCTGCAATGTTGGATGTGTCCAACAATGGTGGAAAGTATGGCCAAAGGCGATCTACATTGAACACTGGGTGCATACCAAGGAATGGTGGGATGATGAGCTCGAAGGAATTGTCACTGACAGCCTTGGTGATGGTGTATGGCCCATATCAGAGCGGGCGAAGCTTGCGGCGGGGTCTAGCGAGGTGCTCCTTCTACAAATGTAGCCAAATTTTGTCGCCCACCTGGAACTTGTGCAACACTCGTTGTTGATCATGGCATTACTTGTACTTAGCATTGGCTCTGTCCAATATATCATGGACTTGCTGGCGGCTGTGTTGAATGCACTTAATGAAGTTGTTAGCCCTTTCAGCTTCAACTGGATGTGAGTCGAATCTGCTTGAGTGACTATAAATGGTAACACCACATCAATGGGACATAATGGTTGAAATCCCAACCCTACCTAAAAGGGGTTGTGTCCTGTTTAGATGTGGAGAGCTTTGTTGTAGATGTGTTAGACATAAGGGAGACTTTCATCCCATGTGCGTGGATGCTTCGCGTTGTACATGCAAAAAATGTGTACGATCATCCAATTTACAACCTCTGTTTAGCCATCAGTTTGGGGATGGAAAGCCGTGGGCTTAGTAAGTTTTGTATCTATCATTGATCAGAGATTGGACCAAAATTCACTCAGGAATATGCTGTCTCGATCTGAGACAATGGACTGTGGGGTCCCAAAGTGTACCCACACTTGCTCAGAGCTTAGCAGTGGCCTCTGCTGTCATACTCTTCTTGCAGGACGCCATGATGGCCATATTAGAGAATTTGTTGACGACTACGAAAACACAATCATTGTCGTGCTTAGTAGAAGGAAGGCCCGACATGTAATCCATGGAGATAGTTTCCCAAGGCCTACTAGGAGTAGGTAGATGAGTATACATGCCTTGCTTCTTGATGGTTGGTCTGGCAATGGCATAGGAGATGCAAGATCTAATGTACTTTCCAACATCCTGATGAAGTTTTGGCCAATAAAAATAATTCTGCAATACCGCCACTATTTTCTCTACTCCAAAATGTCCAGTTGCCCGACTGTAGTGCGCCTCCCAAATAATCTTGGCACGCTCGCTTGAAGGAACACAAATGTGTCTTAGGTGGAATAATAATTCATCCTAAAGGTGAAATTTGGAACTTTCTCCCCTCCCAGGAGTGTCTGGTATGTGCTCTTGAATTTTGGATCTCTCTTCTAAAGATACGGCCACCTTGAAGTCTTGTGCCCACAAGAGTCGAGCACAGTGATCAGCTCCATGACCAGTGGTCGGTTGAGGCAATCAAAAACATTATTGGTGCTGCCCTCGTTATACTTAATGTTCAAATGGAACTGTTGTAGGTAGGTGGACCATCTCTGATGGTGATCGTTCTGCAACTTCCCTTGTGTCTGTATGAACTGTAGGGGGTGGTCTGTGTGGATGACCGTTTCCTTCCCTAGAATGTAATGCTTCCATTAACGGCAAGCCTACACAATGGAATACATTTCTTTGTCGTAAGTGGGATACTTTTAGACTGTGTCTAAAAGTGTCTCACTGTGGTAAGCCATTGGATGCCCATGTTGAGTAAGAACCACACCAATAGCATAGTTGGAGGCATCTGTCTCAATCTCAAATGGTTGTTGTAGGTCTGGTAATGTGAGCACTGGTGTAGAGAAGAGGTGATGCTTCAACTTGGAAAACACCTATTGTTGGGTTTCAGACCAAAAAAACTTTGATTTCGCTCCACCCTTGGTGACTTGACTTAAAGGCCAAGTGATATGAGAGAACCCCAACATGATCCTGTAGTAGAAATTGGAAAGACCCAAAAAGTTGCGTAGCTCTGCTAGAGTGGTCGAGGCTAGCCAATCCCGAATGACTTGCATCTTGGTTGGGTTCACATGTACACCTTGCTCATCAATGATGTACCCCAGATATTGAACCTAGGTCAGGCGAAAAGTTCATTTCTCCAAGTTAGCACACAACTTGTGTTGTCGCAGGGTTTGAAGGACTTGTTGAATATGGTGGAGGTTCTCTTCCCAACTCTAGCTAAAGATCAAGATATCATCTAAATACACCACCACGAATGCATTGTTGGAGGGTCACAAGATGTCGTCCATCAATCTCATGAAGGTTGTAGGGGCATACGTCAATCCAAACGGCATGACCAACCATTCGAAAAGGCCATCCTTGGATTTGAAGGTAGTCTTCCATGCATTAGAGGGTTCGATATGCATGTAGTGATAAATGCACTTCAAGTCAATCTTGCTGAAATATTTGCCCCCATTGAGCTAGTCCAGAAGGTCATCAATCTACGAGATTAGGTACCTATTTTGGACAGTGATCTTGTTTAGTGCCTGATAGTCAATGTAGAGTCTCCAGGTCCCATCCTTCTTCTATACCAATACAATCAGGCTCCCATAGGGTGATGAGCTTGGCCTGATATGCCCTTTCTGCAATAGATCCTGAATCTGCCTCTTGATCTCATCGTTCTCTAGAACATAACATCGATAGATCAGTCCATTCGGTAATGGCGCGCTCGGGGTCAGATCGATGGAGAACTTGACTTGACAGTGTAGAGGTACCCATGTAGATGAGGCGAAAATATCCATGTACTCCTCCATGACCTTGTCCATCTACTGCTGCTGTGTAGAGGAGCCCTACCTGGAAGCCGTGGCCACAACCTTCTTCTTGCCCTGAGGGAGAATCATAAGGAAAACAAATTTCTTTGTCTGGGAAATGATCTTACTGCATTGCTTTGCAGTGATCAAAGAGATGGCGATAGGCGAGGCTACCTCTCGTACCCTATACAACTTATTGGCCAAAGTAATAATCATAGAGCGAGGTCTAGACTCATATATAGTGTGTCGCTTCCATAAATATGGTTGTCCTAACAAAACATCACAAAATTCAAGAGGAATAACATCACACAGTACCTCATCTGTGAAGGGCTTGATGTTGTAGGGAAGGTCACACTGTTGGCTGACGTGGAGATTTCATCCTTCGTGAAGCCACCTGATGGTGTACAACTATGGATGTGATGTAGTCTTTAGGCCCAGCCACTTCATGACCTATGATTAAATGAGGTTCTTTTGGCTCCTGTTGTCAACAATGAACTTCAATGGCTAACACTTCAGCCACATCTGTGAGTGGAAGACGTGTCCCCCCTGCTCTGGATCTTCAGGCTCAATCTTCTGGATCTTGGTGGTGGCCACGGTGACACTGTCCTCCACATCAATGATCCAGATCCCTTTTGCATTCCCCTTATCAGGTTTTGATTCAGAGTAGGAACATGCGTCCAATTCGGAGGCCTTCAACTCGGCCACTAGTGATTTCTTGACCCGACACTCACTTGTGTTGTGAGTGGAGCTCTTATGGCACTCACACCATTTTACTATGTCCTTCTTTGTCTTTGTGGTGTTGTTATTTGCTTGCAGCTTCGGTGGGCTGTCCTTTTCCCTGTGGTTTGGGGGTGCATTTTCCTTTCTTTGGATTCGCAGATCCAAAGTCCCACTTCTTATGTTTAAAATTCTGCTCAATCTTGACAGCTTATCGATACACCGTGCCAAGCGAGGAAATGTCCAAGAACTCCATCTCGTCCTAGATGTAATTGTGTAGACAACTGCGGTACTTGAGTACCAAATTCTGCTCAGTATCCTTGATACCCAACTTCGTGCGAAGGGTATGGAAATTATTTGTGAACTTCGGCACATCTTGGTCCCTTCCCTATCGTAGCATGGTCCACTTTATGTATTTATATTCATAACTCATGACAGGGTAATATTGTCCCTTGATGGCGTCTCGGAAAGAATCCCAAATGGGTGGGGCTGAAGACAACGATGGTTCACTCTTGTCTTTTTTTTCACAGTAAGTTTCCCACCAATCCTTGACGTGTGGGGCGTCTTTGAGAAGTGAAAAAGTAATATTTTCCTGACTGGAAAAGTCATGAACTGAAAATATCCTTCCAACATATTTAACCATTTATCTACAACATTTGCATCTATCAGGTCCTCAAATATGGGAATATCGAAGTTAACTTATACCTTAAAAGGAGTGGTGCCTCCAGAGTGGCTGCTAGATGAAGATGCATCACTTGTGGGTAGCCGTCGAAGGATCTGGGCAAAGTTATCCTTCATCACGTTCCTCTGTCGCTCAAGGGATTCCTCGAGCAACGCTTTGAAAGGATCTCCTGCCCCCTCATCTTTCTTTTCTTCCACCATGGGAGGTCGTCAGGGTTTGCAAGGTTGATCTTGCATCGATTCAACCAGATCATGCCTTAACTCCTTATACCCTGAACTTGTTGGGGACATGCACAGAAAAACATATAAAGAGAAGACTGCTCTGATACCACTGATATGAATTTAAATAGGAATGCAACAAATTACAGATATAATCATGAGTATGGAGATGCAGCAGAAAAACACTTCATTTCATTAATAGAAAAATATTGAACTATGATTACAAACATAATGGAAATAAGATAGCTCGGGCGATGCTAGCTTATCTCTGAGAAGAGATGTGGTGGCTACTTGCCTCTCAACTGTATTACAATGAGGCTCAAGGTCCTATTTATTCTTGAAAAACATGAGAAAACCCTAAACAACCAAAACCCTAACCCCAGGAGATGTAACACCAAGAGTTTGTGGGCCCTGTTGGGGTTAGTTGGGGAGCCAACTTCTTGGGGTCGTAACTTGGTCATATTATCTTCATTTGGTACGATATCTTGTTGGAAAGGTCTCTCTAAGTAATATAGGTTTCGCCACAGGCCCTTTCTTATGGCTACGGTCCTGCAACGGACCTCAAAAAAATGTTGTTTAGGGGGTCAAAATTGCTCCGGAAGTTCAGGACCCGAAAAACTGCTAAAAATAGTAAATGATGAAATAAATAAGGAAACATATGAAACTGACTAGAGGGTCTAGGTGGAATAGGCGGGTGGCCACCAATATCCACATAGATCAATTTCTTGGCTTTGACTAGTGTCTTAGACAAACTTGTAGTGAGTTGATAAGCTACTTGTTGCATCACTACTTTGTCCATGATGAATGATGGCAGAGCATGTGGAAGTTTGTAGGCAATGTACACCTCGATGTAACTAGAGTCACCAAGGGGAAACAATTACACATCATTTTGTCACCATTAGGGAAATGACCATAAATATGGATCTCTCAGTATCCGATGAACCATTTTTCAGTAATCCCCTACAAAAGAGAAAGAAAAACCATTCTGAGAATTACAAGAATCATGGATTACATTATGAAAAAACCTTAATTTCAATCATTGTAGCACTTTTTACATTAACAAACTATGACAATGCAGGTTGAATCATTACAGACTGTGAACTGTGTCACACTTTTCTGTGACTCGAGCACCCCTACCTATCTGGGCCTCATCCCAAGGTTGATGGATTCAATCCCACTCATTATGGAACTTATTCCCCATTTTGTGGATCTCATCTGATGGAAAATGGGTCTCTAACCTCTTCTATACATATAGTGCAGATCAAAGGAGAAGGGGTTGGATTTTGGAATACTTGGTTTATGACCTTATGTTGTCCAATTGAGATTTAAGGCTTGTATGCAAAGGAAGGATTGAAGATCTTTAAGTGGGGGCTTATGACATCTAGTCGTGGGTTGTAATCTCTCCCTCTTATTTGTTAATACACTATATATTAGTTTCCTCAAATGTTTTGCTTATTATTCACATTCATTGTATCAAAGAACCTTAATATTTTGATTAGTATTTGTTTAAACTTATTCATCCATAGTATGCTTTGCTCCTTTTGTCTGTCTCTGTTATTGTAGGTTCCAGTATTTAGAGATTGAAGTGGAGCAGGAAATCAAGCAAGAAGAGGATTCAAGTGCAGATCTATTTCGTTAAACAAGTAAGTCTCGTTAAAACTTTACTAGAGAAAGATAATATGCATTGTCCCGTTTGTTCTAGATTTGATTTGTAAGTCTAGGGAGATCGCTCTTGTCTGCAAGAATGATTTGTCTGCCAAACAAATTTAGTGACTGCATTGGGGACGTTTTGTTCTTCAATGGCTTCCTTTGCCTTGTGTTGCCTTCCAAAAGTTTTGGTAACTATGTTTTATTCTTAAAGCCTATTTTTATATACCTTTTGAGCATTTTTATTTTTTTGCTTTGCGTATTATAGTTGTCACACTCTGCTTTTAACAACAGAGTCGCAATTGTCGCACTTTTCCTTTATTATAAGTGCGACACTGCACTAGAGTGAACAATCTACTTGTGACAACCTTAGTAAAGTGAAAAATAGGGTTTCTGTCTTTTGGGTCTGAAATTATTTGCTTGTAGTGGTTTTTTGAATCTATGTTCGTAAGGAGAAAGTCAACTTAAATTTTAATTGTTGTGCTTAACGATTTGTTTAAGAAATTACTTATCTTTACATTTAGGGTTTTTTTATCTGATTGTTTTATTGATCTATCAAAAAATGGTCTTTCACTTTTGCAATTGGTTGTGTCAATCTCTTTTATTTTAGTAAATTTGATCAAATATTCATTTATGCCTATTGTAAAGAATTATTGCATTGATTGAAAAGTTAGTAATTATCATGAAAAGGATAGGTTTGATTTGAATTGGTTTGTTTTTATTAGATTGAATTAAATAATGATTACTCTTTCTATAAAACACCAAAAAAAAAGGAAAATTCGTGCTTGGATTGATTGACATTGATTTCATCATTATGAAAATTTGTGCATTTGAGAGTTTTTTGTGTTTTCTCTTATGAATTGATTCTTGTATTACAAAATGTATGGTTTATTTTGAAAGAGTGCTTTTAGAATCGTTTTGTTTTCGGTGAAAAGAGATTTGTTGAAGATAGAATCTTTGTACTTTTTGAAAAGTGAAAGAAGTATTGTCCTTCCCGTAAATAGGAGTTCATCGAATTGAAGAGGTTATTATTTCGTATTTGCTGCATTAGTTTAGAATTGAGTTATTACACCATTTAGTCATCATACACATTTAATTATCTTTGATTAAAAGTGAGACATTAAAATCAATCAAAGTATTTAAAATAAACAATTAATCAATAATAATCACATTTAGTGTGGGTCTAGGTTAGAAGACGTGTTCTAGCATCTATAAACATAGGAGCTTTCGTTTCTTGTTAGCATTACATTCTATGAGTGGTTTGGTTCTTCCATGTACATCAGAGTATATAAGACCATTCTTCCACGTACCTTTGGGTATATAGGAAGGTTCTCCATGTATGATGAGTATATAGGAAGACCCCCATCATACAATTACGCAGTAGACAACACTAACACAGACTGTACTTCCACATACCCTCAGGTATATAGGAAGTCCCCTTCTAGGTGGCAAACAAGCCATAAGAAACCGAGTCGACTACCTTGTTATCTGTGATACACCGAACAAAACATTAGAGGAGCATAACCTACATGTAGCTAATGGTATATAACAGTTCATAACAACTTGGTAAACCTTTGATACCTAGTGACCCCTTTTACTGCTACTATTTATTTGATTGATAAAATTGTGGATTTAACTATCATACATTGTTAAAATTCTTAATTAAATTTCACTGTGGCAGATCCACCTCAACGTTCACGTAGGATCTAGGGTTTACCCCCTAGAATTACACTTGAGTCGTCCAATACTACATGACCTACAATTACAGAACCCAAAGTAAAAAAATCTAAGACAATTCAAATGGAAACAATAGAAACTAAAGTAACTGAAACTTTAGGACCAAAAGTAATTCAAGGTGAACCTGAAGTGACTAAAACTTTGGAACCATAAGTAATTCAAAGTTAACCTAAAGTAACTGAAACTTTAGAACTAGAAACAACTGAACTTGAGCCTGATATACCTAAAGAGTGGTTCATTGAACCAATAACTCCAGAAACTCATGTTTCAACTTCACTTGGTCTAGTTTCTACTCGTCTACCAATTACGTCTCAATAATATGTAATTTCACGTGATTTACCACCCAACCTGATAAGCATTGGATACATTATTGAACCACAACTTCCTGCATATCCTCATCTTGTCATAGGGGACCTTCTAGTTGTTAAAATTCCATCTCCTTTTCAACGGGACTCTTGGTATACAAATTATTTATCTTATTTACCTAAGGGAACTCCTCGATTACGCACTCCTTTATCTTTTCTAATTAGGCGAACCATGACAAAATCCTCAACTATAATTCAACCTTCATCTACTCGTGAAAGTGTACCTAATCAAGTAATTACGAATTCCATGTTTACAAAACCTCCAAAATCATTTATATATGGTGGATCCTTTGTACCTGTTGGGTATCAATCACTCAACGAGATCTTTTCAGGAGTTGCACTTGATCTTCCTTCTTCTCAAATTTCTACTTGGTATTTTTGAATCCCATCTTATTTATCATAATTAAATGTAGAATCTACTACCCAAGCCATGGAATTTCCACAAACTTCCATGCCTGAAGTGTCATCGACATATGACCAACAAGTAAACTTGCTATATGGTGGTGTAGGTATCCCTCAACAAACCCCAACTGGATCTTACTTTCTGACTGGGGGCCAACCATCCCATGGTCCATATTTTCCTCTAGGAGGGCAACCTCTTGGAGGAAGTTATCCTCCATATGTGGGAACACCTGTTGGTGGAACTTATCCAACACCTGGTAAAATACCTCAAATAGTCCCGAGTCAACCTGTTGTATCTCAACCGTCGATTGGTGCTATGTTACAAGGAATGGGAGGTACTATTTGGAACCCTGCTTTTGGTGGTGTACCCCAGTTAGCCTTCAGCCAAACTGTTCAGGTTACTCCTCAAGTGTTTGCTTATAAATATGTCCAAACCACTAGTCATACTACACCTCATACCCCTATTAAACAACTTTTCCCAAGTAAACCTCAAACATATGTGGAGCATCCCATTCCAACTACACTTTAAACACCTATTCAAATTGCATAACAAACAAGTATCTAACCTCGAATACCAATTCAATAACCTATGTAGACTATACCTCAAGCAATTTTTTATCAACCTGGTCAAACCATACTTTAGATCCTTGTAGGTCCAATTGGAAAAGATACTCTGCATATGCCTTCTGGTTAACCTATCCTAGGTGTATCCCAAATTCCATATCAAGATTAACCCTTTTTAGGTCAACCTGATCAGGGACAACCTTTTCAAGTTCAACCTTATCCGAGTCAACCTATCCAAGGTCAACCTTTTCAACCTATCCAAGGAAAACCTTTTCAAGTTCCATTTGCAACTCAACCTGGTATGGGTTACTTTGGTTATCTTGGTGCATTGTAAGCACCAATGGCTCAGCCTATTCTAGGATATCCTAGATATCCTCCTTTAGTAGTGGGATTGTATCCTCAAGGTTACCAATATCTTTAACAATATTTTAACCGACATTTACCCTTCGTTGCCACTTTAGATTTACCAGATTTGTTCCAGCTAACTAATGACCCAATTTACCATTATCCTTTTTGGTCGACTATTCCTGTAAAGTACCAAGCGACATACCCAATTTTGATGACAAACCTAGGGAAGACCCATCGAATTACGTGATGACTTATCATTTGTGGTGTTCGTTAAACTCCTTGAATGATGATTCCATTCAATTATGTATTTTCTAGAGAACTTTAAATGGTCCTACGACTAAATGGTACATTGAGTTAGCACATGCATCCTTCCATAACTTTAACTCCTTAGCAACAACCTTTTTGACACACTTTTAGTTAGCTATTCGATATGAAAATGGTACTGAGCTTTTAACTTCCTAAAGAAGTTAGACTATAGTTGCATCTTTGATCATATACATGAGTGGAGACGTTGTCGTCATTTAGTAAAAGATTACATTACAGACATATTGTTAGCTAAATGGTTTGTTAAATCATTACATACTTATATAAATAAATATGTTGCGAAAGGAAGAGTTGTTACAGAAGAGTAGGTTATTGCTCATGCCCATTATTTAGACTTAATTTATTCATAATCTGGCACCTTGTACCAACGTATTCCCAAGGTTCCTAGTCATTAAATTCAATTCCATTAGCTTCTATAGGATCTCACATCGCTCATGGTGTGATTGGTTCTGTCAGTCAAAAATATTTGAGTAAACCTTCATGTCATTCTAATCTCAAGTCTACTCCTATTGTGGCTGGTCAAAATTCACCTTATGTTACGTCTACTCTAATTAATAATTCCTAGGTTAATGTAGTTAAATTATCGAATGGTAAACAACCTCAACAACCTGGAAGTAAAATAAGGGCCAAGGTAAAGCAAAACAACAAAATGCCTTTCAATATTGCAAATATTCTTCCTTTGAATGGAAGTGCTACAAATCAACCTTCCACATTGGTCCCACCTCCTTTTGATCCTCTACAAATTGAGTGATGCCGAAACAATGATAAGACCCCCTAAAGGCATAATTTGAAGGTCATCTTTTAGTCCACATGCTAGAGCGAATCAAAATTATAACATTGTTGAAGACTTGGCTGAAGCTCCCTCAACAATGTCAGCTCTTGAAGTGCTTCAAAGTTGCCCAACACAACGAAAATTGTTGTTATTATCCATTGGTGGAATCGATCCATAGGATTCAAACCTTATAGTCTTTGATCTTAAGAATCATGTATCGCATCAAATTTCATTCCAAATTTGAGTTCTTGTACGCGGTAGAAATGTTTTCCGTACTATGATATACAAGGGAGATTCTACAAGTATCATGTGTGTATCTTGTTGGAAAGCCTTAGGATCTGTTGGCATTATGGATAATGTGTTGTACTTGATGGAAACCTACTTGAAAAATATGTCCTTGATGTCAACTTTGCTACAATGTGATGGTTATGGAACTAATGCAAATAACAAGAATATTGTTACAGATATTACAGAGGATATGGGAGAGAATTGACATCTAAGTGACAAAATGCATGGTAATTATGAAGTTTGAAAAGTATACATGACCCCTGTGAATAAAAGTCACGTACATACGTAGATTATATGAACAAAAGTCATGTACATATTCTAAACCATGGAAAAGAGGATACCAAGAGCTATTACCATGGTAATTGCCCATAATATTGTGACGACAATCTCTATTTGATCTCATCAACAATTACTAACAACATTACCAAGGGATTTGCTTGTGGTATTAGCAAAGGAAAAAGGTATATAAGGAGAAGGAGATCAAGGAGCTAAGTGTGTAATGTAGTTGTTTATTCTTGTGTGATCTGATTTGGAAAAAGTGTGCACCAAGAAGCAAGGAAAAGCAAGGAAAAGGCTAGATCTGAAATATATGAAGTATATTCTTGGTTGATTTGCTTGTTGCAAAATGTTTTATGTGGCTAACAATGCAATATATATTATTATGATGCAACTATGATATGCATATAATTTCACTAAGATATGTAACTTTTGATAGTATGTGCGCAAATATCTAGGTTTGTTATGTGTTACAATTTGTAGCCAAGTTCTGGTTCAATAATTTAAGATCTGTACGCAGTTTTGCCTCTGGATAGTTGCATACAAACACAAATATGCTTCACAGTAGTCACATATATATTTTGAGATAATTTTCCTTTAGATTGTTGCTTGATTTGAGTTGTTTACAAATGTTTGGATTGATGAAGTTTGTATCATTTGTTGTTGTTCATCCATAATGTATTGATCAAAATGGTTTGTATTTGATAGTTTGGATTGGATTGATTTGGTACATTGAGCAGTGATGATTGATTCAGTATTGGTATATTTGTGATTATTTGTTGTTGTGACTTTGTATTTCACTAATTCAACTTGACAATGTTTCAATATTCAGTGATTTGCAATCTGTATGCAGGTTTTATGTTGAAGAAGTGCATATATATGCAGGTTTGCTTTAGAGAAGTCACGAATATATATATTTTGAAGTTAATTTGATCAAGGTTTGAAATGAATGCATATTATTTTTGTGATGACTGTCTAATAGCTAACAATGTGATTCATCAATGAATGGTTAAGTATTATCTTGATTGGTAAATTGGTTTTGATTTGATCAGTTATTGGTTGATTGGTAAGTTGGGTTGGCTTAGTATTCAATGATTCAGTTGCTTGAGTGATTCAATTTTGGTATTCAAGGGTGATTTAGTGATTATATTCATATTTAGTGATTCAGTATTCAGTTTGGTATATTGGTTTGGGCTTATTGTTGGTGTGGGTCCAATGTGAAAATTTGATGAAAGGTGACCTACATCGTTTTGATGGTTGATTGACTGGTGTAACAAATAAAATATTATGAAACATGGTCCACGTGGTGCTAAGGGTTGTAGCCCTTAGTGATGGGGTAGGAACTCCCTTTCGGTAGGAGCTGATAAACGAGATTAGGGGGTTGTAGCTCCCTTCCAGTTGGTGCTGAAGTGCGAGTGGAGGTTGTAGCCCCTGACAGGTAGGAGCCTGTGTGCTGGCAAGAGTCTGCACCAGTACAACATTATAAGAATTTTATTTATAATAAAAGAAGAAGACAAAATGACGACGACAACAGTGGTTTTCTCCCACATTGGGTTTCCTCTTTAAATCCTAGTGTCCATATGTGTTGATATGTTTCTTATGTGTTGATGATTTATCTTCTCTTTACTGCTCATGGTTACTACATAATGAAGGACTAAATAAATAATTATGCATTGGTTAAGTTAAATCACAGATGGAAATTATGAAAATTTGATAATTTGCATATACGCAGTTTGCATTCACTAAAAGCACATACACATGCGAGTTTTCTGAATAACAGTTGCGTACAAAATTTTGAATTTGAAGTAAAAGATAAAGGGTAATAAAAATACTGGTTCACCCCCCCTTTCAGTGTTTTTCCTAACAATTGGTATCAGAGCAAGTTCCGCAGAAGAAGCTTGATCGCTTAAAGGGAGATCTAAAGGGAGAAGAAAAATGGAAGGAGTATTTTTTGCAAAGCCTCCTGTGTTTAATGGAACTAAATTTATGTTTTGGAAGGTCAGGATGAGATCGTATTTACAACCATTAGGAGCTGACGTATGGGAAAATGTTGGAGGTGGATATCAATATCCAACCTCCATTCCTACAGATGATGCAAGAAAGAAACAATATCATGAGAACAATGCAAAGGTAATAAACACTATCTTGGGAGGATTGGCTTAATCCGAGTCTATGAAAATCATGTAGTTAAGCACCGCGAAGGCAACATTGGATAAGCTTGTTCAAAGCTATGAAGGTGACTCTAACGTAAAAAAAAATGTTATACTTCAATCATATAGATTTCAGTATGAGTATCTTAGAATGCATAATGATGAAAGCATTGTAATCTTTTTCCATAAAGTAGATGAGATTATTAACATAATGAGAGATATTGGTGACGAAATAAACGATTTCACTATTGTTGAAATTTTTTTGAGATCACCAATGCCAAAATTCGGTTCCAAAGTCTCTGCCATTGAAGAAATGCAGGATTTGAATAATCTTACCATTGAACAACTCCATGGGATATTGACCACTTATGAGATGAGAAAAGGGGATACATCAGGTGTTAGAGAAGCAACCATCAAAGTCCTGAACAAAGGGAAAGAAAAAGAAGAGCCTATAGATAAAAGCTACATTTCAGATAAGGAAGAAGTGAATTATGTGAAGAAGCTGCAAGTAGAAATTGGTAGGTTCAAAGGTAAACTTCCTTTCAAATGTTTTTTTTGTCTAAGAGTAGGTCACTATGCCTCTAAGTGTCCTTATAAAGAAAATCATGAAATAGGAAGGAATGTTTCAAAGAAGAATGTCAAAAGAGGTTTTATTAGCAAGAATTTTTTTTATACACATGAAGATAATGAGCATTCTTCAAATAATGAAGATGATGAATTAGATCAAGAATGTTAAATACTTACAAAATATGAATAACAATTTGCATGTGAGTTTGATAGTAATGATGAATTTATGGATGGTCTAGAATAAATTGATAGACTCAGGGTCATAAAAAAGAATCAAGAAAAGGAAATCAGTATGTATAAAGAAAACAACCTAATTGAAGAAATAACCTAACTAAAGATCTATTTATAAGAGGGTAAATTGGTAAAAGAATATTCGAAGAAACAAGTCCAAGAAAAGGAAAAACACAATGAAAATTTAGAACTTGAAATCATTAAGGTTCATCGTTCTCCAATAATCAAGACAGGTCTTGGATACAATCCAACTCAAAATGGTGAAACATTAGATCCTATGAAATCCTCTGAAACAAGTACAAAAAGCTATACCAATGTTGTAAGAGGAAGCAATCATTAGAATAGTAGGACTCCACAAAAGAATGAAGGGTTAAACTATACTCAAGAAAGATAACCTTTCCATGAACAAAGGGCAAGCTACTCAAGAAGGTATTATACTACCAGGTATTCTTACTTCAATGGTCAATGCTTCACTTGTCACAACTTTGGTCACAAAGCAATTCATTATGTTTCTTATAAAATGATTATGACTAGAGAATCAAGAAATCAACATAATGCAAATAGGTCAAAGAAGTCTTCTTATAATGCTTTCTCCCCTCTTTAGAATGAAGTTGAATGTTCTATTTTCAATAACTTTGGTATGAAGAAACTGAATGCGAAAGCATGATGAATTCTTCTTATCAACATCAACAGAAGTTAGAACCTCCCAAGGTATGGAATAAGAAAATTACAACCTCTGAAAATTGTGGTGTAGTCTTGTATGCACGAGATCAAGAGAATCTATGGTACATTGACAACGGTTGTTCAAATCATATGACCAGTGACAAAGATAAGTTTGTTTCTTTTAATGAAATTAAGAAAGAAAATGATGTGAATTTTGGTAATAATTCACCGATGTGGTATTAAAACAAAAGGTCAAAGCTGAGAATGTTTTATTTGTTGATGGGCTAAGACATAACTTTTTAAGTGTTAGTCAAATGTGCGATCAGGGGCATGAAGTTATTTTTAGATCAAATAATTGCTTGGTAAGAAATTTGGATATAGGTAAGATTATAATCAAGGGATCCAGAACTACATGCAATGTTTATATCCTTGAAGGTGGCAAAGAGCATTTTTTTTTGAGTAAATCTGGAGAAATTTGGCTCTAGCATAAACGATTAGGACACCTCAAATTTTCTCAACTATACAAATCAAGCAAGAAGGAAGCATTTAGTGTCTTGCCATACATCTCTCCACCTAAATATAGTATCTGAAAATCATGCCAATTTGGTAAGAAATATAGAGTTATGCTCAAAGCTAAAGAATGCACTTTAGGTAAACCCCTTGAACTTGTTCATACTGATTTATGTGGACCTATGAGAAAGAAGCCTCCTCGTGGTGAACAATACTTCATGTTATTAATTGATGACTTTACAAGAATGTGTTGGGTTGATTTACTAAAGTATAAAGATGAGGCATTTGAAAATTTTAAAATATTAAAGGCCATGGTGGAAAATGAATTGGAATTAAAAATCAAATGCCTTAGATATGATAGAGGAGTAGAGTTTATATGAGATGAAATTTTCAATTTTTGTGAGCAACATGTCATCAAAAGACATTTCTCCATAGCTAAAACTCCTCAACAAAATGGATTGGGAGAAAGAATGAACATAACAGTTCAAAAAATGTCACGTGCCATTCTTGATGAGTTAGGAACACCTCACACCTTCTGGGAAGAATTAGTACATACAACCGTTGATATACTCAACAAGGCCTATGTTCAACTAAACAGTGATAAAACTCCGTATTAGCTCTGGTACTGAAAGAGAAGTACAATTACAGGATGAAAAACTTCCTACAAAGATCCAAGAAGTTGTAGGAGAAGAAGAAATATAAGCATCAGAAGAAGGAAATGAAAATGTAAGTGTGACAGAAAAAACTCCATCAAGGTATGTTAAAAAAAAATCATCCTGAATCTCAAATTTTAGGTGATAAATAAGCAAGAATATAGACCAGAACAACATTTATTGGATCATCTAGTCACTTAGCCTTATTATCCACAATTGAACCTCAAAATGTGAATCAAACTTGTAAAGATGAATGTTGGGTTAAGGCAATGAATGAAGAACTTAATCAAATAGAAAATAATCATACATGGCAACTTGTACCAAGGCCTCATAATAAAAATGTAATTGGGACAAAATGGGTATTTAAAAAAAACTTAATGAAAATGGAGAAGTATTCCAGAACAAAGCAAGACTTGCATGCAAAGGCTATGCTCAACAAGAAGTGATAGATTTTGAAGAAACATTTTCACCTATAGTTAGAACTGAAGCCATAAGGATGTTCCTTGCATTTGCCAACTTTCATAACTTCAAGGTATATCAAATGGATGTTAAATCTACATTTCTAAATGGGGACCTAGAAGAAGAAGTTTATATTGAAAAATATGAAGGATTCATACTTGGCAGTGGTAGAAATCTCGTTTGTAGACTTAAGAAGGCATTATATGGGTTAAAATAGGCTCCTCGTGCATGGTGTTATCGTCTTGACAAGCATCTTCAACAACAAGGGTTCAGGAAAGGATTTTTAGATAACAAAATATATATATCAAATTTGACAAAGATAAGCTACTGGTAGTATTGGTTTATGTTGATGACATCATATTTGGAAGCAATGTTGGATCTGAGTCAAGGATTTGCTTCAACCATGCAACAAGAATTTGATGACATTCTTTCTCGGTCTTTAGGTTCATTAAACTAGGGATGGTACCTTCCTTTCTTAAATTAAGTATCTTAAGTAGATATTGAAGAAATATGGATTAGAATATTGCAAACCTGTATGCACACCCATGGTGACAATTTGCACTCTTATCCAAGTTGACAACTCTCCTATAGTTAATCAACTGAAATACATATATATGATTGGCAGCTTGCTTTATCTTAATGCTACAAGACCAGACATTTTGCATGTAGTTGGAATAGTTGGATGATTCCAAGCAAATCCTAAAGAAACATCTCAGAGAAGTCAAAAGGATATTTTAGTATTTGCATGGAACTCAAGATATTGGACTATGATATCCTAAAAACACAGATTTTGCACTTAATGCTTACAAAGATTCATACTGGGCAGGTAGTGTCGATGACCGCAAAAGTACCAGTGGAGGAGCATTCTAATTGGGACCTCGCTTAGTTTCTTGTTTCAGTAAGAAACATAGTTCTATTGCTTTATCAACTGTTGAAGAAGAATATGTTGTTGTTGCTACTTGTTGTAATCAACTTCTATTGATGATCCAAACATTTCAAGACTTTAAAGTCACTTTTGCTCAATCTGTACCTATTCTTTGTGACAACACTAGTGTTATAAGCATCTCTAAAAATCCTGTCATGCACTCAAAAACTAAGCACATCCTAATCAAATACTATTTTATGAGAGAACAAGTTCTTGAATAGAAAATCAACTTGGAATACATTCCTTCAAACGAACAAATTGCAGATCTATTCACCAAACCTCTCCCACATTATTCCTTTGAGTATCTCATATAAAAGTTAGGAATGATCCTTGCCTCTTCACTCTGCTAATTGCTCTATCATAACACGAAATATGATCTTAGGGGGAGCCATGCATGTGTTCCTTGATTATGATTCCATATGTTGTTCTTTTTGGTGATGTTTATATTTGATGAAGAGAGCGTGAACATGAACAAACATGACATGTTCGGGGGGAGTTGTGGCTATGAAAAATAAGTTTTTTACATTCTGTACGCGTTTCTGATGAAGGACAGTCGTGTATGCGACTCTTGACTTAGACAATTACGTTTATTTTTTTGTGATGGAAAAGGAGTGGAACAAATTCAGGGGGAGATCCTCATATGATTCCATCATTTCAGTATTGGAATTCTAGTTTTGATATTGATCTATTGTTGTATGTTAATGATGCACATATGTTGCTTAGGAGAGTTGGCACAAGTTCAGGGGGAGAAACTTATGTTCATTGTTGGAATTATGGTTTAATGATGTTATCTATGATGAGTTCATGGTTGTTGCTGCTATCATCAAACTTACTCACTACTGAAAATATATATGATCTTGTCACTATATCTGGGATGCTTAGATATATTGCATATTTGGCCACATGATGATGCTACATTGTCTTATCTACTCAATTGCCTTTTTTTGATGATGAGGACGTTCATGTTTCTTATATCATTGTTGTCAAATGATTATGCTGCAGATGCATGGTGGTTGCTGATGTTTTTCATGGTTTTGCTACAAACATGCTTCATTGTTGAAATTATTTATTATGGTTATAGATGTCATCTGTGTTTCTTGATGTAAAGATCAAGAAAAGACCCATGTTGTAATCATTGTAAAATTCAATCATATATGGGCTATTGGGATTAAGTCATGTTATGTTTGTAAACCCTATTATTCTGGGTGATTGATGTAGAATTTGGGTAACCCCATTATGTTGGGTGATTGATGATAGTCATTGATTATAGGAGAAGTCATAACCATGCATTTGAGTCATAACACTTTGTTCTTATATTGCATATCTTTAGAAGGTCCAACATATGCTCAGGGGGAGCATGTTCAGTATCCAGACATCATAGTTCATATCAACATATCCGAGTTATAGTGATGAGCATTATAAAGGGAAGTACTTCATTCAACTCGGTTCAACCCTTTGCCCTTGATGTCAAAGGGGGAGAGAATACATGGTGTTTCTAGGTGGTTTAGAAACACCAAAGAAGTCTCCATCAAGTCCAAAGGGGAGATTGTTGGAATTATAGCTAATGTGTTGTCCTTGATGGCAACCTACCTGAAAAAATGTCCTTGATGAAAACTTGGCTACAATGTGATGGTTATGGAACTAATGCAGATAACATGAATATTGGTACATATGTTATAGAGGATGTGGGAGAGGATTGACATCTAAGCCGCAAAATGCATGGAAATTATGAAGTTTGAAAAGTATACACGACCCCAGTGAATAAAATTCGCATACATACATAGGTTATATGAACAAAAGTCACGTACATATTCCAAACCATGAAAAACAGGAAACCAGGAGCTAATACCATGGTAATTTCCCATAGTATTGTGACGACAATGTCTACTTGATCCTGTCGACAATTACTAACAACATTACCAAGGGATTCACGTGTTGTATTGGAAAAGGAAAAAATTATACAAGGAGAAGGAGATCAAGGAGCTAAGTGTGCAATGCAATGGTTTATTCTTGTGTGATATGATTTGGAACAGGTGTGCGCCAAGAATCAAGGAGAAGGCTCATATCTGAAAGATCTGAAGTATATGCTTGATTGATTTGCTTGTTGCAAAATGTTTTAAGTGGCTAACAATGCAAGATCTGTGATTATGGTGCAACTATGATATGAATATACATTCACTAAGATCTGTAACTTTTGACAGTATGTGTGCAAAGATCTGGGTTTGTTATGTGTTGTAATTTGTAGTGAAGATCTAATTCAATAATTTAAGATCCATACACAATTTTCTTCTGGATAGTCGTGTACATACGCAGATATGTTTCATAGTAGTTGTGTATATATTCTAAGATAATTTTCCTTTAGCTTGCTGCTTGATCTGAGTTGTTTATAGATGTTTGGATTGACGAACTTTGTATTATTTGATATTGTTCGTCAATGATGTCTTGATCATAATGGTCTGTATTTGACAATTTGGATTGGATTGATTTGGTTGTGACTTGGTACATTGATCAATGATGATTGATTCAATATTGGTATATCTGTGATTATTTGTTGCTGTGAATTTGTATGGATACAATGATTCAGTAATTTAGCTTGACAATGTTTCATTATTCAGTGATTTGAGATCTCTACAGAGGTTTTATGTTTAAGAAGAGCATATATACATGGGTTGTATATATATATATATATATATATATATATATATATATAGATTACTATGATGTATGTCTGATAGCTAACAGTGTGATTAATCAGTGAATGGTTAAGTATTATCTTGATTGGAAAATTGGTCTTGATCTGATCAATTATTGGTTGATTGGTAACTTGGGTTGGTTAAGTATTCAGTGATTTGGTTTTGGTATTCAGTGGTTATTTAGTGATTGTATTCAGATTCTGTGATTCAATATTCAGTTTGGTATATTGGTTTGGGCTTGTCGTTGGTGTTGGTTTAGTGTGAAATCTTGATGAAAGGTGGCCTGCATGGTTTTGATGGTTGATTGACAGGTGGAACGAGTATAAAATATTATGAAAAGTGGTCCACATGGTGTTGAGGGTTGTAGCCTTCAGTGAGGGGGTAGGAGCTCCCTTTCGGTAGGAGCTAGTAAACGGGATTAGGGGGTTGTAGCTCCCTACCAGTGGGTGTTGGAGAATGAGTGGAGGTTGTAGCTTTTGACAAGTAGGAGCTTGCATGCTAGCAAGAGGCTGCACCAGTACATGATTGTAAGAATTTTCTTTATAATAAGAGAAGAAGAAAAAATGACAACAACAACGGTGGTTTTCTCCCACATTGGGTTTTCGCTTAAAATCTCGATGTCCATATGTGTTGATATGTTTCTTATGCATTGATGATTTATCTGCTCTTTACTGCATAATGAATGACTAAAGAAATAATGATGCATTGGTCAAGTTAAATCATTGATGGAAATTGTGAAAAATTAATAATTTGTATATACGTGATTTACATTCACTAAAAGCGTGTACACGCGCGAGTTGTCTGAATAACAATCGCATACAAAATTTTGAATATGAAGTAGAAGATAAATTGTAATAAAAATAGTTATTCACCCCCCCTGCCCCCCTTCATTATTTTTCGTAATAGGCTCTCCATCAATTAACCAGTCACCTACCACTCTGAAAGCATTTTATGGAAGAGGATTCAAAACCTACGACATTTTAAACCCATTACTAGTAGAATTAGAAGGAAAAATGGTTACAGTTTAAGTAGAAGTCGTTGATTCACAACTAGACTATAAAATTTTGCTAGGCCGAAGCTAGACTTACGCCATGTTTGCAGTGGTCTCTTTAGTCTTTCGTGTGATACGTTTTCCTCACCAGGGGAAAATAGTTACAATAGAGCAACTAGTCTTTTATGCTTTCGATTCATGAAATACTGGTATTGTACCTTTGGTAGGTAAAACTCTTGTTTTTTATGGGAGTTTTGGTATGGCTCTACTTAAAGATTCATCATTGATGGGAGATTTTCCGCTCCCTCCATGCAACATTTCTCCTACAATTTCCCAAGTCAATATGATTCCATCAAGAAGTTTAGAATTCCACCAATCATATAATCCCTGGATAGTGCCTAAAGAGTTAGAATTGACAAATTACGACGACTAAATGTCATTGAGCCCAATTGAATTAGCATATGAATCTATCCACTTGGCCTCTAAACCTGTTTTTGAACCAAATGACTGAGTGAAAATAGTCATAGACTGCAGAAATTCCTTGTAGATTCAAATTGCAGATTGTGATATGCTAAAACAATTGAATTGAATCTATTATACTCATGAGTAGAAACAATAAATGATCAATGAAATCATGAATCATATAAGAGAAAGAATTCAATCGCACATAACACAATGATTTTTTGGGGAAAGCCACAGCTCAAAACCCCTGCTATTTGTATATTGAATTAATCAGAAAATATGAGAAGATTACAATGCTTTGCTCAAGCCCGAGCCTCCTCTGCACTATCTCTATCTATCTCAATTCTTCCCAGACAAGCTCAAGCCAATTCTTAGCCAATTCTACTGCCTTCCATGCCCTTATTTCCTTGTGATGTTCCCTTGAGAATTAACCCATATTTAATTGAGAAATCCCACAATTATGACTTTTGCAACACTCACATGACTTCCTCTAATTGCATGCACCATTTATACATTTCAGATTATTATACAACTGATAGTACACTATCCCTGAACTCCATTCTCCATTGGGTCTTTCTCTGATCTGACATGCATGTATTAATTATGAGTGAATCTTTAGTTTATTGATCACTCCAGGTTACACTCCACTATAGTAAGTTACACGCCACTACAGTAAGTTACACCGCACTACAGTAAGATACACCCCACTACAATAAGTTACACCCCACTGTTGCTGGTCACATCCCACTGCTGGATCTCCCACTAATTCCTCCATCAGTTGGAACTAGTTTAACTGACTTTAACTCAGTTGGACTGAGTTAACTAAGTCAACTTAGCTTATTTAACTATTACAAGTTGGCATGAGATGTGGAATTACGATTTAATTCCTAATTTAATTCAAGGACAAATTAGTATAGGATTTTCTTGTTGCTTTTTCAACACTCCCGCTCAATAAGAAAGGGATTATTTGCTACCCCAATCCCGCCTTTGTGAAACTCGAATTTGCATCTTGATAATAACTTTGTGAAAATATTTGCATCCTGCTCCTCTGTAGGAATGTACTCTAGCAACATGATTCGCCTATGCACACAATCTCGTAGATGGTGATACCAGATGTCAATATGCTTGGACCAATCATTAAAAACTAGATTCTCATAGATTTTGATACAACTTTGATTGTCACTATAAATCACTGTAGTATCCATCTGTTGACCAAATAACCCAACAAGGATCTTCCTCATCTAGATAGCATCACAAGTTGATTGACAAGTAGCCATGTACTTTGCTTTTGTTGAATTGAGTGCATTCGATCTCTTCTTCTTGTTGTACCAAGAAACTGTTGCTAACCCAATACTAAAGATCCCCCCTGATGTGCCCTTGCTGTCGGATGGAATTCCTACCCAATCTGCATCTGTGAAGCCTTGAAGCTTCACTCCCTTTGTCCGTCTATGCCAAAGACCAAACTGAGTGGTGCCTCTAAGGTATCTCAACACATGTTTCGCTGCCTTCCAATAGAGTTTTGCTAGCTTAAACATGGCTTGAATAAGCTTGATAAATGCAAAACACATGTTCGGTCGTGTGTTCACCAAATACATAAGTGAGCCCACAAGTTGTCTATAAATAGTAGCCTCCACTACTTCATCTGAAGTAGCATCTTCCTTCCTTCAATTACCTTCTAGAGGAGTCTCCATGGGTTTGCTTCTATCCATGTGGAACTTCTTCAGTATCTTGTTGGCATACTTTCCCTGAGAGACAAAAAGTTCCCCATCTCCTTTCCATACTTTCATAACAAGAAAGTAATGCATGATCCCTATAGCTCCTTCATCTCGAATTCTCTTGCAAGATCCTCTTTGCAATATTTTATCAACTTCTCATCATGTGTTAGAATCAAATCATCAACATATAATAATATAATCAACAATTTACCTTCAACTACAATATGGTAAAGGTTCACATCTGCTTCACTTTTGGTGAAGCCCAACCCAGTGAAATAGATTTCAATCTAGGTGTACCAAGCAGATGGTGCTTGTTTTAGTCCATACAACACTCTCTTGAGTTTGCACACATGCGACTCTTTGTTGAAGGTATCAAATCCTTCTGGCTACTCAATATACACCTCTTCCTTAATCATACCATTGAGGAATGCTATCTTTACATCCATCTAATGTATCTTCCATCCTATTTGCGTTGATAGTGCTAAAATAGATCTATTGAAGAGTAGCTTGCAACTGGAGCAAATGTCTCACCTTAATCAATTTCCTCCACCTGAGAGAATCCTTTAGCCACAAATTTGACCTTTTGTTTCTCTACACTCCCATCTGCTACTTGCTTTACCTTGTAAATCCATCTAGAACTCACCACTGACTTGTCTACTAGTCTTAAGACCACTTCGCAAACATTGTTTATGATAACAGAGTCATACTCCTCAACCATGGCATACCCCATACTAGTTAATGCACTTCTTGAATGAGGATGGCTCAACCTCTACACTCTCGCTCATCAGAGCCGTGTAGCCAGTGTAAAGCTCTGGTGACCTCATTTGCCTATGCTGTGATGTGGGTTATCCCACATTCTCTCTAGCATCATGCATCAATCTGTCAGCCTTTTTTGTGTGCTTCCTTCCATCTATGGAAGTCTCTGCATGAGTGGGTGCTTCTACTCTTTGCTCCTCTACATGTGGTTGCTCCACATCATGCCGAGGTTCCTCCTTTGGAGCTAAAATCTCCTCATCTACATGTAACTGAAGCTCCCTATTAAGGAAACATCTCATGGCCTTCTCTTCATCTAACTTCACATCTCTACGAACTAATGTCATCCTATTGGATGAAAGGTACACTAGATAGTTGTGAGGTGTATCAGTGTACCCCACAAATATGCCCAACTCCTATTGGATGCTCTAGATTTTTCTATGCATCCTTGGTAACATGACAGTAGGATATTGAATCAAAGATCCTGAAGTGTGCCACATCTAGTTTCTTACCTGAAAAAGCTTCTTCTAGTGTACTCATCCTGAGAATTTGATGAGGATTTTTGTTCTGCAAATAAACAATTGTGTTGCTGCTTCAGCCCAAAATTGCAACAGTAGGCCCTGATCATGTAGCATTTCCCGTGCAACTCCCATAAAACTTATATTCTTCCTTTGAGCCACCCCATTCTGCTGTGGGTTGTGAGGTGCTATTAACTCCCGTCGAATGCCTTCTAATGCACAAAAGCTATTGAATTCATTCGACACATATTATCCACCATTATCACTTCTGAGAGGTTTAACTTTCCTGCCAGTATCTTTGTTGACAAGTGCTTCAAATTCAAAAAATTTAGCGATTTTCTGATCTTTGCTTTGCATGAAGAAAATCTAGCACTTACGAGAAAAATCAACAACAAATATTACATAATACCTGTTCTTGGCCGTGGAAGCTGTCGAGAATGGTCCACACACATCTAAGTGAACTTGATCAAGGATCGCTTGCGCTCGAATCTATTTTTATGATGAAAGGAATATTTGGTGTACTTCCCCAATGTACACCCTTTTCATGTGTCTCTTTGATTTAGTGTACTATTGGGAAGTCCTGTAGAAATTTTCTGCATGATCTTGAAAGCTCCATGGTGCAAGTGACCCAATATTCTATGCCACAACTCACCGATGTCTTGGCTCTACACCTTCTCTACTTTTTTGCTCAAAGAAGCACAATATTCTACATCCAATTTGTAGAGGTTCTTCACCTAAACCTCGACCTGCTTCACTTGTCCTGAGGCTATGTGATGAAGAAAAGACTTTCCCTTGCTAAATATCACATCGTAGCCACGGTCCTCTAACATGGCAATTGAAACCAAATTCTTCTTCAAACATGGAACACACATGACACCTTTTAATGTGAGAGGAGTACCAAAATCCATCTTAAAGGTAACAATATCGATGTCGGTCATGCTATATCTCCCATCATCTCCCATCTCGATGTGCATTTGGAGGTCCTTCTCCTCCAAGTCACTGAAGAACTCTTTGTTGTCAGTCATATGGAATGAGGCTCCACTATCTAGGTACCACACACTACCCATAACCGATGTCACCATGCAAGCGATGAGGGTGAAATCCAACTTAAATTGTGAAGCAAGAGCTTCACCTGCTGCTCCTCCTGAGGGCTTCTTACCGACCTTCTTGTGTAGACACTTTGTGGTATAGTGTCCCAGCTCGTGACAATGAAAACATTTAATCTTCGACAAGTCCTTCTTCTTTCTGCCCTTATTGGAATCTTATTTGGAATGAGATGAATTACCCTTCCCTTTATTCACCTTTCTAGCTAAGGCACAATTTTCCTCATCATCATGCTTGGATGAGGATCCATCTCTGGTGCTTCGCCGAATCTCTTCTTGTACCAATTTGAAACACAACCGCTCCTACTCTAGTAGTTTCTCCCTCCCATTAACTGAGTCCTGGTAACTGTGCCAGCTCTTGGGAAGGCCTATAAGTACTAGGCTCACCATATCACCTTCAACAACTGTAACACCAACACTTCCAAGCTCATCCTGACATTGGATGAACTTGGTCAAGTGCTTCGGTTTTGATTCACCCTTCTCCATCTTTATCTTTTTGAGCTTATCCTTCAGTGCCAGCTTCCTGTGGTCACTGCTATTTTGAAATAGGTCTGTCAAGGCCTTCCACATTTCAAATGGAGTTTCCTTACCATGGAGGTTCGAGACAATATGATCTCGAACTCCTTATCACCCTTGCCACACACTTTGTCCACTCTGGAAGATCCTGAGCATCAACTCGCTTAGGAATATCTTCGTCTATGAATTCCTTAAGCATGTTGTCTTCCAACACTGCCTCCATCCTTTCCTTCCAAGCAATATAGTTCGAAATATCCTCAAGGGAATATTCGAGTCTCAATCTGTAGAACGACATCTTATTGGATCTGAAGTATGATACTGCAAATTCAATTTCCCCTGCAAAAGACAAACTCGTATTCTCTTATTCCATAGTAATTTCATCTCTGATACCATGTAGAAATTCCTTGTAGATTCAAACTGCAAATTGTAATATGCTTAAACAATTGACTTGAATCTACTCAACTCATCAGCGGAAATAATAAACTATTGGTGAAATCACAAAGCATATAAGAGAAAGAATTCAATCACACATAAGACAATGATTTTGTGGGGGAAGCCACAACTAAAAACCCCTGCTATCTGTATATTGCATTAATAAGAAAATATGAGAATATTACAATGCTTTTCTCAAGCTTGAGCCTGCTCTCCACTATATCTATCTATCTCGCTGCTTCCCAGACAATCTCAAGCCAACACTTAGCCAATTCTGCTGCCTTCCAAGCCCTTATTTCCTTGCGTTGTTCCCTTGGGAATTAACCCATATTTAATTGGGAAATACCACAATTATGACTTGTGTAATCCTCATAGGCCTTCCTCGAATTGCATGCACCATATGTACAATTTAGATGATTATACAACTGAAGTACACTGTCCCTGAACTCTAATCTCAACAGGGTCTTTCTCTGATATGACATGCATGAGTTTATTATGAGTGAATCTTCAGTTTACTGATCATTACAGGTTACACCCCTCTTCTACAGGTTACGACCCAATACTACAGGTTACACCCCACTACCGCAAGATACATCCTACTACAGTAAGTTACACCCCACTATAGTAATTTACACCCCACTACAGTAAGTTACACCCGACTACTGCTGGTTACACCCCACTACAGTAAGTTACACCCCACTACTGCTGGTTACACCCCACTACTGGGTCTCCAACTAATTCCTATATTAGTTGGAACTAGTTTAACTGACTTTAACTCACTTGGACTGAATTAAATAATTACAACTCAAAATAAAGTCAACATGACTCTAGTTAGACCCTCAACTCGAATTTAACTGAGCTAACTAAGTCAAACTAACTTAGATAACTATTACAAGTTGTCATGATTTGTGGAATTACAATTTAATTCCTAATTCAAGGAAAAATTAAATTAGGATTTTCTTGTTGCATTTTCAACATAGACAAGTATTCTCAATCATCATGGTTGGTATCTATGTCATCTCCTCATCCTTTAGCCAATGTGTTTCCTACAGATGAGAGCATTATGGAGGTTATGAAAAGTGATGAAATGCATTGGGAAAATTATCATCATCATTCCTCTTTTCTTCCCAACCTTAAAATGATTTAGAAGAACTTCACTACTATGTTTTCACCTGAGATTGTTGAAGATCCTGAATTCCTTATATAAATTTACAAATCTACATATGAAAAGAAATTAGGAAACATATCTACAACTATTCCAATTGATATCTCAGTGAAAACCTGGATTCACAAGAGATGTTGATATAGGTGCCTCACGTTCTTTGGAAGAAATTCTAACTTACAAGAATCTATTCCAAGAATTCGAAGACATATTTGCCTAGTCATACAAAGAAATGCTCGAAATTGATCCAAATATTGTTGTTCATGAAATCAAGGCTTACCCTGATGCTAAGCCTATTAGGCAAAGACTACATCAAGTGCATCCTAGGAACGCTGTAGGCATCAAGGCTGAAGTTGAAAAACTTTTAAAGGTTGGTTTTATCTATCCTATTCATTTTACTGATTGGGTTTCTAACATCATTCCAATTACCAAGAAGCAAGGAACTATTAGAGTATGTGTCGATTACAAGGATGTTAATAAGGCTTGTTTGAAAGATAACTATCCAACCCCCTATATCGACCAAATAGTTGATTATTGTGTTGAGAATGAAATCTTTTCATTCATGGATGGATTCTCTGGCTATAATAAAATTAACATACTCCTTGTAGATCAACATAAAACCACTTTCATTTGTCCATGGGAAACTTTTGCCTATCAGAAGCTTCCATTTGGACTTAAGAATGCTAGCGCCACCTTTCAGAGAGCAATGTCCTATGCTTTCCATGACATCAAGCATATTGTACACTTGTATCTTGACGATCTACCTGCACATTCAATGAAATATCAAGATCATCCAATACATCTACGATCAATCTTTCTCCAATGTCAGCACTATAATATCTGTTTAAATCCACATAAATGTGTGTTTTGTGTGGAATATGGTCATTTACTAGGATTCATAGTTTTCAAACAAGGCATTTGTGTCGATTCACCAAGGTAGAGGCCATTCCGAATTTGTGTCCTCCTAACTTACTCCAACTCCATAGTTTGCAATGGAAAACAAATTTTTTACATTGTTTTATTCCAAATTACGTTGAATTTCCCAAGGATTTTACCTGACTTTTGAAAAAAGGGATCCCTTTCATTTGGGATGAAATTTCTCAAAAAAAAATTCAAAACATTAAAACATGTGTTCACTCATACACCATTAT
This sequence comes from Pinus tabuliformis, assembly GCA_031772625.1. Lineage (NCBI taxonomy): Eukaryota > Viridiplantae > Streptophyta > Pinopsida > Pinales > Pinaceae > Pinus > Pinus tabuliformis. Next base: position 102,922,703 of record CM062804.1, read on the forward strand.
TGCACCCCCTTGGTTATCATCGGGATTATTACTTGTATTTAGCTGTGTCAGATAATACTATTGCTATGGTACTGGACCAAGAGGATGATTCAAACAATGAACATGGGATATACCATTTGAGTAGGAACCTTACCACTTCATAAATTAAGTACTCGGATGTGGAAAAGTTGGCCTTGGTAGTTGTTCAAGTTGCCCAAAGATTTTGTCACTATATTTTGTTGTGAAAAACCATAATGGTTTCTGATTGTAACACCATGATCTATATTCTCACACGAAAATTGCTTGGGGACAAGTATTCCAAGTGGATTGTCATCCTACGAGAATTTGATTTTGAATTCGTTAAATCCAAGTCTAAGAAATCACTCGTATTTGTTGAAGTTATATGTGGCCTCCCTTATACTGAAACAAAAATCATGGTAGCGGATTCTCTTCCAAATGAATCACTATTTTTTATTAGTTCACTAGATCCTTAGCATGGAGACATTATCATTTATATCTAGACTCAAACTTTTATGCTTGAGTTCACTCGTAGTGAACGTCATAGTATTTGGTACCAATTCCAAAAATATAACATTGTTGGTGATACAATTTATTTTCATGGTGATGATTCAATTTTTCGTCGATGTTTAATAGATGAGGAATCCATTTTTTTTTTGGATGACTGACACTCTGGAGCATGTGGCAGTCATATGTCAGGGTATGCCACTGCCTAAAAGATATTGTGTGCTGGATATTTGTTGCCTGCTATGTTTATATACATTATTCTTGCAGTCCATAAATTCCATGTTTGTCAAGTTTACAACTGAAAGATGCATGCCCCTCCTGCTCCTCTTCATCCAGTAGTTACAATCAGACACTTTTCCAAATGGGGCATCGATTTCATGACATATAACCCTCACTCGTATGGGGGCATGGGTATATTATTCTTGCAGTGGATTATTTTTCAAAATGGGTCAAGGCGATGCATACATATAAGGATGATGGTGAAAATATTTCCCTATTCGTATTCAATCATGTGATTGCTAGATTCAGTGTCCCACAAGCCATTGTCACTGACCATGGCACTCACTTTCGAAATTTTATAATGCCAAAGCTGACTATCAAGTTGGATATACGTCACGATAACTGAACTTCCTATTATCTGCAGGCCAATGACCAAGTGGAAGCCGTGAACAAAGTGTTAACTATTATGGTTCAATGAATGATATGAATTCATAAGAGGACTTGTCATCTAATACTTTTCTTGGCATTATGGGCATAGTGTACTTCAACAAAAACAACGATTGGGTTTACGAATTTTCAACTTGTATATGGTTTGGTAGTTGTGTTACTGATTGAGTATGGAATCTCGTCGTTTAAACTATCTATCCAATTTCTCCCTGCTACTTCTGTAGAGGAAGATAGTTTTTTATACTTAAGTCATATAGATGAAACTCGTCAAGATGCTACTCTGGCTAGCAAGGCTCATATGAAACAAATCAAAGTACAATTTGACAAAATTTTTAACCCTTATGTCTTTTCAGAAGGTGACTTGGTCTTACTATAAGATTAGGAACACGATAAGTTAGGAGCCAGCAAATTTGAGCCCATGTGGCATGGTCCTTATATTGTAAAACCCGTACTTTCAAAATATGCTTATGAGATGGTTGACTATGATGGGATTCCTTTATCTGATCCGATAAATGGGATTTATATGAAAAAGTACTATGCTTAGATTCCTGCATGGGTACTTTGTACATTGTTGTACCATATTTTTGGTGTGTTGCAATTTTATTTTTTCTTATGAACTCCTTCTGTTTCCCCTGCTTATCTTGTGTTACACTTGGTTTGTAGATGTCAACGTTCCCTCAACCTTACATTGGCTATGCTGATGGCGCTAGTCGTAGTACTTGGAATCTTTCTTCCGCTGCATGGGAAATTTACATGCCTACTGATGAGTTAGTGAGTCTACATGGGATATGTCTTGGTTTCAAAACTAACTAGATTGCAGAGTATAGTGCAGTCATTGAACTATTATCTGATGCCATTTCACTTGGTATTCGTTGTTTAGTTGTTAGATTGGATTCTCAACTCGTAGTATTACATTTGAGTAATGTTTATTCAGTTAGAAGTCTGTCAATGTTAAGGATGTTTTTACGGGTTCATCTCTTGGAAAGGGAATTTGATTACATTAAATATCAACACATTCCAAGACATTTAAACACATTAACTCATGCATTGGAAAACTATGTATTAAATTGACATTTGCAACATTTGTAAAAAACAACAAACATCCACATGATTGTACAAAATAGATAGAGTAAATAGAAGTAGTCTCCATAGATAAAAGTTTGTAAAAAGTTTTTGTTTTAAAAAATGGTGTTCAAGGCACATAGGGCCCATGACCTTTATTATCAGAATAGATGCCGATAAAACAAAAAAGACAAAATCTAGTTCTATGTCTATAAGCTAAGCATGAAGCTCATGGTAGCAGACAATGGTCCCAACTACTCGTTGTAGTAGACAACCGATACGTCCATGAATTCCTATGGTATGTCTTTATTATGAATAGGAAGATCATCAATCCCAATGTGATGAATATCCAAGGTTAGTTTCTCAAGGTTTTTCTCAATATCGACCAATGTTTCTATTGTAGTTGGGTCTTGCTCGACAATATTAGCTTGTTGATGCCCATGCCTATGCAATGGTGACATCCCTATTAGTCTAATTGGTACAATGTCTGCATGATAACCAAATAGTTGGTCTTGAAATGAAGTTAAAAACACATAAAAACTTAATTAAAAAAGAAAGAAAGACAAAAACAACCAAAATGAGAAGTTTTACCTATATCACCGCATTGCATTCCTTTCGAAAGAAGAAAATTGTGATCACCTCTAAAATACAAACCAACATATGGGTTCTCGTCAATCATGATGAGCTACTGTCTCAACCATCTGAAAAATGTAGGTGTGAACCTAATCACTGGGCCACCTCCATGGCAAGCCATCAACTCAACCCATCGTATCATCCGAGGATCTCTCAGACCCAACATCTCCATGGAAATTTTCTCAGGGAGTAGTAAGAGAATCCTCTCTAGGGAAAAAGAAACCACAATTGAACCATATCCAAAGTGCTTTAGCCATCCCATATTTTCCCTAGTAAGGTTTTCTTTCAGATTAATTAAGAGCCCTTCACACCAATTAAACATAGCTGGCTCTAGATATTTCAATGCATATTGCATCTGTACTTGCGTAGCCAGATGTGGAGCTACACTTCCAGTTGTGTGAGTAATGGTAAATAAAATGGCCTTTAGGGGCATATATTTGATATCCTTAATTTCAATTCTCCAACTGCTCTTTTTTGATCCACAAACACAATATTCGGTCACATAATAATATGTTGGTTCACCTCCGTTCTTAGGGATGGATAGTGAAATATTAGCCCCCTTACGTGAAAGTCTTGTCAGAAAATATATGTCCTCTATCTCGATGGTGAGTGTATGTTCACCAATATGAAAATGTTGGTCTTAGACATTCCAGGCTCTCACTAGCCAGTCCAATAGATCTATTTGGGCCCTCATACCCGGGGCCATAATTTTTTTGCAACACCAAATTCCCTAAGTGCCTACATGGTTTTTACTTCATTGGATGCAATCACATCCTTAGATTCATGTTCCCTTTATCTCTCCTGAACCATTTTGGCTGGTCAAAAACACTGCAATTAATGGAAAAGATATGTTAGATTACAAACATAAGAATAATTGAGAAAAACCCAACTAAATCTTAAAATTTTCTAAACCCTCTGCGCTTGTCGCACTTTGTTTTTGGAGACAATGCACAATTTCACACTTTCCTTCAAGATAAAGTGCGACTGGTCGCTCTTCGTCGTTTTGGGTGAACAAGATTGTCACACCTCCCAATACTAGAAAAGTGCGAGAATTTGAGGGAAAAATATCCTCCATTAAAAAGTTCCAAAATGTGAAGAACATAGATAGATCTCTTATCTGTAAAGTGCGACGCTTGAAATGGTCCTCCGGATCAATCGCAATCCACTTTTGAAGATTTGGGGAAAACTGCAATGTTCAAAGCTCTCAAATGGTAAAAACACAATGGTAAAAATAATTTACTATTTTGACCTTTTATAACCAAAATTAGGTCTATTAAAATAATATTTTTATCCATTTCATCAAAATTTCAAATATTTCTAATCATTTGTATAATTTTTGAGCATATATAATGAATGTGAACTTGAATGTTCAGATTACAGGTTGATTTCTAAAAGTAAATCATTTTGGAAATGAGTGTACTTTTATCACTTTTTCGGACTCATTAAATTAATTACGAAAAAGTGACGCCCTTGAGTCCTCTTTAAACTCTTTTTAGACTCTCAAAACATGAAAATATTGCCGAGTAAACTTGTTTTTTTCAAACTCATTAAAGTATACAAAGAAACATCTACCTAGTATAAGTTTATCCCTTTTACGAACTACATAGACTAGTTGGTTCGAAACGCGTCGACAAATGAGTTTCCATGTGATTTTCGCCGAAGAATCTTCTCTAAATACATAGACTATTTACAAAAAAACTATACTTTGATCAATCATGGTCAAAAGAGTTATCCCTTATATTATTTTACATTTTTCAGCATTGGGGGACTAAGCTTAGGAAAAAGAACACTATATAGTTTTATTTTTATCTCTTTGTCAAACTCTCTAAATATGAAAAATAAGTTGAGTTACCCCTTCACTGGACACATAAAACATAAACAGTGTAGGACTCTTCAATCGTGATGAGACCGAACCACTCTTTCCCAGGGTTCTTTAAAAATGCTTCAAAGGACTTATCCAAAGGATAATATTATACTACAAGCATATGTTATCCTCCTCAAGATTGTGTAAAAATAAAAAGGTACTTGCCAAAAATGGTGGGGAAAATTGGGAAAACAATGTATAGGGTTAGTATTTGGAAGTAAGTCATGCTTGAACATGAAACTCTTTCACTTTCGTGTCTGTTTGGGTTGGGAGATCCACTTACCTATCAGTTGATCACGCCTCAAATTTTTTCACTCTAGTTTTTGATCCCATATTAAATCAGCGCTACCAACTCCTTATAGTGTTGCCAATATGTTCAAGAGAAGTTTGACCTGAATATTTTTTTTTGCAGTACTTATAGCCCTCTTTCACATTAACCATCCCTGAGTCAGCCTTGAACTACTTTGTTTGTCCTAATAAAAATATTGATACCTATTTCGTGTTTTTGATTAGGGATGCATCAAGGCCCTCCTGCGACAGGTCACTTCCTACCAACTTCAACACATTATTTAGGAAGTTGAATTAGAAACTCCCTTCAGTTCCTTGGAACTTTCATGCCTCAATAACAGGTCTCCTCGCTTTCAATGACTGGTTCACATCATTGGTCGTTGATCAGAATATTTTATGAGTGTTCGAGTTTAAATCATTCATTCACACTTCATATATTGTACTAGTTTACCTTGAAGGCCATTGGCACTATTGGTGGTTCCTCTCACATCTGTTAATGGTCCTCATTATTGACCGGTAATCAGGTGGTGTCTGCCATGTTTGAATTCGACACATTTATTTGCGTTGGTTACACTTGTCTGAGTGGTAGTGACGAAGACCCTAGATCTAGTTTCATCCATCTAGGTTGCATGGATTTTTCATGATTGATATATAGATCCACACTGAGTGATAATGGCTATACTCATATTGAGTCTATTCGAGCATGGATCCACGATGTATGTCTGGTGGACATGAATTGATTTGTTCATATGGATTTTTGCACATTTCCATACTTAGGTCTAGAATTGTTGATACGTGATACTAAGTATGGGAATGCCTACCTCAAATATTATTTCATGATCATGTTGTACTGTAACCCTTGATTGTCTATTTTTAGGTCTCTAACCAATTGATCTATGATCCAAACTTTCACATGATAAATAACTTTAGTCTTCATCCACAATTTCTGAATTTTCACTTTAGGGGCCAATCTGTTTCATGTTATTTTATCACCATTAGGAAAATGACCACAAATTTGGATCTCTTGTTATTAAATGAACCCTTTTCAGTAATCCCCTATAAAGGAAGAAGGAAAACCATTTTGAGAATTATAAGAATCCTAGATTACATTATGAAAAAACATAATTTCAGTCATTTTCACACTTTTCCCATTAACAAACTATGACAATGCAGGTTGAATCATTACAGAATGTGAACTATGTCGCACTTTTCTGCATTAAAAGGTGCAACGACCTTTCTACGTGGGTAAAAATAAAAAGTGAAATATAGAAAAGGAATCTTATGCCAACAACATGGACTTAAGCACCCCTACCTATCTGGGCCTCATCCCAAGGTTGATGGATTCAATACAACTAATTATGGAACCTATTCCCCATTTTTGTGGATCTTATCCAATGGAAAATGGATCTCCAACCTCTTCTCCTCTCCTATAAATATAGTGTAGATCAAAGGAGAAGGGGTTGGGTTTTGGAGTACTTGTTTTATGCCCTTATGTTGTCTAATTGAGATTGAGGACTTATCTGCAAAGGAAGGATTAGATATCTTTGAGTGGAGGCTTATGACATCAAGGCCTAGGTTGTAATGTCTCCCTCTTATTTGTTAATACAATATATACTATTTTTATCACATGATTTTCTTATTATTCACATCCATTGTAGCAGAGCTCCTTGATCTTCTGATTAGTATTTGTTTGAACTTATTCATCCATAGTATTTTTTAATCCTTTTGTATGTCTATGTTATTGCAGGTTCCAGTGTTCTGAGATTGAAGTGGAGCAGGAAATCAAGTAGGAAGAGGATTCAAGTGAAAACTTATTTCGTTAAACAAGTTAGTCTCATTCAAAATTTACTAGAGAAAGATAACATGCATTGTATTGTTTGTTTTAGATTTGATTTGTAAGTCTAGGGAGATCACTCTTATCCGCAAGAATGATTTTTCCACAAAATAAAAACCAATATGCAATCTCTTGTAAAGAAGCTCTCGCTCTATCAGATATGCATCGTGGTTCTTGTACATCCCTTTATATCCTGTGTTCCATAAATTCTTATAACATATATGCACAAGCAAGTCTGGATCAACACTACATTTTAAACCCAATCCTTCAAATTCACATTTTACACACAAGGAATCCATTAGATACGATGCCATATAGAATTCTGTCTGCTCCCTTTCTCATGTATTCTTGTCTACTTGGGCATTATATTTGATGGATAATGCTAAAATGTCTGCCCAGTTGAAGATGATTCCTTTGGTGGCACATGCATGAATTAAGAGAACCCAACTCTCCTGAAAGGATTTTGTATTGGTTTACCATACAACCTGCATATCATAATTGCTAGCATTTGATAGATATTTTTGAGTGACTTTATAAACTCCATATGATCTATGCGTAAACTTATTTGGTTCTTTCCACCAAGACTTCAAAATTTCTTTTGTTGATTTATCAAAACTATCCAACCATTGTAACAACCACCCTCCTAATCCCCTACAGAACACAGGTTAGGAGGAGGATGGTTACTATGTTGACCCAAGATCCAAGGTGTCGTTATGGAAATGGGGTCTAAAAATTTCAATGTTTTCAACTCACTCAACACTTGAATTTGACATCGCCATTCTGTTAGTCTCATCAAGATGATTATGTCGATATAAATATTCACCTCAATCTGACCTTTAGATCAAGAAATCTGCCCATTGCATTTTTGGCAAATTAGATAGCACCACATCATCGTCTCATCCACTCGGTAACCACATGAATATACCCATTGGCTAACCTTCCAGCCCCACATGGCAGATGGTTAATAATTATCAACATGTTCATGGGTTTGGGTCCCATGACCCCGTGCTATGTGCCAATGTTCAGTTATATAATAATAATAATAATAATAATAATAACAAAAATAACAATAAAAATAAAAATACAAACCAAATTGACGGTTGTCAACTGCTACAAACCTTCCCATTACTTGACTCTTCCCCATTTTCACACTTGCGAATGCTCCAGGGTCGATCTTCCAAGCTGACATGTGAAGTGGGTCTGCCCTTGCACCACTAAAAGAATTAGCAGGCTCACATGTATGCCACCATGGCCCGAATTACATCATCCCACCCCTTTCACTTACGCGCTTCTCTTTGTGCTCCCAGTGAGTAATGTTCAAGCCTATGTGTAGTGTGGGTCCACACTTCTCTACGCAACCTCACTCACAGTTGGTCTATCACATTACTCCTACCGCAAATGCCCATGTCGAGTCATCTTAGCTTTACTCTCTCCATCTTCTTCTCTATGCACTTCTTATTTAATCTCTGAGATGGAAGTCTTGGGACACATCACCTTGGGTCCTTTCGCCCGATGCTTTAGCATGTACCCTATCGAACTTCTCCATGGCAACAAATTGCCACGTTAGCCCAGTCCTCATCAGTCTAGGTGTTTTTTACACAACATTTTGTCACTGTACTCCCCGTTCCATGATCCTGGAGGACCCCTACAGTGAACCCTACATACTTTCCCATCATGAAGAAACTCCCATTGTGTCCCTCTTCATGAGAAAAACAATTCCCTTTTGCATCATTTCCCAAAAATCTTTTGTTTACCCTAGTTTACAAGACCGACGCTAATGACCTGTGTCCTCCTCGCACCGATATGTAGGGATTACAACTGTCCTTAGCATCAATCAGATCGACTAAGCCCTTTCTCAGTCGCACCGATCCTCTTTTGGAAAGTTTTTTAAATATGGAGCCGAAGCTTCTAGCTCTAGAAGCTTCATAACGAAAGTCTAGTAAATGGTTAGGCCGGATGGAGTTGAGGAGGTCAGTTTGGGCTCCTTTCTCCTATTAGGATGGAACTAATCCAAGAGATAAGGCCTTCTCCCATGAGAAGAGGAACCATCTCCCATCCATCCAAGCTATATAAACCTCTCTTTTTCCCAAGCAAAAGCTAGTTTTAGTTTGGAGTTAGAATAATCAGCAATACATTTATAGTCTGAAGTTTTCTAGTGTATGTTTGAGGGAGAATAGTGTTCTTTGGTGTGATTTGAGACTAGAGGGAAAGAGGCCTTAAAACCTCTATTGTTGGGGCTGTCCATGAAGTGCTAGCAGAAGTGTGGGAACCCAGATACGTCAGAGGAGACCAGCAACGTCAAGGCACCGGTTGTAATATCTTTTTGATTTATATAAATGAAACTATCGATTGATTTCCTACATGAAGTGTCATTTTACATCTTTATGGCTTAATGTTCCTTGACCTATTAAGTAGGCTGAATACAATATTGTATGCTATTACATTTGTTGTTTGCTATTGTTTGCTTGTTTCAGGTGTTCGAAGGAAGGAAATGAAAGATAGCTGGAGCGAGGAAGCATGATCATCACCAAGTGGAATAACGTTCTAAGAGGTAGGCCCTCTTAATTGATTCTAGCTTAAGGAAATCTTCCATAGATTGTTTGTTTGTGACTAGACCCGCTCTCTCGGGCTAGAGGAATTATTTGTGTCTGCACTTAGAATTTACCTACATCACAAATTGGAAACTCCACTGGGGACCCAATCCTTCTGTTTGATTGATTGTAATTTCATGGTTTTGTGTGAACTTTTCTAGTATCACCATTTCCCTCTAGTGTTCTCTGCTTTGCCTGGTTTACTGCTCTGAGTCTGAAATTTACAGTAGCAAGTCTGGTTTTTACCTGAGGAAATTTTTATTTTTTCCTTTGAATCCTTGGCCAGCGCAGTTTTTTCTAAAACAGTCGCGCTGATCAGATCGAGTTTCTCAAAAACAGTCACGCCGATCAGATCGAGTTTCTCAAAAACAGTCGTGCCGACCCCCTTCTGGTGCTTGTTGTCAGTTAGGCAGTCACGCCGATGCTTGTAGGTGGATATTAGGGTTTACCCCAAATCTCAACCAATGTGTCTTGCTCTCCTGATTTCTGCCTCTTAGCTTGTTTTAGACTATTTCTCCCTGACTAGAAAGCTTGATTTGGCTTGGTTTATGTGCTTGTTGGTTTGCCTTCTTTTGCTTGATTTCTTGAGTCTTTGGATGGTTAGTGGCTCTAGGACATCTAGGTTGTCATCCATTCAGCTGATTGTGAACTCAGTGAGTCAAGTTGTTGGTGAATTTACTCCTTGCATCTTGTTTGTAGTCCTCTTATTGCTTTGATCTCCATCATTCAAGTTTGAAAAGTTTTGTTTGATTGCTTAAACGTCTCTTTTCTGGCATAGATCATGTTGCTTGTCTTGTTTTTGGTAGAGTCATTACATCATTAGTTTGGAAGAAGTTTTTTTTTGTGTCTTTTCATCTGTTTCAGGATTGATTGTCTCGAAAACTTTTTCATTGAAGTGTTTTACAAAAAATTCCTTTTTGTCATTTCATGAAAAGTACACAATTCTAGTTTGCTGCATCAATATGTTACGTTAGTTAGCATCATTGAAGACTAGAGTTGCATTTGCATTTGAAAAGAAAAATAATTCTCTTTACCTTTGAAAGGACTGCTTGAAGTGCACTTGTTAGGAAAATAGGAATTGGGAAGAGTTTTTTCATTATTTTGTTTTCAAAAAGTAAAGTAGTGAAAAAATCATTTTGCTTTCAGTTGCTTGGTTGTTTGCATTTGATTGTGTTTTCTACCCTCTCTAGTGTAAACAATTCATCGAATTGAAAGAGTCTTGTCTCATTTAGTTGCATATAGGATTTTTCGAGTCACATCGCTAAGGCCTGAAAACCGAGACATAATTCAAGATAAACTTTAAAATGAACTCAATTAACCTAAGGCACATTTGAAACCTAACGATCACATCTATAAGGTCTAGGCTAGAGACATGTTCTAGCATCTTTAAACCTGGCAGCTGTCTTTTGCTTCGACAATAGACAACGCTAGTACGGATTTGTGCTCCCTGTACCATAGAGTATATAAAGGGAGACCACACTAGGCTGCAATACTTTATCCATAGGAAGCCGAGTATGCTACCTTGTAAACGTGATACACCGAACACAACATTCGGGGAGATCGCTTTCCCGTACTTCTCGGTTCACCGGGAGGTATTATGCAGTTCACGGTTACCTGGTAATCCTTTTTACCTAGATCATCCTGAATAGTAATTTGATATTTTTGACTCTTTAAGCTTTAAATATCGTTTGAGCACTTGCCCTTTCGAGCTCGCTTCAAATCGAAAGTGATAGAGTCACCTTTGCTTCTTTCTCGACTCTTAAAACATGAAAGAGTACCAATTTGTTTATGCGTCTTAAAAAATTGTTGCCCATGATCTCATAACATCCCTGTTAGTCTTTTCTAGACCAAATCGTGAGTATTCCTTTTAAAGTACATTTAAAGCCTTGGAATTTATCTCTCTTTTCATGTTATTTGAGGCGAAGCCATTGTGGCTGAACCATCCGGTTCACCTAGTTCCTCTTCCTCTCCTCTGTCTGAAAGATTGTCTGAGGAGCCATTTCCTGAATTACTGCAGTCACTTGAGGACCAAGGTGTTGAACTTGGAATTTTTCTGAGCATTCAACCTTTGTCATCTCGTCATCCACCTCCCTCAGATACTGGGTCACGTTCTGATATTTTCCCGGAATCTCCAGATAAACCTATCTAGACTCCTGAGATTCCGCCGACTACTGATGGTCAGCTTGGATTGGTTGTTTATCCGAATCCTTTGTTTGAACCTATTGTAATATCACCGCAATGTCTGTATAGTCCGTACGATCAGCCCGATATTCCTTTAGAATTATCCCCTCAAACATCTTCGGTCGTTCGTCGTCGCTTGTTTCCACCCATGGAACCTGAAGGTGAATTTCCAATCTCCTCTCCGGGTCACTCAGAGGTTTCCACTCCACACACTGTCAAAGAGGAAGAAGATCAGTTTCCTCCTGAAGGTTTCCCCTACACGGGAAGCATTCCCATCAGTGTTTATCGGGACTTACCTCCTAATTATGTGACTTTAGCACAATTGGTCTCAGGTAAACCTAGTGCCTCTTTGCTTTATCATCATCCTGTTTGGGTGTCTAGCGCTATGCCTACCACGGGTCCGTTCATTTGGAATCCGACCCCCAATAGACGGTGATTTCTGCAGTTACTTCAGTCCCGGTGCAACCCACCATTTTGAACCCTCTTGTCTCGTCAGTCCAAGTCACCCGTCCGGTGCAACCAACGGTCTCGAGTCTCGTTTAAGATCTTTTCTTGGCTCATAAAACTCAAATGAAAAGGTCGCCGAGTATTTTTCCCTTTTGACTCGTTAAAGAAAATAAAATGGGGGGTCTGCTTTCAACTCTTTTCCGACCTTTTAAACATGAAAAGATTGCCCAGCTCTTGTTGTTTTGAACTCGTTAAAGGATGCGAAATGTCATTTACCCAATATATGTTTACCCCTTTTTCGGGTTGGGATAAACTATTTACGAAAAAGGTACTCCTTGACTGAAATGGTCAAGCGGTTCTCTCAAGTATCGTTTTCTACCTTTTCGGGCTCGAGAGACACAAATGTACGAAAAGGGACCATGTGGAGTTTTCTTTTCTGTGTCTTTTTCAAACTCTCTAAACATGAAAAAGATACCAAGTTACACCTTTTTCGGACTCGTTAAAGCATTAAATGAAATCGGATTTGTCACCATGACGAACATGAGCTTCTCCTTCCTAGGGCTCATTAAACTTACTAGGTCGGATTCGTCCGAAGGATGAACTTATAGTGCAAGCACATGCTATCCCCTTCAATATTGCGATAAAAAATAATTGGGGTACCTGCCAGAAATGGTGGGGGAAAATTGGAAATCCTATTAGTCGTGTCGACAACTCACTCTTGAACATGACACTCTCTGTTTCGTGTTGGGTTGGGATATCCTCCCTTCATCATTGACTTTCCTGGGTTGGGCCGTTCACTTGACCTTCCATTTGATCTCTGCCACATCATCATGACCACCAATCCCATGGATCTGAAAGCTGCCAAACTCTGGAATTGTGTCGCCGATATGTTCAAGAGTTAGTCCCTCTGCAGTTACACTTACTCTTGATTCTCTGTACCATCTGAAATCATTTTCATCCCTTTGTCTTGTGTCGATGATGTGGGATACATCATGGCCCTCCTTCGACATGGTCACTTCCTGTCGACTTCAGCTCATTATCTAGGAAGCTGACCGAGAGACTCCCTTCCTGTACCTTAGAGCTTGCATGCCCTAATGGAAAGTTTTTCGCACTCGACGACAAGTTCACGTCATTGGATTTCAATCGAGTGATCTCACGGAAGTTCAACATCAGTTCCTTTATTCATATTCCGTGAACTGTGTTGCCAGTACCTTGAGAGCCATTGTCATTATTGGTGGTTTCTCTCGTGCTTGTTAACGATTCACATCATTGACCGGTAATCAAGTGACTTCTTAGTATGTTCGACTTCAACAGATTCATTCGCATGTTAGGATTTGTACTTTGATCAGGTCGTTTGGAGTGCAAGACACTGGGCTAAGATTACACAAGTCCAGGTTGCGAGGCGATGTGACATGGTCATGTTGATATACATGTCTCTTTTAGATGGATGGATGCAACCATACCATAAGTTATTATATGTGATCCTTCTCATTATTGGATGGCTGTGACCATACCTTGGTTTCGTTATGATCCTTTCTGCTGGATGGCTGCGCCCATGCCTTGGATCCATTTACATGATCATTCTCTGGATGGCTACATCCATACCATGATTCATGTATTATTATTCAGATTTTTCAGTGATGTATATGTATCTATGCTTGCTTGCAGGTTCTCCGACGACGGACTCCGGTTCCCTGCATGCACTTGTAAAGAATTTCACTCCTCACTCTAGTTCAGCCTTCATGCTTTAGGGGGCATCTGTTACACAACATTTTGTCACTGTCCTTGTACTCCCTATTCCATGATCCTGGAGGACCTCTACAGTGAACCCTACATGCTTTCCCATCATGAAGAAACTCCCATTGTGTCCCTCTTCATGAGCAGAACAATTCCCTTTTGTATCATTTCCCAAAAATCTTATGTTTCCCTAGTTTACAAGACCGACGCTAATGACCTGTGTCCTCCTCACACTGATATGCAGGGATTACAACTGTCCCTAGTGCCGATCAGATCGACTGAGCCCTTTCTCAGTTGCACCGATCCTCTTTTGGAAAGTTTTTTAAATATGGAGCCGAAGCTTCCAGCTCTAGAAGCTTCGTAACGGAAGTCTGGTAAATGGTTAGGCCAGATGGAGTCGAGGAGGTCAGTTTGGGCTCCTTTCCCCTATTAGGATGGAAATAATCCAAGAGATAAGGCCTTCTCCCATGAGAAGAGGAACCATCTCCCATCCATCCAAGCTATATAAACCTCTCTTTTTCCCAAGCAAAAGCTAGTTTTAGTTTGGAGTTAAAATAATCAACAATACATCTATAATCTAAAGTTTTCTAGTATATGTTTGAGGGAGAATAGTGTGCTTTGGTGTGATTTGAGACTAGAGGGAAAGAGGCCTTAAAACCTCTATTATTGGGGCTATCCATGAAGTGCTAGCAGAAGTGTGGGAACCCGGATATGTTAGAGGAGACCAACAACGTCAAGGCACCAATTGTAATCTCTTTTTGATTTATATAAATGAAACTATCGATTGATTTCCTACATGAAGTGTCATTTTACATCTTTATGGCTTAATGTTCCTTGGCCTGTTAAGTAGGCTGAATACAATATTGTATACTATTACGTTTGTTGTTTGCTGTTGTTAGCTTGTTTCAGGTGTTCAAAGGAAGGAAATGAAATATAGCTGGAGCGAGGAAGCAGGATCATCACCAAGCGGAATAACGTTCTAAGAGGTAGGCCCTCTTAATTGATTCTAGCTTAAGGAAATCTTCCATAGATTGTCTGTTTGTGACTAGACTCGCTCTCTCGGGCTAGAGAAATTGTTTGTGTCCGCACTTAGAATTTACCTGCATCACAGTGTTCCTTTGGCACAACCTTTTGAGCTTCTAGGATTATACCATTGGGACATGTCATTCCTCCACTAGTGTAGTTGCGATAAGGTGTAATCGAAACACCCACTTCGTTACTTCCATGCCAAGACATTGTCAGGCTATTTAGATAAGGTCTAAATAATTCAAGACTATAACATTGAGCCTTACACCTATATTTGCAGGAAAGTCATTTGTTTATAGGCTTCATCCATGGCTTAATTAAGGTTTACTAATATACCCATCCATGCTATCCCTCTTGAGCTTACTATAGGGTTCCCCTCCCCAATTTAGCAAAGTACGTGATGAAGAATGCTAATAAGGGGCTTGTCCATTTAGGCCAAAGACTTATCAACTTCATCTCTCAAGGATCTATGGTCACTTGGGCCTTCATTTTCTTACTGGAATCAAATAGATCTTGGCTGAGAGATCCAATGGGTCTCCTTTAAGGACCAAACAAGCACTATAGGCACATAAAAGCAACCATAAAGCATATGGTGCCCAAAGGGTCACGAGGATATCAACACTTCTCAGAGAAACACAAATTCCTTCTTCCAAGTCCAAATATGAGCATGAATCTTATGTATAGGCACATGCTAGATAATATCGCAAGCCTACAAGCATTCCCTTATTAGGTATAGGGAATTCCAGGCATGGCTATATAGATAGTAATCAACTATCGCTTGTATAAGGCTTGGTGGCTCATGAAAAGCCTCCAATGTTCACATCATTCACCACCATTCTCCCCAGTGTGTACTAAAACCACACAAGTGGTTATATATATATATATATATATATATATAGATATATATATATATGTATTTATATATATAAGCCTGATATATGCGTTCTCTACATATATGACAATGTTACAACCATTCATGATAGGATTCTGAACCAATTTATTTACAAAATAACCAATATAAACACCCATTAGCAAGGTTCCAATAAAGTTATGCACCATGGATACAACCAATCATTCAAGCAATGATTCACCACACCATCTTCGCACCGATACCACACACAAAATATGGCACACAGCATTGTGAGACTTGACATTACCATGAGCATATTGAGGGTGCAACAATATGCAAGTCACAAGGCATAAACCAAGTCATTCCAACTCCTTAGGCAGAGCCAACCACAACACAAAATTGTATTGTTTATTTGGGTTTGAGCTTTATTAATATGAAACTACAGACCAAAACTAGACTACCGTACAACAACTTAAGTACTGTTATAAAAGCTTTAAATCAACATAATATCCATCTTGTAAGAAGTATTGCCATACAAAGCATTGTTGGATTTGTAACCATGCCATTACGCACTATTCCAATACCTTTAGAGCAGTGGTGGCAACATGTTAATCAATCAATGATAATGTAAACAAGAAGAACATGAGCCATGTCCAAAACATGAATGTAAGTGCTTTCAATTAAAAATGTAAACATATATTCACTGTCATTACAAATACATAAAGTATACTTATCTTGGGAACTTTTGGGAAAATGAGTCTGGGACTATGACTCGCTGTCTAACCATAGATAGCTGCAACCAATGCTCACTTGCATCTATCACCCCAGAGCTAGATTCCAGAGACTGAGGGGTTAACTTCTTAAGGGATAAAATAGAACCTTTAGTTTCTCTAGGTACTCTAGAGATCTTTCCACCTTCATCCTCCAACTGAGTTGCAGGAAATAATGTGTAGGGATTCGAGGGACTCTTTGTCTCCACCCTTCAATGCTCAATGTCGGTCCACCCAACTTGGGGACTCAGAAACCACAACAAAATCAAACATACAACAAGGAAGTCATTTAGAAATCCTCCAAGAATTTTCCTAGGAATAATTCCTCCACCCCAACCCTTCGGGATTTGTTGAGAATCGCCATCTCCACCCTTTGGCCATTGGGGACTCGAGATGAAATTTCTTCCCCACCTCAAAGTGATTTCTTCTTGACTTATCTTGCTAATTGAAAATTGCTCCTTGCTCTGCTACCTTCTCTTTGTGTTCTCCATCTCGCAATCATCTCGATCATGTCTTTCTGCTTCTCTCTTTGACTGTGTTCATTCATTCTCCTTCTCACACTGTTGCTCATTTGCAACCGTTCCCATTGCGTTCCCCCCCCTCATCCATTGTGGTTCTTCCCATGTTTTATGATAGTTTGTGGAGGACCTTCTTGGCCTCTGGGGTCATGCCATGTTTCTCCCTTTCTTATGTGTTGATTGAACCTCAACAACCCACTCCTCGCTTGCGTACTGTCGGCATAACTACTCAATGACAATGTCATCTGTTTCTTTTTTTGTCCTCTCTTGCTTGTAATTTTCCTCCAAGGAGCATGACCTTTGTCCTCTTGTCCAAATTTCTCTTAATGGCATGGTTCAACTCATTTAGGATGCATACATACCAATATCTTTGGCTGTCATAACAATTACAATTCCAAGCAATTACCCTCCTCAGTCTATGCAATTCATGTTTCATAACTCAACCCATATTTATTTTATAAGAGTATTTACATTGCATACACCAGGTTAAGCAATTGGGCTTTTGCAAACCCCTTCGCCTTGGGGGAACACCATCCTCGTTGTTTAGTTTCCAAATGCAATACAAAATACATGCTTGGGACAAATTCATATTATTTATGGATATTTATATACATAGCTTTGTACAATATTTACAATTATATGCATACATTTGATTAAACCAACAAACAAAAATGGTTATGCTACCCTTATTGAGTCAACCATTTCCCAAGTGGATTCCTCAGGCCCAAAGTGCCTCCATTGCACTTTGAAATGCTCTATTGCTTGATTCTGTAGCGCGAGGCTCCTCCGATCTAGGATGCATAGGCGCTCCGGTTGGAACTCTCCCTCTAGTTCCACCTGTAGCACAGACCAATCAATCACATGATTAGAATCTGTACATATCTTTTAAGAAAAGAAACATGGAAAACATCGTGGACTTTCATTGATGGAGTTAAGGCTAGCCTATAGGCCATTAGTCCAATCCTTTAAAAGATCTCAAAAGGTCCACAAAATCGAGGTGCTAGTTTGGCACATGACCTAATCTTTAAGGAACCTTTCTTGGGCTTAATCCATAAATAAACATGCTCCCAAACTTGAAATTATTTATGTACCCTAAGTTGATTTGCATATGCTTTTTGCCTATCCTGTGCCACCTTCAAATTCTGTTTGATGACCTGCATTTGTTGCTCCATTTATTTTAACGTATTAGTACCAAATGGGACCCCATTCGCTGGATCAATCCAACTAATAGGAGTGTTTCAACTCCTTCCATAAAGTGCCTCAAATAGGCTCATATTTAGATATTCTTGGTGCCCATTATTGTATGCAATTATACAAGTGGAAGATACTCTTCCCACTTCTTTGGTTGGTGCATCACATACATTCTCAACATGTCTTTGAGGATTCTATTTTTCCTCTTTGTTCATCCATTCATTTGTGGATTATGGCTGTACCGAATGCCAATTCAGTGCCCAAACCTGCAAATATATCCTTTGAAAACTTGGAAGTGAACTTGGTATCACTATTTGAGATAATCTTCTTAGGGGTTCCATGTAGCCTTCTGATTTCCTTTATAAAATCCTAAGCTACATCTTTGCTGAGTTGGTGGATTTGAACGCCACAAAATGAGCCACCTTGATCAAATTGTCAATCACGACCATAATGGAGTGATCCTACCTGCAGTTTTTTAGCAATCCTATAATAAAATCCATAGAGATTACTTCCCATTTCCATTCTGGAATTGGAATGGGTTGTAATAAACTATTTGGTTATTTTCATTCAACTCTCGCTTGCTGGAAAGCCATGCATTTAGCAAAAAAATCAACCACTTCCCTCTTTAAATTAGGCCAATAATAAAGGCTTGTGATGGTTGTGATAATCTATTGATATCTTGG
The DNA here is from genome assembly GCA_031772625.1 of Pinus tabuliformis. Taxonomy (NCBI): domain Eukaryota; kingdom Viridiplantae; phylum Streptophyta; class Pinopsida; order Pinales; family Pinaceae; genus Pinus; species Pinus tabuliformis. The sequence goes on from CM062804.1 coordinate 102,941,548, forward strand.
ATGCCCACAATATGGTTTCTCATGAAACTCCCTCATTATAAGCTTCTTCAAATCATCATTACTTGGTACGTAGATTCTATTCTTGAATCTAACCAGGCCATCACTTGTGAGATGATATTCGTCATCCTTACCTTCTTTCTGCAACTTTTCCTTCACTTTCTGATATTTTTCATCATGTCGTCCTGCATTTTTGAACCTTTCCACCAGGTCCACTTCGTAAGAGCTTGTTGCTGCTAGGTGATTCGATCGAATCCTGCATCAACAACCCTGTTTTCCTTGCCTTCGACATACTTGATTTCAAAGTCAAACTTTCTAAGTGTATCCAATCGCCTAGCATGTATTGCATTCAACTTTGGTTGAACAAATAAATATTTGAGTTGACCATGATCTGTCATGAGTGTGAATTTTTTGTTGATGAGATAATGCCTCCATATCTTCAATGCATGAATAATGGAAGCTAACTTTAGATCATGAGTCACATAATTTACCTCATTCCCATTTAATTTCTGCGACTAATAGAAAACCACATGACCTTCCTACATCAAGACTATGCCGAGTCCTTCCTTGCATGCATCTATGCATACTACAAAATCTTTATCCAAATATGAAATCCTCAACATAGGTGCATTAGTGAGAAACTGCTTCAACTTCTCAAAGCTTGCTGCACATTCAAATATCCACTTGAACTTATTTCCTTTCCTTTGCAATGATGTATTGGGGTGGCCTATCTTAGAGAATTTCCTGATAAATCTCTTGTAGTAGCCTACTAATCCCATGAATGATTAGACCTCATTCACATTCTTCGGTGTTGTCCCTTCCATGATAGCTTTAATCTTCTATGGGTCAACTACTACTCAATCCCTTGAGACAATATGCCCTAAGTAATGATTTTTTTATTGAAATAAATTTCATTTACTGATATTTGCATAAATCTTTTGCTCACTTAGCAATTACAATATTGTAGCCAACTACTCTTCATGCTCCTCCTTGGTCCTTGAATAAACCAAAATGTCATCCACAAAGACTATGAAAAACTTATTCTAATAAGGGAACAATACATTGTTTATAGGGCACATCAAGGTTGTAGGTGCATTGGTAAGTCTGAATAGTACCACTACAAACTCGTAGTTCCTGTATCTTGTCTTGAAAGTAGTCTTATGGATATCTTCTTCTTTGATGTGCACTTGATGATATCCAAACCTCAAATCAATCTTGGAGAAGACTGCTGCTACTCTCAATTGATCGAATAAATCATCAATCTGTGGCAACATATACCGATTCTTAATGGTCACTTTATTTAATTTCCATTAATCAATACACAGTCAGAGCATTCCATCCTTTTTCTTCACAAATAATACTGGAGCTCCCCATGGTGACACACTTAGCTGTATGTAACCTTTATCAAGCATCTCCTTCAACTGTAATTTTTACTCACCTATCTTCGACATACTCATCCAGTATGGTGCTATGGATGTTTGTGCTGCTCCAAGCACAAATTCAATAAAGCAATCGACTTCGCTATGGGGATGTAACCCAATTATATATGGGGGAAACATATCCTCATATTGTTACAACATTAGATATTTTTTCCGTGTTTTCATTTCTTCTTGCCCAACACTGTCATTAGCTTCCTTATTGCTGGATATTTGCACAACAAATAATTTACATCCCTTCCAACAACTGCATTTAGCCTACATTGCTATGAGCGGGCTTACTGCAATTGGCTTTTGCTTGCCTTGCAAAATTTTTCTTTTCCCAGCATTGTCCAAGCATTTAATTTTTTTCTTCAAAAAAATCCACTTTGGTCTTGTGCATGTACAACTAGTTCATGCCCAATATTATGTTATACTCACCCAATGGCATCAAATTTAAATGTGTTTTTGTGAGAATTCCACTGAGATCAAATGCACATGATTTCACCCAATGGCTAAATTTTCTCTTTGTCCCGCTTGCCAATTGAACTAACCATGGATTTGTGTGCAATTCCTTAATCAATTTGCATCTTACACAAGCTCCGAGCTGACATAAATGTAATTGGAACGTGGTTCAATTAAAATGAAAATAGCTTGATCACATGACTTACCTTCCATCTCAATGATGGATGCTTGGTGGTCTGCCTAGCGATTTTCCACGATTGCGTAAATTCTGCGCAAGCTCTAAGCTACATCCCCCACTGTATGAGCTTCCTGGGCACTTTAAATGTTAGGTCTTGCATTCCTTTGAAGTGGGAAGTCTCTTTTACGGTGGTTTTCACCACATGTCCAACATTTCAATTGCTCTTTCGTCTCAGATGTGCGTTGCTGGTTGGTGCGCACTTCGTTTGGAAACTGGACCAATTTTTGGCTGAGATCGATCTATGGTGCCTAGTTGTTTACTTCTCTTTTTATATACGAATTTCTTGGGGCATTTGTTTTTATTTTTAACTCTATTCGTTTCCTTCTAGTCTTTCTTATCTTCTGGCCTACACTTTGCATGCTCATAATAGTTTTTCAATTTCTTAATGGCATCATTTTGTGTCTTCGGTTCCAAGAATTTAATTGTCTCTGAATGTCATAGGAAACCCATTAATAAACCTATGGATTTTGGCCTTGTCATCCTTGATACATGGAACATATCTTAGTAGTTCCAAGAACTTAGTAACATACTCATCATCCGCCATTTGTCCCATCTTGAGTTCATAGAACTCTTTTGCCTTACTGTCATAGTATCTCTGTGACAAACACTGATTTTTGAAGAGCCTTTAAAATTCAAACTAGGCAAACTCCTCTCCCATGATACCTCTAACATACTTCAAATCTTCCCACCATATGTATTCTTTTCCTTTCAAACAATAGGTGGAAATATTAGCTTTCATGTTTTCAGAATAATCATGGATTTTGAAAAATTTCTTCATGCCAAGCAACTGAGCTTCTATATCTTAATATTTCTTCATATCTCCAGCAAATGTGGGTGGGTTGGATTTCTTAAATTCATCAGGCATATAATCATTTTATTTCCTTCTATGATGGTGATGATGGTGCCTCGTGGTAGTAGAGTTGGAATACCTACCGAAGTGATGAACGTAAGTGTTAGTTCTTCCTCATAGGGTACTCAGGGGTACACTTCCCTTAACTGTGTCTTTACTCTCCCACATATGCCTCTTCATGTACCTAATACTATTTTCTCCATTTGTTTCCTCTTCTGATTCCTGAAGGCTTCTCTTCCCCCCGTCACTAGATCCAAACTCATGTTGCTTCTGTCTCTATAAGTCAGAGAGATGATTGCATTGATTTCAACTTGCTTCTCCTGAGCTCTTAATAATATTTAATTATCTGCCTTAAAACTTATGACCTCATCCCATAGGCTCCTCAAGTTATTCATCCAATCAGGAGAGTTTTCCCCTCCCCCTTGGCCAACTAATATTTCTTCTTCATGCCCGTATGGTGTGTGTTCAGAGCTATATTCTACCATCTTGTTGATCATTTCTCAGTCATCAGGATCTATGACGCGATCTTCATCTAATGTTATTTTAAGTTATGTGCCACCATTCACACACAATTATTAGACACATAACAATAATATAAATAAACAATGAGAAACGATGTCCATGATCCTTCTTTCACATAACCATTATGGCAACCTTGGCTAAAACAAACAATCCATATCAATATACTAATGTTAGTCAATCAAAAAATTATTAATATACAAACCTTCATAGTCCTCAAAATATACATCTGTCAACACAGTTATTAGCTAATAAAATTAATGGAAACATATCCATTGTTAGTCCATGTTACATAAGCAAATCACAGAGTAACTAGGGCAGTCATATATGCAGTCAAACAATCTTAGAATGGCTTTTAATACCTAAAGGTTTGTTTAATTAATTTCTAAAAATCATCATAAGGCCTTCTTGGAGGAGTTTTGTTGTTACTTGCCCATGATAGGGCCCATACTATCCAAATGTTGAACTTGGATGCTCTGATACCACTCTGTAACAACCCCCTCCTAATCCCCTACAAAACACAAGTCAGGAGGAGGATAGTTTCTATGTTGACCCAAGATCCAAGGTGTTGTTATGGAAATGGGGTCTAATTTTTTTGATGTTTTAAACTCACTTAATGCCTGCGTTTGAAATAACCATTGTGTTTTGTTACAAAGTAATTTGTCACCGACTCTGCATTCCTTGATCCCGGATACTTCCAGTCCATGTTACTGACATCTGTGCTGTGTCACGTTGCCAACTATGTGTCATTACCTACCCAGAAAATTAGGTAAAAAGGGTCTTCTTCAGGGATAATGAAATGAGACACAGATCTCCCATCTACTCCCCCTGGTGCTTCGATTCCGATCGCCACTTCCGACATGGATGAGTCAAGTCCTATTAGCAGTCAAGAAAGCCTTGGATCGATCGGGGAACATCAGTTTCCCCTGGAAGGTTTTCCTTTCCACACTGCTCCAAATGTGTTGTTTCCACTTCGTTATCGCGCTCTGGCCGACATACTTGGTTCTACCTCTCTGCATCAGAGCTCTATGTGGTCTCGTACTACCATTCCGTCTTCCGGACCTTTCATGTCTGCTCAGTCGGCCCTGGCTTCCATACCTCAGACGCAGGTTACGTCAGTCACGTCCGTTCCATCAATGCCCACCGTGTGTGTGGCATCCACTGCTCCTTCTGTTAGTGTGGTTACCGCATCTTCAGTAATTACTATTGTTATTGGGATATCGTCTGAACCTGCTAGCGGTGGTCCTTCACCTTCGGTTTCTAGAGTCGGTCAACCTACGGGTAGTGTACCAATCCCTTCGAATTCCATTCTGGCGGGATTGTCATATGAGCAATACCTATTTTCTCTCCAAAATCCGACCCATAATCCTTTGGGTTCTCAACCGCTGTCTGTTCCGCATAACCCTCCGCACTACTATGATCACCGTGGAGCTCATATCTATTACACTGGGTCGCTTCCTTTGGGAGTCCCAGTTGAGAATTACGTTCCACTTTCGGTTGCCTGGAATCATACTACCTATCATGGCCCGCAAGGACAACCTTTACAAGGGCAACCTTCGGGTTTGCAAGGGAAACCGTTTCAAGGGAAACCTTCAGGCCTACAAGGACAACCCTTTCAGGGACAACCTTCGGCCTCCACAGGTGCCTCTTTTGTTTATTTAGGGAAACCTTCTGGTCAACCAGGTCAGCCTCAATTCCAGCCAGGCCAACCTGTTGCCTAGCAAGGTCAACCTTCTGGGCAACTAGGTTAACCTCAGTTTTAGCAAGGCCAACTTGTTGCCCAACAAGGTCAATCTTCTGGACAAATAGGTCAACCTGAGTTCCAACAAGGCCAACTTGCTGGCTAGTTGGTTCAACCCCAATTCCCACAAGGACATCAATTTGGTCAAATCAATCCAAATCTTAGTCAACCAGGCACTCAGACGTCAGCTGGTTCCCAAGCTCCACCCGGTTTCCAAACTCAGGCTAGACTCCAAGCTCAACCCGGTTTCCAAACTCAGGCTAGACTCCAAGCTCAACCCGGTCCCTAAACTCAAGTTGGATTCCAAGCCCAACCTGTTTATCAAATGCAACCCGGACCCGAGGCACAGTTTGGACCTCAGCCGCAATACGGTCTCCAAGTACCTCAACAACCCCAAGGGCAACCTCAGGGTGCTCCATATCAGAATTATCAACAACCATAGGTTAATCCTTATCAAAATTTTTAGCAGCCATATGCTGCCCCTGTTGGTCAAGTTGGTAACCAATGGTTTGCTAGCGATCAAAATCTGGGTCAACAACCAGGTTATGGCGTTAATCCGCCCAACTATAACCCTTATGGACAAAATCCTTATGGAAAAAATCCATGGGGGCAACAAGGCTCTGGTTGGAACCCTAATGCTGGCCCTTATCAGAGGCCTATGATGTCCTTTAACCCTCAATTACCTTTTCTTGCAACTTTGGAACTGCCCGATGTGTCCAAGCTAACGAACGACCCTATCCTTCATAATCTGTATTGGCCACCAGTTCCGACCAAGATTCCTAGTGATTGTCCTAAATTTGATGGTAAATATGGAGAGGATCCCCAAGCTCATGTTATGACTTATCACCTTTGGTGCTCATCTAACTCATGGCTTGATGATTCTATCCACCTCCATCTTTTTCAAAGGACTCTTACTGGTTCCAAGACTTCAATTCGCTTGCGATGGCATTTCTTACCCATTTTCAGTTACTGATTTGTTATGAAACAGGGACACATCTCCTTACTTCTCTGAAACAGGACACGACTACTCATATCTCTGATCATATTCATGAATGGAGAAGGCGATGCCATTTGATTAAATTCTAGATCCCTGATCAAATTCTGATAGACTGGTTTACTACCTCTTTTGTCAGTCTGATAGCCCTAGATATTGCCATGGGGGCATGTGTTACTAAAGAGAAAGCTATCGCGCATGCTCAGTATCTTGATTTGGTTTATTCCCAATCTGGCACGCTTTATGATGTCTTGCCTGATGCTCTGCGACCTGGAACTTCTAAAGCCCTATCGACGATGTTATTAGTTCTGTTGCTCAATCTTCCTGAAAGTCTTCCACGACTCTTGCGAAGCAAAAACCTACTGCTCCTAGTGAAAATGCTTCTCAGTCCGCATCTAATACTAGCAAAACCTCCAAAGTCAATGTTGTTCAGTCCACTGCGGTAGAGAAAACTTCGAAAGGTAAGAAGAAGGGGAAAGGTAAAAATAAGGCTGATCCACCGAAGCAAGATCCTCCTAAGCCTCTTGCTGATGATGGTTCGAAACACAAACCTAAGTATCCTTTTCTTATCTGTGACGAGGATCACTACACTAAAGACTATCTTATACGGTCTGAAGTTAGTCGTGTGCTTAAGAGGACTTCAGGAACTCTTGCTGTACTTAAAGAGCCTTTTCCCTCCCAGCAAACTCAAATGGTGGTCGATCAACCTTAGTCCTCTTCCACTTTTGGCTCCCAAGTTTTTATGGATGGGACTATCCCTATTCATGTGAGTACTTGATTGAAAGAATATCCTCTGTCTGCCGGCAAGGAACCTGAAGTACCTTCTAACGTTCCTTCGTCTAGTTCTGGCCCTCTTCATATTGAACGGCCCAGCACCGAGTCTGTCATTAGACCTCCTACTAAGGGAGTTCTCCAGAAATCTTCCTATAACCCCAATGCTCGTGCCGCGCAACACTATAGTATTGTTGAAGACTTAGCCCAAGCTCCTTCAGCTATGTCTGCCTTGGAAGTTCTCCAGAGTTGTCCCCCCCAACAGAAGTCTCTGCTATCTACCATTGGTGGCATTGATCCGGCCGATTCGGAGTTAATTACATTCGATCTTGAAAACCATGTGCCACGATTGCCTCATCAAATCACTTTTCTCATTCAAGTCATCATTAACTCGAAGAATATTCATCGTACTGTTATTGATGAGGGCGCCTCCACTTGCATCATGTCTATTTCTTGTTGGAAGGCCATCGGTTCCCCGTCTTTGAGTCAATCTCCTAATACCTTGGAAGCCTTTGATGGAAGAGATTCTCGTCCATTTGGTATTCTCCTGCGCTTGCCTATCACCCTGGAAGGGAAGACAGTCGATGTTGAAGTCGAAGTTGTTGATGCTAATCTGACTTACAACCTTTTGTTGGGGCGAAGCTGGACGTATGCTATGCGTGCCGTGGCTTCGTCATTATTTCGTGTACTTCATTTTCCTCATCAAGGGAAGATTGTCCTCGGATGGCAATGTTCCGTTTGTAGAGCATACCAGTATTCCCTATGAGAGTGTGGGTGCTGGATTCTTTAAAGATCCTACCCTTATGGGTGTTTTTTCACTCCCACCTCCTAATTTCGCCTCGATTAATATGATTTCTATCAATCCTGATCCCTGGGTGATTCCCCCCATCGATCAGGTGGATTCATGGGGTGAGGTTATGCCGTTGAGCCCTGCAGAGCTCAACTATGTTGAAATCGTTTCAACTTCAGTTTCATCCTCCGATTCTGCTCCTTTGAGCAGATCTCTCGACATGTATGTGCAATCCCCTTGGCTTGGAGACATTGTTTCTCCAGATCCGTTACAAGAGACATTTCCTTCCGATGAGGCAATTCTTGAGACTATGTCTTTTGAGGATCCTCCTTGGCTCGATCATCACCATCGTTCCTCGTTTCTCCCAAGCCATGGGGCCATGCTTGCCTGTCTAGGTAAGTTTGCTTCCTATGTTCCTTCCCAGCCGCTTCAGACGCCTATCTTGACTCATGAGGTTTTTTTTGAGGGGAATATGGGGAATATTATGCAAACTATGCCCATCGACATCTCTGTTAAACCAGGGATTGTTGAAAATATTCACATTGGAGTTACTTGTTCTCCTAAGGAGATCCAGCTTTACACCGACCTTTTCCGAGAGTTCCGTGACGTGTTCGCCTGGTCATATGAAGAAATGCCCGGTATTGATCCAAGTATTGTGGTACACGAGATACCTACGTACCCTGGTGCAAAGCTAGTTCGACAATGTTTACGCCCCATGCACCCGAGAAAAGCTACGGCCATTAAAGGAGAAGTTGAAAAACTTCTCAAGGTAGGGTTTATTTATCCTATCCCACTGACAGACTGGGTATCTAACATTGTCCCTGTGACCAAAAAGTAGGGCACTATTAGGGTTTGTGTTGATTATCGTGACATCAATCACGCATGTCCGAAAGATAACTATCCTACTCCCTTTATTGACCAGCTTATCGATGACTGTGCTGGGAGTGAGATATTCTCTTTTATGGATGGCTTTTCTGGTTACAACCAGATCAATATTTCGCCTGCCAATCAGCACAAAACTGCCTTCATCTATCCGTGGGGTACTTTTGCTTACAAAAAGCTTCCTTTCGGCCTGAAAAATGCCGGTGCAACTTTCCAGTGAGCAATGTCCTATGCTTTTCATGACATCCGACACATTGTTCAGTCGTATCTGGATGATCTTCTGGCTCATTCAACTAAACGCACTAACCATCCGAACCACCTCCGCCAGATTTTTCTTCGCTGTAGACATTACCGTATTCGTCTCAATCCACATAAGTGTGTCTTCTGCGTCGAATCCAATAGACTTCTTGGGTTTGTCGTTTCTAAAGAGGGCATTTGTCTTGATCCCTCAAGGTCAAAGCTATTCTAAATCTCTTGCCTCCTCCTTCTTTGCATCAATTGCAGAGTTTGGAGGGGAAGGCCAATTTCCTATGTCATTTTATCCCTAACCATGCTGAGATTGCTAAAGGTTACACGCATCTCCTTAAGCATGACACTCCATTTATTTGGGATGACATCGCCCAAAGGTCATTCAAGCAACTCAAGACACTTCTTGTTTCTGCTCCTCTGTTGCATCCACCTGACTATCATCGTGATTATTCACTTTATCTAGTTGTTGCAAATAGTACTATTGGTATGGTTTTGGTTTAAGGCGACGAAGATGGTTCCCAGCATGTTATCTATTATCTTAGCTGCAACCTTCTTGACACTGAGACTCGTTATGCTTATGTCGAGAAGCTCGCCTTAGCAGTTGTTCAAGCTATCCAACACTTTCGTCATTATATTTTGTTGCGTATGACGACCGTGATTTTCGATTGCAACCTGATGACATACATACTGTCATGTCAATTGCAAGGGGGGCAAGTACTCGAAATGGATTGTTATCCTTTAGGAGTTTGATTTGGAGTTTACCACTTCCAAGTCTAAGAAGTCATTGGTATTCGCTGAGTTAATTTTCTCATTACCATCTGCTTTCGCTCCCTCTTAGATAGAGGACTGTATTCCAGACGACACACTTTTCTTGATCAGTACCCTCGATCCCTGATACGGTGATATTATTGTTTACCTCCAGATGTCTTCATTCCACCCTAATTTGTCTAAGGACGCTCGACGACGCATTCGCCACCATTCTTAGCCCTATCGTATTGTTGGAGACACTTTATACCGTCTTGGCGTTAATTCAATTCTCTGTCGTTGTTTGACTTTCGAGGAAGCTGAAAAGGTCTTAAATGACTGCCACTCTGGTGCCTGTGGTGGTCATATGTCTGGCTATGCTACTGCCCAAAAAATTCTTCGTGTTGGTTACTTTTGGCCCTCCATTTTCAAGGATTTCATTCTAGCTGTCTGCTCCTGTCACGCATGTCAAATTTACCAGCGGAAGATGCGTGTGCCCCCTTCCATTTTGCATCATGTCATTACCGTCGACCCTTTTTCTAAATGGGGCATTGATTTTATGACCTGTAACCCTCGCTCGGCTGGGGGGCATGGGTATATCATCGTTGCCATTGATTATTTTATGAAATGGGCCAAAGCAATGCCTACATTGTCTAACGATGGTAAGACAGCTGCACAATTCCTATTCAATCATGTGATTACCCGGTTCGGAGTCCCTCAGGCTATAGTCACTGATCATGGTTCCCATTTCCATGGTTATATGATGATTGAGTTGACAACCTAGTTAGGCTTGCATCACAATAGTTCGACGCCTTATTACCCTCAGGCCAATGGCCAAGTCGAAGCAGTAAACAAAGTGTTGGTTACCATGCTTCAACGTACCATTGGAATGCACAAGTCCAACTGGAATTTGATGTTGTTTTCTACCCTATGGGCCTACCGTACCTCGGTTAAGGATGTGACCGGATTCACACCATTTCAACTTGTTTATGGTCTGGAAGCTACCCTCCCGATTGAATGTGAAATCCCTTCTCTCAAATTAGCTGTCGAATTGCTCCCGAATACTACTTCGGTGGAAGAACGCCTTCTTTATCTAGAATGGCTTGACGAGACTCATCGACTTTCTTCTTTAGTCATTGAAGCACAAAAGAAGAGGGTCAAGACTCACTTTGATTAGACAGTCAACCCACGTTCCTTCACGGAGGGAGATTTAGTCCTGCTGTATGATCAAGCTAATGACAAGCTTGTTGTAGGGAAAAGTATCCGACTCGGATGACCCTATCCCACTCTAAGGGTGATAGTTCCTTAGCAACAACTGAAAGGAAAACTACTTAAGGTTTACTTCTTTATGAAAGCAGGAGAGAATGAGGAAATGCACTAACCGTTATCTTGCGCTTAATGTCGAATCCAAAATCTTCCTTTTATCGCTTGCTCCCAGCTCCTTGCTCTATTGCTGGCCCAGCTACAGTGAAATCCTGCAAAAATAACAAAGAAGGAAACTACAAGCAATATGCAATCATAACTGATTCATGGATTAGTGTGAATCAAATATGCAATCATCACAATATAACACTGAAACAAGAGCATATAGAAGAACCTCAATAGCTTTTATTAATGTAGAAGTAAAGGTTCTGAGAGTGTTACAACCATTGATGGCTCCAAACCAGCAACACCTCCCAGCAGAAAGAATTTCTCTTCTTCACCTCCCTCAAGCAATCACCCAATAGTTTGATAATGAAACCAACAGCATATCATTACTTTGCACAAAATTCCAGCCTCCTGAGCTCATAGGAGAGAGCTCAATATATAGATGAATTGAGAAAGGATGAGTCAGCTTGCAACTGATGTGTAGCTGCCTTGTGTCCTCTCTCTCTTCAGTTAATCTTTAGTTGATCTTCAGTTCTTGAGTCCACTTGGTGAACCTTGCTTCCACTTGGAGAAACAAAGCCTCTGACTCATCACAAGGCGAAATACCTGAACCAAGTGTCATTTTTGGAAGATTCCAACGCAATGACTCACTGTGCCACTTGTCCTTTCTCGCTCAGTGCAGGTGGCCTTTGTTCCACTTGCGTTGCAGTGCAGGTACACCATGGAGCAGTTGTGTTTCAGCGCAGAAGCCTAGTGGAGCACCTGCATTGATTTCAGGATTGCTTGTTTTTGAGTGTTTTCAGGTGGAGAACTGATCTGAGAGCTGTTGGCTTGCTGACCTTGTTCCTCTAGGGGTAGGAACATCATGTTTAGGAACTTTGGATCCTTTGGATTATTGACAATTCATGCAAGGCACAAAATTGTCTATAACAGATGCCCCCTAAAGTATGAGGTCGTTTATCGGGTGAAATGCTTTATTAGGAGGATCCGAAGTTCATTCAATCTGCTGAGAAGTGTCCTGTAATAAGATACAATACAATACATTATTTTTCATACTTTTTCATGATCTAGCTGAGGCGGGCATTCCCATGCTCAGCTTTATAAATTCATTTTGGTACATAGAACAGACGATCGTCTGATGGTAGACTGATAATTTTCTGCTGAAATTATCATCCTTTGAGAAGGATGATCATCTGCTGCAATGATGTACATGTCAAATGTCTTTATATCCTGAATATATATCGCAGCCCGGATGGATGAAACTAGATCCGGGGTCTTCAATCTCTTCCGATCTTCACTCGATGTACAAGTCGATCCATGTGAGAATTTCTTGAAGTCGAACATGGAAAGACATCGCTTGATTACCGGTCAATGATGTAAACCGTTAACAAGCGCGAGAGGAATCACCGATAAGGATGATGACCCTCAAGGTACAGCAGCACAATTCACATGGCGGGAATAAAGGACTTGGCGTCGACCACCATGCAAAATCTTTCGGTCGAAGGTCATTGATGTATACCTGTCGCCGGAAGTGAGAAACTTGCCATTGAGGCATGCAAGCTTCAAAGTACTAAAGGGGGTGTTCCTAGATCAACTCCTTGGATAATGAGCTGATGTCGACAAGGAGCGATCCGTCAAAGGAGGGCCTTAATGAATCCCACATCAGTGACACGGAACGAAGCTAGTGATTGTGATGAGGTGAAAACAAACTGTGATGTATGATTCAGGGTGGCGGTCATGAAATGGATGAAGGACAATGTATGGTAGTGGATGGGACCCGGTTGACTCTCTGCAGACCAACATCTCTTGAACATATAACGACACTGATGTGATGGATTGGTAGCATTACCCCAAATGTGGATGGTGTGGCGAGGACCATGGTGATGAGACCGGTGAATGAAACAACCCAACCCGATGTGATACGGAGGACAAAGTGTCATGTTCAAGAGCGACTTGCTACCATTAAAGCTGTGAGGTTCTCCCAATTTTTCCCCAGTCATTGCTGACCAGTACCTCTTTATTTTTGTCAAGCTTGAGGAGGATAACATATGCTTGTTCTATAACCTGCCCTTCGGGCAAGCCCATCACTATGTTTTAACGAGCCTAGCGATAGGGAAACTCGTTCTCGTCTAAAGACAAGTTTGTCGCTATTTAATCATTTTAACGAGTCTAACGACAAGGAAAACTCGGTCCTTTTCATTTTTAGAGAGTCTGAAAAGGTACAGAAAGTTAACTCCAAAATTCCTTTTTCGTCATCTAATCCCTTAAGTCCGAAAAAGTATAAAACAATACAGAAGGGATGAGTTTTCGATTGCTTTAACGAGCCGAACAAAACAAGCGCTCGATCTTTTTGTGCAATAATCCCTCAGGTCCAAAAAGATTAAAATCTAGAGGAGAGATAGCTTTCCGGTCGCTTTAACGAGCTGGAAGGCCAAAACTCGGCAAACTTTTCATATTTTACGAGTCAGTGAAAAGAGCTCAAAGAAGACTCGTCTTTTGAGGAACGAGTGATGAACAGGGCAGCAGCAGATTCCATGTACAGGTTGGAATATTCCAATCACGGTAGTGTCACAAGGATGGCTTAGTGAAATCACTCTTCGCAGCTGTTCCTCAAAATGGGTAAACAAACATATGGAGATGAACGATTGGCCAAATGAACGGATGGAGGTGAGACTGCAAGAACACGACCAAGGGCTTTAATATGGCTGTCAACGGTTACATTTACCAAGGTTATTTACCGGTTCATTTTTCTGGGTGAGCTTGAACTTTAGGGGAAGATTGCTCACAACTTATGTTTATTTTTTAACGAGCATGAACTATGTGCTAAAACTGCTCGGATCTTGCGTTTATTTTTTAACGAGCATGAACTGTGTGCTAAAACTGCTCGAAGATAAGTTTGCATGCCCCCAGCATGATAATGCAAATCGAGGTGCATGCCCCCCAAGCTTCATTGCATCCAACTCGGTGGTTGGAATGAAGGTTTACCTCGGGGATTTGTTTCATTTTTTTAATGAGGTTGACACAAGATAAGAACTATCCTCGACTCCTTGTTTCATTTTTTAACGAGGTTGACACAAGATAAGAATCGTCCTCGGAGCCCACTGTATTTACAGTATTTCCATTAGGGCGATGATCCATGCTGACAAAATATTTAGGAATCTTCCGAATCCGTTGGATATAGAAGATTTCATATTGTAGGTTTCCACTGTGGCTACTTCCGCCAGATTACCCGCCGGTGGTAGGGCAAAAGTACCCATTAAGGCAGGATCTTTTAGGAGACCTACTCCAATATTTTGGAGCGATTGATTACTTTCATGGATCATTGTGCTGCTTCCCGTAACTTGAGAACTGTTGGGGAGAAATGTTTGTTGGTCGACGATTGTAATTTTTCCTTGAAAAGGAAATACAATCCTCCTGAAGTAGGTTGACACAACTGCAGCCATGGCATATATCCAAGGCCTTCCCAGTAGGATGTTGTAATCGAGGTTTCCGTCGATTACTTCCACATCAACTTCTACTGTTTTGCCCCCCAGTTCAACTTGCAAGTTACTTAAAATCCCGTATGGAGTGTATGATCGTCCATCAAATGCTTTTAACGTCGTTGACGATTTCGACAAGGGTGGTGAGCCTAAACTTTTCCAGCAACTCATCGACATAAGACATGTAGATGCCCCCTCATCAATAATTGTTCTATGAACAGTTTTGTTGAGGGCTTTCACTTGAATAAGGAAAGCTAGTTGAGCTGGTAACTGAGGGTCATATCCTTTATGATCAAAGGCCACAAGATTGGAATCCATTGGGCCAATCCCACTTATCGCTGATAGTAAAGCTTGCTCTTGGGAGGGGCAATTTTGCGGTACCTCAAGTGTCGACATAGCGGACGGCGATTGGGCCAGGTCCTCTGCTATATTATAATTCTGTGCTATTTTTGCACGAGGATTAAATGTCGATTTGTGTACTACTCCCTTTGGCGACTTTATCATTTGTTCAGGAATGATGGGTGGCACAACTTTGGTCAAAGTTTTCGTCGAACTACTAGGTTGTTCATCAGCCTTGTTATTCGACCGCTGTGGATTCCTGTGATCTTTATTCCTTGTCAAAGCATTATTCTGTTGCTTTGAGGTGGACAACATAAGCACTTGGGATCGGGAAGCATTTTGATTAGCAACAAGATTTTGTCTTGGATTGGGAAACGGATCAGTCAATACTGCTGGGGTTTTTGAACTCTTGAAGAGTTTCTTAACTTCAGCTATATGTGGACAATCTTTCGTCCAATGATCCTCATCGCATATATGACACCCTGTCGGGGGTTTCCCTTTCCTTTTCTTTTTCTTCTTGCCCCCTGGTTGCTTCAGTTGTTTGCCCTTGTCGGTCGACATGGCATTTACTTCTGAGGCAAGAAGTTCCTCATTTGCATTTTGACTAGAAATTTTGCGTTTGCCAGTCACGCCATTACTGGCGTGAGAGTTAGTATTCGATTTAGGAGGGGGAGGAATTGAAAATTCAGGTCTAGGGGCGTCAGGTATTTTTTCGTAGAGCATGCCCGACTGAGTATATACTAAGTCTAAGTATTGAGCACGAGCGATGACTTGCTCCTCTGTTACGACTCCTCCCTTGGCCACATCTTCTGTTATAGCCGGAAGTAACGACTTTATAAACCATTTAGCTAACAGCTGATCGGGAACGTAAGTTTTCACCATCCTACGACGACGTCGCCACTCATGTATATGATCAGATATGTGAGTGGCTGTTGTCTGTTTGAAGTTGGTAAGGAGTTCTGTTCCCGTTTCATACCTTATCGGTAATTGAAAATGGGTTAAGAAAGTCGTGGCTAAGGAGCTGAAATTGTCGAAAGAGGCTCTTGGCAATTCAATATACCATTTAGCCGCTGGACCTGTCAATGTCCTCTGGAAGAGGCGAAGTCTTATCGAATCATCGTTTAGAGTGTTCGATGAACACCACAGATGAAAAGTCATGACGTGATTCGACGGGTCTTCACCTGGATTTCCATTGAATTTAGGAATGTCCGATGGAAGTTTATGCGGAATCGCTGGCCACCAAGGTGCGTAAGCAATTGGATCATTCGTCAGCCGGTTTAGATCTGGTAATTCTAGAGTTGCTACAAAAGGCAACTGATGGTTCAGATTAGGCGGAGCATATCCAGGATAAGATGGTATCGCCTGAGCAATGGGTCTTTGCAGACCAGCATAATGCTGACAACTTTGACAAGGTTGATGGGCGTAACCATTATAGTATGGTTGCCCATTACTTACAAAGGCTTGTTTCTCAGGTCCTTGATATGATTGCTGGAATGGCGGTTGTTGAGATTGAACCAGTTCTGGTTGTTGGACCATTTGCTGTTGACCAATATTGGATGATTGACCAAGATGAGGAGTCACAATACTTGTTTGAGCCTGAGTCGCTCCAGATAAGGAGGCACTACCCTGAGATTGTGATTGATGCAACGCATTCACCATAGCAGGAGTGGTGGTAATATTCGACACAGGGTGTACTGGTTGCATTGAAGATACAACTCCTGATTGTTGAGGCAGTATTGGTACCCAACTGCCGGATGTAATTCCAGTTTGACCTGATCCTTGTTGTAAACTCTCATATGGTTGTTCTCTAGGAGGGAACAATGAAAGAGCATACTGCCCTCCACATGGTGGAAATCCAGTACTTAAAGGGCAAATTGGCCCTTGAAGACACATTGGATCAATTTGTTGAGTTTCAACATAAGAAGTACCAGATGATAATCCGGATGAAGAAATAGGAACTAACCATATTGTCGTCCCTAATGGGACTCCGGCTTGTTGTTGAAAATTTGCCGGGACAGATGGTATACCAGCGAACATCGTTGGAGTAGCAGCAGAAGGCTCTGCTGCTGCTGTGTCGGATGACACAGTCCTAGATGTCGACGGTTGTTCAGACATATCTAGTCTATCCAAAATATTTCTTAGCGATTCTAGAGGAACTTCCACTTGTGGTGGACTAACTTCGAAGATCAACGAGGGAAGGGTGATGATTATTCCGCTTAAAATAAATTTTATAACGACGCTTTAGACACAACTTGCTTTTTCAGTTTTAAAGAGTCGAGAAAAAGCTAAAGATGACTCTAGTCTCCTTCGATGTTTTAACGAGCCCGAAGTGACAAATGCTCGGCTGGACCTTTTCAGTTATAGAGTTTGAAAAGGGCCAAAAGAAACTGCTCTGGAGATCTAGGCAGAGGGTGTGCCAAACCTTTCGCGAAACCACAGAATACGTTTTACGGTACGGGTGGTCGATCTTCGTGAATGCTGTGTTCACTGCATCGCGATCAGTAGGGCGGCCGACACGGCTTCCTATGGATAAAGGATAATTGCCTATAGGGGTCTCCCAATATATACTCGACGGTACGTGGGAGCACAAGTCCGTATTAGTGCCACCGACTCTCAGGAGGAATCACCCACCTTCGTAGAGATCGACAGTCACTATGTTTAACGACGCCGGAACACGTCTCTACCTAGACCTCTAGATGTTTGCGTTATGTTTCAAATGCGTTGTTAGGTTCATTCAATATATTTTAAGTTGATCTTTTTTAAAGTTTGCCTTTCAAGGTTCACCACGAGATGTATATGACAAATTCCTAAATGCAGCCTAAGATGAGAAGCAAGCTTTTTCAAATCTTTTTGACTGATGAAAATCTTAACTACTGAGAGAGAAAGAAGGCAAATTCTTTTCACACAGTTCATACAGCACAAACTAATGCACTTTCTCCTAAATCATCATGCAAACTTTTTTCAAATGCAAAATGCACAATGCATGTATTTTCTTTTCCCTTTCTTAATGTGGATGGATACAAAAAGAAAGTGGTTATATAACTTTGATTTCGATTTAAAGCGAAAGTAAACAAGCTTGTCCAAAATCAAAAGACACCTTAAGATTCACTTGCTTAATCACTGGAAATACATGAAATCAAACCATACTAACGAAAGTAAAATGACTAATCAGCTATGGACAGCAAGCAAGCTAACTCTTTAGACCAGCAAAACGCCTAACACAGGTTCAGATCTAAGAGGCCAAGAGCATGACTAGTTTACTTTTCGTTATGGGAAATTGTAAATGAGCAAGAAATACAAAGAACAAGTACAATTTCGTTATATAACAGAGGCGGAATGATGGCAAGTAATATTGGTTTCAAAACAGGCACAAGACTGACACCTAGCAGCAAAACTAAGTGAAAACAGGCAAGAGAAAGGAGGAAACCCCAAATGCACTAGGCAAATTTGGGTCAACGCAGGCTCTGCATAGCCAAACTGGCTCTCAGCGCAGGTAGCCCTTTCGGGACCTGCGTTGCAATGCAGGTAGCCTGTGTACTACCTGCACTGGAAAACGAGAGTTGCGTTTTCACAGTTTCCGGGTCATAATTTTCTCAAAAATGCACGGTTTTTGCTCAAATCAGAAGCAATCAGTCAAGCACACTCAAAGGAATGATTAGGAAGGTAAAAAGCTATCACTAAGAGTTTACAAGGATCTTTGTAGATCAGCTCTTCAAATCATGAACTTGCTCAGAAATGAGCTAGAGTAGCTGCCCTCTACTTCGCTTTTGATATAGTCAAAAGCTTTTCGATTTGGTACTCTTTTGTTCAGGAAATGAATAGCAAAATACTACAAACACAATCAAATGGATACTCTCCCCAGCGGAGTCGCCATTTTGTTGTAGGGAAAAGTATCCGACTCGGATGACCCTATCCCACTCTAAGGGTGATAGTTCCTTAGCAACAACTGAAAGGAAAACTACTTAAGGTTTACTTCTTTATGAAAGCAGGAGAGAATGAGGAAATGCACTAACCGTTATCTTGCGCTTAATGTCGAATCCAAACTCTTCCCTTTATCGCTTGCTCCCAGCTCCTTGCTCTATTGCTGGCCCAGCTACAGTGAAATCCTGCAAAAATAGCAAAGAAGGAAACTACAAGCAATATGCAATCATAACTGATTCAAGGATTAGTGTGAACCAAATATACAATCATCACAATATAACATTGAAACAAGAGCATATAGAAGAACCTCAATAGCTTTTATTAATGTAGAAGTAAAGGTTCTGAGAGTGTTACAACCATTGATGGCTCCAAACCAGCAACACCTCCCAGCAGAAAGAATTTCTCTTCTTCACCTCCCTCAAGCAATCACCCAATAGTTTGATAATGAAACCAACAGCATATCATTACTTTGCACAAAATTCCAGCCTCCTGAGCTCATAGGAGAGAGCTCAATATATAGATGAATTGAGAAAGGATGAGTCAGCTTGCAACTGATGTGTAGCTGCCTTGTGTCCTCTCTCTCTTCAGTTAATCTTTAGTTGATCTTCAGTTCTTGAGTCCACTTGGTGAACCTTGCTTCCACTTGGAGAAACAAAGCCTCTGACTCATCACAAGGCGAAATACCTGAACCAAGTGTCATTTTTGGAAGATTCCAAAGCAATGACTCACTGTGCCACTTGTCCTTTCTCGCTCAACGCAGGTGGCCTTTGTTCCACTTGCGTTGCAGTGCAGGTACACCATGGAGCAGTTGTGTTTCAGCGCAGAAGCCTAGTGGAGCACCTGCATTGATTTCAGGATTGCTTGTTTTTGAGTGTTTTCAGGTGGAGAACTGATCTGAGAGCTGTTGGCTTGCTGACCTTGTTCCTCTAGGGGTAGGAACATCATGTTTAGGAACTTTGGATCCTTTGGATTATTGACAATTCATGCAAGGCACAAAATTGTCTATAACAAAGCTAGGGGTAGGCAAATTCAAACCCATGTGGCATGGGCCCTATATTGTCAAACGTGTGTTGCAAAAAGGTGATGATAAGCTAATTGATCATGAAGGCAACCCTTTAGATAAGCCCCGGAATGGGCTTTATCTTAAGAAATACTATGCATGAGTCTTTCGTGCCTTGCTATGTACATAAGTGTGTTTTTCATTTTGTACGTGTTTGGCTTGGTGTGTGAGCATTTTCTGCTTATTGTGTCCTTTTTTGCTTCTTATGCAGATGTCTGTCACACCTTATGTCAGTTTCGCTGATGGTGCCTGTCGCAGTACCCAGAATCTTTCCTCCGCGGCATGGGTTATCTATGATCCTCACGGTGAGTTGGTGGATCTTCAAGGTGTTTGTCTAGGGTGTACCACAAACAATGTCGCTGAATATAGTGCCGTCATTGAATTACTGGCTGAGGTTGTTGTCCTCAATATTCGTGCATTGATTGTGAATCTAGACTTCTAGCTTGTTGTTCTTCAAGTCAAGGGGCGTTTTTCCGTCAGAAATCCTCAAATTTTAAAGTTGTATTTACGTGTTCGTTTACTAGAAAGGAATTTTGATTATATTACATATTGACATATTCCTAGAAGACTAAATACATTAATTGATGCATTCGAAAATCATGTATTAGATAGACATTTGTGACATTTATGAAAGTAAATCGTCAAAGACATAATACGCCATGTAGCAAAAACATAGGTATATATATATATATATATATATATATATATATATATATATATATATATATATATATATATATATATATATATATATATATATATATATATATATATATATATATATATATATATATATGTATATCAGTGTTTCACATCACAGTGCTCAAAAAATATGTGTTCGGTTACATCACAAGACAACATGTCTTTCAAAAATGGCAGAAATTAAACCTAGGAGTCTAATCTGCGTGGTGCTCTCTGTAGCACACGACTGCTCGGACCACATGTCTGAGAAGTCAGTGAATCTTGCCCGACACCCCTGCTGTGTGTCGTTGGTACTGTCGAGGGACATCCTCGAATCTCACGTAGTCAGGGATTCCCTCCGTTAATCCCTCTAGGTCTTAAGCGATCTCATCCTCTACGTCTCCACCAGGAGGAGGAATCTCAAACTCCTGCTCGCCTCTCCAAGCAATCGGGGACAAGCCTACAGGCCTTTCTGGCCCAACATTTGCTAGATTGAAACATAGTGATCAGAACATATATAAAAAATGATAAAAATTACAAAATCATTAAAATCAAAATTTATTACCTCTGTGGTCCCAGTGTTCCCTAGGGGGAAGTACTAACTCCAGATCGCCTCTGAAATCTAGCCCACCGTATGCCCAGTCCTCAACAACGACAAGCTGGCGGTCCAACCACTGGAAAAATTCAGGTCTCCAGGACATATGTTGACCCCCACCTCCTCTAGGCATCAGCAGTGCCCACTGAGTCATCCTCGGCTCCCACAGAGTCGACCATGCTACAACTGCTTCCTGTCTCTGAAAGATAGGAAGGTGCTCAAGGATGAATGATACCAGGATGGACCCATACCCGAACTATTTTACATCCCCTCGGTGGCACTTTGTTAATTTTCATTTCATGTTATTAGCCACGGCCTTGGCCTAATTGAAGACAATGGGATCCATGCAGTCGGTGGCCAGCCACAGTTGGGTTTTGGTGGCCTCGTGAGGGGCCTGTGAGCCAGCCGCTCTAGTAATGGTCGAGAGAAGGACACAGAGAGACAAGTCTCTGACAGTAGCAATCTTGAGCTTTCCACCCTTGTCTGACTTCTCTGCCTCTGGACACATCCTTCCCATCATCATGTCCATAGTTTCTCCAGTGATCCGAGTCCCGGTCATGCGGGGCCTTTCCCCCCTCCGTGAAAAACCTGTCAAGAAATAGATGTCTGCTGCCTCAATCTCCAGCTCTTGCCCTTGGATAATGAACTTAGCCTCATTCGGATTCCACGCTCCAATAAGATATTGGAGTAAGTCCGGTTGTGCCCTCAGACTAGGCACCATGAAAAATTTTAGCAGACCACAGTTCCGGAGCACGTCCAGACAATCTTGGTCTCCCATGGCTAGTTCATCATCGCCAGTATGCTCTCGTTCTTTCCACTCAATCACCATTTTTCTTCCTACACATACACATCAAGGATTATAAATACTTTGTTTGCATTTAAAATCCAAAGAAATGGCTTTAATTTTGAGAATTGTTAAGAATCGGCGCTTGGCGCGCCTGTTTTTCAAACAGGTGCGCCGAGCCGAAATCACCCGTTGAGAAAAATCGGGATCTTCGCAACTTTTTCGTGTACAGTCGCGAAGACCCTGTTTTCTCCTCGTGGAAGATTTCAGTTCGTCGTGGTCCCAAGCTAGCGACTCACGATGACTGCCGCGCATATGCTGACCCTAAAATATTCATTGGAGGCGGCTCAAACCATCGAAAACGACAAATTTTCTATGAAAAAGTGCAGGAAAACGATTAGAGCTTACCTGGACCGGACGAATTTGCTGACAGGTTGCTGATCTTTCTCTAGTCGACCGTTGAAATTTTGAATGCACGAGGGTAAAATTTTAGCTCTGAGGTTAAATGGTGAAAAGTAATTTGTTTTTACCAAAGGACTCTTTTATAAGCCTTTTTGTCAAATTAGGGTTTTTGACTATTTCATGTATTTTTATATCAAAGATGAATGTTACGCTTATTTTTGTGAGGCAATAGGTTTCGCGGACCTTGGTGACTACCTTGCGAGTTGTATTTTATACTTTTTTTCGAACTCGGTAAAAACATGAAAAAGTCCCTCTTGGAGTCATCTTTAAGCTCTTTTCTGACTCTTGAAACATGAAAAGATCACCGAGCTCTTGTCACTTTGAACTCATTAAAGGCTGCGAAGCGTCATCTACCCAGTATACGTTTACCCCTTTTTCGGGCTGGGATAGATTATTTACAAAAAAGGTATATGTTGATCTTTCATGGTCAATAGGTTCCCTTGGATATTATTTTCTACCTTTTCGGGTTCGAGGGAAAAATTTATGAAAAGGGACCTTTGGAGTTTTCTTTTCCGTGTCTTTTTCAAACTCTCTAAACATGAAAAAGACTTCGAGTTTTACCTATGTCGGACTTGTTAAACCCTGATGACATTGGACTTGTCACCATGATGGGATCGAGCTTTTCCTTCCTAGGGCTCATTAAAACTCACTAGGTTGGATTCTTCCGAAGGATGAACTTACATTACAAGCATATGTTATCCCCTTCAAGCTTATGTTTCAAAAATAATTGGAGTACTTACCAAAAATGGTGGGGGAAAATTTGGAAACATTATGTTGATTGCGTTAGTTATTACGACAGCTTGTCACTCTTGGACATCGACACTCTTTCTGCTTCGTGTCGAGTTGGGATATCCTCATTTTATCATTGGCCTTCTGGGTTTTGGGTTATTCATTTTGCCTCATTCCATCTAATCCACTGCATCGTCATGAAATTTGATCCCGTGGTACCAAAATGCTGCCAAATTCCAGATTTGTGTCGCCGATATGTCCAAGAGATTAATCCCTCTGCAGTTTGTAGCCTTGCAAACCTTCCTCAGATTCTATGTCTCATTCAAAATCATCTTGTTCCTTCGTCTTGCGTCGATGATGTGGGAAACATTATGGCCCTCCTTCAACCGGTCGCTTCCTGTCGACTTCAGCTCATTATCCGGGAAGTTGACCTAGAGGCTCCTTTTTGGTACCTTGGAGCTTGCATGCCTCACATGGAAAGTTCTTTGCACTCGACAATAAGCTTACATCATTGGTATTCGATTGGGTGATTTCACAAATGTTCGACTCCAGCTCATTTTTTCACACTTTTTGGATTGTACTAGCAGTACCTTGAGAACCATTGACATTACTGGTGGTCTCTCTCGCGCTTGTTAATGATTCATGTCATTGGCTAGTAATCAAGTGATTTTCTAGTGCACTTGACTTCAACACATCTATTCGCATATTAGAAATTGTATAGTGGTCAGGTTGAGATTCAAGACCCTGGGCTTAGATTACACAAGTCCAGGTTGCGTGGATTGATTTATACATATCTCTTTTTGATTGGATGGTTGCGACCATACCTGAGTCTTTTTTATGGTCATTCTGATTGGATGGCTGCGCCCATACACAGACCATTTGTGTTTATCTTCTGGATGGCTGCACCCATGCCTTATGTGCATGTATTTCCTTTCACTATGTACTCATGTATCAAATATATCAGTTGTACTTGCGTCTACAGGTTCTCTACGAGGATGTTCTGTTCGAATTATGGATTCGTAAAGAATTTCACCCCTCCCACTCTCTCGGCCTTCATGCTTTAGGGGGCATCTGTTACACAGTAATTTGTCACCGACTCTGCATTCCCTGATCCCAGATACTGCCAGTCCATGTTACTGACATCTGTGCTATGTCATGTTGCCGACTATGCTTCATTACCTTGCAATCTCAGGAAGAGTGTCTCATTTCACTATCCCTGAAGAAGACCCTTTTTACCTAAGTTTTTGGGTCATTGTGAGTCATAAGTTATCCTCCTCATGAAGATTGACAAGTTAACACTAGCCCTAGCGAAGTCTTCACTTTGTCCCTATGTGGCATCGCGACGAGCCAGATTAGGCAAGTTTTTCAGCAACTCGTTGAAACTTCTATATGAAATGGCTTCATGGGTAGTCCTAGGGCTGGTTGTTGGGTCAGTTGAGCTCACCTTTCTCCTCTGGGATAGTTGTTCCACCTTTTGTGCAACCTCCCTAAGAGATAAGCTCTTCCTTCCTTCTCTTATGGGACCTCTCCCTCCTATAAATATCTCCTCCATGAATAACATCAGCTAGCTTGGATGTAATGGAATGATAGCTAGATGTAATTTGATAGTTTCAAGTTTCTAAGAGAGGAGTAGAGGTAGAGAGTGTTATTGGAGTGTGGAAGTAGCCTCATTTGTATTTTGATTTGAGAGATGCTTGAGTAGAGTTGGCTTGAGAGCTTTCTAGTATCAACCCTTTTGGACAGAAGAGAGAGTCATATGTTCCCTTGGGAGACGGTTCACAAGTAAATGCTTACGGAGACATACCGACAGGACCCTTCAAGGAGGCTTATGATGTCAAGGCCTAGTTGTAAGTTTACTTTGATTTATATTAATACAAATCAATAGCTTGTTTCCTATATCGTGCGTTAAATTATATGTCGATAGCTTGAGGTTCCTTGACTCTTCAAGTAGATTGTTTGGTTGTTTTCTATTTGCATTTGTGGTGTTTCTCTACATGTTGTTTTCAGGTATGAATGACTAGAAGAAAAAAGAGCTGGAGCAACACGACGAGGACTTCATCGAACGTCGGATTGAAGGTAGGTCTTCATAACACCAACTTTCTAAGGAAATTTGCTTTGGTATTGTCTGTGTAGTGACTAGACCCACTCTAGGGCTAGAGGGGTTGCCTCTGTCTGCAGAGGGAACTTACCTGTGTCACATGTTCATATCATCAAAGACAATTCTGATGATATAAGAATTCACCTCAATCATACCTTTGGATCAAGAGATGTGCCCATTACAATTTTGGCAAATTAGGTAACACCACATCATCTTTTCAACCACTCGACAACCAAATGACTATACCCCCTGGCTAACCTTCCAGCACATCACGACAAATAGTTAATGGCTGCTGACCCGTTCATTGGTTTAGGTTCCATGACCCCACGCTATATATATATATATATATATATATATATATATATATATATATATATATATACAAAATAAAAATTCTGCCCAAATTGACGGTTGTCAACTGTTGCCAACCTTCCCATTACCTAGCACTTCCTCCTTTGTGCACTTACGAATGCTTAAAGTGGGTCTACTCTTGCCCCACTAAAATAACTGTTGAGATCATGTGTATGCCACCATGGATCGACTTAGATCATCCCACCCCTTTCACTTGTGTGCTTCGCTTTATGCTCCAAGGGAGTAATCTTTAGGCTTATATGTAGTGTGGGGCCACACTTCTACACGTGAACTCACTCACAGTTGGTCCATCGCTTTACTCTTGCCATAAGTGCTTGTGCCAAGTCATCCCATCTTTACTCTCTTAAGGTCCTCCTTCATGCATTTCTTGTTTAAGCTTCAGGATGGAAGTCTCGGGACATGTCACTCCAGGTACTTCCGCCCGATGCTTTAGTAGGTATCGAATCAAATCGAACTTCTCCAGAGTGGAAATTTGCCACATTAGCCCGGTCCTCGTCAGCCCAGGCATCCCTTCTATGCAATCCTTGTGAGCTTCCAGGATTATACCCTCTGGGACATTCATTCTTCCACTAGCACAGTTGCGATAAGGTGTAATCAAAACACCCACTCTGTTGTTTACATGATGAGGCTTTGTGAAACCATTAAGATAAGGTCTAAACATTTCAAGACTATAAGATTGAGCCTTATGCCTATGTTCGCAGGAAATCCATTCATTAACATGATTCATCCATGGCTCAGTTAAGGTTTACTAATGCACCCACCAATGCTATCCCTCCTGAGATTATAACAGGGTTCCCTTCCCCTATTTAGCAGCATCCATGATGAAGAACGTTGATAAGGGACTTGTCCATTTAGGCCAAAGACTCATCAATTTCACCTCTCAAGGATTTGTGGTCCCTTGGGCCTTCATTGTCTTACTGGAATTAAACAGATCTCGACTTAGAGATCCACGGGTCTCCTTTAAGGACCAAACAAGCACAGTAGGTGCACAAGAGCAACCATAAATCACATGGTGCCTAAAGGGTCACAAGGAGATCAAAACTTCTCACAAAAACATGAATTCCTTCTTTCAAGTACAAATACTAGTATGAAATTTATGTATAGGCACATGATAGATAATATCACAAGCCTACAAGCATTCCCTTTTTAGGGTCAGGGAATTCCAGGCATGGCATAGATAGTTGTCAATTATTCGTTGTATCAGGTTTGGTGACTCATGAAAAGCCTCCAATGCTCACATCATACACCACCATGCCACCGAGTGTGTACTAGAATCACAAAGGTGGTTGTATATATATATATATATATATATATCTCTCTCTCTATATATATATCTATCTATATATATGTATATGTATATGTATATGTATATGTATATGTATATGTATGTATATGAATATGTATATGTATGTATGTATGCATACACATGTTCTTTGTATAGTTGACAATGATACAACCATTCATGATAGGATTCCCAGACAATTTATTGACAAAATAACCAATATATAAACACCCACTAGCAAGGTATCAATCAAGTTGTGCACCATGGCTACAACCAACCATTTAAGTAAGGATTTACCACACCATATCCACACCAAGACCACACATAGAATATGTCACTCAACCCGTGGAGACTTAACATCGCCATGAGCATATCGAGGGTGCAACATTATGTGAGTAACAGGGCATAAACCAAGTCATTCCAGCTCCTTACGCAGAGCCATCCACAATAGAGAATTGTAATGTTTATTTGGGTTTAAAATTTATTAATATGAAAATGTAGACCAAAATCTGACTACCACACAACAACTTAAGTATTGTTATAAAAGCTTGAAAAAAAAAATCCCCAACTTGTAACAAAGAAGTATTCTCATACAAAATACTATTGGATTTGTAACCATGCCATTACCCACTATTCCAATACCTTTAAATCAGTCGCGACATGAGCCATGTCCAAAACATGAATATACACCCTTTCAATCTAGAACGTAAACATATATTCACTATTATTGCAAATACATAAGGGATAATTATCTTGGGAACTTTTGGGCAGCTCAGTCTAGGACTATGACTCTCTACCCAACCATAGATAGCTAAAACCAATGCTCACTAGAAATATCACCCCTGAGGAAGATTCCAGAGACTGAGGGGTTCACTGCTAAAGGGAGGAAACACAACCTTCAGTTGCTCCAAGGGCTTCAAAGATATTTCCACCTCCACCCTCCAACTGCGTTGTTGGAAACCATGCACAAGGAGTCAAAAAACTCTATATCTCCACCCTTCAACACTCAATGTGGTTCCACCCAACTTGGGGACTCCAAAACCACAGTGAAATCAAACATACAACAAGGAATCCATTTAGAAATCCTCCAAGAATTTTCCTAGGAATAATTCATCCATCCTAGGCCTTTAGGATTTGCGAATAATTGCCATCTCCACCCTCTAGCCACTAGGGACTCAAGAGGAAATTTCTTCCTCATCTGGAAGTGATTTCTTCCAGTCTTCTCTTACCAACCAAAAATTGTCCCTTGCTTTATTTCCTTCTATTTGTATTCTCCCTCTGGAAATCTTCTCGAGCCTACCTTTCAGCTACTCTATTTAACTGTTTTCGTTCCTTCTCCTTCTCATACTACTACTCATTCCTTATTGTTCTTGTTGTGTACCCCCCCTCTCATCCACGATGGTTCTTCCCATGCTATCCATAGTCTATGAAAGGCCTTCCTAGCCTATGGGGTCATGCTACATCTCTGCCTTCCTTGTCTGTTGATTGAACCTTAATGAACCACTACTCTATTGCGTACTTTGGGCATAACTGCTCAATGACAGTGTCATCCCATTTATTTATTTTTTTGTCCTCTCTTGCTTGCATTTTTCCTCCGAGGAAGCATGTCCCTTGTCCTCTTGTCCAACTTACTTGTAATGGCATGCTTCAACTCATTTAGGATGCATACCTACCAACCTCCTTAGCTATCATAGCAATTACAATCCAAAACAATTACCCTCCCCAGTCTTTGGAATACATGTCCCATAACTTAACCCATATTTATTTTATAAGAGTATTTACTTTGCATACATTAGGTTAATCAATTGGGTTGTTGCAACCACATTGTATTGAAGGTTTCTTGAGGTATGGACAAATTGTAATAATTTTCTATGTCAGTTGTTGTGAATGTTGCTAATGGTTCTCCCTGACCACTTTTTATTATAAACTACTCCTCATTAGTAATGTTGAAGAATCCATTCTTTATTTTTTGCACAAGGGAAGACTGGAGGATGTGCGGAAAAATTATGTAACCATGACTTATTTAAATTGATGTGGGACTTCAGTCAAATTCAGTGATCATCTAGTTGACTGATCAATCAACCCAAAATAGCTAGTGCATGGAGAAAATTCAAGTTCCCTAGCTGTGGTGGAGATTCCAAGGTAGTGTAACATCAATTGTAGACTAGTCTTAAGCGTACAAGTGTTGCATGTAGTTAAATGATCAACCTTGGGAATTGCATAATCCATTTTGGCAAAATTCCTAAATAAGAAGGGCCTAATTTCTGAAGGAATTGCGCAAGGAAATAGGGGCTCAAGCAGAGACATAAATTGACTAAGTCTAGGTCAGATCTTCTCAGTGATAAGAGAGATAGGTTATACACTTTTAGGTTGTGTTCATTTGAGAAAAGCAATTGTAATACATCTCTGTTGATCAGATTAATGCAAGCATGCAAAGGGGTTTTTAGCAGATTTCTTTCCCCTGGAAAAATACTTTGTGCATGTGTGTTATTTATCATTACATGTTTGTGATTGATGTTCGAAATTGTGAATTGAATTCCATAGAGCAATAGAGTAGGTTTGTGTCTTTTAATTTTGATTAAAACTTCATGAGCAATTGCAAATCTACACCATAATTTCTAGATGGTATCAGATCAGGGTTCACATTAGACCAAGAATTTCAAAGTTGTTTCTCAGGAGGTTTGAATTTGCAGTTCAATGTAGTAGGATGTATTCAGAGGTGAGAAGATGACCTTCAACAGGCCGAGGTTAGGGTATGACTTGGAAGGCGTCTCTAATTTCATCGCATGGAAGGATGAAATGGAGGCGTTATTGGACAAAAATGGATTGCTAGAATACATCAAGACAGATGTTGCAAAACCACAAGCATCTGACGCCCAAAACCTTGCTTAGTGGAAGAAAGATGTAGCCAACGTGAGGAGAATAATCTTGGAGGGAGTATGAGACCACATTGTCACCAATCTCCATGGGAAAGAAACTCCTTCTACAATTTGGTAAGCACTGACATATTTGTTCCACAAACCATAGGAAACTGGCACTCAAGGATAAAACTTCGAAATATTAAGATGCAAAAAAATGACACTATTCATAAAGATATTTGAGTAAGTTCACATAGGTTTGTGATGAGATTACAGTAGTTTGTGTTAGTATTTCAAACGATGATTTGGTAAGACTAGCCCTTCCAGGTCTTCCCAAGAGCTGGCATAACTACCAAGATTTGATGAACGAGGGAGAAATCAATGAATCAGGAATGCTTATGGTACGACTTGATACAAGAGGAAATAAGGTAGAATACTAGAGATGGGACTTTATCCAAGGGTGAGGAAGAAGAAAAATTGTATTGATTGGAAAGGGAAAGAAGGGGAAAGGGAAGGAATCTCAAACAAAACCAAAATCGACCCAGGGGGCAAGAAGTAATATTTTTCCAAAATTAAATGCTTCCATTGTCATGAATTCGAAGAAGACCTCAGGAGGAGCAACAAGTGAAGCCTTGGCTTCATAGTTCGAGATTGACTTTACCCTTATTGCATGCATAGCCAACACAGTGATGGGTAGCATATGGCACTTAGACTCTGGTGCCTTGTTCTACATGACAATGTGTAGAGACTTTTTCAGTGACCTGGAGGAGAAAGATCTCTAGATGCACATCAAGTTGGGGGATGATGGAAGGTAGAAAGCATCCAGGATTGATACAACGACCTTTCATAGGGAGTCAGGCTCCCCTCTCAGACTCAAGGATATCATGTTCGTTCCAGGCCTAAAGAAAAGTCTCATCTATGTTGCAGTTTTGGAAGATTGTGGTTATGATGTGATCTTCAGCAAAGGAATATTATTCATCAGATACATAGCCATGGGATAGGTGAAGCAGATTGGGGTTCGTGTGAAGAACCTCTATAAGCTAGATGTGGAAGACTGTGATGCATCAAGCACTAAGACGGAGAAAGTGTAGGGCCGTGATGTCAGTGGACTTTGGCACATAAGACTTGGCCATTTGCATCATGGCGCCTTGAAGATTATTCAACAAATAACCAATGGCCTCCCTAAAGGAGCACTTGATTACCAGGATGTATGCAAAGGATGCATTTTTGATAACTACATAAAATCCACATTCCGATCGGGACAACAAAGCACATGCAATCCTAGAAAGGATCCACTCTAATGTCTGTGGATTTTTCTTGACAACCTCCACTTCTAGACACAAATATTTTGTTAGTTTTATTGATGACTTTTCAAGGAAGTGCTGCATCTTCTTCATGCGGAAGAAAGATGAGACATTCTCCAAGTTTGTAGAATTAAAGGCACTAGTTGAGAAATAAATTGACAAGAAGGTGAAGGCTCTTAAGAGTGATAATGGAGGTGAGTACGTGTCGAATGAATTCAAAAATTTTTGTGTCAAAGAAAGTATTCAATGAGAGTTGAAAACACCCCATAAACCACATCAGAATGGGGTGGCTAAGAGAAAGAACCATAGCATTGTGGGAGCAGTGAGGGATATGTTGCATGACCAAGGCCTACCTCTGCATTTGTGGGCTGAGGCATGCAATGCAACGATCTATTTGCAGATCTAGAGTCCTCATCAAATTCTTGGTATGATCACACCGGAGGAGGCTTTCTCAGTGAGATAGTTAGATGTGTCGCACTTTAGGATTTTTGGAGCCTCTATTTATTGCGATGTCTCCAAAGAATCAAGGAAGAAGCTTGAGCCGACAACAAAGTTGGGGGTATTTGTGGGTTACACATAAACTCCTCTCAATTATCGTGTGTACTTTCCATCCCTTAGAATGACAATCATGCGAAGGGATGTAAAGATGATGAGGAGAAATACATGCAATGCTCTCTTGAGAGGGAACTTCAGATCCCACCAGAAGAGGATCTTTTAGCTCCAAAGGAGAACCCTTAGGAAGTTGAGGAGCAACCACAAGTAGAGGAGCAAAGTGTGGAGACATCCACGCAAGCAAAACCATCTAGAGAAGGCAAGAAAAGAACCAGTGAAGCTAGTAGACTTGTGGAGGATGTGAGGGAGAATGTGGGAACTCCTTCAAATTTGCACAGGCAAAGGAGGTCACCTAATCGGTACATTGGCTACATGGCTCTAATGATTGCGCTTGTAGAGACTAAGACATCCTCTTTCAAGGAAGAAGTAGAGAAACCTGTATGGGTTGATGCAATGGTGGAGGAATACAAATCCATTGTAAAGAAAAATGTTTGGAAAGTGGTCCCAAGACTGATAGATAAATCAATTGTGGGTTTGAGATGGATCTTCAAGGTTAAGCATGAGGAAAATAGAAGCATAAAGAAGTATATGTTCAAAATAGCAACAAGAAATGTTAAAAATAGAATCCAGAAATTCGAATTTAATTTGTCCTTGAATTAAAATTGTAATTATTTTTTCATAGAAAATTATAATAGTTGACTAAGTTAAGTTGACTTAGTTAACTTAGGAATTTTGAGTTGGAAGTCTTTTAGAATTCATGTATATGTTATCCCTAAGTTTTAGGGGTCCATATTGAGTTTATTTGAGTTGTAATTAGATAACTCATTTGTATAATTTTATGAGTTGTACAAATAGTGCATGCAATTAGTTGAGGATATATGTTTGGATTGTGCAGATATAGAGTGAGAATTTCCCTTTAAATACATGCTAATTCTCTCAGGAATTATGCAAAGAATTAGAAGCTTGGAGGCTGGAAATTTGACTAGGCATTCGCGAAAGGAAGTCATCAAGCGGAGGATAGGAAATACTTGTGCAATTTAAGCTCAAGGTTGAGTCGAGCATATTATATTCATCCAAATTCTTTGATCAAGGGCACAAGGAAATAAGGGCTTGGAGAGCTGCATAATAGGATAAGGATTTGGCTTGAGCTAGCTTGTGAGCTGGGAGTTGATTATACTTGTGGAGGAATTGTTCTAGTGAGAACAAGCATTGTATTCTCATCTTGGATTTATGATTTAATGCAATACAAATAGTAGGGGTTTTGAGTACTGAATTTCCCTGAATACTTATTGTGTTATGTGCCATTGATTTATCTTCTTCTTGTTCATATTTTTTTCATCGATCTATTGGCTTCCGTTGGTTGAAAGTAGAAGTAGATTCATGTCATGTGCTTTAGTAAATTGCTTAAGCTTGTGAATCTACAAGAAGTTCTACAGTATAAGGCTAGATTTATGGCCAAAGGGTAGTGTCAAGTTGAGGGAATTGACTATGAGGAGACCTTTTCCTCTGTAGCAAGGTATTCATCCAATAGATCAATTCCTTCACTGCCTGCATAGATGGGGTGGAAGATCCACCAAATGGATGTAAAGACAACATTTATCAATGGAGTTATTGAGGAGGAGGTGTACATCGAGAAACCAGAAGGTTTTGAGAAATTTGATAGAGAGTCTCATTTATGTAGACTCAAGTGAGCGTTGTACAGTCTCAAACAAGCACCCCGTGCTGGGTACACCAAGATCGATAACTATCTCATTGGTTTGGGCTTCACCAAAAGTGAAGCAGATGCAAACCTATATCACATCTTGGTAGAAGCTAAATTTCTTATTATTGTCTTATATGTTGATAATTTTATTTTAATCGATGATGAGAAGTTGATAAGATCTTGCAAGGGAATTTGAAATGAAGGGCATGGGTCTCATGCACTACTTCCTCGGGTTGGAGGTATGGAAAGTTGATGGGAAACTGTTTGTGTCTCAAGAAAAATATTCAAATGATATATTGCAAAGATTCCACATGGATATTTGCAAACCCATGGAGACACCTCTAGCAACCAACTGGAGGAAGGAGGATGCCACTTCAGGTGAGGAACTAGATGCTACCATTTATCGACATCTAGTGGGTTCACTAATGTATCTTGTAAACACATGACCAGATATGTGATATGCAGTCAACCAACTGAGCCAAGATATGGTTAGGTCAACCAAATTATACTGGAAGGCAATTAAGCATGTTTTACTGTACCTTAGAGGCACTACCCAGTTTGGACTATGGTACAAGTAGATAGAGGGAGTGAAGCTGTGTGGCTTCATAGATGCAGATTGGTCAGGGAATCCATCAAACTGAAAGAGCACATCAGGTGGAATTTCCAGTGTTGAGTCCACAATGGTTTCCTGGTATGGAAGGAAGCAAATATCTGTGGCACTCAGCTTGGAAGAAGCAAAATACATGGTTGCAAGTCAAGCAAGATGTGAGGAGATATGGATGAGAAAGATACTCGTGGCATTGTTTGGTCGGATGATGGATCCAACTATGATCTACTGTGATAATAAGAGTTGCGTAAAGCTCTCTTAGAATCTTGTATTTCACGATTGATCCAAGCATATATATATCTTGTATCACCATATATGGGACTATGTGTGGAGCCAGACACTGTTGCTACAATACATTTCGATAGCGGAACAAGATGATGACATTTTGACAAAGGCCTTGTCAAGAGGAAAGTTCAAGTTCCACAGGTGCATGATAAGGGTGTTTGATAATCCCTTTCTTGCTGAGAGGGAGTGTTGAAAAATGTAGCAAGAAATTCTCAATTTGATTTTGCCTTGATTAAATTGAGAAAATTCAAATTTCCACATGAATAGACAACTTGGATGTAGTTAACTAATGTGACATGGCTTGTGTCACCCAGTTTACTTAGTAAATTCAAGTTGAATGAGTTAGAGTTCAGTTAAGCATGTGTGATTGCTAATTTTTAGAAATCAAGGTCATTTATTTCAAGTTGTTTTTAGTTAAACTAGTTCCAACTGTTGAAGGAACTAGTGGAAGGTCAGTTGTGTAATGGGACTTATGTAAAACTCAATGATCATCTAGTTAATTGATCAATCAACCCAAAATAGATAATGCATGCCAATAATTCGAGTTCCCCAGCTGTGGTGGAGATTCTAAGGTAGTGTAACATCAATTTTAGACTAGTCTTGAGTATATGAGTGTTGCATGCAGTTAGATGATCAACCTTGGGAATTGCACAATCCATTTTGGATAAATTCCTAAATAATAGGGCCTAATTTCTCAAGGAATTGCGCAAGGAAATAGGGGCTCAAGCAGAGGCAGAAATTAACTAAGTCTGGGTTAGATCTTCTCAATGAGCATAGAGATATGTTATTGACTTGCAAGTTGTGCTCAGTTTAGCAAATAAATTGTAATATATCTCTATTCATCAGATTAATGCAAGTAGGCAAAGGGTTTTTTAGCAGATTTCTTTCCCCTAGAAAAATATTGTGTATATGTGTGTTATTTTTCATTGCATGTTTGTGATTTATGTTCTAAATTATGAATTGAATTCCGCAAAGAAGTAGAGTAGGTTTGTGTCTTGTAATTTTGATTAAAACTTCATGAGCAGTTGTAAATATACACCATAATTACAAAGTTCTTTGCACAACCTAAGCTCTTTAAATAACCACTCTTGTTAGGCAACCAAATCATAAAACAAAAGAAAAGATAGACCAACGACTTGATAATTAGCCTCATCAAGGCGGAAACCTCCTTTACATCACATAAATGAATAATTCTTGGATGATTCAAATGACAAGAACTCCTTGGTATATATAGGAGTTTAAGGAGTCACAATATAATTAGAGCTCACATAATAATAATAATGTAAGGGCACAACAATAACAACAGTGGGCTTCTATGGGGCACAACAATAATAGTATGAGGGATACATGGGCATAAAATAACAATAGGGGGCTACATTAACAATAACAATAAGGGGGCTACACTAATAAAAGAATAAGGGGGATACACTAGTATTATAGGGACCTAACATGCCCATTTCCTTAAAAAAGTGTTCTCCTCAAGGATTGAGTAGTTATGAATGCTTCTGTATATAATTCTCATCATTCCATGTGGAATCTTCAACGGGTAAGTTCTTCCACTTAATGGGTGTTGACAGTGTTGGATACCACTAACCTACAAAGGGTCTCCTGGATATGGAGTCCCAATTAGACCCTACACTGTTTGGAGTAGGAGCCCCATCTGGAGTATCGACCCGACCACCATAACACAAAGGTTCATCTTGGTTTCAACGGATAACATAAGATATTGTATACATGAACCTTGAACAAGCAAGTAAGTTGTCATTGTGAAACACCGATTGAAATGTAAAAAAATCGACTTTCACGAAGGAGAGAAAACAAGTGAGCCTCTAGAAGGAAGTAATAGTACTAACCTAAGAGAGACACATGAACAAAGAAATATTCATTAGCTATCTAGCGAAATAGTTCACATAGACACAATGATCATTAAACGACATACAACACACCTTCAATAAGATAAGTACTGAGGCTACCGAAATAGTTCAATTTCCTTAGTACATATGAACGAAACATATATAGAAAGAACATAAAGAATATTCCTAAGACATTCACAATACATGCATGAAAATGCGTTGGCTCTTCGAGCTTCAATTATAAGGTGAAATATCACAATTACAATGGTGAGGCACTAGTTCCAGTAGTGGAACTTTAAGTCACTTCTTGCTTTTCCAAAGAATAATTTTCTCTACTGTGCTAAGTGGAGAAGCCAAATCTAGCTCTCCAAATCCTACACCTCCAAAATCCCTTTGCTTCATTTATGAGGTTATATTTATAACAAGAGGGTTTACCTTTCATCTCCCCATGACTCTTGGGTTATCCTCATGACTCTTGGACTTCTACTATGACCTTTGTACTTCTAAACAAGGGATCACTGTTGCTTTGTAATGTGCTTTTCATCCTAGGCTAGCGTATTTTGAAAGAACAATGGGTGCTTGACAATTTTGAGTGCACTTTTCATTGAGGGAGGCCATAAGTATGAAGCCACTTTTCCCATGAGGGTTTTCACTACACTGGGAGGATAGGAGGGTATTTACATTGCATGTTTTGCCTCTGCAAAAGGTTGGAAGAGTTCCATAATGTTATCTAGGAGTTCTCTATGTGTCATATAAAGCAGAGGTGACCAAAACTCAGTGTATTGAGTCAATATAAGCAAGAAGGATTAATTGATTGCCCTGGGGAGGATCATAACATGCAACAGATTTAGGGTGATCTCGAGGAGGACTTATTGCACCATTATTTTGGAGTAGGATTGCATCGATGAAGATTATGGATAGGTTAAGCTCCTCACTTGGAAAGAGGGCTAATGGCTTCAAAACTTGCACTGGGCTGAAGGACCAAGAAGGGCTCCAAAATGGCTAAGTGTGGGATCGACAGAGTAAAAGAGGGAAATGCATTCGGACATGACTCAAACTTGGATTACACACACAAAACCATCAATACAAGCCATAAAGATACACAAGAATCATTATTAACAACCACAAATCAAAATGACAACAAAGCGACACTTATATCTACGTGCGATAGTTGAAAAAACACATTATGACACTTAGAACACGAGCTACGAAAATTATGACGACTATGACCAAAAAGTGTGCTAAGCTATAGGAATATGTTTGGAACATATTATAATGATATGTGAGACTGTTTAATGTAGAAAATTACACCAAATCTAACTTTGGTGATGTGCAAAGGTGTGACATATGTAGGAGAGAAAACAACAAAATCGACACTTGCAACGTGAGGAAAACATAAGACGACACTTGCAAAGTGCGAACGACCTTGAAAGAACACATTCCAGAGCGAAGATAACATGAAAAAGCCACTTATTAAAATGAAAACAAGAAAAAGAAATAGCCATGGATGTGAAAGCGACACTTGTGAAAATGAAAGTGCGCAAAATATGACAATTGAGAAAACTCACCGAAATAGAAGTACAAATACAACCAAAGTGAGGGAGATTGTTAATAAAAGTGCACACTAACTATCAACATGGGTTTGAACATCACACAGGGAATATCTCAATGGATGATGCTATGCCTATTCAAGCTTGCATAAAGGAAGTGTTCTCATGAACTCATTGAGGACTATGAATGTGTGTGCAAGTGACTTGACAATTTAAAACTAGGAAGAAGACTTAAATTATTTTCAAAACGTCAAATGACCATGGAGTAACCATAGAGTGACAGATCATAAGATCCTCATTAGGTTCCAAAATTCAAGTATGAGAAAATTTTTGGAGGGTGTTGATTGCAGCGA
Source organism: Pinus tabuliformis (assembly GCA_031772625.1). Lineage (NCBI taxonomy): Eukaryota > Viridiplantae > Streptophyta > Pinopsida > Pinales > Pinaceae > Pinus > Pinus tabuliformis. Next base: position 102,979,437 of record CM062804.1, read on the forward strand.
CAACACTTGGCGACACACTAGTAGAACTCCAACATCTTCGTTTATGTTTAATTCTCCAAGTGAAAGGCCCTAGTCTTTTAGGAAGTATTGATTTTCCATACACATTACCCCAGTTTTTCTACTTATTATGGTTAAATATATAGTCCGGTCTATACTTTTCTTAGCTTGAAACACATCAATATAAGACTAGTAATAACTCAAATGTTTCGACAAGGGAGAAGGATAGTAAGTATACTGAGCTTTTAAGCACATTCCATGGTGTTGTTGCGCTGCCAGCGAGCCTCAACAAAACCCCAATAGAGTCACCTCAAGGAAACAAAAGCATTAATTCACTGCCAGTAGGACTGTACAATACATCGACAAAGTTGCTTGCTTCACCTCTCTGCACAGGAAGCCTTTCTCTTCTTTCACCCTTTATTTACAGAATTGTGCTTATGCACTTATTTATTTACCGGGGTGGAAGATGGATCCAAACATATTGAGAGCAGAATAGGGTTTTACTTGTTTAAGGGATTTAAAATATAAATGCTCATTTTAAAGTTTTTCTCCTTTCCCTTCTCTACTCGGTCGAGTCGACAAGTCAGAACACCATTCACTAGAAGAATGAGTCAGAATGAAGGTCCTCATAAAGACATGGGCATTGTAGTCTGACCGTATTTCTGTGTGAAACGAATCATATTTTCCGTTAAAACATAATCAAATTTAAAGACATGTAAACCCAAGATAGAGAAGATGAAATTGATTAGCCAGACATTGTTCTTCATCACAACTACTATTTTCAAGTTTAAACCATTGCGTTTTGAGCCAAACATGAGCATATTTCATGCAAAGTATTACTAAACAAAACAAAAGGAAAATACATGAAAAGACAACAAAACAAAACTGAAGAAAAAATCAAAAGGAGGTGGAACATGAAACAACATTGAAAATATACAATAAGAAAACAAACAAATGCAAAGACTCGATGGGGACTAGGATAGAGGGTGGATGCAATGCAAGGGAAACTATGTGCAACTAAGCCTACTCCTACCCTAATCAACTAGAAGGTCATGGCTAAGTGTAATTATATTTCCAATGTAGCCATTGTCATTCCCAAACTGTGAACACAAAGATGAGAGAAATTAAATCTAATACATAATAATGTGCAACTAAAAAGATAGAAGCTTGAAAATCTTGCACAAAACATTGAAGGTATTTCTTAAAAGAAGAAAGATGTGCCATATCATCTAACTTTACCCAACCTGCCACCTTACCTTCATGATGAAAACAATAATCAAGCAAAACTTGATGGCTCCTTGTGAATGTACCTGTACTTATATTATCTTGCTTAGAAAACATTAGGAAAGAACATAGCTATCTTCTATAAAATGGGCTTGCTAAGCAAGATGCTTCTAAGTGATGATAGATTGGATCATGAAATTCAAAACAATCCTCTCAAAAAACCTGAAATCCTTGAAAAGATAATTTCTCAATCAATGGCATGGAATTAGGATGAGAATCTTGCGAGGGAAAATAAATATGATCATATTCAGAAAACCTGCCAAGATAGTGAGGGTCTGACACTACCATCAACAGAGGATGAAGTGCCTCAATTGCTTGATGAGTATCTGAAAATTGAGAAGATAAACCATAAAGATCGGATGATGTAAAACAACCATCATTAGGTACACTAGTGGGAAAATGATCAATTGAATGGCAATTGTTAGAATAAGAGCCATGATCAGATGGAATGATTAAGGCACAAGACTCTTGATTAATAAACAAGAAATATAAATTAGTTTGAACAACTTTGCAAATTCTTCAAACAAAAAAAAATCTTCCTCATATGTTGAATGTGACAAACCATCTACTTGTGACTAGCTACAACCCAAACTAACATCATAATCATTAAAAAGGAATGCCAATATGGCAAGCACATGAAACCAGTCGAGATGTAGTGGCTGAAAAAGAGGAACTTGATTAAGAAAATAACACAAGTATTCATTGAAACTGAAGAGGATATCTAGTGCCATGAAGAAAATAATCAATATCAAAATATTCACAAGAAGCATTAGGAGCTGATTACTTTCAAAAGAATGTGACATGTATGAATCCTTTGACCAAAGATAATCTTTAGAATGATCAACTTCACAACTTTTCTCATCCATGAAAGGTATACACTCCAAACCCAAGTTTGATACAATATATTTACATGATGAATGATCAATTGAAATAGAATCTTCAGTCCGATCAGAAACCGAATATTGAAAGTTGAAAGAGCTATATTCAAAGTAACAAACATATTTCAAGAAGGAATTTGCATTTAGTGAAACCATGCAAATAAAATATTTTCGTGAGAAAATCTAGATTTGACTTATTTCAGGGATCTTACCAAAGTCACGAGAACCTAACATAACCATCAACTAAAGTTGAGTTGCCTCGACTCCCTAATGAGTCCAAAAACTTGCAAGAATTATGGAATTGCATTTTAAATATTGAATCACATCAGGCATGGTGCATGGACGATTACCATCAATAATTTCAACTAGATAATTATTATCCAAATGGAAGGCATCTACATCACTGATTTGGCCAGAATCTATGTCTGTAAGAAACATATTATCCAAGTAATAATATTATTTTAATTGAGCATCCAAGGATGGATAGATTGGACAAATCTAACGAGTAACATTAACTAAGGAATATCCCTTATGCCACACTGGAAATGATAAGAAATGGACTGGATACTTGATAAGCTGCATACCTTCTTCTTCATCATGGATGACCTCACTACCTTGTGTCAATTCAAAATCAACCTCATTAGATGATGAACTTGAAGAAAATGGAGTATCTTCTTCAAAAGTTGATCATTACAAACAATAGAACATAAAGGAGAAGAGGAAACTTCAATTAGAATATCTTCTTTAACCAAATTAGATTCAAGATCTAAATCTCTCAAAACAAAGTTTTCTTGAGAGACCAAAAGATACAAAGATGCACTTGGGAAATCATCATTACATATAATAATGGAGTTAGGATAAACATAATGAATGTTGTTCAAGATTTCAGATTGATTAGACAAACCAATTTCATTTGATTCATTACCAAGATTTCTAGATTCAAAATCAACCAAGGATGGGAGAACACTATTTTGAAATGGAGGATTTTGAAAAAGTGAAGAAATACCAAAATAATCCTCACTTTCCTGCTCCTCTACCTGTGAAGAGAGACTACCTTGAACTCAACCAATGTTTAGATTGGTAAATAGAGAATTTGCAGAAGAAGATTGATCAAGTGGATCAAGGGATAAGGTGTTATGAGAAAAAGAAGATAGAGGATGACAAGAATCTGAATCAAATTCAAGACTAGAGTTATGAGTGTCAATACCATCTTGAAGAATGGAAATATTAGCCTTCACTATAGGCTTCATGAACCATTCCAAAGTTTCCTATGTAGGATCTAGATCATGAGAGATGAATGATGGTTGAAGAGGCAGATTTGATTTCTAGATTTCCCAACTTCAACACTATCAAATGGGGGCACCTAGATTGGTACTGGAAAAGGAGGAGAACAAGGAACCAAAGGAATAGTAGATTCCTCCTCTGAGATTGGAGGTGTATCAAAGTTTACAAAAGTTTGGGTAACATGAAAATCAAGGATTCAAGTTCACCATGTAAATATATTTGAACCAAACTTTCAAACATCCTTTAAAGGAAATCCAAATCTGTATATTCTCCAGGAAACTCATAAGATACGTTAAGGAATCAATTAGAAAAATCCTCAATTGATTCATTACGACACATTCTTAGTTGATTGATCCTTTTAAAAACATCTCGGTAATCATACCTATCAAAAGCTTGAGGAATCTCCTTGGGGAATTGATTAAAATAATGAATAGAGGCATGCGGTAAGGTATGAAACCATCGATTAACGCGACCTTCAAGAGTGATGAAGAAAAGAAAACAAGAAAATATTCATCATCGATTTCATAATATTCACAAAATTTAAGAAATTAAAAAATGTGCTCGGCTATGGATGTCCCATCCTCACCATCAAACTTCAATTGAGACAAGTCATAAAGAGGCTCATTAGGGATTGAAAGTTGACCACCAGATATCGTGGAAAACCACCCCGGGCATATGATTTGAGGATGATCCATTAAAGATAAGAGATTCAAAACAGACTCAATGGGCATAACTTGTCATCTTCCCTCCTTCTAATGCCATATGTTGATAGTGCTGGATACCGCCAACATACAGGGGATCTCCCTGATGTGAAGTCCCAATTATACCTCACACCATTTGGAGTAGGAACCCTATCCAGAGTACCAGCCCGAATACCATAACACAAAGGTTCATCTTGGTTTCAACGGATAACTAAGAAATTGTATACATAAACCTTAAACAAGCAAGTAAGTTGAGATTGTGAAACAACGATTGCAATATATAAAAGGAGACTTTCACAAAGGGGAGACAAAAAGTTAGACTCTAGAAGGAGGTAATAGTACTAACCTAAGAGAGACACATGAGCAAAGAAATATTTGTTAGCTATATAATGAAATAGTTCACATAGAAACAATGATCATTAAACCACATACAACACACTTTCAATAAGATAAGTATCGAGGCCACTGAAATAGTTCAATTTCCTTAGTACATATGAATGAAACATGTATAAAAAGCATCTAAAGAATAGTCCTAATACGGTCACAATACATGCATGAAAACGCGTTGGCTCTTTGAGCTTCAATTACAAGGTGAAAGATCTAAGTACATATTTACAATGGTGAGACACTAGTTCTAGTAGTGGAACTTTAAGTCACTTCTTGCTTCTCCAAAGGATAGTTTTCTCTCCTATGCCAAGTAGAGAAGCCAAGACTAGCTCTCCAAATCTTAAGCCTCCAAAAGTCCTTCCATTGAGATATGAGGTTGCTTTTATAACAAGAGGAATGAACTTTCATATCCTCATGACTCTCAAACTATCCTCATGTCATTTGTACTTCTAAACAACTCTTAGACTTATAGATGATCTTTGGACTTCTCTTTGTGACTTTTGGACTTCTTCTAAAGACATTTTGGCCATATATGATTAAGTGACTTTTCATATTCCACATATTAATCTTGGACTTCCACTCATTACAATTTGTCCTTTTCTTGAGAATACATCATTACACTCCACATGATGATGTGGCATGACACATGGACACACATTGACCACTATGATGACACTTTACACGTTACAACTTGAAAATTATGACATGGACTTGATGATGAGGTTGAAATGCCAAGATGTCTTCCTTGTTGCTTCATCTTTAGTTCTTGATGGTAGATATGATCTATGCTTCATCTTCACGAAAGATACTCTTTGTTTCTCATTTTCACCCTCTATGTAGAAATTCCCACTGTAGATCAACAAATTATGCAATAGACTAAATCAAAATACAATATCTACTTCTACATCAAACTTTGCGGAAGCTTAATCGAATATGAGCAAGATCAATGAGAACACATATAACTAAGAATGAGAAATCAATCACACATAACATAGAAGAAATAACCCAGGGAAAGCCTTAGCCTAAAACCCCAATCTCTGTATTATCATACAAGTGGAAATATGTTCGAGTTACAAAAAGAATCAGCTCTCAAGCTATCCTGCTCTCTCTGCAATCAAACAATACAGCTCACAGACTGAATAGACACTGTATATGTCCTCCTCAAGCCCTCCAAGCCTCCTATTTCCTAGAACAATTTTTGTTGGGGTCCAACAATGCCACATGTGTGAATTGGCCTCATCACACTCACAAAACCTGAAGAAGTAACTGCGCAATCCTCAAGGAAAGAATTCCTTCTGCATGTAAGAGATATTCACAATGGAATATTCTAGCAACTGATAGTACACTGCCCCTCCATCTGATCTCAACTGAGTCTCTGTCTGAAATGACATGCATGAGTTATTTATGAGAGAATATTCAGTTATCTGAAGTGCAGCAGTTACATGCATGCATGCATTAACTAACTGAACTCACAATTAATTCAACAAACTGTTTGAATTAATCTAACTGGACTTGACTCAGTTAACTGAGCCAACTAATTACAACCCAATATTACAACTCATCCTTATCTCTTTAACTGATGGATAAATTCCTCAATTAATGGAGAAACTGTTGCATGCCCCCACATAGACTTCATGTTTGATTTTCTACAACTAATTAACTCATGGTGAATTAATTAATTATTTTACAAACAGATGCTAAGATCAAATTCGATTTTTTACTTCTCTATTTTAGTTCAGGGACTAACTAAAATAGGAAGGTATCCTGAAATTCTATTTATAGCAGTACTAAATTTAACACTTCTATATTTAGCATTTCTTGTTGCTATTTTCAACACTCCCTCTCAAAAAGAAATGGATTATCAGTAACCCCAATCCTATCTCTGTGGAACTTGAACTTGCATTTTTACAATGCCTTTGTCAAAATATTTGCATCCTGTTCCTCAGTCGAAACATACAACAACAACATGATCCTCTTGACCACACAGTCTCGAAGATGGTGATACCGGATATCAATGTGCTTGGACCTATCATGAAAAACTGGATTCTCAGAGAGTTTGATACAACTCTGATTATCGTAGTAGATCACAGTTGGATCCATCCTTTGACCAAACAATCCCACTAGAATCTTCCGCATCCAAATGGCCTCACATGCAGCCTGACTAGCAACCATGTATTCAGCCTCTGCTGAGCTAAGTGCAACTGACCTCTGTTTCCTACTGTACCAGGAAACTGCAGCTGAACCAAGGTTGAAGATTCCTCCAGAAGTGCTCTTCCGGTCTGATGGACTCCCTGCCCAATCCACATCTGTGAAGCCCTGAAGCTTCACTCCCTCTGTCTGTCTGTACCATAATCCGAACTGAGATGTGCCTCTGAGGTATCTTAACACATGCTTCACTGCCTTCCAAAACAACTTGGTAGGCTGAACCATAGCTTGAATCAGCTGGTTCACTGCAAAGCATAAGTTGGGTCGTGTGTTCACCAGATACATAAGTGAACCCACCAGCTGCCGATAAATAGTAGTAGCTACTACCTCACCTGAAGTAGCATCCTCCTTCCTCCAGTTCCCAGCTAGAGGAGTCTGCATGGGCTTGCACTTCTCCATGTGAAAGCGCCTGAGTATCTCATTGGCATACTTGCCTTGAGACACAAATACTTCACCATCTTTCTGCCACACCTCCATGCCTAGAAAGTAGTGCATAAGACCCATGTCTTTCATTTCGAACTCTCTTGCAAGGTCCTCCTTGCAAGATTGTATCAACTGATCATCACCTGTCAAAATCAGATCATCGACATAAAGAACAATGATCAATGGTTTACCTTCTACCATGATGTGGTAAAGGTTCGCATCTGCTTCACTCTTGGTGAAGCCCAACCTGGTGAAATAGATGTTGATCCTAGTGTCCCAAGCACAGGGTGCTTGCTTCAGTCCATACAAAGCCCTCTTGAGTTGACACACATGTGACTCACGATCGAAGGTCTCGAAACCTTCTGGCTGCTCAATGGGCACTTCCTCCTCAATCTTCCCATTGAGGAATGTTGTCTTCACATCCATTTGGTGGATCTTCCACCCCATCTGAGCTGATAGTGCCAACATCGATATAATCGATGAGTACCTTGCTACGGGAGCAAAAGTCTCATCGTAGTCGATCCCCTCGACCTGTGAGAAACTTTGGGAAACAAACCTTGCCTTATGTTTCTCAACACTGCCATCAGTTTCCTGCTTTACCTTCTAAAGCCATCTGGAACTCACCACCGACTTACCCTGAGGTCTCGGGACAACATCCAACACACTGTTTCGAATGATAGAGTCTTACTCCTCTACCATTGCATCAACCCGAACTGGTTGCTGCACTGCCTCCTCGAATGAAGAAGGTTCGGTATCTACACACTCCCTAACCAGGGCCATGTACCCAGTGTACAGCTCGGGTGACCTCCTCTGTTTGCATTGAGAAGATGGCTGTCCCACATTCTCCCGTGCATCCAACATCAACCTGTCAGCTTCCCTTTAGCGTTTTCGCCCATCTCTAGAAGTCTCAGCATGAGTGGATGTCTCCACTCCCGGATCCTATGCATGCGGCTGCTCCGCATCAATATGAGGCTCCTCCTCCTTAGGAACTGAAAGTTCCTCCTCTGCATGTAACTTGAGCTCCCTCTCAAGTGATAATCGCATGGCTTTCTGCTCATCGAACTTAAGATCCCTCCGTACCACTGTCCTCTAACTGGTAGGCAGGTACACCTGATAGTTGAGGGGTCTATGCGTGTACCCCACAAGTATTCCCAACTCAGTTGTTGGATCCAGCTTCTTCCGGGCATCTTGGTCACATGACAGTAAACTGATGATCCGAAGATTCAAAAGTGACTCACATCTGGTCGCTTCCCGGAAAAGGCCTCCATAGGTGTCTTCATTCCCAGTATACGGTGCAGGCTTCTGTTCTGTAAGTATACTATTGTATTGCATGCCTCAGCCCACAAATGCAGTGGTAGGCTTTGGTCATGCAACATTGCTTGAGCTGCTCCCACAATCGATCTGTTCTTCCTTTCGGCCACCCCATTCTGCTGTGGGTTATGGGGTGCCGTCAATTCCCGTTTAATTCCTTTTGCAACGCAGAAGTCTTTAAACTGTTGGGAGACATACTCTCCACCATTGTCGCTATGCAAGGCTTTTATTTTCTTTCCAAATTCCTTCTCTACCAAGGCTTTAAACTCACAAAACCTCAAGAAGGTATGATCCTTCTTTTGTATAAAGTAGATCTAGCATCTATGAGAAAAATCATCAATAAAAATAACATAGTACCTTTATTTAATGCTGGAGGCTGTAGAGAATGGTCTATAAACATCTGAGTGAACTCGCTCCAGGATTTCTCCAACTCTACTATCTCGATCCGGAAAGGAAGATTTCACATACTTACCCCAAGGTACAACCTTTGCATTTATTCGTCTACTCAAGTTTTCCCTTGGGTAATCCGGTAGAAATCCGCTACATGATCTTCAGGGCTCCATGGTGCAAGTGGCCCAGTCTTCTATGCCATAGCTTGCCAACGTCTTGGCTCTGCACCATCTCAACTTTGGAACTCAATGAAGCACAGTCGTCTACCTCCAGGTTGTAGAGATTCTTTACTCAAATCCCAATTCGCTTTGTCTGTCCAATACCGATATGCCTCAGGAATACCTTTCCTTTACTAAGGACTACATCATATCCTTTATCTTCTAGCATAGCAACAAAGACAAGATTCTTCTTTAGACTTGGTACATACTTTACATCAGTCAGGGTGAGGGGAGCACCATGCTCCCTCTGAAACACAACCGTACCTTCACCTGAAACATGGTACTTTCCATCATCGACCATCTCGATCTGCATCTAGAGATCCTTCTCCTCCAAGGTACTGAAAAGATTCTTGTCACTTGACATGTGGAATGAAGCTCCACTATCCAGGTACCACACACATCCCACCATGGATGAAACCATGCATGCGATAAGTGAGAAATCAAGCTCAAACTGTGAGGCCAGTGCCTCCCCATCAGATCCCTTCCAAGATTCCTTCTTGGATTTCTTCTGTGGACAATTTGTAGCATAATGGCCCACTTCATGACAATGAAAACATCGCACTTTCGATTTTTCAAACTTCTTCCCACCATGGGAAGAACCGGATTTGGGATGGGATGCCTTCCCTTTCCCTTTCGTCACCTTACTCGCTAAGGCTAGATTTCCTCATCATCTTTCTTTGATGAGGATCCATCTCTAGTGCTTCTTCTTATTTCCTCCTGCATCAGATCCGACCAAAGTCGTTCCCAATCCGACAATTTTTCTCTTCCATTAACCGAGTCTTGGTAGCTATGCCAGCTTGTAGGAAGACCGAGGAGTGCAAGACTCACCATGTCATCATCAGTGGTTGTGATCCCTACACTTCCAAGCTCATCCATGTAGGTGGTGAGCTTGTTCAGATATGTAGAGATCGTGTCGCCCTTTTCACACTTGATTTTCTGAAGCTTGTCTTTCAGCACCAGCTTCCTCTGATCACTGCTATTCTGATATAGATCTTTCAATGTTTTCCACATCAAAAATGGTGTCTCCTTCCCATGGAAACTCGAGACTATGTGGTATCGAACTCCCTCCAGAAGGATTCTCCTTGCTCTAGCCACACATTTCTTCCATTCCGCCAATTGAGTAGCATCAGTCGGCTTGGGGACTTCTTGATCAATGAAGTCCTTTAGACCGTTATCCTCTAATACTGCTTCCATGCGATCCTTCCAGGCTATATAATTCGAGCTGCCATCAAGGGCATACTCGAGTCTTAAACTGCTGAACGCCATTGGTGAAATTAAGATGTGATAAGAACTCGATTTCTATATTCAGGAACCACAAACTTCTCCCTTCTCCCTTCTTGTATAATTTTCTTCACCTTGATCACCTTTGCTCTGATACCATGTAGAAATTCCCACTGTAGATCAACAGATTATGCAATAGACTAAATCAAAATAAAAGATCTACTTCTACATCAAACTTTGCAGAAGCTTATTCGAATATGAGCAAGATTAATGAGAACACATATAACTGAGAATGAGAAATCAATCACACATAACACAAAAGAAATAACCCAGGGAAAGGCTCAACCTAAAACCCCAATCTCTGTATTATCATATAAGTGGAAATATGTTTGAGTTACAAAAAGAATCAGCTCTCAAGCTATCCTGCTCTCTCTGCAATCAAACAATACAGCTTACTGATCCGGATTTAAACAGGAACGCAACAAATTACAGAGATAACCATAAACACAGAGATGTAGTGGAAATAATACTTCATTTCATTAGCTTATCTTTGAGAAGAGATGTGGCGGCTACATGCCTCTGAACTGTGTTACAATGAGTCTTGAAGGCCTATTTATTGTTGAGAAAGAATGGAAAACCCTAAACATCCAAAAACCTAACCCTAGAAGATGAAAAGCCAAACTGTGGGCCCCGTTTGGGTAAATTTGTACATCAACTTCCCGGGGTCGTAACTTTGGCATATGATCTCCGTTTGACGTGCACAATATCTTGTTAGAAAGATCTATCCGAGAACTACAACTTTGGGAAGTCAAACATAGGTGCATGGACCCATGTTGCTCCCAGTTTTCCCAAAAAACGTCGTTTAGGGCCTCAAAACGGCTCCGAAAGTTCAGGTCCTGAAAAACTACTAAAAATAGTAAGTTGTGCTACAATTAAGGAAACTGAAAAAGCTAAGAGAAACAATGGTGGGGGTCCAAGTGGACTTGGCAGGTGGCCACCAATATCTACCTCGATCATTCCTCCCCCCTTAGGAAGCAATGGTCCCCATTGCTTTGAATTCCTCCATGAGATGAGGAAGCTTCTGCTGAACTTGGTCCCTAGTGAGTCACTTGCCCTAATGAAGGAGTTGGCCTACTTTGACAACTCGATACAGTTGGATATTCTGTTAGCGAGTGTGCCTGATCTGTGTGTCCATGATCCAATCAGTTGCAGCTTGTTCCATGCAATCTGGATTTAATTCTGTGGGTGTGAGCTGTTCTGCAATGTCAGATGTGTCTAGTAATGGTGGAAAGTATGGCCGAAGGCGGTCCACATTGAACATTAGGTGTAGGCCAAGGAATGGGGGAATGCTAAGCTCAAACGCAGTGTCTCCTACAACCTTGGTAATGGTGTAAGGACCATGTCAGAGTGGTCTCAGTTTCCGATAGGCTCTAGTAAGGCGTTCCTTTTGCAAATGCAACCAGACTTTGTCGCCCACCTGAAACTTGTATGGAACCCGATGTTGATCATGTCGCTGCTTGTACTTGGCATTTGATTTCTCCATAATGTCATGGACTTGCTGGCGAATATGTTGGATGTGATCAATGAAGCTGGTTGCCTTATCTGTTTCGGACTGGACATGAGCCGAATCTATGTGAGTAGCTGCAAATGGCATGGCCACATAAATGGGACATAGTGGCTGGAATCCCAAACCCACTTGAAAAGGGCTGTGGCCAGTCGAGCTGTGAAGAGATTGGTTATAACTGTGCTGAACATAGGGGAGGCTCTCATCCCATGTGCTTGGATGCTTTAAGTTTTACATGCACAGAATGTGTACAATCATCCTGTTGACAACCTCTGTCTAGCCATCAGTTTGAGGATGGAAGGCTGTGAACTTATTGAGTTTGGTGTCCAGCATCGACCAGAGACTGGACCAAAATGTACTGAGGAATTGACTATCTCGATTTGAGATGATAGACTGTGGGATCCCAAAGTGCACCCACACTCGTTCAAAGAAGAGTTTAGCAGTGGCTTTTGCTGTGATACTCTTCTTACAGGCCACCATAATGGCCATCTTCGAGAACCTGTTGACGACCACAAAAACACAGTCATTTCCATGCTTAGTGGAAGGAAGGCCTGACATGTAATCCATGGAGATGGATTACCAAGGTCGACTAGGGGTAGGTAGTGGGGTATAGAGGCCTTGCTTCTTGATGGTCGGTTTGGCAATGGTGCAGGCAGTGCATGATCTGATGTAGTTCCCGACATCTTGTTGAAGATTCAGCCAATAGAAATACTTTTGCAGTACTGCCACCATTTTCTCGACCCCGAAATGCCTAGCAGCCCGAATGCAGTGTGCTTCCCAAATCATCTTGGCACGCTTGCTTGAAGGAGCACAAAGGTGACCTTGGTGGCATAATAGGGCATCCTGGAGGTGAAAATCTGGAACATGTCGACCCTCCAAGAGTGTCTGGTATGTGTGGCCGAATTCTAGGTCGCTTTTGTAGAGAAGTGGCCAAACAGAAGTCTCATGCCCACAAGAGCTGAGCACGGTGGTTAACTCCATGATCGGTGGTCGACTGAGGCAATCTGCAACATTATTGTTGTTTCCCTTCTTATACTTGATATTCAAATGGAAATGTTGCAAGTATGTAGATCACTTCTGATGGTGATCATTCTGCAATTTCCCTTGGGTCTGTATGAATTTTAGGGATTGGTGGTCTGTGTGGATGACCGTTTCATTCCCCAAAATGTAATGCTTCCATTGTCGGCAGGCCTGCACAATGGAATACATCTCATTTTCATAAGTGGGATACTCCCGGACTATGTCTGAAAGTGTCTCACTGTGATATGCCATTGGATGCTCGTGTTGAGTAAGGACTGCCCCAATAGCATAGTGAGAGGCATCTATCTTGACCTCAAATGGTTGTTGCAAATCTTGTAATGCGAGCACTGGTGCCGTGCAGAGGCGATCTTTCAACTCTGTGAATGCTTTCTATTGAGATTCAGACCAAAAGAATTTTGCTTTCGCTCCTCCCTTGGTGACTTGACTCAAGGGCCAAGTGATATGAGAAAACCCCAACACGAACCTGCTGTAGAAGTTGGCAAGACCTAGAAAGCTGCGGAGCTCTGTCAGAGTGGTTGGAGATGGCCAATCCCAAATGACTTGGATCTAGGCTAGATCCACATACACCCCCTGTTCATCAATAATGTATCCCAGATACTAAACTTGGGTCATGCCAAAAGTGAATTTCTCCAAATTGGCACATAGCTTGTGTTGCCGCAATGTTTGGAGAACCTGTGGTGGAGGTGCTTTTCCCAACTCTGGCTGAAGATTAGGATGTCATCCAAGTATACCACTACAAATGAGTTGGTGAATGGCCGCAAGATGTCATCCATTAGCCTCATGAAGGTTGCAGGAGCATTCGTCAATCCGAAAGGCATAACCAACCATTCGAAAAGGCCCTCCTTGGCTTTGAAGGTAGTCTTACACACATCAAAGGGTTTGATTGGTACTTGGAGATATCCTGACTTCAGATCGAACTTGCTAAAATATTTTTCCCCCTTTAGTTGGTCTAGGAGGTCATCAATCCGCGAGATCGGGTACCTATTACGGACAATGATCTTGTTCAGTGCCCGATAGTCAATACAGAGTCTCCAAGTCCCATCCTTCTTTTGTACCAACACGATTGGGCTCCCACAGGGCGATGAACTTAGACAGATGTGACCTTTCTGCAACAGCTCCTGAATCTGCCTCTTGATTTCATCATTCTCCAGAACGGAGCACCGATAGATTGGTCCATTGGGTAGCGACGCACCTGGGGTCAAATCGATGGAGTGCTTGACTTGACAATGCAGAGGAACCCCTGCGCGGGAGGTGAAGATGTTGTCGTACTCCTCCACGACCTTGTCCATCTGTAGTTGTCATGTAGAGGGGCCCTGTCTGGAGGTTGTGGCCACCGTCTTCTTCTTTCCTTGAGGGCATATCATCAGGAAAACAAATTTCCCGGTTTTTGAAATGAGCTTACTGGATTTTTTTGCAGTAACCAAAGAGATGGCAGTAGGCGGTGCTACCTCCAGTATCCTGTACAACTTATTTCCCAATGTAACAATAAAAGCATGGGGCCTTGATTCATACATAGCATGTCGCTTCCACAAGTATGGTTGTCCTAATAATACATCGCAAACTTCAATGGGAGCAATGTCATACAATACCTCATCTGTGAAGGGCTTGATGTTGTATGGAAGGCGACATTGCTGGCTCACGCGAAGATCCCGTCCTTGGTGAAGCCACCCGATGGTGTATGGTTGTGGATGTGTTGTGGTCGGTAAGCCCAACTGCTTCATGACCTCTGTTGAAATGAGGTTCTTTTGGCTCCCGCTATCGATAATGAACTGTAGTGGGGAGCCCTTTACCCATATCTGGGAGTGGAAGAGACGCTCCTCCTCCTCTAGATCTTCGGGTTCCTCCTTCTGTATCTTCATGGTGGCAACGGTGGCGTTGGGCTCCGCATTGATAATCTGCTTCCCTTTGTCATTCCCCTTGTCGGGTTTTGACTCAGAGTCGGAACATGCATCTGATTCTGAATCCTTTAGCTTGGCTACCAGTGACTGCTTGGCTCGACACTCACTTGTGTTGTGAGTGGAGCTCTTATGGAACTCACACCACTTTCCCGTGTCATTTTTCGGCTTCACGATACTATTATTTGCTTGCAGGTTTGGCGGGTTGTCTTGGGCCGTCCCGCCTTGGCTTTGTCCTTTTTTCTGTGGTTTGGGGGCACCTTTCCCTTGCTTTGAATTCGCAGATCCAAAGTCTCGCTTCTTCTGTTTAAACTTTTTCTCGACCTTGACGGCATATCGGTATGCCGTGCCGAGCGAGGGGATGTTCAGGAATTCTATTTCTTCCTGGATGTACTTGTGCAGGTAGCCGTGGTATTTGAGTACCAAATGTTGCTCTGAATCTTTGATACCCAACTTTGTGCGAAGGGTATGGAAAATATTGGTAAACTCTGGTACGTCTTGGTCCCTTCCTTGCCGCAGCGTGGTCCACTTTATGTATTGATCCTCATAGCTTCTGACAGGGTAGTACTGCTCCTTGATGGCATCCCAGAATGAATCCCAAGTGGGTGCGATTGAAAATAGTGAGCCTATACTTTCATCCTTCAGCTCGTAGTAGGTTTCCCACCAGTCCTTGACGTGGGGGGCTTCTTTGAGAAGAGTGAAAATAATCTTTTCCCAACTTGAAAAATCATGAATAGAAAAATAACCCTCTAGTAGATTTAACCATTTGTCTACGGCATTTGCGTTTATTTGACCCTCGAAGATGGGGATTTCCAAATTAACTTGTACCTTAAAGGGCGTGACGTTTCCAGAGGAGCTGCTGGAAGCCGATGTGTTGCCTCTGGGTAGCCGCTGAAGGATCTGGGAAAAGCTGTCCATCATCGCATTCCTTTGTCGCTCAAGGTCTTCTTCGAGCAAGATTTTGATAGGATCTCCTGCCCCCTCGTCTTTCTTTTCATCCTCCATGGGAGGCCATCAGGATTTGCGAGGCTGGTCGTGAAAGGTTCGACTAGTTCAAGCCCTAACTCCTTATATCCCGACCTCGATGGGGACATGCAAAGAAAAACAGAAAGAAAAAAGGTGACCGCTCTGATACCACTAATTCGGATTTAAACAGGAACGCAACAAATTACAGAGATAACCATAAACACAGAGATGTAGTGGAAATAATACTTCATTTCATTAATGTAAAATACTGAAATATGCTTACAAACAGAAAGGGAAATAATCCAGCTAGGGCGATGGTAGCTTATCTCTGAGAAGAGATGTGGCGGATACATGCCTCTGAATTGTGTTACAATGAGGCTTGAAGGCCTATTTATTGTTGAGAAAGAATGGAAAACCCTAAACATCCAAAAACCTAATCCTAGAAGATGAAACACCAAACTGTGGGCCCCATTTGGGTAAATTGGTACATCAACTTCCCGTGGTCGTAACTTTGGCATATGATCTCCATTTGACGTGCACAATATCTCGTTAGAAAGATCTATCCGAGAACTACAACTTTGGGAAGATCAACATAGGTCCATGGACCCATGTTGCTCCTAGTTTTCCCAAAACACATTGTTTAGGGCCTCAAAATGGCTCCAGAAGTTCAGGACCCGAAAAACTGCTAAAAATAGTAAGTTGTGCTACAATTAAGGAAACTGAAAAAGTTGAGAGAAACAATGGTGGGGGTCCAAGTGGACTTGGCAGGTGGCCACCAATATCCACCTGGATCACTCACAGACTAAATAGACACTATATATGTCCTCCTCAATCCCTCCAAGCCTCCTATTTCCGTGCGCAGTTTTTCTTGGGGTCCAGTGATGCCACATGGGTGAATTGGCCTCATCACACTCACAAAACCTGAAGAAGTAATTGCGCAATCCTCAAGGAAAGAATTCCTTCTGCATGCAAGAGATATTCACTATTCTAGCAATTGATAGTACACTGCCCCTCCATCTGATCTCAACTGGGTCTCTGTCTGAACTGACATGCATTAGTTATTTATGAGAGAATATTTAGTTATCCAAAGTGCAGCAGTTACATGCATGCATGCATTAACTAACTGAACTCACAATTAATTCAACGAACTATTTGAATTAATCTAACTGGACTTGACTCAGTGAACTGAGCCAACTAATTACAACTCAATATTACAACTCATCCTTATCTCTTTAACTGATGGATAAATTCCTTAATTAATGGAGAAACTGTTGCATGTCCCCACATAGACTTCATGTTTGATTTTCTACAACTAATTAACTCATGGTGAATTAATTAATTATTTTACAAATAGCTGCTAAGATCAAATTCGAATTTTTACTTCTCTATTTTAGTTCAGGGACTAACTAAAATAGGAAGGTATCCCGAAATGCTATTTATAGCAGTACTAAATTTAGCACTTCTATATTTAGCATTTCTTGTTGCTATTTTCAACACTCGAAAGGGTCTTTGATCAATATTTGAATCCTTTGAGTCATCATGCAATGTCTTTTTCTATATTGATCGATGATCTACTTCATGTCTATGCGATAACTCTCTTTTATTCTTCTTCTTTGCAGGTGTGTCTTTATGCTTTATCCTTGCTATCTTCTCTTGAACATCACTTTGTCATGCAAGGTGTAACACCCTCCTCCCACACTTACTCAAGCTTATCGGTCCAATAGGGTAAATATGTGACGAAGATTTACTATGATATGATTCAACTCCCTGAAAGAAGTTAAGGAAGTGGAACTAAAGAACCAAAACTTTACAGACCTCCCTCAGGTGCTACAAGACCCCTAGGATCTAATAAACCACCCAAGGTGCCCAACACCTAAGTTAACTTAGCTTTTCACCGACTTGAGCTCTCAGTCACTCCCTTGAAAAGGCAAGCCAGTGGATGAGACCCTTTAGTCGCTCCCATAAGCCTACATCCCACCGACTGTGTCCTTTTTCACTCAGTTCTATGCTAGCGAACTCGAGATCTGAGTCACTTTTTCATGGCTAGGACCAAGGCCTCTCCCCAGAACTTGATGAAACTCTAAAAAATGTCAAATAATAAGGAGACAAGGCCTCTAATGAAAAAATTAAACAATGACTTGACCTGACTCATCCTAACCATGACAAGCATTTCGTTAAAGACATCATAAACATATAATGTACAAGACATAAATACACATATGAACATAGGGGCCTCATACTTATCTGAGATTCGTCAAGAAGGTCTGATGCCCTCTCACAATAACTTTATTTTCATCTATTAGGTCATACATTCATTAACCATTCATTTACTAATTTAAACATGATGAGAGCCATAACTAAAGTTTGTCATAAAACCATGCTTCTAATCAACACATAACCATAATAATAAGAACGATAGCACAACCACCACCAAAGCCATATAATAGAAAGTACATTTACTTATGAAATACAAGAGGAAGAGAGCTTTTATTAACACATTCAGAATCCAACCAAGTCAGTAACTTCCACGTACCACCTGACCATAGATTTGGCTGAACCAAATATTTCTTTCAGCTAATCATCCCCGTGCCATATTCCAAGCATGAATGTGGGAATCACAACAAAACCAATCGAGGATTATCAGGCTTTACCGTGTATCCTACCATTACCGGTCAAGGGATTCCTAATCCTGAAACCCTCATCTATACAACCATACTTTACTGTGTATCCCACTGTTGACCACTATGTGTCAACTACTCATTAGCAGTACACCCCCTTTTCTTCGCAAAAGGAATAGCGCTTGATTGACATGTCCATGCCATTCGACAGTCATCGACAACTTGATCATATTATGTTGTAAACCCAGTCTGCATGTGTGAATTGTAAATAATCTTAGCAGAGCTGAGTCATGTATGTAAATTGCCTAGGTGGACCTAATTTTCTCGTGATAATCTACGTTCCGGAAGGTTTTTTGTCTCACCGATCCATGATCGGCAGAGTTTTCTTTCAGCCTAACCCCAAAGCCAGAATGAATTTTGTCATTAGAATCTTAGGGGAATCCTAGTGCGTTGATCTGTTAGATTATATTTGGTCGCAGAACTGGGTGGTCCATGAGGGTCTATGTCAAATGGGTTTTCCCCCTTGAGATGTAAAATTGTAAAAGTCATGATGTAAAATGTCTTGAGGGTTAGAAAATGTTTTAATCCCCTCATAAGTCCTAAGTCCTAGGTCCTAGGTGATTTTTCCAAAGGCTAAGTTCGAGGATTCATTTAAAAATAAAAATTAAAAATTGAAAAAATAGAGAAAAACAATAAAAAAATAAAAAAATAATAAAATAAAAGATATAAAAAATTAAAAATTAAAAATAAAAAATAAAATAAAATAATAAAATTAAATTAAAAATTAAAAAATTAAAAAATTAAAAAATAATTAAAAAATAAAATAAAATAAAATAAAATTTAAAAAAATAAATAAATAAAAATTTAAAAATTTAAAAAATAATAAAATAAGTCGAAATTTTGAGAAAACAAATGCAAAGTTTTAATTTTTAATTTATTAAAATTTCGACGGATGAGATTAAAAGATATCTTGATCCTCATCGACGGTCAAGATGATTTTGACATGGATCACTCGAACTAGTCGTTGGGAATTTTTCCTTTAAATAGGGTGCTAGGGGTCATTTGAGATCAGATTAGATCTGAGAGTTTGGTGCTAAAGAAAGCTCTCTTGTAGTCAATTTTTTTTGTGCAATAAAGAAAGGCTTTGGGGTTAAAAATCTTGCTGGTGATACTCTTCTGAAAGTGCTGTAAGATGATTTATTTTTCTGCATAATTTTATTTTTAGCCATTGATTTTAGCTTGATGAAGATTGATTTAGGCACAGGTATCTTGTCTAATCTCTGGGGTTTGAATGATAGTGTAGATTCTGAAATATAGTGGCAGGTATCTCCATTTGATCTGGATTTCACTATCGTTTTCCCTCTATGTTAATGGTTGATTTTAAGCTGTGCAGGAAATCTTAGTTTTGAGTTTACCGGGCGTTAGGGGAAGCTCTCGGCTGAACCAGCCAACTCCCGAATTGCGTTTTCTGAAAGAGCCCAGCTAGTTTTAATCCCAGGCTTATCATCTAAATTTTTTTATGAATGCATGCAGGGTTTTTCTGAAGTATCTCACATTAAATTTAAATTCTGAAAATACTTATGTGGCATAACGAGAAATCTGGCTTTTTTTAGAGCCTGCAGTTTGTGAATATTGTAATTATTGAGTTAGGGTTTTCAGTTTCGTTTCTTGCACATATTATTTTTGGGTTTTCTGTTCTTTGTCATTACAGGTTGCAGGTGAATTTTTTTTTAGACAATTTGTTCAGGGGGTTTCCATCAGGCAATTTGAAGCAGGAAAAACTCAAAGGTTTTAGTTTCTCTACCGCTCAAGGAAATTTTTTTATTCTCTGAAAGAAAAGCTCAAATTTTTATATGCTGTCCATATCAGTAAACCTTCTTGCTACTCAGATCTACGTCCTTCAAGCTGCAACTCTGGCCATTCAAATCCACGCAAATCAGCCTGCATTTTTCTCTATACGCAGCCTTTCACATAGCCACAACGCCTATCCCTCGCTGCCAAAACGTTGATTCATTCCCCATCGTGGCAGCTCCTCCCTCTGTGGTTTTCATCGCAGTCTTCTCTCACTCGTGTGCTGCCTACCCTTATTTTCCAAAAATCGCAGTCCAAAATTGCATCAATCTCCACGCAGCTGCCATTCGATTTTCTTTTTCCCTTATGCTTCTCATCTATCAGCTCATTCTCACATTTTTTTTCCTCACGTAGCTATAACCTGCAAAAGCCTTCCCAATCCGTATGTGTATCCTCCATCCATCGCTCAGCCGATGCTTTCCTTATCACCTGCACACAGTAATAAAACGAATTTTATTTACCACGCTGCCCGCGACATTTCCACGCTCCATAACCCTCACGTGTCCATCATTACTGCTGTCCAAGCCTGCGTTTCTTCTCCATTTCCATCGCAGTCTTCCCTGCTACTTGCGTCCATTGCTGCCATACGTCGTCGCTGCGTGCAAAACGTGCCCACTGCATTCAATCTGCAAGCATTTGAAATCATCTCTGCCCAAACGCTGCTCCAGCGCCCTAACTCCTTCACGCTGGTGCCGTTCCTCCCTGCTGCGGTCAAACTCTTCGACCTGCAAAAACAATATGATATACACCGTTTTGAAATTCTCTTTTTATTTTATGCGTTAGTTTACTTAGGTTTGGGTTCTCAAGTTTTGATATTCGATTTTTACTTTGTCACATAGTTTTAGATTCAGATTTTTTTTTTATTATTCTTTTTTATTTGTTTTAAACTTAGAATTAACTTTAGTTTAGTTTAAATGATTCTAAAGTTTTAAAAAATTAAAAATATATATATAATTTCGATTTTTTTTTGTTGTTCAGTTTTAACTTCATATTAGATTTAGAATTAGATTTTCGTTTATCTTTTAATTTAGTTTAATTTTGTTTTAAATTTAGTTAGTTTTGTTTAAAAAAAATAAAATTTGAGTTTCTTTTTTTAGTGGTTAGTTTTGTTTTATTAAAAAAAAATAATAATAATAATAATAAAAATTTACCAAAAATCATAAAAAGTTGAGGCTTTTTTTTTTAAGAGTTTTATTTAGATTTTTAGATATTAGTTTTGTTTTATCTTAATCTTAGAATTTTATTTAAAAAAATAAAAAAATTATAAAAATAAAAGATCATAAAAATTTTCTTCATATTTTGTTTAGATTTATTTGATTTTAGGAATAAATTTTAATAATTTTAAGTTTTATTTAGTTTAGTTTAATTTAGAATAGTTTTAAAGTTTTATTTATTATTAAGATTTTAGTTTGTTTTATTCTTAAAAAAAAAAATTAAAAATATAAAAATTAAAAAATATATTTTGAAAAAGCTTAATAAAAAAAAAAAAAAATGAAAATTCATTTCTTGTGGTCCATTTTTCTATAGCTAAACGCACTTAAAATGTTTATTTACAAGTTGGCTATATGAAAGTGGTAGCTGGTCAGCATTTAAATTTTATGATCATTTAAAAGCATTTAATTTTTCTTGAAGTTTAATTGCTGGATCATCATTAAGGCGTTGTGCATTTGTTGAAAATCTTACATCATTTGGGTTATTTGATCATAAATGATTGTTTTACATGGTTTATACTTCTGCAACATCTAATAAATAATCATTTAATCATTAACCCCATAAGGCACTGGTCTCTTAACTTAATAAAATCAAATAAGTGTTTGTTTTCCCTCGTGTCTCCCAACCCAACTAGTCCACAGTTGGTCATCCATTGTCCCATAGGGTCTACCCCCCTTAGTCGCGGGAGACAGGCTTAAACGGAGAGATCGGGGATCAGGGTGATAGCCCCCGGTCTGAGCGTTGTCGTGACAATCTGTGCGACAACACCCACCAGTATCGGTCAAGGGATTCCTAAGACCAAACAATAAAAATAAACTATCAAGATTTACCGCAATCCCTCCATATACCGGTCAAGGGATCATTAGGACCTAAACAAATATGGATGCTTGAGGATCTCTCCACTTAAACCGTGAGGAATTTTCCCGTCTCCACCCTCATGATTTACTGTGTATCTCACCATTACCGGTCAAGGGATTCCTAAGCCTTTGGGAATTTTCCCTAGACCACCCCACTCAGTTTCGAAACCATTCAACAATCCAGATCAACCAAGTAAAAAAAACCCATCACACCATAACTATCTGAAAATGGCAAGGTAAGGATGAAACCACTGTCACACCTGGTAAAACCCACACCAATGACAACAAGAGAACCAAATACACACATGCATGTACCATGCATGCCAAAACTAACAAGGAAATCATACAAGCAACTTGATACCTACAAGTAATCCTGTTGTGGCCGCTTGATCCAACTCTTCGTTGCTTGATCTTTTCTTCCCTTTGCCTACTTGTCCTTCCTTTTCCTTTATTTCTCCAAAGCTAGAGTGCTCCAAGAATGATCTAAGTGTTCTAGAGTATGAGAGAGTAGAGAATAGAGAGAGAGAAATGACCCAAAAATGTTAAAAGGCTGTAAACTAATCCTCATAAGCATTTTTATCATTGAGGCCTCTATTTTCTTCAATTTCCATTATTTTCCTTCAATTTCCTGCTCACATACAACTTGTGACCTTTCACCTTCCTTTTCTCTAATTTCCTTTATTTTCATAAATAAAATGCCAATTAATGCCTCTTACCTTTACAAAGCCTTTTCTATTGCCTTTCCAATTTCCCCTTAGCCATAATAAACCAAGTTAACACCAACTATGATGTTTTTCCCAACATTCATCTTGGAATACATGTCCCATGACCTTGATCTTATTTTGCCTTTTAAAACTTTTCTTACATGAAATTTTAACGCAGGGCTGTTACATACCCCTCCCCCTTAGGAAAACATTGTCCTCAGTGTTTTATGACACTTACAACCAGCAAAACCACTAAAAATAAAAACATATTGCCCATGGAGCTTTATAACTCAGCTCGATGCAGTATTTACAATGATCAACCTGCTGAAAAGAAAACCAACTTGACAAATATAACAACATGATACCCATACTGCTTATTGGAGCTTTAGACTACAACTTGTTGCGATTACAATAGAAACCTTACATAAATATGTACATATACCAAAAATCATTTGCCTTCACCGCCAAATAATGAAGTATACATAGCCCACATTTGATCAACCATCTCCCATGTAGCTTTATTGGGCCCAAAGTGTTTCCATTTCACTTTAACTTGCTTGATTCCTCAATTCCATAGCATGAGCATCTTTCACTACTGTATGCATTGAGGTTCCGGTTGGAATTCTCCTTCTGGCTCCACCTACAATACAAACCAATCAATAACCTGATCAACATCCTTTACACATATTTTGAGCAATGAAACATGGAAAACATCATGAACTTTCTTTAATAGCCCAAAATAAACATGTAATTAATCAACTAATTAACATCAAGTTCAAACTATGAGTAGCACTTACCTGTGGTTGAAATCTGCTTACTGCAACAAGGTTTTGGGGATGACTTTCCACCCAACCGTAGGCTCAATTGCGCAAGGACTTGCTACAACTGGCCACCCCCGAGCCCTCAATCAATGTACTACTGCCAGTGACTCCTCTGTCTTAGAACACCATTCTCCCAAAAGAATGAATGATAGAATCTTGGAATGATGGAATGCCTCTCATCTTCCTCACCATCTATTAAATAGAGCAAACATTGGAAGTGGAACCACATGCACACACTCCATGTGTCTACATGCAACTTCATTGCTTTCTTCTTTTATTATTTTTGTTTTTACTTTTTGATAGCTTTACTGATTTTTACTGCTTTCTTGTTTTATTTCTTTTTATATTTATTTAGAGCTTTAGTATTGTTATTTATTATTTATTTACTATTACTATATTTTTTATTTATTGTTTATTATTTATTTTCTTGTATTTTAATATTATATTATATTATATTATTATTTATTATTATTATTATTGAGGGACATTACATACTTCCCCACTTTAAGGAACTTCGTCCCGAAGTTAAGTTGAATTATTTAATATTTTATTTATTTAGTTATTTATTACTTCATGTTTGCCCTACACCCTCTGCTGAACTAGTATAACCAACAGGCATCGAAAGTTTCACAACACCTGAGAAATCTCTATCCTTTTTCCCACTTTCGGAACCAGGCATAAGCCTCCCCGGTCTGTATCCTAGTCCAAGGCTGGCCCCAAGGCTCGCGCTTGACTCAGACCTCATCTGCCCCAAGGCAGGCATCCGGTATGGTACTCAATGACTCCGGGCATCTCGCAAGG
This sequence comes from Pinus tabuliformis, assembly GCA_031772625.1. NCBI lineage: Eukaryota > Viridiplantae > Streptophyta > Pinopsida > Pinales > Pinaceae > Pinus > Pinus tabuliformis. The sequence continues at coordinate 103,004,066 of CM062804.1, forward strand.
CTGGCCCACTCCCTCCACAACTACTAAGGCACACAACCCCAGGCATCGAAGTCCTTACACCCCCACCAGACTTCGACATCCCAATCCAATAACAGGCACCTAGCCTAGAACATCAGGCAATTAGCCTCCTCAAGATGGTCCCATAGCCCTTCAAGAGCTACACAAGACAAAGGAACCACTGGCATATGTAGTGTTGATTGAGTTTGTCCCCAGCCCATATGGTGTTACTTATTCTCCCTCGTGCGTATGGGCTCGCATGAGATCATCAAATAAACCGGCCCTCTCGGCCCATTTGTGGAGTCCTGTGAATCATCACACCTCAACATGCAACCAATGCATTAGTTATACCATCATAGTATCATAGAAAATAATCCACATGCCAAGTCTTGCATGTCATCATGTAACATTCATCATTGTTAATCGCAACATTATGAATAATAACGAACTGCATGCTCATGCATGTCATAAATTTGTATGCAACTATCACATGCTTCACCTCATGAAATACCATCATAAGTTATAACATCAACATATTTGCATCAAAGACATATCATGACTTCACATAATAAATGAACCACATGTCAATAAACCTCATATTATAGCATTATAATTCCTATGCCACGTTATGCATATCATAATCATCATAAGGATACATCATTAGTATTGTAACAACTATATAAATAAGAACCACATGTGCATGATCACCTTCATACCATCATATCATGAAACATAAGAAACATCTCAATACCTATAAAATATAGAATTATACTCTATAAGCATTCTTATCATGATTCATCAGAAAAATGAATTTCATTTACTTTACAAACATTCAACTATGAACTAAGATTATTCAACATCCATCTAGGATCTAGGTTATCTCATGAATACTATTAATAGTCATTATATCATTCATTGTTATACCATATCTTTTGCAAAATGAGTACCCACCAGATCTAAGGTTTTGAGCTTGATTTGAGTCGTAGAAAATACTAATCTTCATAATTACTATTATGTCATGTTTTCGTTAAAATTCAAATGATCTTCATCATCTTGAGCCTTAATCTCTAGTCATTTATTCTTACTTCCCCAAGGGAATTTAGTGAAAGTCCTTCTTTTTCCCTTCCTCCCCAGACAACTTTATCCAAATATCACTGCTAACATTGGCTAAAAATGGAAAATTTACAAATAAATTGAATTCTTTAATGTCATCAACATGGTTATGTTGTTCTTCCAAGATTTTCAATCCACTCTCATTTATAATAAAATACAATCACCTTTATGGTTATCCTCGAAACATTAATTAGGTAAGTTGATAATAATTGTCAATTACTATTCCAATTCTAAATATTAGTGTTTCTTAAGTTATTACAATAATTTAAAGCCCTATTTCTCCTTAGTTCTTCCCATACCTCAGTAGTATAACATAACACATTGCATTCTTACTTGATTATGATCACTAACATGCTATGAAAAGCATATCAAAGGATGTCATCACTTCAATTAGAGTAATTATCTTTAAAAACACAACTTATTCACACCCCATTTTTTTGACATAACATTAAGGCATATTCCTTAAACTAGTTACAATAAAAAAATACCATAAGTACAGATGAAATGAAAATTAGATTGTTGGTTTTGAGTTATTGTCTTACTACTCTTCCTAACTCTCTAAAAATAATACATCATTGAAACAAATTCAATTAAATAGTATTTTAAATACATCTATTCTCATCCAAAATCTATTGTTCTTATCTTATATAATTTGTTAAATTTGTAACACAAAATCATAATTAATACTAATTTATCCCTTTTTCACTTCTTAAAATCTCTTATTTTAATAAATAAAATAAAATTAATATATAATTGATACACTTCTACTTACCCACTTAACGTATTAGTTAACCTACTTTACGCCATTGTATTCCTACCATATGTAACAACAATCCAACCCAAATACATAGTGAATAATATGATCAACATTCAAGGAATGTTATCTCTGTGTTTTTTGATCAGATTGAAACCATAAAATAATGAACAAATGCAAGTCGACAACGATCATCTAAAGGTAACAAGATATTGGAGTTTATACCATTGTGAATTGGAACAAATTTCACTATTTTAGAGCACTTCAAATGGTGACGATATTACAAATGTCAACATCAATTATCCAAATACTTCAAGCACTATGTAAACTGTGTTGTAAAATGAACCGGTGGTGAGTAGTTACACCAACATTAAAGATTTGTTCCTCCACAAAAACATGCCAGTATACCATATCAATAGTGCTCAAATCCAATGTGGATTGAATTATACCATATGTAACAGCCCAAAATAAACATGTAATTAATCAACTAATTAACATCAAGTTCATACTATGAGTAGCACTTACCTATGGTTGAAGTCTACTTATTGCAATAAGGTTTTGGGGACGACTCTCCACCCAACCGTAGGCTCAATTGCACAAGGAATTGCTACAACTAGCCACCCCCGAGCCCTCAATCAACGTACCACTGCCAGTGACTCCTCTGTCTTAGAACACCATTCTCCCAAGATAATGAATGATAGAATCTTGGAATGATGGAATGCCTATCATCTTCCTCACCATCTATTAAAGAGAGCAAACATTGGAAGGGGAACCACATGCACACACTCCATGTGTCTACATGCAACTTTATTGCTTTCTTGTTTTATTATTTTTTGATAGCTTTACTGATTTTTACTGCTTTCTTGTTTTATTTCTTTTTATATTTATTTAGAGCTTTAGTATTGTTATTTATTATTTTATTATTATTTATTTACTATTACTATATTTTTTTAAGTTATTTTTTATTATTTATTTTCTTGTATTTTAATATTATATTATACTATTTATTATTTATTATTTATTATTATTATTATTATTATTATTTATTATTTATTATTATTATTATTGAGGGACATTACACTTTCGGTGTCGGAGGTAGTGTAAGTCTGTACACCACTGGTCCAATCCTCTCAAGGATCTCGAAAGGCCCGCAATACCAAGGTGCCAACTTCGCACATGACCCAATCCTCAAGGAGCTCTTCTTGGGCTTGATGCGCAAGTACACATGCTCCCCAAGCTGAACTCCTTAAATTCCCCATGCTGATATGCATAAATCTTTTGTATGTCATGTGTTTCCTTTAGATTCTTTGTGATTACCTGCATTTCCTGTTCCATCTGTGCCAACATATCTGGCCCTATCAATAACTTGTTCACTGGATCACTCCAACTGATGGGAGTATTACAACTCTACCCATAGAGTGCCTCAAACAGACTCATCCTTAGTGACTCATGATACCTATTGTTGTAAGCAAACTCAACCAGTGGAATATACTCTTCCCACTTTTGCTGTTGATGCATAACATACATTCTCAACATGTCCTCCAAAATTCTATTGAGCCTCTCTGTTTGTCCATCTATTTGTGAATGATAAGCTGTACTGAAAGCAAAATTTGTACCCCAACTTGCAAATAACTCCAAAAACTTGGAAGTAAACTTAGCATCCCTATCTGACACAATCTTCTTTGGAACACCATGCAACCTTACTATCTCTTTGATGAAAATGTGTGCTACATCACTAGCTGAATAAGTACACATAACTAGAATGAAGTGTGCTACATCACTAGCTGAACAAGTATACATCACTGGAATGAAGTGTGCTACATTTTCCATCCTGCCAACCATAACCATAATATAATCATGTTTTCTATATGTCCTCGGAAAACCTGTAATGAAATCCATGGAAATGACCTCCCATTTCCATTCTGGAATCATAATTGGCTGTAGTAGACCACATAGATGCTTACACTCTTCTCTTACCTATTGACAATCCAAACATCCAGCCACAAACTCTGCCACTTCCTCCCTTAGATTTGAGCAATAGTAGAACTTCTTCATCGCTGTCAATGTCTTCTGATATCCTAGATGACATGAATACGACTTAGCATGAAATTTTCTCAATGTAAGCTTCTTGAGCTCACTATTGTTTGACACATAGATCCTGTCCCTAAATATGACCAAACCATTCGCCGTGAGATGATAATCCGCATCTTGATCACCTATACCCCGCTCCTGTAACCTGTGCCTAAGCTCCCTATACCTACAATCCTTCTGTCCTGCCTATAAGATATAATCGTGTAAATATGTCCCATATGTACTCATAGTTGCTATATGATTTACTTGTACTCTTATGCTAAGAGCATCTATAACCCTATTCTCCTTTCCTTTAATGTACTTGATCTCGAAGTCAAACTTACTAATCGTGGCCAACCATATAGCTTGCATGACATTCAAATTCGATTGGTCAAATAGGAATCTCAATCCACTGTGGTTTCTCATCAATACAAACCTCTTGCCAAGAAGACAATATCTCCACATATTCAATGCATGGATGATCACTTCCAACTCAAGATCATGCGTAACATAATTCTGGTCATGCTCATTCAATTTCCTTGATTCATAACATACCACCTGTTCTTCCTGGATCAAGACTCCACCAATTCCTCTCTTGTAGACATCTGTACACACCACAGACTCTTTACCCAGGTTCGCAATCTTGAGAACTGGAGAATTTGTCAACAACTGCTTCAACTACTCAAAACTTCTGTATTCAAGCTTCTATGATCCATAATGAATTAAACAAAGTCTTTCGGTAGAAATCACATGAGATAATTTTTTGGCCGACGCGTTTCGAACCAACAAGTGTGGTTCATCATCAGGACCAGATGAAGAGGCAGACCATGACAAAGGCTTAAATAGAGAGCAATGTAGAGACATAATTTCAAGTAACGACTATATTTGAACAATAGTGTTTAAATTATAATATTAATTTATTAATATATTAAAAACAAATATTATTAAGTAACGGCTATATTAAATGGCTAGTTTTTGAAAAAAAATATTTAAATAATGATATTATTTTATTAATTTATTAAAAATATTAATAGGTAATGGCTATATTAAACGACTAGTTTTTGAAAAATAATATTTAAATTAATTTATTAAAACCAAATATTACTAGTTCTTGAAAAATAATATTTAAATAATGATATTAGTTTATTAATTTATTAAAATGTTAATATGTAACGACTATATTAAATGGTTAGTTTTTGAAAAAAATATTTAAATAATGACATTATTTCATTAATTTATTAAAAATATTAATAGGTAACAACTATATTAAACGACTATTTTTTGAAAAATAATATTTAAATTAATTTATTAAAACCAAATATTACTAGTTCTTGAAAAATAATATTTAAATAATGATATTAGTTTATTAATTTATTAAAATATTAATATGTAACAACTATATTAAACGACTAGTTTTTGAAAAATAATATTTAAATTAATTTATTAAAACCAAATATTACTAGTTTTTGAAAAATAATATTTAAATTGTGATATTAGTTTATTAATTTATTAAAAACAAATATCAATAAGTAACCACTATATTAAACAACTAGTTTTTAAAATAAATAAATATATAATCAAAGTCAAACTTTGAAGGAGGGGAATAAAAAACTATAAAAACGAGTGAAGACCCTAATCGAGACAAGATCATTTGATAAATAAAATAACTAATGGAAATAAAATAAAATAAATTAAAAATAATTTATGGAAAAATAAATAAAATAAAACAAAAATATACATAAGTCAAAATAAATAAATATATAAATAAATAAATATAAATGAATAAATAAAAATAGAAACATATATATATATATCCAAAGAAAAAATAATCAATAAATAAAACAGGGTCAACAATAAAATATGGGGCTTAGACCCATTAAACAAATAACAAAATACTAAAAGGAGTTAAGAACGAATAGGATGATAAAATACATTAAAAACATGAAGGATCAAGAAAATAAACTCTAATGAAGAATAAATCAACAACAAATACTATAAAAATGATGCCAATACCTACATAGGTTGAAAAAAAAAACTAGGAGGACAAGAGAGGGACCCAACTTCTACTAATATTCCAACCATGCTCTTGTGGGACTCCCTACATTGGTGAGACTGGTCGCTCGATTAATCAAAGGATTCGTGAGCATGCTGCTGACATCAAGCATGGCAGGACCCACTCCTCTGCTTTGGCGGAGCATGTAGATAAATCTAAGCATCACATCTGCATTGAGGAGGCCCAAGTCATTGCTAAGGTTAGTCATTTCCATCATCGTAAATTGAGGGAAGCCCTGGAAATTGAAAAAAAACCCAATAAGTTGAATATAGATGATGGTTGGAATATTAGTAGAAGTTGGGTCCCTATCTTGTTCTCCTAGTTTTTTTTTTTTTTTTGGATCTATGTAGGTATTGTCATCATTTTTATAGTATTTGTTGTTGATTTATTCTTCATTAGAGTTTATTTTCTTGATCCTTTGTGTTTTTTATGTATTTTATCATTCTGTTCGTTCTTAACTCCTTTTAGTATTTTTATTATTTGTTTAATGGGCCTGAGCCCCATATTTTATTGTTGACCCCATTTTATTTATTGATTATTTTTTCTTTGGATATATATATATATATATATGTTTCTATTTTTATTTATTTATATATATATATATAGTTATTTTTACTTGTGTGTATTTTTGTTTTATTTTATTTATTTTTCCATAAATTATTTTTAATTTATTTTATTTTATTTCCATTAATTATTCTATTTATCAAATGATATTGTCTCGATTAGGTCTTCACTCATTTTTATAATTTTTGATTCCCCCCCTTTAAAGTTTGACTTTGATTATTTATTTATTTATTTTAAAAAGTAGCTGTTTAATATAGTGGTTACTTATTAATATTTGTTTTTAATAAATTAATAAACTAATATCACAGTTTAAATATTATTTTTCAAAAACTAGTAATATTTGGTTTTAATAAATTAATAAACTAATATCATTATTTAAATATTATTTTTCAAGAACTAGTAATATTTGGTTTTAATAAATTAATTTAAATATTATTTTTTCAAAAACTAGCCATTTAATATAGCCGTTACATATTAATATTTTAATAAATTAATAAACTAATATCATTATTTAAATATTATTTTTCAAGAACTAGTAATATTTGGTTTTAATAAATTAATTTAAATATTACTTTTCAAAAACTAGCCCTTTAGTATAGCTGTTACCTATTAATATTTTAATAAATTAATGAAATAATATCATTATTTAAATATTTTTTTCCAAAAACTAGCCGTTACTTAATAATATTTGTTTTTAATATATTAATAAATTAATGTTAGGGTCCCACCCTAACCCCCTTATTTATGTCATGGGATCACGTCATAGTCAAGAGTCAATAAAGCCCATATTAATATTTGCAAGTGGTTAACCCACAATTAATGACGGGACCACAGTTAGTTGCAAATGGGCGGTAATATTAGATAGATGGTATCAATAAAACCCACGGTATTGGCCCGTGGTATTGCATGTATGAGTCATATATAAAGGATAGAGACTCCCTGCGAGGAGTATCGTGTCTTGTTTTTGTAATCGAGCTCTGCTCTATTGGAGGTTGCCCCCTCGAAGAGGCTTGTGAACATTTCTCTCTGAATAATAAAATCATTGCTATTCTGTGTTCTGGGTATCTTTTCTTCGCATATTCTATGTTTTGGGTATTTTTCCTTCGCATATTCTGTGTTTGGGTATTACTTTGCAGGTTAAGAGCATAACAAGTGGTATTAGAGCACTTTCCAGGGCTCGGTGGGATCTCCAATTTTTAGCAATTTTTTTTTTTGGCTAGAGATGTGTTCTGGCGTCTTTAAACCACGAGATCTGTCGTTAAGCGCATAAACCTGCGGATTTGGGGAGGCATGCACGCAGGAAATACAAGAGGTGGTCACGTCTGTTGGACTCCCTTGTAACCCCTGTGGGTACCCCTTCGAGTAGTAGCGCATTAGACAGAACCGCGCACGGACTGTCTTCCACGTACCCTCTGGGTATATAGGAAGCCCCCTAGCTACCTTGAAGCCTCGCCATAGATAAACCTTCGGCCGTCTTGTGGCTACAGTACACCGAGAACAACACTCGGAGAGATTACTCGCCCGTACGATAGGGTAGTCGGGTTGTACGGCTAAGGGTACGGTCGATCCTCCTTAGTTAGAGCCCTGAAACATTGGGCCGAGTACTACTGTCAGACCCTTATGTATATTGCGATCTGTAGCACCTGACACTCCTCAAGACCCTAGTTCCCTTTCTATCAGGGGATCACACATCATCTATTCCAGATCAGCAAGTGTAGCAGCAGCAGACATCAGTCCCGCAGCTCTATCAGATCAGCAGCAGCAGTGTTCCACCATTCAGATCTCTCAGATCCACCAGATCGGAGTAGTTGTGAAGGGTTCCTGTACCTGGCTATAATTTTCGCAGGACTTTTGGCGGCATTGACATTTTGAGGATTTGGCGACTGCAGTATTGATCCGTTAGGAGTTTTTCTAAAAAAAAAAAAAAAAAAAAAAAGTCTGAGATCTTCCGAAGCGCTTAATTGTGATCTAGCCCATCAGCATCAGGACAACGAGCTGAGCACGGTGGTACCATTCAATTTCTTAGAAATTTTTTTTTTGGCGGTCCCAATTTTTCATCAAGTTGGTGTATGGTAGAAACTAGAGCTCAAGCAATGGCCAATGAAAGACTAGACAAACTTGAAACAGATATGAACGAGCTCAAAAATACGCTTGACGGACTATCTAGCCTGGTACGGCAAGCACTCGATAAAGGCAAGGAGCCAGCTCTCGAGGAACCCTATAATGACCATATACACCATGAGGGTGAGTCTGGCCACTCTCCTCACGTCTGGCACACCCATCCACCACCCAGTCAGCGACCTCCCAGGTTCGATATGCAGAAATTTGACGGTTCTAACCCGTCCGCATGGCTAGCACAAATGAACCAGTATTTCAAATTGAATCTTCTCCAAGATGATTGGACTAAGATTGGAGTGGCGGCCATGTACTTGGACAATGAACGATGGCAATGGGCGGAATGGCATCAACGTTGCAATGCACCTTTTTCGAGTTGGGCCCAATTTGCCAAAGCTCTTCAAGATCGCTTTGAACAGGGAGACTCCTTTTTGGGCCGTCTCACTAAGCTCCGACAGACGGGTACAGTGGATGAATATATCACCGCTTTTGAAGCCTTAGCCTTCCGCACTCAGCATCTCTCAGATGAGTTCTACATGGAATGTTTTATCAGTGGTCTTAAAGAAGCCATCAAAGCTCAAGTTCTACTCCACCACCCTCCCACATTTACGGAGGCTTGCCAGGTAGCCCGTAAGGTGGAACGTGCCATAACAGCCCAATACAGCCGCCCCAATTTCCCCACTAAAGGTCGTCCCCCACAAGCTCACACCACGACTCAGACACTTAAGGTCCAAAAGGTGTCACCTCAGGAAATGGCCGAAAGAAGGAAGCAAGGACTATGTTACTACTGTGATGAAAAATATTCCCCTGGTCATAAATGCAAGGAGCCCAAGTTTTTTCAAATAGATGCCATTGACTACAACTCCATCGAGGAAGATCCACCTCTTGAGGAACCGGAGGCGATCGAAGAAGACAGCCAAAAGGAGATTGTATCTGACGACCCAGTTATTTCGCTCAATGCGTTGGCAGGAATCTCTTCCCCTCAAACTCTCAAAATCAGGGGTTTTCTTAAACATCGCCCAGTAATAGTCTTGATTGATAGTGGAAGTACCCATAATTTCATCCATTAAAAAATCGCCGAAGCAGCGCACTGTTTTGTACAGGCAGTTTCTAACTTCCAAGTCCAAATTGCAGATGGGGGCACAATGAAATGTGAAGGCCGCTGTGAAAATGTCAAACTTCAAATGGGGGATTATCAGTTGAAAACCCACATGTTTGCCATACACATGGGGGGATGCGACATTGTCCTAGGTGCTGAATGGCTCTGCACCCTTGGGCCAATCACAATGGATTTCCAGGAGTTATATATGAGTTTTAAGCAGAACAACTCCACACATACCCTCCGTGGCCTCCAGGCGGGAGCCCCCTCTGTCATTAGCTCGCATCGGATGGAAAAATTGTTAAAAAAGGGCCATCATGGAGTGGTAGCGCAATTTAATGCCATCCAGGTAGTCCAAACCAGACCTCTGCCAATTCATCCTGAGATGCAGCAGATTTTAAATACCCATCGGATGGTTTTTGACAAGCCTCATGAGCTTCCACCCTCGCGAGGGGAACATGATCATAGCATCACCTTGGTTCCAGGGGCTCAACCCCCAAATGTGCGGCCATACAGATATCCGTTCACTCAAAAGAATGAAATAGAAAAAATCATCAAGGAATTGTTGGAAGCAGGTGTCATTCGTCCCAGCATTAGTCCTTATTCATCCCCAGTGGTCATGGTCCTCAAGAAAGATGGGGAGTGGCGGATGTGTCCCGACTTCAGGGCCCTCAACAAGTTGACAGTCAAAGATAAATTTCCCATTCCGGTGGTTGACGATTTGCTGGACGAACTCAATGGGGCTCAATTCTTCACCAAGTTGGATCTTCGCTCCGGCTACCACCAAATTCGCATGAAGGAAGTCGACATTCCCAAGACGGCTTTCAGAACTCATGAAGGCCATTATGAGTTCCTGGTCATGCCATTTGGTCTTTGTAATGCCCCTTCTACTTTTCAGAGTCTTATGAATCACATCCTCAAACCATATCTCAGAAAATTTGTTCTTGTCTTCTTCGATGACATTCTCATCTATAGTGGCACCTGGGCGGCACATCTTCAACATGTAGATCTACTCTTGCAACTACTCCGCAAGCATAAATTATTTGTCAAGATGTCTAAGTGTGCGTTTGGCATGGAAGAAGTTGAGTATTTGGGCCACATTGTGGGGCGTGAAGGTGTCAAGGTGGACCCCAAAAAGATCCAGGCAATGCAAGAATGGCCTCAACCTAAGACTTTGAAGAGCCTGAGAGGATTTTTGGGTCTCACAGGCTATTATCGTAAATTTGTCCGCAACTATGGCCACATAGCGAAGCCCCTCACTCAACTCCTAAAGAAAAATTCCTTCTTCTGGACCGAGGAAGCACAACAGGCATTTACCGCTCAAAAATGCCATGTGTACCACTCTAGTCTTAGCACTACCTGACTTCACCAAATCCTTTGTCATTGAAAGTGATGCTTCGGGTACAGGTATTGGGGCGGTCTTAATGCAGGAAGGGCGACCATTGGCCTTCACAAGCCAACAACTCAGTGGGAGGAATCTGGGCCAATCTACCTACGAGAAGGAAATGATGGCCATCTTACATGCAGTCGAGACCTGGCGACCTTACTTATTGGGGCGACGTTTCCAAATCCGCACAGATCATCACAGTCTTAAATATTTTTTGGAGCAATGCCTATCCTCCCCACAACAAAACAAATGGTTAGCCAAAATGCTGGGATATGATTATGAGATCATTTACAAGAAAGGGAAAGACAACAGGGTAGCAGATGCATTATCGCGCCAATTTGAGGAGGAAAGTACTCTGCTCGCAATTTCCCTTCCCATTCCAGACTGGATTGAAGAGGCTCGCAGGGAATGGTTTTCACACCCAGGGCTCTCCCAACTCATTTCTCAATTGCAGGTAGATCCTAATTCCAGCACGGGCTACTCGTGGCAGAATGATATTCTTCGCTACAAGGACAGAGTCGTCATATCACCAACATCTACCCTCAAAAGTCGCCTTTTGGCAGAATTGCACTCATCTCCCATTGCAGGACATTCGGGCTTTCAGAAAACGTATGCTCGCACCAGAAGATCATTCTTTTGGACAGGCATGAAAAAGGACGTCCTTACTTTCGTAGCCGAATGTGATGTCTGTCAACGCCACAAAGGGGAAACCGTCAACACACCAGGCACCTTACAACCATTGCCCATTCCGGCCTCAATTTGGACGGAGGTTTCTATGGATTTCATTACAGGTCTTCCAAAGTCAGGGAACAAGTCAGTCATCATGGTGGTTGTGGACCGATTGTCGAAGTATGCTCATTTATGCGCCCTACCCCACCCGTTTACACCAACCTTGGTTGCTCAAACTTTCATGGATCAGATCTTCAAATTACATGGCATGCCCACTTCAATAGTGTCCGACCGCGACCCGATCTTCACCAGCAATTTTTGGCAGGAACTCTTCAGACTACAAGGCACTCAACTCAAACTCAGTACTTCATATCATCCGCAAACAGATGGTCAAACCGAAGCTGTCAACAAATGTCTAGAAACCTACCTTAGATGTTTCACTTCAGAAAAGCAACACCTTTGGGCACAGTGGTTACCTCTGGCTGAATGGTGGTATAACACCAACTATCATGCCACCACCAAAATGACTCACTATGAAGCAGTATATGGTCAACTTCCGCCTTCCCCTACTTCTTATCTCAAGGGATGCTCCAAAGTACAAGCAGTGGATCAACTCCTACAACACCGCGCAACCATGCTCGCCCATCTTCGCGAGAATCTTCATCAAGCTCAGAACCGCATGAAGCAACAGGCCGACCAACATCGCTCAGAGCGCCAATTTCAAGAAGGGGATCAGGTCTTTTTGAGGCTGCAACCATATAAGCAAACATCACTCAAAGATAAGGGTTGTCAAAAGCTCTCTCCAAAATTCTACGGACCATACCAAGTACTTCAGCGCATTGGAGAAGTAGCTTACAAGTTGGCTTTGCCACCTACGGCAAAAATCCATCCAGTTTTCCATGTATCGTGCCTCAAGAAAGTGATTGGGAACAATTGCCGAGTTCAAACCAGTCTACCTGAGTTAGACGAAGAAGGGTCAATCTGGCATCAACCCGAACAGGTTCTAGACACCCGAGACAAGCACCTGCGTGGCCGCATGATTAAGGAGGTCCTCGTCAAATGGAAAGACACCTCTCCGAAAGATGCAACTTGGGAACCATCCACTATTCTTCAGCAGTTTCCGCAGCTTCAGCCTTGAGGACAAGGCTAGTCTTAAGGGGGAGGGCATGTTAGGGTCCCACCCTAACCCCCTTATTTATGTCATGGGATCACGTCATAGTCAAGAGTCAATAAAGCCCATATTAATATTTGTAAGTGGTTAACCCGCAATTAATGACAGGACCACAGTTAGTTGCAAATGGGCAGTAATATTAGATAGATGGTATCAATAAAACCCACGGTATTGGCCCGTGGTATTGCATGTATGAGTCATATATAAAGGATAGAGACTCCCTGCGAGGAGTATCGTGTCTTGTTTTTGTAATCGAGCTCTGCTCTATTGGAGGTTTCCCCCTCGAAGAGGCCTGTGAACATTTCTCTCTGAATAATAAAATCATTGCTATTCTGTGTTCTGGGTATCTTTTCTTCGCATATTCTATGTTCTGGGTATTTTTCCTTCGCATATTCTGTGTTTGGGTATTACTTTGCAGGTCAAGAGCATAACAATTAATATTATAATTTAAACACTATTGTTCAAATATAGTTGTTACTTGAAATTATATCTCTACATTGCTCTCTATTTAAGCCTTTGCCATGGTCTGCCTCTTCATCTGGTCCCGATGATGAACCACACTTGTTGGTTCGAAATGCGTCGGCCAAAAAATTCTCTCATGTGATTTCTACCGAAAGACTTTGTTTACTCAAAACTTGCTGCACATTCCTTTGTCCATTCAAATTTCTTTCCTTTCTTATGCAATGATGTGACAGGATAGGAAATTCGTGATGAACCTCCCATAATAACCTGCTAACCCCATGAATGACCTGACCTCATCCACATTCCTAGGAGTTTCCCATTCCATAATAGCTTTGATCTTTTTCGGATCCACTGTTATGCCTTCCTTGGAAACTACATGTCCCAAGTAATGTACCTTTGTAACATCCCTGGTGAAAATTCCATGTAAAAATATATAAATACCACAGATGATGGGACACGTATTCCAAGATGAATGTTGGGAAAGACATCCTAGGGGGTGTTCATTTGATTGTTTATGGCTAAGAAAATTGGCAAAGGCAATGGCTAAGGCATTAAAAGACATTTTGGCACATTTATTTATGAAAATAATGGAAATTAGGAGAAAAAGGAGGTGAAAGGTCATAGGTTGCATGTGAGGAGGAAAATGAAGGAAAATAATGGAAAATGAAGAAAATAGAGGCCTGATTCATAAAAAGGCTTCTAAGGATCAATTGGCAAGATTTGGTCAGTTTAGTTTTGGAGCTCTCTCATTATTCTCTCTCTCTCTCTCATACTCTTGGATACTTAGAGTTTTCTTGGAGCACTCTTGGAGGGTGTGGCATACTTGGATTCTTGGAGCAAGAAGGCAAATGAAGAGCAGGAAAGCACAAGAAGGCATCGACATCAGCAACTACATCATATTTGCTTGCAGGTATCGAGTTGCATGTATGATTTATTCACTAGTTTTGGCATGCATGGCACATGCATGTGGTTTCTTGGTTGTGATCTATCATTGGCATGGAGGATTGCCTGGATCGACAGTGGATTGCCTAGCCTTGCCATTTCCTGGATAGCCATGGTGATTGTGGGTTTACTTTCATTACTTTGTTTTGGTTGGTTCTCATGTTTCCTTAGCTTGGGTTGAGTTACTAGTCCTAGAAGCCCTGGTTGAACAAACGCTCTGGAAGCCCTGTAACAACTTGGGTTGAGTTACTAGTCCTGGAAGCCCTGGTTGGACAAATGCTCTGGAAGCCCTTGGTGGGTTGAGTTACTAGTCCTGGAAGCCTTGGTTGGACAAACACTCTAGAAGCCTTGTATAAGTTGTGGGTTGAGTTACTAGTTTTGGAAGCCTTGGTTGGACAAACACTCTAGAAGCCTTGTATAAGCTGTGGGTTGAGTTACTAGTTTTGGAAGCCTTGGTTGGACAAACGCTCTGGAAGCCCTGGAAGGCTTGGATGGAGACCAATCTGATGATGGTTTTTGGTGATGTCCGACCGTGAGGTGGAATCACTATTTGATGGGTTGAGGTGGGTGGCCTATGGAAGCCCTGGATGAGTTTTGATTGATGTGTTCTATGAGATCCCACATTCATGCTTGGAATATGGCACAGAGGTGATTGGCTGAAGAAAGAATTGGCTCAACCAATCTATGGTCGGGTGGAATGTGGTAGTCCCATCCCCGGTTGGTTCATTGCATTTATTAATGAAAAAAAAAATTCATTCCCTTGATTTTCATGTGAAAATGTACTGATGTATATATGGATTTTGATGGATGATATGTTTATTGTATTTCTGCTCCTATTATGTTTTTTTTTATATGTACATTTACCCTAGAGGTTGTTACAGAGTGGTACCAGAGCATGGTTCAAACACTTGGACTGGATGGGCTCTATCATAGGTAAAATGAAGAACAAACTTTAAATTTTAACCTTTCTCTCATATATGTTATAAATTTTCTTCTGTGGAATATTAGAAGTCGAAAATTTGTCCATACTGAAGGTAAATCCCATTGATAATGTGGTAAAATTTTCAGATATTGGTTCACAATACTTTAGGAATTATGATCTAAGGAAGATGACCTTCCTGAATGCACCTTTAAATAGGTCATGTTGGCATTTATGCAATAAATTTTCTTCTGTAGGCTTTCAGAAGCTGAAAAATCGTCCACATTGAGGGGAAATACCAATTATTATGTGGTAGAAATTTCAGATATTGGGTCGCAATATTTTAGGAGATATGAGTAGAGGGAGTCGAGCCTTCTGAATGCTCCTAAAATTAGGTCTCAAACAGGTCATGCTGAAATTTTTGTTATAACTTTTATTCTGGGCACTCTCAGGAGCTAAATTTTTTTCCACAATGAGAGGAAATCCCACTTATATTGTGATAAAAATTTCAGACATTTATTTGCTATATTTTAGGAGATATGACTAGTGTAAGTCGAGATTTCTAGATACTCCTAGAATTGTGCACCAAATATGATTGTGTTGGTATTTTTGTTATAAATTTTCATTTATGAAATATCAGAAGTTGAAACTTGAACCATAGTGAGGGATAATATCACTGATCATATAGTTCAGTTTCCATAACTTGTACTACTACATTTTAAGATATATGCATTGAATCATTCGCTACATTAGTTTGCATGCGAAGTGTTTGATGAAATGCTTAAATGGTTCAATGATTAATTGCATACAAATTGTTTGATAAAATGGCCCAATGAGTATGTTGTTTGTGGTTGGGGATATTATTGATGTGTCATAGTACTGCTGTAGTTGATACATGCTTACTTGTATACAAGTAGTTGGCTAAATTAGTTTGCATGTAAAGTGTTTGAAGAAATGATTACATGCAAATGTAATAGTATAATAGTTGTTTGAAGAGAAATGTAAAAGTATGGTAATTGTTTGAAGAAAATATTATTTTTTGGATGGGATAGTATTGTAGTGTGATAATATGGATGTAGGATTTCAGTGATCTGTGGTTTGTGCTTTTCGAATTTTTGATCGGAGAATCCACAGTAGTCGAGTTTTTACACCAACGTTTCAAATCCCAAATGGGATCCATCATCGGGGTAAAGAGAAAGATGATAAAAGAAGAGCCAGATGGAGGAAATAAATACTCATGAGGGATGAGAATTAAAAGCAAAGCACAGGTCGGCCAGAAAGAATTATAATAAAACCTAAATTTAATTTTAATTTTTATAGATTAATATTATTTATTTAATATTTTTAAAACAAAATTCTTTAAACTAAAATCTAAATTAATCATTAAACTAATATGAATGTTAATATTTATATCAAAAAACCTTAAATAATCTAAAATCTATATTGATATCTAAAAACTAATAAATATATTAATATTAATACCATAAGCCTAATAAATAATTAATAAATAACATTAATAATTATATAACTTAATGACAGTCTAACTTAATAATGATGATTACTATATAACTTAATAATAATATAACCTAAAGCCAATATAACTTAATATATATATTAGAATTAATATTAATAAAGCCTAGAACCTATATTAATAATTAAAAACTAATATATATATTAATATCATAAATAATATTTATATAACCTAAAAACTATATAAATTTAATACATACAAACTAATATATATATTAATATTAATGACTACATAACTTAATGACTATAAAGGACTATATAACTTAATATTAATGTATATGACTATATAACATAATATTAATATATATGACTTAATGACTATATAACTTAATATTTTATAAAACTTGATCATTATAAAACATAATATTTATAAAACTTAAAATCTATATAACTTAATATATGTAATAGTAATAATATCACTAAAAACTAAATATCTATATTAATATCTAAATAAGTTAATATTAATATAACCTAAAATCTAAATTAAAACAATATTAAAAACTAGACTATATTAGAACAACCATTAGGCCCAAATTATATTAAAATCCAACCTTGAATTAGTAATTAGAGTTTTTAATAGAATATAAATAACCTAAGGACAAAATTAATATTAAAATCAAAACAATGCTAATATCTATAATACTCTTTATATTTAAACTGTAAACTTATATTAGGGTCTATATTAATAACTATCTTACCTGTTTGACACATTACCTGTTTTGACAACTTACCTGGGGCCGGGTAGACGCTTTCTTGATTTTACTGATCAGGGGAAGCCAGCTTCCGCTAATCTCCAAACCGCTGTCTCTGTTCAGATTACAAGGATGCTTCAAGATTTCGAGGGCTTCTCTGATTTTCCGTCTCTGATGCTGCTCTTCTCTCACGATAATTGATGCGTTTTCTAAGCAGATGTGGTGATTAGTCTTCGAGGAGTGCTCTGCCAAGGCTGAGGTACGAGATCTTCCATCCCTGATGTCAGCGCCATGTTCTTTCAGTCTTGTCTGGAGGGAGCGACCAGTTTCACCTATGTAGCTTTTCCCACACGAACAGTCTATTTTATAGACTCCTTTAAGTTGCTGCTTGTCAATATCATCCTTAACAGATTTTAAACTTTGTCTTATGGTACCAGGAGCTGAGAATTGAGTTAGAATGTTTTTCTTTCTTAGGATCTTTGCCATTTTATCTGTGACCCCATGGATATAAGGTAGAAAAACTTTACCACCATGAGGTTGATCCTCCTCTTTAGGTTTGGGTGAGGACAACCTCCTTTCGGCTTTCTTTATGGCTTTTTTAATCTCATGATCATTGTAGCCTATATTTCTGAAAGTTGAAACTAAATGCCTCTTCTCTTCATTTATATGTTCTGAGTCAGAGATTCTGAGGGCTCTAATGGCAAGAGTGTTCAGAACGCCAAGCTTTTGGGCTGGGTGATGGTGGGACTCCGCATGAAGGTAGCTTTCCGTGTGAGTTGATTTCCTGAAAACCTTATGGCCCAATGAGCCATCCTCTCTTCTGATGATAAGAATGTCCAAGAAAGGGATGCTCATATTTTCTTCAAGCTCCATGGTGAATTTTATATCAGGGGAGATGGAGTTAAGGTGATTGAAAAACTTGACGAGTTCTGTTTTACCATGGGTCCATTTTATATTGGTGTCATCGACAAAGCGCTTCCACCATGCTGGTTTTAAAGGATAAGATTCCAAGGCCTTCTTTTCAAAATATTCCATGTATAAGTTGGCCACAATTGGCGAAAGGGGGGATCCCATTGCTACACCAGATGTTTGTTCATAAAATGTTCCTTGGAATGTGAATACAGTTGACCTTAAGCAGACTTCAGCGAGTTTTGCGGTCTCTGGATCTGTGACACTTTTTATGACCTGAATGGCTTCATCAAGAGGAATCTTCGTGAATAAGGAAACCACGTCAAAGCTCACAAGGATGTCATCCTTTTCCATTCTTTCATTTTTAATCAGATTCACAAATTCGTGCGAGTCTTTAATGAAGGAGTCAGTATTTCCAACCAGGGGCTTCAGAATCTTGGCGACATATTTAGCAAGTTCATAGGTTGGGGAGCCAATAGTATTGACTATCGGTCTCAGGGGGACCCCCTCCTTATGGATCTTGGGTAATCCATAGATTCTAGGAATGGTTTCACAAGAGGGTGTTAGTTTCTTCTTCAATTTTTCGTCAAGGTTGGAATCTGAGATAATCTTTTTTACATCCTTCATAATCTTAGCCAAGGGATTCCTGTTCAGCTTCTTATAACTGCCACAATTTAGGTGATCATTCATTTTCTTAACATAGTCTTCTTTATCAAGGATAACCGCTGCTCCTCCTTTATCTGCTTTAAGAACAACTATATTGTCATTATTTCGTAAGGATCTGAAAGCCTCTTGCTCTTCTTTACTCAAGTTACTTTTGGGAGCCTTGGCTTTTCTCATGATGAGAGAAAACTCTTGTCTTAATGCCTCTTTGTCTTCAAGAGGGAGGTTGCCAATCCCATCTTCAATGCTACAAATCATCTTTTCAATGGGGAGGTTTTTAGGGGCTATTGCAAACCCCATGCCCTTGCTGAGAACATTAACGGCTAACTGGTCAAGAACCTCGGAAGACAGGTTAACAACTTTCCTTTTTGATGTTGATGTTGCTGCTGATCCATAAGAGTTTTCGCCAGCCTCCTTGTCACCTTTGCTAAGAACATTGCATTTTGCCATATCTTTTTGGAAACTGTCATGCGCATCTTCTCTGGAGACCTGCACCCTTTTGATACCATCCATGTCATTTGGGCCCATAATTTCTTTATTCTTTTCATGTTCGGTTCTGTTCACGGAATTATCATTGTCTATGATGATCCTATTTATTGATTCTAGTTTAGACTCAGAATCTAAAAACCTTTCTGCGTTTCTATTGTCACACACATTATCATTGTTCGAATTTTCATTTAAATACTTATTAGAAATATCATTTAAATATTCCGGAACCATACAGCTGTTCTTAATACTAATTTCCCCGGAGCTGACAACTATTTCATCAGCGCTTTCACTCTTAATATCTGAAATGTTGATCGGATTAATATTAAATTGGTTGTTATCGGTGCTTTCCACCATCGTTTCTATGTTAACGGTTTGATTTATGCTATCTTCGCTTCCGTTATTTGTATACAGGATATTTGGAGCCTCTGCGTTTGTGCCACTGCTGACGGACCGATTTTCGAAGGAATTTCCACTGCGGTGAGTTATTAGTTCTGCGTTCCTGCAACAGTTATTCGAATCATTATTAAACCGGTTATCGAATTCACCACCGTTGTTTATATGTTTATTGGGCCTGCAGACATCGATTGAGCCTGTGCTAACCAACCGATTTTCAACGGTATTTCTGATATCTTCAGCCTGGTCCATTCGAGGTATTAATTCTGCGTTCTTCATAATTGAATCATTAAACCGGTCCGAATTATTGAATTTTCCACCGCTGTTATTTGAACCGTTCGAATCTCTGTGTTTAGCCTTTAGAAGCTTGGTCAGCTTATTGTGTTGTCTGGTCTGCGCAGTCTGCCATTCATTCTCTGCTTTCAGTGCGGTCCTGCCATCTATAATGTCCCACAGGCTTTTATCGATGTTGCTGGCAAGTTTAAGGTGGGAGGAGAGGGCCACCTGACCAAGATGCTCCAGGGAAGCTCTAATTCTTCTGATTTCAGACCGTATTAGAGAGAAACTGAGATGGAGAAAAGCTTTACTGTTGTATTTATTATGCAACTTATGTTTAACCTGTGCAAAAGGAGGAATAACATTGTTGTCCCGACAATTTTTGAGGAAGTGAAGGTCTGAAGCTCTTCTTTTTATTCTTACTCTCACACTTTCGAGTGCAAGGATTTCACTCCAAGTATCCCCTCCGTACAGGGATAAGATATTGGATTTCAGTGATCTGTGGTTTGTGCTTTTCGAATTTTTGATCGGAGAATCCACAGTAGTCGAGTTTTTACACCAACGTTTCAAATCCCAAATGGGATCCATCATCAGGGTAAAGAGAAAGATGATAAAAGAAGAGCCAGATGGAGGAAATAAATACTCATGAGGGATGAGAATTAAAAGCAAAGCACAGGTCGGCCAGAAAGAATTATAATAAAACCTAAATTTAATTTTAATTTTTATAGATTAATATTATTTATTTAATATTTTTAAAACAAAATTCTTTAAACTAAAATCTAAATTAATCATTAAACTAATATGAATGTTAATATTTATATCAAAAAACCTTACATAATCTAAAATCTATATTGATATCTAAAAACTAATAAATATATTAATATTAATACCATAAGCCTAATAAATAATTAATAAATAACATTAATAATTATATAACTTAATGACAGTCTAACTTAATAATGATGATTACTATATAACTTAATAATAATATAACCTAAAGCCAATATAACTTAATATATATATTAGAATTAATATTAATAAAGCCTAGAACCTATATTAATAATTAAAAACTAATATATATATTAATATCATAAATAATATTTATATAACCTAAAAACTATATAAATTTAATACATACAAACTAATATATATATTAATATTAATGACTACATAACTTAATGACTATAAAGGACTATATAACTTAATATTAATGTATATGACTATATAACATAATATTAATATATATGACTTAATGACTATATAACTTAATATTTTATAAAACTTGATCATTATAAAACATAATATTTATAAAACTTAAAATCTATATAACTTAATATATGTAATAGTAATAATATCACTAAAAACTAAATATCTATATTAATATCTAAATAAGTTAATATTAATATAACCTAAAATCTAAATTAAAACAATATTAAAAACTAGACTATATTAGAACAACCATTAGGCCCAAATTATATTAAAATCCAACCTAGAATTAATAATTAGAGTTTTTAATAGAATATAAATAACCTAAGGACAAAATTAATATTAAAATCAAAAAATGCTAATATCTATAATACTCTTTATATTTAAACTGTAAACTTATATTAGGGTCTATATTAATAACTATCTTACCTGTTTGACACATTACCTGTTTTGACAACTTACCTGGGGCCGGGTAGACGCTTTCTTGATTTTATTGATCAGGGGAAGCCAGCTTCCGCTAATCTCCAAACCGCTGTCTCTGTTCAGATTACAAGGATGCTTCAAGATTTCGAGGGCTTCTCTGATTTTCCGTCTCTGATGCTGCTCTTCTCTCACGATAATTGATGCGTTTTCTAAGCAGATGTGGTGATTAGTCTTCGAGGAGTGCTCTGCCAAGGCTGAGGTACGAGATCTTCCATTCCTGATGTCAGCGCCATGTTCTTTCAGTCTTGTCTGGAGGGAGCGACCAGTTTCACCTATGTAGCTTTTCCCACACGAACAGTCTATTTTATAGAC
This sequence comes from Pinus tabuliformis, assembly GCA_031772625.1. Lineage (NCBI taxonomy): Eukaryota > Viridiplantae > Streptophyta > Pinopsida > Pinales > Pinaceae > Pinus > Pinus tabuliformis. The sequence continues at coordinate 103,026,334 of CM062804.1, forward strand.
TCCTTTAAGTTGCTGCTTGTCAATATCATCCTTAACAGATTTTAAACTTTGTCTTATGGTACCAGGAGCTGAGAATTGAGTTAGAATGTTTTTCTTTCTTAGGATCTTTGCCATTTTATCTGTGACCCCATGGATATAAGGTAGAAAAACTTTACCACCATGAGGTTGATCCTCCTCTTTAGGTTTGGGAGAGGACAACCTCCTTTCGGCTTTCTTTATGGATTTTTTAATCTCATGATCATTGTAGCCTATATTTCTGAAAGTTGAAACTAAATGCCTCTTCTCTTCATTTATATGTTCTGAGTCAGAGATTCTGAGGGCTCTAATGGCAAGAGTGTTCAGAACGCCAAGCTTTTGGGCTGGGTGATGGTGGGACTCCGCATGAAGGTAGCTTTCCGTGTGAGTTGATTTCCTGAAAACCTTATGGCCCAATGAGCCATCCTCTCTTCTGATGATAAGAATGTCCAAGAAAGGGATGCTCATATTTTCTTCAAGCTCCATGGTGAATTTTATATCAGGGGAGATGGAGTTAAGGTGATTGAAAAACTTGACGAGTTCTGTTTTACCATGGGTCCATTTTATATTGGTGTCATCGACAAAGCGCTTCCACCATGCTGGTTTTAAAGGATAAGATTCCAAGGCCTTCTTTTCAAAATATTCCATGTATAAGTTGGCCACAATTGGCGAAAGGGGGGATCCCATTGCTACACCAGATGTTTGTTCATAAAATGTTCCTTGGAATGTGAATACAGTTGACCTTAAGCAGACTTCAGCGAGTTTTGCGGTCTCTGGATCCGTGACACTTTTTATGACCTGAATGGCTTCATCAAGAGGAATCTTCGTGAATAAGGAAACCACGTCAAAGCTCACAAGGATGTCATCCTTTTCCATTCTTTCATTTTTAATCAGATTCACAAAGTCGTGCGAGTCTTTAATGAAGGAGTCAGTATTTCCAACCAGGGGCTTCAGAATCTTGGCGACATATTTAGCAAGTTCACAGGTTGGGGAGCCAATAGTATTGACTATCGGTCTCAGGGGGACCCCCTCCTTATGGATCTTGGGTAATCCATAGATTCTAGGAATGGTTTCACAAGAGGGTGTTAGTTTCTTCTTCAATTTTTCGTCAAGGTTGGAATCTGAGATAATCTTTTTTACATCCTTCATAATCTTAGCCAAGGGATTCCTGTTCAGCTTCTTATAACTGCCACAATTTAGGTGATCATTCATTTTCTTAACATAGTCTTCTTTATCAAGGATAACCGCTGCTCCTCCTTTATCTGCTTTAAGAACAACTATATTGTCATTATTTCGTAAGGATCTGAAAGCCTCTTGCTCTTCTTTACTCAAGTTACTTTTGGGAGCCTTGGCTTTTCTCATGATGAGAGAAAACTCTTGTCTTAATGCCTCTTTGTCTTCAAGAGGGAGGTTGCCAATCCCATCTTCAATGCTACAAATCATCTTTTCAATGGGGAGGTTTTTAGGGGCTATTGCAAACCCCATCCCCTTGCTGAGAACATTAACGGCTAACTGGTCAAGAACCTCGGAAGACAGGTTAACAACTTTTCTTTTTGATGTTGATGTTGATGTTGATCCATAAGAGTTTTCGCCAGCCTCCTTGTCACCTTTGTTAAGAACATTGCATTTTGCCACATCTTTTTGGAAACTGTCATGCGCATCTTCTCTCGAGACCTGCACCCTTTTGATACCATCCATGTCATTTGGGCCCATAATTTCTTTATTCTTTTCATTTTCGGTCCTGCCCACGGAATTATCATTATCTATGATGATCCTATTTATTGATTCTAGTTTAGACTCAGAATCTAAAAACCTTTCTGCGTTTCTATTGTCACACACATTAGCTGATCTATGCCTATTTGCATGCAAAGAATTGAATAGTTGCATGTAAGGAATTTGAAAGGTTGCATGCAAGGAATTTGAAAAGTTGCATGTAAGGAAATGGAAAAGTGGCATGTTTATGTTACAAGTGGAATAAGTGCAATGTTTTTGACTTAATCTCATACAAATTTATGAGAAATAAAAAACAATTTATTTTCAAATGTGATTAAATTTAGTAGAGCTTTGGAGATCCCATTTCCATAATTGGACATTGGAGATCGGGCCATTATAGTAGCTTCCTCCTTCTCCCTTAGTGTGGACCATGGATAGTAAGGGGGTATGCTTATAGGTTGTTAGTATTGGTGAATGCTGTTTTCAAATTAATAGACATGATGGCATGTTTTATGGAACATGTGCCTAAATGTGTATGAATTATATGTTGCTTACATGTTGATTTCCTGATACCTACTTACATCCTTGTATGTTAGGTTACATTCATGAATATGTTGGATTACATGTATCAATCTTGTAGGTTGATTACAAGATTTGATCATTTATGTTCAACTACATGTGTTTATGCATAGGTGTAGTTGATTTGGCATTGCTTATGCATATTGTTGGTTGCATGTGACAATGTGTACAATGGAGTAATGGTTGTTGTCATGCATGTGGTCATGGTTTGTGTAGTTGATATGGTCATGCATTGATGACTGGACTACAGCTGGAATGATGTGTATATAGTTTGGTACTCATTTTTTATGTGTGTATATGCAGTTGTTATGCGTGTATGGTCTTGGTTATGACTATGCATGTATAGTAGGTCAAATATGCCTTGTGAAGTCATTGTATGCAATTTGGGTCACCATAGTGCTATTGGATGTTATGGTGCTAATATGTTGGCTGAGATAACAAGGGCAGGTTAGTTAGGTAGATTTTAGAGAGGAGTCATGAGCATAGTTCCTTGTCTTGTGTCAAGCTCATTAAAAAATGAATCAAGGATTTTAGAGCATAGTTCCTTGTCTTGTGTCAAGCTCGTTAAAAAATGAATCAAGGTTTTTAGAGTAGAGTTTTTTGTTAGGTAGATTGTAGAGAGTAGTTATGAGCATAGTTCCTTATCTTGTGTCAAGCTGTTTAAAAAATGAAACAAGGGTTTTGAGGATAGTTCTTTTCCTGTGTCAACCTCACTAAAAAATGAAACAACTCCCTCGAGTCTTTCCAAGATCTTGAAAGTAAAACTTCATTGCATCCACCTAGTTGAATGCAATGAAGCTTGGGGGGCATGTACCTCGTTTTGCGTCATTATGCTGGGGGCATGTGAACTTATAACAAGCATAGTTTTTCGTTTCAAGCTTGCGTAAACATGAAACCGAATCCGAGCATAGTTCTTTTCCTGTGTCAAGCTCGTTAAAAAATGAAACAAATCCTCCTCTAATTGAGTCAAGAGTTTGACTAGATCTCATAGATGTTAAGTTGTATATTTAGGTTAGTTATTTCAGTTTTTGTTTTAGGTCCAGTCTTTCAAGTGATCTCGTAACTCAACCTTCATTTCATCCAACTGGTTGAATGAAATGAAGTTGGGGGGCATGCACTCTAGCAATTATGCTTAGGGGGCATCAAGCACAGTTTTTTCTCTGTTTCAAGCTTGTTTAAAAAATGAAACTACTTTGAAGCATAGTTTTTCTCTGTTTCAAGCTTTTGTAAAAATGAAACCTATCTCGAGTCAATTTCAGTTATTTTCAAGACTCGTTAAACTCATGAAAATCCCGAGATTATTTTGCTATTTTTCATTCTCGTAAAACAAATGAAAATGCCGAGTTCTTTCCGTCTTTTCCTGCTCGTAAATTAAATTGAAAGTCGGCCATATGAGTACATTTTTATCATTTTTTCGAACTCGTTAAAATTTACGAAAAAGTGAAACCTCAGAGTCATCTTTTAAGCCCTTTTCTGACTCCTAAAACATGAAAAGATCGTCGAGTGTTTCTTTTACACTCGTTAAAATGGAATTAAAAGACGGTCTTCTTATAGCCCTTTTCCGACCGTAAAAACGCGAAAAGATTGCCGGGTTTTTGTCGTTTCAAACTCGATATTGGAAATAAAACGACGTGTCCTTGATCGCTTTTTACTTTTCAGGTCAAAGGCCCTAATCATGAAAGTACTCCTTGGTCGCAAGATCAAGCGGTTCTCTCAGGTATGATTTTATACTTTTTCGGGCTTGAGAGACACAAATCTACGAAAAAGTTCACCTTGGAGTCTTCTTTAGTTTTTTCAGACTCTCTAAAATTGAAAAACGCCGAGTTTCTCCTATACTGGACTCGTTAAAATTTCACAGTAAAGGACCTGTTCGATTACAATCAGGAACGGACCACTCCTTTTTAGGGTCCAAATCTAAACTAAGTTGGACTCATCCGAAGGATGAGCTTATAATCAAGCATATGTTATCCTCCTCAAGCTTGTAAAAAATAAAGAGGTACTTGCCAGAAATGGTGGGGGAAAAGAGAGAAGAATGAACCTATTTGTTATCCTTTGCTACAGAAGAACCTTATCACCGCTCTTGAACACGACACTTTTCATTCACCTGGGTTGGGAAATCTTTTGCCTTAAAGTTGATCAAACCACTTTGAAAGTCTTCAACCGTTTCTGGGTATTAAATTTGGGTCAATCGTCACCAAGCCATCTGTCGTGTCGTTATGTGTTCAAGAGGTCTCTGCAAATAAACCATTCATATGCAAAATACTTGTCATCCATTTTGACCATCCCTGAGTCAGTCCTTACAGCAACATTTCTTCAACTTGAACAATGATTTCGTGTTGTGGGCTTGCCTGCAACGGGTCGCTTTCTATCGACATCAGCACATTATCTAGAAAGATGACTTAGAAATCGTCAGTACCTTGAAGTCTGCATGCATCAATGGCAGGTTTCTCGCCTTTGACGACAGTTTACATCATTGAATTTCGATCAAAGGATTCCGTGATATGTTCGACATCAACCCATTCATTCACATTTCATGGATTGTACTGGGTGCTTTGAGAACCATTGACATCACTGGTGGTTTCTCTCACACATGTTAACAGTTTACATCATCGACTGGTAATCAAGTGGTTTCTACCATGTTCGACATCAACTCATTTATTCGCATGGATAGAATCGTACCAATTCGAGAAGTAGAAATGAAGACCCTGGATCTAGTTTCCACTATCCAGGCTGCGAGGAGTTTTGTATTCATTATATAGTAGACTTATCTTAAACAGATGGCTGCGTCCATACTGTGTCTACAAAAGTCTATGATTGTGATGTACTGCAAAATCATTCTTGTATCAGAGCAGTAGTTAGATTGTTAGTTAAAGTTTTCAATCTGAGTATGGGAATGCCTACCTCAGCGATGATATCATCTCATATATGTATTTTGTGTTGAATATTTGCAGGTTCTGACCAGGCTCTCCGCAAGATACTCCTTGAAATGATAAAGTGCTTCACCCTTCCTAGATCATATAAAACCCTAATCTACTACAGGCTTCGCACTTTAGGGGGCAATCTGTTACACTAAAAAATGTCACCATGACTATTTGCAGTTAGTATGGCTCCATCCACTGTCATACTATCCTCCTTGGCAAGTCTCATGCCTCTGCTCTGCATGTCAAACTCAAAAAATGAGAGAAAAGTCATTTAAAAGTCATTTATCTCTGGTACGCAGTTTCTCTTAGCCTTACCTGCGGATACGCAGCCCAAGTTCACAATACCTGCGTACTTGTACGCTCTGTATGTAAAGGGGTGGGTGCGTACCCCTGTAAAAGGCAAAAGGCGCGAGTTTCATCTTAAAAAAGTTACTTGTGGTCATTTCTAGAGCATTCTAGAAGCTTGTTTGACGTGTATGAAGCGCCTCCAGATGGTTCATGTATCCCTATAGAAGAGGAACTTATCCCATCAAGAGGGGAGCTAACCCACCCAAAAGAGGGGCTTATCCCATTGATGGTGGACCTGATTAACTTCTTCTACAGCACTATAAATACATGCATTGGGCCAGAGGGAGGGGAGGTTAAAAGCTGAACATTCCTAAGGGTAGATGCTACTAGAATTAGGACTTCCTTGTGGGAGCTTGTGAGGAGAGATTACCATCTTTACTGGTTTCCATTGGGAGGTGGGTGTGCTGATCAGAGTAAAGGAGGACTCTTGTGGACCCTGGGAGGAGCTTGCACAACACCAAGGCTCAGGTTGTAATGGTTCCTTTTGTTACCTTTAATACAAATTAGTCCATTCTTCTCAACAATTTGTTATTTATGAGTTGTTTCATATACTCCTTGGTCTATATGTTAAATATGTTTTATTTTATGTCATAATCAGGTGCTATTTAATTGTTTGACTGTTGGTGAATGCAGGTTTCGAAGAGAAGGAGGAGCTCATCCGGATCAACGAAGCTGGACTACTACAACAACGTTGGGTTACAGATAAGACCTAAACACTTGATTTCTCATATTGTAATGCATATTTAGAGAAGGATTGCTCTCGTTTGTCTTGTTTGTCACTAGAAGGTCTTAGGCTTCTAGGGAGGTCGGTTGTGTCCGCACCGTCGACTCTTTCCGTGTGACAAGTAGCTTCCTCCTTCTCCCTTAGTGTGGACCATGGATAGTAAGGGGGTATGCTTATAGGTTGTTAGTATTGGTGAATGTTGTTTTCAAATTAATAGACATGATGGCATGTTTTATGGAACATGTGCCTAAATGTGTATGAATTATATGTTGCTTACATGTTGATTTCCTGATACCTACTTACATCCTTGTATGTTAGGTTACATTCATGAATATGTTGGATTACATGTATCAATCTTGTAGGTTGATTACAAGATTTGATCATTTATGTTCGACTACATGTGTTTATGCGTAGGTGTAGTTGATTTGGCATTGCTTATGCATATTGTTGGTTGCATGTGACAATGTGTACAATGGAGTAATGGTTGTTGTCATGCATGTGGTCATGGTTTGTGTAGTTGATATGGTCATGCATTGATGACTGGACTCCAGCTGGAATGATGTGTATATGGTTTGGTACTCATTTTTTATGTGTGTATATGCAGTTGTTATGCGTGTATGGTCTTGGTTATGATTATGCATGTATAGTAGGTCAAATATGCCTTGTGAAGTCATTGTATGCAATTTGGGTCACCATAGTGCTATTGGATGTTATGGTGCTAATATGTTGGCTGAGATAGAGCAGGAGATGCAGATCATTATAATGAGGTTTCAACATCGGACTTTGCGATAAGAGCAGATCGTCATATAGGTATTGTATGTTTGGCATGCAGGTATGTAGATTAAGGATTGTTATATGCATTAGGGTTATATACATTAGGTTTACGTACATGTCTTTTGATGTTATGGTTACATTCATGATAGATGTTAGTTGACTAGTGTAGTTATATGCACATGTGTCGGATAGTCAAGAATGATAGTAACTTGTAGTTGTATGCATTGCTATTGTTGTTTTATATTAGATAACCCAATGATTATGATGTATGTTGTTGATGAGTATGTTATAGGTTAACTTATTTATTGTTATATGACAACTAGCTTGACGATTCGGTTTTATGTTGTTGATAAGCATGATATATAGCTTATTGTTGTTATATGCTATTAACTTGATGATTAGGGTCATTTCATTGAGATATTGATGTTATAATTTGGATTGGTCATATGCGTGATGGTTATGTTAATTTCCTTGAATATCTTGACGTTATATGTGTTGTGTTAACCTAGTTTGACCTATGCAAATGGTTATGGTTGCGATATTCAGGTATGAACCAACATATTTGTGAGATGGTGTCATACTAATCTAGATTGACTTTGCATATGTGTATGAGTTTACGATGTGAACATGTTAGTTAGATATTGTTATGGATATCATGATCTTATGAGTGCTTGAGCTGATGTATTGTAAAGTTATATCGTGCTAACTAGATTGATTGTGCAAACAAGATCACCTCCCCTAATATACATTAAGGTATGAGTTTTCTTATGTCGTATATTTGGTTCTTGGTTGTTTGATTATGATGTTTATTTGGTGTTTGAGTGTTTGGTGCCTAGTTGATTCATTTAACATGGTATGTTTGCAAGTGGTATGAATGTTTGATGAATTGCATAATATGAGTATGTGTTCAAATGATCTTGTTTTTAGATGATTGTACTAAAATATATGTGTTGAGACAGTTGATATGTGCTTGAGTATAATAGGTGATAGTTGTAGCATTATGTCTAATGACTATGAGTTAATTATGGATTATGACATGATTGTTTATAAGAGTTGATTTCAAACGAATAGATATGATTGTCTTGATATTTGAAACATGTGGTTGACATGTGTGAGCATGATGCAGGGAGTTGCATGGCAAGAGAGGTTTCCTAGAAATATTGAAGAAGGCTCGGGTTGAGATTTCCTTGGGAACCATGGGGATTGAGTCATGGTGTTTGTTGTTAGTCTTGTGCTTTTGGTATTTTATGAATTGTTGAGATTGATTTGTGGCTTTGTTTATGTCTAGTGTATGTCCATACCACTTTGTTTGTGTAGTCATGTTGTTATTGGTTTTTACAGTCTTCTTCTTGTTTGTTTCTTGTCTTGCCTTTTATGTTTGAGTCTTGGGAATTGGTTGGGAAAGAGGATAGTTGACGGAGCTCGGGGAGAGCTGTGTGGTACCCAAAAGGTAATGTAAGATTCAGATGAAGCTCTATGCATGAGTAAGCGCAACGGAAGGTAAGACTATGATAGTTGATTGAACTGGTTGGGTCCATTATGGTAAATGGACAATAGTAGTGCAGACACAAGAAAGGTAACCAAAAAAGGTAAAGTAAATGAATATGAGGTGTCAGATGCCTTGGCTATGTTGGGAATTATTATTCTCAATATCGTGCATGTTGTGCATGAATAAAGGAATTTCTCTTAACCTTGACCTTAATATCTGGTAATTATTTTATGATCATGATTATGTTGACGTTAATATATGTAGACATGTATGTATGTATGTCATTGTCTAACAGGATCATGATTGTTTTATGTAAAGTTTATATATGTATGTATGTATCCATGTATCTATGTTACTATATGACAGGGTTGTCACGAATCATTCTTATGGAGGAATGATTGCTTATGCAAGAGAACGACATGAAGAGGTCCCTGGTTTTATGAGGAATCAATTGGGAAGAGTAGTCACGATAAATATACGAGGTCAATATCATGTGGATATGATTTGGTATTATGCCTATGTTTATGCTATGACAGGTAATGTTGAAGGATACATTAGCAAAGTGAAAGCAATGTGGTCTGCGGCATGCTAGGATAAGCATGGATAAGATACCGGAAGCAAGGTTTCTTGGTAAGGACAGTGTGGTTTTGGATGTGCGGTACTACTATCATGCATATGTTGTATATGTTGTACATGTTTCATCTATGATGCGTGCACTTGTGGTCTTGTGTATACATAGCATGTGTACATGTTATTTACGCAATGCTATGTACAGGATGGTACAAATAGGGTTGTACGAATATTGCATATGGGTTTTTGTATACATATTGTACTGTCTTCATGATGTATATGTAGTGTGTGCGCATATGGTGCTCTGTGCATGTTGGATATGTAGTGCTGTGTACGAATGATGCTATGTACATGTTGGATGTGCAGTGCTATGTACACTTGGTGTTGCGTGCATGTTGTACATATGGTGCTATGTACATATGGTGTTGTGTGCATGATTGTACAAGTGGTGCTGTGAGCATGTGGTGTCGTGTACATGTTTTACATAGGGTGCTATGAGCATGTGGTGCTGTGTACATGTCGTGCATGTGATGCTATGTACATATGGTGTTGCGTACACATCGTGCGTGTGGTACTGTGTACATGTGGTATTGTGTACACATTGTATAGTGGCGTAGTGTACATGTGGTATTGTGTACACGTTGTGCAGGTGGGGCCGTGTACATGTGATGTTGTGAACATGTTGTGCAGGTGGTGCAATGTATAGGTGGTATTGTGTACATGTTGTACACATGGTAATGGTGTACGTGTGGTATTGTGTGCATGTCATCGATGTTGTGTTATGAGCATGAGGTATTATGTATGTGCATCATGTAGTCATGGTATTGCCGCATGTGTACTCGTTGTGTTGTAATCTGTGTAGGTACATGTATTGGGTGGTATTTCGCATCGGGTATAGATGGATGCATTATATTGTATACACTAGGTGTAGGTGTATGTGTTGTATGTCAGGCATAGATGCATATATTGCATGGTGTGGTATGTCGTGTGGTTGTATGTGTGTGATGCACACTATGCATATGTGCACCTGGTAGAGGAGAAGGCACTAGGTGTTTGCTGGGTGTGGCAACCGATTCAATGTCTATACAAAAGAACAAAGGCAGAAGTAAGGATCGATGAAGGATAGGTATCGGTATTGTATTTCAGTTTTATTATGCATGTGATTTATGATTCTGGTATATGATGATTACATGTGAATTATGATTTTGGTTTATGATCTATGATTTTGATTTATGATCTATGATTCTGGTTTATGATGGTTACATGTGATTTATGATTTTGATCTATGATGGTTGTGTTTTGAGCTAACCTAATGTGATATTTTTATACATGTTGATTTGGTCAAAGATGCTAGTTTGACTTCTTGTGATAGGAAGCGAACAAGATTCCAAGTGTACCTTATTAACGAACTACCAATGAAGTATGATTTGAAGTTATTTCAATTTATTTTGAATTTAATGGAAGTTATGTTCTTGGTACAGGAAGCATGAACATGCCCAATTGGATGGTTGAAGTCAACAACAAGAATTAGCAGCAACAATGAAAGAAATTAGAAATGCAACAGTATGCTGATAGAGCACTTTAGAAGCAGGGCCATTGTGGGACACTGGTACCCAATTGTGTCCATTGATTTCCATGAGCATGCTATGACCGATATGATGGTTTTAAGGCATGGATATGACTTGGTTGTTGTATTTTTCGATGCGAGGAAGCCTTGTCAAGGGATGGACTTCCCAGGATGGGGATGCAAGCGGAACTTGGAAGGTGAGTGACTGCACGGAAGGGGTGACTGGATTCCTGAGGGACTGTGTAGCAGAGAAGGGAAGGTCACGGATGGATTTGTTTTGGTCATTAGCATTGTCAGATGGAATCAGATGGACATTGGTGGTGCGCCCTCGAACAATGAGCCGATAACTGTTCATTGAGAGGACAAGTGGCACGGGATTATAATGTTGGACATTGGATGCAGATTTGACCTTGCAGTGGATTATGGACTTCCTGGGAAGGAGGTGGATCCTGATATTACTTTGAGGGTGGAGGTGTGAGCCTCTGGATTCCCTTGTTGTGGATGCAGGCATCATATTATTTTATTTTCTGGTTGAGAATATGTGCATATGTGAATATGTGTATATGTGGTTATTGTAAATGCCGTAATGAGCCGTGTTATAAAGCTCCATTATGCTGTATGTTGTCATGTTGTCATGATGATTTAATTTTGAGCAGATCTTTCATTGTAAATACTGCAACGAGCTGTGTTATAAAGCTCCACGGGCAGTATGTTTTGTTTTTCAAAAGTCTTTTGGTTATAGGTGTCATTGAACACCGAGGACGGTGTTCCCCCAAGGGGGGGGTTCTATAACAGCCCTGGTGAAAATTCCATTTAAAAATATATAAATATCATAGATGATGGGACACGTATTCCAAGATGAATGGTGGGCAAGACATCCTAGGGGGTGTTCATTTGATTGTTTATGGCTAAGGAAATTGGCAAAGGCAATGGCTAAGGCATTAAAATGCATTTTGGCACATTTATTTATTAAAATAATGGAAATTAGGAGAAAAAGGAGGTGAAAGGTCACAGGTTGCATGTGAGGAGGAAAATGAAGGAAAATAATGGAAATTAGGAGAAAAAGGAGGTGAAAGGTCACAAGTTGCACGTGAGGAGGAAAAGGAAGGAAAATAGAGGCCTCATTCATAAAAAGGCTTCTAAGGATCAGTTGGCAAGATTTGGTTAGTTCAGTTTTGGAGCTCTCTCATTATTCTCTCTCTCTCTCTCATACTCTTGGATACTTAGAGTTTTCTTGGAGCACTCTTGGAGGGTGTGGCATACTTGGATTCTTGGAGCAAGAAGGCAAAGGAAGAGCAGGAAAGCACAAGAAGGCATCGACATCAGCAGCTACATCATATTTTCTTGCAGGTACCGAGTTGCATGTATGATTTATTCACTAGTTTTGGCATGCATGGCACATGCATGTGGTTTCTTGGTTGTGATTTATCATTGGCATGGAGGATTGCCTGGATCGACAATGGATTTCCTAGCCTTGACATTTCCTGGATAGCCATGGTTATTATGGGTTTACTTTCATTACTTTGTTTTGGTTGGTTCTCATGTTTCCTTAGCTTGGGTTGAGTTATTAGTCTTGGAAGCCCTGGTTGAACAAACGCTCTAGAAGCCCTGTAACAGCTTGGGTTGAGTTACTAGTCCTGGAAGCCCTGGTTGGACAAACGCTCTGGAAGCCCTTGGTGGGTTGAGTTACTAGTCCTAGAAGCCTTGGTTGGACAAACACTATGGAAGCCTTGTATAAGCTATGGGTTGAGTTACTAGTTCTAGAAGCCTTGGTTGGAAAAACACTCAAGAAGCCCTGTATAAGCTGTGGGTTGAGTTACTAGTTCTGGAAGCCTTGGTTGGACAAACGCTCTAGAAGCCCTGGAAGGCTTAGATGGAGACCAATCTGATGATGGTTTTTGGTGATGTCTGACCATGAGGTGGAATCACTGTTTGATGGGTTGAGGTGGGTGGCCTCTGGAAGCCCTGAATGAGTTTTGATTGATGTGTTCTATGAGATCCCACATTCATGCTTGGAATATGGCACGGGGGTGATTGGCTGAAGAGAGACTTGGCTCAGCCAATCTATGGTCGGGTGGAACGTGGTAGTCCCATCTCCGGTTGGTTCATTGCATTTATTAATGAAAAAAATTCATTCCCTTGATTTTCATGTGCAAATGTACTGATGTATATATGGATTTTGATGGCTGATATGTTTATTGTATTTCTGTTCCTATTATGTTTTTTTTTATATGCACATTTACCCCAGAGGTTGTTACAACCTCTGTCTAAAAGAAACTGCATTTACTAATCTTGGCATACAACTGATGCTCTCTCAGCAATATTGATACTATTACTAAGTGTTTGACATGCTCTTCCTCATTCTTAGAATATATAAGTATATCATCAATAAATATAATCACAGACTTGTCCACATAAGGACAAAATACACTATTCATCAAGCACATAATAGTAGCTGGCAAATTAGTCGAACTAAAAGGAATTACAACAAACTAGTAATTACCATACATGGTCTAGAAATAATTCTTGTAGATGTCCTCCTCTTTGATGTGTACCTGATGATATGCTGATCTCAAATCAATCTTCTAGAAAAATGTTTCTCCCTTCAACTAATCAAACAAGTCATCGATCCTCGATAACAAATACCCATTCTTGATGGTTACCTTGTTCAACTACCTGTAATCGATTCACAATCTAAGAGTACCATCCTTCTTCTTCACAAACAATACCGGTGCACCCCAAGGTGACACAATTAGCCCAATGTATCCCTTTTTAAGCATGTCCTCCAACTACAACTTCGATTCCACTAACTTTGGAGTTCTCACCTTGTATGCTGCCTTTGCTAGTGCCGCCCCTGGTACCAAATCGATAGAAAATTCCACTTCCCTGTGAGGTGGAAACTCTGAAATATCTGCTGGGAACACATCTTGAAACTGCTGCAAGATTGGGTACCTCTTCAAGATTCCTGCATCCTCAACATCCTTATCTTTATCTTTGGAAATATGTGCTGCAAATAACACACACCCTTTCTTGTGACTTCGCTTCTACATAACTATTACCATTCTTACCGATGTAGCCTTCTTCTTACCCTACAAGATTATCCATTCTCCATTGTCATCCAGGAACTCAATAGCCTTTTCATAATAATATACTTTGGTCTTGTGAAGGTACAACCAATCCATACCCAAAAGAATACTATATGATCCCAATGGAAGTACATTCATAAGTGCTGATGTAGGCATACCATTCAAATCAAATGCACAAGCTTTTACCCACTCATGAACTCTCTTCTTAGTACCTGTAGCCAGCTACACTAAGCAATACTTTGCATTCACTTCTTTATTCAAACCACACTTATCCACCAAGTCAGGGTTACCATAACTATAATTAGATACAAGGTCAATCAAAATAGAAACAACTTGACCTCAAAGCTTACCATCCATCTCGATAATAGATGCCTAGTGATCCACCAGCCTGTTATCCAATGCTGCATAGATTCGAGGAATGCTCTGCCCAACATTCCCAACTTTTTACACTTCATGTACACTATAGATATGAGGCCTACCACCCTGATACGACAAATAATCCTTCTTGAGGTGCTCCTTGCCACATATCCAACACTGCACCTGTCCCTTATCCTCACCTTTATTTTTCTCCCCCCAGGCTTTGACCCATGTCCCTATCCAACTACATTAAAATTATTTTAAGGAACCAAATTCTCTTTCTCACCTGCATCTTGATGTCTTGTTCACTTTGGTGGCCACTTTCCCTTAGCTTTGTCTTTCCCTTTCCAACCTTGCTAAGACTCTATCTTACGCTTCGATTGCTCATAACAATACTTCAACTTTCTTATGGCTTCCTCCAATGATCTAGGCTCATTAAACTCAATCCTGTATTTGAACGCTACAGAAAACCCACTGATGAATCTCTAAATATTTTCTTTCTCCTCCTTAAGATAAGGCACATACCTCAACAACTCCAAGAATCTACTAGTATACTCCTCATTGGTCATAGATCCCATCTTCAACTCATAGAACTCCTTCACCCTATCATCACAACATCTCTTAGATAGATACTGCTTCTTGAAAAGTCTTTCAAACTCCCCAAAAGTCAACTCATCTCCCCAAATGCCTCTAAAATTCTTCACGTCTTCCTACATATGTCTGCTTTTCCTTTAAGAATGATGTAGCTATTATGACTTTCATGTTCTCTAAATAGTCATGCAATCTGAAGAACTTATTCATTCCAAGCAACCAAGCTTCTACATCCTATGAATTCTTCATTTCTCCATCAGATTTAGGTGGCTTGGATTTCTTGAACTCATACGAAAAATATCCCCTATCACTCCTCCTGTAAGGGTGATAGTGATGATGAACATGGTACACATATGAACCAGACCTAGAATAAAGCCCATGTCCACTACTTCTCCTATTAGGCATGTCCAAGAATCTGCCATCCTTGGCGATATCATCCCTATCCGACCTGTTCCCATAATGAGATTTACTACCATAGGATCCATTATTCCTATCCTCCTGTCCATCACTGACCCAAAGCAGTCCCTGTCTCTACAAGTCTGACAAACTCTGAAGGATAACTACATTGACCTTTGCTTGTTTCTCCTATGCCCTCACAAGTCTCTATTGTGATTGAATTATTCTATCATTATCTTCTTTGTAACTTCTTATTTTTTCCTTCAAAATTCTCAAAGTGTCTGCTATGTGAGGGGAGTATACATCACCATGCTGCTAATCTGATCTATAGGGAGAATTTTGTGAACTATAATCCACCATTTTTCTAGTCATCTTTGATCCTCTTCTTCCTGCAAGTATATAATGTCATCTAAACCAAAAATATAAACATAACCAATATACCTTATTATATTTTAGGGGAGGATATCTCGTTTGCAAGATCAATCATATTAGGACAACATATGTAAAATCATAATCATAACAATATACATACATCATCAACTTCTACATGAAAACACAACTGTAACAATGACCATCACATGCATACACATCAAGCACATATACAACCTGCATGCATGCATGACAAACACATTCGTCCCATCCAGTCCAAGGGGTGAACCATGCTCTAATAACACTTTGTAACACCCTCCTCCCACACTTACCAAAGCTTACCGATTCAATGGGGTAAATATGTGATGAAGAGTTACTATGATATGATTCAACTCCCTAAGTGCAGTTAAGGAAGTGGAACTGATGAAAAAAAACTTTACATACCCCCTTAGATGCTGCAAGAACTACATGAGCTAACTAGCCACCCCAGGTGCCCAACCCCTTAGTGAACTTAGCTTTTCACTGACGTGGGATCTTAGTCGCTCCCTTGACAAGGCAAGCTAATGGCTGAGACCCTTCAGTACTCCCATAAGCCTGCATCCCACCGACCGTGGCCTTTTTCAATCAGTTCTGTGTTGGTGACCCCGAGATCTGAGTCACTTTTTCAAGGCTAGGACCCAAGCCTTTGCCCAAAACTTTATGAAACTCTAAAAAATGATAAATAATAAGGAGACAAGGCCTCAAATGCAAAACTTGAAGAAGGACATGACCTGACTCATCCTACCCATGACAGGAATTTGGTCAAACACATCATAAACATGTAATGTACAAGACACAAATACACATCTGAACATATGGGCCTCATACTTATCTGAGATTCATCAAGAAGGTCTGATTCCCTCTCACAATAGTTGCATTATCATGTATTAGGTCATACATTCATTAACCATTCATTTACTAATAAAAATATGATTAGAGCAATAACTAAAGTCTATCATAAAACCATTCTTATAACCAACATATAACCTAAATAATAACAATGATAGAAGAACCATCAAAGCCACATAATATCAAGTACATTTATTCATGAAATATAAGAGAAAGAGAGCTCTTATTAACACATGAAAAATAAAGCTAAGTCAAGGACTTCTACGTACACCCGACCATAGATTGGGCTGAACCAAATCTTTCTTTCAGCCAATCACCCCCGTGCCGTATTCTAAGCATGAATATGGGACTCACAAAAAAACCAACCAAGGCTTCTCAGGATTTATCGTGTATCCCTCCATTACCATTCAAGGGATTCCTAGTCCCAAAACCCTCATCTACACAACCAGGATTTATTACCAGTCAAGGGATTCCTAGGCCCAATCAATAAACATACAGTAACAAGCTTTACCGCAATTTCGCCATATACCGGTAAAGGGATCATTAGGCCCTAAACAATCATGGATGCCTCGAGATCTCTCCACCTAAACCATGAGGAATTTTCTCATCTTCACCCTTAGGCTTAACATGTATCCTACCATTACTCGTCAAGGGATTCGTAGGCCTTTGAGAATTTTCTTGAGACAACCCCACTCAGTTTTGAAACCATTCGGTAATCCATCTCTACCAAGTAAAAGAACCCCATCATACCATGGCTCTCTGGAAATGGAAAGGCAAGGCTGAAACCATTGTGACACCTGATAAGACCCATGCCAATGGTAGTAAGAGAAACAAATACACACACATATGTACCATGCATGCCAAAACGATCAAGGAAATCATACATGCAACTCGATACCTGCAAGTAATCCGACTGTATCCGAGGCATCACATTCAACAATAAAGGTTTTTGTGAAGTCTGGTGTAGCTAAGACCGATGCTTGGTACAATACCTCTTTAAGATGTTCAAAGGCCTTAGTTGCTTTTGGAGTCCAAGAAAATGCACCTTTCTTCAGTAATATTATTAGAGGTGCTTTTATTCTCCCATAATTCTTAACAAACTTGTAATACCTTATCAACCTGAGAAATTCTCGAAGATGCTTTAGGGTTGTGGGGATTTTCCACTCCTTAAGGGATTTAATTTTGTTAAGGTCTACCTTAACACCCTCATGAGATAAAATATGACCCAAATATTCCACCTCTTGTACTCCAAATAAACATTTGGAGGTTTGTGCATATAATTGTTATTCCTCCAATAGTTTGAGCACCCTGTCAATTTGTGTATCATAAAAAAATACAAACACAAATTTTCTAAGGAAGGGTTTGAAAATAGAATTCATCAAACCTTGAAATGTGGAAGGTGCATTAGTAAGGCAAAAAGGCATGACCAAAAACTCATAATGACCTTCATGAGTTTTGAATGTTGTTTTCAGAATGTATTCAGTCTTCATTTTAATTTGATGATATCTTGAATGAAGATCCTGCTTGGTGAAGTAAATTTCTCCCTGTAATTCATCCAACAATTCATCAATGATAGGAATGGGAAATTTATCTTTAATAGTGATATTTTTGAGCTCCCTATAATCCTAACACATACACCATGATCCATCCTTCTTGTGCACACTTTCTACTGGAGTAGAGAAAGAACTTTGACTAGGTTGAATTATACCAGCCTCTAGCATTTCTGCAACCATGCATTCAATTTCACTCTTTTGGGCATAGGGATATCTGTAAGGCCATATGTTTGGAGGAACACTTCCTGGAATCAAGTGAATAACATTATCATAATCATGAATAGGTGGGAGGCCTTTGGTAGCAGCCTTGAATACCTTGGAATGATTCTCCAAGACGTTTTGGAGATATGGAGAAATAGATGATTTCAATGTTTGAACCTATAGTGAGAATAATTTTGTAATTACACCTCATTGTTATTTCTTAAAAATATTTGTCATTCCATTAGATCTAATTATCTTCCTTGGTTTCCACGTGATACCCCTTGATTTTATTTCCTTTCCTACCCAAAAAAAATTCAAGAAAATTTCTTTAAAATTAAAAGCTATCATCCTCAAAGACCGTAACCATTAGACTTCTAGTACAACATCAACACCACCCATTGGAATGGAAAGTTTTGGAATATTCAATACATATTCGCCCACAGTTAGCTTGATATTATGGCACTTTCCAGAGCAATTTATAGTTCCTCCATTTACAACCATCACTTGACACTTTGGTGCTAGATATAAAAATTAATTCAATTCCTTGGCTATATTACAATGAATAAAATTATGGGTACTAATTGAACCAATCAACACTATTACCATTTTCTTCTTGATATATCCTTATGCCTTGAGAGTCTGTGGAGTGGTAATTCCTGCCAATGCATTACAAGATATGGAAAGATTCATTTCTTCTTTCTCTGGGGCTGGTTCCTAGTGTATAACCTCTTTTTTTGATGTTTTTTGTTCCTTTTGTTCCTAATCTTCACAATCTATGTAAAATAATTTATTCTCAGCAACTTATGACCTTTAGTGTATTTTCTATCACAACTGTAACAAAGTCATTTTTCTCTTTTTTCCTCCAATTGTTGTGTTGTCAACCTTGTAGGTTGTGGAAGGCTAAGTGCAACAACACTTCCATCTTTATAGTTTCTATTGACCTCTATCATTTCCTTCATTATCTAGTTTAAGGAATCCTTAACTGCTCCTTGATCCCGATTGAAACTCATTTCACCATCTCAGCCCTAAAAGATCTATTGTTGCTCAGTTACCTTTCCCTGTGGACACTTCCTTTAGAACTCGATTCAGTTCTGTTTTCTTGACATTTTGACTCCATAACCCAATGGAAAATAGACAATCTTCTATCCATCTAAGTCAATAATTCCACCAACAAATTAAATCAAAACCCAATCAAGCTTAAATAACTAGCCTAAAATCAATTAATTCAACAAAGTTAAATTATTAAGAGAGAGCCCTCTCTGAGCATTAGGAAGGCTAGATCCTGATCTCAAAAGTAGGTTTGTGGTTACCTCTACTATTTATTTAAACACAACATAACAACCCTAGAGGAAATTTTGGAGTTATAACATAGTGGCGACCATACTGGGGAAATCAATCCTCAGTTTAATAAACCTTAAAGGAAATCCTAAATCTCATATTTTCACCTTAAGGCCATTTTAGGGTTGTCAAAAAGTTTCATTAAAAAATAAAAAAATTTAAAATTCTGGCTTCCAAAAGAACATACTATACTAGGGCACATTCAGATCCAAACCTTGCTATAATTGTTGGTAATCCGGACGGAATATTAAGAAAAAATAGAAAAGTAGAAAGTCAAGGAAGTATTAGTTAGTTAATCAAAGCAAATTCACTTCCTAAAGAGTTGTCAAACTTAGAGGATATTCAATTTGATTTATCATTTGAGCATTCTTTGTTTCATACCAAATCTGAAAATTCAGTCTATGATACTGTAATAGACCCTACTTTTATTCAATTTGTTGAATCAAAGAAGAATACTATACATCCTGATTTAGACCAACATGTTCTAGACACTTTTGACAAACTTGAAGCGTTAACCTCAACTTTGATAAGGCACATAGACGAAGCCTATTTTCAACAGTCAGTTGAATTAGCTACCCTAACTGCTGCTACCTCTGAACACTCTACAGTACCTTCAGAAACTGTAAATACAGCCTCATTCAGTACCACCCCACCTATAATATCCACCACAGTTCATTCCACAAAGCCAGTTATACCTAAACTTCCTCTCCAACCTAACCTTCCAAGTTCATCTTCTAGCACTTCTGCTACATTTTCTAGCACTTCAAGCTCATCTGCAAGCACTTCAAGTTCATCTTCAAGCACTACCACTTTACCTCCTAGCCAAGCTAGAATCTTAGCCATGGCTGCCAAATATGCTCCTTTGACCTTACCAGCTCAAGTACATGCCATGCCCCAAGACTACCAGAGTAAAATCTTTCAGTTTGATGGTACTGATCAATATACTGCACAACAACATGTAAATAAAATGAATGATTACTTTGAATGACATGAAATTGATGAAGAAGATGTACAGATGAGATTATTTGCACAAACACTAGCAGGAGATGTCAAGAAATGGTTTAAATCTTTACCTGTTGGTCATATTTCTGATTTAACTGTTTTCCATTGATTGTTTATCAATAGATGGGAAAGAAAGAAAAATCCTTTACAAATATTGTCTGAATATGAAAACATTAGAAGAACTCCTAATGAATATGTTCAGGACTATTGTACTAGGTTTAACGTTATTTATAATGCAATCCCTACAAATATCAAACCTCCACCAGACTTGGCACTAATCAAATTTCCTGATGATTTTGACACTGATATGTCTTATCAATTGAAAGAAAGAAACCCCCAACTTTAGAACAGATGCAGAGTGATGCAATTAGAGTAGAAGCTAACTTTTTGGCTAAAAGAGCTAGAATGAGGAATGAGAGGAGAGTTACCATTAAGGAAGAACCACCCACTTCAGATGTTAAGATAGATAGTTTAGCTAAAAGTTTAGAAAAGTTAATGGATAGATTAGAGAATATGGAAAGAAAACCTCAGTGGGAAAATCAACAAGGACCTCAAATAAAAAACCATGACTTTAGGAAGAATCCCAATACTCAAAAATCAAAAGAAGGTACACCCGATCAACAAATTAGGCCACTTTTCACAATAGCTTGAAGAAGACTAGGACACCCAGATAAACTTGATGGGAGTAAACAATGAAGATGCCATTTTTCTTACCCAGGAAGAACAAGAATTATACATGTTACAACAATTACAATTAGAATATGGAGAGTCCTTTGACTTTAAACAAGGCTATGAATCTGCTATCTATGAAGTTCACAAACAATATAGCCTTAGAAGCAAAAAGAACACAGAAGTTCCTACTAAGAAATCAGTCCAAACCCAAACTAAGAAAATAGCAGAAGCTCCTGTGACCAATGTTCTACAAATTCTACCTAGAGGAACTTAGGAGGCTTCGAGCCCAAAAATTGTAGACATAACTTTAGCGGAAACTCAAACTTCAACTGCTACTCAAACTATTCCAAACAATAAAATTGAAGGCAAAGCTGTTGATACAGAAACTGAATTAACGAGTGTTGGTAAAGAAGACAAAAGCACACAAACCCAAATTGCTAAAGATGAAATCATTCAACTAGGCAAAACTCAAATGCCATTCAATATCAAAATTGAGATAGCCAAATTGAAAATACCAGTTCCTTTAAAAGATCTGGTGAAAAATGAATCATACAAAGCACAAATTATTGAAACACTAGACATAGGTGAAGGTGAATATGCGGTAAACCTTAATGACAATCAACCTGAGTTATTATTTGGTCTAGAAGTGAATGACAAACATCAACAAGGGGGTATTCCTCCATTCTACATTAGCTTAAATGTTCGTGATAAAATCCTACATAATGCTATCTTAGATTCAGGAGCATCTCATAACTTAATGCCTAAAGTAGTCATGGAAAGATTAAACTTAGACATCACTAGACCCTACAAGGACCTATTTTCCTTTGATTCTAGTCAAGTCAAATGCCTAGGCTTGATAAAAGATCTGTGTGTAACTCTAGTCCAATGCCCAACAAAAAGTATTGTTATGGACATAGTAGTTGCTGATATTCCACCTAAATAAGGTATGTTGTTATCTTGCTCATGGGGAGCAAAATTACAAGGATCTCTGCAATTAGACATGTCATATGCTACCATTTCTGTATTTGGACAACAAAGAAAGCTTTATAGAGAAACCTTGATGAAATACATGGTAAGTAGTTCAGAAAGACCACAAAATTACCCTATTTATTCCATGCATTCTGATTTGGACTCATTTATCTTGTATAATTCAGACAATGACAAAGATGAAATCACAACTTTAGAAGAAAAACATAAAGAACCTGACAGTGATAATATATTTCATGAATCTAGGTGGCACCTAGATTTTGATGGTTCAGTGAACAGATTAGGAGCAGGTGCAGGAGTTTGGATTCATAACATGGAAAATAATCATTCTGAAGGTCATGCCTTCAGATTAAACTTCAAATGCACTAACAACATGGCAGAGTATGAAGCTTTAATCTTAGGATTGCAAATTGTAAGAAACCTTGGAGCCAAGAGAGTTTCTATCATGGGAGACTCAGAATTGATCATAAAACAAATTAAAGGAGAGTATTCCATAAATAATCCTAGACTTAGCCAATACAGAGAAACTATTCTAGATCTAATTAAAGAACTTCTTGAAATTGATTTTGTTGTTATTCCTAGGAAACAGAACATGCAAGCTCACAGTTTGGCTACTTTTTCTAGCACTTGCAGATTACCTTTTCAGCCCAATCACCAGTACACTGCAGAGGTAAGACACAGGCCTGTTATACCTGATAATATGAAATATTGGCAGATTTTTTCACAAGATTCTCAAATCTATGATTTTATGAATGCTGAGGGAGAATTCCAAAACTGTAACATAGATACTGATTGTACAGTAGACGACATCATAAATAGTGAGATAGATATAAATGTTGTAGATGTAAATAAACCCACTAAATTCACTATAGTAGAAATAGATAACTTAGAAAATGTAGAAATAGAAGAAATAACCAATGATGATTTTGAGATTTTAAACCTTACAAATAACTTTTTTCCTAAGGGATTAGCCCCATTAGGAGATTTGTTTGATTGAAATGATGTAGCTAGAAAACCAAAAATGGAGCCTTTAAGATCGGACATAGAAGAATCTAATATAGGAACAGAAGAAAAACATAAGCTTATTAAATTATCCAAAGCATTACCTCTAGCTGGAAAGCTGAAATACATAACTCTGTTTAAAGAATTTCAAGATGTCTTTGCCTGCAGTTATGAAGACCTCAAATCTTATGACACCAGCATTATTCAACATAAAATACTCATCAAAGAAGATCAAAAACCCTTTAAACAAAAGCTTAGGAGGATTAATCCAATTCTTATGCCATTGATTGAAAAAGAAGTAGAAAGGATGTATGAGGCACAAATCATAACACCAATTAGATATTCAGATTGGGTTTCTTACTTAGTTCCCACTAGGAAAAAGACAAGGGAAATCAGACTTTGTGTTGATTTCTGAAACTTAAACAAAGTGTCACTAAAAGATAACTATCCTCTCCCCAAAATGGACCATATTTTACAGAGGGTGGTAGGATCATCTAGAATCTCATTACTTGATGGGTTTTCTGGATACAACCAAATCTTAGTTCAACCAGAGGATCAAGCAAAGACTGCATTTACCACTCCCTGGGGTACTTTCATGTATTTGAAAATGCCTTTTGGACTAATGAATGCAGGAGCTACCTTTCAAAGATCTATGGATATAGCTTTTGCCGAGGAGATTCATGAATTTTTAGTCATTTATCTAGATGATATAACAATATTCTCCAAAACAGACAATGAACATCTAGATCATTTGAGAAGAGTTTTTATTAAATGTAGAAAATTTGGCATTTCTTTGAATCCCAAAAAGACACTCTTTGGACTAGAAGAAGGTAAACTCTTAGGACACATAATTTCAAAAGAGGGCATTAGAATTGATCCAGCTAGAATAGAAGCAATCCTAAACATCAGCCATCCTAGGAACATTAAAGAATTGCAATCATTCTTAGGTAAAATAAATTTTCTTAGAAGATTCATTTCTAACTTAACATAACTAATTAGATATTTGAATAACATGTTGAAAAATGATTCAACACTTAAGTGGACAATAGAGGCCAAGCAATATTTTGAAGCAATCAAAGAAGCCCTTACTAAAACACTTGTCCTCATAAGTCCTAATTTCAACAAAGACTTCATAATTTTTTCATTTGCTTCAGAACACACTATTGCAGCAGTCTTGTTGCAAAAGAATGATGAGGGTTATGAACAACCCATTGCCTTCTTTAGTAAATCTTTGAGAGATGCTACACTAAAGTATAATATAATGGAAAAACAAATTCTTGCTTTAGTGAAAGCTATAAAGGATTTCAGAGTATATATTATGTACTCTCACATAATAGCATATGTTCCAAACTTAGTTGTAAAGGACATTCTAACTTAGAATGGGCCTGATGGAAAAAGAGGCAAATGGATTGCCACCATACTAGAATATGACATTGAGATCAAGCCTACAAAATTGATTAAAGGCCAAGGTTTAGCCAAACTCATGGCTGAATCGAACTGTCGAGCCTTAGACATAAATTTCATTGCTGCTATAGATGATCAGGAAGAGATGGCGACTCCACAAATCAGTGAAGCTTTCATAGATTCACCCTGGTATGCAGACATTATTTTCATTTTACTCAACCTACAAGCTCCTCCTGGTTTATCTAGAACTAAAAGTAGATTCCTAAAGATGAAAGCAATGAAATATTGTATCTTAGACAATGTTTTATTTTGGAAAGATAATGGTGGCATTTTTTTAAATTGTTTATTAAAATATGAAGCTGATAAAGACATGCAGGAATTTCATGCAGGGCATTGTGGGGGACACCTATACTGGAAAACAATTGCTGATAAGATTTTAAGGGCAGGTTTTTACTGGCCCACCCTTTTTGCAGATGTCGGAAAATATGTGACTTCCTGTCACAAATGCCAGATATTTGAAGGTAAGAAAAAACTATTACCTTTACCCCTCAAACCCATCTCCACAGAAATGCCATTTCAGCAATGGGGTTTAGACTTCATTGGTGAAATTCATCCCCCCTCCTCAGCCCAACATAAATGGATTTTGATAGCCACTAATTATTTTACTAAATGGATAGAAGCCATCCCTTCTAGACAAGCCACATATTCTGTCATCATTTCATTCCTTGAGAACAACATCCTTTCTAGATTTGGATGCCCACAAAAGCTCATCACTGATAATGCTGCTGCCTTCAAATCTAAGAAAATGGTAGACTTTTGTAACCAATACCACATTACCCTTGGCCATTCCACGGCCTATTACCCTCAAGGTAATGGACTTGTAGAATCCTCAAACAAAAGCCTTGTTAATATCATCAAGAAACTATTAGAAGACAATAAGAAGACCTGGAACAAAAAGTTGGTTAATGCCTTATGGGCGGACAGACTAACTACAAAAAAGTCCATTGGTATATCTCCTTATCAACTAGTATATGGAATGGATGCTATTTTTCCATCCTCTTTAGGAGTATCAGTGATGAAGATGATATAGGAATTGTAGGTAGAATCCAATGATATCCAAAGGAGGAAAAATCACACAATACATTTGCAGCAAACACAGGAAGAAGTCTATGGCAAATCCCAAGTGATCAAAGATAAAATCTAATATATTGTTGATAAGAAAGCCAAAGCTGATGATTTTTACATAGGTGACAAAGTACTCAAATGGGATTCTAGAAGAGAAGAAAAAGGTAAACATGGGAAATTTGATTTCCTATGGAAAGGCCCTTACATCATTTATGGTTAAAGAGGTAACAATGCATTTTTCTTGAAGAAGTTAGATGGAACAAATCTACCAGGTGGACCAGTAAATGGTAGAGTGCTGAAGCATTGCTTTTCCCCAGATTAACATTAGTTCATATGTTTACTTTTCTCATTGTACATAACATTGCAAAATTTAGATTGGATTAGATGATTACCTTTTGAGGTTGAAGCCCGAAGAGAAGGCCCTAAGCTTTGAAAGGTATATCATCATATGTATGAATAAATAAGATCATAGAAAAGCAGTTACAAGGCAAGCACAATCAAACTTTCAAAGGCTACTGATCTTAAAGTTCTTGACATCTCACCAAGAAATGCCATCCCCATGTGGAGCCACTATTAGGGTCCTATGAAAATAGGATTCATAATTTTGAATTGACTATGATTAGTCTTGTAATATTTCACATACTTTTTCTTTTTGCAAAATGTTTTTCCATATTAAAAATAAAAAATGTAAAGAAGGTGAAGTCCTAAAAGAAAAATCAAAGGACTAAAAGAAACAGATCAAAAAAGAAAATAAAATATGAACCCCACCAAAAGAGATAAAAAATATATTCTGAAAGTGATGCACATTCAAATGACACTACATTTTACTTTGCTTTGCAAAATAAGATTGTGTGCAGCTTGTCAAAAATGCCACAATCCATGATGGTCAAAAAGTTTAATCTTGATTAATTCATGCTGATAGATAGAGAACAAAGATCTAGTCAAACTGTTTAATCTTGGCAGATCAATAGTTAGGTAGAGAATAATAATGAGCTCAACAGTTTAATCTAAGCCATTGGAAAGTCATAAGGTTAGAATTAGATAGTTTTCTTACAAAAGAAAAAGAAATAAAGGGTCAACAAGCTCAAATGCACCCAGTAAATGAAGAAAAAATGTTAGGGTAAATGATGGGTAGGCAGAAGCAATTTTCACAAGGCATGGAGAGCATCAATTGGCTCATTTTATATTACTAACTTCCTTCCAAACTCATTTTCCCTTGTAAGAAAACCCCTTCCCTATTCATTTTCCCTTGTTCTAACACATTCCCCTTCCTGATTTTCCCCTTATTCTAACCCTTTCCCTTTCCTAAAACCCTTTCCCTAGCTTAAAAACCCATTCCCATCATTAAAACCCTTCCCTTAAGGTAATTAGGCCCATGCGAAAGTCCCCCCCGATATTATTTAACTCATCCCTAATGTGTTTCTAACACTCGCTCTCATATTTCCCCAAGACCCCTTTATATTATTTTAACCTATAGTTTTGATATATTTATTCCCCACCATATAATCCTAACCCCACTATATTAAACCTTCGCAATATGTATTATACCCCTCCGCATACAATATCCCCAGGTCCCACTTCATTTAAACTCCCGCTATCATTTAAACCTCTGCCTATCTATAACCCGACCCCACACCCCAACTCATCCCTCACAACTCCACCACGCAATAACCCTCTGATCACCCACCTCTAGATCCAACGGCCCACATCCCATATCGCGCACTCCGACGTCTGACCTTTAACATCCCAAAAGCACGTGAGATTAACAGTTTTGCCCGCTCGCCTTTTTGCTACGTGGCAGCCCCATGTTATATCGCGTTCTCCAAAATAATACCACCATACCACTCAAAAGCAGTGCGATACACCACCTTACCGCCTCCTCGCATTATATGAAACCTCCCTGCTGTTTAAACTTAACCCCGCACCCCAAATGTTAACCACTGATGGGTTAAAAACAGAAGAAGCTGCCCTTTCCAACTTTTTCACTATTATTCTATTTGTGGTTGTAGAAAGAACCTTTGCTGACCTATTATAAATCCCAGAAAATCTGCTGAACTGTTTTAAGCCATTTAAGACCAGAAGACATTACAGACTCTGATTTGAAGCAACAGAAAGACCATTGAAGCCTCAGAAAGCCTCCGCTGCCCCCAGAGAACCCTTCTAGATACCAAAGCTTCATTTTCCAGGTATTCTTGAAGTGTCGAAGGCCTGTACTTAAACGTTGCAAAACATTTCTAATAGGTTAATCAATTGAACCAATTTTAAAGCCTTGCCAACCTAAAGAAAGTCACTGTTGCATCCAAAACCCTTTTTGCAGACTGTATTCACCTTTTCACACTATTCTAGAGGTCCTAAGCATACTTCTTAAGCCAGATAGTGATAAACTAAATAAAATAAACAAATCTATGGCTTCTCAAAGCATTCTGGATGCAAAACCCCTGCAAAATCCTCACCTAGATATTGGCCACCTCCCATTGGTCGATAAATATTTCCAAATCAAAGACACAGCCTCCCCTAGCAATCTGTTAAAACTCCACTGCTAGAGCAAAGATAAATTCCTAAACCAGAATGATGATATTCAACTATGGGAGTCAAATTTACCCAAATACTTGTTCCCACAGGTATACCAATTCCCTGAAAATCATCCACCTATGCCAACTCTGGTATATCCCAAGTCAAAGAGCCATAGTCTCTCCTAACCAACAAATTTTGTTCACAATCACTGCAGGATCAATAAATGAAATGTTGCAGATCTAGCCAAAGCCTAATGAAACCCCATTTTCTATTGAAAACCTAATTGATCTTTACCTAAAGCTAGACCATCCCAAGAGATCCCAATTTTTGCAGACTTTCCTCCTAGAGAAAGCTCAAGTTCCTACAGACATCCCTCCATTTTCTGCCACCATTTTCTCTGAGAGAGCTAGAAAAGTTGTAACCATTCCGTCTTGTATTCTAGGATATACCATTGATGAGCATGTAGATGAGCCTATACTTGGTTTCCTTTCTATTTTTTGCCGAGGCACCCCTTTAGCTACAGTTTTCAATTTTTCCCAATTCTTAGCAGTCAGAATCCATGAGTAATTGATAAGATTGCTAGATGAAAGAGTATTCAAATACTCTTCAATATTGTTCCATATGTTTCTATACTTCCAGTTAGAAAGGTTTAAAGTTAACATCCAAAAACTGGACACTAAGCGAAATCCTAGATCTGTTATCTTTTGGACACCCTTAATCCAAAAATATTTCACTATTTTTAGCTACAAGGATTTCATTGATTCATTTGTTCACCCAGTGGTTAACATGGTAAGCAATAGCAATCAACCCAGGGTTAGTGATGAAATAAAGAAAGTTTTACAGTTTTCCAAACACAGTAGAACAAGAGACTGGTATTTATAGCGGAACCACACTGAAGTTAGGGTGTATGGATGTCAACTCACTCCATATAAGCTACCCAAATATCTCCCCATAAGGATATTTGCATTAGAATATATCATGTATATCATAAATTCAGATGATGTTAATTTTCTATCAGCCAGGAAGAAAACACAATTTAAAATCAAGAACCAGCTTGGTCCTTTTATCTGCAATAATAGGGAGGCTGGAGAAGAAGCAGAAAGATGTTTACAAGAAATGAAATTCAGTGATAGTTTCAAATGGCAGTATGATCCTTTGGGTGTCATAAAAAAACTGAGACTCAAGTTTAAATTGAGCCCTTTTATGCATGAGTCCAAGCCAGAGATTGAAATATATGCCAACCAGTCAGAGTGGTTGGAAAACACCTTACTAGATATGGAGGAGCAGGTGGATACTAGTTCCATTCTACATACTATAGCCCTATAGGACAGAAATGCAAAAAGGACTAGAGAAGAAGGTTCTTGCTCAAACAAAGATTCAACAGATAGCAAATTTAAAATATGTATAGTAAAAGAACAAAGCTGAATCCAATAAATGAGAAAGAAGAAGTAATTGATACAATTGAGATCATTGATACAGACACTGTTATTAAAGAAAATGCACCCCCATCAGTTTCAAAGGAAACTCATCAGCCTTCAACTTCTAGTGCTCAGATCATCAGGAAGCAGCATAGTGTTGAAATCTCTTCTTCAAGTGAACCAATGGATAGAGAAATGGACATCAAAGAGAGATACAAAGATATTAAGGCCAAAAATTAAGAAATAAAAGCTGAAATATATTCATAGCACTTGAAGCAGACTCCTGGCAGCCACAACAGATTACTTTCTACATTTGATTACAAGATAGGAAAAATGCAGATGACCTTTTTGCAGCCCATAGTACAACATCCTAAGTCTACAGCAGGTTACAAAAAGATACATTATGAGATTTCTGCCAAAGATGTTCATCCTATAGACCAAATAGAATTTCATAAGCAAGCTGGAGAAATGTTATACTCCACTATGATCGACAAAGCTATGAGTGCCCAAAAGCTTCACAATTCTTTGGAAAATGTAAAAGTACAGTTGAAACTAGAAAAATCATCCTCACAGGCTAAAGATAACAAAATTAAATCCATTTAACATTTGGTTATTGAAATGGGATATGATCCAAAGAATGTTAAAGGTGCAGAAGAACTCATTAAGAAAAAGAATGCATACATTGCTGCATTGAAGAAGTAGCTAAAATTGCCTCCTACTGAACATCCACTAACCAAGGAAGTTTTAGAGAATCAAAACCAAAGAGATAAGATGATGAACCTCATTCTTCAGTTAACGGCTCAATTAATAGAAATGGAAAATGAGATGGATAAGTTAGTGCAGGAGAAAAAGGCCGGC
Source organism: Pinus tabuliformis (assembly GCA_031772625.1). Classification (NCBI taxonomy): domain Eukaryota; kingdom Viridiplantae; phylum Streptophyta; class Pinopsida; order Pinales; family Pinaceae; genus Pinus; species Pinus tabuliformis. The sequence goes on from CM062804.1 coordinate 103,056,795, forward strand.
ATGGAAGCAATGACTGTCACTACTATTCCTACAGATACTATGTTAGGCCCCTATACTACTAGTGTAACCCCTTATTGTTATTAGTATAACCCACTTATTATATTGTTGTACCCATGTAGTGCCCATATTGTTACTATTGTGCCCCATAGAAGCCCACTATTGTTATTATTGTGCCCTTACATTATTATTGTTATGCCGACTCTGATTATGTTATGACCCCTTAGACTCCTATATATAGAAAGGAGGTATTTTCATTTGTATCATCCAAGAATTGTTCATTTATGTAATGTAAAGGAGGTTTCCCCCTCGAAGAGGCTGAATTCTAAGGCGTTGATCTATATTTTCTATCTTTTCTTGAGCTGGTTTCATAACATTTGGTATCAGAGCTTTGGATTCTAGGGTTTCGCTGCTCCAAACAGGTCATCGTGGAATTTTCGATATAACTTTTTTTCTGTGACGTTTCAGAAGTACAAAAAAAAACCCATTTGAGAAGAAATCGCGCTGAACCTCGGGTCCGAATTTCAGAGCTTTTAGCGCTATATTTGCGGAGATATGATCTGAGGAAGTTGGTCTTTTTGCAGACTCCTAAATTACATTCCAAACAGGTGACCTGGGGAAAATCGTCATAACTTTCTCTCTGGGGATCGGATTGAAATTTCGTAAGAAGGTATAGAAAGAGGACGGACTGTAGTTTTTTGTATATCTTTTTCAGATCCAAAGGTCAAAACAGTGACACGTGGCACTTCATACAAGTTCGCTCTTCTGGAAAGGTCTATAATCAGGTCATCTTGGGAGATTGTGCATAACTCTTTCTTAGAGAATCCAATTTGGATCAGACTGGTGGCATTGGAAAGAGGACATAGAGGGCTACTATAGGTTGCAATTTTAGAACTTAAAGATCTGAAAGTACAGAGTTATAGTCGTTTCAAGGTCGAGCTCCTAAAATCAAGAAAAAGCAAGATGAGGAAGTTTGATGGCAAGGATCCGGTAAATTGGATACTTCAGATGGAGCAATATTTTGATCTACATGGTGTACAACTGTTACAAAAGGTATGTATTGCATCTTCATATTTAGAACCAGATCAATTTTTATGGTACGAAGGGCTTTGTTCTCGTAAAAAACTTGTTACGTGGTCAATTTTCACGGAGGAAATGATAGCACATTATGAGGATACAAAGAGCAACACCTTCTTTAGAGCAACACCACAACAATTGGAAAGAGTAAAAGGACTTTGTGACATACTGGAAAGAAAAATTATGGAAACCAGGAAGCATACCCCTCACAACTATAAAGATGGAAGTGCTGTTTCTCCTAGCCTTCCACAACCTACAAGGGTTACACCATAACAATTGGAAGAAAAAAGAGAAAAAGGGCTTTGTTACAATTGTGATAGAAAATGCACTAAAGGTCATAAGTGTGCTGAGAATAAATTATTTTACATAGAATATGAAGAGGAGGAAGAAAAGGATCAAGAAACATCAAAAGAAGAAGATATATGCCAGGACCCCACCCCAGAGAAAGAAGAAATGAATCCGACCATATCTTGTAAAGCATTGGAAAGAATTACCACTCCTCAAACTCTCAAGATAGAAGGACATATCAAGAAGAAAAATGTGCAAGAAGTGAAAGATCACATCGAGAAAGAAGAAATGAATCCAACCATATCTTGTAATTCATTGTTCGAAATTACCACTCCTCAAACTATCAAGATAGAAGGACATATCAAGAAGAAAAATGTTCAAGAAGTGAAAGATCACATTGAGCATCAAGAAATGAATCCGACCATATCTTGTAAAGGATTGGAAGAAATTACCACTCCTCAAACTCTAGAGATAGAAGGACATATCAAGAAGAAAAACGTTCAAGCAGTGAAAGATCACATCGAGCATCAACAACAAGTTCTCCAACTTTTAAAGGATAACGCCACTTCGGTGCAAAATCAAATGAAACCACAGGTAGATAAACATTGTAGTGAGAAATGTTTTGATGTAGGTGATTGGGTATTTTTACTGCTACATCTCAAGAAAGCTATTTATGAGAAGGAAATGTTGGCAATACTACATGCACTTAAAAAATGGCGACCTTACCGAATGGGAAGACTCTTCAAGGATGAGGATGTGGAAGCATTGTTTTGTGCCATTTATATTATTCAACCAGATTGGATAAACGAAGCAAGGGATGAATGGAAGAAGGACGAAGAAGTATGGCCACTTATTCAAAAGTTGCAAAAGATCCCAATTCAAACAATATTGCCAGAAATTGAAGAGGAAGGAAAAATCATATTGGAACCTGGAGCAATCACAGAAACAAGAACCCGACAGCTATGAAATCGATCAATTTCAGAGTATCTCATCAAGTGGAAGAACTTACCCGCTGAAGATTCCACATGGGAGGACAAGAATTTTATACAGATGCATCAAGAACTACTCAAGCATTGAGGACAACGCTTTTTGAAGGAGAGGGGCATGTTAGGCCCCTATAATACTAGTGTAACCCCTTATTGTTATTAGTATAACCCACTTATTATATTGTTGTACCCATGTAGTGCCATATTGTTACTATTGTGCCCCATAGAAGCCCACTATTGTTATTATTGTGCCCTTACATTATTATTGTTATGTCAGCTCTGATTATGTTATGACCCCTTAGACTCCTATATATAGAAAGGAGGTATTTTCATTTGTATCATCCAAGAATTGTTCATTTATGTAATGTAAAGGAGGTTGCCCCCTCGAAGAGGCTGAATTCTAAGGCGTTGATCTATATTTTCTATCTTTTCTTGAGCTGGTTTCATAACATACTACAACAATTCCTTCTACTCTATCAGCTTCAGTAGCCACAAGAGTGCCAGTAGCTGCAACACTTACCACTACATTAGCAACTACATCAGTTACAGAATCATCTACAGCAGCAACTCATCCTAATGATGAAGTAGGTAAATTAATCAAAGCTATGCAGGATATGTCCATCCAAACAAATGAAATAAACAGACTTAAAGATCAAATAAAAAGTCTAGAGGATGAAAAGAAGCTAGTTCAAATCATGCATAAGGATGAAACACAGAAGTCAAATAGATTGACTAAAAGAATAAAAAAGTTAGAGAAATAATTGACATTGAAAGAACCACTTGCCCAAGCAAAGTAGCAGCTGTGGGCCAATATCATTAACTTTGTTAATGATATTTGGCCACCAATCCAAGTCATCTTTGAGCAAAAGGATTTAATCAAGGAAGCAACTGAAGCTATTCAAAAGGTTAAGGAAGAACTTGGTAGCAAACCAAAGGAGGCCAATGAAATCATTAGGTTTTTTAATTCCAAGAAAAAACAAGAATGGGAAGAGATTGGCATAAGTGACAGGACTGAAACAATTCTAGAAGTAAAGAAAGTAATCACCAAGAGGAACTTGATTGTGCAACTTGAAGACAAGTATCAAAACATGGAGCTTGCAATAACCAAATTTATGGTGAAATTTGATGTTTTGAGGAAGAAAGGTCTGCCTAATCCATTGGTCATTAATGATAGGTTGATGAGGCATGAAGATTATAACAAGAAAATTAGAGAGTGGCAAAGGAACAAGCAAACAGTTCAGCCATGAAAGGAATTCCAATAGGAAAAGTGTTATATTAGACTTTTGAGAATCTCTTTTACCTCCAGCATGAGGTAAAATATCTCTTTATCAACAAACCTACGTTTGCAAAATACACATAGGCTGATGAAATCTTCAGAAGAATGGTAAAGATTAAATTACCAGATGCAGAGACTTGGGAAAAGTTGAATGATTTACTGTAAAAATGAAAGGTAAAACAGAGTAACAGATCAGTCAAGGAGTATCAGATGAAAGACAAAGTTTAAAAGTCAAAGTCAAAGTAAAGGGATAGCCAACGCAGAGCAACAACAAAAGAGAGAAAGAAGCAAAATATCAAAACAACAAACAACAAAATCAGTGAAAGCAAGCACGACTAGCCTTTTAGTCTCCTAGGTGTCTCTATCTTCTTGCATGAAGATATTTCATTTTCCTTGAATAATTCCTAAATTAGTTTTAGGATATTTTGCAATAGTTTTTGTATAAATACTTCACAAGTCAAAGTATTAGGGGTGGATTTCTTAACATTTCTATAGTGGAACTCATCTACAACCTGAGGGTTTATTGTACCATTTTCAAGTCAACAGACTGGACAATTAACAAAGGCATTGCATTACAGGATTCATGTGTTGGGAAACTTCAGTGAAACATCTTTCAATTGTTCAAATTGTTATTTTCGTAAGTATTCCATAAACTTGTGTGTTTTCCAAATTTAAATGTTATAACAAGAAAATTATTGCAGAATATGTTTAATTACACTCTATCTTGAGTTGTTATTCATTTTGATGTTTTCTTCTGATATCCAGACTAGGGAATTCTTCATTTCTCCCTAATTTCGATTGACCTCTATCATTTCCTTCATTATCTAGTTTAAGGAATCCTTAACTGCTCCTTGATCCCGATTGAAACTCATTTCACCATTTCATCCCTAAAAGATCTATTGTTGCTCAGCTACCTTGCCCTGTGGACACTTCCTTTAGAACCTGATTCAATCCTGTTTTCTTGACATTTTGACTCCATAGCCCAATGGAAAATAGACAGTCTTCTATCCATCTAAGTCAGTAATTCCACCAACAAATCAAATCAAAACCCAATCAAGCTTAAATAACTAGCCTAAAATCAATTAATTCAACAAAGTTAAATTATTAAGAGAGAGCCCTCTCTGAGCATTAGGAAGGCTAGATCCTGATCTCAAAAGTAGGTTTGTGGTTACCTCTATTATTTCTTTAAACACAACATAACAACCCTAGAGGAAATTTTGGAGTGATAACATAGTGGTGACCATACTGGGGAAATCAATCCTCAGTTTAATAAACCTTAAAGGAAATCCTAAATCTCATCTTTTCACCTTAAGGCCATTTTAGGGTTGTCAAAAAGTTTCATTAAAAAATAAAAAAATTTAAAATTTTGGCTTCCAAAAGAACATACTATACCAGGGCACATCCAGATCCAAACCCTGCTATAATTGTTGATAATCCGGACAGAATATTAAGAAAAAATAGAAAAGTAGAAAGTCAAGGAAGTATTAGTCAGTTAATCAAAGTAAATTCACTTCCTAAAGATTTGTCAAACTTAGAGGATATTCAATTTGATTTATCATTTGAGCATTCTTTGTTTCGTACCAAATCTGAAAATTCAGTCTATGATATTGTAATAGACCCTACTTTTATTCAATTTGTTGAATCAAAGAAGAATACTACACATCCTGATTTAGACCAACATGTTCTAGACACTTTTGACAAAATTGAAGCGTTAACCTCAACTTTGATAAGGCACATAGACTGCCCTAACTGCTGCTACCTTTGAACACTCTACAATACCTTCAGAAATTGTAAATACCTAAACTTCCTCTCCAACCTAACCTTCCAAGTTCATCTTCTAGCACTTCTGCTACATTTTCCAACACTTCAAGCTGATCTGAAAGCACTTCTAGTTCATCTTCAAGCCCTACCACTTTACCTCCTAGCCAAGCTAGAATCTTAGCCATGGTTGCCAGATATGCTCCTTTGACCTTACCAGCTCAAGTACATGCCATGCCCCAAGACTACCAGAGTAAAATCTTTCAGTTTGATGGTACTGGTCAATATACTGCACAACAACATGTAAATAAAATGAATGATTATTTTGAATTACATGAAGTTGATGTACATATGAGATTATTTGCACAAACACTAGCAGGAGATGTCAAGAAATGGTTTAAATCTTTACCTGCTGGTCATATTGCTGATTTAACTGTTTTCCATAGATTGTTTATCAATAGATGGGAAAGAAAGAAAAATCATTTACAAATATTGTCTGAATATGAAAACATTAGAAGAGCTCCTAATGAATTTGTTCAGGACTATTGTACTAGGTTTAACAATATTTATAATGCAATCCCTACAAATATCAAACCTCCACCAGACTTGGCACTAATCAAATTTCCTGATGGTTTTGACACTGATATGTCTTACCAATTGAGAGAAAGAAACCCTCCAACTTTAGAATAGATGCAGAGTGATGCAGTTAGTGTAGAATCTAACTTGTTGGCTAAAAGAGCTAGAATGAGGAATGAGAGGAGAGTTAGCATTAATGAAGAACCACACAATCTAGATGTTAAGATAGATAGTTTAGCTAAAAGTTTAGAAAATTTAATGGATAGATTAGAGAATATGGAAAGAAAACCTCAGTGGGAAAATCAACAAGGACCTAAAATCAGAAACCCTAACTTTAGGAAGAATCCCAACACTGGAAAATCAAAAGAAGGTACACCCGATCAACAAATTAGGCCACCTTTCCAGGAAAATTATATTGAAGGTTCACAACATCTTGAAGAAGACCAGGGTACCCAGATAAATTTGATGGGAGTAAACAATGAAGATGCCATTTTTCTTACCCAGGAAGAACAAGAATTATACATGTTACAACAATTACAATTAGGATATGGAGAGTCCTTTGACTTTAAACATGGCTATAAATTTGCTATATATGAAGTTCATAAACAATATAGCCTTAGAAGAAAAAATAACACAGAAGTTCCTACTAAGAAATAAGTCCAAACCCAAACTAAGAAAATAACAGAAGCTCCTGTGACCAAATTTCTACAAATTCTACCTAGAGGAACTTAGGAGGCTTCCAGCCCAAAAATTGTAGACATAACTTCAGCTAAAACTCAAACTTCAACTACTACTGAAACTATTCCAAACAAGAAAATTGAAAGCAAAGCTGTTGATACACAAAATGAATTACCAAGTGCTAGTAAAGAAGACACAAACACACAAACCCAAATTGCTAAAGATGAAATCATTCAACTAGGAAAAACTCAAATGCCATTCAATATCAAAATTGAGATAGCCAAATTGAAAATACCAGTTCCTTTAACAAAGCTAGTGAAAAATGAATCATACAAAGCACAAATTACTGAAACACTCAACATAGGTGAAGGCGAATATGCGGTAAACCTTAATGATGATCAACCTGAATTATTATTTGGTCCAGAAGTGAATGGCAAACATCAACAAGGGGTTATTCCTCTATTCTACATTAGCTTAAACGTTCATGATAAAATCCTACATAATGCTATGTTAGATTCAGGAGCATCTCATAACTTAATGCCTAAAGCAGTCATGGAAAGATTAAACTTAGACATCACTAGACCCTACAAGGACCTATTTTCCTTTGATTCTATTCAAGTCAAATGCCTAGGCTTGATAAAAGATCTGTGTGTAACTCTAGTCCAATGCCCAACAAAAAGTATTTTTATGGACATAATAGTTGTTGATATTCCACCTAGGTATGGTATGCTGTTATCTCTCTCATGGGGAGCAAAATTACAAGGATCTCTGCAATTAGACATGTCATATGCTACCATTTCTGTATTTGGACAACAAAGAAAGCTTTATAGAGAAACCTTGATGAAATACATGGTAAGTAGTTCAGAAATACCACAAAATTACCCTATTTATTCCATGCATTCTGATTTGGACTCATTTATCTTGTATAATTTAGACAATGGCAAAGATGAAATCACAACTTTAGAAGAAAAACATAAAGAAACTCATAGTGAATATATTTCATGAATCTAGGTGGCACCTAGATTTTGATGGTTCAGTGAACAGATTAGGAGCAGGTGCAGGAGTTTGGATTCATAACATGGAAAATAATCATTCTGAAGGTCATGCCTTCAGATTAAACTTCAAATGCACTAACAACATGGCAGAGTATGAAGCTTTAATCTTAGGATTACAAATTGTAAGAAACCTTGGAGCCAAGAGAGTTTCTATCATGGGAGACTCGGAATTGATCATAAAACAAATTAAAGGAGAGTATTCTATAAATAATCCTAGACTTAGCCAATACAGAGAAACTATTCTAGATCTGATTAAAGAACTTCTTGAAATTGATTTTGTTGTTATTCCTAGGAAACAAAACATGCAAGCTCACAGTTTGGATACTTTTGCTAGCACTTGCAGATTACCATTTCAGCATAGTCACCAGTACACTACAGAGGTAAGACACAGACCTGTTATACCTGATAATCTGAAATATTGGAAGATTTTTTCACAAGATTCTCAAATCTATGATTTTATGAACATTGAGGGAGAATTCCAAAACTGTAACATAGATACTGATTGTACAGTAGATTATATCATAAATAGTGAGATAGATTTAAATGTTGTAGATGTAAATAAACTAGCTAAATTCACTAAAGTAGAAATATATAACTTAGAAAAAGTAGAAATAGAAGAAATAGTCAATGATGATTCTGAGATTTTAAACCTTAAAAATAACTTTTTGCCTAAGGGATTAGCCCCATTAGAAGATTTGTTTGATTCAAATGATGTATCTAGAAAAACAAAAATGGATCCTTTAAGATCAGACATAGAAGAATGTAATATAGGAACATAAGAAAAACCTAAGCTTATTAAATTATTCAAAGCATTACCTCCAGCTGAAAAGTTGAAATACATAAGTCTGTTTAAAGAATTTCAAGATGTCTTTGCCTGGAGTTATGAAGACCTCAAATCTTATGACACCAACATTATTCAACATAAAATACCCATCAAAGAAGATCAGAAACCCTTTAAACAAAAGCTTAGGAGGATTAATCCAGTTCTTATGCCATTGATTGAAAAAGAAGTAAAAAGGATGTATGAGGCACAAATCATAGCACCAATTAGATATTCAGATTGGGTTTCTAACTTAGTTCCCACTAGGAAAAAGACAGGGGAAATCAGACTCTGTGTTGATTTCCGAAACTTAAACAAAGTGTCACTAAAAGATAACTATCCTCTCCCCAAAATGGACCATATTTTACAGAGGGTGGTAGGATCATCTAGAATCTCATTACTTGATGGGTTTTCTAGATACAACCAAATCTTAGTTCAACTAGAGGATCAAGCAAAGACTGCATTTACTACTCCCTGGGGTACTTTCATGTATTTGAAAATGCCTTTTGGACTAATGAATGTAGGAGCTAACTTTCAAAGATCTATGGATATAGATTTTTCTGAGGAGATTCATGACTTCTTAGTCATTTATCTAGATGATATAACAGTATTCTCCAAAATAGACAATGAACATTTAGATCATTTGAGAAGAGTTTTTATTAAATGTAGAAAATTTGGCATTTCTTTGAATCCCAAAAAGTCACTCTTTGGACTAGAAGAAGGTAAACTCTTAGGACACATAATTTCAAAAGAGGACATTATAATTATTCTAGTTAGAATAGAAGAAATCCTAAACATCAGTCATCCTAGGAAAATTAAATAATTGAAATCATTCTTAGGTAAAATAATTTTTCTTAGAAAATTCATTGGTGAAATTCACCCCCCCTCCTCAGCCTAACATAAATAGATTTTTACTGCTACTGATTACTTTACTAAATGGATAGAAGCCATCCCTTCTAGACAAGCCACAAATTCTGTCATCATTTCATTCCTTGAGAACAACATCTTTTCTAGATTTGGATGCCCACAAAAACTCATCACTGATAATGCTGCTGCCTTCAAATCCAAGAAAATGGTAGAATTTTGTAACCGATACCACATTACCCTTGGCCATTCCATGACCTATTACCATCAAGGTAATGGGCTTACAGAATCCTCAAACAAAGGCCTTGTTAATATCATCAAGAAACTGTTAGAAGACAATAAGACCTGGAACAAAAAGTTGGTTAATGCTTTATGGGAAGACAAACTAACTACAAAAAATTCCATTGGTACATCTCCTTATCAACTAGCATATGGAATGGATGCTATTTTTCCATCCTCTATAGGAGTACCAATGATGAAGATGATCCAGGAACTGCAGGTAAAATCCAATGATATCCAAAGGAGGATAAATCAGACAATACATTTGCAGCAAACCAGGGAAGAAGTCTATGACAAATCCCAAGTGATCCAAGATAAAATCAAAAAGATTTTGACAAGAAAGCCAAAGCTGATGATTTTTACATAGGTGACAAAGTACTCAAATGGGATTCTAGAAGAGAAGAAAAAGGTAAACATGGGAAATTTGATTTCCTATGGCAAGGCCCTTACATCATTTATGGTTACAGAGGTAACAATGCATTTTTCTTGAAGCAGTTAGATGGAACAGATCTACCAGGTGGACCAGTCAATGGTAGAATGCTGAAGCATTACTTTTCCCCAGATTAACATTAGTTCATATGTTTACTTTTCTCATTGTACATAACATTGAAAAGTTTAGATTGGATTGGATGATTACCTTTTGAGGTTAAAGCCCGAAGAGAAGGCCCTAAGCTTTGAAAGGTATAACATCATATGTATGAATAAAGCAGATCATAGAAAAGCAATTACAAGGCAAGCACAATCAAACTTTCAAAGGATACTGATCTTAAAGTTCTTGACACCTCATGAGGAAATGCCATCCCCATGTGGAGTCACTGTTAGGGTCCTATAATAATAAGATTCATAATTTTGAATTGACTATGATTAGTCTTGTAATATTGTACATACTTTTGCTTTCTGCAAAATGTTTTCCCATATTAAAAATAAAAAATGTAAAGAGGGTGAAGTCCTAAAAGAAAAATCAAAGGACTAAAAGAAAAAGATCAAAAAATAAAATAAAATATGAACCCCACCAAAAGAGAAAAAAATAGATTCTAAAAGTGATGCAAATTCAAATGCCACTACCTTTTACTTTTCTTTGCGAAATAATATTGTGTGCAACTTATCAAAAATGCCACAATCCATGATGGTCAAAAAGTTTAATCTTGATTCATTCATGCTTTAACTTTCATGTTGATAGATAGAGAACAAATATCTAGCCAAACTGTATAATTTGGCAGATCAGTAGTTAGGTAGAGAATAATAATGAGCTCAACAATTTAATCTGAGCCATTGGAAAGTCATAAGGTTAGAATTAGATAGTTTGCTTACAAAAGAAAAAGAAATAAAGGGTCAACAAGCTCAAATGCACCCAGTAAACGAAAAAAAAATGTTAGGGTAAATGATGGGTAGGCAAAAGCAGTTTTCACAAGGCATGGAGAGCATCAATTGGCTCATTTTATATTACTAACTTCCTTCCAAACTCATTTTCCCTTGTAAGAAAACCCCTTCCCTATTCATTTTCCCTTCTTCTAACACATTCCCCTTCCTGATTTTCCCCTTATTCTAACCCTTTCCCTTTCCTAAAACCCTTTCCCTAGCTTAAAAACCCATTCCCATCATTAAAACCATTCCCCTAAGGTAATCGGGCCCCATGCGAAAGTCCCCCCTCGATATTATTTAACTCATCCCTATTGTGTTTCTAACACTCGCTCTCATATTTTCCCAAGACCCCTTATATTATTTTAACTTATAGTTTTGATATATTTATTCCCTGCCATATAATCCTAACCCCCACTATATTAAACCTTCACAATATGTATTACACCCCTCCGCATACAATATCCTCGGGTCCCACTTCATTTAAACTCCCATGATCATTTAAACCTCCACCTATCTATAACTCGACCCCACACCCCGACCCATCCCTCACAACTCCGCCATGCGATAACCCTTCGATCACCCACCTCCAGATCCAACAACCTGCATCCCATATCGCGCGCTCCGACGTCCGACCTTCAACACCCCAAAAGCATGTGAGATTAACATTTTGCTCACTCGCCTTTTTGCTACGTGGCAACCCCACGTTATATCACATCCTCCAAAATAATACCACCCTACCACTCAAATGCGGTGCGATAAACCTCCTTACTGCCTCCTCGCATTATATGAAACTGCCCTACTGTTTAAACTTAACCCCGCGCCCCAAAGATTAACCACTGATTGGTTAAAAACAAAAGAAGCCGCCCTTTCCAACCTTTTCACTATTATTCTGTTAGTAGTTGCAGAAAGAAACTCTGTCGACCTATTCTAAAGCCCAAAAAATCTATTGAATTGTTTTAAGCCATTTACGACCAGAAGACGCTATAGACTCCGTTTTGAAGCAACATAAAGACCATTGAAGCCTTAGAAAGCCTCTACTGTCCCCAGAGAACCCATCTGCATACCAAAGCTTCATTTTCCAGGTATTCCTGAAATGCTGAAGGCCTATACTTAAACTTTGCACAACATTTCTAATAGCTTAATTAATTGAACCAATTTAAAAGCCTTGCCAACCTAAAGAAAGTCACTGTTGCATCCAAAACCCTTTTTGCAGACTGTATTCACCTTTTCACACTATTCCAAAGGTCCTAAGCATACTTCTTAAGCCAGATAGTGATAAATTGAATAAAATAAACAAATCTATGGCTTCCCAAAGTATTCTGGATGCAAAACCCCTGCAAACTCCTCACCTAGATATTGGCCACCTCCCATTGGCCAATAAAGATTTCCAGATCAAAGCCACAACCTCCCTTAGCAATCTGTTAAAACTCCATTGCTGGAGCAAAGATAAATTCCTCAACAAGAATGATGATATTCAGCTATGGGAGTCGAATTTACCCAAATAATTGTTCCCATAGGTATACCAGTTCCCTGAAAGCATCCAGCTATGCCAAATCTGGTATATCCGAAGTCAAAGAGCCATAGTCTCTCCTAACCAGCAAATTTTGTTCACAATCACTGCAGGATCAATAAATGAAATGTTGCAGATCTAGCCAAAGCCTAATGAAACCCCATTTTCTATTGAAAACCTAATTGATCTGTACCTAAAGCTGTACCATCCCAAGAGATCCCAAATTTTGCAGACTTTCCTCCTAGAAAAAGCTCAAGTTCCTACAGACATCCCTCCATTTCCTGCCACCATTTTCTCTGAGAGAGACAGATAAGTTGTAACCATTCCATCTTGTATTCTCGGATATACCATTGATGAACATGTAGATGAGCCTATACTTGGTTTCCTTTCTATTTTTTGTCAAGGCAACCCTCCAGCTACAGTTTTCAATTTTGCCCAATTCTTAGCAGACAGAATCCATGATTAATTGATCAGATTGCCAGATGAAAGAGTATTCATATACTCTTTAGTATTGTTACATATGTTTCTATACTTCGAGTCAGAAAGGTTTAAAATTAACATCCAAAAACTAGACACTAAGGGAAGTCCTAGATCTGTTATCTTTTGGACACCCTTAATCCAAAAATATTCCACTATTTTTAGCTACAAGGATTTCATTGATTCATTTGTTCACCCAGTGGTTAACATGCTAAGCAGTAGCAGTCAACCCAGGGTCAGTGATGAAATAAAGAAAGTTTTACAGTTTTCCAAACATAGTAGAACATGAGATTGGTATTTATACTGGAACCACACTGAAGTTAGGGTGTATGGATGTCAACTAACTCCATATAAGCTTCCCAAATATCTCCCCATGAGGATATTTGCATTAGAATATATCAGGCAGATCATAAATTCAAGAACCAACTTGGTCCTTTTATCTGCAATAATAGGGAGTCTGGAGAGGAAGCAGAAAGATGTTTACTAGAAATGAAATTCAGTGATAGTTTCAAATGGCAGTATGATCCTTTGGGTGTCATAAACAAACTGAGACTCAAGTTTAAATTGATCCCTTTTATGCATGAGTCCAAGCCAGAGATTGAAAGATATGCCAACCAGTCAGAGTGGTTGGAAAACACCTTACTAGATATGTAGGAGCAGGTGGATACTAGTTCCGTTCTATATACTCCAACCCTACAGGACATAAATGCAAAAAGGACTAGAGAAGAAGGTTCTTGCTCAAACAAATATACAACATATAGCAAATTTGAAATAATGTATAGTAAAAGAACAAAGTTGAATCCAATAAATGAGCAAGAGGAAGTAATTGATACAATTGAGATCATTGATACAAACACTATTATTAAAGAAAATGCACCCCCATCAGTTTCAAAGGAAACTCATCAGCCTTCAACTTCTAGTGCTTAGATCATCAAGAAGTAGCATAGTGTTGAAATCTCTTCTTCAAGTGAACCAATGGATAGAGAAATGGAGATCAAAGAGAAATAAAAAGATATTAAGGCCAAAAATGAAGAAATAAAAGCTAGAATATATCACAGTACTTGAAGCAGACTCCTGGCGGCCAGAACATATTACTTTCTGAATTTGATTACAAGGCATGCAAAATGCAGATGACCTTTTTGCTGCCCACAGTACATCATCCTAAGTCAACATCAGATTACAAAAATATAGATTATGATATTTCTGACAAAGATGTTCATCCTATAGACCAAATAGAATTTCATAAGAAATCTGGAGAAATGCTATACTCCACTAAGACCGACAAAGATATGAGTTCCCAAAAGCTTCACAATTCTTTGGAAAATGTAAAAGTACAGTTGAAACTAGAAAAAGCATCCTCATAGGCTAAAGATAACATAATTAAATCCCTTGAAGATTTGGCTATTGAAATGGGATATGATCCAAAGAATGTCAAAGGTGCAGAAGAACTCAATAAGAAAAAGAATGCAGACATTGTTGCATTGAAGAAGTAACTAAAATTGACTCCTACTGAACATCTGCAGACCAAGGAAGTTTTAGAGAATCAAAACCAAAGAGATGAGATGATGAACATCATTCTTCAGTTAACTGCTCAATTAACAGAAATGGAAAATGAGATGGATAAGTTAGTGCAGGAGAAAAAGGCCAGCATGGAAGCAATGACTATCACTACTATTCCTACAGATACTACAACAGTTCCTTCTACTCTAGCAGTTTCAGCAACCAAAACAGTTCCAGTAGCTACAACACTTCCCACTACATCAACAACTACATCAATTACAGAATCATCTACAACAACAGCTCATCCTAGTGATGAAGCAGATAAATTAATCAAAGCTATGCATGATATGTCCATCCAAACAAATGAAATAAATAGACTTAAGGATCAAATAAAAAGTCTAGCGGATGAAAATAAGCTAGTTCAAATCATGCATAAGGATGAAACATAAAATTGAAACAGATTGACTGAAAGAATACAGAAGTTAGAGAAAGAATTGACATTGAAAGAACCACTTGCCCAAGCAAAGCAACAACTATGGGCCAATATCATTAACTCTGTTAATGATATTTGGCCATCCATCCAAGTCATCTTTGAGCAGAAGGATTTAATCAGGGAAGCAACTGAAAATATTCAAAAGGTTAAGGAAGAACTTGGTAGCAAACCAGAGGAGGCCAATGAAATCATTAGGTTTCTTAATTCCAAGAAAAAACAAGAATTGGAAGAGATTGGCATAAGTGGCAGGACTGAAACAATTCTAGAAGTAAAGAAAGTAATCACCAAGAGGAACTTGATGGTGCAACTTGAAGACAAGTGTCAAAACATGGAGCTTGCAATAACCGGATTTATGGTGAAATTTGATGTTTCGAGGGAGAAAGGTCTACCTAATCCATTGGTCATTAATGACAGGTTGATGAGGCATGAAGACTATGATAAGAAAATCAGAGAAGTGCCAAAGGAACAAGCAAACAGTTCAACCATGAAAGGAATTCCAACAGGAAAAGTGATATATCAGACTTTTGAGAATCTCTTTTACCTCCTACATGAGGTAAAATATCTCTTTATCAATAAACCTACATTTGAAAAATACATAGAGGCTGATGAAATCTTCAGAAGAATGGTAAAGATCAAATTACCAGATGCAGAGACTTGGGAAAAGTTGAATGATTTACTGTAAAAATGAAAGGTAAAACATAGTAACATATCAGTCAAAGAGTATCAGATGAAAGACAAATTTTAAAAGTCAAAGGCAGAGTAAAGGGAAAACCAGTGCAGAGCAACAACAAAATAGAGAAAGCAGCAAAAGCTCAAAACAACAAACAACAAAATCAGCGAAAGCAGGGACAGCTAGCCTTTTAGTCTCCTAGGTTTCTCTATATTCTTGCATTATTTCATTTTCCTTGAATAATTCCTAAATCAGTTTTAGGGTATTTTGTAATAGTTTTTGTATAAATACTTCACAAGTCGAAGTATTAGGGGTGGATTTCTTAACATTTCTATAGTGGAACTCGTCTACAACCTGAGGGTTTATTGTACCATTTTCAAGTCAACGGACTGGATAAGTAATAAAGGCATTGCATTACAGGATTCATGTGTTGGGAAACTTCAGTGAAATATCTTTCAATTGTTCAAAATGTTATTTTATTAAGTATTCCATAAACTTGTGTGTTTTCCAAATTTAAATGTTATAACAGGAAAACTATTGCAGAATATGTTTAATTACATTCTGTCTTGAGCTGTTATTCATTTTGATGTTTTCTTTTGATATCCAGACTAGGGAACTCTTCATTTATCCCTAATTACGATTGACCTCTATCATTTCCTTCATTATTTGGTTTAAGGAATCCTTAATTGCTCCTTGATCCCGATTGAAACTCATTTCACCATCTCAGCCCTAAAAGATCTATTTTTGCTCAGCTACCTTGCCCTGTGGACACTTCCTTTAGAACTTGATTCAGTCCTGTTTTCTTGACATTTTGACTCCATAGCCCAATGGAAAATAGATAGTCTTCTATCCATCTAAGTCAATAATTCCACCAACAAATCAAATCAAAACCCAATCAAGTTTAAATAACTAGCCTAAAATCAATTAATTCAACAAATTTAAATTATTAAGAGAGAGCCCTCTCTGAGCATTAGGAAGGCTAGATCCCGAACTCAAAAGTAGGTTTGTCATTACCTCTATTATTTCTTTAAACACAACATAATAACCCTAGAGGAAATTTTGGAGTGATAACAGATGCCTCAGAATCTCTCCACCTAAACCATGAGGAATTTTCCTATCTCCACCCTTAGGCTTTAACATGTATCCTGCCATTACTCGTTAAGGGATTCGTAGGCCTTTAAGAATTTTCCTGAGACAACCCCACTCAGTTTTGAAACCATTTGGTAATCCATCTCTACTAAGTAAAATAACCCCATCATACCATGGATCTTTGGAAATGGCAAGGCAAGGCTGAAACCATTGTGACACTTGATAAAACCCATGCCAATGGTAGTAAGAGAAACAAATACACACACGTATGTACCATGCATGCCAAAACTAGAAAGGAAATCATACATGCAACTCGATACCTGCAAGTAATCTCCCTGTAGCCACTTGATCCTACTCTTCCTTTCTTTATCTTTGCTTCCATTTTCCTCTTTGTCCTTCCCTTTCATTCCTTTCTCCAAAGCTAGAGTGCTCTAAGAATGCTCTAAGTGTGCTAGAGTATGATAGAGTAGAGAATAGAGAGAGAGAGATCCAACCAAAAGCTGTCAAAAGGATTTGAACTAATCCCCGACAACATTTTTATCATTTAAGCCTCTATTTTATTCAATTTCCATTAGTTTCCTTCAATTCCTCCTCATATGCAACCTGTGACCTTTCACCTTCCTTTTCTCTTCTTTATTTTCATAAATAAAATGCCAATTAATTCCTTTTGCCTTTCCAAAGCCTTTTCCATTACCTTTGCCAATTTCTCCTTCGCCATAATAAACCAAATGAACATCCACTAGGATGTTTTTCCCAACATTTATCTTGGAATACATGTCCCATGACCTTGGTCTTATTTTTCCTTTATTAACTTTTATTACATGAACTTTTAACCCAAGGTTATTACACTAGGAAGGTACTCCTACCAATGAAAAACATTCAAGACGAGGCAAGATCAGTCTTAAAAAAATCTATTCTACCACTACTTGGCTCATGGAATGATCTTCTTATGATAAGCCTGTGAGAGGATTAAAAGAAGAAGGCTTGATTAAGAGGGCGCAATAAAACCCATTAGTGGCTTAGGAAGGCTCCACTATTAATTTTTACTACACCATGCACTATGAAGATGAGCTCTCCTTTGTGCAATGCAGTGGGGGAATCTTAAAGGACAAGGTGGAAGGCTTCATGCTTCTAGGTTGTGCCATGTACTCTTAAATAAAAGAGAGGAGGGCTTAACAATGCAATTTGATTAGTCAAGGGTGAGGGTAGACATCCTTTAGCCTTCCCTACCATGCCATGTGATCATAGGAAGGGTCTAAGGAAGGTTATGGCACATGAGAACATTGGCAAATAGGGAAGGTGAAAAATTCAACCTTCAAGACTGTGCCATGTGCTCAAAGGGAAAGGAGACTCCTAGGAGAGTGTAGTTTGACTGGTCAAAGACAAAGAATAAGATTCCTTTAGCCTTCCCTACTGTGCAATGTGCTCTCGAGGAAGAGGCTAGGTAAGGCTTGGGCGCAGAGTGCATTGGGGAAGGAGGAAGGGTGAGGCTTCAACCTTCGGGAGTGCGACATGCACTCAAAAGAAGAAAGGCTTGAAAAAGCGCAATTTTCTTCAACAAGGTATCACTATTGAATTGTAATGTGATTTTCATCCTAGGCTTGTGCAATTTGACCCAACATTGGGTGCTTGACCATTTGGAGTGCACTTTTCATTGAGGGAGGCCATAGGGATGGAGTCAGTTTGCCTAAGAGGGTTTTCACTGCACTGGGAGGATAGGAGGGTATTTGTATTGCATGTTTTGACTCTGCAAATGGGTGGAAGAGGTCCATGATATTAGCTAGGAGTGATCTATGTGTCATATAAGGTATAGGTGACCAAAACTCAGTGTAGTGAGTCAGTATAAGCAAGAAGGATCAAGTGAATGCCATTGGGAGGATCATAACGTGCAATAGATTTAGGGTGATCTTGAGGAGGACTTAGTGCACCAATATTTAAGAGTAGGATTGTATCGATGAATATTATGGATAGGTTAAGCTCCTCACTTAGTAAGAGGGATAATGGCTTCACAACTTGCACTGGGCTGAAGGACCAAGAAGGGCTCCAAAATGGTTAAGTGTGGGATCGACAGAGTAAAATAGGGAAATGCATAGAAGGATACACAAGAATCATGAATAACAATCACACCTCAAAATGACAACAAAAAGACACTTATTTCTAAGTGCGACAGTTGAAACGACACATTATGACACTCAGAACACGAGCTATGACAATTGTGATGACTATGACCAAAAGGTGCGCTAAGCTATAGGAATGTGTCTGGTGCATATTATAATGATATGTGAGACCGTCTAATGTACAAAAGTGCACTCTAGATAAATTTTGTGATGTGCAAAGGTGTGACATATGTAGGAGAGAAAACAACAAAAGTGACACTTGCGACGTGAGGAAAACATAAGACGACACTTTTAAAATGCGAATGACCTTAAAAGAAACACATTCTAGAGTGAATATAACATGAAAAATCCACTTATGAAAATGAAAACAAGCAAAAATGACAGTCACAAATGCAAAAACAACACTTTGAAATTGAAAGTGTGCAAAACACAATAGTTGAGAAACCTCATTGAAATAGAAGTACAAACGCAACCAAAGTGAGGGAGAATGTCAATAAAAGTGTGTGTAGACTATTGAAATGGGTTGAACATCACACATACACTGTCTTGATGGATGGTTCTATGCATGTTTAAGCTTTCATAAAGGAAGTGTTCTCATGAACTCATCGAAGGCTCTATGTGTGCTTACAAGTGACTTGACAATTAAAACTAGGAAGAAGACTTAAACACTTTCAAAAACATAAAAAAACGTGGGGTAACCATAAAGAAAGAGATCATAATATCCCGAGTAGGCTCTAAAATTCAAGTATCAACAAAATTTTGGAGGGTGTTGATTGCAACAACAACAATGAGATACTCTGAAATTTATCGATTTTGTAGTTTTCAGGTTCTTGTTTCCATGACTACTTTAGGCTCTAATATTATTTTTCCTTCTTTGTCAAGTTTTTGAAATACTGTTTGAACTGGAAGTTTATCACCGATAAGCTTCTTTAACCATGAAACATGGAAAACTAGGTGTACTCAGGAATATGCAGGCAACTTTAGTTTGTATTCCATAGTACTAATCTTTTACAACACTTTGTAAGGATGATAATACTTGGGTGATAATTTATTATCCTTCTTAACTTGCTTGAGGGACATTTGTTTGTACGGTTGTAGCCTTAAATATGCCCAGTCTCCTACATCAATTTTTTTTCACTGTGATGCTGGTCTGCCTATTTTTTCATTCGATTCTGCACTAGAGTGAGGTTATCCTTTAAGAGTTGGAGAACTTGTTGATGCTCGATGTGATCTTCCACTACTTGAAACTTAGAATATTCTCTTAAAGATGATGTGATGGATGATGGATGATATCCATAAAGTGCCATAAATGGAGTCATTTTTTTTGTAGTATCGATGGAAGTGTTATACCACCATTCAGCCAGAGGTAACCACTTGACCCATTGTGTTTGTTTATCAGATACAAAGCAACAAATATAACCTTCCAAATATTTGTTCACTATCTCAGTTTTCCCGTCAAATTGAGGATGATAAGCTCAGTTATGATCTAATTGAGTACCAAGACAAGAAAATGATTTTGTCTAAAAATTTCCAGTGAAAATGGGATCTCTATCACTTAAAATAATATTTGGGTATCCATGTAGCTTTTGAATTGTTTCCATAAATGTAGAGCAACTATACTAGATTTAAAAGGATGAGATAATGCACAAAAGTGTGCATACTTGGTAAGTTTATCAACTACCACCATGATGACACTCTTTTCTTCATACTTGCGTAAACCTGTGATAAAATCCATTTGGACCTCCTCTCAACCCTGTCTTGGAATGACTAAAGGTTGTAATAGACCCAGGGCCTTAATTGTATTAACTTTATTTGTTAGCAAACCAAACATCCTACCACAAGCTTCTGAATATAAGATTTAAGGCCATCTTAAGAAAAATTCCTTCTTGACCCTGTGGTAAGTTTTTAAAATTTTGAGTGCCCTCCTAAGGGGGATGTATGCAATTCCGAAAGAATATTTTGATTGAGTTTGGAATTCAAACAAAAATATAAGTGATCTTTGTACCATAATTGATCATTTTTCTAGATAAATGTATTAGATGTACTGGGATCTAGCCAAAAATTTTGAATGAGTGTCCACACCTCTTCATCATTATTCCATTTATCCCTTGCTTTAATTATCCAATCAGGTTGGGTAACAGAAATGGAACAGAGAAATGGTTCCACATCCTAATCCTTTACTGAGAGTGCTTTTGCAACAACATTTTGCTTCCCTTTTTTGTAGATGATTTCAAAGTCATAACCCAACATATTTGTGACCCATTTTTGTTGCTCTTCTGAAGATACTATTTGTTTCAAAAAGTATTTAAGACTATCGTGATTTGTTTTTACCCCTCAAGTGTCTTCCCATTAGTCTCCATTGCTTTAGTGCATGTAGTATTTCCAACATTTCCTTCTCATTTTTATTTTTTATTTTTATTTATTTTTTATTTTATTTTAGTTTTTGTGTAAATACCTTCCCTTGATTAGATGACTTTGAAAAGAAATGGGCCTTCCTTGCATTAAAACAACACCAATTCCATTTCTCGAGGCATCACATTCAACAATAAAGGTTTTTGTGAAGTCTGGTGTAGCTAAGACTGATGCTTGGCACCATAACTCTTTAAGATGTTCAAAGGCCTTAGTTGCTTTTGGAGTCCAAGAAAATGCACCTTTGTTCAGTAATATTGTTAGAGGCACTTTTATTCTCCCATAATTCTTAACAAACTTGTAATACCTTATCAATCTGAGAAATTCTCGAAGATGCTTTAGGGTTGTGGAGATTTTCCACTCCTTAAGGGATTTAATTTTGTTAAGGTCTACCTTAACACCCTCATGAGTAAAATATGACCCAAATATTCCACCTCCTGTACTCCAAATAAAAATTTGGAGGTTTGTGCATATAATTGTTCCTCCTCCAATAATTTGAGCACCCTGTCAATTTGTGTATCATAAAAAAATACTAACACAAATTTTCTAAGGGTTTGAAAATGGAATTCATCAAACCTTGAAATGTGGAAGGTGCATTAGTAAGGAAAAAAGGCATGACCAAAAATTCATAATGACCTTCATGAGTTTTGAATGTTGTTTTCAAAATGTATTCAGTCTTCATTTTAATTTGTTGATATCTTAAATGAAGATCCTGCTTGGCGAAGTAAATTGTTCCATGTAATTCATCCAACAATTCATCAATGACAAGATTGGGAAATTTATCTTGAATAGTGAGATTGTTGAGCTCCCTATAATCCTAACACATACACCATGATCCATCCTTCTTGTGCACCAATAGTATTGGAATAGAGAAAGAACTTTGACTAGGTTGAATTATACCAACCTCTAGCATTTCCGCAACCATGCATTCAATTTCACTCTTTTGGGCATAGGGATATCTGTAAGGCTAGATGTTTGGAGGAACACTTCCTGGAATCAAGTGAATAACATTATCATAACCATGAATAGGTGGGAGGCCTTTGGGAACCTTGAATACCTTGGAATGATTCTCCAAGACTTTTTGGAGATATGGAGAAATATATGATTTCGATGTTTGAACCTATAGTGAGAATAATTTTGTAATTACACCTCATTGTTATTTCTTAAAAATATTTGTCATTCCATTAGATCTAATTATTATCCTTGGTTTCCACGTGATACCCCTTAATTTTATTTCCTTTCCTTCCCAAAAAAAATTCAAGAAAATTTCTTTAAAATTAAAAGCTATCATCCTCAAAGACCGTAACCATTAGACTTCTAGTACAACATCAACACCACCCATTGGAATGGAAAGTTTTTGAATATTCAATACATATTCGCCCATGATTAGCTTGATATTATGGCACTTTCTTGAGCAATTTATAGTTCCTCCATTTGCAACCATCACTTGACACTTTGGTGCTGGATATAAAAATTAATTCAATTCCTTGGCTATATTACAATGAATAAAATTATGGGTACTAATTGAACCAATCAACACTATTACCCTTTTCTTCTTGATATATCCTTATATCTTGAGAGTTTGAGGAGTGGTAATTCCTACCAATGCATTACAAGATATGGAAATATTCATTTCTTCTTTGTCTGGGGTTGGTTCCTAGTGTATAACCTCTTTTTTTGATGTTTTTGTTCCTTTTGTTCCTAATCTTCACAATCTATGTAAAATAATCTATTCTCAGCAACTTATGACCTTTAGTGTATTTTCTATCACAACTGTAACAAAGTCATTTTTCTCTTTTTTCCTCCAATTTTTGTGTTGTCAACCTTGTAGGTTGTAGAAGGATAAGAGCAACAACATTTCCATCTTTATAGTTGTGAGTGGTAGACTTCCTTGTTGCCTAATTTTGATTTCAGTTTTTCTTGCCACACTAAATATCCTCTCCAATGAATCAGGTTCCCAAAGGAAAACCTCATGTTGGATGTTATCCTTTAAAGTACCTATGAATACATCAATCCTATGCTCCTTTGGAATATCAAGTACCCTGATATTCAATTTTTGAAAGTCCTCAATGTGCTCTGCCATTGAACCCTTTTGTTTGATATTTATCAATTGTCTAAAGAAGTTTTTTCTATTTTTATCCTCATAATGTGATATCATTTCCTCCGTAAAAATTGACCAAGTGACAATCGATTTACGAGAACAAGGCCATCGATACCATACAAACTGATTGGGTTCTAAATATAATGATGTAATGCATACCTTTGTTTGTGTTGCACATCATGTAGATCAAAATATTACTCCATCTGTAGTATCCATGTTACTGGATCCTTGCCATCAAAATTCATCATATAAATCTTTAGAATGTGGTTGGCCTTCAATCCAAAGTTAGAGCTCTAAAATAATGATTAACATTAATTTTTTTCTCATCATGAGTTTAATGGAATACCTTTTCGCCATTAGGAAACATTTCTTGTAGAAACTTTGTCAAACCTTTCTTAAAACCTTCCATGTCTTCTTTTAAACCATTATTTAAACCATCCATCTTAGCTTCCATTTCATTTTTGGTCACTCTTTGCAAGAGTGAAATTTGTTGCACTTGGTTGCATTATTTTGATATATCATGTTTCATTTCTTCCTCTTCTTCATGTGTCATAGTAGATCTTTTTGGTTTCTTACTGAGAGCATCCATTTTTTTGTTTCGAGGAATGTTGGAACCAAATAATGATATCTATGCTTTACTATGCCCTTTGAATTACTTCAGACTAATTTTTCAAACAAAACTTATGCAAATTTAAAAAAAACACACTTTTTTCTTCTTGCTTTTTGGAGCTTGATATTGAAACTATTGTATCTTTGAAATTTCGGCCTCCCAAGGTCTAAAATTTGGTCCTATGGTATCTCTTTGAATCTTCTTTTCAATGCCACAAGTCAGACCAAGATCAAATTATTCAATATAAAGTTATGCAAAATCTCCCACAATGACCTGATTATGGACTGGTTTAGTAGAGCGAACTTGTATGAGATGCCACGTTTCATTGTTTCAACCTTAGGCCCTGAAATTGATCCAAGAGAAACTAAAGTCTGCTCAATTTCATTAATTTTTTATAGAATTCATATCTGTAGGTTTTAACCCTATACAGAAATTACCTTCATATGAATTCTAAAAACACAGAAAATAAACAATGCGAGAGCATAACACATAAAACACATATATAGAGAGATTTTCCCTTGGATCCCAAAACCGTGACTACCAACTTGATTTTTCATTATGTTCCTTTCAATGTTACAATACATATTTATACATGTCCAAGCATCCAATACCATGGACCAAAAACCATCGCGTCCAAAACCATGTGCGAAAATCATGCAAATAACCATAGGTAGGTCCGCCCAACCTAATATAGGGTCCAAAAAACAAAATTTTCTGGGGCGCTACCCCAGACCCCATAGAGGGGGGTTAACTGCACCCCTCAAACCCCCTGTGATCCCCCCGCTACACAATTGGCGCAACGAAGGGTGGGCTCCGCCCCCCCTCTAACCCCCCGGTTAACTATGTGGGCTAGTCGTGGAAAGAATATAACAAAACCCAACATTATCCCACTTGTTGTTTTCTTTCCACAGTGGGCCACAAGAGAGCTTAGTCATTTATACAGCCCTGTAATGCCCATTGTTTCTCTACACCAAGATAACTTCTTAGAGCTCACAGATTTTGTCAATGCATCTGCAGTATTCTTCAAAGTGTCCACCTTTACTAGCAACACCTTTTTGTCTTCTATCATATCCCTCACAAAGTGATACTGAACATCAATGTGCTTTGTCTTTGAATGATATGCAGGGTTCTTTGCCAAGAAAGTTTCACTTTGGTTGTCACAGTCTATCCTTATAGCTCCCTGTACTAACCCCATACTTGAACACAATCTCTGCAACCAAACTACTTCCTTGCTTGCATGAGTGGCTGTCATGTATTTTGCCTCTGTAGTTGATAGTGCCACTACAGATTGTTTCTTACTCATCCAACTGACTGCACCTCCAAATAGGTTAAACACATACCCGCTTGTAGATCTTCTCTGATCCAGATCTCCAACCCAGTCTACATCAACAAAGCCAGAAATATCTAACACTCTGTCCAATCCTGGTCTTCCTTGGTAGCACAAACCATAATCACTAGTGCCATGCAAATACCTGAAAACTCGCTTCACTGCTGTCTAGTGATCCTTCCATTGTTTTGACATAAACCTGCTTAATACTCCCACTGTATGTGCAATGTCTGGTCTAGTATAGACCATTGCATACATCAAGCTACCAACTACACTTGCATATGGAACACATGACATGTCCTCTTACTCTTCTTGTGTCTTGGGACACTGTTTAGCAGATAAATTCACACCTACAGGAATAGGAACCTTCACTGGTTTACTATCCTGAATATTAAACCTCTGCAGTATTGTCTCGACATACTTCCTCTGGTTTAACCAGAGCTTCCTCTTTGCCCGATCTCTTTTAATTTCCATGCCCAAAATATAGTTTGCAGCACCAAGATCTTTCATGTCGAATTTGGAGGACAATTGGGTCTTCAAATCCTGGATAATTTCTTTGTCATTTCCAACCAGGAACATATCATCCACATACAAGATGAGATAAATAACATGGTAACCAATTAATATAAAATACACACAGTGATTTGCTTTGCTTCTGGTGAAGCCAAGTCCCCGTATAAATGTATCAAATTTCTGATACCACATCCTTGGTGATTATTTTAACCCATATAGAGACTTCTTTAACTTGCATACTAGTTCTTTTTTACCCTTCACCGCAAAGCCTTCAGGTTGCTTCATGTAGATTTCCTCTTCTAGATCCTCGTGAAGAAATGTTGTCTTCACATCCATCTGTTCTACCTCAAAATCAAAAGTAGCAACAACAGATAAAAGTAATCTAATAGAAGTTACCTTGGCAATGGGAAAAAAAATATCACCAAAATCAATTCCCGACACCTGGGAATAATGTTTTGCTACCAACTGAGCTTTGTATTTCTCCACCTTTCCTTCTACATTTGTCTTCTTCTTGAACACCCATTTGCTGCCAATGGGTTTCCTTCCAGCTGGCAACTCCACCAGATCCCAAGCCTCATTTTTGTGCAAAGATTCCATTTCATCAACCATGGCCTCTTTCAAAAGTTTGCCATCCTTTGAATCTTCTGCTTCCTTCACAGTTCTAGGAACATCGTTAGTAATAGATAAAACAAAATTTGAACAGAAAGAAGATGGACTATACCTTTCTGGCTGCCTTCTTTCTCGAACTGATCTTCTCACACCCGGAGTTTGTGGCTCTTCATCTTCTGATTCCTCCTCCATTGTATAGTTTGATTCTTCCTCATTAAGCTCAAACTCTATCTTCTCAGGTTCCTTTGGTTGGAATTCATGTTTAATAACATCTTTTACCACTCTGAACACCACATCTCGGCTGTACACAACCTTCCTTGTTACTGGGTTCCAAAGCCTATAACCCTTTAAACCATCCTTATACCCAATAAAGATGCACTTTTCAGATTTACTATCCAACTTGGTTCGTTTCTCCTTTGGAACATGTACATATGCATCACATCCAAATACCCTCAGATGTGAAAGAGAGATTTTCTTACCAGTCCATACCTCTTGTGGAGTCTTATCCTCCAACGCTGATGAAGGTGGTCTGTTGACCAGGTAACATGCTATCTCCACCGCCTCTGCCCAGAATTCCTGTCCTAACCCCGCACCACTGAGCATGCTTCTCGCCCTTTCAATCAACGTTTTGTTCATTCTTTCTGCAACTCCATTTTTCTCAGGTGTGTATGGAGTAGTATTCTGCTATGCTATACCACACTTCTTACAAAATTCTTCAAATTCCTTACTGCAAAACTCTCCACCATTATCTGTCCTCAACACCTTTATCTTCTTCTCTGTCTGGTTTTCCACCAGAGCCTTAAATTCTTTAAACCTGTCAAAGACTTCAGATTTCTTCTTAAGGAAATATATCCATTTATTCCTTGAGAAGTCATCTATAAATGATACATAGTACACAAACTTACCCAGTGATGGAACCTTCACAGGTCCAAACACATCACTGTGCACAAGTTCTAATATCTGTTTCGCCCTCTTACCACCAGAGGGGAAACTCCCCGATTCTGCTTCCCATATACAAAATTTTCACAGAAATCAAAATTCAGAGAGCTATTACTCGTACCTTCTACCATACCTTTACCATGAAGTATTCAAAGGCCCTTCTCTCAAATATGTCCAAGCCTTTGATGCTACAACATGGTCTTCTCTCCAGAGACCTCTAGATTTTCTGCTCCACTTTCAGGAACCACAGAGATGTTGCACCCATCAACAACAATGCTACCTTGCAGCTTGTACAGAGTTCCAATCCGAACTCCCCACATCAATACCAGTGCTCCCCGAACCATCTTGCAGGTATCCTTCTCGAACATTGTTTTTACACCTGCATCATCTAGCTTGCTTACAAAAATCAGAATTTTGGCTAATGCAGGAATATGCAGAACACCCGGAAGTGTTCTAACCCTTCCACCTTGCAACTTTAACTTTACTTTTCCGCGACCAACGATTCTAGCCTTCTTGTCATCCCCCAAGAAGACATCACCACCATCATATTTCTCATACTTGCAGAACCACTCTCAATGGGGAGTGAAGTGAAAGGATGCCCCTGAGTCAATCAACCATGCCTCATGATCTACATGTGTACTTGAAGAAGCTAAGTACACATCCCCACTTTCATCTGAGGTGGTTTTCATCTCTGCAGAAGGAGCATCATTAGATCCCTTTCCTTTGTCAGGAGCTTTAGATTTACAATCCCTTTTGTAGTGTCCTTCCTTTCCGCATTTCTAGCAAACCACCTTTATAGGTTTTCCTGGAGATTTAGATCTCCCTCTAGATTTAGATCTCCCACTCGATGACTTATTTTTGTTTCTGTTCTGGGACAGTCCTTGTACAGACAAGGCATCACCATTTTGGCTCTCCATATTTTTCTGTCTCATCTCCTTCATTAGCAAGGATGAGACTATTTCATCAAACTGCAAGGCAGTTGCATTGCTACCTATTGCAATAACCAGACTATCCCATGAATCTGGTAGAGAACACAACAAACTGATGCACTTATCTTCATCTAAAATTTTAATATCAACAGATAATAACTGACTTACCATAGTATTAAATGCGTTCAGATGCTCTGTCACCGAGTCTCCATCTTTCATCCTTAGGTTATACAACTTTTTCTGTAGGAACAGTTTATTCACCAGAGACTTAGATTGGTACAAAATCCCTAACTTGTTCCACAAAGCCTTTGCCATAGCTTCCCCTGATACATTCAACAATACTGAATCTGAGACACACAATCGTATTGTGCTTTTTTCCTTATGATCCAACTTCTTCCATTCTTCATCGGACACTCCCGTTGGTTTAGTACCCGGATCTACCGCGATCCACTGATCTTTATCCACCAACAGATCCTCCATCTTGAGTTTCCACAACTCAAAACTCTGACCATTAAATTTCTCGATCTCTATCTTTCCACTACTCGCCATCTTCTTTCACCACCAGAATCGATCTCGTAGATCTCCCACTGAACAGGGTCTACCATAGGCCCGAGCGAAACCCCTCAGCAACAAAGGCGTCCCCTTGAAGCCAAAACAGCTCCGATACCAAATGTAGGTTTTAACCTTGTACAGAAATTACCTGCATACGAATTCTAAAAACACAGAAAATAAACAATGTGAGAGCATAACACATAAAACACATATATAGAGAGATTTTCCCCGGGATCCCAAAACCGAGACTATCATCTTGATTTTTCATTATGTTCCTTTCAATGTTACAATACATATTTATACATGCCGAAGCATCCAATACCATGGACCGAAAACCATCGCGTCCAAAACCATAGATCGAAAACCATCGTGTCCAAAACCATGTTCGAAAATCTTGCACAAAACCATAGGTAGGTCCGCCCAACCTAATATAGGGTCCAAAAAACAAAATTTTCCGGGGTGCTTCCCCAGACCCCATAGAGGGGGGTTACCTGCACCCCTCAAACCCCCTATGACCCCCCCACTACGCAATCGGCGCAACGAAGGGGGGGCTCCACCCCTCCTCTAATCCCCCCGTTAACTACGTGGGCTAGTTGTGGAAAGAATATAACACAACCCAACAACATCCAATGCTTGAAAATAAAGTTATGATGATTTTTCGTAGGTCACTTATTTGAGATTGAATTCTAGAGCATGCAAAAAACCCTAACTTCTTCGAACCATATCTCAGAAAATATAGTGAACCAAGATCTTAAATTTCTACACAAAATTCACCAAGATTTCAGCTCCATGTGGTCAAATTTAAGCTTCTGAAGCTTTGTAAAAAAAATTATAACAAAATTTCCAATATGACATGTTTGAAGCAACAAAACCCTAGAATCAAAAGCTCTGATACCAAATGTTAGGCAACCAGATCATAAAACAAAAGAAAAGATAGATCAACGACTTCAGAATTAGCCTCTTCGAGAGGGAAACCTCATTTACATCACATAAATGAACAATTATTGGATGTTCAATTGACAAGGCCTCCCTGGTATATATAAGAGTCTAAGGGGTCACAATATAATCAGAGCCTACATAACAATTATAATGTAAGGGCACAACAATAAAACTAATGAGATTCTATGGGGCACAACAATAACAATATGGGGGCTACATGGGCACAACAATAACAATAAGGGGCTACACTAGCAATACCAATAAGGGGGATACACTAATAATAAAAATAAAGTGGCTACACTAGTATTATAGGGACCTAACAACTCCTCACGAGTTTTGAGGTTCCATTAGCCTGTGAATATATTCTTCTTATGAAGAGAGAGAGAGTGGAAATCTTAATATAATCCTAAGGTTATATGTGCAAGGACTAAAAGTCAATATTTATGCTAAGGTATCTAAATTATAGATTAACCTAATTAGTTTAATATAGTACAATAATAGAGTTAGAAATTATGCTACTAAGGTATAATGCTAAAATACAATAAAGATTTTTATACACAAATTATACAAAATATAATTTACACAATATAAAAGGAAGTAACCAGAAACCCATGTATCTAGAAAAATAATGTGAAAGAATGCTATATATTCTATTTATATAATGATGTGTATTTAAAATGTAAATTAAATAACTAATTTTAAATTATAAATACATTTATAATTAACGTCTTTTTAATAAACTCTTAATGTGATATTTCATGAAAAACAAACAACTACAAATGATGTAATCCCCTTATCTTTTAAATAAATTCAGATATATCTAAAATTATCTTTCGCTTATCACATCAATAATAAACGCAAATACATATGTACATTATTATCTAATAATATCCCGTTCGAGGAAAATCGAATGACCATAATAATTCTTTTAGAGGAAATGAATCTTTCAACACTTAAAAGCTTGAAATCGTTCAACCAGTAAGAAGTAAAAGACTTTATGGGACATAGAAATTATTAATGTAAGAATATTAATACCATTTACATAGAAAACAAATACTTGGATAGCCTAAATTCCTAAAAGACATTCTAAGAATTCAGATCTGAGTAATGCACATATAAAATAATGTTTTAAAACAAAAACCTCACAAGATTAATATGATCAAATATATTTAAAACATATCCAATACTATAAGGAAATATGGAAATGAATCAATGTTTATTTCTAAATCTAAAGTAAGAAAATAATAGAATTAAACCTTTAGAATTTCCCAAGACAAAATTGACAAATTCAAAAAAGATCCATAAAAACCTATGGATTTTAAATAACATATGTGACTAAGTCTTGATCTGTCAAAATATTTTAAACAAAATCAACACATATAGTAACCAAAATAAATGTATGGTTACACAATTACTAGTTAAATTACCATATTTCCTCCCCCCTAACTCTCAAAACTTGAGGCTCTATTTATTTGTAAATGAGTCCTCCATGTACAAAACTAAATCTCATAAATAAAAATAGTTTCCTAAAAACTAGGACCATAATCTAACTATCATGACCACTTGGGGTCATATCATAACTGTTTTAAAAGAAAATGTCATAAATAACTAACATGGTATGCAAAGGCAATTTGAAAATATGAGCCATATCCATAAAAACCTATGTTGTCAGAACCAATGTTAAAATCAAAATGTATGAAATCAATAATCGACATTATTCTAACAATAAGGCAGCGACAAAATCTAAGATTCTATAATTTGCTTTAAAATTAAAATGAATCAAATATCTAAGCAAACCTTGACAATATTTGGACTTGATTTTTTTTTTTTTTACTTTGATAATTTGATATAGTTACAACTTTAACATTGACAAACTTAATGATTATCTAGGTGTCCAATGACTGTGGTTTCTCATCTAATCCAAAAGCCTTATTATCACTTTGATTGGCCCTAAGTTGGTTCAACATCCTGAGTTGGTTTTTTTCTTGTTGAAGCTGGTGGATTCTATGCTCAAGGAAAGGAACCATAATTGAGTATCTTTGCTACCAATACATGCTTTGTACACATCTGTCATAATCGACCTTCTATTGGCAGTGACCATCATAGTTATTATCACCATCCTAAGCATGAACATTATTATCAACAAATTCAGAGTTAGGATCAAACTGGGGTTTGTTCCTTTTCAACACAGGTTCCTCAAGAGAGTCGACAATTACATCGACATAAAAATCTGTGACAGGGACTTGTTAACCTTTATTTCGTTGGGCTTGAGCTATTTTACGAGCCATCTGTCTACTTTTAATTCTAGATTGAAGATCTTGACTCGACTGCATCTTTTCTTTCTTGTGTGCAAGTAAAAAATGGCCATTATAGTATGACAAACTTGGCCATATATCATCCTTGAACTAAGGTTGCAACTCAACATGTTGAAACCCTGTTTTCTTTGCCATGCTACATGTTACATGAGTAGGCACAAAACTAAGAGTTTTACCTATTATTTGCTCATGACCAAAGTTAACAAGGCCCGAATTTTCATGACCGCGAGACACAGAGGGTTCTGGAGTAGCTGCTCGATAATTAGGTGAAACCCTAGGAGGGATTACTTCTCTATCACTAGCATACAAGTTTTCAAAACCATTCTGATGAAGGAACCAATCCCAAGAATAACTGTTTTGGGCCAAATTATATTTAACAATAATATATATTAACCCATGGCGGAATAATCTACGATCAGGGTTTTTGCGGCCCGTTTGGTAAAACTTAGCCATTTTTGAAAGGATTTTGTGTAGGTAATGAAACACCTAATGAAGTAAAGTAAGTCCTTCCATTTATTTTTTAGGAAGCGAACATGCATACCTTTCACACTATAGGTGACTTCCTTCAAAACTATAAGTTCTTGCCACGCAATGTCAAAAACCAGGAATTTTTTGGACCAATTTTCACCTTCGTGGAAAGATTAGTTTCCTTAGAAATGAAACTTTCATCAACCAAAATCTCGACATCTTCAACTTTGGATTTTCAGCCTTTATAAGTGGACGAAAAACCCTTAACTACATCCTCATTATGGCCTTGGAAACTCTGAATAAAATTCCACCATTCAACATGCTGGAATAGAGTGAGGTACTCTTTGTAGCCTTCGACAATTTCTCCTTCGAGAAGATTTATTCTAACCACAGGGGCCATTATAGGATATTTGAGAGGACTCAGTGATGGTTTCATGCATAAGGAAGGTCATACAAGCTAGATAGGGTTTCAAGGAATAAGCCCTAATCTCACACAACAAAATGCACAGACGGAAACTCCAGACTTGAATACAAAGTATGCACAAATGGAACTGTAAAATTGGGATAACCCACTGGAAAAAAAGGACTGACAATACTGGACTAAAATGATACCAATTCATATCAATGATAAATGACGAAGCATAAGACCTTTCGATCACATGAAAAATGTACAAGTGTTAAAACATACACTTTCTATCTCGGATGAGTAAAGCCATATCATCATATAAACCTAACACTCATTCGACAACGTACCTTGCCACATGGATATACACTACCTGTTGTTATAAGGTGTTAACAATATGAATAATGACCTATCCATTGCACGTGTGTATAATTATTTTCCTCATCACAAATTTAATTATGAAAAGAACCAAAAGTGTTAGGTCATACCACCTTTAGCCATAATAACAACCACCAAAACATAGGCCTCAAGATTAATAGTGCTGGGTGATTTCTAATAATTTAAGGCCGAACCTATGGTATAGTTTGGAGTATGAGATGAATTGTCACGTATTGTAATAAAGTCCAAAATAAATTCTTAAATAATTCATATTCCAAAGGACAAGGGAAAAGGAATTGTACAAGAGAAATATTCAAAACACTAGGTTCATATGAAAACTTTACCAAATAGATCTCCAATGTTATCAAGTTTTCTCATAAAACAAAAGGAATACGATGTCAATAACACATGAGGATGATGTTGCCTAAATTTATTTAAGTAATAAAAGACAATGAAACTATAGATGTTAAGATTTAGGATATGCTCCAAGTTCTTTTTGTTAGCTTTTGTTAGTCCTGCTAGTCACCAGTGATCAAATGTACTCTTTCAAAGTTGTTGATAGGGTTATTAGGTCAAATTGTTATATTTTCAAATATTGGTCAGTTCTAGGTCATTACTACTCTCTCCATTCTCAAGGTCAAAATGCCATCTTGGTCTTGTCATCATTCCTTGTCAATAAAGAATGTCTTGGTCATATCATCAATGAGTCATATAAGGGTTATGTCTTCACCTTATGTCATCATCATGGGAGTCGTAATAGGGAAAAATGATGCTGAAGGAGATTTCAGCTTGTTTCAACATCCCCATTCATATTTCATATAACTCCCTCAAATTTGCCTCATAAAACCCCTCATTCCATCTAAAACCACCTTTCCTTGGGAAGATCCTTAAATCCTAAGCCAAAATCCATTTTTCCCTTGGAAACACTCATATTCCATACTAAAATTCCAACTCTAGCTGAAATCCCTTTTAAAATTCCATTTGTATTAACTCTAACCGAAAATCCATTTGATACATTAACTCTAGCCGCTTTCCCATATCGTTAAATATGCACGCATTGCCTTTGTAAGGCATTACGTTGTAATGTATTACAATGTAATACATTGTATATAAATCCACCACCCCCAAGGCATAAACTGGGCACGCACTATCCCCCATCCCGCAATCAGAGCATATTACATAAATAATAAACAATGCTCCTCCCCCCCCGATTGCGATATGTCTCACCCCCCGGCGATAAGTCCCGGCCTCGATTGTCCCGACCCTCGACTCTTGACTACGATAAGTCCCGGCCCCCGACCCTTGATTGCGATAATAGTCCTGCAGCCGATAAGTCCCGCATCCTGCAATAAATCTCACTCGCCGATGAATTCCCCGCTAATTTCCCCCACAATCCGCGATCACTCTAACTTTAAGTCCCTCCCCTTGCATGGTCCTTCTCCCGGTTGTGATTGCGGTACATGACCCCCTTTTCGGACCTACCGGGATATTTAATTAGATTTTGAAAAGCTTCAGGTCTGTATTTGAGGTTAAGTCCCACTGGATGCAATATTTTATATATTGCGACTTAATGGGCTATCGGGTCCAGCCCGTCGGTAAAACACTATGGAACATGGTTAAGAGCCCCTCTCCCGGTTGCGATTGCGATATGGTGAAATCCCCTGCAGATGTGATAATTTATATAATGGATTTCAAAGGATTTTCGGGTCTGGGCTTATAGCTCCACTCCTATGTACCCTCTGCGATTGTGTTACGACACAGGCCTGTCTTGGATGCAATTGTGGTAAGGATCAACGACCCAGATTTGATCGGCCCGGATCAGACAACTCAGATCAATGTCATAGGAAGAATTGATCCCCTGACTCGCTTTTAATAGAAAAAAAATTAGCGAAATAACAAAGAACAACATCGCGTTTTTAGAAGCTACATTCATCAAAACATAAATGTCTATTCGAGGCCTTAGTTATACTAGAATGCCCAAAACAATACCAGAGCTCAACTAAATGATATTTTGGTAGTTTTTATCTATTTTTATGAATATTTGTAACAAATATTGAATTCTATTTCAAGATATTTTTTTGTAAATAATTGTATAAATACTTCAAATTTCAAAGTATTAGAGGCTGGACATCAAAGAGTGAAAGGCTTGGAGTTTGTACTCATCATCTTTTACAGGAAATCAAAGGCCAGTTGCAGTTATTATCTAGGAATTCTTGTGGTATGAGTTTGTGATAATGTTTTTCTTTTGTTAATAGCTTATATGAATGATAATTTCATCTCCTTTCCATATCTATGCTCTTTAGTGATTTTCCTAAGGGGGTTTAACAAAATTCTTAAATTTAAGCTCTGTTTAGTTAGGAATTTCATGCTTATGTTATCTATATTTTGATAAATGAATTCATGCTTGCCATGCTCATTTTAAATCTTTTCTTTTCCACCCTACACTACATCGACAAAGCCTCAAAGTATCACAAAATCATACCTACCCTGCTCATCTTTATCTCTTGCAACTGAACCCTTGAGACCTGACCTAGTTCCTTGACTTTGACTCCTGATCCAGCAAAACCCTGAATTTCAAAACCCTAGAGCTGAAACAGACCTAGCCTAATATATTTTTCCCACTCCAGTCATATTTGGCTGTGAGATTTATAAAGAGATCCCTCTCTGGTTTAGCAGGGATAGTTGTCGAACCCTAAGTGGTTTGAGGTTACCTCCATCGATCTCCTTTCTCAGCCTTGGGACATTGTGGAGGATAACATTTTGGCATCGTTGCCGGGGAACGCAAGATCATATTTTCCCTGGGAAAGAATGACAAGGATCAGATCTGATTGCTGATGGTGGACACTGATCAGACACAGGAAGGATGATATCATTCACCTAGCGACTCCAAATCAGTTTCACATTTAATTCAAATATTCCACTGGAGGATGAACCTTACCAACAAAAACATGAAAGGAAAATATGGGAATATGAGGTATTCAAGTTGGAATTTCATCCAAGACTTCATGTTCTTTGTCATAAATTGTTTCTTCTCTTTTCCTGAGAATGTCAAGAAGGTTTTCCGGAGTATACTGTATTTGAGAAAATATCCCAAACCCGCATTTGATTCCTTTCCTTTGAAGATTGTGAATACAAATTTTGATCTTGGTCAAGTCCCTTCTTCCGAATCTTATGATGAACATCTTCAACTTGATGAGCCTCAAGAGATCAAGACTAATCTTACAGCTTCTGTACATACTCCTACACCTTGTAAAATTCCGGATAGATACAAACCACTCATCTTACCTCCTATAATCCATGGTTTCCCTGAAAAATATTATAAATATCTTCCCAGGTTTGATGGAGAATATGGTAACATCACTGCTGAAAAACACATTCAAAATTTTGAAAATTTTCTCGACCTTTTTGAGGTTGAAGAAGATGATGTCAGTATCAGGATTTTTGCTTTATCTTTGCAAGGCGAAGCCAAGAAATGGTTCAAAAACTTACCAGCTGCAAGCATTTTCGATTTCCATCAGTTTGTGAAAGTCTTTCTTGATAAATGGGTGATCAAGAGTAATCCTTTTATGATTTTAGAAGAATATAATCATTTGAAAAGACAACCAGGAGAAACAATGCAACACTTTTCAGCTAGGTTCAATCAAGTATACCATTCAATCCCTGCTAATATCAAACCGCCACCCGGTTTAGCTCTCTTACACTACCTGGATGCCTTTGATTCAGAAATGGCATTTCAATTGAGAGAAAGGGACCCTACCACACTCGAAGAAATGCAGGACAATGCAATAGCTGTGGAAGCTAATCTGTTATTCAAAAGGTAAAAATTGAAGGCAGAAGAGAGAGAGAACATAGAGAAGGAGTACCTGACATCTTCAGAAGTGAAGCTCGACATTTTGGTAAGTACAATGGAAGAAATGATGCAAAAGATCATCATGAGAGATGAATTTTCTGTTCAAAAACACCATGTCCCACTTATTGCAAAAGAAGAAGAGGTTGTTGACCCTAACCATTTTGTTGCTAATCTTAGTTACCATAGATCAAAAAATGATTGTTTTATGTATTCATTTATGGACAGTCGTGAAAATGGATTTGTAGATCAACCTGTGGAGGATCAATTTGTTGATCTAATGTGTATGATTGATGTCATTCCTTATATTTATGAGTTACCCAAGTATGATTAGTATGTTGATGATTATGTTGTTGAAATAGAGGTTGATTCTTCAAGGCAATCATCGACAAGTTTTTGGGAAGAGGAAGTTAAACTGCAATAGCTCAAATATAGCATTCAACCTATACATATTAGCTATGACAGCAATGAAGAAAGTGCAGAAAATTTCAAAGCAAGTGAAAGGTCTTTGCCTTTATGTTTTACTTCATTTCAATTACTGAGAGAAAACTTTCCTAAGATTAGAAATCAATAGTCTTTCAATTTTGA
Organism: Pinus tabuliformis; assembly: GCA_031772625.1. NCBI lineage: Eukaryota > Viridiplantae > Streptophyta > Pinopsida > Pinales > Pinaceae > Pinus > Pinus tabuliformis. The sequence goes on from CM062804.1 coordinate 103,094,594, forward strand.
TATTGAGCACGAAGAAGACAATGAACTTCTTGATCAAGACTCCTTACCCTTGTGTTTCTCCTCATTTGAAAAAATAAGAGAAAACTATAAGCAAGCAGATAAGTGAGTTGTCAACAACATAAATGGGCAGCCTTCTCATGAATTGGTTGAGAAGGTCACTTGTGATATGGAAGCTTCTTTCACTCCAGAATCCCAGCCATTGAGTTACATTGAGTTTCAAATCACAGATGAAAGTTTAGAATCTGAAACATATTGTGAATCGATGTAGGATAATTCTGTACCATTAAGTTTTGATTCATTTCAGTTTAATTTCTTTTTTGATAATATCTTTGAAGCAAAGAATGAAGAGCTTATAGAAAATCATGTAGTCCCATTGGAACCAATGTATGACAAGTTGCAACAGTCCTCTCAAGTTCTCCATGATTCAATAGCTGATGTTTTGGATGATATCTATGATCAAAGTCCTTCTCCATTAGTTAACTATGAGCTTCAAAACAAAGATAACAGAAATTTTATCAGGAAGTTGGCTTCATTGTCTTGTTCAACAAGAGTCTCGTTACAAAGTTCATCCAAAAATTTGCAGTCTACATCTATTTCGCTTGAGAATGACAAACTTCATTTTATAAAACAACCAATGTCTAAAAAGGAAGAAGATTCTTGTCTTGTTGTTGATCATCAAGAAAAGGTAGTCATTCACGAGTTTTAGGATCCTTTTGTCAAGTTGTTGCAGTCATCAAGGGAGATGAATTATTGTATTTATGGATCATGTACACATGTTCAGTGGACACTTGGAGTGGCCTATCTTTTGTTTTTTCTGCCTGCTCAAGGAAAGTGTGAGCATGTTTCAAGTATGTAGCCATTTGCTGGATTGGTTACATTGGAGGGATCATTTCACATGATTGTATATATTTTTTCAGCAACTCGGTGGTTATCATTAGGATTTGAAGTTCGAGGTGAAGGCCTTAAGATCTCGATGGTCTACTGGCATAAGTAAGTTCAGTTAATAGTCAATTTTAGACTTAAGCCAGTTCAGTTTGTCGGTCAATTTTTAGTTTTGAGTTTGGTCTTTTTGTTTTTGACTCCATGCCCAATGGAACAGGCTACTTGGTCTATGGTGTTCTTGATACCTCCTAAAGGAGATGTCATCCCCAGCTGAAGCCAATGTTAGTGTCTGTTAGTCCTTCCAGTAACCAGTGATCAAATGTATTCTTTCAAAGTTTTTGATAGGGTTATTAGGTAAAATTGTTATATTTTCAAATAAAATTTGATTATTGGTCAGTTCTGGGTCATTACTACTCTCTCCATTTTCAAGGTCAAAATTCCATCTTGGTCTTGTCATCACTCATTATCAATAAAGAGTGTCTTATTCATATCATCAATGAGTCATTTAAGGGTTATGTCGTCACCTTATGTCATCATCATGGGAGTAGTAATAGGGAAAAATGACGTTCAAGGTGATCTGGGTCCGGGTGTGACAAAGGACCCTTCCAGGACCTTTTACTTTGGTGATGTGTTAAATTTCATTTTTAAAATAACATAAATGAATACATCTGCATTCTGTAAAGAAGAGGAACATGACAATCATCAGCACATGAAAACATAAGTCGTTGATAATAGAGTTCGTCTAGGAGGGATTACATCTCCAGGGCCCGATGCCAAGATGGTGTAGGCCGCTGCATTAAGTGATGTCAATAATGATGATGTACATAAGAGGTGACGTCTCTATCATACAAGGAAAATTCCCTCACGCAGGAGTGGCTCCAAGAGATGTTCCGCTACAGGAACTCTCAGTCAAAAGGACTCCTATCAGTATGACCTAAACTCATGCATGATGATTATGAGCATCCTGCCAACATGGCATCAAATGGATCTCAATGCAAACATGCATGGCGACACATGAGTATCCCATGAACATACAACAAAGGGATCTCAAACAAAACCTGATGAATCATGACAACAAGTACATCTCACAGATGATTTCACATCACATCAAGCAGGAATCATGAAACAAGTAAGAAAACAAGATCCCACATCAAACATCAAACATGGATTTGTGCAGCACAATGCATAGAAAAAGAAGTACATGAACACATTGCATATACCTCACATCCAGGGGCCATCTGAAGAAAAGGATGTCAAACTGCTGAAGCTGGCCGTACCATCAATCTCGCGGCGTCGATTCTATGGAAATGGCTGCTCGCACATGAATGCTGACACCTACACTCCACCTAGAAAAGTGGCTGAAAATGAAATGAGCAAATGGAAAATCTAAAGGCACCATCAGTTTTGTGGCGTCAAGTAGTGAAGAATCGACTGTCAAATTTCTGAATTCTGAGAAAGTGGAAATCTGGGGCTTAAGGAATTTTTTAGATCCCCCTAGATTCCTCAAAGATTCCATCCTCTGGGTCCTCTGCAAATCAGTTGCTCAGATAAGGAAACTAACTGCGCCATCGGGTTCATGTCGGTGAGAGGTGTAAGATCGACATAAAATTTTTCCAATTTGGACACTGCAAAAATTTCACCCTCTTGAGAATTTTGCTCAATCATGGTTCCACCTGCAATAAATTAATTAAAAATTTTGCCTCAGTTTCTGTGTGCGCTCCTGCTCCTCCATGCTTGTGGGTGCACTGAAAAATGAGGTTTATATAAATTTTTGGGTGGAGCTTTCAAAGAGTCTATTTGGGCGGATTGGTAAAAAACGAAATTAGTTGAGGAGGGGAGGGGTCAGGTGGTCAATCCCTGCCCCTCTCATTTTAGTACATTACCATTTTTAAAAACTGCATGTATATTTTTTAGGGGGGTCAGGTCCGCATTGGGCGGCCCGCCCCTTAACTCCCACAACTCAAAAATGGGGTGTTGTTTTGTTTGTTGACGCGTTCGTTGGTTCGTTTAAGAATTAAATGGGCGCGATATTAAACGTATGGTTGTTTCATGGGTTGTACATGGGGCCGCCGCATGGTGGCAGGCCAGCCCACGTGGCTGGCATGGGCTCCATACCCACCAAATTCCTCATTTAATACGTATGGTATATATATGGTGAGGTGTGGGGTGGTGGGGGTGGTGGCCCACCACCTCCTATATATATATTTTTTTGTTTTTAAATATAAAAAATGAGATGTTGAAAATTCTCGAACATTGACTAAAGGAGTCAATTTAATGAGGCCACAATTTCTCCCAGAAGTTGGCTAGAATCCGGTGGCAGGATTTTTGTGAAATTGTGCCTTCTTTAAGCTTGCCAAGTCACCCGGTCAACCTTGAACTTTGACTACCTCTAACTTTCGCATACAAGCTCGGTTTGACGAACCGTTCACACCACTGCGATCCAAACAACGAGATATTCAACATGAGCCTAGTTTGAGCACAATCTAAACACTTTGATTTTTGACCCTTCCTGAGTCCTTTGGGACTTCTGCCTGTGTCTAGAGCCACTTGGATCAATCCTCCCCACTGAGGAGCTTTTGGTCCTCCAAAAGCATGAAAAATAATCTGCAACTTCTCTGTACCTTGTCTGCATCACAAGCGTCCTAAAAAGTCTTGCTTCCATTTCCTTCACCTTTGTTCTTCGGAGCCTTAAGCGATGGGCCGACACCTGCAACCTGTAGTACATTGTTTTTCAAATTATATGCTTGACTTTCATGACCAATTGATGACCCAAGCACCCCATACTTTCCACGAGTTTATAACACATACTCCGTGGTCAAGTTTACATCAAGATGGACACAATACCCTAGCTATGAAAACAAGGCCAACATATCATTGTTCCTTCAACAAGTGATGGAAAACTCATCATCACTGCAACACATGATTTACAAAAGTAAGGCCAAACAATATTCTTCTTTGACAAGTGATGGAAACACAACATCACTTTTAGAGGGTAAAATGCAACACATAATAAGACCAAACATCATTGTTGCTGAACAAGTGATGGAAACACGTCATCACTTTTACATTTTAAAATGCAACAAATGATTTACAAAAGCATGACCATGACAAGCTAACATATCTAGAAACCATTTTTCACTTATCAATGTGTTTTCACTTATCAATGTGAATGGGTCACCTCCTTGTGGTGGTTTTTCTTGTCGAACAACCGTTTCATCTGGTTCATGCATTGACACTTTGTCTTTAAGGTGCTGCTCTGGATGGAGCCTCCAACAAGTGGCTCTTTGATGGCCACTTCTGTCGCAATGACTGCAATACATCTTCTTCCTCCAGATATGCTTAACATGTTTCTTTACCTATTGTTGAGAAGGTCTTTCACACCTCATCCTGTTGTGTGCTGCTATTCTTTTCCAACACTTAGAAAATGTATGGTTATGTAATCCACAAAAGGTACATGTTTTTTGATGTCTTGATTTATGTCCATCATTAAAAACATGATTATAATCAAAATGAACATTCGAATGTCGAGAGTGGTTATACCTTTCCTTTCCATCTCTGGTGTAAGTATGGCGATGAGAGCTTGCCTCAACTCTTTCCCTGCGATGGCCACTGCCATGGGATGATGGGGATGTGTTCCCATCATTCTCTTTCCTTGACAATTTTGACGATGTCTCGGAAGCATATGACACCTTCGAGCATTCTCCCTCGGTGTATCTCAAGCCTGCAAATTGAGGTCTCTGCACAACCTCCAATGGTTGAGCTATGCCTTGGTTATTAACGCCAAGTTCTTTTTCCTCTTCATGCCTCGTCCTGGTAAGGAGCCTCATGTTTGTCCTTGTAATTGGGATCTCCAAATCTCCAACAAAAATCATACTATGTGAAGATGAAACTGAAAGGAAATCAACATCTTTTACCTCCTCTGTCGATTTGGAAAGAACTAATGAGGGCTTCTCATCATCTGTTGTTGGTGGCTCGCTAGCTATCTTAGCGCATTCCCCAACTTCCTTTCTGACATACCCAAGTACTGCCTGACGGAGTAATTCTTCTGCTTTGATGGGGTGACAATGCCTTAGCCATTAATGCCCAAGCATTTTCATTCATACCCCATTTTATTCAACAATTTGGAGCCAATTCTTGGGTATGATTTTCAAAAATAGCGAAATCATCATCAGGAAACATGCATGAATTCAGAGAATTACTTTTTACCTCACATGGGTCACGATGCAGATTTTTCAAGGCCTCGTCCTTTGCTTCTAGCTGTCGTAGCAGACTATGTTTCTCCTCTTTCTCTTCATGTAGAAGAATCTTCAATTCAACGTTCTCTGTTTGAAGATTTTGTTTGTTGTGCTTCAGTTCTTCCAGGGCCTCTTCCATGGCTTGGAATTGAAGCTGCAATCACTCCTTTTCCTCTATCTCTTTTTGTAGAGTTTCATACATTATTTCCACCCTTTTGGAAATTTTGAGCATGGTCTCATACATTGCTTTTTCATCCTCTATCGCTGCACGTTCCATTTTTCACGCTTGCAATTCACGTCTATGCAAAGACCGCTTTGATACCACTTGATCTGGGTTCGGGTATGACAAAGGACCCTTCCAAGACCTTTTAATTTGATGATGTGTTAAATTTCATTTTTAAAATAACATAAATGAATACATCTGCATGCCGTAAAGAAGAGGAACATGACAATCATCAGCACATGAAAACATAAGTTGTTGATAACGGAGTTCGTTTAGGAGGGACTACGTCTCTGGGCCCCGGTGTCAAGATGGCATAGGCTGCTGCATTAAGTGTTGTCAATAGTGATGATGTACATAAGAGGTGACGTCGCTATCATATAAGGAAAATGCCCTCATGCAGGAGTGGCTCTAAGAGATGTTTCATTATAGGAACTCTCAGTCAAAAGGACTCCTATTACTATGACCTAAACTCATGCATGATGATAATGAGCATCCCGCTAACATGGCATCAAAGGGATCTCAATGCAAACATGCATGGCGACACATGAGTATCCCATCAACATACAACAAAGGGATCTCAAACAAAACATGAAGAATCATGACAAAAAGTACATCTCACGGATGATTTCACATCAAATCAAGCAGGAATCATGAAACAAGTAAGAAAACAAGATCCCACATCAAACAGGGATCTGTGTAGCACAATTCATAGCAAAAGAGGTACATGAACACACTGCATATATCTCACATCTAGGGGCTATCTGAAGAAAAGGATGTCAAACTACTGAAGCTGGCCATACCATCAATCTGGCGGTGTTGATTCTCATGGAAATGGTTGCTCGCACATGAATGTTGACACCTGCACTCCACTAAGAAAAGTGGCCAAAAAATGAAATGCGAAAATGGAAAACTTTAAGGCACCATCAGTTTTGTGGCATCCAATAGTGCAAAATTCATTGTGAAATTTTTGAATTCTGAGAAAGTGGAAATCTGGGGCTTAAGGAATCTTTTAGACCCCCCTAGATTCCTCAAAGATTCCCTCCTCCGGGTCCTCTACAAATCTCTTGCTTAGATCAGGAAACTGACTACACCATCGGGTTCGTGTCGTTGAGAGGTGTAAGATTGACATAAAATTTGTCCAATTTGGACACTGCAAAAATTTCACCCTCCTAAGAATTTTGCTCAATCATGGTTCCACCTGCAATAAATTAATTAAAATATTTGCCTCGGTTTCTGTGCATGCTCCTGCTCCTCCATACTTGTGGGTGCACTGAAAAATGAGGTTTATATAAATTTCTGGGCAGAGATTTCAAAGAGTTTGTTTGGGCGGATTAGTAAAAAACGAAATTAGTTCAGGAGGGGTCGGGTGGTCAATCCCTGCCCCTCTCATTTTAATACATTACTTTTTTTAAAAACTGCATGTATATTTTTTAGGGGGGTCAGGTCCACATTGGGCAGCCCACCCCTTAACTCCCGCAACTCAAAAATGGGGCGTTGTTTTGTTTTTTGGCGCGTTCATTGGTTCGTTTAAGAATTAAATGGGCGCGGTATTAAACATATGGTTGTTTCATGGGTTGTACATGAGGCCGCCGCATGATGGCGGGCCAACCCACTTGGCTGGCGCAGGCTCGATACCCGCCGACCTCCTCATTTAATACATATGATGTATATACGGTGAGATGTGGGGTGGTGGGGGTGGTGGCCCACCACCTCCTATATATATATTTTTTTGTTTTTATATATAACAAATGAGATTTTAAAAATTCTCGAACATTTACTGAAGGAGTCAATTTAATGAGGCCACAATTTCGCCTGGAAGTTGGCCGGAATCCGGTGGCCAGATTTCTACGAAATTGTGCCTTCCTTAAGCTTTCCAAGTCACCCAGTCAACCCTAAACTTTGACTGCCTCTAACTTTCACATACAAGCTCGGTTTGATGAACCATTCACACCACCGCGATCACAACGACGAGATCTTCAACAAGAACCTAGTTCAAGGACAATCCAAACACTTTTATTTTTGACTCTTCCTAAGTCCTCTGGGACTTTTGCCTATGTCTGGAGCCACTTGGATCATAAGGAGATTTTAGCTTGTTTCAACATCCCCATTCATATTTCATGTAACTCCCTCAACTTTCCCTCATAAAACCCCTCATTCCATCTAAAGCCACCTTTCCTTGGGAAGATCCTTAAATCCTAAGCCAAAATCCATTTTTTCCTTGGAAACACTCATATTCCATATTAAAATTCCAACTCTAGCCGAAATCCCTTTTAAAATTCCATTTGTATTAACTCTAGCTGAAAATCCATTTGATACTTAAACTCTAGCCGCTTTCCCATATCATTAAATATGCCCGCATGGCCTTTGTAATACATTGTATATAAATCCACCACCCCCGTGGCATAAACTGGGCCCACACTATCCCGCATCCTGCAATCGGAGCATATTACATAAACAATAAACAATGCTCCTCACCCCCTCGATTGCGATAAGTCCTGGCCCCCAACGATAAGTCCTGAACCCCGGCTCTCGACTGCGATAAGTCCTGGCCCCCGGCCCCTGATTGCGATAATAGTCCCACATCCTACAATAAATCCTGCTCGTCGATGAAGTCCCCTCTGAGTTCCCCTACAATTGGTGATCTCTCTAACTTTAAGTCTCTCCCCCCACAAGGTCCTTCTCACGGTTGCGATTGCGGTACACGGCCCCCTTTTTGGACCCACCAGGATATTTAATTGGATTTTGAAAAGCTCCGGGTCCGAGTTTTTGGTTAAGTCCCATTGGATGCGATATTTTATATATTTCGAATTGATGGGCTATCAGGTCCAGCTAGTCGGTAAAACACTCTGGAACATGGTTAAGAGCCCCCTCCCAGTTGTGATTGCGATATAGTGAAAGCCCCTACGGATGTGATAGTTTATATAATGGATTTCAAAGGGTTTTCGTGTCTGGCCTTATAGTTCCACTCCCATGTACCCTATGTGATTGTAATACGACACAGGCCCATCCCGGATGCGATTGCGGTAAGGATCAACAACCCAAATTTGATCAACCCAGATCAGATAGCTCAGATCAACGATAGAGGAAGAATCAACCCCCCTGGCTCGCTTTTAACATAAAAAAAAACAACGAAAGAACATAGAACAACATCGTGTTTTCAACAGCTACATTCATCAAAACAAAAATGTCTATTCGAGGCCTCAGTTACACCAAAATGCCCAAAATAGCACCAAAGTTCAGCCAAATGATATTTTTGGTAGTTTTTATCTATTTGTATGAATTTTTGTAACAAATATTGAATTCTGTTTCAAGATATATTTCTGTAAATAATTGTATAAATACTTCAAATTTCAAAGTATTAGAGGTTGGACATCAGAGAGTGAAAGGCTTGGAGTTTTTACTCATCATCTTTTACAGGAAATCAAAGGCCAGTTGCACTTACTATGTAGGAATTATTGTTGTATGAATTTGTGATAATTTTTTTCTTTTGTTAATAGCTTATATGAATGATAATTTCATCTCCTTTCCATATCTATTCTCTTCAGTGATTTTCGTAAGAGGTTTTAACCATAATTCTTAAATTTAAGCTCTGTTTAGTTAGGAATTTCATGCTTATGCTATCTATCTTCTAATAAATGAATTCATGCCCTCCATGCTCATTTTGAATCTTTTCTTTTCCACCCTACACTACATCGACAAAGCCTCAAAGTATCACAAAAGCATACCTACCCTGATCCTCTTTATCTCTTGCAACTGAACCCTTGAGACCTGACCTAGTTCCTTGAATTTGACTCATAATCCATCAAAACCCTGAATTTCAAAACCCTAGAGCTAAAACAGACCTAGCCTAATATCTTTTTCCCACTCCAGTCATATTTGGTTGTGATATTTATAGAGAGAGCCCTCTCTGGTTTAGTAGGGCTAGATGTTGAACCCTAAGTGGTTTGAGGTTACCTCCGTTGATATCCTTTCTTAGGCTTGGGGCATTGCAGAGGATAACACCTTCAAGATCACCATAATAATCACGGAGCCAATGAAAAGAGGATTATGTCAAATTCTAAAACCAAAATAGCACAATATTCACACATAAATAAAAATATTTTTTTGGAAAAATGAGTCATCATTGTAGATCACTAAAGCAAATCAACAAAATCTAAAATAACAAGAAACATCAAATGAGAGACCCATTTCATTCGAAGAATGCAAGGGGATGTTGTTGTGTGGCCAATAGGTTGTCAGTTTAATCATTCGTAATTCATCATAGCTAGTAGGATCCATAAGGTTTCTGCATCTAGTTAGCTCTATCTTGATTGACGCTGATTATACTTGAATATTTTTGTATAGTCCTCTAGGCTCTTGTCTTATTTCTATGTCATCATGAATATTTTTTTATTTCAATCTTTGTCCTTGTAGCAGTCTTGGTATTTTTTAAGGAATTCTCTTTTCATCCTTTCCCATGTATTAATATTGTCCCCACCAAATCCCATAAACCATCAAAGAGAAATTTTTTTAAAAGTAGTGTTATCACTTAAGAATTCTAATTTCAAAACCGCTCACATTAGTTTGATGGTAAAAAAAAAAATTCAGTGCTAGTCTAGTTTTGAGTTTTTGTTTGCCTTAGAGTCTGAGTTTTAGGAGTCCACTATGCATCCTCATTCACCACTGGTCTCATAATTCACACAATTTCCATGTGTCAACTTTGTTCAAAGGTTATTATGTGCTACAAAGCTCCTTAAGTGATTTCGTAGCGCATAAGTCAGTTTTAGGTGTTTTCGCAGCGCAACATGTTTCATGTGATTTCGTAGCGCAGAAGCCCGGTCTAGGTGATTTTGTGTTGATCCATAGCAAATCTCACCCAGCTGTCATACTTATCAGAATCCGCTGTGTTTTAGGTTGTTAGGTGTCTTGCTACTGGCACATGTTGCAGTTGTTGCTGAGAAGGAGACAAAGGGTTCTGTTTACGATCTGAATGCATTTAATGGAAAGTTGCTTGCTGGCATCAATCAAAAGATTCAGTTATACAAAAGGGAGCTCCGTGATGATGGTTCAAGAGAATTGCAGTCTAAATGTGGCCATCATGGGTACACTGCAGCAGCAGAGGTCATAACATTATTAATGTTAACAATACCCGGATTGGACCGCCTGGGAAAGGGCCTCAATGCAGTGGCCCGGAGCGCGTTGAAGCCATTGTTGACTGGGGTGCCCTTCTGCCTATTTCAGTTGATGGATATCTACTAAGAATTCAAGACTCATGCCTGAAAGGAAGAAAATGAACCAATAGAACAAGCTACTTTCGCAAATCAGCCTCAGCAGTTTGTATGTAACAAAGATCCGTTCTCAGAAGGTGCATGCTTCGATTTTATCAGTAAGGGTAAATGTGAAAGAGGTGCAGAGTGCAAGTTTCGCCATAGTTCAGATGATGGTAGGTGTAGTGATTTGCTTCCGCCCCGCATATGCTTTGATTTTGTCAAAAAGGGTAGATGCGATAAAGGGGATGACGACAGATTTAGCCATGACCCAGATGCTGGAAAGAAAAGGAGAAACACAGTGTCTAATACACATCAGCCCTGCTGGTTTTGCTTGTCAAGCCCTAATCTAGATACTCATCTTGTAGTGAATGTAGGGGACAATTTCTACTGCGCGCTAGCCAAGGTATTTGAAACCGAGTTTAGTCGATGCTTTTTATAAGCGAAGGGTTTCTTATTTGGCGATAAGTTTCAGAGAATTTGGATTCCCTTCTGAAGGAGCATAGTATTATTTCAAGCAGTTGAAAGTTTCTTGGCTTGTGATGATTTTGTCATCTTCTTTTTCATCTGTTCCAGAGCTAGTCCATTGTACGCCTGTAGATACAAATAAGGAAGATTTTCTCAAGCCTCCGGTAAAGATGAAGATGGGTACCTCTGTATCCAATTTTTCTGTGGTCAGAGCTCCAGGTGAAAAAGTTTCATGTTTCATTGCATCCCATTCTGCTTCTACATGGGAATATAAAGGCCAAAGTCAGTCGTCATGGTGTGGATATGTGAAGTTCAATAAACTAAGAATGCACGGAAAAAGTTTTGTGATGAGATTTCTTTTGGTCTAAAAGATAGGGAGATTTCTCTTGCAAAGGCTATGTTATTGATTGCTGTTGAGGATGAAGCATTTATGTCTTATAATCGAGATATGGATGCTCGAGCAGTTGTAAAGGAGGGGCGAGAAGCTCCCAGTCTGTCAAAGGTTACCTACGAATGGGCAAGCTTAGATGCCTTTCCGCTACCTGGAAGAAGCATTACAGCACGGTTGTCTGAGCTTGACATTATAGCAAAACAAGTGGAAGCAGAGTTAGTATCAAAAGAAATTGGGTGCCATTTGTTGCAAGTTTTGGAGGCGGTGAATTTTGTTCTTTTTGATTTACGAGGCTTTACTAGGTCGTCTCTTCTTAACAATCCAAAGCAGTCATACTTGCATCAAGTGCTAAAATCTACATCTGGAAGTGGAATAATGCTAAGCATAATATATATTGAAGTTTTCCGAAGACTTGGAGTTACTATTATAGGAGCTCGTGTTGGGGAAGAATTTTTGATATGGCCCAAAACTGAATACACTGAGGAGCTTTTTCAACTATCTGAAGGAGAAAGCTGGTTTGCTAAAGTAAATGTGGTTGTGTTAAACATCCTAGATCAAAAGATTTCGATTTGAACAACAGATCACTTCCAGATATTGAGCTTGGATCAAACAGAGACATAATTGCAGTTGCTTTGGCAAATCTAAAAAGGCTTTATTGGAAGCGTGCATCAAGGGCCCATCCTGGCTTATTGCTAACTTCTCCTCTTCGACCAGTGCACCATACTTTTGACCAACCCAGCAAGTTTGATAACTCAAATGCTTTAACATTGCGCCCCCAAGAATTGAGATTGTCCATTATGTCATCCGAGAGGCTTCTCATTCTTCAACCACATAACTGGGCATTGCGGAGAGACCATGGCATGCTTTTATACCATAGCAGACGCTATGGAGAAGTCGTCCAAGAGCTTAGTATTTGTATGGCCTTTGCCCCAGTGGAAGAAACAAAAATTCTGGAGCCTTTTGTTGAAAAACTGCATCTAATGCGTGTTGAGTCTTCGTGGACACCTATGGAATTCAGTTCTCGGCCATAGGATTGTCTTTTGATGTACAGTTAATAGTCCATTAGTTGAAGAACATGTTTTGATAGTTTCCTTTGAACATTTACCTTCTACTCTTTCCCTGCCTCCAGATGCAGATAGTGAATTACAGAGGCTTGCGCATACTCTTAAAAGATTTTTTTTTCAGGAAGCATGGAAATGCAATGATTGTATTTGAAAAGTAATTGAATCTAAGGATCGCTAATCATGCTCATTTACAGGTTGTTCCCATACCTTTGGCCAAAGCACCAGCTGTGTGAAGTGAATTTTAAAAGGCAGGGAAGAAGTTAGGATTTGAGTTTGATGTGATTAGACCTGGAGAGAATGATATTGATGTCAGAATGTCATTGAAGAAAGTGTTACATGGAGGAATGGGCTATTTCTTTGTGGAGCACCTGATTCAGCTGGTCATTCTGGAAATGCTATTGCAACTGATAAAGGGCAAACAGGCAATGCATCCATTAATCAGCCAGTGAGGTACCAGCCAGCTTCATACAGTTATATTTGGAACAGTCAATGGTGTTATTGATGTCATTGCATCTTTTCCTCAGGAGAAATATCTGTTTCTTGAAAAGTTGCAAGCAAATCTTTTCAAAACAATCAAGGGAGTAAGGTGCTTAAGCCATGAACACTGGCGATCATTTAGCTATGAAAGGAAGACTGTGTTTTTGAAATTACACAGCAGTTTCGTAGCGCGCTACGAAACTGCTGTAGGTGATGATTTTTACGCAAATCAAGCAGTTTTGAATTATAAGCGGGAATTTTGAAATGGAAACATCTAAAAGGCATACAAGGCATCATCTGAAGCTATCTAACAGTTAACCAGGTCAAGACACGTGGAGATAATATGCATTCGAATCCAACTTTGGATTTTTGTCATAAAGGAAGCATATTTCATATTTATCACACTTCAGGATATGTGAAACAGTTACAGTTTGCAAAAGTTTTGGCTTTCACGTATGCAAACGGTGGACAAGACATCAAAGACGTGGCAGTTTGCTCCATTTTGAGTAATTAAAAGATAAAGGACATACTTCGTTGGATCCGGACATGTTAAGGCAGACTAAAGACCGATACACAGGGACAATTTCATATATTTCAGGGTATTGGAAAGGATGTGTCATTAAAGATCAAACATGGAGCTTTGAACATCCATCAGAGCCACCGCCAGAAGGGAACCAAATGTCAGAGAACGAGAACCATTGTCATCAAAGCTATTATTAGCATAACACGGTGTTAGAGTCATAGTTGATTCAGATCTCTAAAAAAACTCCAGTCAGCACCTTGTTGTATTTATTAGTTAGTTAAAGGGTTAATAGGTGTCATTAGAAGTAGTTTTCGAATTCCCCTCATGCTGGAGGAGGAATCTTGATCAGTTAGAATAAGAGTTCTATATATAGCTGAAAGAACAATGTAATCAGGGTTGGAAAATTTTATGACACAGCTTGTATTTCGCTTATGTAAAGACTCATTTCAGTAATATAACTTTGATTTTACTTCTCAGGATTCATGAAGGATTTCTTATATTCAGAATGTGTGATGTTGTCCTTTCCTTAGTTTTGTTTATAGTGGTATGGATGTATAATCACTCAGAATTCACTGAATGTGCTCTGATTTCCTGTATGCATCTATAAACTGTGTGGTTCTATATGAGTGTATGTTCTGAATATTCAAATGCTGAATGCCCTGACTTCCATGTAAGGTCAAGATCATTGTTTATTGAGGTGTTGTTGACTCCATAGGCCCAATGGAAACTTGTTTAATGTTTTTCTAGCATTCATACTTATCACAGTTGTTTCACAAGAGTTAGCCATCTTATCTTTAATCAAAATCATTAATCCATCTAGAGAGAGCCCTCTCAGGTTGAGGAGGCTAACCCTCAGCCTAAAGTAGGTTTGAAATAGTTACTTGAAGTCTTCCTGGTCTACAGCCTTCCATTGCCTGATTTTGAGATAACAAGTAGCAAGAAATAGTTTTGATTTTTGAGTATCAAAGACATAGTCATAGCTCCTACAAAGAACATAAAATACAAAGAGGAACGTATCTGGATATTCACTAGCTAAGACATCAAAGTTTGGTAGTGAAAAATGTGGAATATTCTTGATTTTGGTTACCCATTTTGTATTTCTTATGGGGAAGTTGAAATTAGTTGTCCCCTCTTTCAGATTATGGGCCTCTTCCTCTGCCATTTCATTTAAAAATTGTAGGAAATTATCTTATTGTTACTATGGAAATATGGTGGTGGAAGTGGAATTGGCTAGTTTGTTAGTGATAGGTACTTGAAAATTAGAATCTTGTTATTCACTTGTTGTGATACTTCATTCAAGGAACAATGATATTGCTTGGAATGAAAATGCAACATTAGTGGGATTAGCTTGATGTGTTTATTATATTGTGGCAGTTTCATGCCTCTTCTTGCCTAGAGAGCTAGTTATGGGTGTTCGGTAATTAGTTTGGATGATCCCTCTCCTTCATTTAGTTTCCCTATGTTAGTTTCTTAAGGGTCTTTGATAGTACTGTTAGATCATCCCTTGGGATCTCTATTTATTTGATGAGTTATATAAACTTTCTCATTCTATGCAAATCCTCAAAGAAACTGATAATCCAAACCCACGTAATAATTAATGCCATGCCTTTGATAGTTAATTGGAAATGATAGAAAAAATGATAGGATTTTTAATTACCTTCCTGATTTCTCAAAAAGATAATTGGAAAGACTGCACATTTAATTATCACTATGGAACTCATATGAGACTTGCAAACCACCATGCACTATATATGCTGGAACAACTACTTAGGCAATGGTTTGGGTTGAATTTGTAGTCTTAAAGATGTTAGTTATGAATGTAGTTGAATAAATTAATTGGCATGGCTTGCTTAAAGGTCCAAGGATAATCTAATTTGGATAAGAGGAAAGTATTTACTCCTATTGAAAGAAAACTTCTTACTAAAATTAGAAACCTAGATTAATATCACACTTACTAGAACTAAACTCACTATTCTAAAAAATGGAAGCTACTTTCACAAGGAATTGAAATCACACTTCGCAGAAAGTAAACTCAAACACACTCGAAATGTAAATCACATGTATAGGGAATAAAAGCACACTTGCATAAATGAAAATTTGTGACTTTGCCAAAATTGTAATGATTCTTCAATTCATAATTGAGTTAAATTGATTTGTGTTAAAATCTAAAAATATAAAGAAAAGGAAATAGGGATAACAAGCTCTTATGATACTATCTACAACAACTAATAAAATATTTGGAAATAATTTGTGTTGTAAATATATTGAACACTATTAAAATGATTGACCAAAGTGTAATGCCTCCTCCCACATTTTCCTACTTTTCCAAGCTCTCCAGGGTAAACATGAGCTGAGTGCTACTATGACATGACTCAAACTCCAAATTCTAGTTATGGAAGTGGTGCTTACGAACCAGAAACTTACTGATACCTCTCAGGAGCACTACATCACCTAAAAGTCAGTCTACAACCTTTGATGATCAGATCCTAAGGTGGAACTTATTTTTCACAAGACTAACACCCCAACCACACCCTTGAAACATTGTACATGTGGTTATGAGGCTCCAACTGCACCCATACGCCTACTTACCAGCGGTTATGACCCAAATTCCTCAGTTTTGTGCTAGTGGTTTCGAGATCTATGCCACTTTTTCAGGTTAGTCTCTAGACCACTGCCCATAACTACCTATAACTTTCCAGAAACATAACTAAGATGATAAAAATGTTAAACAATCAATACTTGAAAAATATCTTGACCAAGACATTCCTAACGTGTGATGCACATTTCATCAAATAGATAGTAAATATAGAAGCTATAGGTCATGAATGCATATCTGAACATAAAATTCTGAACTTCATCTAAGAATCACTAAGAAGGCTCTATGCCCTCTTAATATAGATGCAACAACACTTGTTAGCCCATGCATTCATCAACTATTCAATAACTTATCAAATCATGAACAATATCCATAGGTAGAGCACATCATAGAACCATGCATATAAATAGCTGATAACCATAATAGAAACCATGAAAAATCAACCATAAGATCACATAATAACCAGTACATGTGCTCATAAATCACAATAGGGAAACTAAATCATATTAACATTTGCAAATTCCAACCAAGTTAGGGACTTCCACATAACACCCAACCATAGATTGGGATGAACTAATTCTTTCTTTCATCCAATAACACTTGTGTCATATTCCAAGCATGAATGTGGGATCATATGGGTTAAACCAACCAAGGCTTCCAGAGGCCAAACCATCTCAACCCTCCACCACAATGATTTCAACTAACCAGTCTAGAAATCACTAACATCAAACCAGATTGGTCTCTACCTAAGCTATCCAGAGCTCCAGGGATTCTATCTCAACCTAGAGTTTCTAGGGACCCAAGTTGTTACATGGATCTAGAGAACTACCATCTAAACCCACAACCTCTAAGTAACCTAAGCTACTCCAGTGCTCCAAAGATTCTATCCCAACCCACAACCACAGGGAACTTGAGAACCAATCATAAAATCCAAATGGGGAACCCATTACATCATGGGTATCTAGGAAATGGCAAGGCAAGGATGAAACCACTGTTAATCGAGGAAAATATCCATGCCAATGATAAAAAATAACTAAGGAACCACATGCATGTAGCAGGGATCGAAAAACCAGTAAGGAAATCACACATACAACCTGTTACCTGCAAGGTACCCCTTGTTGTAGCTGCTGATCCAATCTTCTCTTTCGCCACCCCCCAATTCCTTGCTTGTTGTTTGATTTCTTGCCTTCTCCATATCCAAGTGAACGCTAGAGTGCTCCAATAATGATCTAAGTGTGCAAGAGTGTATGAGATAATGAACAAGAGCTGAACCGAAAACTGTCAAAAAGCTAGCAATTGTTTCTCTAATGCCTTTTTATCATTGATGTCTCTCTTTTTTCCATTTTCCTTCATATTCTCTCTAATTTCCCTTGTGTGCATATTTGTTTCTCTCCATCTTCCCTTTTTTCTATTCTCTTTTATTTTCATAATTAAATACCAATTATTGCTTCTTTTCCTTTTCCAATGCCTTTTCTAGTTTCAATAGGCATTAATAAACCATAATTGATTCCCATATAATGTTTTCCCACCATTTAGATTGGAATATGTGTCCCATGACACTGGTTTGTCTTATTTACATGGAAAATAAACCAAGGGTTGTTACAAAAAGTACAAATCAATCTATGATTGTTGGTGTTAAATATGGAATCAATTTGTCTTGCAAAGATACTAAATACTATTTAAACAACTAGGGTAAGGGGAAAAAGCTACAATTTTTGATACTAATTTGTGTACCCCAAAAATCTACCAATCCTACCAAATTACAACAATACTTATCTATTGATGGGGTTGAACTTTTTGTATATGATACTAGAGAAGAAATGCATTGACTGTTTACTATATCATTGCACACTGAAGTCCAACATGGTATAGGAAACCACACAGTCTTTAATTAACAAAAAATGAGTTAGAAAGTAGTTTGATACAAAGCTTTTTCCATAATTTTCTTCAAGAACTATCCTCTCCCTATAAAGGAAAGCTTGCTACTTTTATGGCAGTGTCTTATCAACTATTTTAATAAATCTTAATTGTTACACAAGTGCCCTCGATTGGAACCACCCTTTGGTTTTCTTAATTGGATATACTCACCCTTGGATTGTTTGGTTTCTTTATAAGATTAGAATTCCAGTTTGTGTAAATGCATGCTTGTAGAACCGTCAAATTGATTGCCAATGTTTTAAATTAGCAATATTTGTGCGATTCGCTCTTGTCATAAAGTGAATATTGGGCAAGTCAGAGTTGTGTCATTGTTGCTGCACAATCAATGACAACAACTCATCCTTTTATTTTTCCATCAAGCTCGTCGTGTTTATGCTGATGTTTTCTTGTAGCTAGATGGTAGGCCAGCTACGAATGTGCTATGGATCCTCTACATCCAATTGTAGGACCCCTATAACCTTATTTCCCAGTTAAAACTCATATGCAAGGTTCTTTTGTTGTGATAAAACTATAGCTACGACCAACCACGTGGAAAGTTATCGAAAATGCCTCTAATTAATCTTCTAGCTAATCAAATGAAAAAAAAATGACTACTTAACAACTCTAGCAAAAAAATGATCTTGAATACCATTATGGGGAACTTGTAGGAAAATAGTGGGCTTAAAGGCATGTTGAAGGGGGGAAAATGTGTAGAAAGATGCCAAAATGGAGGCCTATCAAAAGGAATGATGCTAAGTGACATATGTAATTGACATTGAAATCATATAATTCAACATCTACTCATCCTTCATTCAACATAATGCTGATTTACACATGATCCATTTCATCTCTAACATTAGACCATATTGCAAAAAATATCACTATAATCAACTATGTTTGGCCAAAAATAACCATCTACATATTATCACACATGGATTAATATATCCATTATCACACATGGATCAATATATCTTTTAATGGTTTTATTGAGCAACGTACCATCATGTTCAATGTTGTTCAATTTTAAATGATGTTGACCAAGTAAAAGTACACACACTAATTGATAATTATAAAAAAATGTTCAAAATTTTACAATACATATTGATTATACACTATGGAGTATTAATCAATATAATCACTATTATAAAATAGATCAATATGGTCCATACAGTGACCAATACTAAATTATATGTTGACCAACATAGGTTATTATATTAATTGAAATTGTAAACAACAAACATTCTTAACCAACATTGTGAGGTCAAGTATTGGTAAGTCCATGAACTGTGGTTTCCATTAAGAAAATCATTAATATATATACAAAGGAGAGGGAGACCCTTGGGATTCACATTGCAAGGTCTCTTCATCTTATTAATTTGTATTTACATATTTACAATATTTTCCCAATCCCTAAGGATTATGTGTCAATAGACATAATGGAATATATCAATCAAATCATGTAAGATATCAACATTAAAACTTGGTTCACTAACAAATATTTGTAAATATTTGTGAAATGTTTGATATTATTCAATATCTTGACTTTACACTATAAACACATAGGACATGACCCTCATTTTCTTGTTGTGCTCTCTCCGACTTCATCATGAAGATATTGTTCAGAGACGGGTTCTAAATATAACCGCCCAAGGAAAATGATGAAATGCAATGTTCATTTGTATGTTTATAGGACAATACCCTCATTTTCTTGTTGTTATCTCTCGGGCTTCATCATGAAGATTATTGTTCATAGATCGGTTCTAAATATAACCTCCCAAGGGAAATGCAAAAACACAAAGTTCATTTGTATATTTCCAAACAAAAGGATTTAAGTATTAATACATTCAAGTTTACTAAATATATCATGGATTGGGTTGACAAATTTTCCAAAAAAATGTTATCGTGAGTAAAGTCGAAGACGAATTTTTCTAAGTAAAATACAAACTACATATAAAACACTAAAAAGAGAAAGAATTAACATCAAAAAGCATTAACATAATGACATAATATCAATATTATTCTCCGTGGAAATGAATAATTTTGATTGCTTTGGAATGTGAATAATATATTCCAAGAGGTTTCCATATGATGGGCAAAAATTAGATGATATGCATAAAGTTTGATCTATATGTTTTTGGAGTTATTTTCTTAAATAAGATGAAGAGTAGCAAAGCTACAAGTATTTTCAATGATATTTATGAGTTGTATATTAGTTCTGTTGTGTGGGGTATAGTCTCAATCAAATCACTAATTCAAATATCATGAGAAAAGGCTATGGGTGGGAGCCACCTATTGGGGATAAAAGTTATCTTGAGGGGTGTCTAGGCTTGATCAAGCCTTGCATAATCCTGGTGAAAACATCTCTTAGGTGGATTATGGGTAGATTGTTCTTCCACCTAACATATCTTAGGTGGATTGTGGGTAGATTGATCTTCCATCCAACATTGGGGTTGGACATAGCCTAGTTAGATGTTATGGGTAATATTATTTTTTATTCTCACATGGATGATGTTGTCATTGAGATTCCTTTTTAGATCGAATAGTTCATAACTTGTCTTGGTTGTTGCAACCAATATTGATTCAACTATGTAGTCAAGTGAGTTGTGTAGGATTTGTATTCACAATTTTCCCATCATATGTACTCCTATCATTGTCTTTTCTTTTCAAGGTAATATTGCACATATGTAGAGCAGAACTATATATTCCTAAGTAGGTAACCATAATTTTTACATGTGAAATCTTGATCCTAATTGCTTTCTCCTTTGAAGGTAATATAACATGTATGTAGAATAAAACCATTTATTCTTGAGAAAGTTAGCAATAATTTTTACATGTGAAATCCTACTTCTAATTAACCATGGTTTTTATTCTATCCATGTAGGTTTGGTGTAGCTATTATGTTCACACACCCCCCCCCTTCATGCATGAATTATTAATCTAGTGTCTGGGACTTGTGAATTTGATAATTTTTGTGAGCATTGTGAGTGGCATAAATCAATTCTTACACCCCATTTTTCTCAAAGATGATACTCTAAATTTGATATTTCTTGTGAGAATTGTGAGTGACATACATCAATGTTGAGAGCCCATTTTTCTTGAAGTTGGAGTTACAGGCCAGGTAGAGGTGTTATTGTTCATCTAATACTTAATAAGGTGAAGAAGATGGTCTAATGTCTTATAAAGGATATTTTTCATGTTGGCATAATTTATGCAATGAATCAATGCAAATTTTTAGCTGTGCTTGGTAGATATTTCTAAATTGCAGGAGAGATTATCAGAATTCCTTTTGACAACTGCGACTGATATTTAGTAACATTTTTGATATGGCTCGCACAAGGAATGAAATAAAATGCAAGAAACTAAATAAAATAGACATATAGAAATATAACAGAGAGAACAATAATATAGTGAAAACCAAACTTCTATTAATAAATGAAATAACAAAACATTATAGAACATAAACTGGCTAGAATGTTGATAAATATCTCTAAACAACAAGAGATGGTGGCTATGTGCATTTGCAAAAGTTGTTACAAGAGGAAAAAATAATGGAATTTTAACATAAAGATATAACCCTAGAGGTACAAAACCCTTACCCTCGAAGATGAAACAACAAAAGGTTTGCGGGCCCCGAGGTGTTTAGTTAGTACACCAATTACTCAAGAGTGCAACTTTTGCATATAATATCTATTTGGGGTGTACACCAGTTCATTGGAAAGAACTATCCAAGGAATATAACTTTCAACTAGGGCTAGGGAATGCCATGACAACCCTTGCCCCCTTGAATTGCCAAAAAAAATATTTTAGGGCCTCAAAATGGTCTTGGACTTTTGGGACCCAAAAGTCATAGGAAAAATTCCAAGAAGATAGAGAACCATTGAGACAATGGAAGAGGTGGGTGGCCATTGATATCCAGTTGGATCAATTCTATGCCTACGTCTCAAGTTGCCGTGAGAAATTATATGGAATGTTTCCACTAGCGGAGAAGAGGTAATATTTTATTTGGCTATGGGCCTATATTTTTAGTAACTATGTTTGGGAGGTATGCCTTGGCTGCCTGCTAGTTAGATTGGATTCAGTGTTAAGTTAAAATTATTAGAAATTGGATCTGGAAATTAAAGTTGAGACTTAATTGATTTAGTTGGTTTAGTTAGATGACGAATCCTTGCCAAATTAGCAATATATCCTTGAGATGACCTTGAAATGTTAAACCCACTGGGATGCATTCTATGATTAAATAATTTGCCTATTTCAACAAAATTTTACTTAAAAGGAAAGATGAATTTATAGCCACTGTCACACTGAAATTTGAAGTGCTAAGCACCTCCTCACACCATATAAAATATAAATCACTTTTTTTTAAAACACAAATGAGTATATTGGTATTAAATCTTTATCGATTCACAACCAAGAAACCCCATAAGTACATCATCAAAGTTGAAACCCATATGGGTATCCAAAAATTCACTGGCTATAACTCCCAAAATACCGAAAGACCAAAAGTTGATAAAATATTTTACTTGAAAAATATGTTGAGATCTTGATAGAATAAATACATTGTAACCAGAACATGTCGAGACAAAACATCCACAAATTAAAAGGCTTAACCCATTCGCTTGTCACAAAACAAAGAAACACCAAATATCACTTGTTGTCATTGGTAGGCAGGTTGAGATCTAAATCACACTTCCCATTAGCATCCTGATGATGAGCCTTTGATGCTTGAGCATCCTTACTGATATTTAGGTCCATTAGCAAGCTCCTCAAGGCATGCACCTCATCGAGTAGATTAAAAAATTGAAATTGAAGGGACTGCAACTTGTTCGCAAGCTCAATATGGGAATGTGTCATTTGGTAGAATTTAACTTGCAACTTGTAATCAACCCGCTAGAGAGCTTCATGGGGGAAAGGCAATGCGAACAAGGGATATCATATGAAGAGATCTTAGAACCCAAGAGATTATTCATTATTCTATGGAAACATGCGGTTTGACCCTTGGTAAAGGGAGGAAGCAAAAATGACGGGCTTCTGATAAAACTTTCCCAAATTGAGAACTGTGATGTTCCCAATTTTGTGCATGCAAAAATCACTTAGGAGTTTTGAAATTTTTTGGATAAGATTAAAAAGAAGAAAATATTATTTTGTGAGAGAAGTGAGGTAAATTATTATTTTAATGGAATGGAAACAAATTGGTATTTTTTTAGAGAAAGAGACAAATTATTATTTTATTTAAATAGTGGCAAAAATTCTTTCAGTGGAAAATGGGCCCCACCAATAAAATAATAAGGAAAAGGAAAATATAGAAGCTAGGGGGAATATCAATGAAGAATTATAAAAGGGAGGAGTAACTCAATTGCAATTCATTCTATTCTATTCCTATGATATCTAATTGACATTGAGAAAAATATCAAGTGAGTTTCAACATTTTCCAGCGAAACTCAAGCTAATTTCGGTGGACTTCGAGTGCCACCCTAGTTAGATCTCGGGGAAGATCATTCCAAATCTTCCATTTGTGTTTATTGTGGTATTAAAAACTTCCAAATCTACCATTTCATATCTGAATTTTTAAGAGAGATTGTATTTCATCATTTAGGATTATCTTTGAGCAGGGATTATTGTTAAAATTGGCAACTAGGGCCAAACTCCATGTGGGTAATCTTATTAATGGCAGCTGATATTTTTATTGGATCCCTCTCATTGAGAGGTATAGTATTGATCTAAAGATCATCCGATTCTGATAAGTATTTATGAAGTTATGAATTTATTTATGTTATAAAATAAATTTTCAAGTCGGCCAACAACTTGAGTAGGCTCAGAAGCCCAATAGACATGTCTATTCATCATCTTCATTTTAGTATAAATAGAAGAGGATTTGAAGTCATTTGTCACACACACACACTCTTGTGATCTCACTTCATCCTGTTTTGGGTTTGATGAAGATGAGAGCTAGAGGGAGTGCCCTAGGGTATACGCTGCCCTAGATAACATGTCGTAGACCTAAATGCAGTCATGGGAGAATAAGCTCTATGTTGCTCAAAAAGCTAGAAAAGCTGGAAAAGGTGAAACTACCGGAAAAGCTAGAAAAGCTGGAAAATCTGGAAAAGCCAGAAAATACGGAAAAGCCGGAACTGTCAGAAAAGCCGGAAAAGCCAGAAAAGACAGAAAAGTCGGAATTGCCAGAAAAGCCAAAAAAGCCGGAATTGACGGAAAATCCGGAGAAACTGGAACTGTCAGAAAATTCGGAAAGGCCGGAAAAGCCGGAGAAACTGGAACTGTCAGAAAAGCCAGAAAAGCCGGAACTGTTGGAACTGCTAGAAAAGCTGGAACTACCAAAAGAGACGGAATTGTCGAAAGAGTCGGAAAAGTCGGAACTGTCGGAAAAGCCAGAAAATATGGAAGATCCGGAACTATCGGAAGAGCTGGAACTACCGAAAGAGCCGGAAAAGTCGGAACTATCGGAAAATCCAAAAAAGCCAGAAAAGCCGGAATTGTCGGAAAAGCTGGAAAAGCCAAAACTATCGGAACTGCTGGAAAAGCTGGAACAACCAGAACTGCTGGGAACTGTCGGAACAATAGGAGCATCTGTCTCTGGAGGAGAGCAACATGCAAGGGACAACTAACTAACATTGGGACAGTTGTATGGTACTTAGCAGCAACCTAAGGACAACAAGCATGCTAGGGACAACAAGCAAGCAAGGGACAACAAGCAAGCAAGGTGCAGCCAACACATAAGTTAGGATGGCAACATGGTGTAGCAATGGCACATAATGTAGTACAGTGATGGGTACAATCATGATTAATGAAGCGTGATGAGATGCAACATAGTGATGATGGGTGCAACATGGTGTAGCGCGGTGAGGTGTAGCATGATGACAAAATGCAGCACAACGATAGTGAAGCAGTCACCTTGGAGAATCAGTTGAAGCAATATGTCTTCAACTGATCTCATGCAGATACCATAAAGTCAAACTGTTGACTTATGTTGTAAATGTACTCTCTCTCTTTCTCTCTCTTTCTCTGCTGAACTTTGAAGAACATAAATGAAGAATTAATCAAGGGTTTCCCCACATTGGGGATTGTCCCTGGCTGGCGCCACAACTTGTGTCCTCTTGTTTTGGCTTGTCTTCTGTGATTTATATTTATGTTCTATCTGCAGTTTACTTTAATGCTGATGTGATTTCTAATCTAGAAAAGATATTGAGCTAACTGTGAAAATTGAAATAAATTGCTCTAGCATAGAACATACCTAAAATTAACATGGTATTAGAGCTGAGGTGATGACAATGCCCAAGCAAAAGTGAAAGAGCAATCACCGAAGATGGTTGGGAAAGGACAAAAGGATCAGTGGATTCCTCATCCCTCTTCAAATTCACCAAGGGTGAAGCCAAAGCAGAGAATATTATCAAAATGGCGCAATAGAAGTTTATGATGGCCTACCTAAAGATCACTTCAATGGGAAGTCCGGATCTAAGGGTGGCAAGAAAGGCAGATGACTTGGTTGTAATAAGTTTGACCATTATGCGAAGGAGTGCTTGAATGGCAGAGACACATCTCTTGATGAAGATAACAATCATTCTAGGGACATCTTCAATTATCAAAGGAATGACAGGTAATGCAGGTCATCAAGGAAATGACCGACTCTTCAAAGAAAGCAAGGAACCCTAGGTATGAAGAATCAAATGTTGTTTTTGATAAGATAAAGAAGCGTTATCTTGTATTGGCCCTCTCCTTCAGATTCTTTGGGAATCTGGCTTATTGATTGTAGTGCTTCAAGGCACTTCATCGGATAATAGGGTGCACTCTCTAATTTGGTAGAGATGGAAACAATCGTGGGATTATACTTGGAGCCGATGCCACCTATCCTGGAAAGGGTGTAGGGAAGGTTACCCCTCAATTGAATGAGGGTAACTCAATTCATTTACAGAATCTCCTTTATGTACTTCATCGCAAGAAAAACCTGGTGTCCATTTCGGCAATGGAAGTCAAAGGTTATAGGGTGGCACTCATCGATGGAAAGGTACGTGTTTGGAAATAGAATTTTCAAAGATGTTTTTGAGTTCAGGGTGTATCAAGTTGCAGGAAGTCCACTAGGGACCATGTCCATTGACACATAGCATCGAAGGTATGTGAGGCAAATGGTGATAGGGATGCCTAAATTCAAAAAGAGCATGAAAGTACATGTCTAAGATGTACCGAAGGAAAATCTTACAAGGGGACCATTCCCCTCATGTAGCAGGTCCACAGGTTTGGAACAACCCGAGGGGTTTGAGATTCATGATTGGGAATCTCATGTATATAGGTGGAAGAAAGCCCTCTATAGCTTGAAGCAAAACACCTCGGGCGTAGTATGAGAGGATTGATAGTTGTCTAATGAAGCTGAGATTCACTAGGAGTGAAACTGATCCAAACCATTACCCAAAGGTTGTGGATGATATACCTCTCATACCGGCACCTTATGAGGATGACCTATTTCTGACAGGTGCAAACCCTCTCATTTGCAGAAGTAAGAGGGATTTGGATTACGAATGTGGAATGATAAATTGAAAGCCTGTGACTACCTCAAGGATCTTAACTTTCAGAAGTTATATCGTAGTGATGTCGGACCATATTTGGGAAATGCCTTTGAGTTTCATAAACTCATTCACGTTGATGTTCTTGGTGAACTTCTATTCGGACATATGTTTTGTAGTTAGCATGGTGAGCTCATATTTGGTTGAGCCTCACTGGATTGGTGCTAAGAATATTCTGAGATATCTTTAGGGCACAATCTCTCATGGATTGAGATACACTGCCAGAAATATGAAACTGCATGATTATTCGAATGCTAATTGGGCAGGCAGTGTGGTGGATCGTAAGAGCACTTCCCGGTGTTGTTTCTCCTTGGGATCTGCGTCGATGATGTGTTCTCCATGACGATTATGTAGCAAGATGATTAGTTCTCCTATGAGGTCTGGATGATGTGTTCTCCATGATAATTATGTAGCAGGATGATTAGTTCCCTTGTGAGGTCTGGATGATGTGTTCTCCATGACGATTATGTAGCAAGATGATTAGTTCTCCTGTGAGGTCTGGATGATGTGTTTTCCATGACAATTGTGTAGCAGGATGATTAGTTTTCCTGTGAGGCCTAGATGATGTGTTCTCGATGGCAATTGTGGAACAAGATGATTCGCTCTCTTGTGGGACAGGATGATTCGCACTCCTGTGGATAGGATGATCCGCTCTCCTGTGGACAGGATGATTCGATCTCTTATGGGACAGGATGATTCGCTTTCCTGTGGATAGGATGATTAGTTCTCCTATCGAGGCATCCTACCCATGCAGTCTGGGACTCATGGGAAGTACCTCTCATCTGATCAATGAGTAGGGAAATGAGGATAGGGACCATAGTAGTACTGATGGACGCATCTTTGTATCTACCGTAGTCCCTATGCTAGGATGACCTTCATTGATCTAGGATCAATGATACTGGTCTGGGACCAGTGGTAGGAGTTGTACCCACTATGACACTGACTTTGGGTCAGTAGAGGACTGGTCTGGGACCAGTGGTACATACTCTGAGACTGACTTCGAGTCAGTAGAATACCGGTCTGGGACCAGTGGTAGGAGTTATACCCACTATGACACTGACTTCGGGTCAGTAGAGGACTGGTCTGGGACCAGTGGTACATACTCTGAGACTGACTTCGAGTCAATAGAACACTGGTATGGGACCAGTGGTAGGAGTTGTACCTACTATGACACTGACTTCGGTTTGGTTGAGGACTGGTCTGGGACTAGTGGTACACACTCTGAGACTGACTTCAGGTTAGTGGAGAATGGTATGACACATTCTCTATCAATTCTTCTTCTTCATGGTTCAGCAGAGTAGAGCAGAGCCAACAGAGCTAAGCAGAGCAAAGCAGAGCTAGCAGAGCTGAGCTGAGCAGAGCCAACAGAGCTGAGCAGAGCGAAGCAGAGCTAGCAAAGCTGAGCTGAGCAAAGCCAACAGAGCTGAGCAGAGCAAAGCAGAGCCAGCAGAGCTGAGCAGAGCCAACAGAGCTGAGCAGAGAAAATCAGAGCCGACAGAGCTGAGCAGATCAGAGTAGAGCCAACAGAGCTGAGCAGAGCAGAGCAGAGCTAACAGAGCTGAGCAAAGCAGCGTAGTGCAAGGGCACTGATGGCAGAGATAGTACAGTCAAGACATATGGATCAACGGATGGAGTTCTCCCTATTTGAGAGGGAGTTTTAAAATTGGAAACTAGGGCCAAACTCCATGTGGGTCATCTTATTAATGGCAGTTGATATTTTTATTGGATCCCTCTCATTGAGAGGTGTAGGATTGATCTAAAGATCATCCGATTCCGATAAGTATTTATGAAGTTATGAATTTATTTATGTTCTAAAATAAATTGTCAAGTCATCCAACAAATTGAGTAGGCTTAGAAGTCCAATAGACATGTCTATTCATCATCTTCATTATAGTATAAATAGAAGAGGATTTGAAGTCATTTGTCACACACACCCTCACTCTTGTGATCTCACTTCATCCTGTTTTGGGTTTGATGAAGATGAGAGCTAGAGGGAGTGCCCTAGGGCATATGTTGCCCTAAATAACATGCCCTAGATCTAAATGCAGTCATAGGAGAATAAGCTCTATGTTGCTAAAAAAGCTAGAAAAGTAGAAAAGTCAGAACTGCCGGAAAATCCGGAAAAGCCGAAAAATCTAGAAAAGTCGGAACTGCCGGAAAAGCCGGAAAAGCTGGAAAAATCAGAACTGTCAGAAAAGCCGGAAAAGCTGGAACTGCCAGAACTGCTGGAAAAGCCGGAACTGCTAGAAGATCTGGAACTACTGGAAGAGCCGGAAAAGTCAGAACTATCATAAAATCCAAAAAATCTGGAAGAGCCGGAACTGCTGGAAGAGACGGAAAATTTGGAATTGTCGAAAAAGCCGGAAAATCCAGAAAAGCTGGAATTACCGTAAAAGCTAGAATTGTCGGAAAAGCCGGAAAAGCCGGAACAACAGTAGCATATTTCTCCGAAGGAGAGTAGCATGCAAGGGACAACTAACTAAAATTGGGATAGTTGTATGGTACTTAGCAACAACCTAAGGACAACAAGCATGCTAGGGACAACAAGCAAGCAAGGGACAATAAGCAAGCAAGGTGTAGCCAACACATAGGTCAGGATGGCAACATGGTGCAGCAATGGCACATAATGTAGTACAATGATGGGTACAATCATGATTAATGAAGCGTGATGAGATGCAACATAGTGATGATGGGTGCAGCATGGTGCAACGCGGTGAGGTGCAACATGATGATGAAATGTAGCACAACGATAGGTGAAGCAGTCACCTTGGAGAATCAGTTGAAGCAATATGTCTTCAACTGATCTCATGCAGATATCATAAAGTCAAAATGTTGACTTATATTGTAAATGTACTCTCTCTCTCCCTCTCTTTATCTACTGAACTTTGAAGTACATAAAGGAAGAATTGATCAAGGGTTTCCCCACATTGGGGTTTGTCCTTGGCTGGCGCCACATCTTGTGTCCTCTTATCTTGGCTTGTCTTCTGTGATTTATATTTATGTTCTATCTGCAGATTACTTTAATGCTGATGTGATTTCTAATCTTGAAGAGATATTGAGCTAACTGTGAAAATTGAAATAAATTGCTCTAGCATAGAACATACCTAAAATTAACAATTATGAACAACTAGGAGGGTCGAGTTATTTCTCAAATAAGGTTGAGTTATTGCCTCATTTCTCCAAGGGTCACTATATTATCGCACTCAGAATGTACAATGCTAAAGATTTGTCAAATATTGAAGTGATTTATTTGCCCATAATTAGAGCGAGTTTATTGTGCACCAGGGAGAGGCTAATTTCTACTCTAAAGGAGGGCTGGTTTATTACCTTTTTCCCATAAAATTCTAGTGCCCAAAAAGCAAGTTATATCTCCATTTCTATGGAAGAACTAATTTTTTTCTTATTTCTAGTAGTGGGTCATCTTTTCGACTAGACATACTCTATGCACAAAGGCAATGCCTTTCCTTGCTAAATTGAGTTCCTAAGATACACGCGGGGGTAACACTATTTATTAGATTGAAGGCAACATTTTAATGGGTCATTATACACTTAAGAGGGCCATGTTTAGTATTTAAAGACATAGATAAATCAAAATTACAAAAGGGTGAGTTGCTGGTTTGAATGCTTGTACTTACAGCTAGTTCTTGGATTGATATTTTTGTGGGAGAAGGGCTGATTATTCAACTGTTCTAGGAGCCATTATACCTGAATATTTCACCGTTGAAACCATTCACAAAGTGACTGAAATCACTGAAGTCATTCTTTGGTTTGTACACGTGTATTTCAGGCAAGATATATATTATTATCTCTACTTAAGATAAGATTATATTTTTGGTTGAATTCTAGGTTTGAACAACCACTCACAGTCAAATATTTCTTTATTGTCCGCTGGTATGTCTTATCTTCTTCCACTTATTA
The DNA here is from genome assembly GCA_031772625.1 of Pinus tabuliformis. Classification (NCBI taxonomy): domain Eukaryota; kingdom Viridiplantae; phylum Streptophyta; class Pinopsida; order Pinales; family Pinaceae; genus Pinus; species Pinus tabuliformis. The sequence goes on from CM062804.1 coordinate 103,125,104, forward strand.
TTATTGAAGAATACATTCTTAGTAGTATGTACCCTTGCAAAACTTAATACAAATCTTACATTGTTGGGTTAAAGCATTTTTCATGGTAAATTTGTGATATTGTGCTCATGTTATTTACACAAAATACACCTACATCCCTTAGCTTTCAAAGTGTTTGACAAAACACCTCTAAGACAAACTCAACAAACTCAAAAATTCATTTTGAAAATTAAGGTACCTTCATTAGGAACATTATAGTGGTATCAAAGCATGATCTTGGCTAGTTCTGAGCAAGATAACAGTATCATGGGCTAATAGGCATGCATGCACAGTGAACAGTGAAACTATGGACATTCAAGTCAAGCAATAAAGATGGAGTAGAGAGAGGATCAAGGAGGAAATAAACAAAAACAATGAGAAACTTAAAGAACTATGGGCCCAATTGAGTAGCCTTGAGGGGATAAACTAAATCCATCTTCATTTCCATGACAATGACCCTAGAGATAAGCATGTCATGGGGATGAAGCAATTCACATCACTCATGGGAGATCAGCCAAAGAAAGGCATATCGAAAATGGTGGGAAAATTAACCCTCACCTGCTTTGATGGTTCAACTAGGAGTTCTGTTAGGAAATGGGTGCACGAACTAGACACATACATTTGGCTAAACCACACGAGAGAGGTGGATTCCATTAGATATGCTACTTGGAATTTGGATGGATATGCCATCGAGTGGTGGTACTATGGATTGATCCCTTTGAGTCATGCATGCATCATGTCTTACATGGAGTTCACACAAAGGCACATAGAGATATTTGATTGAGAGGACATAAGACCTCCTTAACAAGAGTGGACAAGACAAGGACAGTTAGAGGGTGAGACCAGGGGGCACTTCTACTGGTGGAGACCTAGATTTAGATATTAGGAGCCTGAGGAGGAGATTGAGCATGAGGTTGATGGCACACAGGAGGGGCATGTAGATGCACCCAGAGTGATTCAAGAGTCACCCTTGTTGGAGATTCCTTTGATGTCTTCGAATGAAAACTTGGGAGAGGGAGTAGAGCATACACCCATAGAGACATCTATTTATGAGGCATGATCCATTGTTAAGGTATCCATTTATGAGGTTTCCAGGGTCATGTCTGAGTATTCAGGTGATAGTATCCCACAACAGACTGGTGAGGTACTAGGAGACATATCCATTGATGAGGTGCCGATAGGTATTGAAGCATCCAAGTCCATGACAAATATTTTGGATGAAAACCACCTACAACTGACTGGTGAGGATGTTTTGCATGATGGGTTATCTATGGAGGAGTAGTTGAAGGATCAATTTTAGCCCAAGGTGAAGGAGGATGAGAAACCATCTTTGGGACAAGCCATTAATTGGTGACAAAGCAAAGAGCACATGATGGGACTTCAACACAATTCACTTCAGAGGCACATTGACATGGCTTTCAACTTTTTTTCTCACCCCAAAGCATTGGACTGAGAGGAGTGGAGTTGTCTAGACATATCATAGGGGATGATCGGGTTAGGAGGGGTGAGTGGCTTGAAATGAGTACTGAACAATGTCAACATGGAGGGCTTGTTTTGTATGAAGGAGAATGTACATTTGATCCCTCCTTTAGGATTGGATGGAGGGAGGTACTTTTTTTAGTACCTGATGGAGCAGGATAGGTGGTTAGATACATCCATGGCCATAGTTCAATAGAGGCCATGGATTACCGGAGGGGCTCAATGGCCAGACTGTTGTTGGGATCTAGGTGGGATTCCCCATCACATCATATAGATGGTGAGTGATGGTAGTAGCTGCGTAATGGATCTGGTGGTTGGCCACACACACATTTTTAGATCTCGATCTAATATGTATGTGTAAACTTGAAGATTTTTAACAATTTGCAAGTTAAATTTATATGTGTTTTGGGTAGAGGATCAATTTACTAAACACATAAACAAGTAAATTTTAAGCACAATTTACAACCAAACATAGACAAAATAAGCCTATTTGAAACACAACATAAATCATGATAAAGGAGTTCACCCCTCTCTTGGGTTACATCTCCTAGTCCAACTTCCAATGCAAGTCCTCTTTCATTAAAGTGCTCAAAAGTGTGTTTACATCCTTTTACATAGCTCAAAAAACAAAATGGATATCTCCAATGGATCCATCACTGTAAAAAGCCCACATTTTGGTTCTTTTTGCACCTCATTTGGCCAAAAGTTGAGTAAGTTATGAACGTTTCAAGTTTTTACTCCATTCTATTGCTAATCATCCTCCAATTTAGCTTAAACTTGGCTTGAGTGCCCCAAAACTGGAACTCGTGCGAAATTATGTCCTACACTCCCACCCAACAAGCGAAATTGTAGGATGGTTAGTCCGCGAATTAAGCCCCCAATTTTTAAAATATGGGTCAAGTGGCATGCATATGACCACATAGGCGGCCGAGAATCTAGGGCCTAAATCTGAGCCCCTTTTTTGTTATGGTAAGGTCACATGGGTGCACATGTGTCCTGGGGTTGTTACCCTAGGGTTTGGCCCCTTCCACACCCGTGCTCTTCATTTTATGGCCACCACATGGCCTTAGGGATGGTCCCCTTGGGTTGGCCCCTTTCCACAAGTCTTCGGTTCTTTAAGTGCTAGGCTTTGTCGATTTGGGTCGCAGGCTATGGCCGTGGTCCAGTCTAAGGCCTAGCCCCTTTTCCCCCTGCTTGCAGTCACGTGGTGCTGGAGTTGCAAGGGGCTAGGGCTTAGCTTGACCCCCTCCCCACAATGGCGCATTACAAAAACCTTAAATATAGTTTATCACCCATAATAATCAAGAAACAACATAGGTAGGCCAGTGAAGGGATTGGTTGGCATATGGTAGGTCTCACGTTCGAACGTTGCAGAGGAAGTTTGTCCTCAACCTTAATTTTAAATGGCTACTAGGAGGCCACGTGGCAGCCAGGGATTGGCCCACGTGGAAACTCCTGATTGGTCCACCCAATCAACCCTTGATCCAATAAAAAGCCACAAAATTGAACCAATAAAAACATGCCACTTGTCCTCATCCCATTGGATGATGGGAGGCACAGTCACCCTGCCCCAAACATTGCCTAGTCAGCATACAGATTGTTGCCTAGGCATCCCTGCAAACTCATTTTTAAAATTTTAGTTGTTTAGCAAATCGACCAGAACATGATATTAATAGCATACGATATCAGTTTTTAGTGAAATGAGTCACGCTGGATTCAGGTCGTCGAGATCTATCCAACCATTTAGGTTTCGGGAATTTTTGAGCACTTTGAATTTTGAGAACTAAACTGATCCCTTGGATCACTGCTCCCCATTGGAAGCTTTTGAACCTCCAAAAGATCTTTATTAGTCAACAAATAGATGAGGGTACAGTTCCCTCACCCTTCCAGTCTCAATCCACTTAACTTTTCTTGAATTTTTCACTTTGATCTTTTCATGAAAGTACATCACTTTTCTTGATTTTGGAGTCACATACTTTCTGTCAACAATGACATCTTTATGAAAATTTTCAAGATATGCAGAACATAAATCTTCCTTTGAAGGAATATGCACATTCCCTCCTTGGTATTTAATCAATCGAAACTTAAACAATTTCAAATTCACTTCACCTTGAACACTGTGGTCATAACGATGATTAGCACGTCTAGCGTTGCACTTGGCTTGACTCTTTACCAAATGTGATCGCCATCACCATGCACCATCCTTCTTCAAAGCCAAAAAATTATGAAACACACAAGAAGATGTTTTGGGCCCAATGTAATCTTTGTCAAACATCCTTTTCATTTTCTTTTTGACCTCGGTATGCTTTAACACTAGCATCTTGTTCACACCAATGTTCAATAATGAAGCATCCTGTTGCAATTGCATTTCATTTTGTTTACCTATTTTAGAAGGAAGCTTGCTAGAATCCTGAAACATATTATCAAATGAATTAGGAACATCAATGAAATCATATTTCAAACTTGATTCATAGTCTTGAAATGCTTTAGGTTCCTCAACATCTTTGTGATTGAACATTAACAATGCAAAATTCTGACTAGCATTAACAATTCTCTTCATTTGTCCAACATTCATAAGAGATGAACTCAATTTATTGTTATGTTCTCTAACAATGCATTCAATCCCATTCTTGAACAAATGATATTTGTTCTCATGGCGAAAATAGCTCTCCTATCATAAAGATATGGACTTCCCAAAACAATACCACATATATCAAGTGGAACTACATCAAGTTCAACCTCATCAAGAAAGTTTGAAATGATTGCAAATCTAAGTATGCATTTCTTTGTCACCTGTAATTTTTCATTCTAACATACCCAACCTAAAGGATAAGTTTTAGGACGAGGAATGGTTTCTAAATTTAACTTCTTGACAATGTCTTTTGAGATACGATTTTCTTGTGAACCATTATCAAATATTGTATCTATCTTGGTATGTTTTGAAATGAATCTAATGTGGAAAAGATCTATTCTTGTTTCTTCATATTGAGTATCATTGAGACAATTTGAAGAACTAGTATTTTCAATATCCTTACCTTTAAAACCAAAGGCTTTGATATTTGTTTCATCCCCGGAATTAGAACCTAAATCATGTTGGGTAGTTGCAATTGTCTTCTCTTTCTCCTTGTTTTTAAACTTTTTAGGTCTCATATCTGAATGAAGTTTCCAACAATTATCTTCATCATGGCCCTCTTTGAAACAATGTTTACAAGCGATCTTTTCTCCTTCTTTCTTAACTACAACATTCTTCTTCCCTTTTCCTTTGAAATTACCTTTTCCTTTTTCTCCAGACTCAAAGGAATTCTCACTAGTTTCTCCAGAGACATTTTTCCCTCTTGCCTCTAAATGAGTTGCTTGTACACAAACTTCATCTAGTTTTGTAGGGTTAAACATGAGAATGGCATGTGTCTAGTAACTATGTAATCCTCAAATGTATTTGAGCAAAGTATCTTGAGAAGAAAAATCTATGCCCAAAATTAAAGCCCCTTTTCTAAATTCTTGAGTATAAGATTGCACATTTTCCCCTTTAGCTTGCCTCAATTTTTTCCAATCCATAATAGCTTTATGCATATATGATAATGGATAAAAATTCCTTCTTATTGCAACAATAAAATCATTCCAAGAGGATAAAACCATACCATTTTTCGTCATTTACTCTTGAGTTTTGGATTCCCACCAAATAAGTGTTGCACCTTCCAATCTAAGAGAAGCAAGATGAATATTGGATTCATCATATTTGATTATTTGTATCCTGCAATACACTTCAATCTGAAAAACCCAATTTTCCAATCTCTCTACATTTACCTCTCCATTATACATAGGCAATTCAAACTTAATATCAATCTTAACCAAAGGATTTTTACCATGACCCCTTGGAAAATTTGGAGGTGTTTGTGAAAGGGTAGAAGAAGTATAAGATGAGGATGAATATGAGGATGAGGATGATGATGGAGGTGAAGGTGGTGGTTTGTCACCATTCCCTCCATTCCCTTTTGGAGGCTTGTCTCCTTTTCCTCCATCTCCTTTTGTAGGATTTGAGCTCTCTCCATATAATCGGGAATTCATCTCCTCATAAAGAACCTTAACCACCTCAAACATCTCAAAGAATTCTTTTATGAAAGTTTTCTCATCTTCAGACATCCCTTCAAGACCTTCTTCATGTGCCATGAATATTGAAGCTTGAGGTGTGTTTTTTCTCCTTGAAATAATTTGATATCTTGATTCCACAAGTTCTCCTTCTCCTCTTTTGAGTGTCAACTTTGTAAGCATTAGAAAAACACTTGCAAACAAATAAAACCTTCACAATAACCTATTGTGCTGAATGTGTTAATTTGAATATTTTAAACAATTTGCAAGTGAAAATTATATGTGTTTTGGGTAGAGGATCAGTTTACTAAACACATTAACAAGTAAATGTTAACCACAATTTACAGCCAAATAGAGACAAAATAATCATATCTGAAACACATAACATAGATCATGATAAAGGAGTTGACCCCTCTCCTGGGTTACATCTTCTGGTCCAACTTCCAATGCAGGGCCTCTTTCATTAAAATTATCAAAAGTGTGTTTACATACTTTTACATAGCTCAAAATTAAAAACTAATGTCTCCAATGGATCCATCACTGTCAAAAACTAGCATTTGGCCAAAAATTGAGTAAGTGATGACTATTTCATGTTTTTACTCCATTCCACTGCTAATCATCCTCCAATTCAGCCTAAACCTGGCTTGAGCGCCCCAAACCCGGAATCGGTGCAAAATTTTGTTAACACTCCCACCCTACGGGAAAAATTGTAGGATGGTTAGTCTGCCCATTAAGCCCCCAATTCTGAAAATCTTGGTCACGTGGCATGTATATGACTGCATAGGGGGACAAGAATCTAGGGCCTATGTCTGATCCCCCTTTCCGCTGCGATAAAGTCGCATGGGTCCACATGTGTCATGAGGTTGGTCCCCTAGGGGATGCCCCCCTCCACACCCACGCTCCTGGTTTTATGGCTGCCATATGGCCTTGGGGTTGGCCGCTTTCCACAAGACTTCGATTCTTTAAGTGTTGGGATCTATCGATTTGGGTCACGGGCTGTCGTCGTGGGATAGGCTAAGGCCTAACCCCTTGGCCCCTACCTAGGGTCTCATGGTGCTGGAGTGGCCAGGGGATAGGGCTTAGCCCGACCCCCTCCCCCCAATGGTGCATTACAAAAACCTTAAATATAGTTTGTCGCCCATAATAATCAAGCAACAAGGTAGGCGGGCTGGTGAAGGGCTTGGTTGGCATGTGGTAGGTCTCGTGTTTGAACCTTGCAGAGGCAGTTCGACCTCAACCTTAATTTTACATGGTCAATAGGAGGCCACATGGTAACTAGGGATTAGCCCACGTGGCAATTCTTGATTGGTCCACCCTTGAACCAATAAAAATCCACCAAATTGAACCAATAAAAAACATGCCACTTGTCCTCATCCCATTGGCTGATGGGAGGCATAGTCACCCTGCCCAATCATTGCCCAGTCAGCGTAAGAACTGCTAACTGGGAATCCCTGCAAACTCATTTTTAAAAATTTAGTTGTTTAGAAAATCGATTATAACACGATATCGAGAGCATATGATATCGATTTTAAGTGAAATGAGTTGAGTTGGATTCAGATCACCAAGACCTATCCAATCGTACATGTTTCGAGAATTTTTTATCACTTTGAATTTTGAGCACTAAACTGATCCCCTAGATCACTCCTCCCCATTGGAAGCTTTTGGATCTCCAAAAACTCTTTATTAGTCAAAAAATAGATGAGGGTATGGTTCCCTCACCCTTCTAGTCTCAATCCACTAAAATTTTCTTGAATTTGTCACTTTGAGATTTTCATGAAAGTACATCACTTTCCCTGATTTTGGAGTCCCAGACTTTCTGTCAACGATGAAATATTTATGAAACTTTTCAAGATATGTAGAACAAAAAACTGCCTGAAGGAATATGCACATTCCCTCCTCGGTCTTCAATCAATGTAAACTTAAACAATTTCAAATTCACTTCACCTTGACCACTGTCGCCATAATAATGCTTAGCATGTCTAGCCTTGCACTTGGCTTGACTCTTTACCATATGTGATCGCCATTGCCATGCACCATCCTTCTTCAAAGCCAAAACTTATGAAACCCACAATAAGATGTTTTGGGACCAATTTCCTCTTTGTCAAATAGCCTTTTCATTTTTGTTTTTACCTCTGCATGTTTTAACACTAGCATCTTGTTCACACCAATGTTCAACGATGAAGCATCCTGCTTCAAGTGCATTTCATTTTGTTTACCTCTTTTAGGAGGAAATTTGTTAGACTCCTAAAACATCTTATCAGTTGAATTATAAAACTCAATGAAATCATGTTTCAAACTTTATTCATATCCTTGAAAGGCTTTAGGTTCCTCAACATCTTTGTGCTTGAACATTAACAATGCAAAATTCTGACTAGCATTAACAATTCTCTTCACTTGTCCAACATTCATAAGAGATGAACTCAATTTCTTGTTATGTTCTCTAACAATGCACTCAATCCCATTCTTGAACAAATGATATTTGTTCTCATGGTGATGAAAAATAGCTCTCCTATCATAAATATATGGACTTCCCAAAACAATACCACATATATCAAGAGAAACTACATCAAGTTTAACCTCGTCAAGAAAGTTTGCGGTGATTGCAAATCTAAGTATGCATTTCTTTGTCACCTACAATTTTGCATTCTCACATACCAAACCTAAAGGATAAGGTTTAGGATGAGGAATGGTTTCTAAATTTAACTTCTTGACATTGTCTTCTAAAATAAGATTTGCTTGTGAACCACAATCAAACAGTGTATCTATCTTGGTATGTTTTGAAATGACTCTAATGTGGAAAAGCTCCAATTTTTTTTTGGTTTTTTTGTTTTTTTAATTGAGTATCATTGAGACACTTTGAAGAACTAGTACTTGCAATGTCCTTACCTTTCAAACCCATGGCTGTGATCTTTGTTTCATCCCCGGAATCAGAACCTAAAACATGTTGTGTAGTTGCAACTGTCTTCTCTTTCTCCTTGTTTTTAAACTTTTTGGGTTTCATCTCTAGATGAAGTTTCTAGAAATGATCTTCATCATGGCCCTCTTTATAACAATGTTTACATGTGATATTTTCTCCTTCTTTATTAACTTCAACATTCTTCTTCCCTTTTCCTTTGAACTTACCCTTTCGTTTTTCTCTAGACATGGAGGAACTCTCACTAGTTTCTTCAAAAACATTTTTCCCTCTTGCCTCTAAATGAGTTGCAAGTACACAAACTTCATCTAGTTTTGTAGGGTTAAACATGAAAATGGTATGTCTCAAGTAACTATGCAATCCTCCAATGTATTTGAGCAAAGTATATTGAGAAGACAAATCTATGCCCAAAATTAAAGCCCTTTTTCTAAATTCTCCAGTATAATATTGTACATTTTTCCCTTTAGCTTGCCTAAAATGTTTCCAATCCATAATAGTTTTCTGCGTATATGCTAATGGATAAAACTTCCTTCTTATTGCAACAATAAAATCATTCCAAGAGGATAAAACCTTACCATGTTTCTTCATGTCCTCTTGAGTTTTGGCTTGCCACCAAATAAGCGTTGCACCTTCCAATCTAAGATAAGCAAGTTGAACCTTGGTTTCATCATCTTTGATTCTTTGTATCCTGCAATACACTTCAATCTAATGAACCCAATCTAAGTATCTAAGCTTGTAGTGATTGCAAATCCAAGTATGCATTTCTTTTTCACCTGAAATTTTGCATTCTCACATACCCAACCTAAAGGATAAGGTTTAGGATGAGGAATGATTTCTAAATTTAACTTCTTGACATTGTCTTATGTGATAAGATTTTCTTGTGAACCACTGTCAAACAATGTATCTATCTTGGTATGTTTTGAAATGAATCTAATGTGGAAAAGCTCCATTCTTGTTTTTTCATATTGAGCATCATTGAGATAATTTGAAGAACTAGTACTTGCAATGTCCTTACCTTTCAAACCCATGGCTATGATCTTTGTTTCATCCTTGGAATTAGAACCTAAATCATGTTGTGTAGTTCCAACTGTCTTCTCTTTCTCCTTGTTTTTAAACTTTTTGGTTCTCATCTCTGGATGAAGTTTCCAACAATGATCTTCATCATGGCCCTCTTTGGAACAATGTTTACATGTGATCTTTTCTCATTCTATCTTAACTGAAACATTCTTCTTCCCTTTTCCTTTGAACTTAACCTTTCCTTTTTCTCCAAACTCAAAGGAACCCTCACTAGTTTCTTCAGAAACATTTTTCCATCTTACCTCTAAATGAGTTGCCTATACACATACTTCATCTATTTTTGTAGGGTTAAACATGAGAATGGTGCATATTAAGTAACTATGCAATCCTCCAATGTATTTGAGTAAAGTATCTTGAGAAGACAAATCTATGCCCAAAATTAAATCCCTTTTTCTAAATTCTTGAGTATAAGATTGCACATTTCCCCCTTTAGATTGCCTAAAGTTTTTCCAATCCATAATAGCTTTCTGCATACATGCTAATAGATAAAAGTTCCTTCTTATTGCAACAAAAAAATCATTCCAAGAGGATAAAAAATTACCATGTTTCTTCATGTCCTCTTGAGTTTTGGCTTTCAACCAAATAAGTGTTGCACCTTGCAATCTAATAGAAGCAAGCTGAATCTTGGTTTCATCATCTTCGATTCTTTGTATCCTGCAATACACTTCAATCTGACGAACCCAATTTTCTAATCTCTCTGCATTTACCTCTCCATTTTACATAGGCAATTCAAACTTAATATTAAGCTTAAAAAAAGTAGTTTTACCATGACCCTTTGGGGAATTTGGAGGTGTTTGTGAAAGGGTAGAAGAAGTATAATATGAGGATGAAGATGAGGATGATGATGATGATGATGATGGAGGTGAAGGTGGTGGTTTGTCACCATTCCCTCCATTCCCTTTTGGAGGCTTGTCTCCTTTTCCTCCATCTCCTTTTAGAGGCTTTGAGATCTCTCCATACAATCCAGAATTCCTCTCCTCATAAAGAACCTTAACCATCTCATACATCTCAAAGAATGATTTTCTAAAACTTTTCTCATCTTCAGACATCCCTTCAGGAGCTTCTTCATGTGCCATGACTACTTGAAGCTTGATGTGATATTCCTACTTAGTGTTTCACTAAGTGAATATCGAATTTTGCTCAATTTTAGCATATTGCATTGTTTCACTTAGGAGAAGTGGGCATAGGGGACCCACATTTGATTTTTTCCATGAGAAGCACCCAAAATTTGGAGTTTGAAGGAAATATTGCGACTTTGGTGGAGTGTGGGCGCCACCACAAAGGGATTTTTGGCCCACATGGAGAGTACGCTCTCATTGGTGCAAAAAGGGTGAGGGAAATTCGATGTGGGACCACATGGCCAGCCATGGAGGCCAATAAACAAAAGGAATGAGGGGCTATCATTTTTCTCATCATCTATCATTTTCAGAAATTTTCTTTTGATAAGAGCACGCTTGAGCAGTGAGCCAAGTTTGCATGTGCTGTTCAGCACACCGGGTGTTTCTGAGTAGAAATCCTAGCCATTGCTTCAGTGGACTTTGAGTGTCAGCCTTAGGAGGAGTTCTACTTTAGTCCAATTCATATCAATAGCAGGAAATCAATTTACAGCAGTAGGGAGAGTCACAACAACACAAGGATTGCGCAGTCATAGTTAGAGGCACTTTGGGAGGTTGTGGAGATAGGGGAGTTTGAGGAGGAAATTTGGTGGGAAAGCTTGGGAAGTCTTCTAACAGGGTTTGCAAACATTTTGGGGGCATTCAGTAGAAAAATTATCAGGTGGGTGGATTTACCCAATAGGAGAGCTAGTTAAGCCCAAGAGGGTCAAAATTATGGGGTCAAGATTTGGCCAAACCCTTTGTGGGTTATTCTGGGTTTCTTGAGTAGAGGCCAGAATTAATTTCTCAGAGTTTTTTGAGTATCATAGAGGGCTCTAGCAGCTGATCATTTTAGGAAACAACACCATTTCTGGGCAATTACAGCACAACACTTGGGAAAAATTGATAGAGCTTGGAGGAGGGTGATTCAAGGATCATTTTGGGCCTTTTATAGCTTGTTAAGAGCAAGCCTAGGTGCACTCATTCCAAAACCTTAATTGTACACCTCTTTCCATTAATAAAATGAGTATACAACGCTGTTTTGGAAGCAAATTCATGGTCTGATTGTTTGTTTTGATTTTATGGTGTGTTTGTCTATTTTTCTTTGAATATTTACTGTTAATTTTCCCTTAGGGATATTACAATGGTATCAGAGCTCATAGACTTGGCACAACCTGTGGGAGCAGTGCAGTCTATGACACCAGAGGATAGGCAGAATGTGACATACCAAAGGCAAAGGTATAGGAGCAAGGAATGACAGCTAGAGATCGCCCCTGATCCTGTGACTACAGAACCAGAGGTAGAAGAAACCAACATGAGGGATAATGAAGGAGACAAAAGGGAGGAGGAGAAGGATTTTTCCCAACTCCTACTGAAGTTAGTGCAGGATTTGTCTCGAAACATTGAAGGAATGGGCCAAAAAAATGGAAATGGAAACAAGGGTAAGGGAGTCCAAGGGGATTTCCACTATGGAGAAGGATTTGGCACCTCATATCACCATGCATCTCTCCATGCCAAGATGCCATTGATTTAGAATACACCCCCCAGATCCACCATTCCTACAATCTGGAGCAGGTGGGTAGCCAAAGCAGGAGGAAGCACCTTATGGGGACTATTTCTTGGAGTATTAGTCTTATGGGCCTGAATTTGGGAGGGCCATCAATTTCAAATATTTTTGTCAGTTGAAGGGAAACAACAAGTCTAAGGGACAAAGTGGAGGAGGTTACATGCAAGGGACAAATTTATAACGCACTATGGGGAGGATATTTCTCCCAACCTTCGATGGGTCCTCCAGGAGCTCGGCCAAGGTATGGGTCAAAAAGTTGGATGTTTATTTCCAGCAGAACCAAATGATAGAAGGAGAGGCAATCAAGATTGCTACGCTGCATTTGGAAGGGGAAGCCCACGACTAGTGGTTCCACAGATTGAACACGTTGGGACATGCGGGAGTGACTGCCCATGATGATTTCAGCAGGAGGGTGTTGGAGCATTTTGAGAGGAAGTATCCAGAGGAGTATTTCGGGGTGCTGATAGGGCTCAAAAAAACCGACAATGCAGAAACCTACAGAGTTTCTATGATGGTTCCTGACTTGTCAGAGTCTAGGAGGATTTTCATGTTTATGGACAGGATAGCAGAGCCATTGCGTGGGTTAGTGAGGTTCAACAGGCCCACTTCATTGCAGGATGCATTTGGGAGAGCCCGAGATTTATAGGATGCCCTACCCAGGGAAAGGGAATCATTACCCCCTAGACAAGGTTTCCAGCAGAAGGGGGGGGATATCAGGGCTCCACCACCCATAGCGAACTAGGGGCATGGGCAACTGGATGATGACACCCAGAGAGACCCCAGGAGAAGGAAACTATGCTTCACTTGTTAGGAGCCGTGGGCACCATGTCATAGGAGTGCAACGGACAAGGCCCACTATATCAAGGTCTTGTGTGACAATGATGCAGAGGATGAGACCTATTTTGAGATGAGTGGAGAGGACAACGCAACACCGAAGGGAGGAGGAGGACCACCACCACCACCACCACCACCACTAGGGGGAGTTTCGTTCGCACCTACTGGAGTGGTCCTTGCATCACTACAAGGGGTACCCAAATTCCTAACTATGAGGATCAAAGGCACTGTTAAGGGGCATTGTGTCTCAATTTGTGTGGACAGTGGGGCTACCCACAACTTCATTGATGCTTAGCTGGTTCAAAGGAGGGTCATCACAACTAAGGAATTTGAGGGATTCTAAGTTCTTGTGCCTAGGGACAAAACCATGCAGTGCACTCATTATGAACCATCCTTGACAGTGACCATGTGGAACTACTCCATGAAAAATCATTTCTTTGTGGTGGATGTACCAGACACCAATGTAGTGTTGGGCGTCTAGTGGCTCTATGTGCTTGGCAAAGTCACAACAAAATAGTAGAATTTGGAGATGGAATTTGTAAGGCCAGATGGAGAGACCATGTTGCTTCGGGGGATGCACTCATACCCACCATATAATGTTTCAACCCACATGATTGAGGATGAATTAAGACATGGAGATATTGAGTGGGATGTGGAGTTGAGGATCTCATAGGCTGTGAGAAAGAAAAAGCCACCACATCCGGAGGTACATGCTATTCTTGACAGGTATCCAATGGTGTTTGGGGACATACCACCAGGTCAACCACCTGACCGGGGGTTTGAGCACACTATCGAGTTGGAACCACGGGTGCCGACCATCATCACCACCCCTTATCGAAATCCTAAGGCTTATCAAGATGAGATCGAGAGGGCCATCCATGAGCTATTGGCACTTGGGCACTTCAGAACCAACTTTAGACCCTTTGCTTCATCAGTTGTGCTGGTGAAGAAGAAGGATGGGTCCTTATGGATGTGCATTGATTACATGGCCCTCAACAAGAAGATGATGAAGAAACACTATCCCATTCCTCGAATGGATGAGTTGATGAACAAGTTGAAGGGAGAAAAGTTCTTCTCGAAGATTGATCTACGTTTAGGGTACCATCAGATCTAGGTGAGGGACCAAGATGTCCCAAAGACAAGATTTCGGTGCCATTATGGGCACTTTGACTTCTTAGTTATGCCCTTCGGGTTAACCAACACACCTGCAACATTCCAGTCATGCATGAACCACATGTTTTGTGGGTAGTTGAGGAAGTTTGTGTTGGTGTTCTTTGACGAAATACTGATTTACAACTGGACGTGGGAAGACCATTTGCAACACCTGGAGGTAGTACTGCACATTCTAGAGGAGCAAAAGTTCTATGCCAAATTGTCCAAGTGTGAGTTTGGGCTGATCGAGATGCTCTACCTAGGGCACATAATTGGGGAGGACATTGTCAGAGTACATGAGGAGAAGATTAGAACTATCCGGGATTAGCCAGAGCCCCGGAATAGGACCGAGCTGAGGGGGTTCATGGGCATTTACACTTATTACAAGAAGTTCGTGAAGGGATTCTCCCAGTTGGTTGCACCCCTCACATACTTGATGAAGAAGGGGGCATTTGAGTGGACCAATACAACGCAACAGACATTTGATCACCTCAAGGAGGTCACAAGTAGCTGTCCGGTGTTAGCACTTCCTGACTTCACTCAAACTTTCATGTTGGAGTGTGATGCATTCAGAGTGGGTGTGGGGGCCATATTGATGCGAGGAGGGCACCCCATAGCGTTTGAGAGTAGGAAGCTACTTCCCCATGAGATACTTTACTCCATATATGATAAGGATATGCGTTGGCCAAGTTCATGCAATATTTGGTGGGGAATAGGTTCAAGGTCAAGACCGATCACAAAACCCTCAGGTTGTTTTTGGAGCAGAAACAACTACAGGAGAGGCAACAAAAGTGGGTGACAAAACTACATGCGTATGAATTTGACATTGAGTATGTCAAAGGGAAGCACAACATAGTGGATGATGCGTTGTCTAGGAGAACAACCACTTTGTCCTTGATGAGCATTGCCCCAGACTAGAGGGCACAGTTACTAGTTGAGTACTCCAAGGATAAGTTTGCATGTGAGGTCCTTGATGGGTTGGTTACAGATGATCGGTATTGGGTGATGAATGAGGTGATCTACTACTCAGAGCGGATTTACTTGGTACCCAACTCCCCGCTGAGGGAGAAGATTCTACAGGCTGCTTATGATTCACCATTAGTAGGGCATCAGGGGTTCACAAAGACATATCAAACCATTAAGGAGCACTTTGCAAGGAAGGGCCTCAAGGATTATGTTTTGAGGCATATCCGGGAGTGTGACACATGCCAACATAATAAGGGAGAGTAGACACACCTCGCAGGTCTATTACAACCGCTTCCCATTCTGGAGGGGAAATGCGAAAGAATATCGATGGATTTTATTACTGGGCTGCCCACCATACATGACAAAGACTGCATCTATGTAATGGTGGATTGCTTGACGAAGTACACTCACTTCTTTGCCATTCGATCCTAGTACTCGGCCTCACAGGTGGCCGAATTATTTTTCAAGGAGGTGTTTCGGCTACAAGGTTTCCCGAAGACCATGATCAGCGACCGAGACAACAAGTTCATGGGTGGGTTTTGGTAGGAGTTATTTTGGTTGGTCTATACTGAGCTCACCACGAGTACCAGGTACCACCCTTAGACAGGCATACATCCAAAGATAGTTAACAAGTGGCTGGAGGGATAATAGCATAACTATGTGATAGGGCAACAAAGAGCATGGATATGGTGGTTGCTCTTAGGTGAATACTGCTACAACACTACACATCAAAATTCTATAGGTATGCCACCGTTTCGAGCTATATATGGTTATGATGCATTATCTTTTCTGACATTATGTTTGGAGACAACAGAGCCCCAAGGGCCAAGGACTGGATACAAGAAAGCCAAGATATCTTGAGGGCTATGAAGGACAACATGCAAATGGCCCAAAATCAATAGAAACGTTATGCAGACAGGGGCAGAGTTGAGAGGTAGTTCGAAGTTGGGGGCTTGGTATCCTTGAGGCTCCACCTATACAGGTAGTCTGCGCTCAAGAAGAAGGGGCCGAGAAGCTCAAACCCCGCTTCTATGGGCCTTATTGTGTCACTCGAAGGGTGGGGGAGGCAGCATATGAGTTGGAGGTACCCCTGGGGAGCCAGGTGCACAACGTTTTTCATGTGTATTGCCTAAAGAAGGCACTGGGACAACAGGTTATAGCTGCCATAGAGTTACCCCCTATGGACGATGTGGGGCATTTGGTGCTAGAACCGAAGGCTATTTTGGATGCCAGAGAGAGACATCTGCATAACAGGGTCGAGATTTTGATTCAATGGAGGAATCTACCAGATGAGGATGCCACTTGGGGAAAACATACTGCAACATCCTTCTTTGTAGTTACTTGAGGACAATCAACGTTTTGCTGGGGAGGACTATGATATTCCTACTTAGTGTTTCACTAAGTGAATATCGGATTTTGCTCAATTTTGGTGTATTTCATTGTTTTACTTAGGAGAATTGGGCCTAGGGGACCCACATTTGATTTTTGGCATGAGAAGCACCCCAAATTTAGAGTTCGAAGGAAATATTGCAGCTTTGGTGGAGTGTGGGGACCACCACAAAGGGATTTTCAGCCCACATGGAGAGTAGGCTCTCATTGGTGTGAAAAAGGTGAGGGAAATTTTATGTGGGCCTACATGGGCAACCTTGGAGGAAAATCGACAAAAGGAATGAGGGGCTATCATTTTTCTCATCATCTGTCATTTTTAGAATTTGTCTTTTGACAAGAGAACGCTTGAGCAGTGAGCCAAGTTTGCATATGCTATTCAACGCACTGGGTGTTTCCAAGCGGAAATCCCAACCCTTGCATCTGTGGACTTCGAGTGCCAACCCTAGGAAGGAGTTCTACTTCAGTCCAATTCATACAAGTAGCAGGAAATTGATTTACAACAGCAAGGAGAGTCACAACAACACAGGGACTGCGTAATCACAACTATAGGCACTTTGGGAGTTTGTGGAGATAGGGGAGTTTGAGGAGGAAATTCAGTGGGAAGCATTCTAACATAGTTTGCAGACATTTTGGTGGAATTTAACAACATAATTCTTAGGTGGGTCGATTTACCCAACAAGAGAGCTAGCCAAGCCCAATAGGGCCAAAATTTTGTGGTCAAGCTTTGGCCAAACCCTTTGTGAGTTATTCTGGGTTTCTTGAGTAGAGGCCATAATTAATTTCCCAATTTTTTTTGAGCAACATAGAGGGCTCTAGCAACAGATCATTTCAGGCAGCAACACCATTTCTAGGCAATTATAGCTTAACACTTGGGCCAAATTGATAGAGTTTGGAGGAGGGTGATTCAGGGATCATTTTGGGATTTTGCTAGCTTGCTAAGAGCAAGCCCAAGTGCACTCATTCTAACTCCTTGATTTTACACCTCTTTCCATTATAAAAATGATCATACAATGTTGTTTTGGAAGCAAATTCATGGTTTGATTGTTTGTTCTAATTTTATGGTGTGTTTGTCTATTTTGATTTCAATTACTGTTAATTTTCCCTTAGGGATATTACACTTGAGGTGTGTTTGTTCTCCTTGAAATAATTTGAGATCTTGGATCCACAAGTTCTCCTTCTCCTCTTTTAAGCTTCAACCTTGTAAGCATAAGAAAAACACTTGCCAACAAATCAAACCTTCACAATAACCTGTTGCTCTGATACCAAAATGATCTGAATGTGTTAACTTGAATATTTTAAACAATTTTCAAGTGAAAATTATATATGTTTTGGGTAGAGGATCAATTTACTAAACACATAAACATGTCAATTTTAACCACAATTTATAGCCACATAGAGACAAAATAAGCATATCTGAAACACATAACACAAATCATGATAAAGGAGTTCACCCCTCTCCTGGGCTACATCTCCTGGTCCAGCTTCAAATGCAGGGCCTCTTTCATTAAAATTCTCAAAAGTGTATTTACATGCTTTATCATAGCTCAAATAGAAAAACATATGTCTCCAATGTATCCAACACTATAAAAAACCCCCATTTTGGTTCTTTCTGCACCTCATTTGGCCAAAAATTAAGTTATGATTGTTTCATGTTTTTACTCCATTCTACTGCTAATCATCCTCCAATTCGGCCTAAACCTGGCTTGAGTGCCCCAAACCCAAAATTGGTGCACAATTCTATCCTAGACTCCCGCCCGATGGATGAAATTGTAGGATGGTTAGTCCACCCATTAAGCCCCCAGTTTCGAAAATTTGGGTCACATGGCATGCAAATGACTGCATAGGGGGCTAAGAATATAGGGCCTAACTTCGAGCCCCTTTTCCATTGCGGTAAGGTTGCATGGGAACACCTGTGTCTTGGGGTTGGCCCCTTCCACACCCACACTTTTGGTTTTATGGCCACCATATGACCTTTGGGCTGGCCCCTTTCCACAAGCCTTCGGTTCTTTAAGCGCTGGACTTTTTCAATTTGGGTCCTGCATTGTGGCCGAGGGCTAGGCTAAGGCCTAGCCCCTTGGACCCCTGCTTGTGGTCCCGTGGCGCAGGAGTGGCCAGGGGCTAGGGCATAGCCCGATCCCCTCCCCCCAATGGCGCATTACAAAAACCTTAAATATAGTTTGTCGCCCATAATAATCAAGCAAAAACGTAGGCGTGTCGGTGAAGGGCTTAGCTGGCATGTGGTAGGTCTCGCATTTGAACCTTGCAAAGAAATTTTGGCCTCAACCTTAATTTTACATGGTCAATAGGAGGCCACGTGGAAATTAGGGATTGGGCCACATGGCGACTCATGATTGGTCCACCCAATCACCCCTTGAACCAATAATAAGCCACCGAATCGAACCACTAAATCATTCCACTTGTCCTTATCCCATTGGCTGATGGGAGGCATAGTCACCCTGCCCAATCATTGGCCAGTCAGTGTACAGACTACTAACTAAGCATCCATGCAAACTCATTTTTAAAATTTTAGTTGTTTAGCAAATTGATGAGAACACGATATCAGGAGCATACAATATTGGTTTTTGAGTGAAATGAGTTTCATTGGATTCATATCACCGAGATCTATCCAATTGTACAAGTTTCAAGCATTTTTGAGCACTTTGAATTTTGAGCACTAAACTGATCCCCTGGATCAGCATAAGAGTCTTAGACAATGCTAGTGACAGGATGAATTGACAGGGGAGCAAGAAGATCTCATGAGATATCTTGGCATATTTATTGTGTGTGGTGACACATGGTGATTAGCCTACTATGGTAGGAATTTGTAGGAGGAGGTGGCATTGGCAAGCCACCAGATAGGGCATTGTGATGAGGCTCATCAATAGGTACATTATAAGGGTCATGATTCCATCCTCCAGCTTTAGAACTATCTCTTTCTCACATTTATTTATAGTTTTTGTTATATTATGCTTAGTGAGAAGGGCAAAAGATGTTTGTTATGTCATGTAGCCTAATATGGTTTAATTGCTAGAAATGGATAAATATTTGAGATGATTTCTATGCAGGGGATCGAAGTAGACAATAGGGAGAGAATCTAGGGGGTTGTCCACCTCTTTAACTCCCTCAATCAGCCCAAGATCACAACACCCTCTCTCATTGGCTCAAGGTCATTGACATCCAAGCAAGTGCAGTTAATGAGGAACAAGATCCACCATTCTCGAGTTGTGGGAGACAAATATTCCTATTTTCTAGGGAGATGCTAGTAGCTACCCTCTTGTATAAATAAGCATGTAAAAGAGCTCATTAGGATTCAAGTTTTGTTTTTAGTTAGGTAGCTATTGATCTCAAGTACTTGGCACTGCTATTTTTGACTATTATGTGATGTATTAGACATTGATTCAATGATAATGAGAAGCTTCTTATTGATTCATAACTGAGTTAATTCTAGAGGGCTGAGACTCTTGGGTTTGGGCCCAATCTTAGTGGCTTAGATCCCTATTATGTATTTGTATCTCTTTTTAGTTTAGAGTGTTTATTAGTTTCCTGCATTTCATTAGAGAATAATCCATCAAAAATATGTGATTGAAACCTCTAGCTCATCTCTCTCATGGGAGCATGAATAGAAGGATTTACAACCATAGTCCAAAATTATTATGTTTATGATTTATTGGAAAAATATTTGTGTTAGTCATCTTTTTTTTCATGTGATTGTTGTAGCTTAGAAGTTGGTTTATTGACTAGATCAGATTTTTGGCATATATTAGATAACATTTAAATTCAACTCTTCTTTTCCACTACTAGTTGTTTCATTTTGTCAATGATAAATGGGTATATGCATGTGATGATTGCAGGGATGTTTAGATCAGTAGGCAAGGGCACCTTTACCACCTCCATCTTGGAATTTCTCACCTTCTCTTGTGAACCCCAAATTTCTTCCTAAAAATTTTGTTCGTGAGCTCAATTTCTTAGTGATCCAAGATCTTTTTCTTAAAGATGCATAAAGAATTACATATTATAGAGCATGTTAACCAGGAAAACTAAAAGCACATAAAATGAAGAGGAAATAACATAAAAAGCATGAGATCACGACACAAGAATTTGATTACGGAGTTCACCCAATGTGGGCTATGTCTCCGGGCCCTACTCAATATTGGGGAGGCCTTCTCTTATTAAATGGAATCAAAGAGAATAAGTACAAGAAAAATTTACATAAAGATCCTTATACCTCCAAGCTAGAAGATGAAAAAAAATTGGAGAGCCCAACTACTGAAATTGACATCACCACTGAATTCCTGGCATTGAGTAGTGCAAAATCAACTATAAATTTGTCCAATCCTGACAAAGTCACTTTTTTCACCTTAGGGAATCTTTCTGATACCCCCAAGATTCCCATTCGCCCTCTCGTCCGCTGCGCTCTCCTCGTGCGAATGAAAATGTTAGGTTTATAATGCATTTGGGGCGGAAGACTTTACAAAGTCGTTGTCCCGGCACATTGGTTAAGGCAGAGTGATAGAGGCGGGCAGGTTGAGGGTTCCAACCCTGCCAACCCCCCAACCTTAGCATTTTGTTGAATTAAATGTCAAATGTAGTGCGGCATTTTTTTTAACTGCCGGACCCATTGGGATATGCAACCTTGTGACTGTTGCTGTTCATTTTAACCGTCAAATATGTTGATTGTTTTAGGTTGGAAGATATCTCTGCCTTTTAATGAGACTGCCCGGTGGGGGCTGACCACATGTGCCGGGTGGGTTCGAGCCCCACTAGTATTGGCCTTTTGGTTGTGTAATATATGTTTGGTGGGTGGGGTCTACACCACATGGCCCCGACCCAACTACTATTTTAATAGGAGTTGTCTTTAGTGCAACTTTTTGGATTCTTTGGTGCCTGAATCTGACAGAAAAAATTGAGGTGAAATCTTGATTTGTGTTATTTAAACTGGTTTTTTGATTGTATATATGGATTCAACACCCTCGAAAACCCATAGGGCACTTCGATTGTGCAGGTTTACCCATCAAGCTTGTGATTTCAATACATTCCTGTCGGATTTTAGAGAAATTAGACCAAAAAAACCCACCGCAAAAGCTTCCAAAAAGTCGCACTAAAGACAACTCAATTTTAATATATATGTAATCCATATGCGGGGGTGGCGGGGGTGACAACCCACCCTCACCCCCCGCCCCCATTTTTTTTTGTTTTTTTGTTTTATTTTTACATTAACTAATCAATATTTTTTTATTTTTGTCGAAATTAAGGTTCTTTAGACAAATTATCCATCCCACAAATTGGTCTGTTTTTGGGAGCCGGATTCTAGGTGCCGGTCTCGGTCAAATTGATGCCTCAAACTTGCCACGTGTCCACTTTGACCAAAACCTTGATTGTGAATAACTCAACCATATGAACTCTGAATTGAGTGTCATTTGCACCGTTGGATTTAGGGTGACGAGAACTTCAATCTGGTTCTAGTTTTTATGATAACTGAACACTTTTATTTTTGAGTTATTTTTAAGGCCACTTATACTTTGAGATCCTCCTGGATCACTTAGGATCACCATGGGCATCCCTCCTAGTGAAAAAGATGCATTCAGAAGGCTTTGAGCTTATCTAGGAGCCTTGGCCACCATTCATTCATCTACCTCAACCTCCATCCACCTATCCATACCTTGAAACCATCATTTCCACCTCTCAAACCTTCTTGGCATCCCTCCTGTAGCATTACAGGCCTTCCTGTAGCAATACAGGGCACTTGTAGTGGCCTGCTGTAGCACACATGTAGCAACCTATTTCTTCACCATTTTTGAACATTTTTGCAATTTGGACTTAGTTTAGAAGGATGTTGACCCCCATCTGTGACTCCATGATCAAGGGAAGCTCCTAGGCCATTCCAAACCCTCCTTTTCCTTCACTGCAAAACAAAATAGTGTTAGTTTCCTTATCACATATTTGGCACAAATAGAACATTGATTTATATGCAAGTGTGAGCTAGTTAGATGATACATATAATCTTGAGTTATGGTTTGGTAGGTTAGCTTCTTGTTTGCAAGTAGATTTGATAACTAGATGGTTGATTGCAAGATAATGTAGTTTCCTTTTTGCAAGTAGTGTAGCTCTTGTCTTTTCATGAATTGATTCAATAATATTTGCAAGTTGAAGTTAATAGCATTTTCCTTTTCATAGTTAGAGGTAGCTTCTAAATTACACCTTCATTAACTATTTTTTATTCTAATTCGGTAGGAGGAATGGTCTTGGAGCACAACTGAGCAAATGTCCTAGTTGAGGGTGGCATGATTCGAATCCCATATACTGTGCATATAACAATGTCACCTCGAAGTTTGTATGAACCCCAAGTTGATAAATAAAGTTGAGGATACCTTGGGAGTTGCAACACTCTTGGTGCAATACCAGGGCTAACCACATTATATGGAGGTAGTGCTCTCTCATTGGTATATTGGACACCAGGGCTACTGAGGATAGGAACAACAATGTCATTCCCGTTAGCATGTGAGGAGTCATGCCACTCACGTCTATTAGGACAGATGAGAAGATGTAGCTCACATCATGGAGGGATTGTTAGAAGAGTGGTGGGTGCAATGGCACATCAAGGATGTCAGATGGTTCGGGGTGGTATGACAATGAGCTTTGGTATCCAATGGGGCACGAAGTTATGCCACAGAGTTTAGTGCTATGCAGAGGCATGCAAGGGTACATGATCGTGTACAAAAAAGTATGATTATGCACAAAACGCTGTTGGAGAATTGTCTCCAGAGAGATCTCTTGAGGGAGAACTCAAACATACTATTGGGTTTGGCACTCCTAGGTTTAGGGAGTGGGTTGGTCACATGGCTAACCATGAGCTTCCATACGAGTTCTTAGATGTACCCATTAGAGCCCACACATTTATCACTCTCCAACATTGCAGACTGATACATGGGACTTGGGTATTGTCACTTGATGCTCTCATAACAAGCAACAAGACTCGAGAGGTTCATCTGAGATAGTTGGATGAGACATAATGCATCAGGAGAGAGGCTCTCCAGCTGTGGCATATGGTTGGGGCGCGAGTTAGCAGATGCGGGCTTGAGGATGGGTCGATCTTCTGTAGAGGTAGCACATGATCCACCTTTGAGTCCCCACTTAGGGAGATACCCGACACCTTTGGGGTGAGATATTCTGAGGTGCCTTAAGAGAATGTACACTAGATGGTGGACCTTCCTTATGGGAAAATGTTTAGACTCCGAGCATAATTGGGGAGCGCCTTTACGAGACAAGATAACAAATATTATTGTGTGGTATGTTGGGCACAAGGCAGTTTTGCACACATCAAACTAATTCATGACATGTGAAGTCTATGTATTGATTGCATTTAGGGACCAAAAATATGGGATAGGTGGATTCTAGTAGTTGTCAAGGCTATGTCACAACAAATCTAGTTATGGGATCCATGGATTCAGTTGGATGATAGGACACTCCAATCTATGATGAGCAGGATCATGGAAGGGGGTGATCTAGTTCACCTTGGGTTTGACTTATGGGGGATCGCTAAGACCTCCATTGTGTGGCGAGGACTTTTTTTCCTGTTGCTGCTCAGGACTGAGATTGATAGTGGATGGGTAGACATTGATATCATGGAGATGTCTGGGCAGGAAGATCTTGGTGTTCAATGGTATTTCACCATTAGGTTCCAGAAGAGGAGGATACAATCTGCACATGATGGGCAATCTATCATAGTCAGAGTGGTGTAACGCCAACATGGTGGCACCCTTTTGAACTAGCATGGGATCCGAGCATCACATGATTTGGTGGTTTAGCTACCTGTTGTGGCCAGCAACAACCCCCCTTCTTATTTAGTTTTATTACTAATACTAAATAAGTGGGGACCCTTATTCAAAAAAAATTAGCGCTTGTATTCCCTTTTTGAATAAAACTTACTATCATAAACTTAGGAGAATACCCGAAAAATCTAAAAAGACTTAAGTTTTATGATAAGTTCGAATAAATCCACTTTCTCAATAAAAAGCGTCACATCGCAAAAAGGTAATGGATGCCTTCCTACAAGCGGAATTCTAAGATTGCGAAATCGTGATGCAAAATCACGCACTAAAAGACACTCATCGCATCGCACGCCTCAAATATCACTTAAGGTGAAATGCCTCAAACTGCCGATATGCGATAGCGAGTCTCGCAAATCACATTTCGCAGAAAACACGTTAATGGATGATTGCCACACGCAACGAAGTAGCGATATTGCGATCTGCGATATTGCAAAGCAAATCGCAAAATTGCCTTATCGCAGATCTATAAGGCTCGTTGTTCGAAAAAACTTTTTCCATAAACCGATGCCCAGTTATGCACGTTAATGTTAATTAATGAGTTAGTTGGCAATCATTAATGAAGTATGGTTTTGATCTGATCGAAGATCCATTTCACGTAGGGTGATATATTTTATATGTTTTCGGCATTTAAAGCTTTCCTGTCACCTTTTCCTTATCATTACTCTTGCCTCATTTGTAAACTGCAGGAGCGAAGAGCAGAGAAGTATACATAGCAGTGTTTAGGATATTATGGGAAACAAAGGTAAAGCTCCAAGTTCTAAAGATAAAGAAATGATGCCCTTGTACATGGACACCACCTGTAACAAAGATGTCGGTGTTACTACTTGGGAAAGCATGCACAACCTACTTGAGGAAGAAAATCGCAGAGTAATGGAGGTTATAGCAACTGCAGATTCACGCGGGTCATCCGAGGCGTATATTACAGAACTAGCATGTTCGTTCTTGCACAGGATAGCTGCAAGGCCCAAAATTCTTCCATACACAGACATGGTCAAATGGGTATTGGATAGTGCTGATATCACAAACAAAAAATTTAAGACTCCGGGTCAAGGACTCATTGGCTCATTTACTCCACAAGATTTGAGGCTCATGTATCATTTACCAGAGCCACAGGCGACTTATAACAAACATTTCATGGAGAAGTTCGCTAAAGAAAATGAAGATTTGGCAGAATGCACCAAAGGCTGGTCAAGAAGGGACGAACCACTTAAAAAAGATAAGCACGGTATGTATAGTACTGGTTCTCTCACCTCCCCGTATTGCTTTGCTGCTGCTATGCTCTGTAGACTTTTTGGAAAGCCAGACGTTAACAAATTTTCATTTGAATGGCTACCATTATTGGATGCCGCCACTAATGCTACTATTGTGGATTGGGCTAAGATATTGTCCGACAATTTAGCCACAGCCATTTTGAATTACCGGTCCAAAAGAACTACTACTCAAAGGATTTATCCCCCTTTCTACTTATCTGCTTATGTGATGGATGCAATATGTTATATTTCCAAGTTTCCTCTAATGGGCTGGAAATGGACTACTCAGGACCCCTTACCCATTCATATTTATCACAAAGAATTATGGGATTCCAAGTTCATTCCGTATTTCTACAAGATTTGTCATGGAATTATGTTACCTCTGTACAAAATGTTGTATGATAAAGACGCTCCAAGATTTTCTCCCAAAGTGGAAGTCGATATGCTCCCTGTCGCGAGATGGTTCAGAGAAGAACTTTTCATATATGTTAGAGTATTCGGAATTCTTGCTTCACCTCATGTCCTACCTTTATATGTCCTTGATAAACTATTGGCACGAGAGATTGCCTATCAGACCTGCGGAGTGGGAGGTATGAGTAAAGAGCTGAAGGACAAGAAGAAGGCCATTTGGCCGCAGTTTCCTGTGGCCTGTGGGGCCTTTTCACTATTTGATTTAGGCCATGCATTCAAAGAAGTAGACAACATGTTATGTCTACGATTGTTAAAATTTCCAGGAAGACCGTTCGACCCTTCTGATATCGTTAAGAATTTCACTACCGCAGTCAAAATAAAAGTGTTTTCTAAAGAAGATGATCTTTTTGATGATATGTTTCAACAGAAAAGTAAGCTTAAAGAAGTTTTACATTTGGCCCAAATGTGATTTCCTCTAATGTAATTTCAAGAGTTCAAAATATATAGAGAAAGGAGGTTAGCTAACATCCCTTTGGATAAATTACGCTTGGAACCCGTAAGGGAACCAATTCCCAGTATCAGTCTCAGTGGAAGTTCAAGCACAGACAGGTCTAAATCTAAGTCTAGGAGAGAAACGTCAGAACACTTCAAGAGGTCTGAGAGTGACCATAATAAAAGTGAAGGGTCAGTAAGGGATACTGCCTAGTCTAAGGAGCGCCCAGAACAACAGGTTTTGACCTCTCCACAGGTAAATCCTCCCCCTCTCATTGTCCAGCCACCACCAGTCAGAACTGAGCTGGATAAAGAATGGGAGACATTCAATGAATTAATCAATACTGAAGGACAGAGCACAAAAACACCTGAAAGTAATGTATAGACAGTGGATGATATAGCCACAGGGACAATTAGCAATGTCCCAGAAATGGAACATATTCCCATTACTCCATCTTTTGAACCTATACTCAAAATAGAAGAAATTCCTCTTCTTGATGTATTTTATAGTCCTCAACATAAGGAAGTGGTGAGAAGACAAAGAAAGAAAAGGAAATTGGAAAGCATGCTCTCTCATGATGCAAAGCAATTAGACATCCTTTGGCAAGATCCTACCACTGATCCCACTGAAAATCTCACTAAATTATCTCAGATCGCAGGAGCATATGCTTCTGTGACCATTGATAAAGCATCTGAGGTACAACAATTACTGAAATAAAAAGAAGATCAAATACAGATTTTGCAGCAACAGCTACAACAAGCCAGCGCCAACAACGAAGCACAAAAATAGCTTGAAAGATTACAGCAGGACTTTCAACAAATGCAGCTAGGATACCAGAACAGTTTGACCGACAGAGAAAAACAGTTACAGGTTATGCAAGAAATGCACAAAGATGATCCCAAGCTTACAGAATTCGTAACAGAATCCATTTCCTTAAATGATCAACTCCTGCAGCAGCAAGAAACATTATGCCAAAGAATATCGTAGTGGAGCTCTTATTGTGAGATAAGCGACAAAATTA
The DNA here is from genome assembly GCA_031772625.1 of Pinus tabuliformis. Taxonomy (NCBI): domain Eukaryota; kingdom Viridiplantae; phylum Streptophyta; class Pinopsida; order Pinales; family Pinaceae; genus Pinus; species Pinus tabuliformis. The sequence goes on from CM062804.1 coordinate 103,152,684, forward strand.
CTAATCAAATCGTGGACTTGCGACATGATTATGATTTAATTGATAGAAGAGTTACTGAATATTTGGCTTGGAAGGAATTAGAGGAAGGGAAAAAGGCAGGCACACCCATAATCAATGAAACCCACAAAGAAATGCTCTTTAACAAGTGGGATGCACAGATGAGGAAAGCAGAACAAGCGGCAGAAGAAGTAGCCACAACAACAAATAATGTCATTGACTGCATTAATGAAAATTTACACAGGGAAAATCTAATATCAGAGACCACTCCAGGGTATTTACCAAATGTACAACACCTACAGACAAGCTGGAGACAGAAGGCTCAAGAGAGAGTAAAGTCCATCAAAAGGTTAACCAAGTTGAATTGGGATTCTTATTGGACATACTTGGTAAAACCACATAGCCAGTGCATGACTCTCAAATGTATCATTAACTCTGCCGAGAAGATGGCGCCAACACTTTTCGATTCCATTTTCAGAGGACAGCTAAAGTCGGAAGTCAGCCAACCAACTCTCCTCAAGCAAATTCAGAATGCTTGCGACTATACAGAACAGATACATAGATAGTTAGTTGCAAGTTTTAGTTTTAGATTCAGTTTTAGTTTTAATTTTGCTTTATTTTTGCCTGAAATGAGGACGGTCATTTAAACTGCATCCTACATTTTTGTAATAAATTATTTTTAGATTTAGCTAGTAGTATTTAAACCCTTCTCATGCATTTAGAGAAGGGTCCTGAAATTTGTCAAAAACGTTTCCTCAAAACATGCACTTTTGCACCCTCCGAGGAGATTTTGATGAATGAATGAAACAAGATTTATTGATATCTGCGTTTAATATCTACTACTTATGTTTCACTTTTGTACTTTTAGTGGATGTTGGATTAAGAAGAGATAGATCATTATCGTTGAAGCTCATGAGTAGAACTAGTTATAAATGGTACTTTTATCTCTTAACTATTTCTGCTTATGTGTTAAGGTGATATTCATGTTCAGTTATTTATATATGAATGCTTGAATGCTTGAGTTATCATTTGGCACTTCTGTACGGTGATAGCTATTTATTTATGCTTAATATATGAGTAACTTATTATGCGATATGTTTTCCACAACTGTTTCGTCTAAATTTTTATATGAAATGGTTTATCTTTATTGAATTCTTTTCTCATAGCAATTGAATGATCTTTATTACCAATTTCCATTTGAAATCATTTTAGATCGCATAACTGAAAGATTAAATCCCGGGTTAGTTTTAGAATTAGATATTTCTATTCATTAGATTACAATTACATTAGATTTAGAATAAAAGTATTTTACTTAGAAATTATTAGAAAGGAAATATCAATTCTCAACACACACACACATAAATTGGGAAACTGGTCCCATATCCCCAGTCGGACCCACTCTACCAAATGGAAAAGGAGTTGCTAACCAAGGTCTAGACCGAGTGGGTATCCCCCTTGTTGTAGACCTGATTTTCGGGGCTTCAACATATTTGGCACTAGAAGGAGGGCACCGAACTGTGAATGGCAAGTAAATCTAAATCTAAATACCATTCTGAGAGTAAATCGCCCTCACCATCTCCCACGACTTCTCCATGGCATTTAGAATCTTTAAATCTTGAGCAAGAAGTTGAAAAAACAACAACCACTGCCATAAACCCTGACATTTCAGAGAAATCTACTATTGAACCTCCTGAAGTTGAATCTTTGATCCATAAACTTTAGCGATTTTCTATATCACCCCAAAGATCTGAAAAATCTCAAGGTAGTGTGACTTCGCAATATAACCCTGCTCACCCTCTTACAAGATTGAAGAGCGAAAAGTTTGGTATTGAACCAACTGAGTTACCTCTACCTACAAGGAAGAGAGCAAGGAAATCACCTAAAGGGTCTGATAGCGAGACTCTTTCGTCATCATCATCCATCTCAACCTCTCCACTGCGAAGTCAACCATCCACCCCTCCACTTCAGATTATTGTCCACCAGTCCACTGGGACTTCCACATCCCCTTCTCAATCATCTGGAACTATAATATCCTCATATTCCCAATTGCAGGGATCATCTTTTGTGCTTTCCTCTGTTAGTAGTTCAACGATGGCCCAATCTCCATGGAATAACCCAGGGGCAGTCTTAATGCCTGCTCCCTTGAGTCAAATACCGGCCCATCCTGAAAAATGGCTGCCTAAGTTCAATCCTGAAACAGGCATGCTAGCAGAAGAACATATAAATAACTTTATGTTATCTATAAATCTTAATGGGGTTACTAATGAAGACGCTGTTGTTCGGCTCTTTCCTTACACTTTGCAAGGAGTAGCCAGATCATGGTATTTTTCATTACCATCCGGATCTATCACTAGTTGGGATATTTTCCAAGAACAATTCTTGACTAAGTTCGGTGATGACAGGTCTACGGTGACACTGATTAATGACCTGTCTAAACTTAGGGCTGAGCCAAAAGAACCTATCAAATATTTTAACTCACGTTTCAATAAATTGTTGAACAAAATTCCTACTGCTTCCAAGCCTAGCGAAGAAGTTCGAAGTGAATGGTACATATTGGCTCACATCAGACATAGCAATCTTCGTTGATAGGGCTAAAAAAACAACTTTAGCTGACAATATGAAGGAAGCAATAGCGGTAGAGAAACGTATCATAGCCTTAGAAAATAAAAATGCCGTTGATGAACGAAAATCTAAGAAGGTTACTTTTAAGGAAGATTCAAAGAAAAAATTGAAAGACCTATTCAATTTAGAAGGATTGTAGAAAGTTTTGAAAACCATGTCTAATGAAATGGTTGATATAAAAAAACAAGTAGCAGAAACTTCTTCTAAAAAACCATACAAGCCTTATAGAAGAAATCCTTTGACTGATTCAAAGCCTCTTAATGCTATTACAAATGCTGAATCAGAAGAAGAAGAAGAGGAAATTGCTACTGGAGAACCTACCGATGAAGAAGAAGTTGTAGAAGTACAAGGTATGTGGGATTTCATCCTCCCAGATGAAGAGGATCAAGAGGCATCGTCGGTCAGTACTAGAAGTAGAAATCAACTCGATCCTCCTCAACCTACTCCTAAGCCAAAGAGCGCAAGCTCAATGCCTAAGGACAAAGTCGCAGCAAAGAAGACAACACCTAAAGCGACTCAAACAAGCCCAGTCCAAACAGATTCACCAACTCAATCTAAAACATTGATTGTTTCTGATGAGATGGAGTATAATATTATAGAATACATGAAGAAGACTAGGGCTAACATTACTTTTTATGAAAGAATTACAAGCAGTACCAGTTGCACCTCTGCCCGCCACTGTAATCTCACAAGCTTCTCACGAGATGGGAAGACCTCCAACTAATGTGACTAATAAAGTTGATCCAAATGATATCGCTTTAATTGGAGGAAGGTCAAGATCTCATACTCCCCCATTTCTTCTTACTTATGAATTTTTCCACAAAAATTTGCATAATTGTTTAGTTGATTCAGGAGCTTCATCTAATATCTTACCTAAATCAATATGTGCAAAGTTGAACGTTCAACCTCAAAAATCTGTTGTACGCATAGTTCAGCTGGATTGGTCGCAGGTTGAAGTGATCGGCGAACTAAATTAGGTTACCATAAGGTTGTCATCTAATCCAAAGGTATGTCAAGTTATTGACATTTTAGTTGCAGATATTCCAGAATTTTATGGCTTAATTCTTAGCAGAGATTGGTCTGAAAAACTTCATGGATACTTTGCAACCGATTAGTCGCATATGTGGCTCCCTTACAATGGTAAACCAAATCAAATAAAGGTCGAACGAGAAAGACATCAGAAATACATAGTAACAAAATTGGAAGGAGAAAATGAACCGGTAGCATACAACAACAATATAATTGGCTATTCTGTTGATTCTTTCTTAGGAAATTTTAATGCTCATACTTCACCTTACTTAGAACATTTTGTTTTATCTCAAGTAGAAATTTTTTCTCAAACATATAGTTCTAGATGCATTAATTTCGTAGATAGTCCTGTAAATAAATCTTTATTTTGGAAGCTATTTTTTGACGGTTCTAAGTTTAATGAGGGAGTAGGAGCAGGATGCATATTAATCAGTCCACAGGGAAACAAAACTATGCTAACTTGTAGACTCGAGTTCGATTGCACCAATAATACTGGAGAATACGAGGCTTTAGTCCAAGGGTTATACAAAGCAATCGGATTAGATATCAAATATCTACAAGTCTTCGGAGACTCTGAAATTGTGATCAGACAGGTACAAAATACTATACATTGTCTATCAGTTCATTTAAAGCATTATCAATCTTTAGTACAAGATCTGACTGAACATTTCACAACATTCAATATTTCATCAATTCCCAGACTCCAGAATGCTAGTGCTGACCTCTTGGAAAACGTAGCTTCCAAGCTCATTCCCTCATAAGACTATGGCCCTGATAGATTTTCAATCGAATTAACCTTTAGACCCTCGATTCCTGATAACATTACCAATTGGATAATTTTCAATGATGATCCTGATATTGTAAGCTTCCTCACATCAAAGGGATCTTACACTAATCAGATAATAGATGAGGACCAACATGACAGACAATCGCAACAAGATAGCACTAATAATATTGTGCCAAAGTCAGTAGTCAAATTAGAAGATCTATATGATTTGAAAGATCGATTCAAAAGATCTACCAATTCAAAACTTCAAAGTTCAACTCTGAACTATGAATTAGTAAATCTAGGATCTGATACCAAGCCGCAGAATATCAATCTAGGTCTTGGCCTAGCCCTTGAAGAAATATTAGCGTATGTTTGTCTCCTGAAACAATACAAAAGTGTCTTTGCTTGGAACTACGATGAACTTAAGACTTACGACACTTCTATCATCCAACATACTATCCCAATGATAAATGATGAAAAACCTGTCCAGCAAAAGCTGAGAAAGATCCATCCTAATTTAGAAAACCAGATAAAATCTGAGCTCAATAAGTTATTGAAAGCCAAAATCATTTTTCCCGTTCGACATTCTAAATGGGTTTCCAATATGGTTCATGTTAGAAAGAAAAACAAAGACATTAGAATTTGTATTGACTTTCGAAATCTTAACAAATCCTGCCAAAAGGATATATTCCTTTGCCTCCTCTGGAGCGAATATTACAGGCAGTTGCAGGATCAGAATTAATGTCCTTCTTGGATGGTTTCTCCGGCTATAATCAAGTTTTGGTCCATCCTGATGATCAATGAAAGACCACGTTCAAAACCAAATGGGGTACTTATGCATATCAAAAGATGCCTTTCGGTCTGATCAACGCTGGCGCCACTTTTCAAAGGGCCATGGACATCGCATTTAAGGGATTAGTAAACAAATCAGTAGTAATCTACTTGGATGATATAACTGTATATTCCAAAAAACGAGGCAATCATCTCAGAGATTTAAAACAGATCTTCCAACACTGCCAAAGGTATGGAATTTCACTTAATCCAAAAAAGTCCTTTTTTGCATTAAGTGAAGGAAAACTTCTGGGATTTATAGTGTCAAAATCTGGAATCCATATTGATCCCGACAGAATCAAGGAGATTTCCGAAATACCTTTGCCTCACAACAAGAAAGCTATGCAATCTTTCCTTGGCCAGATTAATTTTGTAAAGAGATTTGTTCTAGACTTTTCAAGAATCGTATCTCCCTTACAAGCAATGATTAAAAAGAACTTAATCTTCAAATGGGGCCAAGACAAATATGAAGCATTCAATCTGATTAAACAAGCGATTGTTAATGCTCCATCTTTAGCAACTCCAAATTTTTCCAATCCTTTCATTTTATATACATTTGCCTCTTACAGATCATATGGTGCGATACTCACTCAAGAAAATAAAGACAAGGCGGAAGCCCCAATTGCCTTTTTCAGTTCAAATCTACAAGGGGCTGAATTAAATTATTCAGACATTGAGAAACAATCTTATGTTGTTTTCAAAGCGATCAAACATTTTAGACCCTTTCTGCTTAAAACCCATACAAAAATCATAGTTCCATTTCCAACGGTAAGAAATCTCTTGGTACAGAAATACGTGGGTGAGAAAAGAGCCAATTGGGTTACTGCCTTACAAGAATATGACGCTGAAATTAAACCAGCAAATATTGTAAAAGGTCAAGGCTTTTGCAAAATGCTGGCTGGAGCATCGCTTATTTCCGAAATTCCATCTGCAGAAATACAAACGTATGAGGTAAGCCTAAACGATGTTTAATCATTATATGCTGATATCATATTTTATCTAAATAATGGATATGCCCCTTCAAACCTCGATTATACAAAGAAAAGAGCGCTACGGTTGAAGGCTAAACAATATCAGCTCGTAAACAATGTACTTTTTAGGATGAATTATGATTATGTTCTCCTTAGATGTCTTGATAAATCTGAAGCTAAAAAAGTGTTGCAGGAACTCCATGATGGACCATCAGGTGGACATTATGCTAGAGATGCTACTGCACATAAAATCTTGCGCGCAGGCTATTATTGGCCTACACTATTCAAAGACGCACATAGCTACGTAAGGAAATGTCAATTTTGTCAAACTGCTGCTGGGAGACAAAAGAAACCATCATTGCCTTTGCAACAAGTTAATATTGAGCAACCTTTTGATCAATGGGGATTGGATATAATAGGTGAGATCGTTCCTCACTCTTCTAAACAACATAGGTATATCCTTACAGCTACAGATTATTTTACTAAATGGGTAGAAGCAGTTTCTCTCAAGACAGCTAATGCCGAATACATCATTGATTTCATAGATTAGTTCATAATCACCAGGTTTGGTTTACCCTCTGCTTTAATGTTTGATAATGCATCGTATTTCTCTGGCAATGCTATGACTGAATTTGCACTCAAAATAGGTTTTAAACTTAAATACTCTGCCAATTATTACCCACAGGGGAACGGGTTAGCTGAATCAACGAATAAAAACTTAATCAGAATCATTAAGCGAACCATTGATCAAACTCATAAGAATTGGCACAAATCCCTAATATATGCTCTATGGGCAGACTGAATAACGCAGAAAGCCTCTATTGGCATTTCTCCCTTTAATTTAGTTTATGGGAAAGAAATGGTCCTTCCAACTCATCTAGCGATTCCCTCTTTGGCTTTAGTTCAATATATTGACGAAACGCCAACTTCTTCCTTACAACTAAGGCAGCTGCAAATTCTTAAGCTAGAAGAACAACAAGAACAGGCTAAAATAACTCATGCTCATCACCAAGCATTAGTAAAAGCTTCTTTTAATTCAAACATGATATCCAGAAAAGACTTTCAGAGTGGAGATCTAGTTTTAAAATGGGACAAGGCTCGTGAGGAAAAGGGCAAACATATGAAATTTCAACGAATATGGCTTGGCCCTTTCCAAATTGCAGAAATCATAGGTCCATCTACTTTTATGTTACAAGATTTAATAGGAAAAAGAGAATCTTTACCTGTTAACGGGCAGATCCTCAAAAAATAATTTCCATAGGAGATCATTCTTCTATTTTTGTAGATTAGTTTTTCCTTATTTTCACAATAAAACCAGTTGTAAATGGTTACATTTGAAATTCACGAAAAAGACAAGTATTTCTTTTAGATTTTGTTTTTTCACTTGTATAAATAGAATCGTTTTAGAAAATTGGTCATTATTATTGAAAGATACAGTCAAAGGCTATAATCCTGAAAATGATACTAGTTTCAACCTTGTAAATTTTGATAAAAAGCAACCTTTAGTGGGAATTTGTTTTATATCAGTCAAATGAAAAGTATCAATAAAAAAACGAAGATTCTCTGTAGAAAATCTCTTTACAAAAACTCTACCATTGTCTTCCAGAGCTATTCTTAAGGAAACTACGAGCTTCAAGGAATAGTCTAGTAAGACACTTTAAACTTAAAGAATAAGAGGTCTCATCACGAGCGGACTTATCATGATCATAGATATTATAGCTTGCTGACTTTGCCCAAACTGCATACCACAATAGGGCAATGACTCGAGATTGTAACAATCAAAAGACAAGGGGTCTCATCACGAGCTAGCTTGTTCAACAAAGTTATAAATCAAGTGAGTGGCACTGTCATAATTTGGCTACCAAACCAAGGCATTGTTCTTTAAGGATTAAAAGAAAATTAAAGCAATAAGTGTGGATATGGATTTCTCTTTGAAAATCGTATATTTCTCCAAGTAGGATACATGATCATTGCTAGGTAACAGGTAACCTTGTCGAGGCTATAAACGCCTGCTGGCAGCAGAGGCTCTACCTACGACAAATGAGCATATTTAAAACTGATTTACAGAGAATTCTTTGTTTTTATCTTTATAAACCAAGTAGTGACTGATGTAGATACAATGACTAGCTCTAGGAAGTAAATAACCAAAGTTAACATAGAAGAAACAAACTATCATTGACAGCTGCAAGCATGATGTACTTTATCTTTCTATAATAAAGTTTGATTTTCTAGAAAAGTTTTCTGTTTTGGAAGTTTAGAAAATTCAAAAGAAAAGCAGAGATAATTGGTTCTTCCAAGTGAATCGCCAATTGTTGTGGCCAGCAACAACCCCCCTTCTTATTTAGTTTTATTACTAATACTAAATAAGTGGGGACCCTTATTCAAAAAAAATTAGCGTTTGTATTCCCTTTTTGAATAAAACTTATTATCATAAACTTAGGAGAATACCCGAAAAATCTAAAAAGACTTAAGTTTTATGATAAGTTTGAATAAATCCACTTTCTCAATAAAAAGCGTCACATCGCAAAAAGGTAATGGATGCCTTCCTACAAGCGAAATTATAAGATTGCGAAATCGCGATGCAAAATCACGCACTAAAAGACACTCATCGCATCGCACGCCTCAAATATCACTTAAGATGAAATGCCTCAAATCGCCGATATGCGATAGCGAGTCTCGCAAATCGCATTTCGCAGAAAACACGTTAATGGATGATTGCCACACACAACGAAGTAGCGATATTTCCATCTGTGATATTGCGATTTCCGATATTACGAAGCAAATCGCAAAATCGCCTTATCGCAGATCTATAAGGCTCGTTGTTCGAAAAAGCTTTTTCCATAAACTGATGCCCAGTTATGCACGTTAATGTTAATTAATGAGTTAGTTTGCAATCATTAATGAAGTATGGTTTTGATTTGATCGAAGAGCCATTTCACGTAGGGTGATATATTTTATATGTTTTCAGCATTTAAAGCTTTCCCATCACCTTTTCCTTATCATTATTCTTGCCTCTTTTTTAAACTGCAAGAGCGAAGAGCAGAGAAGTATACATAGCAGTGTTCAGGATATTATGGGAAAGAAAGGTAAAGCTCCGAGTTCTGAAGATAAAGAAATGACGCCCTTGTACACGGACACCACCTGTAACAAAGATGCCAGTGTTACTACTTGGGAAAGCATGCACAGCCTACTCGAGGAAGAAAATCCCAGAGTAATGGAGGTTACAGCGACTGCAGATTCACGCGGGTCGTCCGAGGCGTCTATTACAGAACTAGCATGTTCGTTCTTGCACAGGATAGCTGCAAGGCCCAAAATTCTTCCATACACGGACATGGTCAAATGGGTACTGGATAGTGTTGATATCACAAACAGACAATTTCAGACTTAGGGTCAAGGATTCATTGGCTCATTCAGTCCACAAGATTTGAGGCTCATGTATCATTTACCAGAGCCATAGGAAACTTATAACAAACAGTTCATGGAGAAGTTCGCTAAAGAAAATGAAGATTTGGCAGAATGCACCAAAGACTGGTCAAGAAGGGACGAACCACTTAAAAAAGATAAGCACGATATGTATAGTACTGGTTCTCTCACCTCCCCGTACTGCTTTGCTGCTACTATGCTCTGTAGACTTTTTGGAAAGCCAAATATTAACAAATTTTCATCTGAATGGCTACCATTATTGGATGCCGCCACTAATGCTACTATTGTAGATTGGGCTAAGATATTGTCCGACAATTTAGCCACAGCCATTTTGAATTACCTGTCCAAAAGAACTATTACTCAAAGGATTTATCCCCCTTTCTACTTATCTGCCTATGTGATGGATGAAATCTGTTATATTTCCAAGTTTCCTCTAATGGGCTGGAAATGGACTACTCAGGACCCCTTACCCATTCATATTTATCACAAAGAATTATGGGATTCCAAGTTCATTCCGTATTTCTACAAGATTTGTCATGGAATTATGTTGCCTCTGTACAAAATGTTGTATGATAAAGACGCTCCAAGATTTTCTCCCGAAGCGGAAATCGATATGCTCCCTGTCGCGAGATGGTTCGGAGAAGAAATTTTCACATATGTCAGAGTATTTGAAAGTCTCTCTTCACCTCATGTCCTACCTTTATATGTCCCTGATAAACTATTGGCATGAGAGATTGCTTATCAGACCTGCGGAGTGGGAGGTATGAGTAAAGAACTGAAGGACAAGAAGAAGACCGCTTGGACGCAGTTTCCTGTGGCCTGTGGGGCCTTTTCACTATTTGATTTAGGCCATGCATTCAAAGAAGTAGACAACATGTTATGTCTACTATTGTTCAAATTTCCAGGAAGACCGTTCGACCCTTCTGATATCGTTAAGAATTTCACTACCGTAGTCAAAATAAAAGTGTTTTCTAAAGAAGATGATCTTTTTGATGATATGTTTCAATAGAAAAGTACGCTTAAAGAAGTTTTTCATTTGGCCCAAATGCGATTTCCTCCAGTAGAATTTCAAGAGTTCAAAATATACAGAGAAAGGAGGTTAGCTAACATCCCTTTGGATAAATTACGCTTGGAACCCGTAAGGGAACCAACTCCCAGTATCAGTCTTAGTGGAAGTTCAAGCACAGACAGGTCTAAATCTAAGTCTAGGAGAGAAACGTCAGAACACTCCAAGAGGTCTGAGAGTGACCATAATAAAAGTGAAGGGTCAGTAAGGGATACTGCCCAATCTAAGGAGCGCCCAGAACAACAGGTTTTGACCTCTCCACAGGTAAATCCTCCCCCTCTCATCGTCCAACCACCACCAGTCAGAACTGAGTTGGATAAAGAATGGGAGACATTCAATGACTTAATCAATACTGAAGGACAGAGCACAAAAACACCTGAAAGTAATGTATAGACAGTGGATGATATAGCCACAGGGACAATCAGCAATGTCCCAGAAATGGAACATATTCCCATTACTCCATCTTCTGAACTTATGCTCAAAATAGAAGAAATTCCTCCTCTTGATGTATTTTATAGTCCTCAACATAAGGCAGTGGTGAGAAGACAAAGAAAGAAAAGGAAATTGGAAAGCATGCTCTCTCATGATGCAGAGCAATTAGACATCCTTTGGCAAGATCCTACCACTGATCCCACTGAAAATCTCACTAAATTATCTCAGATCGCAGGAGCATATGCTTCTGCGACCATTGATAAAGCATATGAGGTACAACAATTACTGAAAGAAAAAGAAGATCAAATACAGATTTTGCAGAAACAGCTACAACAAGCCAGCGCCAACAGCGAAGCACAAAAACAGCTTGAAAGATTACAGCAGGACTTTCAACAAATGCAGCTAGGATACCAGAACAGTTTGACCGACAGAGAAAAATAGTTACAGGTTATGCAAGAAATGCACAAAGATGATCCCAAGCTTACAAAATTCGTAATAGAAACCATTTCCTTAAATGATCAACTCCTGCAGCAGCAAGAAACATTATGCCAAAGAATATCATAGTGGAGCTCTTATTGTGAGATAATTGACAAAATTACTAATCAAGTCGTGGACTTGCGACATGATTATGATTTAATTGATAGAAGAGTTACTGAATATTTGGCTTGGCAGGAATCAGAGGAAGGGAAAAAGGCAGGCGCACCCATAATCAATGAAACCCACAAAGAAATGCTCTTTAACAAGTGGGATGCACAGATCAGGAAAGTAGAACAAGCGGTAGAAGAAGCAGCCACAACAGCAAATAATGTCATTGACTGCATTAATGAAAATTTACACAGGGCAAATCTAATATCAGAGACCACTCCAGGGTATTTACCAAATGTACAACACCTACAGATAAGCTGGAGACAGAAGGCTCAAGAGAGAGCAGAGTCCATCAAAAGGTTAACCAAGTTGAATTGGGATTCTTATTGGACATACTTGGTAAAACCACACAGCCAGTGCATGACTCTCAAATGTATCATTAACTCTGTCGAGAAGATGGCGCCAACACTTGCCGATTCCATTTTCGCAAGACAGCTAAAGTCGGAAGTCGGCCAGCCAACTCTCCTCAAGCAAATGTTGAACGCTTGCGACTATAAGGAACAAATACATAGATAGTTACTAACTTAGTAACCGGAGAACCCACAGTAAAAACCATTTTTCGTCAACGTTTCAAATCCCAACAGGGATCCATCATCAGGACTGTTATTGAGTGTTGATAGTAGAAGAGCTCAATTGCGAGATATAAATAGTTATGAGGTAAGCTGTTTTGATTTAAGGAAAATGAAGGTCGGCTGTTTAATGATAAATATTATCCAAATATTTAAGTTTTTATTAAATTAGGTTTATTTTAATTTTAATCATACAATATTAATTAATGATGATAAATTAATCCTATTCCTAAATAGTAAAGGTGAAATATCTTAGAATATATTTTTCTCTTAATAATTGATAATTTTCTCATAATAAATATTAATTTTAGTTTATAATAATTAAAATAATTTAATTTATAATAATAATTTCTTGTAATTAAATTTATTAATAATCTAAAATAATTGATAATAATAATTTATGATAATTAATAAAAATAGGAATAATATTAATAAATAGTAAGTATTATAATTGTTATAAATAATTATTATTTAAAGTTAATTATAAATAATAAATATTAGTAATAATTAATAAGTGTTATGCTATAATAAATATTAAGTTTAAAGAGATAATTTATTAATATTAATGAGATTATTTATTGATTTGAATATTAATTAGATTTTTTTAGGGGTTAATTGGATTTATTCCTAATTTTCTTATGAATTAATGATAATAATAAAAGTTCATAATAATCTATAATAATAATCATAATTAATACTACTAAATAGTCATAATTAATAATTAATAATAATAGTACATATTATAAATTTACTACAACTTAATTATTATCAATAATTTAGTAAAAAAATAGTTATTATAATTTAATATTAATCATTAATGCCTTGAGATTGATTTTAAAAAAAAAAAAAAAAAACCTATGGAGGGCAAACCTAGGAAGAATTGGAGGTCATAATTTCCCTGATTAAGGGAAACCAGCTACTACTGATCTCGATGCCATTGTCCCTATTGAGATTATGCGGATGTTTCATAATCTCAAGAGCCTCTCTAATTTTTCGCCTATGATGATGATCTTCTCTTGCGACAATCGAGGCGTTTTCCACACAGAGATGGTGCCTAGTTTTAGAGGAATGCTCTGCCAGGGCCGAGGTACGGGATCTATCATTCCTAATATCCGCTACATGTTCTTTCAGTCTAGTTTGCAAGGAACGACCTGTTTCACCAATGTAACTTTTCCCACATGAACAATCTATTTTATAAACCCCTTTAAGTTGGTGTTTATCAATATTATCTTTGACAGACCTCATACTATGTCTAATTGTTCCAGAAATGAGAGAATGAGCCAGGATGACATCCTGGTGAGCTTTGATGTAGTATCCCTATTCACCAAGATTCCTCTTGATGAAGCCATTCAGGTTATAAAAGATGTTACTGATCCCCAAACCGCGAGACTAGCTGAGATTTGTTTACGATCAACTGTTTTCACCTTCCAAGGTGGATACTATGAGAAAACATCTGGAGTGGCAATGGGATCACCCCTCTCGCCAATTGTGGCCAACCTATACATGGAATATTTCGAAAATAAGGCCCTTGAATCATACCCTTTGAAACCATCTTGGTGTAAGCGATTTGTAGATGACACAAACATAAAATGGACTCATGGAAAAACAAAGCTTGATAAGTTTTTCATTCACCTTAACTCTATCTCCCCTGAAATAAAATTCACCATGGAGGTGGAAGAAAACATGAAGATCCCTTTTTTAGATGTTCTTATCATTAGAAAGGAGGATGGCTCCTTAGGGCATAAGGTTTTTAGGAAGGCAACCCACACAGAGAGCTACCTCCATGCAGACTCCCACCATCATCCATCCCAAAAGTTTGGTGTTCTAAACACTCTGGCCATCAGAGCTCTTAGAATCTTTGATTCTGATCATTTAGACGAAGAAAAGAAGCACTTAGTATCAGTTTTTAAAAGTATAGGCTACAAAGAAAAAGAAATTAGAATGGCTATAGAAAGGGCTGAAAGAAGGGTGCTATCTCAGGAGCTTAAAACTCAAGACCAACCTCAGGGTGGGAAGGTGTTTCTACCTTATATTCAAGGTGTAACAGACAAGATTGCAAGAATCCTGAGAAAGAAAGACATTATCACTCAGTTCTCGGCACCCGGAACAATTAGACATAGTATGAGGTCTGTCAAAGATAATATTGATAAACACCAACTTAAAGGGGTTTATAAAATAGATTGTTCATGTGGGAAAAGTTACATTGGTGAAACATGTCATTCCTTGCAAACTAGACTGAAAGAACATGTAGCGGATATTAGGAATGATAGATCCCGTACCTCGGCCCTGGCAGAGCATTCCTCTAAAACTAGGCACCATCTCTGTGTGGAAAACACCTCGATTGTCGCAAGAGAAGATCATCATCATAGGCGAAAAATTAGAGAGGCTCTTGAGATTATGAAACATCCGCATAATCTCAATAGGGACAATGGCATCGAGATCAGTAGTAGCTGGTTTCCCTTAATCAGGGAAATTATGACCTCCAATTCTTCCTAGGTTTGCCCTCCATAGGTTTTTTTTTTTTTTTTTTAAATCAATCTCAAGGCATTAATGATTAATATTCAATTATAATAATTATTAATCTACTAAATTATTAATAATAATTAAGTCGTAGTAAATTTATAATATGTACTATTATTATTAATTATTAATTATGACTATTTAGTAGTATTAATTATGATTATTATTATAGATTATTATGAACTTTTATTATTATCATTAATTCATAAAAAATTAGGAATAAATCCAATTAACCCCTAAAATAATCTAATTAATATTCAAATCAATAAATAATCTCTTTAATATTAATATATTATCTCTTTAAAATTAATATTTATTATAACATAACACTTATTAATTATTACTAATATTTATTATTTATAATTAACTTTAAATAATAATTATTTATAACAATTATAATACTTACTATTTATTAATATTATTCCTATTTTTATTAATTATCATAAATTATTATTATCAATTATTTTAGATTATTAATAAATTTAATTGCAAGAAATTATTATTATAAATTAAATTATTTTAATTATTATAAACTAAAATTAATATTTATTATGAGAAAATTATCAATTATTAAGAGAAAAATATATTCTAAGATATTTCACCTTTACTATTTAGGAATAGGATTAATTTATCATCATTAATTAATATTGTATGATTAAAATTAAAATAAACCTAATTTAATAAAAACTTAAATATTTGGATAATATTTATCATTAAACAGCCGACCTTCATTTTCCTTAAATCAAAACAGCTTACCTCATAACTATTTATATCTTGCAATTGAGCTCTTCTACTATCAACACTCAATAACAGTCCTGATGATGGATCCCTGTTGGGATTTGAAACGTTGACGAAAAATGGTTTTTACTGTGGGTTCTTCGGTTACTAAGTTAGAAGATATTAACCACAGAAGTCTTAAAAACATAGATAGTTAGTTTCCAGTTTTAGTTTTAGATTCAGTTTTAGTTTTAATTTTGCTTTATTTTTCCGTGAAATGAGGACGGTCATTTAAACCGTATCCTACATTTTTGTAATAAATTATTTTTAGATTTAGCTAGTAGTATTTAAACCCTTCTCATGCATTTAGAGAAGGGTCCTCAAATTTGTCAAAAACTTGTCCTCAGAACATGCACTTTTGCACCCTCCGAGGAGGTTTTGATGAATGAATGAAACAAGATTTATTGATCTATGCGTTTAATATCTACCACTGATGTTGCACTTTTGTACTCTTAGTGGATGTTGGATTAAGAAGAGATAGATCATTATTGTTGAAGCTCATGAGTAGAACTAGTTATAAATGGTACTTTTATCTCTTAACTATTTCTGCTTATGTGTTAAGGTGATATTCATGTTCAGTTATTTATATATGAATGCTTGAATGCTTGAGTTATCATTTGGCACTTCTGTATGGTGATAGCTATTTATTTATGCTTAATATATGAGTAACTTATTATGCGATATGTTTTCCACAACTGTTTCGTCTAACTTTTTATATGAAATGGTTTATCTTTATTGAATTCTTTTCTCATAGAAATTGAATGATCTTTATTACCAATTGCCATTTGAAATCATTTTAGATCGCATAACTGAAAGATTAAATCCTGGGTTGGTTTTAGAATTAGATATTTCTGTTCATTAGATCGCAATTGCATTAGATTTAGAATAAAATATTTTACTTAGAAATTATTAGAAAGGAAATATCAATTCTCAACACACACACACATAAATTGGGAAACTGGTCCCATATCCCCAGTCGGACCCACTATACCAAACAAAAAAGGAGCTGCTAACCAAGGTCCGGACCGGGTGGGTATCCCCCTTGTTGTAGACCTGATTTTCAGGGCTTCAACACTACCCTGACAGCTAAACTAGTTTCTACATAGGGAGATATTCCCTAATGTCATGGGGAATTTCACCAGTATGGTAGGATGTTCAACAAGAAGAGTTCAGGGGGAGCACATGCAGGAGAGGATTCATCTCCATAAGGGTTGGATTGTATCTTCAAGAGTCTAGTCTTGAAGTGCACGAGACTGATTACTTAGTAGGGAAGTTCTTCAAGGAGTTGATCAATATTTTTCCCTACCTAGGTGCTCTACTTACTGGTGATATGCAGGGGCTTTTGTTGATTCCTTCTTATTGAATGGCGAGTGGAGCGAAGGAGGCTTCATAGGGGTCTAAATGGTTTGTAACCCTGGTTTCATGGGATTTATTCCTGTGGTGGTGGTGCCACATCAAGGAGAGGTTCAATGGTGCATTTGGGACCCTGGAGTAGTGATATTGCTTGAGGACAAGCAATTTTTGGTGGGGAGGATTGTGATGTTCCCAATATTGTGCATGCAAAAATCACTTAGGAGTTTTGCAAATTTTTGGATAATATTAAAAGGAGGAAAATATTATTTTGTGAGAGAAGGGATAAATTATTATTTTAATGGGATGCAGGCAAAATAATATTTTATTAGAGTAGGAAGTCAAATCATTATTTTAATGGAATGGCAAGAAATTAATATTTTACTGGAGAAGGGAGGTAAATTATTATTTTAATGGAATGGCAGAAAATTAATATTTTATTAGATAAGGAGGAAAAATATTATCTTATTTAAAATGGTGGGAAAAAGTATCCTAGTGGAAAATGGGCCCACCAAAAAAGTAATAAGGAAAAGGAGAATATAGAACCTAGAAGGAAGCTCAATGAAGAATTATAAAAGGGAGGAGGAACTTAATTGCAATTCATTCTATTCTATTCCTATGATTTGTAATTGACATTGAGAAGAAGCTCAAGTGAGTTTCAAGAGTTTGAAGAGAAACTCAAGATAATTTCGCTGGACTTCAAGTGCCACCCTAGTTAGCTCTTGGGGAATATCATTCCAAATATTCCATTTTTTCTTATTACAGGATTCCAAAATTCCAAATATGTCGTTCCAGAGATGAAGTTTGAAGAGGGGTTGTATTGCATCATTTAGGATTGTCTTTAAGCATGGCTTATGAACAGTTATTAGGCCTGAGTTATTTATCAAAGAAGGCTGATTTATTGCCTCATTTTTCCAAGGGTCACTATATTATCACACTCAAAATTTACAATGTTTAATACTTGTCATGTGAAGAGATCAACGTGATTGCTTTGCCAAGAATTAAGCCAAGTTTATTGTGCACCAGGGAGAGGTTGATTTCTGCTCTAAAGGAGGGCTGATTTATTTACCTTTTTCCCATAAAATTCCAGTGCCCAAAAAGGGAGTTATATCTATGTTTATATGGAAGGACCAATTTTTTTCTTATTGCTGGTAGTGGGACATCTTTCCAAATAGACATACTCTGTGTACAAAGGAAACATATTTCCTTGCTAAAGTTGAGTTCCTAAGATTGAAGGCAACATTTTAGTGGGTCATTCTAGACTTGAGAGAGGGCCATGTTTATTATTTAAAGGAAAAGCTAAATTAGACTTACAAAAGGGTGAGTTGCTATGCTGAAGTACTATACTTACATCCAATTCTCGGACTAATATTTTTGTGGGAGAAGGGATGATTATGCATCCATATAGGAGCCATTATACTTGAAGATTTCTTCATTGGAACCATTTACAAAGTGACTTAAATCATTGAAGTAATTCTCTGGTTTGTACACGTTGTATTTGAGGAAGAATATATATTATTATCTCTGCTGAAGATAAGTACATTGCTGGTTGAATTCTGGGTTTGAACAACTACTTACGATCACATATTTCTTTATCGTCCGCTGAAATGTCTTATCTTCTTCCACTTATTATTGTTGGAGAATACATTCTCAATAGCATGTACCCTTGGGTTAAAGCATTTTTCATGGTAAATATATGATATTTTTCTCATGTTATTTACACAAAATACACCTATAACTATTAGCATGCAAAGTGTTTGACGAAACACCTCCAAGAAAAACTTAACAAACTAAAAAATTCATTGAGAAAAATATGGTACCTCCATTAGGAACATTACAAGAACTGAGGAAGGGGACTAATGCAAGAGGAAACTAATACCAATCTGACATAGTTACTTAAATTAAAGAACCACTTCCTAGACTGCTCCATTCTTAACTCATCCCAATATCCAATTTCAACGCCATCATTGCTTCCAAAGCCAGATTTCCAAGAGAGGGAAACCAAACCCAAAATTCGGTACCTGAAAAAATTGAAGAGAGAAATTGCAGAGTTACCTTCTTTAATCTCGTGACATGAAAATCTTAAAAGAGTGAGAGAGAACTTCCCTGGGTTTGAATTTTCCACTGAACCCAAAAGACCTGAACGCCAAAATTCCCACGAGCAGGAGTGTCGTGTGCACTCTGGCACCAACAAGAGGAGGAATTGGAGCCAAAAGTGGAGCTATGCATAGAGCTTCCACCAGAGAGGATGAATTGAATTCACAATTGAAAATTAGAAACACACTAAAGCCGAAAAATCTAGAGCTTAAGAGAGAAACTTTTTCTGAGGAATGAGAATGAATGGCCCCAAGGAGATGCCCCTTGAGAATTTAACAACTTCATCTATGTGTTGATGGTGCTGGATACTTCCAACATACAGGGGGTCTCCCTGATATGAAGTCCAAATTATAGCTCACACCATTTGGAGTAGGCCCCATCCAGAGTATAAGCCCGACCATCGTAACTTTAGGTTCGCCTTGGTTTCAATTAATAACATAAGAGATTCTATACATAACCTTTAAACAAAAAAGTAAGTTGACATTTTGAAACATCGATTGCAAGAAAGGAGACAAAAGTGAGTCTCTAGAAGGAAGTAATAGTTATAACCTAAGAGAGGCACATGAGAGCAAGCAAAGATTCATTAGTTATCTAGAGAAATAGTTCACATAGACACAATGATCATTAAACCAAAAACAACACACCTTCAACAAGATAAGTACCAAAGCTAATGAATTAGTTCAATTTCCTTAGTACATATGAACAAAACATATATAGAAAACATATAAAGAATAGTCTTAAGACATTCACAATACATGCATGAAAATGTGTTGGCTCATCGAGCTTCAATTATAAAGTGAAAAATCCAAGTACATAGTTGCAATGATGATGCATTAGTTCCAATAGTGGAACATCAAGTCACTTCTTGCTTCTCCAAAGAATAGTTTTCTCTCCTATGCCAATTAGAGAAGCCAAATCTAGCTCTCCAAAGCATAAGCCTCCAAAATCCCTTTGCTTGAGTTATGAGGTTATATTTATAACAAGAGGGTTGACCTTTCATATCCCCATGACTCTTGGGTTACCCTCATGACCCTTGGACTTCTACTATGACCTTTGTACTTCTAAACGACTCTTAAACTTCTAAGTGACTTTTGGACTATGTGACTTTTGTCCATATATGACTATGTGACTCTTCATATTCCACATATTACTCTTGGGCTTCCACACATCACATTTTGTACTTTTCCCTTTAATAATTACATCATTACATTCCACATTATGTGGCATCACACATGGAAACACATGACATGATGATGACATAACTTGATAATGATGACATGGTCTCCATGATGAGGTAGCAATGCCAAGTTGTTCTTCTAGCTGCTTTGTTTATGATCTTCATGGGAGATCTTATCAGTTCTTTATATTCATGGAAGATTCACTTTTCTGCTCATTTTGACCCTCCGAGAGGTCTTGGATAAGTATTGGAATCTTCTAAGTCATCATAAATGTCCCCTTTCTTTCATGGTCCATGATTTGCTTCATATCTTCATGATAGTTCTCTATTGTGCTTCTTCTCCACAAGTGCTTCTTGGTGTCTTCTCCTTGTTATCTCCCTTTAGAATTACCTTTTCATCCTAATAAGGTACTCCTACCAATGAAGATCATCCATGACAAGGCAAAATCAGTCTTAAAATCATCTATTCTATCACTAACTAGTTCATGGAATGATCAAATCATGATAGGCCTTTAGAGGGAATGAAAGGAGGAGGCTTAATAAGGAAAGCACAATTGAACTCATCAATGTCATAGGAAGGCTCCATTTTTCACTGTTACTACACTATGCTCTATAAAGAGGGGATCTCCTTGGTCCAACATAGTGGGGAGCAACAAGGAACAAGGTGGGGGGCTTATTAGTTAAGACTGCGTCACGCACTAGGAAGGAAAGGGAGAAAGGCTAAGCTAGTGCAGTTTGACTTAACAAGTGATCCTTGTGCATTTGGAGTGTGCTTTTGCTCCTAGGATAACGTATTATGACCCAACAATGGCTTCTTGGCCATTTGGAATGCACTTTTCACTGAGGGAAGACATAGGAATGAAGACACTTTGTCTAGGAGGGTTTTCACTACATTGCGAGGATAGGAGGGCCTTTGAATTGCGTAGTTTACCTTTGAAAGAGGATGGAAGGGGTTCATGCTACCATCCAACAGTGATCTATGTCCCATGCAAGGCATAGGTGATCAAAACTCAGCGCAATGAGTTAGTATAAGCCACAAGGGTTGAGTGACTGCCCTTGGAAGCTTCATTATGTGCATTGATTTAATATGATCTTGAAGATGACTTAGTGCACAATTCTTGGTGAGGAATATTACATCAATGATACCCATGAACATGTTGTTCCCATCGCCTGATAAGAGGGATAGTGCCTTCACAACTTGCACTAGGAAAGAGGACCAAGAAGAGCTCCAAAATGGCTAAGTGTGGGACCAATAGAGTAAAAGAAGGAAATGCATTAGAGCATGACTCAAACATGGATCACACACATGAATTCAATCAATAAAAGTGAGGAGAATACATAGTACTCATGAACAACAATCACACCTTGAAAAGATAGCAAAGTGACACCTATTACTAAGTGTGGCAGTTGAAACGACACATTACGACACTTAGAACACAAGTTACGACAAAAGTGTCGATTGTAACCAAAATGGAGCACTAATCTATATGAATATGTATATCACATAATCTCATGATATAAAATACCATGCAATGTAGAAGAGTGCACCAGAACTAACTCTAGTGATGTGCAAAGGTGCGACACCTACAAGAGTGAAAATCGCTAAAAGAAATACCTGCGACCGTAAGAAAATGTGAAAAGGACACTTGCAACTATGAGAGAAATCGAAATAAACACATGAAAAAGTGAATATAACATGAAAATGACACCTATTGAAGTTAAATCAAGAAAAAACGACGACCGCGAATGTGAAAGTGTAGGTGCGCAAAAAACGACAGTTGGGAAAACACACTGAAATAGAAGTACAAACGTAACCAATGTGAGGGAGGATGTCAACGAAGGTGTGCATTGACTATCGACATGGATTTAACATCACATAGACACTATCTTAATGGATGGTGCTATGCTTGTTTAATCTTGCATAAAGGGAGCGCACTTATAAGTTCATTAAGGATTGAGCATGTGTGAGCAAGTGATTTTGAAAGTTAGAACTTTGAGACGAAGACTTGAATGCTTTACAAAACATGAGTAAACCATGAAGCAAACATAGAGTGCAAAGTCGTAGGATCCTTAGTGGGCTCCAAAAATTCAAGTGTGGGTAAAAATTTGGAGGGCGTTGATCACAATGTCAACACTTGACGACACACTGGTAGAGCTCCAACTTATCTGCTCAAGATTTTACCCCTATGTGCAAGGTCTCAGTCTTTCAGGAAGTATTGGTTCGCCATATATATTACCCCATCTTTTCCACTTATCTTGATTAAATATATAATCTCTTCTTTTCTTTGCTTAGATTGAAACACATCAATATTAGACTAGTCACAATTCAATTGTTTAGACAGGGGAAAAGGATAATAAGTATACCAAGCACTTAAGAACATTCCCCGGTGTGGCTCTACTACCAATGAGCCTAAAAAATACCCTGGTAGAGTCACCTCAAGGAAACACAAGAATCGCTTCCTTGCTAGCAGGCCTGGACAATACCCTGGTGAAGTTGCTTGCTTCACCTCTCTGCGTAGGAAACCTTTCTCTTCTTCACCCTTTATTTTATTTTCTTAAAGATATGCTTGAAGAATTTATTGAAAATTTGTAGTATGGGTGGAAGAGGGATTTTGACTTATTGAGAGCAAGAGATGTTGTTCCTTTTTTAATGGATTTAAAAGATACATCCTTGTTTTAAATTTTCTCTCCTTTCGCTTCTCTAGTTGATTGAGTCGATAGGTCGAAACACCATTCAATACAAGGATGAGCTTAGAATGAATATCCTAATAGAGATACATGCTTTGTAGTTAAACCAAAGGATTTCCAACTCGAACGAATCACATTTTCTGTTAAGACATCATTGACTCATATATAAACCCAAGATAGAGAAGAGGATAACAAATAAGCCAAGCATTGTTTGTCATCACAATTTCCCTTTCAAGTTTTTCCACATTGTCTTTTGAGCCAAACATGATCATATTTCATGCAAAGTATTATTAAGAAAACATTAAAGAAAATACATAGCAAAACAAAGAAGCAAGGAAAATATAAAATTGACATGTAAAGCAACATGCATAACAAAAAAAAGAAAACAAAACACATGAAGAGACTAGATGGAGAGCAGGACATAGGGTGAATGCAATGTAAGGGAAACTAAATGCAACTAGATCTACTCTTAACGTAATAGGCTAGAAGGCTAGGGCTAAGTGTAATGAAACTTCCAATGAAGCCACTGCTATTCCTGACCTGCAATCGCAAAGATAAGAGCAATTAAAACCAATATATAATAATGTGCAATATAAAATATAAAATCTTGAAAAGCTTGCACAAAACATAGAAGGTCTTTCCTACATGTAGAAATATGTGCCATAACAACTACCTTTGACCAACTTACCACCTTACCTTTTCTAAAAAAATATACATCATACAAACCTCTACAACTCCTCGTGAGAGCACCTATATCTGTGTTGTTCTTCTTAGCAAACATCAGGAAATACATAAATCTGTTATTAGCATAAGGGCTTGATAAGTATGATATTTTTAAATGATGATAGTTTGGATTATGAAATTTAAAACAATCCTCTTGAAGATCCTGAAATCCTTGAAACGAAGCAATTTCAATTAATGGTATGGAATCAGGATGAGAATCTTGCGAGAGAAAATAAATCTGATCATATTCAAAAATCTTGTCAAGATAGTGAGGGCTTGAATAACCATCAATGAAAGTTGAAGTGCCTCAACTACTTGACCATTATCTGAATATTGAGATGATAAACCATAAATATCAACCAATTTAAAGCATTTGTCACAAGATATACTGATGGGAAAATGGAAAATTGAGTGATAGTTATCATGATCACATAAACTAGTTAAGACACAAGACTCTTGATTAATGAACAACAAATATATATTAGTTTGAAAAACCTTTAAAAATTCTTTGAATTAAATAATCATTTTCCTCATATGTTGAATGGGACAAACCATTTTCTTGTAGCTGGTTACAAACCAAACTAGCACCACAATTATCGAAGGAGCTGAAAAGGAATGCGAGTATGGAAAACACATGAAACCAATCAAGATGTAATGGAAAAAAAAGGGGGACTTGATTCACCAAATAACTCAAGCATTCATTAATACTAAATAGGGTAAATGGTTCCATGAAGAAAATGATTAACATCAAAATATTCACAAGAAAAACTAGGAGCTAATTACTTCCAAAAGTATCTAATAAGCATAAATCTTTTGGCCAATGACGATCTTTAGAATGATCAACTTTATATCTCTGAAAATCCATGAAAGATATACACTCCAAAACATGATTTTATACAAGATATTTGCATGAATATAAACTAACGTAAACAAAGTCCTCAATCTGATCAAAGACCGAATCTTGAAATTTATAGGAGCTATATACAAAATACCAAACATATTTCAAGAGGGATTTTTCATCCAGTGTAACTATGCAAAGGAAATAATTTCGTGAGAAAATTTAGATCTGTCTTATTTCAGGCATCTTACCAGAGTCGCGAGAAACTGACATAACCATCAATGAAATTTGAAGTGCCTCGACTCCCTGATGAGTCCCAGAACTTTCAAGAATTATAGAATTGCATTCTGAAGATTGAATCAGATCATGCATGGTGTGTGGACAACTACCATCAATAATTTCAATTAGATCGCTATTATCCAAATGATAGTCATCTTCATCATTGATTTGATCAAAATTTACATCTTCAACAAACATATTACCCAAGTCATAAGGTTCTTCTAATTACACATCTAAGGATGGATATATTGAATGAATCTCATGAGTAACTTGAATAGAAGGATTTTCTTCATGCGGAACTAGAAATGATAAGGGATGGAATAGATACTCAATGATTTATTTACCTTCCTCTTCACCATGGATAACCTCACTACCTTGTGTCAATTCAAAATCCAACTCATTAAATGGTAAACTTGAAGATCATGGAGTATCTTCTTCACAATTTAATGCATTACAAATAGTAGAGCACAAGGCATAGTGAGCTGAAGATGAAGTTTCCTTAAGAACATCTTCTTGGACCGAATCATATTTAAGTTATAAATCTTTTGAAACAAGATATTCTTGAGAAACTAAAAGATAAAAAGGTACACATGGGCATGCATCATCACATACAACAATAGAGTCATCGGCATCAAAATTATGGTTGTCCAAGATTTCATATATATTAAGCACATAAACTTCATTTGATTCATTACCGAAATTCCTGTTAGCGCTCAAATCTGCCTCAGGCTGAGGAAGGCAAAACTCAAGGCAACATTCTACCACGCTCAGCCTCGTAGCTAGCCCTACGAGGACAGGAGAGGGCTCTCTCCGGGTCTATCTCAGCAAAGGGTGTTCAAAGGGGTTGAGATGACCAATAAGGAAAACTGATCTTACGCTAGATATTAAGTGCAGAGGTTTAAAGTTGATTTTTGGGGTTTTTTGTTGAGTCAAAAGGGAAAGGTGATTTTGGGTGCGGGGATGAGACACAGTTTTTGCAGAGGTCTGATTGGAGCAAGGTAGGCAATTGTTTTGATGCCTTAAAAGCAATGAGGTGAATAGATCAGAAAGGTGAGGAGCTAAGGAGAGCAAGTAAGTCCCAAGGATTCTCCTTAAACTGAAGAAAACATGGAAAATTAAACAAATTTAAAGGCAGAGCATAGCAAATTTATGGATTCTACCTTAACACTTCATTTGTTCAATTGCAGAAGATGAGAGAGGGAAAATTATACACATAACAAACTTACAAGTACTGAAAGAAGCACACCATCAAGACATAAAGCCACAAGAATTCCAAATAGTGCTACAAAACCCTGGTCTTCCCTTTGCCAAAATGCTGAAGTAAAATGTACAATAAAGTCTCAAAGCCTCTTCCCAAAGAGTCCAACCCTGAAAATGACTAAGAAAATACATAATATAGGCAAGCTAACACATTCCCTTGCCTCTAGGGGTCGAGCTCATCATTCTAGGAGCTGTTTCAACCAATTCTAAACAAAGCACTACAATCTAGGCAGTCAAAACAACTTGCCTCTATAAGCTAGGAAACCAATTCATTCATTAAATTTTTGCTATTTTATGAATGAATCATCTAGAATAGGTAAATAAGTGTCAATTCAACATGAATTTACATTAATTACATCAAGGAGGGTGAAAAATCCCATCACAAGTCAAAACTAGTCAAACTGGCTTCATTTCCTGAGCTGAAGATGAAAATTTTGCAAAAACTCCTGATGCGTAGCGCGCTTGAGCCCTGTGCGTAGCGCGCCTTTCCACCTGATTTTGGGGCACTTCCCGACATCCAAATTGAGCTCAGGTTGGCTTGTTAGAAAGCCCTGGATGTCTGCTTTCCAACCCAAGTGGAATTTTCCAATTTGATGTCCATTTTCCCCTCCAAAAGTGCATTCTCCCAAGGCTACTACCTGTGTGTCCAAAAAGGGGCAGTAAAGTCATTTTTTGCATGTTTTTTGACCTTTTGGGGACCAAAACCTTGATGAAATGCCTTGGCAGTAGCTGAGAAGGTGTATTTCATCATGATAAATCCAAAAATGCAAACCTTTCATGATTTGGACCTCCCAATCCTAAGGGTAACGCGCGGCGCGTTGAGCCCAAAAACCTGTTTTTAGAGCCAAAAATTCAAAATTGACAAAATTTTCTCCAAATTCCTTGAAATTTGGGCTGGGGATCCCCATTTAAGTACTATGCTCAGCCAAAGAGGCTTTGGCCAAAATTTGGAGTGGATCAGGCTTTTTCCGTCGTTTCAAAGCCTTGCTCAATCACCTCTTAAGGATTTTCATCTTCGCTTTGCAAACATGCTTGCGGGCCCAATAATGATTCTTCATGTGACGAAGCAAGTCTTTGTCTCTATTGGCCTTCGCCAACAACTCCTCCAAATCTCGATTGGCTTTTTCAAGCATAAATTGCCGCGCAATAGGTGTCAAATCGCTCGGTCTTTTACGGGCCAACCTACGGTCTTCACGGATTCGTTGCAGCTCTATAAGTGTGTGCTCATCCTCTAACTGTTTATTGCGCTGCTCCAAGTATTTGATATAACATTCTGCCTTCAGCAACTTCTCATTCAATCTGTCAATTTCGGTCTTTTCCACATCACTCAATGCAACATCAATATCATGACCACCTGAATGGCCCTCCTCGTGAATTGGCTCCTTTCCTCTGTCCTGAACCTGTACCTGTACTAAAGAAGAAGGCGAGACCCCTTCCATACCATGTGGAGATAATACTCGCCATGCTGATGAAGTCAACGAGACCCCTTCCACCCCAGGTGGAGATAGTACTCGTCGTGTAGATGCAAATAAGGCCCTGTGTCCTCGCTGATATGTCACACATGCTGGAGCGCTGACATGCTCCATCTCAGGAATGTCAAACTGATGTGAAGGCCCTCCCTCATCATGAACAATCTCAGGAGGTGGCTGTAATGGTGCAAAGTAATCACGGGAGATGAAATCTTCCCAAGTAATGCCCTGTTGTGCCAATTGATGCATCACTACAATTTTGATCAATGCATAATGATAGATGCTCTTATGTTGATGTGCTGGGCTTTTCCTTTGTACTAAAGGCACCATCCTCTCTATGTTGTGACACATGAAAAATGGAATGTTCATCATACGTACCCTGGTAAAATGCATCAACAAACGGACATGGTACGCATAGAGGCATGAGAATATGCCCTCGCAACTGAAATATCGAATGATGAGTTTCATCAATGGTGCATACTCATCCCTTAAGAATCTGAAAGGAAAAACTGCAGTCAAGTGTCTTATACACCCGGGCTTAATATATGGCTCATAGTGAAATCTGTCTAACTGCTGGCGTTTACTCCATTCCTCCCCTACATTTGGTATCCCAGTGCCCTGAGCAATAATCTCGGGTGACAAGGTGAAATTTACTCCGGCAAGGTTTACATGACCATCCTGCAAATGTAGAATAAATAAATAGACTAGTTCCCGATGATGCTGGATTTGTGAGATCCGCTCACAGTATTCAAAACATGATTGATACCGAAAACAGTCCATTGCAAGTGGACAAGCTTGCAATTGAGCCAAAGAAGTGGGCTCCTCCCTGACATGTCGACCACCTTTGCCACCTTTGTGATACCTTCTTGGCACACTTACCTCAGGTGTAGAATCACTATCATAATCCTGCTCATAAGCTGAATCGGTCTCTGACATGTTCTTTAAAAACAAGGAAGCTCGAATATGTATGTGTTGATATACAACTGTGTGCAGAATTATACAACTGTGTGCAGAATTAACTCTAGACTTTTTCTTTTCCTCAAAATGTTGTGACCAAGGGAACACGAATATACAAGGGAATTGTTAGGAAAGGGGAAACATTAGGGAAATGGGGACAGTGGAAATAAAACAAGGAATTTAGGGAAGGGAAGGGACATGAAAATATTTAAGTTTTAGGGTTTGGGATGAGGTAGGGTAGGAAAAATATGTTTGTAGTAGAAGGGAGGGGTTAGGATTTGAGGGAGAATAATGTAGGGTTTTATGAGGAATTATGGGGAATATATTGGTAAATATAGGGGATGGGAAACAAAGGAAATAGGAAAACCTTGGCAACATTGATTTTGAAAACCTACAGCAATCTTGGCATTTAAATCCTCACAGCAAACTAATGGAAAATGAGGGTTTTTACACTTGGTTTTTCATGGCAAATACAACATAATTTCTTTACATAAATCTTTCATAACCAAGAACGAGCCGTGGATAAAAGCCTACCTGGGATTTAATGCATGAGAAGAGGTGTTTTGAGTGTGTTTCAGGCAAAGTTCTGGGCATAAAATCCAATGCATAGCGCGCTTCACCCAACGCGCCGCGCGCTCCTGATGCGCCTCACCCATATAAAATTGCACTGAAAATTGTGGCCTGATGCGTAGCGCGCCACCGGTGCGTAGCGCGCCCTGGAAACAACCTGATTTGCCCACAAACTCACAAAATCGCTTTAAAACAATGTTCTTTGCTCTTGGAATGTGGAATGGGTTGCAAATGAGGAGAAATATCTTCATATAGACTCCTTGTTGATTTTTGCTTAACCGAAAACCCATTTCTTTATGTTTGGTTGTTGACACTTTTTGAAAATTAATAGGCTTTGACCTTTTTGGTTTCCCCTTTAAAATTGGTTGAAATAATGATTTTCACTGATAATTTTTTGCAGGGATAGATCTGATATGCTCTGGCAAAGGAGACCAAGGCTGCACTTGAATGATTGAAGAACTGAAAATTTTGACAATTTTTACAAAAATGAAATGGCGACTTATCTTCAAAACAGAGTTTTGAAGAGAAGTCCTAATTCGGCTGTACAATGATGAAAATTATTGAAGTGATGATCTATCAAAGACATCCCTCTGACCTGCTGGTCTTCTAAAACTTTTCAAGACAAAATTGACTCAACCCTAGACCTAAGACCTCAAAATTTAAAACATGATTGTAAATGACCTTTGAAGACTTATTTTAATAAACAGGCCTAAACCAGCAGTGCCGAGCACGAGGGGAATGAGTGACACAAACCGCTCCATCAGAGTTATGGCATGCCTAACGAAATGCAACTGACCAAAACTGATGGGACACCTAATCATGAAATGCAAAAGAGCTTTGATCTCTGATGGAGGGATAACTAGACCGACTCTAACAATTCCTAGATTCAAAATCAGTCAAGGATGGAAGAACATCATCTTTACATGGAGGATTTTGAAAAAGAGAAAAAATATAAAAAAATCCTCACCTTCTTGTGCCTCTACCTGTGAAGAATGAGTGCCTTGCACCTGATCACTGTTTAGATTGGAAAATCAAGAATATGCATAATAAAACTAATCAAGTGGATCAAGGGACAAGGGGTTATGAGAGTGAGATGATAGAGGAGGATAAGTGTCAAAATAATATTCAAGACTGGGGTTATGAGTTTTAATAGCATCTTGACAGATTACAAGATTAGCCTTCAACTTAGGTTCCATGAACCATTCCAAATGATCTTCAAGTGGATATAAATCTTGGGAAGTGAATGAGGATTGAAGAGATAGATTGACAATTTGACTTTCAATTTTTTTTATTTTAATAGGTTCAACACAAGGTACAAGAAAAGGAGGAGAGAAAGCAATGAAATAAGTAGTATGTTCATCCTCTGGAGTTACATGAATTTCAAAAGTTGGGATAACATGAACGTCTGGGGGTTTAGATTCACACTGATTCAAAGAGATCTGAACCAAATGTTCACACTTTTGCTTAAAGAAGTCCCAATCCATATCTTCTTAAGGAAACTCATAACATATGTGAAGGAATCTATTAGAAAAATACTCAATTGATTCATTAGGCTTCATTCTAAGTTGATTGATTCATTTATGAACATCTCAATAATCATACCTATCAAAAGCTTGATGAATATCCTTAAGAAATTGATCAAAAGAATGGATATAGGCAGATGGTAAGGTATGACACCATCTATTAACATGACCTTCAAGAGTGAGGAAGAAAAGCACACAAGCAAGATCTTCATCGTCAATTTCATAATATACACAAAACTTAAGCAAAATAGATATATGCTCAGCTATGAATGTTCCATCCTCATCATCAAACTTAAATTGAGAAAAGTCATGAAGAAGTTCCTTGGGGATTAAAAGTTAACCACTGGATATATTGGAAAAACTCCCTGGGAGTATGATTTGAGGATGAGCCATTAAAGATAAGATATTCAAAAACAATTCAATGGGCACAACTTGTCATATGGCCCTCCTTCTAGTGCCATGATCCTAATTAGATCATTATATTATTTTGTGTCTATCTCGATGCATTTGGAGTGGAAATAGTGGAGGAGTCAACTCACGAGACTATTTTTACTAGCGGAACCCAGTTTGGCAAAACGGGGTCCGAAACCTTCTGGGAGCATTTTGAGGCTTCAAATGACATTTTTTGGGGGTAAAATTCCCCCCCTTGAATAGATAACCCTTTCATGCTATTCTACACACATAGAGCTTTCCAACGATGCAAGAATCACATTAATCAGAGTCTGTATGCAAAAGTTATGCCACTCAGAAGATGACCTTCCTGTTTTCACACCTATAGTTCAGGAGGATGCTGCACCAACCTCCATTATTCATGGAAAAGGGGATAGCCACATGTTTTTGATGTAAAAGAATCTAGAAGATTATATTTTATAACTATAGTTAAGATTTGATATAGTCAAAATTAACCACTAGTAGGCTATCAAGTTGTGTTATAACATAACCACTGGGAGGAAGAGGCATTCCATTCTTTCAAGAGAATTTTGTTTCGTAGATGAGAAAAAATAGCCATGAGAGATAGGAAGTAGACCACACAGAGAGGATCTGTGCACTATAGCAGCCCACGGGCCATATGTATTACTTCTTTGTATTTGCAGCCATATTTCTAGACAGAGAAAGAGAACAAAGCAACCTCACCTTCCAATTGGGTTTTCTCCCGAAAGGGTTTCCCAAAGAGAATATCTTGTGTATTATGTGTGTGTGAGATTATTTTTTCATTCTCTACTTTTCTTCTTGATTTACTTTTACATGCATGCACTAATTACAGTTAATTTTACAGATCTAGAAATTAAATAAAACTGTAATAGTGTAGAATCTCAGACTTTTAATATAATATTATCAGATCTGTTGTGACGAATTGTCCATTGGAATATCCATGACAATTTATGGATAATTTGGTATCAGAGTGGGTTTATTTGGGTATTGTGGAGATTTCATGGATCTAGATTGGCGAGGCTGAAAATCATAAAACCCTAATCATGGGAGAACCACATGGAAATCCTGAGGTTGGAGGGAGAACCTCTAGTGACTAAGTGGGAGTATTTTAAAAGCCTCATTAATTCTCAATTTTATCCCATTGGGTACGTGGAAGACCAGTGGATCCGGTGGCATTACTTTAGGCAAAATCCAGACCAAAGCGTGTTGGAGTACACCACAAAATTAAGAAAGATGGCTATAATGTTGGGTATCTCTCCAAAGAACCCAGATGTACTCCTCAAGTATTGGGGGGGTTTGTGATACCATCTGCTGAGCAAGTGATGCTATTCAAGCCTAAAACGATGGATGAGGCTTGTGTACAGGCACATTGCCTGGAAAACATAGGCCTGAAAAGAGCGCAATCAAGTGGATCAAAGCAAAAGGAGCAACAAGACGCTTCTAAGGAGGGGAAGAAGAAGAAAAAAGGGGGAAAAGATAAAAAGACGGTAGCCACAACACACCATTGCAAAGATCCTAGAAATCACTGCAACCACTGCAACATTGATGGCCATACAAAGGAGAAGTGCTGGAAGTTGCATCCAAAGCTAAACCCGAAGAACAAGAAGAAAGATAATAAGAAGAAGAATCTCATGACCACTGATTCAAGAAACCAATTTGAAAGCATATCGAATGTGGATGAGAAGATCATCTATACATCAGTGCAGAAGGAGGTGAATCTGAGTAGCCTTCAGCAACAGGAAGAGAAAGAAATGACCAAACTCTTCCATGTAAAGATATAGGTCAAGAAGACGAAGATTGATGCTCTGTTTGACTCAGGATCGCAGGAAAATCTCATTGCAACAGATCTGGTCAAGAAGTTGGGGCTGAAATTTCGTGATCATCCAAACCCATATCCACTGGGATGGGTACATAAGGATGCAAAGCTGAAGGTAAAAAAACAATGCAAAATTAGATTTGCTATCAATGCTAATTTTATTGATGAAGTAGATCTAGATGTGGTTCCCCTTGATGTATGTGGAGTCGTGTTTGGGAGTCCATACATGTACATGCGTGATGCAATATTCATGAGGAGAGCTAACCAGTACCGGCTCATCAAGGATTGAAAATTATTCATCATCAACGTGCACAAAGGCAAGTAAAAAATTTCACTGGTAAGTGCCAACCAAGCCAAGAAATTGACTAGTTCCAACAAGAAGTATGTTTTATTGTTTTTAAGAGAAAGTTAGTCTATAGAGGAGTCAATAAGAGGCAAGGCATCCCTAGAGGGGTGTACTAAGAAACAAAAACAAAAATTGGAGGATTTTTTACAGGCATACAAGGATGTGTTCCGAGGGCCTAAAGGGTTACGCTTTAAGAGAGAAGTGGAGCACGAGATCCAGCTATTTCTAGACTCCCCATTGCCAAATATTGGGCTATACAGGCAGTCTATTATAGAAGCAAGTGAGGTGAAGAAACAATTGCAGCAGATGCTAGAACAAGGTGTCATTTGACCGAGTACATCACCATGTGGGTCACCCATCATCATTGTGCCAAAGAAGGATGGGACTTGACGGATGTTTATAGATTACAGGGTGTTGAATAAAATCACACTCAAGAATAGATACCCCTACCCAGGATAGACGATCTTCTAGATCAATTGCAACAAGCAAATTATTTCACCAAGCTGGACTTGAAGTCTGGATATCACTGGGTTTGAGTCAAAGAAGAAGATACATGGAAGACCACTTTCAAAACCAGGAAAGGTTTGTATGAGTGTTTAGTTATGTCATTTGGCCTATGTAATGCTCCAACTAAATTTATGAGATTAATGAATGATGTATTGCACCATTTTATAGATTCATTTGTTATTGTCTATTTGGATGATATACTAGTATATAGTGCTATCTGGGAGGAGCATATTTCACATTTGGCGCATGTAGTATATAATAAATTATTTTATAAAATAAACCCAAGAGCCAATACAAGAGATTGCTAGAATGAAAATACTTCTTTATTGATATCTTAAGAAAAACCCTTGAGGTAGGGTAACACCATACAATTACTCCTTAAGGAAGGAGATCACTCCACAAGATGTCGCTTGTCAATACAAAACCAATACTTGACATCTCTCAATGGGGAGTCTCTAGCCTCTGTATAGGCTTCATACATACAATACCATGGGTAATTACCATTGGTCTCTCAATACTATACATCTAATACAATGGGCTTATCACATTATTCCTAACTACTTGTGGTCCCTTACATGATGTGGGTTAACCACTTTATTTATTAATTATGGCCCATCACATTATTATATTATTCCCTTGGGTACCTCCCTCTGTAACCCGTATTATCCCCCCTAGGTATACTACAACGCAGGTGTTGGAAACATTGAAGAAGCACCAACTGCTAGCATATCTCAAGAAGTGCAAGTTTGTGCAACAGTACTTGGTGTATTTGGGATATGTGATTGGTGGAGGATATTTGAAGATAAATCCTTCCAAGATGGAGGCCATCATGAAATGACTGGTGCCTACTAATGTTACTGAGATTAGGAGTTTCATTGGGCAGCACAGTACTTGAGGAAATTCATAGCCTCGTTTTCAGCAGTAGCAACACTTCTCCACACCATAACAACAAGTGGCAAGAGTTTCCAGTGGGGAAAAGGGAAGTAGAAGGCTTTTGATGAGTTAAAGAAGAAGATCAGTGAAGCACCAGTTCTGATGTTACCAAACTTGCAACGACTCTTTGAAGTGGAGACAAATGTGAGTGGGTATGCTATGGGAGCTATCTTGATGCAAGGAGGAAGGCTTGTTTGCTACTATTCTGAAGTATTTCATGGGGCAGTTCTTAACTACCCTACCTATGATAAACAACTCTATGCCATGGTGCAAGCTATAAGAAGTGGAAGCACTATATGATGGGAAAGGAGATAATAATCCAGGCATATCACCACCTGTTACATTACTTATAGGCCCAAAATAAGCTACAACAGACCAAGCACTACAAGTGGATGGGGTTTTTACAACAGTTTCATTTGGTGATCAAGTATAAGAAGGGAAACACAAACAAGTTGGCCGATATGATTTCAAGGCCATCCACATCAAATATTACAAATTTGGGGACTCTTATGCACATGGATCCATTCACCCATGATGCATACATAGAGGCATATTCAGAAGACAAGGACTTCAAGGAGGTGTATCAACAATTGCAGATTCAGAGTCATGTGCATGATGGTGACAACACCGTTGACTACCATCTCCATGATGGGTTACTCTACAGGTTGGGTAAGATATGTGTTCCTAAAGGTGAGCATTTGTAGATGATTAGAGAGGCTCACACCTCCAAGATTGCAGGGCACTTTCGTGTAGGGAAGATATTGGCCCAAGATGCAAGAGCAGGTAGCTAGGTTCATAAGGGGATGCATGCTTTGTTGTGCCAGCAAGCCTAGCAATAGGAAAAAGGGTCTGTATCATCCCTTACCTATACCTACTCATCCTTGGGAAATAATTTCCATGGACTTTGTGGGAGGTTTACTGACAACCAGGAAGGGACATGACTACCTGTTCGTGGTAGTTGACAGGTTCAACAAGATGTGTGTTCTAATGCCCGGTAAAAAAACCATCAACAGACAAGAGAAAAAAACTTTTTCTTTGTCTGGGTACACTTTAGGATACCAAGGAGGATCATTTCATATAGGAATATAATATTTCTGAGTGCATTCTAAACTACATTGTGGGAGAAGATGAACATGAAGTTGAAGATATCTACAACATTACATCCACAAACATATGGGCAGACATAAGTAGTCAATAGGACTTTGGTGCAGCTTTTGAGGGGTTAAAAGAAGAAGCATTCGAAGACCTGGGATGAAAATATGGTATATATACAACATTCGTATAACAGAACGATCCACACTTCTACAGGAAAGTCCCCATTTGAAACTTGTTTTGGATATTTTCCACCTTCACCTTTGGATATTGCATATGGGAAGCAAGGAGGAGTGAAGGAATACCTTATAGGAGATGATTTGAGGGCTGAAAAATTTATAGAGAAGATCAGACAGATCCATCTACAAGTACAGGAAACACTCCAGAATTCACCTGTGAAGTATAAGGCCAGGCATGATCAACATAGAACATAGAAATCATTCAAGGTGGGAGATAGAGGATGATTACAGTTGAACAAGGAGAGGCTATAGGGGCCTGGTAAGAAAATCAAGGCTCTAAGGTATGGTCCCTTTGATATACTGGAAAAGGTGGGTGATAATGCCTATCAACTCAGTTTACCACCATATATGCACATTCACTTAGTTGTAAATGTAGAGAATTTGAAACTCTATGAGCCTTCCATGCTTGATCAGGAAGAGGAACATGACCTACTTTCTGTGAAGGATTTGGCACCAGAAGCTCAGGCAGAGTTGACAACAGATATCGTTTTATAGAAGAGTTATAGAACTACAAGACAAGGGAAATAAGGCCTTTGGCAGATTGGGTTGAAGGGACAACTTCTAGGCAAAGCTAAATGGTACACCAGAGAGAAGGCGGAGGAAAAATTTCCTCACCTCATTCAGTAAAAGATTTTGGTGACCAAAAGCATCCCAAAATGGGGAGGTGTGATCCAAATTGGATCATTATATTGTTTTTCATCCATATTTATGCACTTGGAGTGGAAAAAGTGGAGGAATCATCTCACGAGACCTTTTTTACTGGCGGGACCCAGTTTGGAAAAACGGGTCCCGAAACATTTCAGGAGCGTTTTGAGGCTTCAAATGACATTTTTTTGGGGGGATTTTTTCCCCTTGATGGAGCACCTTTTCATGCTATTATACACACAGAGAGATTTCCAACGACGTAAGAATCGCATCAATCGGAGTCTGTATGCAAAAGTTATGGC
The DNA here is from genome assembly GCA_031772625.1 of Pinus tabuliformis. Lineage (NCBI taxonomy): Eukaryota > Viridiplantae > Streptophyta > Pinopsida > Pinales > Pinaceae > Pinus > Pinus tabuliformis. The sequence continues at coordinate 103,189,578 of CM062804.1, forward strand.
ACTCAGAAGTTGACCTTCCTGTTTTCACACCTATAGTTCGGGAGGATGCTATGTCAGCCCCCATTATTCATGGAAAAGGGGCTAGCCACGTGTTTGTGATGTAGAATAATTTTTGTAACTCTAGTTAAGAGTTGATGTAGTCAAAATTAACTACTAGTAGGTTATCGAGCCATGTTATAACTGGGCCACTAGGAGGAAGAGGCATTCCATTCTTTCGAGAGAATTTTGTTCCACAACTGAGAAAAGATAGCCAAGAGAGATAGGAGGTAGAGCACACATAGAGGATCTGTGCACTGTAGCAGCCCACGGGCCACAAGCATTACTTCTTTGTATCTGCATCCATATTTCTATACAGAGAAAGAGAATGAAGCGACCTCACCTTCTAGTTGAGTTTTCTCCTGAAAGGGTTTCCCAGAGAGACTATATTGTGTATTATGTGTGTTTGATCTTATTTTGTCGTTCTTTACTTTTCTTCTTGATTTAATTTACATGCATGCACTAATTATAGTTAATTTTATAGATCTAGAAATTAAATAAAACTGTAATAGTGTAGAATCTCATATTTTTAATATAGTATTATCAGATATGTTGTGACAAACTATCTAGTGGAATATCCACGATAGTTTACAGATCATGCCATAATGTTGATGATGCTGGATACCTCCAACATACAGGGGTTCTCCCTGATGTGAAGTCCTAATTAGACCTCACATTGTTTGGAGTAGGAACCCCATACAGAGTATCGACCCGATCACCATAACTTTAGGTTCACCTTGGTTCCAATGAATAACATAAGATATTATATACATAACCTTTGAACAAGAAAGGAAGTTGACATTGTGAAACACTGATTTCAATGTGTAAAAGGAGGCATTCTCGAGAAAGGAGACAAAAGTGAGTTTTTGGAAGGGAGTAATAGTACTAACCTAAGAGAGGCATATGCGATCAAGAAAATATTCGTTAATTATCTAGAGAAATAGTTTACATATACATAACGATCATTAAACCAAAAATGACACAACTTCAACAAGATAAGTACCAAAGCCAATGAAGTAGTTCAATTTCCTTATTATGTATGAACAAAACATATATATAAAACATCTAAAGAATAATTCTAAGACATTCACAATACATGCATGAAAATGTGTTGGCTCATCGAGCTTCAATTATAAGGTGAAATATCCAAGTACACAGTTACAATGATGATACATTAGTTCCAATAATGGAACATTAAGTCACTTCTTACTTCTCCAAATAATATTTTTTTCTCCTATGCCAAGTAGAGAAGCCAAATATTACTCTCCAAAGCCTAAGCCTCCAAAATCAATTTGCTTGAGTTATGAGGTTATATTTATAACAAGAGGGTTGGCCTTTCATCTTTCCATGACTCTTGGACTTCTACTGTGACTTTTGTACTTCTAAAAAACTCTTAAACTTCTAAGTGACTTTTGGACTATGTGAATTTTGTCCATATATGACTATGTGACTCTTCATATTCCACATATGACTCTTGGACTTCCACACATCACATTTTGTCCTTTTCCCTTTAACAATTACATCATTACATTCCACATGATGTGGCATAACACATGGATCCACATGACATGATGATGACATAACTTTGCGATGATGACATGGTCTCCATGATGAGATGGAAATGCCAAGTTCTTCTTCTAGCTGCTTTGTCTTCGATCTTCATGGGAGATATGATTAGTACTTTATCTTCATGGAAGATTCACTTTGTTATTCATCTTGACCCTCCAAGAGGTCTTGGATAAGTATTGGAATCTTCTGAGTCATCATACGATGTCCTCTTTCGTTCATGGTCTAGGATCCGCTTCATCTCTTCATGATAGTTCTCTTTTGTGCTTCTTCTTGGTGTCTTCTCCTTGTTATATACATTGAGAATTACCTTGGAATGCTAAGAAGGTACTCCTGCCAATGAAGGTCATCCATAATAAGGCAAAACTAGTCTTAAAAACATCTATTCTATCACTACCTAGCTCATGGAATGATCAACTCATGATAGGCCTGTATAGGGATTGAAAGGAGGAGGATTGATAAGGAAATCTCAGTTGAACTCATCAATGGCCTATGAAGGCTCCATTGTTCACTGTCACTGCGCTATGCATTGTAAAGAGGGGATCTCCTTGGTCCAATGTAGTGGGGAGCAATAAGGAACAAGGTGGGGGGCTTATTAGTTGAGATTGCGCCATGCACTAGGAATGAAAAGGAGGAAGGTTAAGCCAATGCAGTTTGACTCAACAAGGCATCCGTTTTCATCTGGAGTGCGGTTTTCCTCCTAGGATAGCATAGTATGACCCAACAGTGGCTTCTTGGCCATTTGGAATGCAATTTTCACTAAGGGAAGCCATAGGAAGGAAGCCACTTTGTCTAGGAGGGTTTTCAATACGTTACGAGGATAGGAGGGACTTTTCATTACATAGTTTTCCTCTGCAAGAGGATGGAAGGGGTTAATGATATTAGCCAAGAGTGCTATATGTTCCATGCAAGGTAGAGGTGATCAAAACTTAGTGCAGTGAGTCAGTATGAGCCATAAGGGTTGGGTGACTATCCTTGGAAGGTTCATAATATGCAGTGATTTAAGCTGATTTTGAAGAGGACTTAGTGCACAAGTCTTGGTGAGGAAGATTGCATCAATGAGACCCATGAATAGGTTGTGCTCATCACTTGGTAAGAGTGCTAGTGTGTTCACAAATTGCACTAGGTAGGAGGACCAAGAAGAGCTCCAAAATGGCTAAGTGTGGGACTAATAGAGTAAAAGAGGGAAATGCATCCAAACATGTCTCGAGCATGGATCACACACATGAATTCCATCAATATAAGTGAGGAGAATACATAGGACTCATGAACAACAATCACACCTCGAAATGACAATAAAGCGACACCTATTCCTAAGTGTGACAATTGAAACGACACATTCTGACACTTAGAACACAAGTTATGACAAAAGTGCTAACTGTAAACAAAATGTGCAGTAAGCTATAGGAATGTGTAGTATCACATGTATTCTTGTGATATACAAGACCATATAATGTAGAAGAGTGCACCAGAACTAACTCTAGTGATGTGAAAACATGTGACACTTACAAGAGTGAAAATCGCCAAAAGCAATACCTACGACCGTAAGAAAACCGAAAATGACACTTGCAACTGGTGGGCTCTAGTATTGTAGCAATAAGGCTGCAACTCCTGGAGCTTCCTTCTCTAATTTTATCAACCCGGTAGTTTGTAACAAACTTGGAAGCGACAGTGCTGTATGCACAAGTACTAGCTGTTGTCGCAGCTGTCACTTGGTCAGCTGGCACAAGTCCGCTAGGGCTCGAGCCAACTTCTATAGGTTCTCAGAAGAAGCTCTTTAAGTGATGAATGAAAGCTATATCAAAGGAAATTAACCTACTTTGAAAGAATTAACTGAAAGCCAACAAAACATGGAAACCCTAGTAAACCCTAATTCTACTAGCTTAATCCTTATGATGCAATGGTGGGGATGCAACTTCTAAAAGTGATGCCATTACTTCTATTGAGATGAGATGCATGTGTCTGAACTACTTTCATCTGAAGAGAACATGTTTTTGTATTTTTGCTCAAGTTGTTGGAGTTATTATGACTGTGCTTCTTACTGGGTCTTGACTGTGCAGGGGTGGATCAAGGGGAGGAAGGCTTCGAAAAGGTCAGGAGGACTTTGAGAGGGTCTAAGGGATCCCTAACATCATTCCACAGGAGTTCACAAAGTTTAGATGCCTGGCAACCGTGTTTGCAAGCTTCTACAGGATGTCTGCAGGGGATTCTATAGGAAGGTCAGGATTTCTACAGGAAGTCCCGTAATTTCTACAGGATGTTCTGCAATCGGAGTTTTGGGTGATGGATGAGTGAATGAGCTGTATGGGTGGATAGAGAAGTAGGAGGGGAGCTAGTGATGGCTTATGGACAGAGGGATGAGATGGAGAGGGGGTGTGTAGAGCTGGTTGGTCTAGAGGAGGGTAGAGGCAATGGAAGGCCGAAAGGATAAAACAGCGTGGATAATAGAAGAGTTGGGAGGCAAATGATCTAACTGGGAGGTAGGTAGATGGCTTAGGCACGGCTTAGATGGAGAAGGAAATGATAGAGTGGTGCTGCACAGTGTAAAATGAAACAAATCACCTGTGTCTTGCACAAAACCGAGAATTCATCAACCTATTCTAACTGTTTTTATAAAACCATAGAACAGCAACGTGAGTTTGTGAGGAAACTTTTGCATGGCATTGAAACAACGATTCATTTCACAAGATCTGAACGCATGGATGCTTCTACGACCGAGAACATTGCATTCAAGCTTGTTTGAACATGTAAGACTGTGTTTTTGGTGGGTGGCACGGGCTGCACTCCCAATCTCTAAACAGAGGTGGAAGTGAGTGTGCAATCAACCCTTTTTTGGAGCTCTGATTAACTCTAATCCCCTTACTCTAATCTAAATTACTGAAAGCACTTTATCCATAAAACTAACCTACTTAATCACATCAAGAAATTCAACTCAGCAACCCGTGTTTCCAAATGCATGTAAAGGGAAAGAAATAAAATGCTGAAAGAAAGACAAGTAACAATACAAAGGAAGGAAGCCTTAGGTTCTCAGGTTGGGCCCAACCCTGAGAGCTTAAGCTCCTTTAAGAACTCAGAGCTGCCTCAAATCTGCCTGCTTATTCATTAAAAGATAATAATCAAAAGTCTGACAACATGCCAAAAATGGCTTACAAAGAGCAAAACAGAGTTATGGCTCGTAGTCTAGCATAAACAACAAAGTTTCAAAAGTCCCCATCGAAGGCTACAGCCTCAATATTTATACATTATGAGGGCCAAGCTGGCCTCCTAAATTAGTGGGGCTTGGCTGACCAACTAAAAGTAAACTGTTGTTCCCTTAGAATCTGTTGGCTGCCTTCTAGCTCGGTGGTGATAGTTGTTGGAGCTCGGAGTTGGGGTGGAGATCACGAGGAAGGCCATTCAAGGCTGTGGAAAACCTTCCTACAAAACCGCAATGCCACCTTGGCTGTCTCCTTGCCTTCATCTACGTGGTTTTGCTCCATTTAATGTCAAAAAACCTGAAATAAACATGTATTAGCCACCTAGGAATAGTGACTGCCCTCCTTCGTACGAATAACATAAATATACTAAGAAAATGATGCATAATTGATGAAAAATGAAGGGTTGAGCAAGGGTGAGTAGGCCAAATGAGCCCAAAAAGTTACCAAATTTGGGGCTCATCATCACCCCCCAGCTAAAATATTTGCTCATCCTTGAGCAACTAGTCCAGCTCCTCATCCTTCATTGCCTTTACTGCCACCCTTACATCCTAAGCCTCTGTAGTAGTGTCCTCCTTGCTGATATGGAACCCAGCCTTTCTGTTCACCTCTTCCCACTGTTCATTATCATCTTTCTCTGTGCTGCCTTCCATCAATCCTAGCAGCAGTGGTGGGCTTAGCTTGAGGCCAATCCAGCTGGCCTGGAGGCTTTGCATGGATTTCTTATAGAGGGCCACCCATACTAGAGCTTCCCTCATCCGAGTTGGGGTATGATACTCTCTGATTTTCAGACTGTGGGCCAATGTATTCCATCGGCGGGTGCAAGCTTGGAGAGCGTTGTCTCCTAACAGTCTCTCCATGTCCTCAAAATGTGCTATTGCTTGGGCCTACTTATCCATATATTTCAATGAAGCTTGAGGGTCTGTGGATAAGTGTTGGTGTGTAGATATTAACTCAGTTGGATCCCCTGGTTCTGCTCTAATTAGCAATGGCTCATTCATCTCTCGGTTCATGACCGCTTTGGCTTCTGCTGCTCTTTTGTCCTCATGGTTCAACCATGAGGCAAATGCCATCAATTGCATATCTCCTAAGGCCGTATTGGGATCCCATGAAATTACGTTAGGCAGGGCCAAATTATGGAGGTAGAACTCCGCTAATTTGGCCTTATCCTCTGATGAGCTGGTACTGCATAATTCAGTGAATTGTTGCGGGTCTTAGAGCTGAGAGATACCCCTTTGCACCAAGGTATTGATTTGAAATTGCAGCCATTGTTCTTTTAGGTACAGGCCATAGGATTTGTTCGGCTGTCTGCATTGTATAGCATCCATGGCCCAACTGGCCATGCAGGCCAATTGTGCCTCTTTCTGCTGCAGCTGTTGTCTGAGAGCTTGTACTTCAATTTGTGCTTGCTGTTCTGCTTCCTATAGATGCAAGGTTGGCTCCCGAAGACCGATTTGTAGTTCCTTTTTGCCTTGTTGTTCTGCTGTGGTGTCCCCAGAGGATGTACCTGTTCCTGTCCTCAGCTCCTGTAGCTGCAATCTAAGCTTTTCGTTTTCTTCCTGTAGGAACACTCGTTGGCAATTTGCCACGTGTTTAGCCATGGCTAATTCACTTCTGGCCTCCTTGAGCTGCTCCTCCAAGGGACCTATGTCTGCCACACCCTTTGACTTGGCTATTTTCATCCACGTGTGTGTACGTACTCTCTCTTCCTCCAATGCAAAGAACAGTGGCACAGTGAATTTCTGAGGTATAATTTTTCCAGCCTCTAAGAAGTTGTAATATGAACTCAGACTTGGCTGAGGGCTAGGCTCTGGAATATGCTCTTTCTCTACTTCTTTTGGTGGCTCTACTTCGCCCTCCCTCGGTGGTGATGAGGGTGCTTCTCCTTCCATTCTCTCTGTTTCCTTAAGCCGGGCTAAGGTTTCCTGTAGAGCAACTTCAGCATCCTGTAGTCGGGCCTTTGAAGCCAATTGGTCTAACCTTTCTTTCCAAGTGGTTTTCTTCGGGCTCCCCCTCTCATAGGTGACTGATATCTTTGAGGGGGACCTCTCCTTGGGCGAAGTAGGGGCATCCTCTATAGTGATTGGGCTGCTGGATGGAGGCTGTGGCTTGCCCGTCTTTATTCTTACACTTCTCCTAGCTTTAAAATATAGAGGGGTCTCCCTCTTCCTCTTTTCCTTGGGCTTAGGAGGTGTACTGAGGGCGGCCAGCTCCCTTGCAAGAATGTCAGCTTTCTTCTCCTTGGGTTTCCCTTTCTCAGGGCTTCCTGTAGAAGACCCTTTTCCAGCTGATTTCGGGCTTCCTGTAGAAGACCCTTTTTTAGTTGATTTCTGGCTTCCTGTAGAAGCCGGTTTCGGTTTTCCTGTAGGAACAGGGGGCAATTCTTTAGTTTGTTTTGCTGCATGTGTTTTACTTTTTGACTTGGTTGCGGCTGCTGTCGAGGTGCCTTTGCTGACGTGGACCTGCTCAGCCTTGTCCACTCTGCTTTGTAATCTTTTCTCTCTGGCTGTCAACACGGGTGTGTCATCCTTCTCTTTGGCACCCTTTTTCTCTTGTTTCTTCTTTTGCTCTTTCTTCTGCTCCGTGGTCGTGGTCTTCTGGCTTTTATCTTTCTTCCCTGCAGGCACTGACTCCTTCTCCTCACTGCTGGATGAACCGAGCTCTTCAGTCAACATCCTTATATCTCCATCCTTGGTCAAATTTCTGAAGGCTTCCCATGAGAGAGGAACCTTGTATGTGTGGAATGCGTCCTCCACGAGGAGTTTAATGAGTCCATGGTGGGCTACCTGGCCTGGTGTGCCTTCTTTCAACTTGGTGGCACATTCAATCAGAGACTGTAGTAGAAAGTAGGGGATACTTAGTTTGTTTTCTACAGGTAGGTCCATCTGATGCCTTAATTCTGTGAGTAACCGAAAATGGTACCCATATACAATGCTAAACCGACCTTCGCAGGTGATGTACTTCATAATCTGAAGGCTAACTTCGCTCCAAAGTGGCAGTAAGCTGGTTCTACGAACCCCGTTTTTATCTTCTGAGAATTCCTCCTCTGGGGGGAAGAATTCCTTCTTAGCCTTCTGGCCCAATTTCCTCTCTTCTTTATCCCATGGTAATCCCATTCGGAGCTCAGTAACTTGGCTGATGAATTGTGGGGTGAGTCTGAGACTCAAACCCCTGAAGTTGACGGTGGCCAATGTTTTGGATTTCGGCTTCAAAGCCTGCAAAAACTCCTCTGCCACCTCATCGTCATAGCCCTGCAATTTGTCGCAGAACGACATCCATTGCGCTTGCGTGAACAGCTCCGCCACCTCAGGATTCTCTCTTAACTTTGTTGAGTCGGTTGGTTCCCTTCTGATGAACCCACCAGGCATGGTGAAAAACTGCTGCGTTAGCTGGAGGTGGGGGGTGCGGAAGAAAATTGGCCTACTGGGACAGAGCGTAGACTTACGCCTCTGCCACGCATATAATTCACGAAAACTTATCTCCCAATGAGCCTTAACACGGCTGGATTATAACTCACATCCTGTAGGACGACGATTCATGCAAACAGCAGACAATACTTGCAAATTTTTTTACGACCAGACTGTGGAACGTCGACTCTGCCACCCTCGAAACCAATTGCATGGAAGGTTCAAGCTTACCTTTTTAATCCGCCACCTTTTGACGTGAGGGACCCAATTTCCTGTAGAAGCAGCTTTCCTGTAGAAGCAGCGCACGAATTCTAGAGGATACTGCAGTGGGTCTACGCTCTCTGTGCTACTTAACAGGCGTTCGAATGGCCGAAGACTAGGAGTGTCGAGCTTCAGAGGAATTCGGATGCTCACTCGACTTTCAAACGGTGAATGATAAATGCGTGGGGTGGCAATCTAGCCGATTAGATTTGAATCTGGCGGAATCCGTGGCGCAGGGGTGAGCTGTCCCTGCCGGACCGTTGGACGACGTCACTCCATCATTCCTCTGCAAGTTCCCTTACTGCCGCATCATTCCCCGCAGATCCGCCGCCGTCATTTCAGTTAAAACGCGCTTCTCGCCAACTGGATGGCTCTCACGTGTGCACTGCCCGTTCCTTTTGCCACGACCATCGTTTACACATCCGACTAGACCATCTGACTGGTCGACGTGGCCAGTCGAATGGCCATACGACCGCTCAACCCATTCACTTCACACTGTGCAAACATTTCAAAGTAAAATTCATGCAATTCGACGGAAGAAAGGGCGAGGCACTTACCTGTGCGGTCGCGACATGATTCTTCAGGCTTTTGGACGACGATGACTAGATTTGTTTGCTGCTGCTTGATTGCACAGGCCCGGAGGTTCCTCTTCTCAGGCCACTGACGATGAATCTTCTGGTTCGGCTGCATGTGCCTGCGTTATCCTTGCATGTTGCAGGCGATGGAATGGTGTACACTCTAGCTGGCTTAACTGCTACGGGACTCCTGCAGGATGTCCTGTAGCAGTTTTTCCTCCTCGGGTGCATGCTGCACGATGAAGACAGTGGCCTCACGATCACGTTCTCAGGGCTCTTGGATAGCCGGGATGGGTATGGCATGGCATCTCAGCGCCTTTTTTTTATTTAAAAATTGCTTTCTCTTGATAACTCACGGATCTGCTTTGATTGTGCAGGTATTTTTATTGCATGTCGACAGGGGTGGTAGAAGGAGGTGACAACAGTGTGTGAGGGAGAAAATGGTAGCTTTCAGGCATCCATCCCGGACCTTGGTTGTTAGATCTCCTCATACAATTAGTTCTGGGCCATCCAAAACTTCTACAGGAAGTTTCCTGTAGAAATACAGAACTTCCTATAGAAAGTCTGTAACTTCCTGTAGAGAGTCTGTAACTTCCTGTAGAAAGTCTAAGCTGTGATGAAATCGTGCCCATACCTTGGAGAAGATGAATATTCTTGGAGGAGGTGCCGGTGAGGTCTCCTGGCAGCATGATAAGGATCCTTGACTTTGAGTTGAGAGACCTCCTCTCCTTCATAGAACACCTGCAACCTGCATGCATTTCCACATTATAAACTTGTTGTCCCTGTCTTTTTTGCTTATTGTTTTTTTCTTTTCTCCCTTTTTTTTTTTTTTTGAAAGCTAGCAGGGGCGCCTCAAGGAGGTTTTCACCCTTGCCATCTACCTTAAGCGCCTCAAAGAGGTTTTCACTCAAGGATCTTTTCAAAATTTTTTTATTTTTTTTTTGAAAGACAGCAGGGGCGCCTCAATGAGGTTTTCACCCCTACCAACTGCCTTGGGAGCCTCAGAAAGGTTTTCACCCAAGGATCTTTATTTTTATTTTTTTAGATCTTTCAGGGTATGCCCAAAACAGAGGCAGAACCCTTCTCTATGACCAGCACTGATTTCTCCACAATTTTAATGAATTCTTGTCTTGAGAGAGGTTTCCTATAGATCTTCAGTCGATGCCCATTGACAAGCATGGGGATGGCCTCCTCATCAATGGTCCGAATGAGAACAAATCGAAAGTCATGACATTTCTCTACTGCATATGGTCCCAGCCATCTGGTTCTCAGCTTCCCCTTGAAATCTTTATGCCTGGAATCATATAACAGTGCCCAATCTCCTAGCTGAAATTGCTTGTCATTGAGGTGTTGGTCATGCCACACCTTCCTCTGAAGTTGAACCACTTATGTGTGAAGAAGGGCCTGCATTCGGTGCTCATCCAATCCATTCAGCTGCAATAACCTTTCTTGTTGTGCATGGCTGAGATCTAGGTCCAGCTGAGCTGCCATCCTCAAAGTGTTGTATTCAAATTCAATGGACAGCAAAGCCTTCTTCCCATAGACCAGCTCATAAGGTGTGAAGCCGGTTGTGGTCTTCCAAGTGGTGTTGTAAGCCCATGTGGCCTCAACCAGGCGATCTGCCCAATCTTTTCTACTGCTGCTCACCACCTTAGTCAAAATCCCTTCCAATGCTCTATTGGTGACTTCCACCTGCCCATTTGCTTGAGGGTGATAGGGGGTGGAAGTCCTATGTTTGATTTTGTGATGAGCCAGTAGGTCTTCAATTAAGTTGGATGTGAACTGGCTTCCTTGATCGGTGACTAGCTCTCTTGGGTAGCCAAATTTGTAGAAGATGTTCTCTCTTAAGAACTCAACCACCTTTTCTTTTGTTGTTGCTTTGATTGCCTTAGTTTCTGCCCACTTTGTCAGGTAGTCAGTGCACACAATGATGTAAGACCTTTGCCTCGAAGGAGGGTTGATTTGACCCACAAAGTCCATACCCCACTTCTCAAATGGATCAAGAGTTACTTGAGGTTGGAGAGGCATCTCATCCCTTTGAGTCGGTTTCCCCATTGTTTGGCATCGGTCACACTGGCTGATATATCTTCTGACATCTTGATGAAGTGTGGGCCAATAGTAGCCTGCCTGCAGGATTTTAAAGGCGGTCCTCTTTGCTGCAAAATGTCCTCCACAAGGCCCATCATGACAGGTGAGGAGGATATCAAAGACTTCCTCCTCCCTTACACAACGCCTTAAGATCTGATCAGGGCCAAGCTTGAATAGGTTGCCCCCGATCCAAGTGAACGAGGCACTTTTTCTGACGATTCTGCTCTTCTCTCTTGAGGATAGGTGCGGAGGGAACTGTGCGGAAACAAGGTAGTTTGCTATATCAGCAAACCATGGAGAGAGTACTGAAATAGCAAACAGATGTTCATCGGGCATCTGGTCATCCACTGTTCCATCCTCATCTGCAGATAAATCCAATCTAGATAAAAAGTCAGCAACAACGTTTTCTTTACCTGGTTTGTCAACAATGGTCAGATCAAACTGCTGCAACAAAAGTAACCATCTAATAATACGAGCATTCACATCTGGTTTATTCATTAAATATCTAATTGCAGCATGATCAGTATGTAAAAATGTTTGATAACCAGTGATATATTGTCGGAACTTGTTCAGTGCATGGACCACAGCCAAGAATTCTTTCTCAGTTACAGTGTAGTTCAGTTCCGCTTTGGATAAGTTTTTGCTAACAAAGTAAATGGCATATGGAAGTTTTTGTTCAACTTGTCCTAAGGCTGCCCCTATGGCTTTGTTCGAGGCATCAGTGTGGATGTGGAAAGGTAGGGCCCAGTTTGGACCTCTCACGATTGGGGCAGATACCAACTTGTCCTTTAATTCATTCAGAGCCCTCTGACAATCGTCAGTCCATTTAAACTCCACATCTTTTGCCAACTGGCCAAACAATGGTGATGAGCCCCAATTTTGGTACAATTTGGGCTCATTCTGGCCTATTCTTCTTGCTCAAACCATTCATTTTTATTGCTTATGCATGCATTTCCTAGTTTATTCATGTTGTTTGTAGGAAGAAGGGTAGGCACTCTCTCTACGTGGCTGATGCATTTTGATTACAGGTTTTGGCATTAAAAAGGGAGCAAAAGACAACGAAAAAGGATTTAAGGAGACAACGAGGTGGCACTGTGGGTTTTGGGAGAGGATGTCCACGGTTCTAGGGACATCCCTCGTGATTCCCATCAAGAACTCCGAGCTCTAATCCATCTCCCCTCCGAGCTTGAAAAACGGCCAGTTGTTCTACAGGAACAACAGTTGTAAACTGCTCTACAGGAACAACCATTATGACCATCCTACAGGATCAGCAGTTAGACTCCAGTTAGACAGCCGAGCTCCTAAAATGTAGGCCACTTGTTGGATCATCGTTTTTGTATAAGTATGAAGGCTTTAGCCTTAGATAGGTTGTTGAAACTCTCGTATTGCTATTGTAATTTTGGAGCACAGTTCAGTTTTCGTTCCTTTTTGTAAGCCATTTTGGCATGATATCAGTTATGAATAAAGAAGGCAGTTTGTGATCTAGTTCTGAGTTTTTCTTAAGGAGACTATAGCTCTCAGGTTAGGGCCCAACCTGAGAGCCATAGATCCCCTCTGCTGTAGTGTTATTTCCATTTCATTTCAGCATTGTGAGCTTTCCATTTACACATGCAATTCGAATTACAGGTTGATGAGTTGGTCTTTTTCATGAGTTAGATAGGAGATTGCTTATAGTGAATTTGTTTCCATTTGCTTAGTGTAGCAGAGGATAAATATAATCGATTGGAGCTCCAACAAAAAGGTTGTTAAGGCTCACTGCCGTCTCATCTGGGATTGGAGTGAAGTCCATGATTAACCACCAAAAATACGCATTTCTTGATTCCATGATTGCTGCCAACACAGACACGTTAAGTTAGATGCTTTTACATGATTCACACAGGCACCACACTTCCTTACCACAGCTTCATGCACGTTCTCTTTCACATTTCGATTGCTGCTCATTGAATTTACAAGCACAAGTAGTTAGGTTGATGCATTTTTGGTTAAGTAACAGTCATAATCATTTGTTTCACTTACACTGCTTTCTCTATCTCGTTCCATCACTTTGTCCTCCATCTTGATCACGCATGCAGACATCTCTTTGACCCCTGCTCCGCTCTGTTACCTCACCAAGTCTTTCATTCCTCACGTGTCTCCATTCTCTAGCCTTTCGTTGACATAGCCCTTCACCTTCCATCCTCCTTCCTACGCTCACCTCCCATCCTAATCTTTCACGTCTAAGGCCATCACCAGCCTCATCCCTACCTTACACATCTCCCTCTACCATTTCATCGTCCCTCCATCACTCCAAACACTCACGGTAGGTCATCCTGTAGCCATTTCTAGACATCCTGTAGAAAACAGAGTATCCTGTAGGATTCTCCACAGCCATCCTGTAGGAGGCCACTCTCTCGGTTGCTGAGCATCTGAATGCGAGGAACCTCTGTGGATGGGTGCTAAGGATCCCTAGGGACCTCTCCTAGCCTCCCCAACCTATCCCACGCTTTCCTTCCTTCTCCATCCCATCTGCACAACCAAACCCTAGTTAGCTCAAGATCACCATCATCCCACACACACTTAAAAGAAAATACAAAAACATAACTTTCATGATGCAAGTAGTTTAGAATGATGCATTTTTATTTATCAGAGGTAGTGACAGCATTGGTAGAAGTTGCATTCGCATTCCATGCATTGTAGAGGTCAGACTAGTTGAATTAGGGTTTCCTAGGTTTACATGCTTTGACTTGCTTTTAGTTCATTTTTGTCAAGTAGAATAGCTTTCCTTTGAGATTAGCTTTCGTCCATCAATTAGCAAGCTTCTTCTGAGAGCCTATAGAAGTTAGCTTGAGCCCTAGCGGACTTGTGCCAGCTGACCAAGTGACAGCTGCGACAAGAGCTAGTACTTGTGCATATAGCACCGTCGCTTCCAAGTTTGTACGAACTACCGGGTTGATAAAATGAGAGACAGGAAGCCCCAGGAGTTGTAGCATTATTGCTACAATACTGGAGCTCACCAAATGGCGAGGCTAACTTGCTGAAGTCTTTAATGAATCTCCTGTAATACCCCGCTAATCCTAAAAAACTCCGAACATCCCTTACCTTTTGAGGAGGTGGAACCTTCTTGATGAGAGCAATTTTATATTGTTTTTTTTTTTTTTTTTTGGGATTCAACTGCATTAAGTAAGTCATTAACGTATGAGCATCACCCGATGCAATGAGTGCTAAGTGAACAATTCAAAAATCATGAGAAATTAGTCAGTTACGACTACCTCTCATGGAAATAGTCATACGTTAATGACTTACTTAATGCAGTTGAATCCCAAAAAAAAAAAAAACGATATATAATATAATGCACTGCATAAACCCCTAATACTTAAATTCAAAAAGAGTGAAGGGATCTCTACTTGAATGGTTCATGAGACACAATACTTGCTAAGGTTTTGCAAATGGGGTAGCAAGCTAAGTGGGCTTGATTGTGGGGAAAACTCCACAGTTAAGCGCGCTTGAGCCAGAGGAGATCTGGGATGGGTGACCTCACGGGAAGTCCTGGTTACCGGGTGCAAGCCCTGGAAGTGACGATTGACGCTATGTGATTCATTTCACTAGTTTCAATCCCACGTCTTCACCCCTGTGAGCATCACCCGATGCAATGAGTGCTAAGTGAATAATTCAAAAATCATGAGAAATTAGTCAGTTACGACTACCTCTCATGGAAATGGTCATACGTTAATGACTTACTTAATGCAATTGAATCCCAAAAAAAAAAAAAAAAAAAAACGATATATAATATAATGCACTGCATAAACCCCTAATACTTAAATTCAAAAAGAGTGAAGGGATCTCTACTTGAATGGTTCATGAGGCACAATACTTGCTAAGGTTTTGCAAATGGGGTAGCAAGCTAAGTGGGCTTGATTGTGGGGAAAACTCCACAGTTAAGCGCGCTTGAGCCAAAGGAGATCTGGGATGGGTGACCTCTCGGGAAGTCCTGGTTACCGGGTGCAAGCCCCGGAAGTGACGATTGACGCTATGTGATTCATTTCACTAGTTTCAATCCCACTTCTTCACCCCTGTGAGCATCACCCAATGCAATGAGTGCTAAGTGAACAATTCAAAAATCATGAGAAATTAGTCAGTTACGACTACCTCTCATGGAAATGGTCATACGTTAATGACTTACTTAATGCAGTTGAATCCCAAAAAAAAAAAAAAACGATATATAATATAATGCACTACATAAACCCCTAATACTTAAATTCAAAAAGAGTGAAGGGATCTCTACTTGAATGGTTCATGAGGCACAATACTTGCTAAGGTTTTGCAAATGGGGTAGCAAGCTAAGTGGGCTTGATTGTGGGGAAAACTCCACAGTTAAGCGCACTTGAGCCAGAGGAGATCTGGGATGGGTGACCTCTCGGGAAGTCCTGGTTACCGGGTGCAAGCACCGAAAGTGACGATTGACGCTATGTGATTCATTTCACTAGTTTCAATCCCACTTCTTCACCCCTGTGAGCATCACCCGATGCAATGAGTGCTAAGTGAACAATTCAAAAATCATGAGAAATTAGTCAGTTATGACTACCTCTCATGGAAATGGTCATACGTTAATGACTTACTTAATGCAGTTGAATCCCAAAAAAAAAAAAACGATATATAATATAATACACTGCATAAACCCCTAATACTTGAGAGCAATTTTGTTAGGATCCACCTGTAACCCTTGGCAAGAAATGGTATGGCCTAGCACGGTCCCTTCAGTCATCAAGAATTCAAAATTTTCAGGACTAAGGGACAGGTTCATCTCAATGCATTTGGTTAGGACTTTTCCCAGATTGGACAATGCTTCCTGGAAGTTGGACCCATAAGGAGTGAAGTCATCCATATAGATTTCCACCGCATCATGGACCAGCTCAGAAAAGATGCTCAAGACGGTTCTCTGGAAGGTAGCAGGAGCATTGCATAGCCCAAAGGGAAGAACTCAGTAGGAAAAGGTACCCCAAGGACAAGTGAAGGTGGTCTTATCTTGGTCTTCCGGGCTGATTTGGATTTGGTTGTACCCGCTAAACCCATCTAGGAAATAGAAAAACTTCTTTCCTGCCAGTCCATCCAACACTTGATCTATGAAAGGCAGAGGGAAATGGTCTTTTTTGGTAGCTTTGTTCAGTTCTCGGTAGTCCACACAGATTCTCCACTTCCCATTTTTCTTGGGAACCAACACCAGAGGGGACACCCATTCGCTATCTGAGATGGGGTAAATGAATCTGGCATCCAACAGTTTTTGCAATTCTTCCTTGACAATGTCCTTAAGGGCTGGATTCATTCTCCTCTGAGGTTGCCTGACTGGTTTACAATCCTCTTTGATGTATATGTGATGGGTACAGACCGAAGGATGGACTCCTTTCATCTCCTTATAGCTCCAAGCAAAAGCATCTAGATGACTGGCCAACAGACTACACAGCTCCTTTTCCTGGGAAGGAGATAGGGAGGAGCTGATCTTCAACGTTCTCTCAAGGCCAAACTCCACATTTTTTACTCTGGGAGTGACAGGGTTGGTCGCACAAAGGTCCACTAAGGTGCTGGCTTGGGCATCCTCCACCAATTTCTCTAAGGATAGTGCACTGGGAGGTGGATTCTGGATCAAGGTCTCAATCAAGTCATCCTCGGTTGGGGGGTCTCTTCTAGTGGTGTCTAGGGTGCACAAGGGTGTTGAGTACACCTCATCTTCTTCTCCTTCCTCCAACCAAAGTGGTAAATCATGCTCTAATGAGGGTTGGGTAGGAGGGTACAGGACTAGCTGCTTGGACATAGGACCATTTTTGATGGTCATGTTTCCTGCACGGAAACTTATGTAAGCATCTGCAGTGGCTAACCAAGGCCTTCCTAAAATAAGAGGGTATCCAGTAAGCTTTGCCTTTCGTTGCAGAACTAGGAAATCTGCAGGATATTCCCAAGAGTCAACAGAGACCAAGACATCCTCCACAATCCCTTCGGGAGTCACGGTGGAGCGATCTGCTAGTTGTAGGACTGTCGAGGTCTTCCTCAAGGAACCCTGAAGGTTGAGTTTGAGCATGGTATCTCTGGTCATCACATTAATGGCAGCCCCCAGATCAATCAAGGTGTGAGGTATGAAGGTGCCATTGATGTGGACATCTACTACAGGACTCCCAGGATCTAGATACTTCGGGAAGATGACCTGTCCTAACATAAGGTCAGACAGTTGTCCTATGACATTGATGGTTGAAGCATCTCTCTTTCGCCTGCCTGGGTGTCTGAAACACTTTTCCTTAACCAGTTTGTTGTATATTGGTACATCTTTGATGGCTTGGAGAAGTGGTATTTTCACACACAACTGTTTGAGTTCTCCCAGAAGCTCATCCTCCTCTGGGTTGGGTTGTGTGGTGGCCGTTAGTCTCTCAGGAAAGGGTGGAATAGCCTTTGGTTCACTTTCCTGTTTATCTTCCTCGTCCTCTGGGGGAGGAGGTTGGCGATCCGGAAGAGTCTTTCCATATCGCAGATTGATCTCCTGGATCTCCACACCATAGGTAGGGCATGATGTTTCCCCAGTATATACCTGCTGGGCCTGTCTGTTGTTGGGGTTCGGGTTCGGTTGAGCAGGCATTTGAGGTTGCCTTGGAGGAGCAGGAGGTAATGGTTGTGGTTGAACTGGTGGTGGAGGCAAAATGGCGGGAGGAGTGTTGTACTGGGGCCTCCACCCCGATTGAGGTGCATTCCACTAAGGCTGTGACTGGGCATGTGAGTGATATGAATGAGTAGTGGGTTGAGTATGGTACTGAGGTGGGTAAGACCATGGAGGAGGCATAGACCAGGAAGGATGAGCAGGAGGACCCCAGGAAGGCATAGGGGTAGATTGGTTGGGTCTGTAATAAGCTTGGGGTGCCCCTTGCATCCCCTACTGATAAGGTCTAGGTCCTTGTGGCCTCCTTTGGTTGAGGAAATAGAGAGGTTCGGTGGGGGCCTCTGTCCCTTGATACATGGCTTTAAGCCCAGGTAAGGTTGGACATTGATTTGTGGGATGGTCCTCCTCACAAACGAAACATACTTCAACCGAATGTAATGGGAATTCGTTCTTTGGGTGTTTCCTTGTACACCTAGGGCAGAAGATAGCCAAGGCCCTCTCAGCTTCTTCCTTCTTCTGCTGGATCCTGAATGTGTTCAGCTGCATGGCAATGGTCTATCTCACCTCACTCTTGAGATCTTCTAATTGATTTGCAAACTCATGTTTGGAGAAAGGAATACCAGCTGAGAGAAGGTTTCCTCTACCTCGTTTCTGGGCTGCCCTAGAATGGTTTCTAAACACAGTCTTTATGTCCTCATAAGGCAGTTGGTAAATATCTCCTCCAGCTAACATGTGAAGGGTATCCAAGAGGTCTTCAGGAACTCCTCGGAGTAGGACCAACTTAAGGGATTCAGGGTCAAGTGTGCACCTGGTCCTTTTATAGCTAAGTTGGAACCTTTCCTCGTAATCCTCTAAGGACTCATCAGTTCCCATGGTCATCCGAAAGATTTCTCCCTTGGTTTCCTTGGACCTACAGTAGTCCCAGTACTTGGTATTGAAAGCTTGTTGCATCTGAGCCCAAGTGGTGATACTGTTCCCAGGTAAGGCCATGAACCAGCGTAATGCTGCATCCTTAAGGGTTGGAGGGAAGAGTTTCAGCTTCTGCTCATCTTCAGTATAGTCATAGGTTCGACACAGGACAGCAAACTCAAACAGGAAGGTGTCAGGATCTTCAGTAGTCAGTCCATGGAAGTGAGGTAAAGCGGAGGGGCTAATGTTCTTCATTTTCATATCTCCATTGGTCTCTCGGATGGAGAAAGCACCTTCTATTCTCTCATCTTCTTCCCTATTGTCAGCCATAGCTTCATATGGAGTGGTCTCTAACTCTTCTTCTGCTATAGGATCTTCGTATATCTCAGGAGGTTCACCTATAGGTTCTTCTGGATCACTGTCACCAAAGAAGAGAGAAGGGTGACTTTGTGATGTGGTGGGGGTGTTGGGTAAGAATTTGCATGTTTTATCACGGTTCCTACGAGGCATGAAATGGAAAGACTTTTTTTGATTGCTTTTGTTTTTTTTCTGGTACCTGCAAAACTGAAACAGATTGATCTACAGCTAACTATTTTGCTGAAATGAAAATGTAGAATTGAAATGAAAGCAGAAAAGAACTAATCTACTTTGCTCAAATGAAATTGCAGGAATGGAAATGCTAGTCTACGCTTGCAAAATTGAAATGCTAATCTATGCTTGCAAAAATGAAATTGCAGAATTGAAATGTTAATCTATGAAAGCAAGAAATGTCTATGCTACTTTTGCAGAATGGAAATGAAACAAACTACTTAGCAGAAGGAGAGAGTAGGAAAATAGAAGAAAAGCAACAATTACTAATACTCTGACGCTTCCCCGGCAATGGCGCCAAAAAGGGATGGTGGGCTCTAGTATTGTAGCAATAATGCTGCAACTCCTGGAGCTTCCTTCTCTAATTTTATCAACCTGGTAGTTCGTAACAAACTTGGAAGCGACGGTGCTGTATGCACAAGTACTAGCTCTTGTCACAGCTGTCACTTGGTCAGCTGGCACAAGTCCGCTAGGGCTCGAGCCAACTTCTATAGGTTCTCAGAAGAAGCTCTTTAAGTGATGAACGAAAGCTATCTTAAAGGAAATTAACCTACTTTGCAAGAATGAACTGAAAGCCAACAAAACATGGAAACCCTAGTAAACCCTAATTCTACCAGCTTAATCCTTATGATGCAATGGTGGGGATGCAACTTCTAAAAGTGATGCCATTACTTCTATTGAGATGAGATGCATGTGTCTGAACTACTTTCATCTGAAGAGAACATGTTTTTGTATTTTTGCTCAAGTTGTTGGAGTTATTATGACTGTGCTTCTTACTGGGTCTTGACTGTGCAAGGGTGGATCAAGGGGAGGAAGGCTTGGAAAAGGTCAGGAGGACTCTGAGAGGGTCTAAAGGATCCCTAACATCATTCCACAGGAGTTCACAAAGTTTAGATGCCTGGCAACCGTGTTTGCAAGCTTCTACAGGATGTCTGCAGGGGATTCTACAGGAAGGTCAGGATTTCTACTGGAAGTCCCGTAATTTCTACAGGATGTTCTGCAATCAGAGTTTTGGGTGATGGATGAGTGAATGAGCTGTATGGGTGGATAGAGAAGTAGGAGGGGAGCTGGTGATGGCTTATGGATAGAGGGATGAGATGGGGAGGGGGTGTGTAGAGCTGGTTGGTCTAGAGGAGGGTAGAGGCAATGGAAGGCCGAAAAGATAAAATAGCGTGGATAATAGAAGAGTTGGGAGGCAAATGATCTAACTGGGAGGTAGGTAGATGGCTTAGGCACGGCTTAGATGGAGAAGGAAATGATAGAGTGGTGTTGTGCAGTGTAAAATGAAACAAATCACCTGTGTCTTGCACAAAACCGAGAATTCATCAACCTATTCTAACTGTTTTCATAAAACCATAGAACAGCAACATGAGTTTGTGAGGAAACTTTTGCATGGTATTGAAACAACGAGTCATTTCACAATATCTGAACGCATGGATGCTGCTACGACCGAGAACATTGCATTCAAGCTTGTTTGAACATGTAAGACTGTGTTTTTGGTGGGTGGCATGGGCTGCACTCCCAATCTCTAAACAGAGGTGGAAGTGAGTGTGCAATCAACCCTTTTTTGGAGCTCTGATTAACTCTAATCCCCTTACTCTAATCTAAATTACTGAAAGCACTTTATCCATAAAACTAACCTACTTAATCACATCAAGAAATTCAACTCAGCAACCTGTGTTTCCAAATGCATGTAAAGGGAAAGAAATAAAATGCTGAAAGAAAGACAAGTAACAATACAAAGGAAGGAAGCCTTAGGCTCTCAGGTTGGGCCCAACCCTGAGAGCTTAAGCTCCTTTAAGAACTCAAAGCTGCCTCAAATCTGCCTGCTTATTCATTAAAAGATAATAATCAAAAGTCTGACAACATGCCAAAAATGGCTTACAAAGAGAAAAACAGAGCTATGGCTCGTAGTCTAGCATAAACAACAAAGTTTCAAAAGTCCCCATCGAAGGCTACAGCCTCAATATTTATACATTATGAGGGCGAAGCTGGCCTCCTAAATTAGTGGGGCTTGGCTAACCAACTAAAAGTAAACTGATGTTCCCTTAGAATCCGTTGGCTGCCTTCTAGCTCGGTGGTGATAGCTGTTGGAGCTCGGAGCTGGGGTGGAGATCATGAGGAAGGCCATTCAAGGCTATGGACAACCTTCCTACAAAACCGCAATGCCACCTTGGCTGTCTCCGTGCCTTCATCTGCGTGGTTTTGCTCCATTTAATGTCAAAAAACCTGAAATAAACATGTCTTAGCCACCTAGGAATAGTGACTGCCCTCCTTCGTACGAATAACATAAATATACTAAGAAAATGATGCATAAGTGATGAAAAATGAAGGGTTGAGCAAGGGTGAGTAGGCCAAATGAGCCCAAAATGTTACCGAATTTGGGGCTCATCAGCAACTGCGAACGACCTTGAAAGCGACACATGCTAGAGCAAAGATAACATGAAATTGACACTTATTAAAGTGAAAGCAAGAAAAAACAAAAACCGCGAATGTGAAAGAGACACTTGTGAAAGCAAAGGTGCAAAAAAAACGACAGTTGGGAAAACTCATCAATATAGAAGTACAAACACAACCAATGTGAGGGAGGTTGCCAACGAAAGTGCACACTGACTGTCAACATGGTTTGAACATCACACAAGTCTGTCTTGATGGACAATGTTATGCTTGTTTAAGCTTGCATAAAGGGAGCGCGCTTACAAGTCCATCAAGGAGTGAGCATGTGCGAGCAAGTGACTTTGACAATTAGAACTTTGAGAGGAAGACTTGAATGCTTTACAAAACATCAATTGACCATGAAGTAACAATAGAGCGACAAGTCATACCATCCTCGGTATGCTCCAAAATTTAAGTGTAGGTAAAATTTTGGAGGGTGTTGATCTCAGCGTCAACACTCTGTTAGCCCATTCCATTATCTTAGAAATAAATTCCCTTGTGCTTTGTTTCGAGTTTCTCATCATTGTGTGATCTAGAGAATTATACCAATGTTTGAGTCGAGAGTGGATGATGTTTCGATCATGCAAACCAAAATGAGCAGATCTTGCATGACGAGAGCTGCCATAATAAGACACATAATTGGTGATCAAAGAGACAACAGAGGACCTTGAATACGAATGTGAGAGGATTAGCTCATCATTGTATGATGAGGGACTAATACGGGAGGCACTATTTATTAATGAAAGAGGGGTGAAACAAATTCCATTAAATTCATCCCTAATCTAACAATAATTGTACTCAACCTTAAAATTAAAAACCTTTCCAATTCGTAAGGTATCAAACATTTGGATCCGAGCTCATTTATGTTAAGCATTGTTTCTTCCATTGAGTAGGCCATATTTGCTAACCCGTCTGCCTCAATATTATTGGCTCTTAGGATATGGAACAATCACGCACTATGGAAAGTTTTCAATAATTCTTTGATTCTTTGAAAGATTCTAGCAAGAGAACTATCTTTTGGGAGCTTGTCGGATTTTAGATATTGCATCATTAATAGAGAGTCTCCTAATATAATCATATCTTGCACCCCTTTATCCTTGGCAATGTAAAAGCCTTGCAAGAAACCATATATTTCCGCTTAATTATTCAATATTTTTCCTAAACCCCATAAATACTTGACTTCAACAATTCTATTGAGATTGAACAAAATCCTGCACCTCCGGCCACCCCTAAAATATCAATCACCTTTTAACATTCAAAATATGCAAAATATTTTTTTTAACAATAACTAATATCATTACATTAATTTCTTTTTATAAATATTGTAATACATACTTAAATAAAACACTATATTATAATATAAATGCAATCTTTATTCCAAAGCATCACAACCTAATATTAAAAATACAAAAGTTTTGTTCCAAACCAATGTTACCTAATATTAAAAGTTCCACCTCTTATTGCGTTCTAGGAGTCCAAAATTAACAAAACCTTACAATGCATTCATTAAAAGGCTAAAATTAGAATATTGATCCTGGAAGGGTGCTTTTTTTTCCCATAAAGACTGCTCCATTTTGCGTCTACATTTTTCTCATATACATATATAAATCATTCGATATTTAATAATAAATATTTACGAATAATTAATATTATCGGTATTTTTTCCTTTTCTCAACTTGTGCAATGCAGCACTTGTTTCAGAGAGCAGTGCTGAGATATTTGTTTTAAAAATTAAATTACTAAAATTATTAACATTGTCTATGATGGATATATATTTATTTTATTTTTAAATTAAAAAAACAAATAAAGTAAATTAATGAGGATATGTGTGGACTCGGTTATTACCTGTGGCAGACAGTATAACGTATTCTAATTAGTTAACGATTGACTACAAAATTAAAACTGCGGTTTAAAGTTAATATTGTAAAATTAAAAATATTTATTTTTTAAAAATATTTTGTTTTATTTTTGTGGTATTTTATTAGTTATAGTTTTAGGAGTCGTCTATCGAGGCCGAGGAATTGTCCCGATGGTTAAAAGTAGTTGGAATCTGGGCAAAAAAATTTCAATTTTTTTGTAGAGACAGTGTTTGAATCGTGTTTTTCATGGTGGAAATGGATTCAGCACCATCAAAAACGTCTAAAACACCTAAAATTTTGAAATTTAACAACTATAACTTGGATTTACAAAATTCCTTACCAGATTTTCTCTAAATATAACCAAAATTTCTATAACTTTGCGAGCAACTCCTCCGCCTCATTAGACTACGACATAGTTTTATTATATCATTATTATACTTGATACTTTCAGCATTAACATATTCAATGCAAGCCTATAAAAAATATTAATATTAATATATTAAAATGCATTTAATACTTTGTATCTTGTAATTACAATCTCCCAAAGAATGACGTGGGTTTTATGGACATTTATGATTGGGTTTTATGGGCATTTATGAAACTATGGAGTTCAATTTACATTTTTTTTCAACCTTTTAAATGTTAAGGACTTCATATACAAAGGATTAGTGAGATCGGGTAAAATCAATTGGATTTGATTTTTTTTTTTTAAAGTAATGTACAAATTGTAAAAAGAGTCTATGGAACACGTTAAAGAGAAGAGCGAGCTTTTTTGTATTATTCTATTTTTTAATTATTTTTTAGTTATAGTATCCACTGATTGTTAAAAGAGATGTTAGAATGAATGAATGAATTTTTTATTTTTTTTTAAGTTATGGAATATATAAATTGTTTTATCAAAAATTTGTATATGATTTAGTTGATTTTTTTTCTTTTTCTTTTGGATGGAAGAGTTCACCACAATATCATTTTTTATATTCAAGCAATATACATGTATGAGTTTCCACAAGTAAAGCATCTACATCTTTTATTTCACAAATCAATGTCGATTCAAAAATTAATCTCTTGAAAACTTAATGATAAATTTATACAATTAAGCTTGGTGATGTGTTTCACACCCTTAAGTATTCACTAGATTATCATTGATATTCAAGAGTTTAAATTAAGTTTACTATTTCTTTATCATAGAGGAGATGTCTTTTAAAATAATAATGATATTATATCTTAATGTATTAAATAAGTCTATTTCTTTTTTTTCTTGACAAATATTGATATATAATATTTAAAAAGATATAATAATAAAAAAATATAGTTCTATGCTAATCATAAATGAAATATTTCAATTATATCAATTTTGTATTTAAAAAGTGATAAAAGTAATTGACAATAAATTTTCCCATACTTTTATTTTCCAATACCCGAGAGTCATTTAACTTTCTTTATTTAGGTTTGAAATAAAATATTGAAATATTTTTATTCACTAATATTTCAATATTAACTTAATCTCTATCTATTTATGTATATAAAAAAAGTGAGGAAATTAAAAAAAAATTAACTTTTTAACTTTAATCATAAATAAAATATTTCAAAAATAGATATAAATATTTTGATGTGAAAAATGTAAACATAAACAAAATATTTTGATGTTTATGTTAAATAAAATATTTGAATGTTAACTATTTCTATAATATTCAAAGAAATTAAAAATAAAACAAAAATTGTTATAGTTAAAGCATTTTATTGGTGACTAGAATAGAATGTGATGGGGTGCGATGTGAAAGTAAAAAATAGTCATGTTAAGAATTGGTGTGGGCTAGGTCAATGAGATCCTTAGTGATTTTTACAACTTAGATCCTTATGGGTTGCGGTTTCTCATACCAATGGTTAAGCGACCTGGGTTGCGGTTTCTCATACCAATGGTTAAGCGACCTAGGTCAATGAGACCCTAGAGTTTTTTTACGGAGTAGTCTTTAACGCGACTTTTTGAAAGCCTTTCCGTCGATTTTTTCCGGTGAAAATCCGGCAGTAATTTATTGGAATCCAAGTTTGATAGCTAATTTCTGCACAATGAAACCGTCCCAGGGGTTTTTCAGGGTGCTGAATCCGAATATGCAGTTAAAAAACCATTTTAACTGCAACAAATCATGATTTCATCATAGCTAATTTCTGCACAATGAAACCGTCCCAGGGGTTTTTCAGGGTGCTGAATCCGAATATGCAGTTAAAAAACCATTTTAACTGCAACAAATCATGATTTCATCATAGCTAATTTCTGCACAATGAAACCGTCCCAGGGGTTTTTCAGGGTGCTGAATCCGAATATGCAGTTAAAAAACCATTTTAACTGCAACAAATCATGATTTCATCTCAATTTCTTCCGGCGGATTCCGTCACCGGAATCTCAAAAAGTCGCATTATAGACAACTCCTTTTTTTACAACTTAGATGCATATGGATTGATTTCTCAAACTAACGGTTAGTAAACATTTTTTTTTACTAGCTATTATATATATATGAGCGCTTAATTACATTAAAAAAATCATTTAAAAAAAAGTTTAAACAAATATTCATATAATTCATTTTACAATTTTATCATTATTGGAAGCATTTTTTACAACATATCATAATATCAAAATATTTTATTTAAGCTACACTAATTATGCGGCCTTATTTTTGTTGACCATAATGAGTGCAACAAAACACAAAAATTAAACAATAGAGACTGAAAATCCATTGCACATATTACAATAGTTTTATAAAAAAAGATAACGAGTGTGTGCCTGATGTAATGTCAATTGCATAATTGAGATATACTTTATTTTTTTCCTTATCGGTGAATTTCTACCTTAATCATACGAATCTTTAAATATATAATCTGCATATACTATAAAAGGCAGACTGGGGATAGAGAAGGGTCCAATTCCAAAGTTGAACTTATTGTAACAATATTTATGGTAAAAATCACATAAAATAAAATCTAGCTGATGCTTTTCGAACCAACTAGTGTGGTTCATCTTCATGATAAGATGAGGAATCACATCTAGGAAATGGAATAAATAGATGATGATAGCAGCTAACTAGCTGTTAAAAATAACAACTAGTTTGACTAAAAAATTGAAATAACTAAATTAACCTTTAACCCAGCATTAAAAAGAATTTTAAATTAATAACTAATATTATTTTTTAATAAATTAATTAATAAAATTAATAAAATAATTTCATTTAATATTAAATAATATCATAATTATTAAATTATATTACAGATATAATATCAATAAGAATTTTGAGATTATATATATATATATATATATATATATATATATATATATATATAATAATTATAATAATAATAATTAATTAATTAAATACCTAATTTTTTATATTAGATTTTAAATTAATACTATTTGTGAATTAAGGAATATACAAGATCAATAAAATAATTTCATTTTAATATTAAACAATATCAGTATTATTAAATTATATTACAAATATAATATCAATAAGAATTTTGAGATACAAAAATAATAATAATT
The DNA here is from genome assembly GCA_031772625.1 of Pinus tabuliformis. Lineage (NCBI taxonomy): Eukaryota > Viridiplantae > Streptophyta > Pinopsida > Pinales > Pinaceae > Pinus > Pinus tabuliformis. The sequence continues at coordinate 103,216,645 of CM062804.1, forward strand.
AATTAATTAATTAACTAATTTTTAACATTATTAATTAATTAACTAATTTTTAACATTTATTATTATTGATTTATTAGAAGAAAAAAAGAATAAAAACAAATTAATAATAATAATAATAATAATAATAAAACTAAAAAAGTAAATATTAAAAAGATAACCAAGAGAACAAGAAAAATCTAGGAAGAAAGAGCAAGGATTCAACACCTGCTAATATTCCAACCATTGTCTCTGTTCAGATTGACGGTCCTTTGTTCGATCTCTAAGGCCTCTCTAAATTTCTGATGATGAAAGTGGTCAATCCTAGCGATGACCTTCGCCTCTTCTATGCAAATGTGATGATTGGTTTTTTCTGCATGTTCAACTTATGCGAAGGAGCGAGACCTTCCATGCTTTATGTCTACAACATGCTCACAAATCCTCTGATTGATTAATCGACCAGTCTCACCAATATAAGGAGTCCCACATGAACAAGGAATCATATAAACACCCTTGCCATCCTTAGGGTTAATAGGGTCCTTGGCCGAACGAAGAGAACTTCGAATAGTGCGAAGGGGTCTAAAAGAAGAAGGAATATTATGCTTTTTCAGGATCCTTGCGATTTTATTTTTGGTCCCTTGAATAAAAGGAAGATGAACTCCAGAAGATCGATCCTTGGGACCAATCCTCTTCTTAGGACCTCTTTCTGCATTAAGGAAAGCTTTATGACCCTGGGTTAAGGAGGTGAGATTTTTCATCATCAAGATGATATTCATCAGAAACTCTCAGCGCCCAAGTGGCTAAGATGTTGATAACACCTAGCTTCTGAGCAGGGAAATGATGGGAATTAGCATGAAGGTATTTCTCTGTGTGAGTTTTCTTCCAAAAAACTTGACGAGAGAAAGAACTGTCATCCTTTTTTGAAATGAGAACATCGAGGAAAGGAAGGTTGCCATTAACTTCAACTTCCATGGTGAAATTTATGGAATTTGATTGATTATTAAGTCACTGGTAAAACAACTCTAACTTCTCTTTCCCATGAGACCAGACGGCACAAGTGTCGTCCACAAACCTTTTCCACAACATAGGTTGAAAAAGAGCTGATGATAAGGCCTTAGATTAAAAAAACTCCATAAAGAGATTGGCAACAACGGGAGAAAGGGGAGAACCCATGGCAACACCACAAGTTTGCTCATAAAATTCGCCTTTGAAACTAAAGAAAGTAGAGGTGAGGAAAATCTTAACCGAGAGATATTCACTAGCTTTAAATGGGAGACTCCAAGTACATTATAAATTAATTAAATTAAATCTAGATGTATTGTTTACTATTTCCGAAAGTTAGTTATATAAATTGAGTCTAGGTGTGTTGTTTACTATTTCCAAAATTTGAATCAAACTCGCTACTTTATGGTTTTATTGTCTTGAATATGTATTTTTTAACGCAAACAATTTTAGTTCACAAAAGTCTGATTTCTCCACTCAAAGCAAGCCAAAGAAAATATTTTAAATTAAATTAAATAAATAAATATTTAAAAAAAATACTTTATATAAATATAAATTTTACAATTTTATTCTCTCAATATTTAGAGTATTTTCTTATTTTATATATATTTATTAATTTATAATTTATAAAATATTTTAATTTAATTTACTATGTAATATACAATAAATTTTTTTATACAAATAAATTTTTAACCTAAAATAAATTTACAATAAAATTATTTACTGTTTAAATTTTATATTTGAAAATTTTATTTAAAATAAATTTATAATTAAAAAATTATAAATTATAATTTATTTTTAAGAAATGGTATCCATATAGTTTCACTTAAATTTCATTTTTTAAGAAATGGTATCCATAGAGTTTGACTTAAGTTTCAATTTCACATATTTATAAAGAAATAAATCATTAAAATGAAGGGGATTTAAAGTCTTAGGTGCACACAATTTATCCACAAGAGTTTCTTCTGAAGTTCATAATATTCATAGCAGTAAACTTTGTGAGGTGTAAACATTTTCTTTTGAATATTATGATGTATAAGTGTTTTGAAGTCAACATGAGCTCTTATATATATTTATTTATTTTGTATGTAAGTTGTTAAAGAGTATTTACCTATTTAGTTTTTGTTTTTAAGAGGTTTTTTTTAATAGTATAATTAAAATATTTGATTTATGTAATATTAATTAAATAAAATAAATATTTTTTTAATGGAAAACATGTAGTTTGTTAATTGGGACTAGTTTGGGTGGTTAAAAAGATAAGTTTTCATTCTTTCCATTTAAATTTAAATTCAAATTCTACTTGTAACATATTTTCCTTTTATCAATTATTTGAAGTTGGAAAAGTACCACAATATTATTCTTAATTAATTGTTGCTTAGGACATGTTTTTCCAAATAATTTATAAGCCCACGTTGGGTATCCTTTCATACAAGAGTCTAGGTTCTTAATTAATGGTTGCTTAGGACATGTTTTTCCAAATAATTTATAAGCCCACATTGGGTATCCTTTCGTACAAGAGGTATCCTCTAGGTTGGAGATCATAGGAACCTTTCTTCTTTCATTTCCATTTCCGTTTTTGTTAAATAGTTATTGTTTGTGTTCATGCCGGTGTTGATTTACGTTCCCAATAATTCAATGTTATTAACATTTCTACTTCGTACAAGAGGTATCCTCTAGGCTAAAGATCATAGGAACCTTTCTTCTTTTATTTCCATTTCTGTTTTTGTTAACTAATAACTATTTGTGTTCATTCCGGTTTTGATTTACGTTCTCAATAATTCAATGCTATTAGCATTTCTATTTAAGGTAGATTGTTAAATTTATGCATTCTTTGTTATTTTTATTCTTTTTAATTATAATAATTGGTGTTGTGGGTTGTAAGCTATTTTTATCTTGAGGGCATGATGGTTTCATGGTTGTTAATTTCACAATTTGAATATATAAACAACTATTATCTTTGTCTATTTCTTTCATTTCACTATCAATTGTATCAATCATATCTTCCTTTTAGTAAATTGTAGGAAGAGATGATAATCGAGATCTAAGTTAGGTGAATTAGAGTAGCAATAGTTGATTATTTCTTCTTACAACAAGACATTAGACTTTTTGGCATTTCATGTTTGGTCAATTAAACCTATGTAATTTTTCACATATGGTGCAAGAACTTCTTAAATTTACATAATCCTTGGATGATAATTAAAGTAAGCCATGGAGTTGAGTATTCTATTGTAGTAATCTTGTTGCCTAACATTGGTTGCCTCCTTAGGATTTGATAGAAGGATATTGATTCAAATTGGTGATACAAAGTTATCACCTTCTAAATGGGATGTACAAAAAGTATTCAAATCTTATTATAGATACAATGCTCTAATAACAATTAATAAGTTTCCAAAACCTCTCCAAAAATTGTAGTTTGGGATAGCCGCTTCTCTCTTAGGATAGGTCATCCTTGGAGAGAAGCTAGAATATCCACATTATTGGTTGCATGTATTGATCCCCAAGAAAAAATAATTTCTTTATTTCCATTGCAATCATATACAATGCCCCCCCACACCCCCTATTGCCCTGGTTAGCCAGTGATTTGATCTTTAGAGAGTCAAGCCAACAATTTTATGTACACATTCATCTCAGGGTAGCTTAGGAAGTGAAGAGTCAAGCATTAAAGAGGTACATTGCCATTCCACATTCATTATTTTATTCCTTGATTGTAGATTTGCTCCACCTCATTATTGGTTGCGTGTCTTGATCCCTAAGAAAAAATAATTTCCTTCTTTCCATTGCAGTCACACACAATGCTGCCACACCTCCTATTGCCCTAGTTAGCTAGTGATTTGATCTTTAGAAATCCAAGTCAACGATTTTATGTTCCCATTCATCTCAGGGTAGCTTAGGAAGTGACAGGTTAGGGTTTAAAGAGGTATACTACCATCCGATATTCATTCTTTTATTCCTTGACTACATATTTTTTATCCTCATTACTGGGTGCTTTCCCATTGTTTTTTTTGTGTTTTGTAGGTCTACAAGTAAACTAAGCCATAGAAGCCATTCAAACTTTCTTTTTTCCCTTCATCCAAGCATTTCACCTCAATGGAGGTGGTGTATCTAATGAGAAATTTATTTGTAGAGATTTATATTCTTAGAGTAGCATATTGAGGTTTAGATGGTAGCTTGTATGTTCAAATGTGAAAATTTGTGTGAGAAACCCTCCCAACACAACAATTTCAGCCATGGGGACAAAACACATTATTGTTTAAAGGCCATCTAAAAAATTCATTGTGGAATGATTGGAAACCATGAGAAAAAACAAATATATTGTTTAATGAACACTTTGTTATTGTTAGAGGTGAAAGAAATAGCTGAAATCCACACGTTGGAGCAAGAGAGGCTTCAAAGATTGCTTGGGGTTTGAATCATTCTTCTTTGAAGTGTAAATGAGCATTTAAGCTTGCTTGGGGTTTGAATCATTCTTCTTTGAAATGTAAATGATCATTTAAGCTTTCTTGGGGTTTGAATCATTCTTCTTTGAAGTGTGAATGAGCATTTAAACTTCTTGACGAATACTAATGCCAATTTGGGTTTACATTTACATTTTCAACTCTCAATTTGTTTCTTTCCTAAAATGAGACAAGGGATAAATTTGTGTTAAAACCATTGCTTCTCTTCCATTCACTTTTATTTTCTCTTTGCAATCGATACTTTAATTCTTTATCATAAATTTGTAAGTGAATTAGAAGAAGGAAATCAAAGACCTTGCATGATAAAAAGTGGAGATTCGAAGCAGGGAGGGACAAAGAAGAACTATGCAGGAGAAATAGGCTTTTGTTGGCGTTTTAAGCACTCAATTTTGGAAGTGGAATGAATGAGAAAAGACATATTAAAGAACCCTCTTACTATGTTGCATTCACTTATACTTTAGCACATGAACTGAAAAGTTGTACTCTCAAAAGTGTTCGATAGTTTGTACTGCAACTACTTCATTTGATGGCCATTTCCTTCTATTACTCCTTGCATTTGACGGTTGAAGATCTTATTATAAATTTGTTAATGAAAATGGAACTATGAAGTTTAAATTTATGTTGCATATAAAGATCAGGTATTCAAAGCAAGAATGAGGAAATAATTTTGCAAGAGAAACAAAGTTTGATACCATTTTCTTAGGTTCAATATTTCATCTTTTGGATTTGTAAAATAAAGTATAGGGCATAGTGAGTTAGATTTTGATGAGTAAAATAGATTTATTGGACCAAAAGATGATGTGATAGACAAGTATTTAAGTTTACTTTCCAAAATTTCTTATTACGAATTTTACTGGTGAAGTGAAACCAACCAACTCAAGGGATTAAAATAAATGAATTGTGAATACATTAAGGATTTAATTTGAATTTATAAATATAGAAAGTATCAAGAATCCATAGCAAAGAAACATGTGAAAGATCCAGTGCTTTAAGTTTGAAATTACAAAGAAACATGTGAAAGATCCAGTGCTTTGAGTTTGAAATTACCAACTCATGAGGAAAAGAAAGGGCCAACAAAGTTTTGTGTAATGAAATGCTCTTGTTTCAAACTTCACCATGGCTTGAACTCCATTCCAAAAATTGCGATAAAGGTAAGCCATGATTTGTGATGACCTTGCACTTGCGCTTAAGAATGTATGTCATGCTTACAGTTTATTCATATTCTTTGTATCTTCCAACTTATCTCAGTTGCAAATTCCTTGGAATTGTTGACATTATTAACTGGCCCTGTTCATCTCTCTTTTCAACCCATCTCGTTGTTGTGCAAGAAACCTTTTCGAAATCAGAAATCCCCTGATGAATTGATTTGCATTCGAGAACCTCCCTGTACCAGTAGAAAGGCGCATTCTACAACCCAACCCAGTATGACCCTGATGCGTAAGTATGTCACCTCCTAAAAAATAATAAATTTAATTTTGGCTAATGTCGAGCAAAACATTAACTTCAATCTTAAATTATATATAACTTGAATCTTTAGATTATATATAACTTTTTACTGAGATTAATTATTAAAATATAAATATGTATTGTTATATACAATATTAATGGATACTTTATTATCATATAAGTGAATATGAATGGATCATAAATTTACTTTTAACAAAAAAAATTACTACATGAAAATTTCAAATTAGCTAAAATTTTAACCATTTTTACTCTTTACTAAAGCCAATACCATTTCTTAAATCAAAAGAAAAAAGGTTAATTCAATACAAAGAATAAAAATTCTAGGTCCAAAATCTTTTAATATTTTTTTTTAATTAAATATTTGTAAAATGAATCTTTAAAAGGAAAAACCATATCTTATGGATATATTAAAATCTTTAAAGACAAATATTTCCACATCAAGGTTGTAATATTTGAAAATATTAATTTGATGTAGTTTTATTATAAATTTTATTACCATGCCATGTAAAAAAACCATTAAATCTAATATCAATATTTTAATATTAAATATAATATTAATATTAATATATTAATATATTATTAGATTTAATAACTTTGGATTAATACAATATTAAATTTAATATAATATCCAATTTGTCCTATTATAATATATATTAATGTATTATCATATATAATAATATATTAACTCTAGATATATATGGAGGGAATAACAAAAACATAGAGTGATACAGGTAGAGAGATAGAGGAAGTGACAAGAAAGAGATGGAGATAAAATGAAGGAGAGGGGGGAGGAGGAGTGAAGAGAGGGAGAAAAAGAGTAGTGAGAGAGGGAGAGGGAGACACAAAGATGGAGGGGGGAGAGAGAGAAGGAGGGAGATAGTGACAAGGTTGGAGGGCAGAGAGAGAGAGAGAGAGAGAGATGGGGGGAGAGAGAGAGAGGTAGGAGAGAGGGAGAGAGGGGAAGGACTAGAGAGAGGAGTTGAGAGAGAGGAGGAGAGAAGGAGGGACAAAGAGATGGAATTGGAGGGGGTGAAAGGGAGTGAAGAAGAAATACATAGATAAAGAAAAGTGGAGAGAGAGAGGGAGTGACAAAGGAGAGAGGGAGTGGATGAAAGACATAGGCATATAAAAGTGGAGAGAGAGAAAGGGAGTGACAAAGGAGAGATGGAGAGAGAGTGTGTAAGTTTTGGGGTGAGATAGAGAGACAAAGATAGAGAGATGGAAGGAAGGGGGAGAGAAGGAGAGAGGGAAGGAGATTGCGACAAAGTTGGACGAAGAGAGAGAGAGGGGGGGTAGAGGGAGGTGGGAGAGAAAGGGAGAGAGAAGGAAGAGAGAAAGGAGGTGAGAGAGAGAAGGAGAGAGGGAGGGAGAGAGATATGGAGTTGGAGGGGGAGAGAGGGAGGTAAAATGAAAGACATGGAGAGAGAATGGTGGAGAGAGAGGGGGGAGTGATAAGGGAGATAGAGAGGGAGAGATGAAAGCAGGAGGGAAGAGAGATGGAAGGGGGATAGAGGGAGAGAAGAGGAAGAGAGAGGGAGAGGAAGAGGGAGGGAGAGATAGCTAGATATGGAGAAAGAGTGTGTATGTTTTGGGGGTGATATAGAGAGATAAAGGAGAGGCAGATGGAGATAGAGATATAGATGGTAGGTGGAGAGAGGGAAGAAGAGAGCAATAGAGAGAGGGAGGGAGGGACGCAAAGATATATAGGTATGGGGAGAGAGAGAGAGAGAGAGAGAGAGAAAGAGAGAGAGAGAGAGAGAGAGGGACCGTGTGTGTTTGGGGGTGAGATAGAGATACAAAGAAGGAGAGATGGAGGGAGATAAAGATATAGATGGAGGGGGAGACATGGAATAAGATTTCTTGCACTAGATGCATTGATTTTAATGTAGATGATGATTTCCAATCCTATTTGATTGCTTGCATTAGATGAATTGATTTCAGTGTAGATGTCGATTTATAATTATATTTGATTGTCTGCACTAGATGCATTGGTTTCAGTGTAGATGTTGATTTCTAATCCTATTTGATTGCTTTCTCTAGATGCATTGATTTCAGTGTAGATGGTGATTTCTAATCCTATTTGATTGTTTGCACTAGATGCATTGATTTCAATGTAGATGTTGATTTCTAATCTTATTTGATTGCTTTCACTAGATGCATTGATTTAAGTGTAGATGTTGATTTCTAATCTTATTTGATTGCTTTCATTAGATGCATTGATTTTAGTGTAGATGTTGTTTTTTAATCCTATTTGATTGCTTGCATTAGATGGATTATATATTGTTAATATTGAAGCTGATTAGATGGAGAGGGAGGTAGGGAAGAATATTTCTTGCACTAGATGCATTGATTTCAATGTAGATGATGATTTCTAATCCTATTTGATTGCTTGCACTAGATGCATTAATTTCAGTGTAGATGTTGATTTCTAATTATATCTTATTGTTTGCACTAAATGCATTGATTTCAGCATAGATGTGGATTTCTAATCCTATTTGATTTCTTGCACTAGATGCATTGAGTTTGGTATAGATGTTAATCTCTAATCCCATTTGATTGCTTGCACTAGATGCATTGATTTCAGTGTAGATGTTGTTTTCTAATCCTATTTGATTGTTTGCATTAGATGAATTAGATGTTGTTAATCTTGAGGATGTAGATTATTAAAAAAATATTTTTCAAGGTATATTTAGTATTACCTAGAGGAACATTATTAAAAATTAATTAGTTGTCAAAATTTGTGATACCTAGACTTAAAATGAAATAGATATGCAAAAATCAATCCTCCTGCAAAGTGCAAATTAATCCTTCACAAGATCATCTCCCTTCTTCATCACCAACTAATTACTAATAGACAAGTATATATATTCAAAATATATTCAAAGCTACATATATTCAAAATTACTAATAGATAATTGCATACAACAATGTATTCAAAAGTTTTATAAGAGGAAAAGATATATTTATAAACATTCAAAATCAATCAAAATATTCTTGAAGGAGATGTGATAATTGTTTGGAGAAACAAATAATGTAAAGATTTTATAAATCTGACCCCTCATTAAAAAAAAATAAAAAAATACATTATTTCTTGACTTTGCAAAATAGACTATAGAGAAAAAAATCATCAAAATATTCTTGAAGGAAATAAATTATTTCAAACATTAGCAAATAAACAAATTATTTCAAGAGTAATCTTGACACAATAAATTATTAAAACTACTCTTCAAGATATATTTAGCAATACCTGGAGGGACACTATTAAGAATTAATTAGTTGTCAGAAGATGTGATACCTAAAATTAAATGAAATAGATGTGTAATATCAATTCTCCTACAAACTATTGACAAAATTGTCTCCCTTCTTCATCACCAATTAATTACTAATAGATAATTACATACACATAAAAATATAACACAACTGTAACATTCACAAACATTACCATCCAAATCCAAACACATAAACACACAAACCATTCAAAGCAAGGAACACATACTAAATTAAAGAAGAGCATGATATGGTCATGCCAAGCAAAGAAAACATAATGTGAATTTTGAAGTTTATCTCAAACATATACATAATAATTATAATCTAAAAATTTGGCATTGCTTCCCTCGAACCAACTTAGATCTATCTAACACCAGATCCATCATGCCCCGAGAGGGATCAAATCCATCAAGGTGCAAATATTTTATGAAGTTCTACACTCCAAAAAGAAGGTTTGCACCACGAGGGATTTTATCTCTCTCGACGCATGATAGATTCAGTGTTAGATGGATCTAAGCTAGCTCTAGTGAGTAGAATGAAAAAAGTCAAATCTACTCTTATTTCAATGCTCATTCCTAGGTATGGACTGCTCTTGGTTCTCCAAAAATAGCCACAGAACAAGCCATTCTCGATCTTTTGACGTATTTTAAGGTGTTATTAAATAACAAATTATATATAATGTATTACTCATGGAATAAAAATTTATATATATAGTTAACTAAGTGAAAATTTCGAAGTGTTGTGCTTTCCAGAGTCAAAACATGAACAATAAAATAAATTATTAGAATGTAGGCTTATGTGATTCATGATTTATATCAAATATTTTCAGATAAAATAACATTTAGATTATAAAGTTGGTCTGTTTCGAACCACTTATTGTGGTTAATCGTCAGGACATAGATGGATAGTTGAAACATAAAACTAATAAATAGTAGAGATGCAACGAATTAATCCCAACAATAATTTTTTTAAATTTATTATGAACATTAGAAAAATATAATAAAGTCAAAATTAGAAAATAAAAATAATGAAAAGGCCTTAAAAATAAAAAATAATACTAAATAATCAAAATAAAAATTAGAAAATATATATTATTATTTTTATTATTATTACTATTATTTCTAAATAAATTTACAAAAAAATTCAAGGAATAATGAAAGAAAATATAAAAATAAAATTATAGGACCTAGAACATTTAATAAAAATATTAAATCAAAGAAAGAAGTCAAGAAAAAAAAGAAAGGGAGATTTAAGTTAGTTTATACATTTTGGTTGTTTTTATTTTTATTTAATAGTAAATTTATTTTTAGAGTTTTTTATTAAATATTTCTTTAAAGCAAAGAAAAATAAATAAAATTTATTAAAAGATGTAATGAAGGAAATCAAATGGAAAAATTAGCATGCAATCAATTGCAAAGAGTAGACATTCATTTTGTACTCACTCTTGTTGTGTAGATTTACATGATTAATAGAATTTATGTTTTAAACTTGTTTATTAATTTGAAGGTTTTTGCATTTTTTTGAGATATATTTAATTAGTCTAGACTTATCTAACTTCATATCTACCAAAGGTTCACATGGATCAAATCTCTCGAGGTGCAAACGTATTTTACAATGAAAAGAGATTTGATCCCTCACTAGGCTTAAGTAGATCCGAAGTTAAGATGGATCTAGCCCGATTTAATTATTAACCTTTAAATATGTCATATTAGAGAAGAATACCATGGGAAAAAACCATGGGTTGGAGAATTTTATGTTTTTAATTTAATTTTGTTTTATGTTTTTGTTTTTTATTTTTATTTTTAATTTGTTTTATTTTGATTGAGTCAAAATATTAAACATTACAACATCTTCCACATATTCCCCCATATTGGGATGGAGAGTTTCTCTTTTATTTACATTTTGTTTCTTTTGAATTTTTCATAGTTTATTTTTGCAAATTATATATGATGAGGGATGTAACATGTCAACTCGACTGTGGATTGTAAATAATATGCATGTACAAAAATTAGGCTAGTGAACCTGATGCCGCCAATTAACAGCGAGCGCTATTTTCTAAACCTTAGGGTTTTCAGCTTTTGCAGCGATTCTTTTCCTTTATCGGGATTCTTCCGTCCCTTGAGAATCCCTTATTTAACCTCTTACGGGATGTATATATATAACCCTCTTAACCTTTGGTTAATGTGGAGAAAACCATGTATCGATGCTATTTACCTTATTAAAACTTATATAAGGAAATACACATGCAAACACCCCTTTCGACCTTTAATATGGCCTTTGCACATTTACCGAGGTTAGCTTTATCATTGATTGGCATCGCTCCCTTCACGTGACGTGCATACATGTTTCATCGCCCCTCCGATATGCGACTATCGTTTCCCCAAATACACTATCGGCGCTTCAAAACATTGCTATCCTGTTTATACAGGAAACATACTCCGAACAAGGCCGGAACACAAAACCAGACTTAAAATTTTATAAACCACACTTGTGGTCTCATCGGGTCTGCGGCACTGATCTCCACTCTCCGACCCCTCCAATACCTAATCGTTGATTATCAGCTATCGGTATTGCTCCGTTGCGATATCACAAGTCGCAAATCGGCGTATCCTAAGGCCGACACCCCGCCTCTATAAAACTCCGATGCGACTAACCTCTCGGACCCGATAGGTTATTAATTCCGCTTCATAAAATGTTGGGTCCGGGTCTGTCCAAACTCTGTTTTTCACCGATTTCAATGTAATTTGGGTTTTCCGCTTGCAGCCCAAAATTGCATAAAAACTCCGCCGAAATAATCTCCACCGTCGATCTCTTAGATCCGACGGCCCCTGAGTCTCACTTCTTCAGCCTTGCATTCCTCTGTCTTCAAGCCTTTTCCTCGCTTCTGCTGTGTTGCAAACAATCTCTTTTATGGAAGCTTTTCACCTCTTTGGTCACGCCAAATTCACCTGCAAGAATATATGCATACAGAGAAGCTATAATTCAGATTAATTTCAGTCTTTCAACCATTCAAAGTCATAGATACACAATTTCTAAATTAGACTTGCGCATAAAGAGAAAAAGAAACACGACAAGTATTTTTTTAGACTCAGACTCTCTCTGTGGTTCTCCTTACAGTCTGCCTGTAGGCTTACAACTTTTCTCCATTCGGCTAACCCCTTACTCTACATCATTGTGTCCTTTTTAATACATCAGTGGTAGTTCCTCTTGCAGTTCGAGGAACTGTTTTTACAGTTTTCTCAACTAATCCTCATCTAAGCCTATCTTGTCTAAATCAAAGCTAACAATGGCTGATTTAGCCTTTATTTACAATAACACAAAATGAAACTAAATAAACTAGAAATTTGAGATGTTTCCCTCTCTATTTGTCAAAATAGAATGAGAAAACAAACAACAAACAAGAACCAACTCCCAGTTGTCGCCTCTTCATTCAGGTGCTCCTGCATCAGGCTCCCGGGGTGAATGAAATTCATGGCTCCTGTCCATGAGCTCTTCAATAGAGTACCCAACATTCTGAATCTAGCCAACATCTAACCAAGAACTATCTTCAATAGGATGACCCTTCCACTTGACTAGGTACTGCAGATATTCCTTCCGTCGAGTCCGTCTAGCCACCTGGGTATCTAGGATCTGTTCGATCTCTAGAGGCTTTGCTGGGGGCATTTGTTTAATCCACATGTCACTCTCTTCCTGGGTGTCCCGTGTTCGTCTTTCCGAACTGTCTTCATCCTCTGCTGCAATGTAGTGGTACAGGTCCGATATATTAAAAATGGGTGAAATTCCAATACCTAGAGGTAACTGCAATTCGTAAGAATTTGCAGAAAATTTCCGAAGAATCCTGCAAGGCCCAATCTTTTTCCATTTCAACTTGTTGTACTCGCCTTTAGGAAACCTCTCCTTGCGTAGGTGTGCTAATACCAGGTCTCCTACGTTGAATTGCACCTCCCGCCTCTTCAAATCTTCCTTTTGCTTGTATCTTTGGTTGTTGTTCTGTAATTTTAATTTCACCTATTCATGAAGATCGTTGATTGCCTTTGCGAAGTCTTCACCATCAACACTTCTATGCTCCAACTGTCCCAAATCTCGTAACTCATGTACTCCACGTGGGTTCATTTTGTATAGGATTTGAAAAGGATTACTGCCTGTACTCCAGTTGGGCGAATCATTATAAGCAAATTCCGCTTATGCAAGCACATGATCCCACTGTTGAGAATTTTCTCCAACAAAACTCCTCAAAAAATTTGTTAGACTCCGGTTCACCACTTTGGTTTGGCCATCAGTCTATGGATGATAAGCTGAGTTGAAGTTTAGTTTGATATCTAACTTCTTCCACAAGGTTCACCAAAAATGTCCTGTAAATTTAACATCGCAATCCGAAACAATTGACTTTAGCAAGTCATTTAATCTGACTATCTCGGTAAAGAACAAATGCGCTACATGTGTGGCATCACTGGTTTTCCTGCATGGAATGAAATGTGCCATTTTAGTGAAACGATCCACCACCACCATGATGGAATCGAATCGCCATTGTGTCTTTGGTAGGCCTAAGAGAAAGTCTAAATTCACTGAGTCCCATGGTCTACTCGGAATGGGTAAGGGTGCATACAACCCTATGTTCTGGCTGTGTCCCTTTGCAAGCTGACATATTTTGCATCTAGTTACAAATCTTTGTACATCTTTGCACATCTTCAGCCAATAGTAAAAGTGGCTCAACTGATCCAAGGTCTTATCTGTGCCAAAATGCCTAGCTAAACCTCCACTATGCTTTTCCTAAAATAAGTTCTCTCTCATAGAACACTCCGGAATACATAACTGCCCTCCTTTGAACATCAATCCTTCTTGCATGTTATAGTCCAGCCATGAACTGCTATCTCTCAATAATGGATTTTGGCAAGCTTCATAAGCTTCCTTAAAATCTGCATCTGCCTCATACAAGTCCTTAAGATGTTCAAATCCTAACACTTGTATGGTACTTTCCTGTAGGATCAGATTCCTCCTACTTAACGCATCTGCCACTTTGTTGGCTTGACCGCTGATATGTTTCAACACAAATGTAAAACTCTGCAAGTACTCCACCCACTTCGCATGTTTATGGTTTAGCTTATGCTGCTGCATAATGTACTGCAACACTGAATTGTCTGAAAATAAGACAAATTCATTTGCCAACAAATAATGCCTCCAATGTTTTAGTGCCTGAACCACTACATAAAATTCCTTGTCATAGGACGTGTATTTTTGCCTACTTTCATTTAGTTTCTCGCTGAAATAGGCTACCGGCTTGTCCTCTTAGCTGAGTACATGGGAAACCTTCAACACCCTTTTCCATTAATGACATTGTTGCCAACATGTTAAACACTTTTTTTGTTTGTCACTTTTTGGTTTTCCTATCATGCTAAACCAAATTAAATAAGAAACTTGGATTTGGACTCCAACAAGTTGCTAGGGACTTATTAGATCCATTGTTCACATTTTCAAGTTTTTTCTCAAAGATATGATATATTCTCATTAACTTAGTTTCATAAAATGATTGATTAGTACTTTTAATTAGCTAGGATTTCTATAAATTTATGTTGGCATTGTCTAATTATTATACATTTTATAGTTTTTGATCAAAATTTGGGAAAATATTTAATGGTCAAATTGTGATATCTTGTTATTTAAAATGAGTTTTTGACTCTATATATGGATTCAACACCTTGAAAATATTATGGGCACTTGGATTGTAGGGAGTTCACAACTCAAACATATGATTCCAACAAATCCTTGATGGATTTTGGACATATTCAAAAAGAAAATATGCCTAGAAAAACTTCAAAATGTACAACATGAATTTCATGATCGAGAAACTTCTTGTAGGTAAGTAGAGAAGCATAATATCATTTAAATTTTTTTCCAAAATGAACTTTAATAAATTAAATAGTAATTTCAATAAAAATAACATAATTTATATTATAATCTTGATTTTCATAAAATTATTATTCTAACCATTTTTACAAAAATATATATTAAGGAAATAGTTTAATTGTTCTGAATTTTTTTAATATATTTTTTAATCCATTTTTGTTTAATTAAAATAAAAAATTTGATTTTTACACTTAGAAACTTTTCAGTAAAATAGTACCTCTTCACAATTTTAATGTTCATTGAGAAGTCGAATTTCAATGTCACACAATTCAATTAAAGTAAATTATTATAAATATGTAATAAACTTAGTGCCAGTCTTAATAAATTGAAAACCTTGTCGTTGTATTAATTCTCAATCAATATTTGGCCACATATTTAGGATCTTGATTTTCATGAAATTTGAAGTTTCTATAAATTGTATAATATATTCAAATGATATTTTCTTTTTAGTATTTTTATAATTTATTATATATGTTTTATAATTAGAAATTATATTTATTATATTGATTAAAAATAATTACGAAGATGAAAATAAAATTAAAAACATTTTATTAAATTGTTATCTTCTTAATTAACAAATAAAAAATTAAATAATAAAAATTATAAAACACAAAAATGAAATTTGACATAGATTACACAACTTTTTTGTTTTAGATTTAAATAAAAATGTGGTTAATACGAAATTAAACAACTAATATCCAACCACTTTAGGTGAAATTCAATATACACCATCCCTTCACCTTGCATTGCATGGCAGGGTGATTAATATTGTCCATAACTTTATTTTTTTTAAACGCAAATAATCGATACAATGTTGCATAATAAGGTGATCGTTGTTATCCTATTTTAAAATAAGGATAAACAATATCATATTATGCTCCTTAACATGGCCCTTAATGTTTAAACACAAAACACCATGAAATTATCCCACATACGTTGAAGTCGTTTAAAAGTTAAAGATGCCAAAGGATGTCCCACACATATTCTTTCTCTACCCACCAACATTACTTTATGTTATTCCAAGCACATTATTATTTCAACTGAACTTTAGAGATGTAAAAAATAAATGGCGTCTTGGAAATGTCTCCAAAACCTCTTTATGTTAAAAAAATATTTAAGCTGATAAGCTTTTTACTATGAGGTTCATTCTCACGACACTGTAGCATATTTGTCGGCCTCCAAGTGTCTTGATTTGATAGGGGAACCACCCTTATAGCCCTGAAGTTTCTTCGACGAGACTTCCTCCTCATGTACCGCCTGCCAAGCTCGACATGATCCCATCGATGTTGTTAGTGCTCATGGAATTACTAGGACCACTTTACTAGAACGAAGTCTTGTTTCCAAGCAAGTTATGGAGGACCTTGATGTAGGATTTGTATGTTTGGTTCCCAGTCAATTTCAGGCTTGGTAGCGGCTTGCCTGCAAGGTAGCAGGACAAGGAACTATTGCGGAAGAA
This sequence comes from Pinus tabuliformis, assembly GCA_031772625.1. Classification (NCBI taxonomy): domain Eukaryota; kingdom Viridiplantae; phylum Streptophyta; class Pinopsida; order Pinales; family Pinaceae; genus Pinus; species Pinus tabuliformis. Next base: position 103,233,172 of record CM062804.1, read on the forward strand.
GGCGTCGGTGCAGGAGCGGGCAAGAATTCTCTGACTACTAATAGTGCCTGAGGATTGAACCATTTATTTGCACTAGCCCCAATTTTCTTCAATACTTTTTGCATTTTCGAGGCCTGGTGCCCCCTTCTTTGGAGATCTTAGTGCTATCTTATGCCCAGGTAATTCTCTGCCCCAATGTGCCTCTCTTGCTGCTAGGCCGGTGCGCCTATCACTTTCCTCTTAACCGTTTGACTTCCCACTTTCTAAAGATAAGAGAGATTAACAGTGGTGGCCTTCGTGGTGTCGATGAATCATAGTTGCCGACTCATCCTTCTCTTCTTCATGTATTACACTACCGAAGCTTTTACTCATCAGGACTTTTGTTTTTAACAACATTGAAAAACAACGAGTTCTGTTGTTCCTTGGCCCCTTTTGTTTAGCCCCTTTCAATTTTTCTCTATACGATCGAGGGCTGTGACCGAAGGCTTAACCTTGAGGCGCTAGGGCCTTTACACTCCTGCCTAGGGTCATCTTTGCTTTGTAAAGTGCTTTGCGCCCGAGTTCCTTTAACTTCCTTTTGACCATGCACTAGGACAAAACTGGAGTCCCTCCCATCAGAGGTTTCCAATCGAGGAAATAACTTTGGAGTTGTGACACGCTAATTCTTTGATCACCGATAGCCCTTGGTGCTCAGCCCCAGCTCCATGCCTTTGGTTCTGTGAGTCCTTGCGATCGTGGTGCCAATCCAATAATCGAAGCCCCCTTGTCGACACTTTTAAAGTATCCAGTGTTTTAAAGTGTCGATGTCCTCAACCTCCAATTTGCAACCTCTAATTATGACGTCATCACTCCATGTGAAACTTCCTAATGTGTGCCACATGTCACCCATATATGCCCCCTTAGGACCCTCTAAACACCAAAATCGCATGCCACGTGTCCTTCCGTACCACCACGTCAAATGACGTCGGATGCCACTGTCACTTATTGGAACCACTTACATGCCTCCACACATCGTTATCGGAGCCAATCCTGTACCACCATGTCTCTGGCCAGAGGAGAGAGAAAAGGGCCTACCTACCCTTGTTTTTGCGGTGAAATCCTTTATAAATCTATATTTCAGTCCCCGTCGGTTTTACATTATCAGCATATTACCCATGTTGCAACGTTTAAAAGGTTGTCACAAATAAAAGCCCTGATTTTCGATTGTCGATCTTTCCATGCTGCGATATTTTGATGCGTCGATTTCCTCTGAGCTCCGATGTGCAATCATCAATATGCCTGACTAGTCTGGTGTGCGATCATCAATAAGCCATGATGCTTTAGTGTGTGATCGTCAATATTCCAGGACCTCCAATATTCCTTGGCCCCTTTTGTTTAGCCCCTTTCAATTTTTCTCCTTACGACCGAAGGCTATGGCCAAAGGCTTAGCCTTGAGGTGCTACGGCCTTGACACTCCTGTTGGGGGCCATCTTTCCTTTGTAAAGTGCTGTGCGCTTGAGTTTCTATAAATTCCTTTTAACCATGCACTAGGACAAAATCAAATACCCTCTCATTGGAGGTTTCCAATTGGGGAAATAACTTTGGAGTTGGGACACACTAATTCTCTAATCGCCGATAGCCCTTGGTGCTTGTCCCTAGCTCTATGCCTTTGGTTCTGTGAGTCCTTGTGACCATGGTGCCAGCCCAATAATCAGAGCCCCTTTGTCGGCAATTTTTAAGTATCCAGTGTTGTAAAGTGTCAATGTCCTCAACCTCCGATTATGATGTGATCACTCGATGTGGTAATTCCTGATGGGTGCCACACATCACCCATATATGCCCCCTTAGGACCCTTAAAATGCCAAAAATGCCTGCCACGTGTCCTTCTGTACTGCCATGTCAAGTGACGTCGAATGCCACTGCCACTTATTGGAACCACTTACATGCTGCCACTCGTCGTTATGAGAGCCAATCCTGCGCCGCCATGTCTCTAGCCAGAGGAGAGAGAAAAGGGCCCGCCTACCCTCAGTTTTGTGATGAAATCCTTTGTAAATATTGATTTTAGTCCCCCGCCGGTTTTACACTATCGACACATTACCCCTATCGTAGTGTTTAAAAGGTTGTCACCAAAAAAAGTTCTGATTGCCAATTGACGATTGTCAATCTTTCGATGTTGTAATATTTTGATGCGTTGATTTCCTCCAAGATTCGATGTGCAATCATCGATATGCGATTGTCGCTATGCCCAAATGCGCTACTGTGCGTCGCTGATATTCCATGATGCTTCGGTGTGAGATCATCGATATGCCAGGAGCTCTGATATTGCGATCTCTAATATCAAACCTCTGGTATTACGATCCCCTATCTCTTCGATGCTCTGTTTGTTACGATTTATAATTTATGATGTTGTTGGATCTTTGATATCAGACCACCAATATTCTTTCCTTCCTAAGGCTTTAATATTTGAAACTTCATAAGTCCATACCTTTTGATCTAGCAGTCCATTTTTGGACTTCCACATGTTGTTCGAAAGCTTGTTCAGAGCACTTTCCAATGGAGAGGGTCTGATTTGGGCTTTGAGTCCTTTTAAAACTTGGAAGATGCCTAAACACCTTTCTGCTCTTTTTCACTCTTTTGAAATATGGAAACACATTTCCCGGTAGGTGGAAACATTTGCTCCAACTGGGGGTAGTGCCTTGCTTGCAAGGTGCTAAGCACATTCATATGCTTCCATTTGTAGCTTAGCAGGACTAATCATATGCTTCTGCATGTCCCTTGAAAGAAAGAGAAAAGGTCTCGTCAACCTTTGGTTTTGAATTGAAATTCTTTGTTAATCTTTATCGTCGCTCCTCGTTGGTTTTTAATGCTATCGGGCCTTCATGCATATCAGAGAGGCAACATTTATTAGCATATCAATATATTTGCATATCGTAAGAGGCGAGAAACCATATCGAAGTATTGGCGACTATTGTATTGAGGGTTTTTTTTAAATGTGTCTCAGAACAAAAAAATCTCGCATAATGGATTACCTTCGATATGCAGGAGCAGAGACAATCTTGTGGAATGTGGGTCCTTTACTCCGACACTTTATTACCATATGTTTTATGCATATAATATACGTCTCCTCCATCTCTCTCTATCTACCTCTCCCTCCCTTTCTCTATCTTTCTCTTATTTCCTCTCCTCCATGCCATCTATATCTATACCTCTGTCCATTTATCCTGATTTGACTTTCTATCTCAGCCCCTAAACACATCTCTCTCTCTCTCTTCTTCCCTCTTGCCCCATTCATCTATATCTCCATCTCCCTCCGACTCTCCTTCTTTATATCTCTACATCAACCTGCATACACACACTCTCTCTCCATATCTATCTATCTCTCCCTCTTCCTCTACCTGTCTATCTCTTCCCTCTCCCTCTCTCTCTCTCTATACACCCTCCATATATATCTCTATGTCAGCCCCCAAACATACACACTTTCTCTCCATATATATCTATATATCTCTCTCTCCCCCTCCCTCTTCCTCTCTCCTTCTCTCTCTCTCTCTTCCCCTGCTCTCTCCATATCTATCTCTCTTTCTCCCTCTCTCTCTTTTCCTCTCTCTTCTACCCTCTATTCCCCCTCCATCTATATCTCTATCTCCCTTTGTCTCTCCTTCTCACCCCCAAAACATACACACTCTCTCTCCATCTCTCTCTCTCTCCCTCACCATCTCTCTATCTCTCCCTATTACTCCTTCTCCCTCTCCACCTTTCTCTCTCTATGTCTTTCTTCCCCTTCCAACTCCATCTCTCTCTCCCCTCCTCTCTCTCCTCTCCCTCAAGTCATATCTCTCATCCTTCCTCTCCCTCCCTTTCTCTTCCACCTCCCTTTGTTCCCCCCCATCACGCACACACTGTCTCTCCACCCTCCAACTTTGTCACTATCTCCCTCTCTCTCTCCTTCTTGCTCTCCCCCTCTCTCCCTCCTCCATATCTATGTTCCTTGTATCTCTCTCTTCCCCTTCCCCTTCTTTCCCTATCTATATCCTCTCTTCCTCATTCCATCTGCGTCTCTCCCTTATCACTCCCTCTCTCTCTCATCATATATCTCTCAATGTCTTTGTTCTTCCCTCCCTCTCTTTCCCCCTTCCAAATCCATCTCTCTCTCCTCTCTCTCTCTTCTTTCCTCTCTCTCCCTTTCTCTCCCACCTCCCTTTGTCTCCCCCCCCATCACACACACACACACTCTCTCTCTCCACCCTCCAACTCTATCACTATCTCCCTCTCTCTCCCCTTATTTCTCTCCCCCTCTCTCCCCCCTCCATATCTATGTCTCCTTGTCTCTCTCTTCCCCTTCTTTCCCTATATATACCCTCTCCTTTTCTCTCCCTTCCCTCGCCTCCTCTCTTCCTCATTCCATCTTCATCTCTCCCTTATCACTCCCTCTCTCTCTCTCCACCTCTATCTCTCTATGTCTTTGTTCTTCCCTCCCTCTCTTTCCCCATCCAAATCCATCTCTTTCCCCCTCCCTCTCTCCTCCTCCCCCCCCCCCCCCCCCCCCCCTCTCCTCCTTCCTCTCTCCTTGTCTCTCCCAACTCTATGTCTCTCTCCCCCACTCTATTCCCCCTCCACCTCACTCTCTCTCTCTTAAATACGATCCCATCGTATTTTATTTAAGAAAATATCTTTAAAAAAACATAATTGGTTGTAAAATATTAAATCTATATTTTGGATAAATCATGTCAAAGAAAATACAGAAATAAAAAAAACTTAAAAGAATCACGAGCTGCCTTTCCTCTATATTTGTTAGTCACTTTTCTTTCTCTTTTTGCTTGGATATTTGGTTTAAACGCATCTATCCTGCTTCTTTATAATATTATTTATATAATATAAATTTCATATTGGTATATATTTAAAGATATTCTCATTTTTAATTTATTAAAACCTCTATTTAATCTCTATGAAAATATTTTTAGTAGTCATGAGGATGGTGGGTTTAGATATACCTCGATAGAAATTATAACCTTTTTGCTTTTAGATTTGATTTAAAAATTTGTAAAATAAAATTAAAATAAAGTATTTGTAAAATAATTTGACTTTGAAATATGTTGTGGTTTTTGGACATGTGGTATTGATAAGCCAATGACCATGGTAGTGGACCATGGTATTGTAGCAGAAAAATTAAAAGCCTAGATCCATACCATAATAATAAAAAACCTAGATGGCCCATGGTATTGAAAAACTATGATATTTTCCCATGGTTAATCTAAAATAAGAGTTAATCTATTTACACCTATAATACATTTCCTTTATATCGATCTTTAAAGTTGTAAATTAAAGGAATATATCAACACAAAGGTTTGATCGAATTACGGCTGATCAAACCATAATTAAATGATTTGTTTGCCTCTCTAAGAGAGGACTTGATGCAAAATAAGGTGTAGCTGCAAAAATAATCTAAAGCATGAAATCTTATGTTGAATTAGGATGGGATATCCTTCTCCTAATCCGAGAGAAAATTAACTAAACTAGGGGGAAGGAACTGATATAATTCATTATATGATTTTGTATTAATTAAAGGAAGTAGTTCACATTAACTAATACAAGTGAAAGCAAAATAAGCCTACAAATGAATAATAAATAGTTATCAGTCACCACATGAATACTTCAATGAATTAAAATTGATTCTGATCTCATTCTGCCCTGCAAAGATAGCTCTAACAAAGCTTCAACAATAAAATGTCAATAATACAACGCTAGTGCATAATATCAAAGAAACATAATAATGTTTAAAATAAAGATCATAACCAATTATGAAAATTTAACAGTAAGACAATAATCCTACATTCCGGTAAAAGTACACAAGAACGAGAATTAATTAAAACCATGTCAAAATTTTATTACCACAATTCGAAGAGTAGCTCTGACCCTTAATGAAAGTGCTTGCAATAGTACAAAGTCCCTTTATAAAAGAGCCATAACTTCTCTACATTCTCTAAAATAAAACTCTCCGCGCTCTACAATAGTACAAAAACACAAATTGAATTATTATAGAGCCCTCTGTGTTTGATCGCGACCCCCCTTATGTGATTGAAGAGACATGTATTATACAGATTTTCAAAGATAACAAATCCCTTCGATTTCTGAACAAATGAGAAATAAAAATAAATGAATTTGGAGGTTTTTATATTTTGTTGAAAACATACCCAATTTGGGAAATCCTTGCACAAAGTGTTGTTCTTAACCAAAGGGTTGATTTTGCACTCACGGTGTTGGCCTTTTTAAGCTCTTGTTCAGAAATCTCCTCAATTTAGAACTGCGTTGTGTTACATGGTAGAGTGTTTGGAAATCTCGGATCGAACGATAACTTCCTACTTATCAACCCTGGGTTCATCCCTGTTTCAGTGAAACAAAGCTTATTAGTTCTAATATTAAACTTAACCGAAAACCAAATTGAAAACTAAACACACAAAATTTCTGCAAAACCAATGAAAATAAACTTTTAAATTATTATTACAGTGGCCCCATATGGAAATGACAAGTGGCAGACGCTAAGTGGTATCGCAAAAAAGATATCACAACTTTCAAAATGAGACAACACAAAACATTTGCGATATTGGTAGCTCCGATATGGAGCGGATGCGGAACCATGATTAATTATTTTTAATAACTATATCAGAGCTTTGTTTCGGCAATTTAATATCGTAGGTTTCATTCAAAAGTTCTGATATTAAGGCAGACATGAAATTATTATTAATCAATGTTAATACACATATCGGGTCTAGATATCAGAGCAAATAATATGCCAAAGATTAGAGATCGGAGGTGAATGTTATCGCATATCGGAGTGGAGGCCTTTAATGATATCAATGATCAGAGGGAAATATGATATCAGAGATCGAAGTTCAATTGAATATCGCATATCGGAGATCAAAGGTTTTTGAGTGGTGACACAACAAAACTCCGATAGGAATTCTCTGATATAAGAGTGAAGGAGGGCTATGTGGTATGTGATTCCTCTCCAATAAACTATATCCACTTTAACAAATGAGCCTAGGACTTATGATATCGGGGATCAGGGAAATATGAGATATCACAACTTTTAAGCGGCGACACACTCTGCAAAGCTATAATATGAGTATTTCTCCTGATATGGTGTTATGTGATATTTACATATGTTTTCTATTTATATTCAACGACCTTCGTTATAAAGATTTTCAACTTCAATAAATATATGTTTTATGCATTTAAATGAAAGGTTGTGCGGAAAAAGTTTAACAAATATTTATATATGTTAAAACATTGGCGTGGACCCTTCCTTATCCCCTCTGCACATGTATCGAGCCACGTCACACATCGGGATATGAGAAGTTTTGGGGGTGCAACCAAGTCTACTATTGTAAAATCCTTGATATCATTCACATCCCAATATTTTAAAGGACCCAGGCACATATGGTGTGGTCCCATGTGTTACACATTGCACTGTTTGTAATGCGACGATTTAACTTAGAATTGACCCCCTTTCACCAAGTCCCAAAATGGTTAATGCTTGTGGTTCTATGGTTCCAAAGGACCATACATTCTGCTGATATTTCAAAGAATCGACTCCCGTCCCCAACTAAAGGGTTTAGCCCCTAAAATCTTTGGTCCCCAGGCCCTGGTCATGTGGATTCCGCCTAAGCCCCCAAGGCTAGGCATATTGGAAATTTTTACAGTTTTACACCATTCATTCTCACTTATTGGAGTCTCTGGCCATGCTTCTCGACTCTCTTTAGAAAGTTTTGGAGTCTCTCGCCATGCTTCTCAACTCTCCCTAAAAAAATTTCAATCTAATGTATCTTTAATAATATGATCTTCCATTTTCATAATCTTATGAGCGTATCTTTGCATCTTTCCGGTGCAAATGCTAATATATATTTATATATGAAAATGCAATATATGAACTTTGGCATATGGTACACTATTGTACAACTTAATTAAAGATTCTTTCCCTTGCATACTCCTTTTCAAATAGGGAACTTGCACTTTGTCTTATCAACATCACATTAATGCTTTTGGTTGGAGACGAAATAAGTATAGTCCCTCGCATGATATTTTGTTAGAGTTTGCTCAATCATGATTTTTGTTATTATCCCCGTCGTGAGGTTAGAATAAATAGTTGACTTTATGTTAATTCTATTATGTCAAACATGTAATGTAGTGTAATATATTTTTGAGTTTATCAATTGTAATTTTATCAAATCATTTCTTTAATTTTCTGTGAACCATTTTATTCACATTTATCTCTTAAACTATTCGCTATTAATTTATATATTTTATTAGCTAATACTTCAATTAATGAACCCAGAAATCCATGGTCCTATCACCAACGTGGTCCTGGACAGATACCATAGTGAGGTAACTGCCAGGTGTATGGAGGGTTTAAATCTGATATCCATCACTGGACTTTAAGACATTTAATTCCTGGTGTGTTCGCGTTTAAGCTCTTGTGTGTATATTTCAGCCTATGAAATGGTGCGAACACTTAATAAATTAAAATTCTTTCACGCAGTGCAATTTTTGGCTGCACTTGATATTCATTTTACTAGTAACATGACAGTAATGGGGTTGGGGTTCATTGTTTTGATATTTTTATATTTTTCTAATATTTTTTTACCTTGGGGTGATATTCAATTTTCATATGTTTAGCCCATTAAAAGTTTATAATTTTATTCTATCTAATATATATATATATATATATATTTTAAGTATAATATTTTAATAATTATTTAAGTTGGTAAAACAATATAATAAGATAGGAAATCTATTATATATTTAAAAATCAACTATATTTATTAAAAATATTTATGGAAATTTTTTTATACTTTATGTTATGTGAGGGATTAATAAGACATTATTATTGACGTTGTCTAGGATTGGATTTGAATTCAATATTTTTATTTTAATTTAGCTATATTTAAACCAATAACTTTACATCAAGAAGTGCCTTGACACAATACTCGATCACCATTTATCCAAGACCACATAGACAACCGCTTGTTTTAACTATGAATATGAAGCACTAATATATATATATATATATATATATATATATATATATATATATAAAGTTGTTGGTTGCTTTTTTTTAATAAATATATTATTTTTAGATATAAAGTCATGACTATATGTTTATAATGAAAATAGAAATGTAATAAAAATAATATTAATATCTATTTTTTTAATATATTGTAGTTAAAAAGATCTCTGAGCAAATCAAAATAAACATATAATTATTAAAAACATGTTTACTAATTTTTGATATTGAAATTTTTTAACCCCATTCAAAGCATTATCAATAGCATGTAAAGTTTGATTGCTACAATACTCAAAGGGTAGACTGGGCAATCTAATCGATATCATTTAGAGTTGGTGGCTATAATAATCTAAAGAGAGATTAAGTGTTGTAATCAATATTAAAATATTTGAAAGATATTTGCTATGGAGTTTGAAACCTAATGACCATGACTTCATAAAGAGGTTAGTGCTTTTCATCATTTTAAGGCCTTTATCATTAATTTTGATTTTATTTATTCCCAAAATAAAGAAACTTTGTGTAATTGAATGGATAAGCATTGTATCCTTGAAAAAATTAGTTGACCATTTTTATTTAATTTTTAAATTTTTTTAGTGAGTGACATAACCATTATACTTATAAATCAATCTATATGTCAAGAAATATGCTTCTTTTTTATTGACTTACATTGAATTGAGCTTAACATTAGCATACCATCTTGTCCATCTTCATAGTCCTAAACCAAACAAACAATGCACTTTATGTTACTGAATGATTTAGTTAATCAAAGAAGAATATCTTTTTTTTTTTTTTGTAGGCTAAGGTGGTTCTCATTCTATTACTTCGATCAAAAAGAACAATACATCAGTTCATGAAACAGTATACGCCCGCCCTATACGGGAAACCGGGTCTAAATGCCATCTATAATTCTTGATAGCGGCCCAAAAAAAGTATGTCCAAAGTCTAATGGAGTTTGCTAAATAAACTGTACAATCCTGAAGCTTTCTAAAACTATTCCAAAAACCACTGCTTTGACTGTTCTGCATTCTCCTATCTTTGACGTGAACAAAACTATAGCTACAAAATTTATTACTAGTTCTAAACATATCTTAAGTTAATCGTTGCCCCTCGCAGGTTGTTGCATCGCCTCTGTCACTTGCTCCTGCTGCTCCGGTATTAGAATGTGCTGGATGGTGGTCAACTGCTCCTCCATCCTCATCATAGCTTCCTCTTGTTTCAGCATCGCAACTCTCAGGAAACTCAGTTCCAGGCGGATGTCCGGGCCTCCTTTTGCCAGGTTCACCATTTCCTTCGAAACTTGTAGCAGCGCCTTGGCCAAAATTCCCTTCATCACCCAGTAGAGGTGGAGGGACTGTTTGTAAAGGGACATGCGCCCTCTGGTTTGGCCTGGGTCGTGAAGCAAAAAGGTCCAGTCCTCAACTTCCTCATCAGACTGGTCTTGTGTGGCTTCTTCTTCGAGCTTTTGCATTACCCTACGGACCGCCTGGTTGGAGAAGCGCAGAAAGGCCTGTTCAGCTTTGCGCACCCTATCCGTAACAGTCTCTTTCATCTTCCTGCTCCTACCCGGACCCCTCCTGGACGTTTCCCCTGCCTCCTCTCCATGTTTCGCACGCCCCCAGGCTCTCTTGCTGGCTCTGTCATTATCTTTGCCTTCAGCCGTGGCACGTTTCCTTAACCCGTAACGCTGCAGCCTCATATCCTCTGTGTCCGCCGATTTCCTTATCATCTGCTCGGTTCTGTCTACGAACAGGTGTTCTGGTTGGCATCCGCTTTCCTTCGTCCCAACCGGGATGAGGGTTTCCTCAGAATCCTCCTGAATCTCCCATACCGAGAAGGAAGGCTCTTCCTGAATGCGGTTCTTGCCCTTTCCATCGCCGGTATCCTTCCCTGCAGTCTGATGCTCCTTCATCATTCTTTGTTTCTGTCTGGTCTCCATAAAATCCAGGGAATCTCTCCTCTTCAAGCCCTGGTTTCTAGGCCCGTGCGCTACTGTTCTATTCTTCTCAATTAATTCCTCCCCTTCTACCCAACTAGCAATCTCGCGTAAGTCCTGTACCGTCCTCCTGCTGCTCTTATAGGGGGTATTGAAGGCCGCGGGGGTGCAGGAGATCCCGGAAACCGAGTTCCGCCCGTCCCTCACCGGTGACCCACTACTGCCTGCCATCTTGTCATAATTCACGCCATCTGTTGTGAGACCTGATGAACCGCCTCCATCTCCCGTCATAGTTCGGGTAATTATAATCTCGCGATGGATGAATTCCTTCCCCACTATTTCTCCAGCCACCGTAGTACCATCCCCCCAATCGCCATCCTTCGTCCTACTGACAGGCATGATGATTTTATTAAGACCCGATTCCATCCTGATCTTCCATCTGCCTCTCCACGCTTCCCTATTAATCCGCTCTGCTGGATCGCACCTTATCCTTCGTGGCTTGAGCATGATCCGTCTTGATGAGGTCTGCCAACTCCTTCCACTCCTCGTTGCCTTCAATGGTTCTCCATTGCCTATCAATGGAACTGCCACGTCCCTTACAGCCGCAATTCGCTAACCAGTCTGCCACCTGATTCCCTTTTCGCCGCACATGACTCGTGATGCTGTAGTCGATGCGTTTAATCAAGCCGGATATTTCTTGGATGATTCCTGCCGTCCGCCAACTTTTGGTTACTTTCTCCCAACCTTGCCCATTGTTGAGTCTCCTCACCGTGTCCACAGCCAGTTGCGAATCCCCAGTGATTTCTAGGTTGGTGTATCCATTCCTGATAGCAATTCTTAAACCTTGGTGCAGGGCCCAGAATTCAGCCTCATTATTAGTCATTTGGCCTCCCCATTCGGCATAGATCCACCTGACTTGATTGTTGCTGTCTCTAAAGATCCCTCCAAAACCAGCGTCTCCCGGATTACCCTTCGAAGCCCCGTCAAAGTTAAGCTTGATAAATTGATCCCGAGGGTATGAGAAAATCTCTGGACTCTGAGTTCTCATGTCATTGTTGGCCGAGCATTTGTAATGCACCATATCCAATTTTAAGTTTAGTTTATTCAGGATGGCCTGTTCTTCCGCAGTAGTTTTCCAATCCTCACTGTCCCATTTCTCTACTAGAATGGTCTCCCTCGTGTAGTCTACCACCTGCGCCCAGACAACTTCTGGAGAATTAGCCCGACTCTGAAATATTCTCCTATTCCGTTCTTTCCAGACCGTCCAGAGAATGAAAGAAGAAGTCAGATTCCAAGCCCTCTGAACAACTCGGCAATTGAAGGTTTCCTTATTCCACTGATAGATAGCATCTTTAAATTCTCTCATGATAAGCCCTGGTTTATTGAACAATTGTTTGGCCAAGATCCATAAGCTCTCAGTGTATGGGCAACGAATTAGAAGATGGTCTCTCTTCTCCTCATCATTTTTGCATAGGTAGCATTGTGAGGGGCCCTGGAACCCCTTTTTTTGGATACGATCCCAAGTCAAAATTTTATTCTTTGTGGCAAGCCAGATGAAAATAGCCACCTTAGGCCACCAGTTGGATTCCCATATAAGTTTCCATTCCCAATTTCTGTCTCCTTCGTTTTGAGACCCCATTAGAAAATAGGCCTCCTTGGTAGAAAAGATTCCCTTCATTGAACTCCCCCATCGAAGGATATCTTGCCCTTCGCGGACTCTGAGCTTCCTTGATTCCATTTCCTTCCGGTAAGCTTCTTGAATATCAGGATTTAGACTCTGATCCCATTTTATCGGCTCCTCCCATACCCTCCATCCATCCGGAGTGTCATTTGCTTTCCAATAATCCTTTACTTTCCGTCTAATCCTAGCATTGTTTTCATAGACTTGGGAAAGTGCTTGGACGCTGTTCAGTCTTTCTCGTTGCTGCCAGCTATCTTCCCAGAAGTTTGCCTCTGCTCCTCCTCTGATTTCCCAGAAAGTGTGTTTTGCAATCAAATCTCTGTTCTGAGAGGCTAATTCCCAAATGTTAGATCCACGGGGGGTTTCTTGTGTTCTTAGAATGTCAACCTGTGTGTTGGGCATTCTGTATTTGATCCTCCAGATAATTTTCCATAGATCACTTCCTCCACTAAGCCATCTCCACCATAGCTTGGCTCCCAGGACCTTGTTCAGGATTTCCGGGTCCCTTAATCCCAACCCTCCTTGTTCTTTTCTTTCAGTGAGTTGATTCCATGAGACCAAAGCCCATTTTTTCTTTTGATCAGTTCCACTCCATATAAATTTGCGGATGATTTCTCTGATTTTAGCACAAACCCCAGCAGGGGCAGCCATAATCGATAAAGGATAGATAGGGATAGCCTGAAGTACCGACTTAGCCAGGATAATTCTACCAGCAATATTCAGGACTCTGAACGACCAATTGGCAATCTTTCTATTGAGCTTGTCCAGCAATCCTTGCCAGTTTTTCAATTTTTTTGAAGTGAAATCAAGAATATTACCCAAATATTTAGTGGGTAGATCCCCTCTCTTGAATCCCAAAGTTCTGATAAGATGAGCTTTGACTTGTTCTAGAGTGTTGAAAATGAAGATGCAGGATTTATCTCTGTTTATTTCTAGACCCGAGGCAGCTGAAAACAGATCCAGGATCCTCTTTAAATTTTGGACTTCTCTTACCGTGGGCTCCCCAAACAACATAATGTCATCAACAAATTGTTGGTGGGTCAGAGGCAAATGGTTTCCCCAGATTTTCAATCCTTTAATTCTATTTGCTATTCTTTCTTGTTTAATGAATCTCCCTAGTCCTTCAGCAGCTAGGATAAATAAAAAAGGAGACAGCGGGTCACCTTGGCGGATCCCTCTAGAAGCATTAAAAGTTTTTGAGGGACTTCCATTTACCAGGATAGAAAAATGAGGAGTGGATATTAGATTATTAATCCATGCAATCCATCTTTGATGAAAACCAAATCGTTCCAGGACTGTAGCTAGGTAATTCCAATTTAGTTTATCATAAGCTTTGGATAAATCAAGTTTTATCATCATACCTTTTTGTTTTTTGAGTTTCAAGGAGTGAATCACCTCCTGAGTTACCACCAGGCCATCAAGGATCTGCCTACCTTCTACAAAACCCGTTTGTTCGGCCGAAATGAGGTTGTCTAAGAGGGGTTTTAAGCGTTTAGCAATCACGGACGTGATGATTTTGTATATGACATTGCATAAAGCTATTGGTCTGAAGCCATTAGCCTCCTCTAGGTTGTTTCCCTTAGGAATGAGAGCATAAAAGGTAGAGTTAAGAGCTGGCCATACCTTTTGATTTATTCTTGATTCTTCAACAAGCTCCAAAATTTCCTGTCCCAGGAAGTGCCATCCAGCCTGGTAAAAATCCACCGTGAAGCCATCCGGTCCAGGGGCTGTCCCTTTCTTCATAGCCTTCACTACGTCTTCCAGTTCCTCTAGGGTCACTGCTCTCATAAGAGCTTTATTTTGGTCCTCTGTGACCAATCTAGGGATTGCAGAGCATATCTCTTGTATGGCCCTCGTTCTATCACCAGGGGGTTCAGTTAAAATTTCTTTGTGATGGGCTATCAACACTTGTTCAATTTCATTCTGTTCAACTACTCTGTCTCCATTCCTGTCCTTGAGTGATAGTATTCTGTTTCCCTGCCTGTGTTTAACCATGGCTTGATGAAAGAATTTAGTATTGCGTTCTCCTTCCCTCAGCCATTTTATCCTAGATTTTTGGCGCCATAGGATCTCCTCTTGCTTCCTCCTCTCCTCCAGTTGGCCAAGGATTATCCCTTCTTTGAGGATGCTTTCTTCAGTTCTTCCCTCCAAAATTATTTTCTGTTGGAGATCAGTCATTTCCCCTTCCAGTTTTTGTTTGTCCTCCAGAATGTTTCCAAATTCCTCCTTGTTCCATTTCTTGATTTTGCCTTTCAGCTCTCTCAGTTTTAACTGAAATGTTTGCATTCTGCATCTGCCCTGAATATTACTTTGTGTCCACCATTTCTCCACTCTCTTGATAAACTCAGGGTCCCTTAGCCAGAAAGCTTCAAATCGAAATGGCCTCTTGCCCTGAATTTTTTTGATGTCGATCTCTAAGCGAATCGGCCAGTGATCCGATCCCAGAGCTGGAATGATCTTGGCTTCCACAAAGACATCTTTATTCATTATGGCTTCGGACACTAGGAATCTATCTAGCCTGGTGGCAATTTGATTTTTGCCACCCCGTCTGTTGTTCCAAGTATATACTCCGTTAATGGTTTGAATATCCACTAACCGGAGTTCTTCTATCATCTCATTGAATCTGTCCATAAGGTGGTCTTGTCTCCTAATCCCTCCTTTTTTCTCTTCTAAGGATCTGATCATATTGAAATCGCCACCAATAATCCAAGCAGCTTCAGGGTACAGATTGCGGATTGCCTTAACGTCCTTAATAAACTGATCCTTATGCCCAGGAGACGAGGGGCCATAAACTCCTGAGATAACTACCTGGTGTTTAGTTCCTACAACCCTTCCCAGCCCCGAAAGGATTCCACGCATACTCACCCAGTTGTCTATAACAATGTCATTTGGGTTCCATAGGATTGCGAGTCCTCCTGCAAAGCCTGTTGCATCTTGCCCCATCACCTGGTAGGGTAGTCTGCTTCTTTGTATTATTTCCTCTAGTTGGTGAATCAAAATCTTTGTTTCCTGTAAAATCAGAATACTAGGTTTTTCTTTTTGCAGCTTATCCTTCATATACCTTTGTTTGCCTTTACTATTCAGACCCCTAATATTCCAGCTGACCACTATCATTTAAAACTTTTTATAGGAGGGGAAGAATACCTCCGACAGAGGTATTACCTTACCTGAGTTTATCAAGATCTCTCCCACCGCCTGGATCGTTTCATTCATAGGTCTCCGACCTCTCTTTCTGCTGTTTTTACCCAAGGTATCTGTTCCTTTGCCTTCCGTCCCTTGCCCCTTTTCCAACATTACTGATGTATCCGGGGGTTCTCCTTTTTTCTCTTTGTATTTCTGGAATACCTCCTTGTATAGCTGCCTTTGGTCTTCAGGTATAAATCTACTGTCTAGGTTCTTCCATTCCTGGATCAGTCTTCGCATGATTATTTCTTCCTCTGCTTCCGTTTCGGGCTGGTCTTCCACTTCCATATGAGCCACTAGATCTGTTTCAGTTGCCTCTTCCTCTGTTTCCCCTTTGTTGACTTTGCTAACAGATATTCCTTTCCCTTTTTCCTCTCCTTGTACTTCCATTGGGCTATTGTTTGTTTCCTCATCATCTTCCAAGTTTACTTCATACTCTTCACCTTCGCTCTGTAGTACTTGATATTTGTTCTGGGTTCTTGCTTGGTTGGTTTGCTTTTGGGATTGAGTCTTTGGTCCTTCTCTATTTGGTCTCCGCTTCCTGACCACCTGTTGAAACCCTCTTTCTGGATCCTCCGTCCTCCCAGTGGTATTCGGTTGGTTCGCCTGACTTTTTTTGCTCTCTGCCTCTCTGTTAAGGGGGCATTGCCGATACAGATGACCATACTCGTGACATATTCGGCATCGGAAGGGGATATGTTCATAATCAATTGGCTGTTTCCAAACTTCGTCATGGTATTCCACCTCAACAGTTTCTGGAAGGGGATTAGCCAAATTTATGTAAACGCAGATTCTCGCATAGGCATTATACTTACCTCTTTTCGTGGCCTCTGCAGTTTTGACAAAGCTTCCGATCGAGTTGCCGATACCTTCCAAGATCCCCGGCTCCCAGAACTCATCAGGAAGACCAAATAACCTGACCCAGACTGGTGCATCAAGCATTTTCTCCTTTTCAGGGTTATATCTCTCCTCCCAAAACTTCATGAATAATCCTGCATTATTCAGGAAATAGGGACCCTCTTCAAAGATTCTGTTCTTATCTTCCAAATTCGAAAATATTGCTGTGAAGAACCCTTGTGCACCAAGCTTGAGATCTATCTGCCCCTTAGGTCGCCAGCGTTGATCGATCCATCTGTAGAGTTCTCGCTCAGACGGCCAGTATCCAACAAATCGGCAGATTAAAGCATGGTCCTTCATATAGCAATTATATTCTTCCAGCTTGTTATGGGGAACGACATACCTAGGCTGTTTCTCAGCCCTCGGTAGGCATTTTCCTCTCATTCGTTTTTGCCATAAATTACCCATGACTGGGATTTGGTTTACCCTTTCCGTATGGTGCTCTCCATCCGTACTGGTTTCGCCCATAACCACATTTTTGAAGGAGGGGATCTCTCCCCCCCCCCTTGGCTCTCCCATTGCGTTCAGGGCGGAAACTCTCTGTTTTTCCTTACTGACTTTTCTATTTCCTAACCCGACCCGTGCCGGCAACCTGCGAGATCCTGTCCTAGCAGGTCTGTGAGCTCAGCCGACAGTCTGAGCCAGCCCGTGACCTCGTTACTCTTGTCCTGTAACTCGAACCCTAGCGTTCATCCTCGCGCAGCGTTCCTCCCCTCCAACAGATCTCCTCAACTCATGATGTTAAGAGATATTCTAATCAAAGAAGAATATCAATAAAAGAAGTTGATGTAATTCTCTTTCTCTTAGCATTTTTATTTTTATTTTAGAGAAAGAGCTTCTTTTTTTCACTTAAAAGAAACTACTAAGATGACACCAACTTAATTGTAGCAAATGAAAATCTTATTACTAGCAATTAACATCAATGATGCAAAATGACACTATAAAAAATTAAAATGTGCTGTGTTGAAATGTAATCTATCTGTGAACTTGAACATAATTAATGAGTAGAGATGTCGATAATCGAATGTATATGAACATGTTTGGACCATTGTTTATTGTATGAAGATCCAACTAATATCAAATCCAATGATTCAATCCATAATTGTTAGATTGTAAAGAGTTTCGAAGTTTGAAATTTTAAACCTGTGAATTTTGTTTGATTCAAATATTTTACTTTTCTTACTTCATTTTCGATTCAAAATTACAACTAGGAAATTCAAATTTTCTTTGTTACATGTTTGTAGCTCAGAAGTGTAGTGGGAACAATTTCAAGTGTTTAATTAACAATGAAACATGTACCAAAACATTATCAGGATGAAATTGTTCCAAGTGTAAGAATGCTTCCAACAAACACTATCTATGAGTATCGCCATGAATAAAAATGACACAATACTGATCTCTAATCTATAATTTAAATGGATGCTTGTTAGATAATTTTTTGTCTCCATCTCAACAAATTGTTTAGTGCAATTTCCAAAGTTTGTTCACCTTTTCTTTCCTATAGGTGTCCATAAAATATTTAATACATTGTCATTTTTAGTAATTTTACCTTGGCATAAAGGTACTCTGCTAGTTTTAGTACCTTTCATTGACTAAGACTAATGGAATATAATATTTCATTCCAACATTAAATATTCCTTGAATAAACATGATCCATGAGCTTATGAAAAAGATGATGGCGATGATGAGCAATGAAAATTATACATCCAAATGAAACGGGAAAATTATGGAGAATGGACATTCCAATTGCATAATGAACATAGATGAATCATCTATCAATCAAACTTGTTATAGGTCAATGTGCAATGAGAGGATTAAGGTGAGAATGAATAGTTGCACTCAGAGATGCACATGACAAATGAAGAGAGGCTTATATTGCCAAGATTAGATACAATTATGACAAAGAGACAATGAAGATGAAGAAGATAACTGATGAATTTTCAAATATGATGTAAAGCCTAATGCCAACCTCTCCATGGACATGTCACCAAGAATATTGTGAAGTAAAGTAGATCTAGATATAAGAGATTTTGAGGAATGTATAATGGGGATCCTTCCAACTCTTTTATAATTATGTTTCTTCACAATAGAATGCCTTGAGGTGCAAATTTCAAATAATATTTTTTTGTTAATATTGTAAACACTGTTTTGTTGTCTTACAAGGAAAAACTCACTAGATTCCCCCTCTTCCTACGAATATGTGTGATTTTTGGTCTCGCTATTAGCAACATGCTTTAGATATATGATTCAATTGATTGAACTAGCTATTGGAGTTGGAAACCCTTTTATCTTACCATGAGACGTTGAAATAACAAATGGAGCTAGAAAACCTTTAATCTTGTCATGGGAGATTGAAGTCGTTATTATTATTAAAATTCCTATTTCTTTTAGTGTTTTTCATTGTTCCAGTTAATTTTACAAATTCAAATTTAATGTTAACTTACTATCATGAAACAAATTAGTTACTTTACATCACTCACTAATAAGAATGACATTATAAATTAACTTTTACAAATTCACATTCAATTTAACTTACTTAACTAAATTTAATTTTTGAAAAAGAAATTAATTACCTTATATATCTACTAAAATAAATAAATGTCAAATTCTTTTTTTTCTTTTCCTTTCCTTTTTTTTTTAAATTCTAAATATAACATTTATATAATCACATTATTATAATTGCAATGTATAATAATCTTTTGAAAATTTTATGTTCGTTCATAATAATATTCTTTAGTAACATTGTTGTTGGTAACAAATAACCCATAAGTCTTGTTTTTTTGCAACATTACTAATAATTATTTGCACTAACAAGTCCACTTTGCATCTACTCTATGGGTTTCAGAGTGAAAATTTGTGTTTTTTGTAAACGGTCTTATAAATATTTTTACAAATACTAGTCTTTAAAAGGAATATGTGTAATCAGGTACAAAATATAGTTTTGGTAGGACTAGTAAACAAGAAGAATTAGCTATCAACAACTACAATTCTGATAAATCTTAGTTTAGCTATGGGTAAACGGTAGTTTTTTGAAAATACTTTTTGAGAATACTTAAGCTAAAGCTTGTGACAATCAAGATTTACCAAATCATTTGGAGATCTTATAAAGATTTGTTCTCGAAAAGTTTTCCATGTAAAATTGTCTCCCAATAACTAATACACATCAAAGGAAAAAAAAATAGAAAAACATAAGTCGTTTTGACAAAAAAAAAACTTCACTACACATCTAAATACTTTTGTATGTTACAATAATGCCTTTATGTCCTTTCATGAACAATGTTTTCTATGATATCATTTTCAATACTGTTTTCAAATAAAATAAAATAAATGTTTTTTCTCAATCAAATAATCATATTTTTAAAATAAATAAAATAAAACAAATGTTTTGTCTCAATCAATTAAGTAATCATATTTTTTTTATGAAAATAAAATAGTTAGGTTTAATTTATTAAGAAATTATTATTTTAATAAGTATTGCATTTAAATATTTTCGAAATATTACAATACTATGTCAATTGTATTCCATAATATTATGTTTATTAATGTCATTTGTGTTCCATAATATCATTTTCAATAATATCTTGAAAACACAATAAAATTTTACCGTGGAATTATCTTTTCATATATATATATATATATATTCAAATTATTTTAAATTAAAAAAATTATTATTATATTCCAACATATATATAATCAAAAAAGCTTCATCACACATCCAAATAATGTAGAATAGTTCCTTTTTTTCCTTCCATACCTTACTTTTGAAAATGTGCAATGATTTTTTTCTTTCCTTCCCTATCTATTATTTTCCTTGATGTTGTTTTCCATAATATCTGGAAAGCAAGAAAAAATTGTTGTATTTAAAGCAATTGGGAAATCATTTTTCAAGATGGAAGAGAGTGTATTATACAATCAATTTATTTTTAAAAGTTACAATTATTAATATTAATTAGTTTCCATAATATTAAAAAAATGTTCTGTTTTAAACAATTAAGATTTTTTTTGGATGAAAAACAATTTAGTGGACAACCACACATGTCATGTTTAATAAACATCGATTGAGTGGTTGGTGGTGAAAGGCTTCAGCAAGTCTAAGATAGAGGAAATTGCGTGAGACACTTATTGTCACTTCAAAGAATTATTTTTTCTTTCATGTTAAAACATATTAAATAAGGAACCTAGATTTGTATTCAAGGAAATTGTTAGGGAATTATCACATCTATTATTCAAATTTTAAGGTTTTGATTTCAATATATCATCAGAATAAATAAATATAATAGTAAGACAATGAAAGAAAATTATGTTTAATATATTTCTTAACTGGTATGTATTATATGGTGATTAATACAGGGACTCTTAAATCAACTAAATATCAATAAGTTTTGTTTATAACCAATTAGCAAGTATTTAAGAGAAAAATAGTATGAAAGCTTGAGTGGACCTATGCTAATTGGAATAATCTTGTATGCAATTTACACCTGCTACAAGACCAACTAGATCAAGAGGAGGAAAATAATGAGGTTTGAAGAAAGATCTAATATCAATGCCACCATATATAACAATGGAAGCGACTCAATGTTAGCAAAAGATGGCTATGACAACTAGGCACTACATGAGCTATAATATCCGTTTATCTAATCCCCAAGTCTTGTAATGTAATTGAAAGATGATAATCCTAGAAAGCCAACATGACTATCTTTCCAAACTGTTTGATGTAAATATTTGTTGATTTAATTATAAAAAATTGCTAAAGATGAAAAAGAAGAATGCCTATACATATCTCGATATCTGGCAAGATAACTTGCTTAAGAAGCTTGTGAAGGAGATTGGGAAATTTGGGAAGTTTTTCAAACCTCCATAAATTTAATGGTTTGGCCCCTTAATATTTCTTGTTGAGATATTAACTACCATAAGTAGTTATGAGGAATGGGGAAGGAGGTACTAGATCTCCCCAAGCCTAAACCATGTACCTCACAATAGAGTCATATTGACTATGTATCTGAAGAAAGGGACCTCAAACCTCTCTCGTAAGGAAACGTTCATGGGGAAAAAGAAGTAAATTTATGAGTTAGTTGGATGAGGAGAGTATTATTGGAAACAATTAAAGAGTTCGAAAAGGAAACCTTCAATTGTTTGAAGGTTTCATGGTTAAATACAATGATGTTTTCTTGAAGGGGTTGAAGGTTGTTGTGATTGACAGGGACAAATTTGGAAAAAAATCCCTTGAAACTTTTGGGATGGAATTCCCTGGTAATTGTCTCAAAGCATTGGAAATTTGGAGTTTGGAGAAGCCCTGACATTATCCCCTAGTCACATGGACCAAGGGGGAGCCAATTGAAGAGCTAGTCCATAAGCGGGCTTACTAGCATATTGATCCCCGGATGAATGTGTTGAATGGTGTATGGAGAATCTTCGAAGTTTCGTAGCCTAAGTGACAAACCATCACTTGAGGACCCTAATATCATCTACTAGAGTTTTTTTAGTGCCTCAAGATATTACTCTATTAAGCACTCAGAGGCATGAAGGATGAAATCAACATGACATCACAAGAAGTGACATGGAAATGCCATGTGGATGAAAAATGTCACTCAGATACAACCTTTTTGGCATGCCAACTATGCAAAAAGGAGTGACATTTAAAGCACACATCAGGAGTGCCACATGGCAGTGGAAACATCAACACATGCCATGTGTCAGACATCACAGCTGGCACCATGTGTTGGGTTATGATTAGTTGGCAGAGCGATGAGGTGGCAAGTTGGGTGGGCCACTAGCCTATTTTGGCCCATTAATGTTTTGCAAGGGTTTTCTCGTTATAACATTTTTCATTGATGTAAAAACCTTGGGTTAAAATTTCATGTAATAAAAGTTAATAAAGGAAGAATAAGACCACGAGAAAGGGACACTTATTCCAAGTTGAATGTTGGGAAAGATATCTTAGTGGGAATCACTTGTTATGTTTTATGGCTAAGGGGAAATTGGCAAAGGAAATGACTAAGGCTTTGAAAAGGAAAAAATGTATTTTTGGCATTTTATTTATGAAAATAAAGAAAATTAGGAGAAAAGGCAAGTGAAAGGTCACATGATGCATGTGAGGAGGAAAATGAAGGAAAGTAGAGGAAAAATGAAGAAACTAGAGGCATCAATGATAAAAAGGATGATGAGGATTAGTTCAGAACCTTTTTTCATTTCATTTTTAGAATTAGTCTTCGAGAGGAGAAGAGCACCAAGAGGAGAAGAAGATCAAGCAAGCAAAGGAAGGAAAGCAAGCAAAGAAAGGAAAAGGAAAGGAAAGGAAATAAAAGATCAAGTAAGGAAAGGTTTGCTCGAGCAACTTCAACATGAATACTTGTAGGTAACAGATTGCATGTATGATTTCCTAGTTGGTGTTTACATGCATGGTATGTGCATGTTGGTATTTTGTTCTCTTACTATCAGTGGCATGGTTTTGCTAGGTTTCGACAGTGGTTTTCGGCCTTACCTTTCCATTTCTGGATAGTCATGGTGTGATGGCATTGTTCTCGGTTTTGAGCTTTGGAATTTTCAAATGGTTTCAGAATCCGGGGCAGAGGTGGTCTCAGGAAAATTCCCAAAGGCCTAGGAATCGCTTGATCGGTAATGGTGGGATACACGATAAAGACTGAGGGTGGAGACATGAAAATTCATCAAGGTTAGTGAAGGAATCTAGAGGCATTCCAAGCTCGATTTGGTTTTGTGATCTCGAGACCGGTTTAGGTGAGATCACAGTATGGTGAGGGTGGAGGTGGTAAAACCTTTGGATTCCCTTGGTTGTTTCTGGATTGGTTTATCCATGAGATCCCACATTCATGCTTGGAATATTGCATGAGGGTGATTGGCTAAAAGAAATATTTGTTTCAGCCATGTCTATGGTCAGGTGTGTTAGTGTCAGTGTCTTCACACTGCCATTAGTGATCAAAATTTACTCTTTTGCATTTCATACTAGGAGTCCCATTCTGATGAGTTGCATTCCATTAGGTCATGGATCTACTAATGGTAGGGTTCATTTCAGTTTTCCCTCATGATATATATCTGCTGACCTCCTTTCATACTTTCCAGTTAATGATTCATGCTTATTTTCAGTTCATTTAATCAATTACTTAGGGTTTCAGTCTCATTAGGTCTTAGGGTTTTTACCATGGTCAAATTTTAGTGACTATTGCTAATAATGGTTAGCAGACATATGAGGATGATAATAATGATCAGAAAGGTTCTAATCTCTTAATTTGTAAGCCTAATAAAGTTCTCACCTCAAAACTAGTTTTGAGGTGAAAACAGAGCATTTGTATATTACTTTTAAATTTCATGTAATTTCATTGTTCTCATATGTAATAAATGGTTCCATGTTGCTCCTGGTCAACTGGTGATATTGCCAAGTACCTGCCACTGCAAAAGTCAAAGAATTTGAGCATAAGTCCACCTATTAAAGCAAAAAGGAGCAAGATAAGTTAAAAATCTTGGCTGAAGCCTCACTAGCCCATCAAAGCAACTAATGGTGGTGCCTTGTGCCAAATTTGGGCAAGTTTTGATAAATTTTTGTCTTTTTCAAATTTTGGAATTTTGAAAATAGGAAATTGCGGTGGCGCTGCACTTTTCCCTGGAGCACTTTTTGGAGGAAAGGCTTACATATTTGGATTCATCATGATGAGAGAATCAAACCCAGAAAATTTCAGCAATTTTGGAGCAAATCTAGGTCACCAAAAGGGAAAAAAACTACCAAAAAATGACCTCTCTGCCTCTTTTTGGACACATAGAAGCAGCCTTGGGAGATTTCACTTTTGAGGGGGAAAATGACCTCCAAATGAAAAAATTCAAGATGTTCCAGAAACTAGACAGGAAGACCTTTCTAATGAGCTATCTTGGGCTCAATTTGGCTAAGGGGAAGGCCTCCAAAAGTGGCTGTGAAGTGGCACTATGCACTTGGCTAGTGGCGCTGCGCATAGAGCCAGTTTGCTAAAAAATCCAATTTTCGCCTACTTTCTCTGCAAGTTGACTTTTTATCTCTTCATGGATGAATTTATGATTGTAATTAATGCCATGGTATGTAAATGTAATTGTGAAATGATATTAGAGGGTAGATTGATCAGTTTGAGGTGGTTTGGGGGTTAATGAATCAGTTTCCATGCTTATAGAGGCAAGCTGTTTCACTGCCTATATTCATGTTCCTTGTTTGGAAATGGTTGTAACGGTTCCTTATCTCTTGGATTTGACCCTTGATGGCTAGCATAGGTGGTTTGATGTCTATATTATGTATTTTTTCTGTCATTGGCAAAGGTTGGACTCTCTTGGATGCTTTGAGCTACATTGTACACCTTTATCAGCAGTTTGGCAAGGAAATAAACCAGGATTTGCAAATATTTTTATGGGATACTTGTGGTAAGTGTTTTTGCATAGTTTCTTCTTCTGTTATTATTTTTTCTCACGTGTTATGTGTGCCACAATCTAATTCATTTCTTCTAGCTAAATGATATCAAGATAAATAGGTAGAATACATTGCTTATAGTGCTCTGCCTTGGGAAACCATTCATTTTTTTATGTTTTCCACTATTTGAGAAGGATACATGATCTTTGCATGCCCTCCTCAGCTCCTCAACAGTCTTAGACCTTTCATCTCACTCAATTTCAAGTGCCAAAGCACCTACCTATCTCGCCCCATAGAACACCCTGCATCCTGACTTGATTTCTTGGACCCAAGACTACCTGCTCCATTTGATCTAGCAAAAAACCCAAACAAAATCAATCAGAAACCCTAGAGCTACTATACCTAGCCTAAAATCCATATTTGATCCAGTCATCTTGACTGATATTGTCAAGGAGAGATCCCTCTCCCAACCTGGTAGGGCTAGCTACCAGGTTAAGCTTGGTTTGTGGTTATCCTAGGATTACCTCCCTTTAGCCTGAGGTCAATCTAGGCTCTAACATAGTGGCGACCATACTGGGGAAGAAAGACAAATCACCACAGTAATATTGAGAAGTTCTGAACTTGTGGATGATAAGTTTAGAATTCATAAGGCTGAAAAGTGGAAAGTTGTAAAGCAATATCAAAAAAAAAATCTTGAGAACTTTGAACACATTGGCTTCAAGAATATACACCAGGTCTAATCCTAATCCTGATCCTCCTCCCGTATTTGAAAATCCTAATCTCATTTTGCGAATACTCAGACAAGAAAGTTCACTAAGTCCAAGATGGGTTTTTAGATCTCATTCATGCCCTGTGGAGTGGTTGTTCCTTGAAGCTCTCCCTTTTGACGAATATTTTGGTCTCTCCCTGTTTAGAACCACATCTGATAGTGAATTGTTGGACATAGTCTCAGACCCAGAATTCACCAAAGAACTTGAAATTTAAAGGGCCAAATTTCTAAGTAACCGAAATCTTCAAAACTCTCCTCAGTCATCCCTCACTATTGATCGAATTCCTGAACTCTCTTATTCGACTTCAACATCTTTTGCCTCATCATCATTTCCCCATATTTCATAGAATCATATATCATCTCCATTTTTACCTTCACTCCCTCATCAACCTATCATTACCCCTCAAACACCCATCACCTCTGTTACCTCAACTACCCTTTTTGTCATAAATCCCCCTGTGTCCCCAAGACCAGTTTCAAATCCGCCTCGAATCATGGCTGCCAGATATGCACCTCTCGTTCTACCTCAAAATTTGGATGATATGCCCGCTAATTACCAAAGTAAGATACCTCTGTTCAATGCCACTCAAACTATCACAGTGTAGCAGCATGTTGATAGGATGAATGACTTCTTTGACCTTCATGAAGTAGATGCTGAAAATGTGTCCATGAGATTATTTGTATAGAGCTTTGGAGGCGAGGTTCGAAAGTGGTTCAGAGAATTACCAGCGGCATCAATCAATACTTTACTGGTTCTCCATAGACAATTCTTGAACCGATGGGAAGTGAAGAAGAACCTACTCCAAATTCTATCTGAGTATGAAAATATCAAAAGGAATGTAGGTGAAAGTGTCCAAGATTACTGTGTAAGGTTCAATGCAATTTATAATGCTATTCCAGAGCATATTAAACCACCGATGGGGTTAGAATTGACCAAATTTCCAGACGGCTTTGATGCTGATATGGCATATTAGTTGCAGGAGAGAGATCCTACCACACTTGAGGATATGCAGAAGAACACTGTGAGTGTAGAGGCAAATCTGCTGGCCAAAAGAGCAAGGATGAAAACTGAAAAGAAGGTGACTATAAAGGAAGAAGCATCTTCCTCAGATGTTAAGGCAGATAATATTCTCCAGAAAATTGAGAAGATGTTTGATCGATTGACAATTGCAGACAAGCCTGAAACAACGATCAGAAATCCCAACTTTAGAGGACAGCAGCAACCTCAATTTAGGATTAAACAAAGGGAGCAAAAGGCACAAGATCAGTCAGCACAATAGCAGCAGGTCAGAACTCCTTTGCAGCAAAACTATGTACATGGAATAGAGGATGAGGATGATGATGATCCGGTGGTTGAGGCAATCATTTCTTTACTGCTGATGGTTTGCCCATCTATCTCACGGAAGATGAAGAATATTCGGAGGTCCCTGATGCTCAAAAGGATGAAGATTACATACTAGCAAATGAGGCAGTTTTGGAGGATGAGTCAGACGATTATCAGTGAGGATATATGAATGCATTGACAGCACAGCAGAAACAATATTCATTGAGAAGCAGAGATGTACTAGTCAGTCCAGTTTAAAAGAGAAAGGAAGCGCAACCCAAAAATGACTCCTCAAACATTTAGAAGAAAGGGAAGGAGCCTGCTGACCTGACTTCCAGCAAAGGATCATCTGCAAATAGCATTGCAAATGAGAAGAATAATTAGCAAAGTGCAACAAAAGAAAAAGTCGAAAAGAAGGACCCTCCAGTCAAAGAGGTAGATAAAGTTTCAACTTTTAGTTTAGAAAATGAGATTGCTAAATTAAAAGTTTCAATTCCTTTGACTGAATTGATGAAGAACAGCAGCTATAAACACCAAGTGTCCAAAATTTTTCACATAGATCCTTTATCTGATATGGTTAATGTAGAAGATGATCACCCTGAGCTCATTTTTGGCCCTACCTTAGAAGGTCAGTCTGAGGATACTTCTATATAAGCCTTAGATTACACGAGTATGTCCTCCATAATGCCATGTTTGATTCTGGAGCTTCCCATAATCTGATGCCAAAAGCCATTATGGAGAAACTGGGCCTTGACATTACTCGAAAATATCATGACCTGTATTCTTTTGATTCTGGTAGAGTTTGTTGTATTATCCTTATCAAAGACTTGGTGGTATCTTTAGACCAAATCTTGGCCAAGAATGTTCTCATGGATGTGGTTGTTGCGGACATTCCACCACGGTTTGGTATGCTTTTGTCCAGATCATGGGGTGCAAAGCTTAAAGGGACTTTACAACTAGATTTCTCCTATGCTACCATTCCCGTGTTTGGCCAATTGAGAAAACTATACAGGGAGAAGAAAATGAAATACATGATTACAAGCAAGGAGAAACCACTTAATCATCCAATTAATGTTGTACATACAGATTTAGAGTCATTTGTATTATATTCAGATAGTGGTTTGAATGATGTTGATAGTTAGTTAGTTGAAGTAGAAGATGTTCCAGAGATTTCAGAAAATTTTAGAGCAGTCCTTGATCAAGAAAGACACAAAATTGCAAGTACTTCTGAGCAGTCCACATACCGGCAGCAGCAAAAAGGTAATGAACAACAGCAAAATGAAGAGGTTAGTCAAAGTGAAAAAGAGAAGGAAATAGAATTTCAACATTTAGAAGAAGAAGCAGGTCTATGGAGCATGGATTTTGATGGAGCCGTGGGTAAGGATGGTGCCGGCATAGGGATTTGGATTCACAACCCTGTTTTCCAGCCAAATAAAGTCCCTAGTAATGTTAGAATTTGTTCATATAAATTGGCCTTTGACTGTTCTAACAATGAAGCCAAATATGAAGCGCTGATTGCAGGTTTAAAATTCTCAAAAAGCTGAATTTAAAAAGGATATCAGTCTATGGAGATTCGGAGCTGATAGTCAAGCATGTCATGGGTGAATATCAAGCCAAACACCTGCGGATGAGGGCCTACCGAAATGCAATTTTAGATATCTTAAGGATGTTTCCAGATTATACCTTGACAATAGTACCTCGTGCTCAAAATGTTATTGCAGATTCTCTTGCCACTGCTGCAAGTAATTTGAAGATTCCGATGAATTCCAACAACAAGTTTGAGATCCATGTCAAGCATCGCCCTGCTGTTCTAGACAATTTAAGGTATTGGTAGGTGTTTTGGGATGATAAGGAGATCAATACTTTTTTGCAGAATGAAGGGAACTACAAAGATGCTTCCATAGATGTTGACTATGATACCAATGAACCGGAAATTGAGGTGAATCAGATGGAAATATTGCAACTAAAGGACAACATTATCCCTAAAGGTCTCATACCTTTAGAAGAACTTTTCGATCAATATGATGTGGCTAGAAAGCCAAGCTTGGTGCCTACAGACAAAGGTGTTGAGAATGTGAATCTTGGAACATCATATAAGCCCAAGTTTGTGAAATTTTCGAAGACATTGTCTCCTGAGTTAAAGTCTAAAGATGTTAGATTGTTATCTGAATTTGTTGATGTGTTTGCTTGGGATTATTCAAATCTAAAGGTGTATAACAAAGATATAATTCAACACACTATTCCCATCAAGCCAAATCAGAAGCCGTTCCAACAGAAGCTGAGAAGAATCAATCCCAAGTTGTTGTCGTCCATTGAAAAAGAGGTAAACAGATTATACAAGGTTGGTATAATTGTCCCAATCAGATTTTCTGATTGGATTTCGAATCTTGTTCCTGTGAGAAAGAAGACTGGGGAGATCAGATTGTGTATCGATTTCCAGAATCTAAATAAAGTGTCATTGAAGGACAATTACCCGCTGCCAAAGATGGATCATATCCTCCAGAGAGTGGTTGGAGCATCGCGTATGTCATTGCTCGATGGATATTCAGGGTATAATCAAATTCTAGTGCATGAAGATGACCAAGATAAGACTGCATTTACCACCCCTTGGGGAACTTTTCATTATGCTAATATGCCATTTGGTTTGAAAAATGCTTGAGCCACATTTTAGTGTGCAATGGACATCGCTTTTGCCAATGAAAAGGATGTACTTATGGTTGTATATTTAGATGATTTGACAGTGTTTTCAAGTTTAGATGATGAGCATCTTCACCATTTGAGGATTGTGTTTCAACGATGTAGGAAATTTGGGATATCACTCAATCCGAAGAAAAGTCTCTTCGCCATGGATGAAGGGAAGCTGCTTGGCCATATTATCTCAAAGGAAGGAATTCACATTGATCCTTCAAGGATAGAGGAAATTCAGCAGATAGATTTTCCCAGGAACAAGAAATAGATACAAGCTTTTAACGGTAAGATGAATTTCCTACGAAGATTTGTACCCAATCTAGCTGAGAATTTGAGAGAAATTACTAATATGTTAAAGAAGGACAGCGTGGTAAAATGGAAAAAGGATGCTATGAAAACATTTGATTTGGTAAAGTATGCTTTATCTATAGCCTCGGTTTTGATTAGTCCCAATTATACACAAGATTTCATTTTATTCTCATTTGCATCTGAGGATACCATGGCAGCAGTTTTAATGCAAAAGAAAGATCAGCTAGAAAATCCCACTGCATTTTTTAGCAGGACCATTAGAGATGCTGCTTTGCGGTACAACATAATTGAGAAACAGGCTCTTGCTCTTGTCAAAGCTTTGAAGGACTTTAGAGTGTATATTCTGCACTCTTACATTATCGCATACGCTCCTAACGCAGCAGTTAAGGACATGTTGGTACAAACCAATCTGGAAGGAAGGCAGGGAAAATGGATTGCAGCAATGTTAGAATGCGATCTGGAGATCAAGCCTACAAAGCTGATCAAAGGACAAGGCCTGGTGAGACTAATGGAAAAATAAAATTTGCATGCTTTAGATATAAATCTTATTGCAGCTATGTCCAAAGATGAAGAAGAAAGCTCCTTGATTCAAGTGTCTGAAATGTTCCTTCAGTCACCATGGTATTCAGATATCGTGTATGTACTTCAGCACCTCTCACCACCTCCAGGGATGACAAAGAACAAAGGTAGATCTCTCAAACTTAAAGCTGCTAAATTCTGCATTTTGAATAATTCCCTTTATTGGAAGGATCCGGGAGGTGTTTTGCTGAACTATTTAATTGAAGATGAAGCCCAGCAGGTGATGAGTGACTTTCACAAGGGTGATTGTGGTGGTCACTTGTTCTGGAAGACAACAACAAACAAAATATTGAGAGCAGGCTATTACTGGCCAACCTTATTTTCATATGTCTACAAAATAGTCATGAGCTATCATGAATGTCAGGTATTTCAGGGTAAAAGAAAATTGCTGCCTCTTCCTCTAAAACCGGTTGAAGTCAATGCACCCTTTCAGCAGTGGGGACTCGATTTTATTGGGGAAATCCATCCAACATTGTCAGCTCAACACAAGTGGATCCTAATAGCAACTGACTATTTTACCAAGTGGATTGAAGCAATCCCAACCAGACATGCAATAGACACAGTAATCATTCAATTTTTGGAATCAAATATTTTATCTCATTTTGGTTGTCCTAGTAAAATCATCACAGATAATGCAGCTACATTCAAATCCAAGAAGATGATCGATTTTTGCAGCAAGTATAAGATTACCTTGGGTCATTCTACAACATATTATCCGCAAGGTAATGGTCTGGCTGAATCATCCAATAAGTCATTGGTGAACATCATCAAGAAGCTGCTGGAAACAAATAAGAAAGGCTGGCATAAAAAGTTAGTTAATGCCTTGTGGGATGACAGGGTGAACTAAAAGAAGTCCATAGGTATGTCTCCATTTGAACTAGTTTATGGCATTGACATAGTCTTTCCGACATCTCTTGCAGTTCCGGTGGTGAAACTTTTATAGGAGGCTGGCAATGAGGAAGATGATTTTCAGCAAAGAATAAATCAGATGATCCATTTACAGTAGACAAGGGAGGAAGTTTTCCAAAACACTTTCAGATTGCAGGAGAAGATCAAAAATATCTATGACTGGAAAACAAAATCAGATAAATTCCAGCTTGAGGATATTGTGTTGTGGTAGGATGCTAGGAATGAAGATAAAGGCAAGCATGGTAAGTTTGAAAATTTATGGAAGGGACCCTACAAGATTGTTGCATATAGAGGACAAAATGCATTTCTACTCAAAGAGATGGATGTACAAGATTGTTCAGGAGGACTAGTCAATGGTAGGCTCCTGAAGCGCTACTTCTTCTAAGGTGATTTCTGAAATCACAAAGTGATCATTGTATGTACCATTTTCCTTTTCATTGCAAGTGTTAAAAGGTACACAGTCATTTCATCTTGGGGCCTGAGGTGAAGGCTATAAAGTTGAGTGATTTGTATCAGTTTGTGTGTTTCATTCGGTCTTTGAAGTCTTTAGTCATTTTGAGTCTTAGGTTAGTTTTCATAGTGTCAGTTTCAGTTTTTGAAGTATCTTGAGCATATTGCCCAATGGATGAGGCACTAGTCTACTTTTTCCTAGAGATCTATGGTTCTTGGCACCTCCAAGGAGCTACCATCCCCATTGGAGCCAATGTTAGTGTCAGTGTCTTCACACTGCCATCAGTGATCAAAATTTACTCTTTTGCATTTCATACTAGGAGTCCCATTCTGATGAGTTGCATTCCATTAGGTCATGGATCTACTGATGGTAGGGTTCATTTCAGTTTTTCCCTCATGATATATATCTGCTGACCTCCTTTCATACTTTTCAGTTAATGATTCATGCTTATTTTCAGTTCATTTCATCAATTACTTAGGGTTTCAGTCTCATTAGGTCTTAGGGTTTTTACCATGGTCAAATTTCAGTGACTATTGTTAATAATGGTCAGCAGACACATGAGGATGATAATAATGATCAGAAAGGTTCTAATCTCTTAATTTGTAAGCTTAATAAAGTTCTCACCTCAAAACTAGTTTTGAGGTGAAAACAGAGCATTTGTATATTATTTTTAAATTTCATGTAATTTCATTGTTCTCATATGTAATAAATGGTTCCATGTTGCTCCTAGTCACCTGGTGATATTGCCAAGTACTTGCCACTGCAAAAGTCAAAGAATTTGAGCATCAATCCACCTATCAAAGCAAAAAGGAGCAAGATAAGTTGAAAATATTGGCTGAAGCCTCACTAGCCCATCAGAGCAACTAATGGTGGTGCCTTGTGCCAAATTTGGGCAAGTTTTGATAATTTTTTGTCTTTTTCAAATTTTGAAAACAAGAAATTGCCCTAGATGCGTAGCGCCACCGGCGTTTCGATTTTCCCTGGAGCACTTTTTGGAGCAAAAGGCTTACATATTTGGATTCAGCATGATGAGAGCATCAAACCCTAAAAATTTCAGCAATTTTGGAGCAAATCTAGGTCACCAAAAGGGCAAAAAACTACCAAAAAATGACCTCTCTGCCTCTTTTTGGACACATAGAAGCAGCCTTGGGATATTTCACTTTTGAGGGGGCAAATGACCCCTAAATTCAAAAATTCAAGATGTTCCAGAAACTAGATAGGAAGAACTTTCTAATGAGCTATCTTGGGCTCAATTTGGCTAAGGGTAAGGCCTCCAAAAGTGGTTGTGAAGCAGCACTGCGCACTTGGCTAGTGGCGCTGCGCATAGAGCCAGTTTGCCAAAAAATCCAGTTTTCGCCTACTTTCTCTGCAAGTTGACTTTTTCTCTCTTCATGGATGAATTTATGATTGTAATTAATGCCATGGTATGTAAATGTAATTTTGAAATGATCTTAGAGGGTAGATTCATTAGTTTGAGGTGGTTTGGGGGTCAATGAATCAGTTTCCATGCTTATAGAGGCAAGTTGTTCCACTGCCTATATTCCTGTTCCTTGTTTGGAAATGGTTGTAACAGTTCCTTATCTCTTGGATTCGACCCCTGATGGCTAGCATAGGTGGTTTGATGTCTATATTATGCATTTTTTCTATCATTAGCAAATGTTGGATTCTCTTAGATGCTCTGAGCTACATTGTAAACCTTTATCAGCAGTTTGGCAAGGAAATAAACCAGGATTTGCAGCTATTTTTATGGGATACTTGTGATAAAGTGTTTTTGCATATTTTCTTCTTATGTTATTAGTTTTTCTCATGTGTTATGTGTGCCACAATCTAATTCATTTCTTCTAGCTGAATGATATCAAGATAAATAGGTAGAATACATTGTTTACAGTGCTCTGCCTTGGGAAACCATTCAGTTTTTGATGTTTTCTACTGTTTGAGAAGGATACATGATATTTGCATGCCCTCCTCAGCTCCTCACCAGTCTTAGACCTCTCATCTCACTCAATTTCAAGTGCCAAAGCACCTACCTACCTCGCCCCATAGAACACCCTACATCCTGACTTGATTTCCCGAACCCAAAACTGCCTGCTCCATTTGATCCAGCAAAAAACCCAAACAAAATCAATCAAAAACCCTAGAGCTACTATACCTAGCCTAAAATCCATATTTGATCCAGTCATCTTGACTGAGATTGTCAAGGAGAGAGCCCTCTCTCGACCTGGTAGGGCTAGCTACCAGGTTAAGCTTGGTTTGTGGTTATCCTAAGATTACCTCCCTTCAGCCTGAGGTCAATCTAGGCTCTAACAGGGTGGTACGTGGAAATCCCGAACCTAGATGGATCTTGCCTATGTTTAATGAAAGCTAGGTTCTCATGATTTGATTGATAAATGTAATTGTTATTATGTGGCTTTAATGGTTGTTGTCATATTATTATTGATATGGTTATATGCTGGTTATAAGCATGGTTATGTGACAGTTCTCAGTCATGGCTCTTTTCATGTTTTTACTTGTAACTAAATAAATAATGAATGCAAGACATAATTGATGATATGAAAACTAATGTGAGAAGGTAGAGACCCTTCTTGTTAAACCTCAATTAAGTTTTCAGTTCCTTATGTTCAAAATTTCATTCATGACCTGTAGGTTGCATATCTACCAAGTGTTTGACAAAATCTTAGTCCTAGTTGGGGATGGTTAGGTCAAGTCCTAGTTCCAGTTTTTGTTTGTAATCATTGTCTTCATGTATTTTATGAGTTTTGGAATTTTCATGGATTTATCAGTAGAGGCTTAGCCCCACCTCGGAAAGTAGCCTTAATTCTCGCAACTATTGGTATAATAGTGGCAGAAAAGGCCACAGTCGCACTGATGTAGGCCTATGGGAGTGACTCGGAACCCACAGTCACATGGAGGCCTTGGAAAGGGAGAAATTGGGGGTGAAACTCAAGGAAAAAGTGAGTTGTCTTAGGGGTTGGACACTTGGAGGGGTTGGGTTACTCCTGGAGGTCTTGTGGCACCTGAGGGAAGTCAGTAAGGTCTTCAGTTGTCGACTCCATTTCCTTAAGGTCATATAGGAGTTTGATTCATATCATAGTGACCCTCAGCTCATGTTTACCCCAAGAAAGCCGGTGAAAGTGGGTAAATTTGGGAGGAGGCGGTTACAGGGTGGTATCAGAGCCAAGTTGAAATACTTGGACAAGATGGGATGAATGCATATTGTAATGCATGAATTTCCATGGTTAACATTTTCATGAATGAGGTTATGATGTGAAGCTTATATCATTATGATGTTGTTGGTATGTTATGATTTTGATGTGTTGGTTGAGATAAAGTAAGAGATGCAGATAATCAGATCAAGGTTGCAACACTAGAATTTGAGGTAAGAGCAGATCGTCATACAGGTATTGTATGTTTGGCATGCAGGTATGTTGGTTAATGATTGTTATAAGCATTAGGGTTGTGTACATGTTTTTCATTCTATGGTTGTTGCAGTTACATGTATGATAGATGTTAGTTAATCAATGTGATCATATGTACTTGTGTCGGTTAGTCATGAAGGATAATAACTTGTTGTTATATGCATTGTGGTTGTATGCATGATGGTTATGGTCATTGTACTTAGGATCTTGATGTTATATGTATCATGCTAAATTGGATTGGCCTATGCAGATGGTTAGGGTTATGACATTTAGGTATGAATCGATATACTTGTGATATTGTGTCATAATAATATAGACTGACTGTGCATATGTGATTGTTATGCATGAATGAAAATTGTTTATGAGTTTATGATGTGAACATGTTAGCTAGTTACTGTTATGGATATCACTACCTTAATTATGTTTGGTTTGATATGTTGTGAAGTTATAACGTGCTAATCTAGATTGATTGTGTAGACAGGAATAGCCTCCCCTGAGATATATTAAGGTATGAGTTTTCTTATGTCATCTACTTGGTGCTTGAATGTTTGATTATGTCGTCTATCTGTGGTTTGAATGTTTGACTAGTTGCATGATAGGAGTTTGTGTCTATAAGATTGCATGCATGAATGATCTCGTTTGAGATGGTTGAGTTTTCCCTTGGAATAATGGGGAACCCATGGGGATTGAGTCATGGTGTTTGTTTTTAGTTTTATGCCTTCGATTATTGTGATTTTTTTGCGCTTGATTTGTGGTTTTGTTTATTTTTGGTGCATTGCCATGCCACTTTGTTTGTGGTGTCATATTGTTATTATTTTTTATGTTTTTCTTGTTGTTGTTTCTTGTTCTTGCCTTTTATGTTTTGAGGGTTTTGGGAATTGGTTTGGGAAAGAGGAAAGTTGGTGGAGTTTGGGGAGATTTGTGTGGTATCTGACAGGTAATGCAAGAACTGGATGAAGCCTGATGCATGAATAAGGGTAGTTGAAGATAAGAGTATGACAAACGGTTGGATTGGTGGGGTCCATTGAGGTAAATGGATAGTGGCATGACAATCATGAGAAAGATAAGAGTAAAGCTAAGGTAAATGGATTTGAGGTTTCAAATGCATTGGCTATGTTGGGAACTATTGTTCTCAATGTTGTGCATGCATTGCATGAATAAAGGGAGTTTTATTAACCTAGAACTTATGATACCTATTAATTATGTGGTGATCATGATTATGCTAACGTGTATATATGTATATATGTATGTCGTTGTCTGACACGATTTTCAGGGATCATAATTGTTTTATGTTGATGATTATATAGGTATATATGTATGTATGTTGTTGTGTGGTAGGGTTGCCAGGGATCATTCTTGCGGAGGAATGATTGTTTATGTAGGTGAATGACATGAAGAGGTTTATGGTTTATGAGGAATCAAGTGGGAAGAGTAGCTATGATAGATCTATGAGGTCAGTATCATGTGGATATGAATTTATATTGCGTGTTTATACTGTCTATTTTTATGTTATGGACAAGTAATGCTGAGGGATGCATCAACGAAGTGAAATCAATATGATCCATGACATGATGGGACAAGCATGGATAAGACACTATAACAAAGGTTGCTTGGTAAGTGTTATATACATATTTGGGCACTGCAACCAAAAACTCATATGTCCATAAACTAAGGGCTCTTTAGTCCCAAAAAGTGTTGTTTCATACCCTAAAGGATCATGGTCAACTGATTACATCATTTCCCAGAAGTTCCAATACCCCATACCCTAAAGGATCATGGTCAACTGATTACATCATTTTCAAGGTGCAATGCATACTGGCTGCCAAACTAGCCAGGTGCGATGCATACTGAAATGGCCTTCTGTGGGGTGCAATGAGAGAGAATAGACAAATGGTAGAGATAGTTTGCTAAGTGGATGATCATGGAATCTTCCAGAAACTTCTCCTGTGACACTTGCCTCTCTGAATTCGCCCAGTGATGAGTAAGAGATCAATGAAATCTCCAAGTGGAACCAAGAACTATCAGTGGAATGACACTAATAAAAAACCCAGAGCTGACTCACACCCTTGCAAGACATCTATAAATGGATCCCTCATCTGAGAGATCTAGAGGCTGGAATTTTGTAATTTGTAAGGAAGTGCTGTTGGTTTGTTGGTGAGAAGAGACATTGCATTGTTGGGTGATTTTCTTGTTCATGAGGTGAAGAGGGCTTCTACACTGGGAGGATGATGTTGGATCAGACAGCTGGGTTGTAATCCTCTCTTTCACTACTATTAATAAAGTTCTTTGAGTTTTCCTCCATATAATCGTGTGTTTATGAATCTTATTGTTTATGAATGCAATTGTATGGTCAATGTGTTTCTGATTCCGTGTTGGTTATGATGTTTTAGATGGAGATGCTTTGATGGATTTTTGTTACTTTGACTCTACAGGTACTCTTTGAAGCGGGACAAGCAGGAGAGGAGTGGCAAATTCTATCAAGGAAAGGAGAAATCAAGCTAGGATCAAAGCGGAAGATCCAAGTTGGTCCTCTTTTCTTCCCTCTAATCTATCACACTTAAAGGAACTCTCAAAAGACTTTCTTTGTTTGTTTCTAAGATAGCCACCCATCTTAGTGGGACTAGCAGTTCGAATCGACACTAGTTTTCCCTGAAACAAAATGGCGACTCCGCTGGGGAATGAATAGTTTGTTTTGTTTGTTTATTGTTTGCTTTATAAACTACAAACGGAGCCTGAAGTTAGCTAGCTAGCCTTCGAAATTCCTTTGCTATGCAATTGCGAAGTAGATGAATGTTGCTTCAGTCAATCTCTGGGTTGGTTTATGAACTAAACATCTGACTTACAAAGCATTCTAATTGCCTTTGTGGTAGCTCAGAACCTCATAAGATCTTACCCTATGCTTTTTTTTTACTGTCCATCATTACTCAGCCTAAATCACTGAACTTAGCTGCAAATTTTGAGCAAAAACCAAACTCAGTTTCGCTCCCTGGTCCATCGCACTGTTTGTAACTAGGCAACCTATATGCATCGCACCTCCCGTGTGTTGCAGGTGAGATGCATCCCCGTTTCCCTATGTTGCAGGTGCGATGATTGAGTGATACTATTTTTCTCTCCGAGAGTTGGTTTTTTCTCCTTGTTTTCAACTTTATTCAGTAGTTTTGTTGTTCATGATCAGTATCTTCCTGCTAGAACCTTCTTCCTTCACATATTCAACCTCCATTAGTTAGAAATTGTAAATGTTTTTGTGTATTTGTGAATCATTTACAGTCTTCCTTTGTCGAAAATAGCTCGATCAAACTATCGTTTTTTGATGCAAGTGTCGTAATTGTCATTTTGAATCAAAAGAAGAGTGTTGTAAAGTCTTCCTCTTCTAGATAGTTGATTGTACTTTTGTCATTGTAATTGGTTTAAGTTATTAGTATTTGAAGTGTCGTTTTGTAATTTTCAATTCAAAATCGAAAAGTGTCGTATTAGTCTTCGTTTTGAAAAGAAATTGTTTGAAATGTCACTTTTAAAGAAGATAGTTCAGATATGTACTTAGCTTTCCTTTTTGGCATTCACACATTAAGGAAGTATAAAACAAATACATGCATGTGCATTTGCATTTTGACTGCATGCGGAATTTGATTTAGGAAAGTGCATTTAGTGTGTGCTTTATGCTCTCTGCTGAAAGAAAAATCATTATCTTCTTTCCTTTGTAGCTAGGATTTTCATTGCTATCATTTTATCATTTTAGATTGCATATTTAGGAATTTTACATCTACATCATGTGGTGAACCTTGAAAGACAAACTTCTAAGCAAGATCAACTCTAAAATAAATCTCAATGAACATAAAAACGCTTTGGAACATAACGCAACACATCTAGAAGTCTAGGCTAGAGACGTGTTTCAACGTCGTAAAACCTGGTAACTATCATTTTCATCGAAGGTTGGGTGATTCCTCCTCTTTGATACGACAAGTGCCTGTACGGACTTGTGCTCCCCGTACCGTCGAGTATATATTGGGAGACCACAATAGGCGGATATCCTTTATCCTTAGGAAGCCGTGTCTGCCGCCCTATCGATCGCAATGCACTGAACATAAAATTCGGGAAGGTTGACTGTCGTACATAAGTCCTTGGTAATTTCTCTATCATTTATCACCAAGGTGAATTTTTGTAGTTTTGCAATCGGTTTGGTAATCCCTCTGTCTAGATTTCCAAAGTAGTCACTTTCGTTCCTTTTCGACTCCCTAAAAGAAAAGGTCCATCTAAGCACTTGTCACTTCAGGCTCATTAAAAATTGAAGGTTACTAGAGTCACCTTTAGCTTTTTCTCGACTCTTAAAAATTGAAAAAGCAAGTTGCATCAAAGTTTCTTAAAAATTATTTTAATCGGAATAACATCCATGTTCCTTCATTGATCTGAGGTTGAGATAATGGAGTCCACCATTCAAGGATCCCTCTTGGAGGGAATCCTAGTCCTTTCTCCTCTTGGGGAGATATTGGTTCTCCATATATGGCTACATTGTCCCTTCCAGGAATCACAATCGGCCTGCCAATATGGCTTTTCTCGACCTCTGTCATTCAAAACACCGTAATTCCTCAACAATCTAATTAGCAACCAGATGATACTAAAGTTACCCCTTCACCTTCTACTTCATTTATTTCTCCTTCCCCTTCTTCCTCTTCGCTTGGTGAAACTAGTGACACTAAAAACCAAGTAGCTGAGAAGAAAAAGAAAGGGGAGGAGAAGAAGAAGAAGCCAGCTAAACAAGTGAACAACCATGCATCATCTAGCGAAAATCCGCACAATAAACTTTCCAAACCGAAAACTCCATGCGCAATTTGCAAGGGGAGCCATTACCATCAAGATTGCCCTTGCATCCTGCGGATCTTGAGAGAATGGTCTCCCTGTTTGCACCATTCGGTGTCATCAACCTCTAATAGTTAGGATGACAACACACCATCAACTAGTGAAAATGAAGTCAATAGACAGAAAGGAAAAGTCATATTTCCATGTAGGTTATGTGAAGGTGATCATACTCTTCACTGTTGTCCTTTTCTGGATGAAGCCAAAAACATTTTGGATAACCGTCTTGCTTCACCGCAGTGACTTCCACCTGGATACAGGAAACTCTTACCAAGTCCTTCACTAGTTGAAAACCCGATTGACATAACTCAATTGTCGATCGAATCACCTATCATTGAAAGTGAACCTTCTGAGTCCATACCGGACCAAAGTCAACTAGTCGAGATGGCAGTCGACCCAGTCTTGCCTTTAGAAGGCCCACCTTCGAATGATACAATTTCCAAAGAGAATGAGAACGACACCGTTCAAATTCTTTTTGTCGATACAGAGTCTAATGAACTTGGGGGCAATCCACCCATTCCTTTACAACAGGAAGAGATTCATGAGATTTATCCAGGCATTTATCCAGTACCTCCTCTGAGCAGTCTAGTCATTTCCTTTGATTGGAATCAACTAGCAAAACCCTGCCTTCCATCTAAAGTACCATTCCGAATCATAGTACAAATTTACAAAATGATCGTGTCTGGCACTATCATAGATGAAGGGGCTTCAGTGAGTATCCTTTCCTCAACTTCTTGGAAAGTGCTTGGTTCACCATCGCTTTTGCCTGAAAAACAAAATTTGTCAGGCTTCAACAAAGGAACCAGTTGACCGTTAGGGATCCTTCCAAAGTTACCAATAACTTTGAGAAAGAAAATCGTTCATTTGAACGTGATGGTAGTCCAAGGTCCACTAGATTACAATCTACTCCTTGGATGTGACTATATATATATATATATATATATATATATATATATAGCATGGAAGCTATTGTTTCCACATTCTTTCGAGTGATGTGTTTTCCACATGAAGGCAAACTGGTGCAACTTGTCGACCAGCTTTCATTTCCTGGTTCAAACACAGCTATGAATCAACCATCATCCCTAAATGGTCTCTTCGCGTCAACAATGTCTCTTCAACCTTCATTCCATCCACCTAATTACAACGAGTAGTTTAGTGAGTGTGATGAAGTTTAGGGGGCATGCACCCTAGTCTGCTTCGGTAGGCAAACCTAGAGGAAAAGAGAGATTTTCTTGAAAGGTCTTAATGCTTGGACTGAAGAAACATTCTCATCTAGGTTATGTGATCAGTCTGAAACACTTATTTCCTTTGTACGATTGTGATTGGAAGCTCACACCATTCACCTTCGTACGTTATGTGATTGGAAGCTCACACCATTCACCTTTTTCTATTTCGATGGACAAAGCCAAGGAAGAGTTTTTGTCTGCCAACAGAAACAATCCTGCCTAACCGCAGGGACTTCCATTTGGTAACCTAGAAACTCTCCTTTTACTGAAACACCTGGGGGCATGCAAACCTTTGTATGCAAGTGAAAAACGACCTTTGATTTTCTTAGTTTGTAGGTTCTCAACCCTTTAACCTCGTAGCTCAGTCGTTTCTAGCCTGCATAAAAAGGCCATGAGCACATGTTATAGTAGTGTTCAAGCTCATTAAAAAATAAATCTACCAAGAGACATTATCAAAAGACTGGTAAGAGCAATGTTCCCGCAAGGTTCAAGCTCGTTAAAAAATCAACCTGCACTGAGCATAGTTTTCTCCTGGTTCAAGCTCATTAAAAAATGAAACCACCTTTGGTAAATAACCTTTGTGATTGCTTTGCTATCAGCCCTTTTGAACCTTGGTTGTGTTCCTACCGTCACCTCCATTCATTTTGCCGACCATACGCTTGCACTTAATTGTTTACCCTTTTTAGGAACAGCTGCGATGAGTGATTCTGATTGCCACCCTCTTCACACTGCCATGTTTTGAGAAGTTCCAAACTTACCTGGAACTAGTTGCTACCCAGAAATACCACTCGTTCCTAAAAAACGAGTCCCTTTTAAACTCTTTTTAGACTCGTTAAATATAAAAAGATTGTCGAGCCATTGGCCTTTCCAGCTCGTTAAAGTAAAGGGAATGCCATCCCTCCCATATATTTTAATCTTTTTGGACCTGAGGGATTATTAAACAAAAAGATCAAGTGCTTGTCTTTGTCAGCTCGTTAAAACGATAAAAAAGTCATCCCTTTCGTATTATTTTATACTTTTTCGGACTTAAGGGATTATGCCATGAAAAAGGATTGTTGGAGTTTCCTTTTTGTTCCTTTTCAAACTCTCTAAACATGAAAAGGACCGAGTTATCTTTGTCATTAAACTCGTTAAAACAATAGCGACAAACTTGTCCACCCAGACAAGAATGAGTCTCACTGACGCTAGGCTTGCTAAACACAAAGCGACAAGTTTTCCCGAAGGGCAAATTATAGAACAAGCATATGTTATCCTCCTCAAGCTTGACAAAAATAAAGAGGTACTGGTCAGCAATGACTAGGGAAAAGGGAAGAAAACTTGAATAACTTTAATGGTAGCAGGTCGCTCTTGAACATGACACTTTCACTCCATCACCATGATTGAGTTGGGTTGGGTTTTTTCATTCACCATCACCATTGGTCCTCCGTACCATCCATGGGGTTAAAGCTACCAGTCTGTATCACTGTCATTGACATGTTCAAGAGAAGTCATTCACAGAATTCACCATCCAGCAAACGCCTCATCCATTGCAATACATCCACCCTTCATTTTTCATGGCCGCCATTCCTGAACCTTATATCATCAGATCGTTTTCACCTCCACAAAAATCATTTGCTCCATTTCACATCGTAGATGTGGGATACATCAAGGCCCTCCTACGACAGGTCACTTCTTGTCGACATCAGCTCATTATCCAAGAAGTTGACTTAGAAACAACCCTTTCAGTACTTTGAAGCTTGCATGCCTCAATGGCAATTTTCTCACTTCCGGTGACAGGTTTACATCAATGAACTTTGACCGAAAGATTTTGCGTGGTGTTTGACATCGGCTCATATATTCACACCACGTGAAT
The DNA here is from genome assembly GCA_031772625.1 of Pinus tabuliformis. Lineage (NCBI taxonomy): Eukaryota > Viridiplantae > Streptophyta > Pinopsida > Pinales > Pinaceae > Pinus > Pinus tabuliformis. The sequence continues at coordinate 103,276,636 of CM062804.1, forward strand.
TGTAATGTAGTACCTTGAGGGTCATCATCATTATCGGTGACTCCTCTCGCGTCTGTTAACAGCTTACATTATTGGCTGGTAATCAGACGATGTCTTTCCATGTTCGACTTCAGAACATCTTTTCACATGGATCGACTTGTACATCGGGCGAAGATTGAACGAGTTTTGAAGACCCCGGATCTAGTTTCATCCATCCGGGCTGCAATATATTTAGGAACATAAAGACGTCAAATGTGCACAAAATCTACACAAATAGTCATCTAAGCAAAAGAATATGACTCTTCATGCGAAGAATCACCAGTCTGCAATAGTAGACGATTGTTTGTCTTATGTACATGAAAATGAATTTATAAAGCTGAGCATGGGAATGCCCGCCTCAGCTAGATCATGAAAATAACATCATGATGATGTATTGTATTGTATCTTATATAGGTCACCTTCCAGTTCGAATACCTCGGATCCTCATGATAAAGTGTTTCACCCGACATCAGAAGATTTACGACCTCATGCTTTAGGGGGCAACTGTTATAGACATATTTGGGCACTGCAACCCCAAACTCATATGTCCATAAACTAAGGGCTCTTTAGTGTTTTTTCACACCCTAAAGGATCATGGTCAACTGGTTACATAATTTCCTAGAAGTTCCACTTGAAAAACTACTCAGAACTAGACAAAACTAGACCATACTGACTGCTCCATGGTCAAGGTGCGATGCATACTGGCTGACAAAATAGCTAGGTGCGATGCATACTAAAATGGCCTTCTGTGGGTTGCGATGAGCGAGAATAGACAAATGGAAAAGACAGTTTGTTAAGTGGATGATCATGGAATCTTCCAGAAACTTCTCCTGTGACACTTGCCTCTCTGAATTCGCCCAGGGATGAGTAAGAGATCAATGAAATCTCCAAGTGGAACCAAGAACTATTAGTGGAATGACACTAATCAAAAACCCAGAGCTGACTCACACCCTTGCAAGACATCTATAAATGGATCCCTCATCTGAGAGATCTAGAGGTTGGAACTTTGTAATTTGTAAGGAAGTGTTGTTGGTTTGTTGGCGAGAAGAGACATTGCATTGTTGGGTGATTTGCTTGTTCATGAGGTGAAGAGGGCTTCTACACTGGGAGGATGATGCTGGATTAGACAGTTGGGTTGTAATCCTCTCTTTCACTACTATTAATAAAGTTCTTTGAGTTTTCCTCCATATAATCGTGTGTTTATGAATCTTATTGTTTATGAATGCAATTGTATGGTCAATTTGTTTCTGATTCCACATTGTTTATGATGTTTTAGATGGAGATGCTTTGATGGTTTTCTGTTACTTTGACTCTACAGGTACTCTTTGAAGCGGGACAAGTAGGAGAGGAGTGGCAAATTCTATCAAGGAAAGGAGAAATCAAGCTAGGATCAAAGCGGAAGATCCAGGTTGGTCCTCTTTTCTTCCCTCTAATCTATCACACTTAAAGGAACTCTCAAAAGACTTTCATTGTTTGTTTCTAAGATAGCTACCCATCTTAGTGGGACTAGCAGTTCGAATCGACACTAGTTTTCCCTGACACAGTAAGGATAGTGTGATCTTAATGTTGAGCCTCAGACCTGCACTTCTTTACACATCCTCTTAGCCTCCTTTTCCTATTCATTTCCTCCTTTTGTCACTCATTCCCTCCATCAAATTGCTTAAATCATTGTATTTTAGGAATTTTTACATGGTTTGTTAATTATGCTAATGATTGTGTTGTTGGATTAGAATTTTGGTTCAAGTGTTGCGCTTTCCGCAGCTGATCCCGGTTTCCGCAGCCAACCCCGGATTCCGCAGCTATTTTATTAAACGGCATGTTCCAGGTGTCCTCCGGGCAGAAGAGCCACATGGGCAAGTTCGTGGAACCAAGGACATGGTGTGTGTCCTTCCAGCTCAGCCAAACCAGTCATAAAAAACCCATGGTCAACAAGGGGGAAACTATGGTCAACAGAGGTCATTGGCGATGGCACGACTCTGCATGTTCGGTTTTAGAGCACGTGAAGAATAGCTGGCCTCTTCCTCAGCCACGAAGATGATGGGAAACACAAATCCAACAGAAGATTTAATGCCCACCATGACCGTTGCCTAAATCCGAGGACGCTGCCAGATTACGTGTTTTTACACAGCTGATAAAATAGCGTAGTTTGAGTTAAGTTAGTTTTGTTTTCTCTGCTATAAATAAAGCGTCTCTGAATGCTGGATAGATAGCTGCTGATATGTAATTTTGATCTCCCACTGTACTTTCTATTTTGCTACATAATATATGAGAAGACCGTTCTGTTTCTAAGCGTGTAACTGATCTTTTGAGCTGGCTGGAGTAGGCAGAGGGCCCCTGTTTACTTAAGGCCTGTACAGTGCTTTTAATTTCCTGCATTTCTTTTTATCATTTTATGTATAATAGTTGTACAGAATGCCTTTGATTGCTGTGTTTCGATCATGTACAATAGCTGTATATAAACATTGAATTCTGCTCATTTATATTTCTGCACTTTTCCATGACTGATCAGTGTGTTTTTCAGATTGCTTAGGCGTGCCTGGGACAATTTCTTTTCTTTCTTTTTCACAGCTAGTGACACTTGTGATCATCTTGTCTATGTTGCTGACCTTCTTTGTTTTGCAGCCTTTATTTCTTTGTTATCATTTCTTTAAGTTGCATAGTTGCTTACTACTTTTAGATATCAAGTTGTTTACATATTGATGGTTTCTTCTCTATAATTAAATATCTTTATTGAGGACCAAAATATCACTAACACAGCTTGGTTTAGTTGCTCAAGAACTCACAATTGCTTGCCTTATTTTTTTGACTGTTTCTCACATGATATATTTAGTTAAAAGACAAGAGGTTAAGAAGAAGTTAAAGTATTTGTGACTAGTCTTTCTTTTATGTAGATTTACTTCAGTTTCATATTACTTAGTTTTAGCTAGACTTGACATAGATTTCATCTTCATTTTCTTGCAGCAGCATAGATACTGGGCCAATGTCAATAGTCTTTTATTTGATGCCTTCATTTTCCTTTAAGAGTTGATTTCATTTCAGTTGTTGTTCAAAGCTTTCTTGTAGAATAGTTTTAAGTTTTAAGAAATCATTTAGAACCCATCACAATCGCACACACTTCACTCACTTTATTTCATTTCCATCAACCTCACAATAGGTGAAATATATTTGAAAACAAACTTAAAAAGTTAAAAACGACAAAAACTTAAGAAACAGTTGCCTAAGTACATACAGTATGTTAGTGTCGGTCATGATGCCCTCCATCAGTGATCAAAAAACTCTTTGCATATGCATAAGTAGGTGTCTCATCAATGTCAGTTTTGCATCCCATTAGGCATGCCATAAAACTGATGGAGGAGCTGGTCCTTGTTCCCTTCTTGGCTTTGCTGGATCAGGTCATATCAGCTAATGAGCTTGTGTCACACTTGTTTTGTTTTGTCTTGAAGTCCAAAGTCTTAGGTCTAGGGTTTCAGTCAAATGTCATTGCAAGATCATGAGTCAGAGGTCCATGAGTCCCCAGCAAGCCAGAAGGAGGTATGTAAATATGTTTCATTGATATTTTTCATCATGTACAGCTTATTTATACCTTGGATTTAAAAACCCTGTTTTTAAACCCAAGGTCATGTCAATTTTGTAAAACAATAAGGAAATTTCAAAAAAATTTCAAAATGCCGGCAATAACCCTGGTCTCCTCGCCAGAGTCCATCAGATGGTCTACCTGCAAAAAGAACGGAGCTAAAGCACCCAAAAAGTCAAATTCAGAACAAAAGAAAACTCAAAACAGTGTTAAAAGAAAGTGTCAAGGCAAAACATTAGAAAGTGGGTTTGGTAAGTAAATTTTTTCAAATTGAGCTTATAAAGAGTCAAATTCCCTCTCAATACCCTCATTGTGCATCCAAAGAGCTTGCAAGAAGAAGTGATAGGGCGAAGAGGCGAAAGGAGGCAAAGTGCAGAGAAATTGAACCAGTTTCAGGTGCGCGACCCGTCAGAGGTTGTGCGCGACCCGTCAGGCGCCTCCCAGCAGCGTTAATTTGTAACGAGCACGACTCGTCGGGCTGTGCGCGACCCGTTGGGTGCCCTGCGCGACCCGTCAAGCTGTTGACACCAAAACCGCCCCAAATTTTGTCCAATCGCCCTCTAAGTTGCAAAATCGACCGAGGTAGGGTCTATACACTTGATGAATTGATGAATGGTGAATGATGAGCTTTCATTTGATGAATTGATGAATGGTGAATGATGAGCTTTCATTTATATGTTTTTATCACTAAGAATGCAAAGAAAATCGATTTTGGTGATTGCTTGTCAATGTAGGCATAATGCTAGGGTTTGGTGTTTTTTTTCAAGGTTTTAATTCCCATTTATGTTCCCTCCATGTTTCCCCATTGATTTCACAATTGTCATCATATGTCTCTATCTTATCTTATTTGCAAAGAATATGAATTTTTCCTCCTTCCAAGTATCAAACCCTATCCCTCCCTAAACACATTCCCAAAACCCTAATACCCTCCATTGTGATATAAAAACACACACAGCAAAAAGAACAAAATGCTATGAAAGAAAAACAAAATGATTATGCAAAAAAGAAAGCAATATGATGATAAAATGCCAAAACAAGAAATAAAGAAAATGTGGCTGTGTATATAAACAAAAGCAAAGGAAATATTGCTATGTATATTTGATCAAAAGTGATGTTGTTGTGGTCCTAAAAAGCAAAAACCATGTTTTCCCTTCTATCCCCTAATATCTTTGTCAATGAAACCCCTTTTCCCTTTTGACAAAATGTCAATGAAGCCCTTTTCCCCTAGCATCAAATGTACATGAACCCCTTTGAAAAAACAGAGTGTGCCTTATGATGTACATTGAAAGGCAGAAATCAAATGAGCAAGTTATCTATGCTGTCCCATCCCCCTGTTGAGCATACATGTCATTTCCCTTGGTTATTATTATCCATGTTTCCCTAATAAAAACATTTCTTTGCAAATGATTTCCCGCTGATTAAGATGAGATTATATGTTTGACAGTTTGTGAATTGTCCCTTGAAAATTCCCTGTTTTCATATGTTTCCCTTTCCTTATTAAAAAATCCCCTCCCCTAACATTTCCTTCATGATTTTTTCCCCTTGAAAACAACATACAACTCAGCATTTTTGCAGGAAAGGGCAGCAGTTTACTTTGTCTATTTTCTCCACTTTGCTCAAAAGCACCATGTCAACCACCGAGACCTATGAGCAGTGAATTGCTTTCGGTATATGTCATGTTTTCAGTTTTACGAGAGGCTTGCTCAGATCCAGCACCACAGGGAGTTGGCCCGCTTATTTGTTTTGCACCTTCATGATGGGCAGGTCACTCTGGGAGGAGTGAACTTTGTGTTGTCTCCGGAAGTGATTTCAGAGGCTACCGGGATACCAAATGTGGGTGAGGTGTGGCCCAAGCGCAAAGTGTTGGATTTTGTTCATTTTGAGCCATATGTCATGCCAGCCTTCATGAGACACTTGTCGGGGGTCTTTCCTTTCAGATTTCTCCGGAGGGAGTATGCTCCGATCTTGAAACTCATCAAGCATTACTTTACATGTGAGGGCAGGTTTTCACAGGTGTACTCTTATCACATCCGCCTGTTGATGCACTTTACCCGAGTGAGGATGACGAACATCCCGGTTTTCTTCTTCCAGAATATTCAGAGGATGGTGCCTATGTTACAGAGGAAGACCCCAGCCCAACAGTTTAGGAGTTTATGTCACTATGGTCTCATCCAGCTCATTGTTTCCCATCAGTTGAGTCAGCAGGGCATTCCATGGGAAGAGTTCATCTCCCATGAGTTCTTCACAGCGCCACCACAGCCACAGTCGGAGCCAGAGGTCATTTACGAGGATGGAGGTCCATCTCACCAGCCCGAGATCACTGTTCCGAGACATGTTGCTTCCTCACCTCAGGTCACCTACCAGAGAGGCCACAGGGCCTTGTTTGCAGCAGCTCGACGAGTACTTTCTCCACAGCAGGTGGAAGGGGTCTCGTCATCATCTTCAGGGCAGCGAGTGTTATCTCCACACCAGGTGGAAGGGGCCTCACATTCTTCATCAGCAGAGGCAGTGCGGGAGGGAAAGCAGCCCATGGTTGAGGATGAGAGAGCCGGTGATACACATGATGATTTCATTGACCTTGATGCCCGCTCTCCTTCTTCAAATTTTTATGAGATTATCAGACAGAGAGAGGAGGAGAACCTCGTGTTGCAGCAAAAGCTCCAAATGGCTCAATGGACCATCACTTATCTAGAGCAGCGCAACAAACAATTAGAAGAGGAAAAAGAACTTGATGAGCTATGGAGGATCCGCAGTGATCGAACTTTGAACCGTAGGAGGCCCGGTGACCCATTGCCTGCTGACCGGGAGTCTTTGCTCATTCAGGAGAATGCTCGCTTGGAGAGGCTGTTGGAGAAGGCCAACCAGGACAAGAGGCTTCTAAGGAACATGAAGAATCATTATTGGGCGAGAATGCATGTTTGCAAGGCGAAGATGAAAATGTTCCAAAGAAGGTTGTCCGAGGCCCGCAAGAGGAAGAAGAAGACCAACCCACTCCGTATCTTGGCCGAGGCTTCTCTAACTCACCATGTACTCATTAGCCTCTTCCTAGCAGCTAGCACAAGAAAATTTTGAAAGTTTTGAGGCATTTTTGGCATTTTTGGGACATTGACAGGTTTTGGCCTTTTAACGGGTCTCACCCCGCGCGCGACCCTACATGGGAGCAACTCAGAACGGGGAAAACTCAGCATTTTTGGAAATGTCATGCAAAGTTACACCTACCTGTGGATGGACTTCAGTTTTTATGGAGATTTGGGCCTCCAAAAGGTCAAAACACATGCAAATTTTGACTTTCTGCCCCTATTTTGAGTTGCAGAAAGCTGTCTTGGGAGAATTGCGTTTTGAGGGGTCAAATCAACTCCAAATTCAAAAATTCCGGTGGGGTTGGAAAGTAGACTCGCAGACCTTTCCAATGAGTTATCTTTCACCTGATTTGGACACCGAGAAGGCCCCCAAACAGGCCTCTCAATGTGCGCGACCCGTCAGGCACATGTGCGCGACCCGTCAGGGAATTTTGCCTGTTTTGACCAGTTCGGCCAGAAAAACACTGTTTTCACTTGGTTTAATGTCTTGGGCCTGTAAATGCTGGATTTTTGTGTAATTTTCATGGCTCTATGATGCTTTTACTCTCCTTGATCACTTCTAGAAGATTCTTGAATGTAAATGGTAAAAATTTAATGCATGGATAGGTTTCCTAAGTTTTAGAGGCAAGTTGTTTTGACTGCCTATTATCTAGTGCTCAGTTTAGAATTAGTTAAAACAGCTCCTAGGAAGCTGAGCTCAACCCCTAGAGGTGGGGAAAGGAGTTAGATCATCTATATTATGCCTTCTCTTGCTCATTTTCATGGTTGGACTCTTGAGGGAGAAGCTCCTATTGTATATTTTACTTGTATCTCTGCAATTTGAGGAAAAGGAAGACCAGGGTTTTGCAGACATCATTGGGATTCTTGTGGACTCTTGTGTTGATGGTGTGTTCTCTTATTGTAATTGTAAGTGTGTTTATGTGTTCCATCTCTTTCTTTACTGCAGCTTATTAAACAAATGAAGTGATAAAGTTTGAATTCATGCTTGCCATGCTCAGCTTTCAAATTTGTTTAATGTTTATGTTTTCCACTGTCTAGAGAGGATTCAAAGTCATTGTTTGCCCTCTTTAGCTTCTCTTTTTTCTTCCTTGATCATCCATCTCAGCTAAAGGCATCAGCACAAACTCCTACCTTGCCCCAAAGACCCACCTGCAAAACCTGAGCTCAATCCCCGCACCCTGAATTGCACTCCCTCCAATTGCCACCAAAAACCCCAAAAACTTTAAATCAACCCTCCTTATCAGTTTACTAGCCTAATATCAGTGTTTCTAATTGGTCAGCTCATCCTATTGAAAAATCCACCGAGTTTGACCGGAGAGAGCCTTCTCCTGCCTCGTAGGGCTAGCTACGAGGCTGAATGGTTTGATGTAGCCTTGAGATTTGTCTATCTCAGCCTAGGTGAAATTTCAAGTGCTAACATATTGGCGACCATACTGGGGAGAACAAATTTGTAATTTGCTCATTGTGGTGTGATTTCTTAAGTCTTAGACGGAGTCTGAAGATACGCCAGGTAGCCTTCGAACAGTCGATCTCCGTGAGCTTTTGAAACCCTCACTTCATTGACATTTTTATCCCAGTATCATTATGGACTCTAAGCTTTGGATGATAGGCTAAGAGTTTTCATACGGCTGAGCGGTTTTTCCTTTCCTAGTCCATTCGCGAAAACAAGCTGGCTACTGATCCAAGACCAATTGTTAGATCTAATTCATCGCCTGCTGTTATTAAATATTTTGAAGATCTTGATTTTGACGAAGGTTTTGAATTGTCTTTGTTTAAAACTAAGTCTGACAGTGCACTCGACTCTTTAGTCCTTGATCCTAATTTTGCAGCTTCCATTGATTACGAGAGACACAACAAGGTGATTGAAAATTTCATATTGAGACATCTCCAGACAGACATTCAAACCACTACCCTTGTTGATTTTCTTGAGAATATCTCTGATAATATTGGATCTGCTCTTAATCTCTCTGATAATATTGGATCTTCTCTTACGGCTCACCAGGAATCTTTCCCTCCTTTTATTTCCATTTCACCTATAGTAACTCATCCCGAAACCCCTGCTGGTTCCCCTTCATCCCATACACCTCACACTCCTCCCACCCCTTCAACTCCACAAACTTCTCTCCCCATTGTTACAGCCCCTGTTATCATACTCCCACCTCCCCCTCCTCAAACACATCCTACTCCCCCGCCTCCTCCGCCTAGAGCAATGGCTGCCCGGTTTGCTCCCCTTGTTCTTCCCCAAAATCTTCATGACATGCCAGCTGACTATCAAAGCAAAATACCCATGTTTGATGGCACTCCTCAAAGTGTTTCAGCGCAGCAGCATATAGACCGGATGACTACCTTTTTTGATCTATATGAGCTAGACGAGGAAGATGTTACAATGAGGTTATTCGTTCAGACATTTGGAGGAGAAGTTCGGAAATGGTTCAGAGGGCTGGCAGCTGGTAGTATCGTCTCCTTGGAAGCACTTGAAAGGCAATTCTTGGACCGATGGGAAATAAGAAAAGACCCGCTGCAAATCAATGCCGAATACAACAACCTCAAGCGAAATCTGGGTGAGTCGGTTCAGGACTATATAATCAGATTTAATTCAGTTTATAATGCTATCCCCGATGATTTGAAGCCATCAAGAAAGTCCGCATTGCTTAAGTTCCCGGATGGTTTTGATCCGGAGATGGCCTACTCACTGCGGGACCGAGATCCTCCTACATTGGAGGAAATGCAGAAAATTGCAGTCAGTGTGGAGGCTAATTTGAATGACAAAAGGGCAAGAATGAAGGCGGAGAAGAAGGTCACAATTAAAGAAGAGGCAGCATCCACTTCTCAGGTTCTTCGTACAGTTGAGGAGGTGAAAAGGACACTCCAAAATCTTAGTCTTGGCAAACCAGAACCTCAAGTTCGAAACCCAAATTTCAGAGGTCAACAACAGCAGCCCCAATATAGAATCAAACAGCGGGAAACACGAGCACAAGAGGCGGCCGTGCAGCAGCCAATCCAACCTCCACTTCAGCAAAATTATGTCACTCAAGAATCAGAGGATGAAGGTGAAGGTGTTGGTGAAGAAAATCACTTCTTCACTCCCGATGATCTGCCCACATACATCACGGAGGAAGAAGAGCTGATAGGTAATGCATATACACCTCAAGATGAGCATTACATTTTATCTAATGATGTTGTACTTCAAGATGAGTCTGAAGAGTATCAAAGAGGTTACTTACATGCTTTATCAGCTCAGCAAGGCCAGCAAAGGCAATTGAGAAACCGGACAATTCCCATAAATCCGATTCAAAAGAGAGCAGAAAACTTGGCAAAGAATGGTGCTGCTGTTCCACAGAGAAAAGGTAAAGAAATCATGGATCCTTCATCAACTCAATCAGTTCCAGCACACAAGATGGATCAGCCATCAAATGTACCCAAAGATAGAGCAGAAAAAAGAGACAATCCGGCAAAGGAAGGTGAAAAGAGTCAAGCATTCAGCATTGAGAATGAAGTTGCAAAATTGAAATTGTCCATTCCATTGACAGAGGTCATGAAGAACAGTACATATCGAGCACAAATTTCCAAGATGTTCAACATTGATCCAATGTTAGATGCGGTGAACGTAGAAGACGATCAGCCGGAATTGATCTTTGGGCCAGCTCTAAATGGTGAGTCTCCCGAGAGTGATGTTCCTCCATTCTATATCAGCTTGAGAATACATGATTATGTGCTTCATAATGCCATGTTTGATTCGGGAGCGTCACATAATTTAATGCCCAAGGCAATTATGGAGAAGTTGGGGCTTGATATTACTCGAAAGTACCATGATTTATATTCATTTGATTCCAGCCGGGTTAGATGCATTGGCTTGATTAAAGATTTGGTTGTTAGTCTGGATCAAATTCCAGCAAAGAACCTATTGATGGACGTGGTAGTGGCGGACATTCCTCCACGATTTGGCATGCTGCTTTCAAGGTCATGGGGATCCAAGCTCAAAGGTACTCTTCAGCTGGATTTTTCATATGCTACTATTCCGGTGTTTGGACAGATGAGGAAAGTGTATCGAGAGCAAAAGATGAAGTATATGATTACTAGCAAGGAAAAGCCAGTAAATCATCCTGTAAATTATGTACAAACAGATTTAGAATCTTATGTTTTATTTGCTGATAATTTTAATGAGGTAGATAGTCAGTTAGTTCAGGTAGAAGATATCCCAGGCATTGCAGAAAATTTCAGAGAAGTATTGAGAACGGAAAGTGAAGAAAGGACTGCTGTCATAAGGTCAATCGCTGAAACAAATGGGCAGCAAATCATGACTGCAACAACATCACAAGTGCAGCCCTTGGAAGATGATGAGGATGGTCTTTGGACCATGGATTTTGATGGTGCAGTGGGCAGCGATGGAGCTGGTATAGGTGTGTGGATTCGTAGTCCATTTTCAGTCCCTAACCAAGTTCCAAGCAAGGTACGGGTGTGTTCTTACAAATTGGCTTTTGATTGTTCGAATAATGAAGCGGAATATGAGGCCCTTATTGCTGGTTTGAAAATCCTTCGAAAGTTGAAAGCAAAGAAGATAGCGGTTTATGGCGACTCCGAATTAGTTATCAAACAAGTGAAGGGGGAATTTCAAGCCAAACACCCACGTATGCGGGCTTATCGCAATGCTGTTCTAGACATTTTGAAGCGGTTTTCAGAACATACCTTGACATGTGTGCCCCGGATTCAAAATGGTGTTGCGGATGCATTGGCAAAGGCAGCAAGTAATTTGAAAATACCAATGAATTCAAGCAACAAGTTCGAAATCTATGTGAAGCATCGTCCTACAATCCCGGATAATCAAAGGTGTTGGCAAGTCTTCCAAGATGACGAAGAGATCAAAGACTTCTTGCATGGAGAAGGTAAATTTGAAGAAATCTCAATAGATCTGGAGCCTGAAGGAGTGAATCAAATGGATGTTTTGCAGCTGAAAGACAATTATATTCCTAAAGGGCTGATTCCTTTAGAAGAACTTTTTGATCAAGATGATGTGGCCCGCAAGCCAACTTTGATGCCAACAGACGAAGGTGTGGAAGATGTGAACCTTGGGACAGCCGAGAATCCAAAGATGGTGAAGTTATCAAAAGCATTGCCGCCCAAGGTAAAGAATCAATACATTAGATTATTGTCATCGTTTTCTAATGTGTTTGCTTGGGATTATTCAGATTTAAGGACCTATGATACAAGCATTATTCAACACACTATTCCCATAAAGCCAAATCAAAAGCCTTTTCGGCAAAAGTTGCGGAGGATCAATCCCAAGTTGCTGCCTTTGATCGAGAAGGAAGTCAATAGGCTCTACAAGTCTGGAATTATAGTCCCTATTCGCTTTTCTGATTGGATCTCCAATCTAGTGCCTGTGAGAAAGAAGACCGGTGAAATACGCTTGTGCATAGACTTCAGAAATTTGAACAAAGTATCTCTCAAGGACAACTATCCGCTGCCCAAAATGGACCACATATTGCAGCGGGTAGTGGGCGCTTCAAGGATGTCATTGCTAGATGGATACTCCGGCTACAATCAGATTTTAGTGCACGAAGATGATCGTGATAAGACAGCCTTCACTACACCTTGGGGAACATTTCACTATGCCAAAATGCCATTTGGGTTGAAGAACGCGGGTGCCACATTTCAGCGAGCTATGGATATGGCCTTTGCCAATGAAAAGGATATATTCTTAGTTGTTTATCTTGATGATCTAACCGTGTTTTCCAAATCAGATGAAGAGCATTTGTTTCATTTGACTAAAGTGTTCCAAAAATGCAGAAAATATGGCATTTCCTTGAATCCGAAAAAGAGTCTTTTTGCCATGAGTGAAGGCAAGTTGCTGGGACATATCATTTCCAAAGATGGTATTCGAATTGATCCTGCACGGGTGGAGGCAATTCAGCAACTAGAGCAGCCCCGAAACAAGAAGGAAATACAATCTTTTAATGGCAAATTAAATTTTCTGCGCCGCTTCATTCCTAACCTTGCAGAGCACCTTAGAGAGATAACCAATATGCTTCGGAAGGACAGCGAGATCAAATGGACCGAGGAGGCGGTCAAATCTTTCAATTTAATCAAGGTAATCTTGTCTTCAGCCCCAACCTTGATCAGCCCCGATTATACTCAGGATTTCATTTTGTTTTCTTTCGCTTCTGAGCATACATTGGCAGCCGTATTGATGCAAAAGAGAGAAGGAGTTGAGAGGCCAATTGCATTTTTCAGCCGAATCATAAGAGACGGGGCGCTGAATTATAATATCATTGAGAAGCAAGCGTTGGCACTGATTAAGGCTTTGAAAGATTTCCGGGTATACATACTCAACTCTCATGTATTGGCATATGTTCCTAGTGCGGCCGTAAAAGATGTCTTGGTACAAACGGAGCCGGAAGGTAGGAGGGGTAAGTGGATTGCTGCTCTTTTGGAATATGATGTTGAAATCAAGCCTACCAAGCTGATTAAAGGCCAAGGTCTCGCAAAGTTGATGGCTGAAACAAACCTTCATGCCCTTGACATCAACTTGATTGCTGCCTTATCCGATGGTGAGGAAGAAAATTCAGCGATTCAGGTATCGGATATTTTTATTACTTCTCCTTGGTATGCTGATATAGTTTATGTGCTTCAAAATGTATCCGCACCTCCTGGAATGTCAAGAAACAAAGCAAGAACATTGAAGCTAAAGGCTGCTAAGTTTTGCATTATGAAATCTGCACTTTATTGGAAAGATCCCGGTGGCATCTTGCTGAATTGTTTGGTTGAAGAGGAAGCAAAGGCAACAGTAGAGGATTTCCATAAAGGCGACTGTGGAGGTCATTTGTTTTGGAAAACTACAGCCAATAAGATCTTGCGGGCTAGTTTCTATTGGCCTTCTCTATTTTCTGATGTGTACAAAGCGGTGAAAAGCTGCCATGAATGCCAAATATTCCAAGGGAAGCAAAGGTTGCAGCCATTGCCTCTCAAACCGGTGGAAATCAGCGCACCATTTCAGCAGTGGGGCTTAGACTTTATTGGCGAAATCCACCCAGCATCATCCGGGCAGCATCGATGGATCTTAACTGCCACCGATTACTTCACAAAGTGGATAGAGGCAATTCCCACTCGGCAGGCCACGGATTCGGTAATCATTTCTTTTCTTGAGAATAATATCTTGTCACGTTTTGGCTGTCCATTCAAATTGATCACAGATAATGCAGCGGCATTTAAGTCCAAGAAGATGGTTGATTTTTGCTATAAGTATAACATCAGCTTGGGGCACTCCACGGCTTATCATCCGCAAGGTAATGGGCTGGCCGAATCGTCAAATAAGTCACTAGTGAACATTATCAAGAAGATGCTGGAAATTAACAAGAAAAGTTGGCACAAGAAGTTGGTAAATGCATTGTGGGCTGATCGGGTAAGTCAAAAGAAGTCAATTGGCATGTCGCCATTTGAAATCGTTTATGGAATTGATGCAGTTTTTCCAACATCACTTAGTGTACCGGTCGCGAGATTGCTTCAAGAGGCGGGTGAAGATCCGGATCCAATGCAAAGGCGAATCAATCAAATGATTCACTTGCAGCAAACAAGGGAAGAGGTTCTCCAAAATTCTTTGAGGTTGCAAGAGCGCATCAAGAAAATCTATGACAAGAAGGCAAAGTCGGAAAACTTTCAGCTGGAAGATGTCGTTTTGAGATGGGATGCCCGAAATGAGGACAAAGGTAAGCACGGTAAATTCGATAATTTGTGGAAAGGTCCTTATAAGATTGCTGCATATCGTGGTCCCAATGCTTTCCTTCTCAAAGAGATGAATGGTGATGAATGTCCCGGTGGGTCGGTGAATGGCCGGCTTCTGAAAAGGTATCATGCTTGAGCAATTTCTGCTCCAATCATCCTCATTGTAATTACCGGTTTCCTTTCATATTACAGCAAGTGTGAACTGATCTCTCATCCTTAGTTTGGGGCCCGCGGTGAAGGCTATAATTCTAAGGATGGTGATTAGTTGGTGTGAAGTTTTCAGATTGTTTATTTTCTGCAAAAGTTAGTTTGTTTGTGTCGAAGTCCTTTGAAAATTTCAGTTCATAGTCAAGTCCAATATAGTCATTTCAAGTTTGGTCACGTGTGTACAAGTTGACTCCATTGCCCAATAAATAAGGCACTGGTCTGCTCTCCCAGAGGTCTAAGGTTCTTGGCACCTCCAAGGAGCTACCATCCCCATTGGAGCCAATGTTAGTGTCGGTCATGATGCCCTCCATCAGTGATCAAAAAACTCTTTGCATATGCATAAGTAGGTGTCTCATCAATGTCAGTTTTGCATCCCATTAGGCATGCCATAAAACTGATGGAGGAGCTGGTCCTTGTTCCCTTCTTGGCTTTGCTGGATCAGGTCATATCAGTTAATGAGCTTGTGTCACACTTGTTTTGTTTTGTCTTGAAGTCCAAAGTCTTAGGTCTAGGGTTTCAGTCAAATGTCATTGCAAGATCATAAGTCAGAGGTCCATGAGTCCCCAGCAAGCCAGAAGGAGGTATGTAAATATGTTTCATTGATATGTTTCATGATGTACAGCTTATTTATACCTTGGATTTAAAAACCCTGTTTTTAAACCCAAGGTCATGTCAATTTTGTAAAACAATAAGGAAATTTCAAAAAAATTTCAAAATGCCGGCAATAACCCTGGTCTCCTCGCCAGATTCCATCAGATGGTCTACCTGCAAAAAGAACGGAGCTAAAGCACCCAAAAAGTCAAATTCAGAACAAAAGAAAACTCAAAACAGTGTTAAAAGAAAGTGTCAAGGCAAAACATTAGAAAGTGGGTTTGGTAAGTAAATTTTTTCAAATTGAGCTTATAAAGAGTCAAATTCCCTCTCAATACCCTCATTGTGCATCCAAAGAGCTTGCAAGAAGAAGTGATAGGGCGAAGAGGCGAAAGGAGGCAAAGTGCAGAGAAATTGAACCAGTTTCAGGTGCGCGACCCGTCAGAGGTTGTGCGCGACCTGTTGGGCGGTGCGCGACCCGTCAGGCGCCTCCCAGCAGCGTTAATTTGTAACGGGCGCGACCCGTCGGGCTGTGCGCGACCCGTTGGGTGCCCTGCGCGACCCGTCAAGCTGTTGACACCAAAACCGCCCCAAATTTTGTCCAATCGCCCTCTAAGTTGCAAAATCAACTGAGGTAGGGTCTATACACTTGATGAATTGATGAATGGTGAATGATGAGCTTTCATTTATATGTTTTTATCACTAAGAATGCAAAGAAAATCGATTTTGGTGATTGCTTGTCAATGTAGGCATAATGCTAGGGTTTGGTGTTTTTTTTCAAGGTTTTAATTCCCATTTATGTTCCCTCCATGTTTCCCCATTGATTTCACAATTGTCATCATATGTCTCTATCTTATCTTATTTGCAAAGAATATGAATTTTTCCTCCTTCCAAGTATCAAACCCTATCCCTCCCTAAACACATTCCCAAAACCCTAATACCCTCCATTGTGATATAAACACACACAGCAAAAAGAACAAAATGCTATGAAAGAAAAACAAAATGATTATGCAAAAAAGAAAGCAATATGATGATAAAATGCCAAAACAAGAAATAAAGAAAATGTGGCTGTGTATATAAACAAAAGCAAAGGAAATATTGCTATGTATATTTGATCAAAAGTAATGTTGTTGTGGTCCTAAAAAGCAAAAACCATGTTTTCCCTTCTATCCCCTAATATCTTTGTCAATGAAACCCCTTTTCCCTTTTGACAAAATGTCAATGAAGCCCTTTTCTCCTAGCATCAAATGTACATGAACCCCTTTGAAAAAACAGAGTGTGCCTTATGATGTACATTGAAAGGCAGAAATCAAATGAGCAAGTTATCTATGCTGTCCCATCCCCCTGTTGAGCATACATGTCATTTCCCTTGGTTATTATTATCCATGTTTCCCTAATAAAAACATTTCTTTGCAAATGATTTCCCGCTGATTAAGATGAGATTATATGTTTGACAGTTTGTGAATTGTCCCTTGAAAATTCCCTGTTTTCATATGTTTCCCTTTCCTTATTAAAAAATCCCCTCCCCTAACATTTCCTTCATGATTTTTTCCCCTTGAAAACAGCATACAACTCAGCATTTTTACAGGAAAGGGCAGCAGTTTACTTTGTCTATTTTCTCCACTTTGCTCAAAAGCACCATGTCAACCACCGAGACCTATGAGCAAGGTGATGACCAGTCTTCTTCTACAGAGGTTGAGGTACAGCGGAGGCCTCGTAGGGGGGGCAAAGGTGGTCATCATAAGAGAGAGGAGCCCACCTCATTGGCAGAATTGCAGGCCTGTCCTTTGGCAGTGAATTGCTTTCGGTATATGTCATGTTTTCAGTTTTGCGAGAGGCTTGGTCAGATCCAGCACCACAGGGAGTTGGCCCGCTTATTTGTTTTGCACCTTCATGATGGGCAGGTCACTCTGGCAGGAGTGAACTTTGTGTTGTCTCCGGAAGTGATTTCAGAGGCTACCGGGATACCAAATGTGGGTGAGGTGTGGCCCAAGCGCAAAGTGTTGGATTTTGTTCATTTTGAGCCATATGTCATGCCAGCCTTCATGAGACACTTGTCGGGGGTCTTTCCTTTCAGATTTCTCCGGAGGGAGTATGCTCCGATCTTGAAACTCATCATGCATTACTTTACATGTGAGGGCAGGTTTTCACAGGTGTACTCTTATCACATCTGCCTGTTGATGCACTTTACCCGAGTGAGGATGATGAACATCCCGGTTTTCTTCTTCCAGAATATTCAGAGGATGGTGCCTATGTTACAGAGGAAGACCCCAGCCCAGCAGTTTAGGAGTTTATGTCACTATGGTCTCATCCAGCTCATTGTTTCCCATCAGTTGAGTCAGCAGGGCATTCCATGGGAAGAGTTCATCTCCCATGAGTTCTTCACAGCGCCACCACAGCCACAGCCGGAGCTAGAGGTCATTTATGAGGAGGGAGGTCCATCTCACCAGCCCGAGATCACTGTTCCGAGACATGTTGCTTCCTCACCTCAGGTCACCTACCAGAGAGGCCACAGGGCCTTGTTTGCAGCAGCTCGACGAGTACTTTCTCCACAGCAGGTGGAAGGGGTCTCGTCATCATCTTCAGGGCAGTGAGTGTTATCTCCACACCAGGTGGAAGGGGCCTCGCATTCTTCATCAGCAGAGGCAGTGCGGGAGGGCAAGCAGCCCATGGTTGAGGATGAGAGAGCCGGTGATACACATGATGATTTCATTGACCTTGATGCCCGCTCTCCTTCTTCAGATTTTTATGAGATTATCAGACAGAGAGAGGAGGAGAACCTCGTGTTGCAGCAAAAGCTCCAAATGGCTCAATGGACCATCACTTATCTGGAGCAGCGCAACAAACAATTAGAAGAGGAAAAAGAACTTGATGAGCTATGGAGGATCCGCAGTGATCGAACTTTGAACCGTAGGAGGCCCGTGACCCATTGCCTGCTGACCGGGAGTCTTTGCTCATTCAGGAGAATGCTCGCTTGGAGAGGCTGTTGGAGAAGGCCAACCAGGACAAGAGGCTGCTAAGGAACATGAAGAATCATTATTGGGCGAGGATGCATGTTTGCAAGGCGAAGATGAAAATGTTCCAAAGAAGGTTGTCCGAGGCCCGCAAGAAGAAGAAGAAGACCAACCCACTCCGTATCTTGGCCGAGGCTTCTCTAACTCACCATGTACTCATTAGCCTCTTCCTAGTAGCTAGCACAAGAAAATTTTGAAAGTTTTGAGGCATTTTTAGCATTTTTGGGACATTGACAGGTTTTGGCCTTTTAACGGGTCTCACCCCGCGCACGACCCTACATGGGGGCAACTCAGAACGGGGAAAACTCAACATTTTTGGAATTGTCATGCAAAGTTACACCTACCTATGGATGGACTTCAGTTTTTATGGAGATTTGGGCCTTCAAAAGGTCAAAACACATGCAAATTTTGACTTTCTGCCCCTATTTTGAGTTGCAGAAAGCTGTCTTGGGAGAATTGAGTTTTGAGTGGTCAAATCAACTCCAAATTCAAAAATTCTGGTGGGGTTGGAAAGTAGACTCGCAGACCTTTCCAATGAGCTATCTTGAACCAGATTTGGACACCGGGAAGGCCCCCAAACAGGCCTCTCAATGTGCGCGATCCGTCAGGCACATGTGCGCGACTCGTCAGGGAATTTTGCCTGTTTTGACCAGTTCGGCCAGAAAAACACTGTTTTCACTTGGTTTAATGTTTTGGGCATGTAAATGATGGATTTTTGTGTAATTTTCATGGCTCTATGATGCTTTTACTCTCCTTGATCACTTCTAGAAGATTCTTGAATGTAAATGGTAAAAATTTAATGCATGGATAGGTTTCCTAAGTTTTAGAGGCAAGTTGTTTTGACTGCCTATTATCTAGTGCTCAGTTTAGAATTAGTTAAAACAGCTCCTAGGAAGCTGAGCTCGACCCCTAGAGGTGGGGAAAGGAGTTAGATCATCTATATTATGCCTTCTCTTGCTCATTTTCATGGTTGGACTCTTGAGGGAGAAGCTCCTATTGTATATTTTACTTGTATCTCTGCAATTTGAGGAAAAGGAAGACCAGGGTTTTGCAGACATCATTGGGATTCTTGTGGACTCTTGTGTTGATGGTGTGTTCTCTTATTGTAATTGTAAGTGTGTTTATGTGTTCCATCTCTTTCTTTACTGCAGCTTATTAAACAAATGAAGTGATAAAGTTTGAATTCATGCTTGCCATGCTCAGCTTTCAAATTTGTTTAATGTTTATGTTTTCCACTGTCTAGAGAGGATTCAAAGTCATTGTTTGCCCTATTTAGCTTCTCTTTTTTCTTCCTTGATCATCCATCTCAGCTAAAGGCATCAGCACAAACTCCTACCTTGCCCCAAAGACCCACCTGCAAAACCTGAGCTCAATCCCCGCACCCTGAATTGCACTCCCTCCAATTGCCACCAAAAACCCCAAAAATTTTAAATCAACCCTCCTTATCAGTTTACTAGCCTAATATCAGTGTTTCTAATTGGTCAGCTCATCCTATTGAAAAATCCACCGAGTTTGACCGGAAAGAGCCTTCTCCTGCCTCGTAGGGCTAGCTACGAGGCTGAATGGTTTGATGTAGCCTTGAGATTTTTCTATCTCAGCCTAGGTGAAATTTCAAGTGCTAACACAATACACATCACTTCATTAGCTTACGAGCCTCGGGTTGACATTTAAAAGTTGCAATTTAGACATCACTAAATTGACCAAACATTTTGGCGCCGTTGCCGGGGAAGTGAAAATTAGTTAGCCAATTCTTAAAAAAAAAAAACAAGAAAATTTCAAGGAAGGAAAATTAATAACCTCTCAAAGTATGCTCTCCTCTTGCACCTAGAGTGATCTGGAGGATCAGAAAAGAGAAAGTTATTGGTTTAATAGTTTCTTGAGTATGCTCTCTTCTTGCACCTAGAGTGACCTGGAAGATCAGAAAGAGAATTATTACCCTGAATTGAAGGAAAATAAAAAAATGACATGCATAGAGCAAGAGATTCTAGGGGAAGGTTTTTAGCTAGAGCCAAGAGTTCGATTTTTACAAGTCCATCTACTTCAAGGAATAGACAAGAGACACCTCCCTCATCTCCAACTGACACTCCTAGTCCTAGGATTCCCGGAATTCAAGAAGAAGGAGTCGACTCTCCCATACCTTCCATCGAGTCTGAATTAGAGAGAGATCCTTTCCTTCTTTCTCCAGAGAGACAAATTGTAATTGAAGAAGTAGAACCACCTGAAGAAGAGGGAGAAATTTCTTCTCATACACCCTTAGTAGAAGAACCAGAAGACTCTGAAGTCTCTAGGGAAACTACCATGACAGAGGAAGGAGCACCTGGATTTGGTAGAGGTAGAGGTAGAGGAGGAGGAGGAAACAATGGAGGAGGTAGAGGTAACATTGGAGGAAATAGGGATGGGGATAACTCATTCGGGTTTCCTATAGTTGATGAGGACTCCCGAGCCACAATGAAAAACATCTCACCATCTGTCCTCCCAAACTTCCATGGGCTTAGGAATGAGGACCCTGAAACATTTCTATTTGAATTTGAAGTCGTATGTAGAACTTATGATTATCTGGATGACTCTCAAAAAATTAAACTGTTTCCTTCAACATTGAAAGTATTAGCTTTGAAATGGTTCATGGGATTACTCACTCAATCCATTAGGTCTTGGAATGATATGAAACAAACATTTTTGGATAGGTACTTGGACTACTGTATGCCCACCAATCACAAGGATGAGGTATTCAAAATGATGCAAAAAGAAGATGAAAACTTGGAGGAATTGATTGAAAGATTTCAATATAATCTGAAAAGAGCAAAAATGAGTAATTTGGATGAGGAGACCTTGAAAGCCTTTTTACTAAAAGCCATTAGAGATGAATGGATAGATCTTTTGAATATGATGGGAAAAGGAGATGTATCTCAACTTCCAGTTTCTGATATAGCAGAATTATGTGTCCATCTCTCAAGGGGGAAATCCAAAACTCAAAAAGGGCCTAGAGATCCTTCTCTCATCAGAGCAAATAAATCTGCAACTGGATCGGTAAGTAGGGCTGAGATTGGCAACATGCTTGATGAATTCAAAACTTATATCTTAGGAAGTCTTAGTGAGCAACTAGACACCCTTAAGATTCACAATAAGCAGAAAGCAGAAGCTGAGGCTTTGGCCATCTTTTGCCCAAAGTGTAGAAAGAAACATGCTCTAAGGGAATGTCCCT
The DNA here is from genome assembly GCA_031772625.1 of Pinus tabuliformis. Taxonomy (NCBI): domain Eukaryota; kingdom Viridiplantae; phylum Streptophyta; class Pinopsida; order Pinales; family Pinaceae; genus Pinus; species Pinus tabuliformis. The sequence goes on from CM062804.1 coordinate 103,298,041, forward strand.
TGGATGCAAAAGTTGTAGAAACATGTGTAATCTGTTCAGAGAACCATGAGACCAAGGATTGTCCTTCAATTCCTGGGCTCAAAGCTGTCTTTCAAGAAGATCCAAATACAATTGAATCTCTCTGTTTTGTTGCAAGGAGACCTTGGCAGGGGCAACAAAATCAAGGGTTTAACAACTCTATGAATTTTCAACCCCAACCAAATTGGAATCCTTGGCAACAACCTTGGTCCCAACCTCAAAATTCTTTTCAATCATGGGTACAAGGTATGCAAAATCCTTATGGGAGATTTTCTCAATTTTACCAATATCCTCCATCTTTTCAAAACCAGCAAGCTCCACAACTTCCAAATCAAAATCCGCAACTATCATTTCCATTTCCACAACAACAACCTTCTCAACAGAATCAAAATTCTCAACTCTTGCTTCCATTCCAACAGAAGTCAAATCAACTTCCTTCTCAGCCATTGCCAAACCCCAATAATAAAAACCCTCAAAATGCTTACATGATGGAAGGTCAACAATTTCCTACCTATATGATTGTTCCTCTCAATTAAGTACAACTCAGATCAGGTAGAGTCTTAGATAAACCTTCTATAAATGATCAAAAGAAAAGCATTTTTGAGGAAGAATCTCTTGAAGTCAATAAGGGTTCTGAAGCATCTCTTCAAAACCCAAACACTCAAAAAGAAAAAGAATTAACCCCCACAACTCCCATAGTTGAGCAACCAGCATCCTTATCCACACCTCCTTTCCCTGAAAGATTACAAATTGATAAAGGAGTGGAAAAACAAATTTGGTTGCCTGACTATAATTGTCTAGATGAATTGAAAAATGTTTGTATCAAGATTCCCTTATTACAAGCCATTAAAGAGATTCCTATTCTAGCAAAAACAATAAAGGAGTTGAGTCTTAAAAGACCAGGAAGGAAACCAAGAGATACCAGAAGGATCCACCTGGTAGGAAAAATTGCAGATATCATGATGGGAAAGATTATTATGCAGAAATATGTAGATCCCGGTAGTCCAATTGTCAAAACACATATCAATGGGGTAGAAATACCAAATACTTTGATTGATTTAGGGGCTGCTATCAACATCATGAGTAGACAGACTATGGACCAGCTAAAACTTCCTAATCTTCTTTTTACACCTACTTTATTGCAACTTGCAGATCGATCCATTATTAAACCAGATGGTGTATTAGAAGACATTCCAATCTCCTTAGACTCTTGGGAATATCCAGTGGATTTCATGATTTTAACTCCCAAGAGCAATCTAGGAGGACACCCTCTTATTTTAGGAAGACCTTGGCTAGCCACAGCTGATGCTTTCATAAGTTGTAGGTCTGGGGATATGTATATTTCTTATGGTAATTCGACAAAGAAGTTCAATCTGTATCCTCCAGCAAAATCAATTACAGAAATAGGGGATAATGAGTGGGTTGATGATGAAGATACTATACAACCTGTCTTTACCATTTCTGAGATTAGTGAAGATAGTCAAATTCTGAACACATTAGAAAATTTTGAACCATCTTCAGAATATGACCACACACAATTTCAGTTGGATTCTGACATTGAGTGTCTATCATCTAGACAGATGTCTCTTTTCTCTATGGAAGAGTTTGGTAGTTCTGCCATTGAGATTTTTCCAGGAAAAACACTGAATATCAACAAAAACTTGGAAAAATCACAACAGGAAGAGCTAACCAAAGTCTTGCAAAAGCATTCTACTGCATTTGCATGGGAATATACAGATATGAAAGGTATTGACCCGAAGACTTGCATTCATCACATCTATATTGAGGAAAATAGTAGACCAATCAGACAACCTCAAAGAAGGATGAATCCAAACATTAGGGAAATAGTGAAAGAAGAGCTCCAAAAGTTACTTAATATAAACTTCATTTACCCCATTTCAGATAGCCGGTGGGTTTCTCCTTTGGTTATAGTACCTAAAAAGAATGGTAAATGGAGGGTTTGCATTGATTATAGGGAATTAAACAAAGCAACTTTGAAGGATCACTTTCCTTTGCCCTTTATTGATCAAGTATTAGATACTTTAGCAGGTAAAAAGTATTTCTCATTTCTGGATGGTTTTCGTGGTTACAATCAGATTCAGGTAGCACCTGAAGATCAGGACAAAACCACATTTACCTGTCCATGGGGGACTTTTGCTTACCGAGTACTTCCTTTTGGATTATGTAATGCACCCGCAACATTTCAAAGGCCAGTATTAGGAATCTTTTCCGATCTCATTCATGATTGTGTGGAGGTCTATATGGATGATTTTACAGTTTATGGTAACTCATTTGAAGAAGCATTAGAAAATTTGGAAAAAGTCCTTATAAGATGTAAAGAAACAAATCTTTCATTAAGTCATGAAAAATGCTTCATGATGTTTACTGAAGGGATTGTTTTAGGACATCATGTTTCGGGAGATAGGATTAAGGTTGATAGATCAAAAGTTGAAGTCATCTCCAAGTTACCTATTCAAAATTGTCAGAAAGATGTTAGAAGTTTTCTTGGGTTTACTGGGTATTATAGAAGATTTATTGAAAACTTCACCAAGATAGCATCTCCGCTCTTCAAATTACTTACAAAAGACTGTGAATTCAAGTGGGATCCTGACTGTCAATCTGCATTTGAAACTTTAAAAACTAGAATATCTGAAGCACCCATTTTGAGAGGGCCAAATTGGAAACTCCCTTTCCACATTTCTACAGATGCTTCAGATACAGCTCTAGGAGCTGTCTTGGGACAAAAGGATTTGGTCCCTTATGCCATTTACTACACCAGTAAAAATTTGACTCCCACTGAGTTAAATTATACTATGACTGAAAAAGAGTTCTTAGCCGTTGTTCATGCAATCAACAAGTTTAGACATTATATAACCGGCTATGAAACTTTTGTCCATACTGATCATTCTGCAATTAGATATCTCGTGAATAAACCTGTTACTAATGGCAGAGTTACAAGATGGCTTTTACTTTTACAAGAATTCAATATTACTGTGTTAGATAGACCAGGGAAACAAAATACAGTAGCTGATTTCTTGTCTAGAATCCAAAATACTAATGAAGATTCTCCTGTAGAGGATAAGTTTCCAGATGAATATTTGTTTGCAATAAATACTAAAACCCCTTGGTATGCAGACATTGCTAATTATTTGGTTACAGGGAAGCTACCTCCACACTTATTTCCTAATGAGAAAAGGAAAATCATTCAGGAAAGTTCAAAGTATTCATGGATTTCTAATGAATTGTTCAAAACAGGGCTAGATTGTGTGATCAGAAGATGTGTTCGGGAAGATGAAATGCCTGACATCCTTAAGGCATGTCATGATGAACCATGCGGCGGACACTTTGCTGACAAGAGGACGGCCTATAAAATCCTTTCTTTAGGATATTATTGGCCTTCTCTCTTCAAAGATGAAAAACAATATGTCAAAAGGTGTGACAGCTGCCAAAGAGTTGGGAGACCAACTCCTTCAAATGAAATGCCATTACAGCCACAGGTATGCATCGAACCCTTTGAAAAATGGGCTTTAGATTTCATTGGACCCATTAACCCACCATCTAAGCAAAAGAAGTATATATTGGTTTGTACTGATTATGTTACTAAATGGGTAGAAGCAAAGGCATTGCCTTCTGCCACTGAAAATTCAGTTGTTCAATTTATTTTTGAGGATATTTTTAGTCGTTTTGGTGTCCCAAGAGAAATTGTGACAGATCAGGGAAGCCAATTTACATCTAACTTGATGGAGAAGCTGATGGAAGAATACAAAATCAAGCATAGAAAATCTACTCCATACCATCCGCAAGCAAATGGTCAAGTGGAATCCACAAATAAAGTTCTTGAGAGCATCATCACCAAAACTGTTCATCTTCATAGAAGAGATTGGGCAGAAAGGCTTCCTGCAACCTTATGGGCCTATAGAACTACATGGAGGAACACAACAGGACATTCTCCCTATGAACTTGTTTATGGGAAAGAAGTCTTGCTCCCCATTGAGTTTCAAATCAAGACCTACAAGATGGCAGTTCAGTTGGGGATGAATCTATCAGAAGCCCAAAAGCACAGAATGGAGCAGCTGAATGAGCTAGATGAGATAAGACAAGATGCAATTTTAAGGACTGATCTAGTTCAGCACCAAAGAACTAAGTGGCATGATCGACACATCAAAGAGAAAAAGTTTCAAAAGGGAGATTGGGCACTATTGTTTGATTCCAAGTTTAAGGACTTCAAAGGAAAATTTCAAACTCATTGGCTTGGACCATATGAGATTGATGAAGCTTTAACAATGGAGCAGTTCCAATAAAGACCATTGATGAGTTTCAGACTCCTCTCATTGTGAATGGCCACCGATTGAAAGTCTACCACAAGCCACTCTCAAAGGAGGAATTTGTTAAAATGTTCCAAGAAGATTCTGCAATGAGGCTGGTGGAGAAGAATTCTTCTCCTCCATCAGCCTAGTCTTTGTTTCTTTCAGTTGAAAAAAAAAGAAAAAAAAAAGTCTCTTGTATAAGCCTGAAAACCAATCTTGAATTGACAGTCTTATGCAGAAAATATAAGGTGAAAATCAGGGGCACCTGACACTTTGTATTTTCCAAAAAAATCTCTCTCTCTCTTTCCATATCATTCGCCATTTCAGTTCATCCATCCCATCATCTCCATTCCACTTCATTTTCATTCCATTTCATTCATCTCACTCCATTTCATCAATAAAAGTCCCTCTCAGGACTATTTCATTTAGTTAAGTCTTCTCTAACTACTTCTTGGTATAGACAGAAGGGTGTTGTTTCAGTTTCCGCAGTTGAGAACTGTTTCCGCAGCTCGCACCAGTTTCCGCAGCCAGCATCACTCTGTCTCTATAGCAGCAGTACTCTATTTTCAAAAATCAGAGTCAGAGGTATCAACATCACCAAGGGCAACAAGGATGGGAGGCACCTGCAAGATAAGAAAGCAATAAGGGGTCAGCAACCTTAATCAATGAAAGGCAAATTTATGAAGGTATGATCAAAATTTTTTCCCAACAACAATTTAATGTCATTTTACGTATAGTTATTAAATCGTGGAAAGAGCCACTAAATGCAATGATTCGGCAAGATCATCCCACTCCTTCTCCACGATAACACTTCACCCACCTCATACCCTCCTAACGGTCTCATAATCACTCTTAGTTCAAACTCAAATTGAGACTGCGCTTTCATTAATTAGCCGTACAAGGAAGAAGAGACCTATCGTACTACGTCTCTTCTCCACCACGATCTCCGCAGCCAATTCTCAAACGTGTGCGTAAGCCGCCCGACTCCAAGGGATTTGGCCGTTATTCCATTCTCTTATCACCCCATTTCCGCAAGCATTTGAACTCATTCTCGTGTTTGTCTTCTACTCCTCGCACTCACACCATTTCCACTCTCATTTTCGCTGCAAACTCCACAGCTCTGTTTCAAACCCCGCAGCTCTGTTTCAAACTCCACAGTTCTATCTCAAACCCGTAATGCCTTGCATTACGTTGCGGCTATTCCACTTACAGCCGTAATACACCTGTTTTTCCTGTGAGCATCCTCCTTGACCATTCTCATGCAGTCAAAGCTTCAGCCGAAGTTGAAAAGCTGAAGATGGGGAAGCTGCTTAGAGCTGAACCTGAAGGTTCAAAGTATCTAGAAGAATACCCACAGACAAAGGAAGCATTAAAGAAGGCAAAATGGTTGAAGTTCATTCAAAAATTCAGAGGATATGATAAGGAGGTAACGAAAGCATTTGCTCAATCATTCAATGGACACACTGTGGAAGTAGGGGACCTGAAATTCACAATCACAGAGAACTCCATAGCAACAGCAACCAGTCTACCTCAGGTGGGAGACCGATGGTTCAAGAACAGAGTGGTGGAAGATCAGGGATGGAAAGATATGCTTAAGAACCCAGGTATGGACACTTCAATATTCACCAAAGGGATTCCTGTACATGTAATTAAGGAAGAATGGACTGCATTGTTATTATTTGTTCAAAAATTTGTTACATGTGAGGGCCGCTTTGGCACTATGTATATGTACCATGCTAGAATTATGATGAACTTCATGGAAGGCCATGCCATCAATTTACCCTATTTTCTGTTAAGAAGCCTAACGAAAATGAGTTCCACTGTCCAAAAGAATATAGGCCATATTGAACCTCACTTGTATCATCACGGGTTCATTAGAATCCTCATAGAGGACCAATTGAAAAACAACAATGATACATGGGAAAAAATTTTAGTCAGGAATCATTTTCAAGAGGTAACTGAAGCTTCCGCTAGCAGCTCTCCTAGAGTCCCAAAAAGAAGTAGGAGAATGAAAAGAGATGCTGCAACCCAAGATCCTCCTACAGAAGAAACTGAAGAAACTTCTCAAGAAGAAGAGAAAAAGAGAGATAAAACTAAGAAACAGAAAAAGGATAAAGGGAAAACAATTGTTCAAGAATCATATCCATCACCTGAACCTTCAATAGAAGAAGACTATCAAACCTTGGCTGATAGACTAGTACAACTCCAAGCTACTGCCCTCTCAAAGAAGAAACAAAAAGAAAAACAGAGTAGTCAGCAAAAGAGCACTAATGTACAAGTGAGAAGAAGCGGTAGACTTAAAGAAAAAATGAGTGTGACTAAAGAAAAACAATCACATTTCATTGATTTGGGAGAAGGCACACCTGAAAAGACTCAAATTCAGCTAGTTATTGAGCCAAGTCCTCCACGAGAGGAAAGTCCCTTTCAGCAAGAAAGAGAAAACAGTCCTCAAGAATTCGAGTTTAGGCCAAGAAGAACACTTGAAACTGACCCTGACCAGCAGGAGGCATACAATTATTTGGAGACCTTGGAGCAATCAGTTGCAGGTCCAAGCACTATATTGCCTCTTGAGGAACAGGTCCAGTCTTTAAAACAAGAGGTGTTTTAGCTAGAAGTCTTGAACCGGCATATTAAACAAGAAAACGAAGCATTGAAAGAACAAAGCAAGGTGGACAAAATTGTCCATGACAATACCATGCTTCACTTAGGACTGTGGGGGTATGTTGAGCCTCAGACCTGCACTTCTTTACACATCCTCTCAGCCTCCTTTTCCTATTCATTTCCTACTTTTGTCACTCATTCCCTCCATCAAATTGCTTAAATCATTGTATTTTAGGACTTTTTACATGGTTTGTTAATTATGCTAATGACTGTGTTGTTGGATTAGAATTTTGGTTCAAGTGTTGCGCTTTCCGCAGCTCACACAGGGTTTCCGCAGCTGATCCCAGTTTCTGCAACCAACCCCGGATTCCGCAGCTGTATTATTAAACGACATGTTCCAGGTGTCCTCCGGGCACAAGAGCCACATGGGCAAGTTCGTGGAACCAAGGACATGGTGTGTGTCCTTCCAGCTCAGCCAAACCAGTCATAAAAAACCTGTGGTCAACGAGGGGGAAACTACGGTCAACATAGGTCATTGGCGATGGCACGGCTCTGCGTGTTCGGTTTTAGAGCACGTGAATAACAGCTGACCTCTTCCTCAGCCACGAATATGATGGGAAACACAAATCCAACAGAAGATTTAATGCCCACCACGACCGTTGCCTAAATCCGAGGACGCTGCCAGATTACGTGTTTTTACACAGCTGATAAAATAGCGTAGTTTGTGTTAAGTTAGTTTTGTTTTCTCTGTTATAAATAAAGCGTCTCTGAACGTTGGATAGCTAGCTGCTGATATGTAATTTTGATCTCCCACTGTACTTTCTATTTTGCTACATAATATATGAGAAGACCGTTCTGTTTCTAAGCGTGTAACTGATCTTTTGAGCTGGCTGGAGTAGGCAGAGGGCCCCTGTTTACTTAAGGCCTGTACAGTGCTTTTAATTTCCTGCATTTCTTTTTATCATTTTATGTATAATAGTTGTACAGAATGCCTTTGATTGCTGTGTTTCGATCATGTACAATAGCTGTATATAAACATTGAATTCTACTCATTTATATTTCTGCACTTTTCCATGACTAATCAGTGTGTTTTGCAGATTGCTTAGGCGTGCCCGGGACAGTTTCTTTTCTTTCTTTTTCACAGCTAGTGACACTTGTGATCATCTTGTCTATGTTGCTGACCTTCTTTGTTTTGCAGCCTTTATTTCTTTGTTATCATTTCTTTAAGTTGCATAGTTGCTTACTACTTTTAGATATCAAGTTGTTTACCTATTGATGGTTTCTTCTCTATAATTCAATATCTTTATTGAGGACCAAAATATCACTAACACAGCTTGGTTTAGTTGCTCAAGAACTCACAATTGCTTGCCTTATTTTTTTTACTGTTTCTCACATGATATATTCAGTTAAAAGACAAGAGGTTAAGAAGAAGTTAAAGTATTTGTGACTAGTCTTTCTTTTATGTAGATTTACTTCAGTTTCATATTACTTAGTTTTAGCTAGACTTGACATAGATTTCATCTTCATTTTCTTGCAGCAGCATAGATACTGGGCCAATGTCATTAGTCTTTTATTTGATGCCTTCATTTTCCTTTAAGAGTTGATTTCATTTCAGTTGTTGTTCAAAGCTTTCTTGTAGAATAGTTTTAAGTTTTAAGAAATCATTTAGAACCCATCACAATCGCACACACTTCACTCACTTTATTTCATTTCCATCAACCTCACAATAGGTGAAATATATTTGAAAACAAACTTAAAAAGTTAAAAACGACAAAAACTTAAGAAACAGTTGCCTAAGTACATACAGTACACATCACTTCATCAGCTTACGAGCCCCGGGTTGACATTTAAAAGTTGCAATTTAGACATCACTAAATTGACCAAACATTTTGTCAAGTTCGTGGAACCAAGGACATGGTGTGTGTCCTTCCAACTCAGCCAAACCAGTCATAAAAACCCATGGTCAACGAGGGGGCAACTACGGTCAAAAGAGGTCATTGGCGATGGCACGGCTCTGCGTGTTCGGTTTTAGAGCACGTGAAGAACAGCTGGCCTCTTCCTCAGCCACGAAGATGATGGGAAACACAAATCCAACAGAAGATTTAATGCCCACCACGACCGTTGCCTAAATCCGAGGACGCTGCCAGATTACGTGTTTTTACACAGCTGATAAAATAGTGTAGTTTCTGTTAAGTTAGTTTTTTTTTCTCTGCTATAAATAAAGCGTCTCTGAATGTTGGATAGCTAGCTGCTGATATGTAATTTTGATCTCCCACTGTACTTTCTATTTTGCTACATAATATATGAGATGACCGTTCTGTTTCTAAGCGTGTAACTGATCTTTTGAGCTGGCTGGAGTAGGCAGAGGGCCCCTATTTACTTAAGGCCTGTACAGTGCTTTTAATTTCCTGCATTTCTTTTTATCATTTTATGTATAATAGTTGTACAGAATGCCTTTGATTGCTGTGTTTCGATCATGCACAATAGCTGTATATAAACATTGAATTCTGCTCATTTATATTTCTGCACTTTTCCATGACTGATCAGTGTGTTTTGCAGATTGCTTAGGCGTGCCTGAGACAGTTTCTTTTCTTTGTTTTTCACAGCTAGTGACACTTGTGATCATCTTGTCTATGTTGCTGACCTTATTTGTTTTGCAACCTTTATTTCTTTGTTATCATTTCTTTAAGTTGCATAGTTGCTTACTACTTTTAGATATCAAGTTGTTTACCTATTGATGGTTTCTTCTCTATAATTCAATATCTTTATTGAGGACCAAAATATCACTAACACAGCTTGGTTTAGTTGCTCAAGAACTCACAATTGCTTGCCTTATTTTTTTGACTGTTTCTCACATGATAGATTCAGTTAAAAGACAAGAGGTTAAGAAGAAGTTAAAGTATTTGTGACTAGTCTTTCTTTTATGTAGATTTACTTCAGTTTCATATTACTTAGTTTTAGCTAGACTTGACATAGATTTCATCTTCATTTTCTTGCAGCAGCATAGATACTGGGCCAATGTCATTAGTCTTTTATTTGATGCCTTCATTTTCCTTTAAGAGTTGATTTCATTTCAGTTGTTGTTCAAAGCTTTCTTGTAGAATACTTTTAAGTTTTAAGAAATCATTTAGAACCCATCACAATCGCACACACTTCACTCACTTTATTTCATTTCCATCAACCTCACAATAGGTGAAATATATTTGAAAACAAACTTAAAAAGTTAAAAATGACTCATGATGATACAGATTAACCCGTGATGATACAACTTAGATTCTGAGCCACCATGAAGAAAATCTCACCATCTGTCCTCCCGAACTTCCATGGGTTAAGGAATGAGGACCCTGAAACATTTCTATTTGAATTTGAAGTCGTATGTCGAACTTATGATTATCTGGATGACTCTCAAAAACTCAAACTGTTTCCTTCAACATTGAAAGGATCAGCTTTGAAATGGTTCATGGGATTACTCACTCAATCCATTAGGTCTTGGAATGATATGAAACAAGCATTTTTGGATAGGTACCTGGACTATTGTATGCCCACCAATCATAAGGATGAGGTATTCAAAATGATGCAAAAAGAAGATGAAAACTTGGAGGAATTGATTGAAAGATTTCGATATAATCTGAAAAGAGAAAAAATGAGTAATTTGGATGAGGAGACCTTGAAAGCCTTTTTACTAAAAGCCATTAGAGATGAATGGATAGATCTTTTGAATATGATGGGAAAAGGAGATGTATCTCAACTTCCACTTTCTGATATAGCAGAATTATGTTTCCATCTCTCAAGGGGGAAATCCAAAACTCAAAAAGGGCCTAGAGATCCTTCTCTCATCAGAGCAAATAAATCTGCAACTGGATTGGTAAGTAGAGCTGAGATTGGCAACATGCTTGATGAATTCAAAACTGATATCTTAGGAAGTCTTAGTGAGCAACTAGACACCCTTAAGATTCACAATAAGCAGAAAGCAGAAGCTGAGGCTTTGGCCATCTTTTGCCCAAAGTGTAGAAAGAAACATGCTCTAAGGGAATGTCCCTTGGATGCAAAAGTTGTAGAAACATGTGTAATCTGTTCAGAGAACCATGAGACCAAGGATTGTCCTTCAATTCCTGGGCTCAAAGCTGTCTTTCAAGAAGATCCAAATACAATTGAATCTCTCTGTTTTGTTGCAAGGAGACCTTGGCAGGGGCAACAAAATCAAGGGTTTAACAACTCTATGAATTTTCAACCCCAACCAAATTGGAATCCTTGGCAACAACCTTGGTCCCAACCTCAAAATTCTTTTCAATCATGGATACAAGGTATGCAAAATCCTTATGGGAGATTTTCTCAATTTTACCAATATCCTCCATCTTTTCAAAACCAACAAGCTCCACAACTTCCAAATCAAAATCCGCAACTATCATTGCCATTTCCACAACAACAACCTTCTCAACAGAATCAAAATTCTCAACTATTGCTTCCATTCCAACAGAAGTCAAATCAACTTCCTTCTCAGCCATTGCCAAACCCCAATAATAAAAACCCTCAAAATGCTTACATGATGGAAGGTCAACAATTTCCTACCTATATGATTGTTCCTCTTAATGAAGTACAACTCAGATCAGGTAGAGTCTTAGATAAACCTTCTATAAATGATCAAAAGCAAAGCATTTTTGAGGAAGAATCTCTTGAAGTCAATAAGGGTTCTGAAGCATCTCTTCAAAACCCAAACACTCAGAAAGAAAAATAATTAACCCCCACAACTCCCATAGTTGAGCAACCTGCATCCTTATCCACACCTCCTTTCCCTGAAATATTACAAATTGATAAAGGAGTGGAAAAACAAATTTGGTTGCCTGACTATAATTTTCTAGATGAATTGAAAAATGTCTGTATCAAGATTCCCTTGTTACAAGCCATTAAAGAGATTCCTATTCTAGAAAAAACAATAAAGGAGTTGAGTCTTAAAAGACCAGGAAGGAAACCAAGAGATACCAGAAGGATCCACCTGGTAGGAAAAATTGCAGATATCATGATGGGAAAGATTAATATGCAGAAATATGTAGATCCCAGTAGTCCAATTGTCAAAACACATATCAATGGGGTAGAAATACCAAATACTTTGATTGATTTAGGGGCTGCTATCAACATCATGAGTAGACAGACTATGGACCAGCTAAAACTTCCTAATCTTCTTTTTACACCTACTTTATTACAACTTGCAGATCGATCCATTATTAAACCAGATGGTGTATTAGAAGACATTCCAGTCTCCTTAGACTCTTAGGAATATCCAGTGGATTTCATGATTTTAACTCCCAAGAGCAATCTAGGAGGACACCCTCTTATTTTAGGAAGACCTTGGCTAGCCACAGCTGATGCTTTCATAAGTTGTAGGTCTGGGGATATGTATATTTCTGATGGTAATTCGACAAAGAAGTTCAATCTGTATCCTCCAGCAAAAGCAATTACAGAAATAGGGGATAATGAGTGGGTTGATGATGAAGATACTATACAACCTGTCTTTACCATTTCTGAGATTAGTGAAGATAGTCAAATTCTGAATACATTAGAAAATTTTGAACCATCTTCAGAATATGACTCCACACAATTTCAGTTGGATTCTGACATAGAGTGTCTATCATCTAGACAAATGTCTCTTTTCTCTATGGAAGAGTTTGGTAGTTCTGCCATTGAGATCTTTCCAGGAAAAACACTGAATATCAACAAAAACTTGGAAAAATCACAACAGGAAGAGCTAACCAAAGTCTTGCAAAAGCATTCTACTGCATTTGCATGGGAATATACATATATGAAAGGTATTGACTTGAAGACTTGCATTCATCACATCTATATTGAGGAAAATAGTAGACCAATCAGACAACCTCAAAGAAGGATGAATCCAAACCTTAGGGAAATAGTGAAAGAAGAGCTCCAAAAGTTACTTAATGTAAACTTCATTTACCCCATTTCAGATAGCCGGTGGGTTTCTCCTTTGGTTATAGTACCTAAAAAGAATGGTAAATGGAGGGTTTGCATTGATTATAGGGAATTAAACAAAGCAACTTTGAAGGATCACTTTCCTTTGCCCTTTATTGATCAAGTATTAGATACTTTAGCAGGTAAAAAGTATTTCTCATTTCTTGATGGTTTTAGTGGTTACAATCAGATTCAGGTAGCACCTGAAGATCAGGACAAAACCACATTTACCTGTCCATGGGGGACTTTTGCTTACCGAGTACTTCCTTTTGGATTATGTAATGCACCCGCAACATTTCAAAGGGCAGTATTAGGAATCTTTTCCGATCTAATTCATGATTGTGTGGAGGTCTATATGGATGATTTTACAGTTTATGGTAACTCATTTGAAGAAGCATTAGAAAAGTTGGAAAAAGTCCTTATAAGATGTAAAGAAACAAATCTTTCATTAAGTCATGAAAAATGCTTCATGATGTTTACTGAAGGGATTTTTTTAGGACATCATATTTCGGGAGATGGGATTAAGGTTGATAGATCAAAAGTTGAAGTCATCTTCAAGTTACCTATTCCAAATTGTCAGAAAGATGTTAGAAGTTTTCTTGGGTTTACTGGGTATTATAGAAGATTTATTGAAAACTTCACCAAGATAGCATCTCCGCTCTTCAAATTACTTACAAAAGACTGTGAATTCAAGTGGGATCCTAACTGTCAATCTGCATTTGAAACTTTAAAAACTAGAATATCTGAAGCACCCATTTTGAGAGGGCCAAATTGGAAACTCCCTTTCCACATTTCTACAGATGCTTCAGATACAGCTCTAGGAGCTGTCTTGGGACAAAAGGATTTGGTCCCTTATGCCATTTACTACACCAGTAAAAATTTGACTCCCACTGAGTTAAATTATACTGTGACTGAAAAAGAGTTCTTAGTCATTGTTCATGCAATCAACAAGTTTAGACATTATATAACCGGCTATGAAACTTTTGTCCATACTGATCATTCTACAATTAGATATCTCATGAATAAACCTGTTACTAATGGCAGAGTTACAAGATGGATTTTACTTTTACAAGAATTCAATATTACTGTGTTAGATAGACCAGGGAAACAAAATACAGTAGTTGATTTCTTGTCTAGAATCCAAAATACTAATGAAGATTCTCGTGTAGAGGATAAGTTTCCAGATGAATATTTGTTTGCAATAACTACTAAAACCCCTTGGTATGCAGACATTGCTAATTATTTGGTTATAGGGAAGCTACCTCCACACTTATTTCCTAATGAGAAAAGGAAAATCATTCAGGAAAGTTCAAAGTATTCATGGATTTCTAATGAATTGTTCAAAACAGGGCTAGATTGTGTGATCAGAAGATGTGTTCGGGAAGATGAAATGCCTGACATCCTTAAGGCATGCCATGATGAACCATGCGGCGGACACTTTGCTGACAAGAGGACGGCCTATAAAATCATTTCTTTAGGATATTATTGGCCTTCTCTCTTCAAAGATGCAAAACAATATGTCAAAAGGTGTGACAGCTGCCAAAGAGTTGGGAGACCAACTCCTTCAAATGAAATGCCATTATAGCCACAGGTATGCATCGAACCCTTTGAAAAATGGGCTTTAGATTTCATTGGACCCATTAACCCACCATCTAAGCAAAAGAAGTATATATTGGTTTGTACTGATTATGTTACTAAATGGGTAGAAGCAAAGGCATTGCCTTCTGCCACTGAAAATTCAGTTGTTCAATTTCTTTTTGAGGATATTTTTACTCGTTTTGGTGTCCCAAGAGAAATTGTGACAGATAAGGGAAGCCAATTTACATCTAACTTGATGGAGAAGCTGATGGAAGAATACAAAATCAAGCATAGAAAATCTACTCCATACCATCTGCAACCAAATGGTCAAGTGGAATCCACAAATAAAGTTCTTGAGAGCATCATCACCAAAATTGTTCATCTTCATAGAAGAGATTGGGCAGAAAGGCTTCCTGAAGCCTTATGGGCCTATAGAACTACATGGAGGAACACAACAGGACATTCTCCCTATGAACTTGTTTATGGGAAAGAAGTCTTGCTCCCCATTGAGTTTCAAATCAAGACCTACAAGATGGTTGTTCAGTTGGGGATGAATCTATCAGAAGCCCAAAAGCACAGAATGGAGCAGCTGAATGAGCTAGATGAGATAAGACAAGATGCAATTTTAAGGACTGATCTAGTTCAACACCAAAGAACTAAGTGGCATGATCGACACATCAAAGAGAAAAAGTTTTAGAAGGGAGATTTGGCACTATTGTTTGATTCCAAGTTTAAGGACTTCAAAGGAAAATTTCAAACTCATTGGCTTGGACCATATGAGATTGATGAAGTCTTTAACAATGGAGTAGTTCGAGTAAAGACCATTCATGAGTTTCAGACTCCTCTCATTGTGAATGGCCACCGATTGAAAGTCTACCACAAGCCACTCTCAAAGGAGGAATTTGTTAAAATGTTCCAAGAAGATTCTGCAATGAGGTTGGTGGAGAAGAATTCTTCTCCTCCATCAGCCTAGTCTTTGTTTCTTTCCGTTGAAAAAAAAAAAAAAAAAGTCTCTTGTATAAGCCTGAAAACCAATCTTGAATTGGCAGTCTTATGCAGAAAATATAAGGTGAAAATCAGGGGCACCTGACACTTTGTATTTTCCAAAAAAATCTCTCTCTCTCTTTCCATCTCATTCGCCATTTCAGTTCATCCATCCCATCATCTCCATTCCACTTCATTTTCATTCCATTTCATTCATCTCACTCCATTTCATCAATAAAAGTCCCTCTCAGGACTATTTCATTTAGTTAAGTCTTCTCTAACTACTTCTTGGTATAGACAGAAGGGTGTTGTTTCAGTTTCCGCAGCTGAGAACTGTTTCCGCAGCTCGCACCAGTTTCCGCAGCCAGCATCACTCTGTCTCTACAGCAGCAGTACTCTGTTTTCAAAAATCAGAGTCAGAGGTATCAACATCACCAAGGGCAACAAGGATGGGAGGCACCTACAAGATAAGAAAGCAATAAGGGGTCAGCAACCTTAATCAACGAAAGGCAAATTTATGAAGGTATGATCAAAATTTTTTCCCAACAACAATTTAATGTCATTTTACGTATAGTTATTAAATCGTGGAAAGAGCCACTAAATGCAATGATTCGGCAAGATCATCCCACTCCTTCTCCACGATAACACTTCATCCACCTCATACCCTCCTAACGGTCTCATAATCACTCTTAGTTCAAACTCAAATTGAGATTGCGCTTTCATTTATTAGCCGTACAAGGAAGAAGAGACCTATCGTACTACATCTCTTCTCCACCACGATCTCCGCAGCCAATACTGAAACGTGTGCGTAAGCCACCCAACTCCAAGGGATTCGGCTGTTATTCCATCCTCTTATCACCCCATTTCCGCACGCATTTGAACTCATTCTCGTGTTTGTCTTCTACTCCCTCGCACTCACACCATTTCCACTCTCATTTTCGCTGCAAACTCCACAGCTCTGTTTCAAACCCCGCAGCTCTGTTTCAAACTCCACAGTTCTGTTTCAAACTCGTATTGCCTTGCATTACGTTGCGGCTATTCCACTTACAGCCGTAATACACCTGTTTTTCCTGTGAGCATCCTCCTTGACCATTCTCACGCAGTCAAAGCTTCAGCCGAAGTTGAAAAGCCGAAGATGGGGAAGCTGCTTAGAGCTGAACCTGAGGGTCCGAAGTATTTAGAAGGGTATCCACAGACGAAGGAAGCACTAAAGAAAGCACAATGGCTCAAGTTTATTCAGAAATTCATAGGGTATAACAAGGAGGTAACGAAGGCATTTGCTCGATCATTCAATGGAAATACCGTGGAAGTGGGAGACCTGAAGTTCACAGTAACAGAGAACACCATAGCCACATCAACCAGTCTACCTCAAAAAGGAGAAAGATGGTTTAAGAACAGAACAGTTGAAGATCAGGGATGGAAAGACATGCTTAAGAATCCAGGTATGGACACTTCAATATTCACCAAAGGGATTCCTGTACATGTGATTAAGGAAGAATGGACTGCATTGTTATTACTTGTTCAAAAGTTTGTTACATGTGAGGGCCGCTTTGGCACTATGTATATGTACCATGCAAGAATTATGATGAATTTCATGGATGACCATGCCATCAATTTACCCTACTTTCTGTTAAGAAGCCTAACGAAAATGAGTTCCACTGTCCAAAAGAATATAGGCAATATTGAATCTCACTTGTATCATCACGGGTTAATTAGAATTCTCATAGAAGAGCAGTTAAAGAGTAACAAGGATACATGGGAAAAGTTTCTAACCAGAAACCATTTCCAAGAGGTAACTGAAGCCTCTAGCAGTTCCCCTAGAGTCCCAAAAAGAAGTAGGAGAAGAGAAAGGGGTGCTGCAGCCCAAGATCCTTCTACAGAAGAAACTGAAGAAACTGCTCAAGAAGAAGAGGAAAAGAGAGATAAAACTAAGAAACAGAAAAAGGATAAAGGGAAAACAATTGTTCAAGAATCATATCCATCACCTAAACCTTCAATAGAAGAAGACTATCAAACCTTGCCTAATAGACTAGTACAACTCCAAGCTACTACCCTCTCAAAGAAGAAACAAAAAGAAAAACATAGTAGTCAGCAAAAGAGCACTAATGTACAAGTGAGAAGAAGCGGTAGACTTAAAGAAAAAATGAGTGTGACTAAAGAAAAACAATCACATTTCATTTATTTGGGAGAAGGCACACCTGAAAAGACTCAAATTCAGCTAGTTATTGAGCCAAGTCCTCCACGAGAGGAAAGTCCCTTTCAGTAAGAAAGAGAAAACAGTCCTCAAGAATTCGAGTTTAGGCCAAGAAGAACACCTGAAACTGACCCTGACTAGCAGGAGGCATACAATTATTTGGAAACCTTGGAGCAATCAGTTGCAGGTCCAAGCACTATATTGCCTCTTGAGGAACAGGTCCAGTCTTTAAAACAAGAGGTGTTTGAGCTAAAAGTCTTGAACCGGCATATTAAACAAGAAAACGAAGCATTGAAAGAACAAAGCAAGGTGGACAAAATTGTCCATGACAATACCATGCTTCACTTAGGACTTTGGCAGAAGAAGAACATAAAATTGAAGAGAAAATGTAAGAAGCTGAGCAGAGCCTTGATCAATTTGAAATTCAAGTGTTTAGTCAGAAAACCAAGGACAATTTTGGCAACAAGGAGAAAGAGAAAAAGGTTGGATGTTTTGGCAGAAGCATCTGAGCACATGGACTGAAAAACAATGACAAAGTTTTGGTTGCATGAGGACATGCAACACCTTCACAGTGGGGGTATGTTGAGCCTCAGACCTGCACTTCTTTACACATCCTCTCAGCCTCCTTTTCCTATTCATTTCCTCCTTTTGTCACTCATTCCCTCCATCAAATTGCTTAAATCATTTTATTTTAGTACTTTTTACATGGTTTGTTAATTATGCTAATGACTGTGTTGTTGGTTTATAATTTTGGTTCAAGTGCTGCGTTTCCGCAGCTCACACAGGGTTTCCGCAGCCAACCCCAGATTCCGTAGCTGTTTTACTAAACGGCATGTTCCAGGTGTCCTCCGGGCAGAAGAGCCACATGGGCAAGTTCGTGGAACCAAGGACATGGTGTGTGTCCTTCCAGCTCAGCCAAACCAGTCATAAAAGCCCATGGTCAACGAGGAGGCAACTACGGTCAACAGAGGTCATTGGCGGTGGCACGGCTCTGCGTGTTTTGTTTTTAGAGCACTTGAAGAACAGTTGGCCTCTTTCTCAGCCACGAAGACAGTGGAAAACACGAATCCAACAGAAGATTTAATGCCCGCAACGACCATTGCCTAAATTCGAGGACGCTGCCAGATTACGTGTTTTTACACAGTTGATAGAATAGCCTGACTTGCGTTAAGTTAGTTTGCTTTCTCTGTTATAAATAAAGCGTCTTTGAACGCTGGATAGCTAGCTGCTGATATGTAATTTTGATCTCCCACTGTACTTTCTATTTTGCTACATAATATATGAGAAGACAGTTCTTTTTCTAAGCGTGTAACTGATCTTTTGAGCTGGTTGGAGTAGGCAGAGGGCCCCTGTTTACTTAAGGCCTGTACAGTGCTTTTAATTTCCTGCATTTCTTTTTATCATTTTATGTATAATAGTTGTACAGAATGCCTTTGATTGCTGTGTTTCGATCATGTACAATAGCTGTATATAAACATTGAATTCTGCTCATTTATATTTCTGCACTTTTCCATGACTGATCAGTGTGTTTTGCAGATTGCTTAGGCGTGCCCGGGACAATTTCTTTTCTTTATTTTTCACAGCTAGTGACACTTGTGATCATATTGTCTATGTTGCTGACCTTCTTTGTTTTGCAGCCTTTATTTCTTTGTTATCATTTCTTTAAGTTGCTTACTACTTTTAGATATCAAGTTGTTTACCTATTGATGGTTTCTTGTCTATAATTCAATATCTTTATTGAGGACCAAAATATCACTAACACAGCTTGGTTTAGTTGCTCAAGAACTCACAATTGCTTGACTTATTTTTTGACTGTTTCTCACATGATATATTCAGTTAAAAGACAAGATGTTAATGTTGAGCCTCAGACCTGCACATCTTTACACATCCTCTCAGCCTCCTTTTCCTATTCATTTCCTCCTTTTTTCACTCATTCCCTCCATCAAATTGCTTAAATCATTGTATTTTAGGACTTTTTACATGGTTTGTTAATTATGCTAATGACTGTGTTGTTGGTTTAGAATTTTGGTTCAAGTGCTGCGTTTCCGCAGCCCACACAGGGTTTCCGCAGCTGATCTCGGTTTCCGCAGCCAACCCCAGATTCCGCAGCTGTTTTATTAAACGACATGTTCCAGGTGTCCTCCGGGCAGAAGAGACACATGGGCAAGTTCGTGGAACCAAGGACATGGTGTGTCTCCTTCCAGCTCAGCCAAACCAGTCATAAAAGCCCATCGTCAACGAGGAGGCAACTACGGTCAACAAAGGTCATTGGCGGTGGCACGGCTCTGCGTGTTCTGTTTTAGAGCACGTGAAGAACAGCTGGCCTCTTTCTCAGCCACGAAGACGGTGGAAAACACGAATCCAATAGAATATTTAATGCCCACCACGACCGTTGCCTAAATCCGAGGACGCTGCCAGATTACGTGTTTTTACACAGTTGATAGCATAGCCTAATTTGAGTTAAGTTAGTTTGCTTTCTCTATTATAAATAAAGCGTCTTTGAATGCTGGATAGCTAGCTGCTGATATGTAATTTTGATCTCCCACTGTACTTTCTATTTTGCTACATAATATATGAGAAGACCGTTCTGTTTCTAAGCGTGTAACTGATCTTTTGAGCTGGCTGGAGTAGGCAGAGGGCCCCTGTTTACTTAAGGCCTGTACAGTGCTTTTAATTTCCTGCATTTCTTTTTATCATTTTATGTATAATAGTTGTACAGAATGCCTTTGATTGTTGTGTTTCGATCATGTACAATAGTTGTATATAAACATTGAATTCTGCTCATTTATATTTCTGCACTTTTCCATGACTGATCAGTGTGTTTTGCAGATTGCTTAGGCGTGCCCGGGACAGTTTCTTTTCTTTCTTTTTCACAGCTAGTGACACTTGTGATCATCTTGTCTATGTTGCTGACCTTCTTTGTTTTGCAGCCTTTATTTCTTTGTTATCATTTCTTTAAGTTGCATAGTTGCTTACTACTTTTAGATATCAAGTTGTTTACCTATTGATGGTTTCTTCTCTATAATTCAATATCTTTATTGAGGAACAAAAAATCACTAACACAGCTTGGCTTAGTTGCTCAAGAACTCACAATTGCTTGACTTATTTTTTGACTGTTTCTCACATGATAGATTCAGTTAAAAGACAAGAGGTTAAGAAGACGTTAAAGTATTTGTGACTAGTCTTTCTTTTATGTAGATTTACTTCAGTTTCATATTACTTAGTTTTAGCTAGACTTGACATATATTTCATCTTCATTTTCTTGCAGCAGCATAGATACTGGGCCAATGTCATTAGTCTTTTATTTGATGCCTTCATTTTCCTTTAAGAGTTGATTTCATTTCAGTTGTTGTTCAAAGCTTTCTTGTAGAATACTTTTAAGTTTTAAGAAATCATTTAGAACCCATCACAATCGCACACACTTCACTCACTTTATTTCATTTCCATCAACCTCACAATAGGTGAAATATATTTGAAAACAAACTTAAAAAGTTAAAAACGACAAAAACTTAAGAAACAGTTGCCTAAGTACATACAGTACACATCACTTCATCAGCTTACGAGCCCCGGGTTGACATTTAAAAGTTGCAATTTAGACATCACTAAATTGACCAAACATTTTGGCGCCGTTGCCGGGGACGTGAAAATTAGGTAGCCAATTCTTAAAAAAAAAAAACAAGAAAATTTCAAGGAAGGAAAATTAATAACCTCTCAAAGTATGCTCTCCTCTTGCACCTAGAGTGATCTAGAGGATCAGAAAAGAGAAAGTTTTTGGTTTAATAGTTTCTTGAGTATGCTCTCTTCTTGCACCTAGAGTGACCTGGAAGATCAGAAAGAGAATTATTACCCTGACTTGAAGGAAAATTAAAAAATGACATGCATAGAGCAAGAGATTCTAGGGGAAGGTTTTTAGCTAGAGCCAAGAGTTCGATTTTTACAAGTCCATCTACTTCAAGGAATAGACAAGAGACACCTCCCTCATCTCCAACTGACACTCCTAGCCCTAGGATTCCCGGAATTCAAGAAGCAGGAGTCGACTCTCCCATACCTTCCATCGAGTCTGAATTAGAGAGAGATCCTTTCCTTCTTTCTCCAGAGAGACAAATTGTAATTGAAGAAGTAGAATCACCTGAAGAAGAGGGAGAAATTCCTTCTCATACACCCTTAGTAGAAGAACCAGAAGACTCTGAAGTCTCTAGGGAAACTACCATGACAGAGGAAGGAGCACCTGGATTTGGTAGAGGTAGAGGTAGAGGAGGAGGAGGAAACAATGGAGGAGGTAGAGGTAACATTGGAGGAAATAGGGATGGAGATAACTCATTTGGGTTTCCTATAGTCGAAGAGGACTCCCGAGCCACCATGAAGAACATCTCACCATCTTTCCTCCCAAACTTCCATGGGTTAAGGAATGAGGACCCTGAAACATTTCTATTTGAATTTGAAGTCGTATGTCGAACTTATGATTATCTGGATGACTCTCAAAAACTCAAACTGTTTCCTTCAACATTGAAAGGATCAGCTTTGAAATGGTTCATGGGATTACTCACTCAATCCATTAGGTCTTGGAATGATATGAAACAGGCATTTTTGGATAGGTACCTGGACTATTGTATGCCCACCAATCATAAGGATGAGGTATTCAAAATGATGCAAAAAGAAGATGAAAACTTGGAGGAATTGATTGAAAGATTTCAATATAATCTGAAAAGAGCAAAAATGAGTAATTTGGATGAGGAGACCTTGAAATCCCTTTTACTAAAAGCCATTAGAGATGAATGGATAGATCTTTTGAATATGATGGGAAAAGGAGATGTATCTCAACTTCCACTTTCTGATATAGCAGAATTATGTGTCCATCTCTCAAGGGGGAAATCCAAAACTCAAAAAGGGCCTAGAGATCCTTCTCTCATCAGAGCAAATAAATCTGCAACTGGATCGGTAAGTAGGGCTGAGATTGGAAACATGCTTGACGAATTCAAAACTAATATCTTAGGAAGTCTTAGTGAGCAACTCGACACCCTTAAGATTCACAATAAGCAGAAATTAGAAGCTGAGGCTTTGGCCATCTTTTGCCCAAAGTGTAGAAAGAAACATGCTCTAAGGGAATGTCCCTTGGATGCAAAAGTTGTAGAAACATGTGTAATATGTTCAGAGACCCATGAGACCAAGGATTGTCCTTCAATTCCTGGGCTCAAAGCTGTCTTTCAAGAAGATCCAAATACAATTGAATATCTCTGTTTTGTTGCAAGGAGACCTTGGCAGGGGCAACAAAATCAAGGGTTTAACAACTCTATGAATTTTCAACCCCAACCAAATTGGAATCCTTGGCAACAACCTTGGTCCCAACCTCAAAATTCTTTTCAATCATGGGTACAAGGTATGCAAAATCCTTATGGGAGATTTGCTCAATTTTACCAATATCCTCCATCTTTTCAAAACCAACAAGCTCCACAACTTCAAAATCAAAATCCGCAACTATCATTGCCATTTCCACAACAACAACCTTCTCAACATAATCAAAATTCTCAACTCTTGCTTCCATTCCAACAGAAGTCAAATCAACTTCCTTCTCAGCCATTGCCAAACCCCAATAATAAAAACCATCAAAATGCTTACATGATGGAAGGTCAACAATTTCTTACCTATATGATTGTTCCTCTCAATGAAGTACAACTCAGATCAGGTAGAGTCTTAGATAAACCTTCTATAAATGATCAAAAGCAAAGCATTTTTGAGGAAGAATCTCTTGAAGTCAATAAGGGTTCTGAAGCATCTCTTCAAAACCCAAACACTCAAAAAGAAAAAGAATTAACCCCCACAACTCCCATAGTTGAGCAACCAGCATCCTTATCCACACCTCCTTTCCCTGAAATATTACAAATTGATAAAGGAGTGGAAAAACAAATTTGGTTGCCTGACTATAATTTTCTAGATGGATTGAAAAATGTCTGTATCAAGATTCCCTTGTTACAAGCCATTAAAGAGATTCCTATTCTAGCAAAAACAATAAAGGAGTTGAGCCTTAAAAGACCAGGAAGGAAACCAAGAAATACCAGAAGGATCCACCTGGTAGGAAAAATTGCAGACATCATGATGGGAAAGATTACTATGCAGAAATATGTAGATCACGGTAGTCCAATTGTCAAAACACATATCAATGGGGTAGAAATACCAAATACTTTGATTGATTTAGGGGTTGTTATTAACATTATGAGTAGACAGACTATGGAACAGCTAAAACTTCCTAATCTTCTTTTTACACCTACTTTATTGCAACTTGAATATCGATCAATTATTAAACCAGATGGTGTATTGGAAGACATTCCAGTCTCCCTAGACTCTTGGGAATATCCAGTGGATTTCACGATTTTAACTCCCAAGAGTAATCTAGGAGGGCATCCTCTTATTTTAGGAAGACCTTGGCTAGCCACAGCTGATGCTTTCATAAGTTGTAGGTCTGGGGATATGTATATTTCTGATGGTAATTCGACAAAGAAGTTCAATCTGTATCCTCTAGCAAAAGCAATTACAGAAATAGGGGATAATGAGTGGGTTGATGATGAAGATACTATACAACCTGTCTTTACCATTTCTGAGATTAGTGAAGATAGTCAAATTCTGAACACATTAGAAAATTTTGAACCATCTTCAGAATATGACTCCACACAATTTCTGTTGGATTCTTACATAGAGTGTCTATCATCTAGACAAATGTCTCTTTTCTCTATGGAAGAGTTTGGTAGTTCTGCCATTGAGATCTTTCCAGGAAAAACACTGAATATCAACAAAAACTTGGAAAAATCACAACAGGAAGAGCTAACCAAAGTCTTGCAAATGCATTCTACTGCATTTGCATGGGAATATACAGATATGAAAGGTATTGACTTGAAGACTTGCATTCATCACATCTATATTGAGGAAAATAGTAGACCAATCAGACAACCTCAAAGAAGGATGAATCCAAACCTTAGGGAAATAGTGAAAGAAGAGCTCCAAAAGTTACTTAATGTAAACTTCATTTACCCCATTTCAGATAGCCGGTGGGTTTCTCCTTTGGTTATAGTACCTAAAAAGAATGGTAAATGGAGGGTTTGCATTGATTATAGGGAATTAAACAAAGCAAATTTGAAGGATCACTTTCCTTTGCCCTTTATTGATCAAGTATTAGATACTTTAGCAGGTAAAAAGTATTTCTCATTTCTGGATGGTTTTAGTGGTTACAATCAGATTCAAGTAGCACCTGAAGATCAGGACAAAACCACATTTACCTGTCCATGGGGGACTTTTTCTTACCGAGTACTTCCTTTTGGATTATGTAATGCACCCGCAACATTTCAAAGGGCAGTATTAGGAATGTTTTCCGATCTAATTCATGATTGTGTGGAGGTCTATATGGATGATTTTACAGTTTATGGTAACTCATTTGAAGAAGCATTAGAAAATTTGGAAAAAGTCCTTATAAGATGTAAAGAAACAAATATTTCATTAAGTCATGAAAAATGCTTCATGATGTTTACTGAAGGGATTTTTTTAGGACATCATATTTCGGGAGATGGGATTAAGGTTGATAGATCAAAAGTTGAAGTCATCTCCAAGTTACCTATTCCAAATTGTCAGAAAGATGTTAGAATTTTTCTTGGGTTTACTGGGTATTATAGAAGATTTATTGAAAACTTCACCAAGATAGCATCTCCGCTCTTCAAATTACTTACAAAAGACTGTGAATTCAAGTGGGATCCTGACTGTCAATCTGCATTTGAAACTTTAAAAACTAGAATATCTGAAGCACCCATTTTGAGAGGGCCAAATTGGAAACTCCCTTTCCACATTTCTACAGATGCTTCAGATACATCTCTAGGAGCTGTCTTTGGACAAAAGGATTTGGTCCCTTATGCCATTTACTACACCAGTAAAAATTTGACTCCCACTGAGTTAAATTATACTGTGACTGAAAAAGAGTTCTTAGCCGTTGTTCATGCAATCAACAAGTTTAGGCATTATATAACTGGCTATGAAACTTTTGTCCATACTGATCATTCTACAATTAGATATCTCTTGAATAAACCTGCTACTAATGGCAGAGTTACAAGATGGCTTTTACTTTTACAAGAATTCAATATTACTGTGTTAGATAGACCAGGGAAACAAAATACAGTAGCAGATTTCTTGTCTATAATCCAAAATATTAATTGCATACCTTGTACCCATGATTGAAAAGAATTTTGAGGTTGGGACCAAGGTTGTTGCCAAGGATTCCAATTTGGTTGGGGTTGAAAATTCATAGAGTTGTTAAACCCTTGATTTTGTTGCCCCTGCCAAGGTCTCCTTGCAACAAAACAGAGAGATTCAATTGTATTTGGATCTTCTTGAAAGACAGCTTTGAGCCCAAGAATTGAAGGACAATCCTTGGTCTCATGGTTCTCTGAACAGATTACACATGTTTCTACAACTTTTGCATCCAAGGGACATTCCCTTAGAGCATGTTTCTTTCTACACTTTGGGTAAAAGATGGCCAAAGCCTCAATAATAAAAACACTCAAAATGCTTACATGATGGAAGGTCAACAATTTCCTACCTATATGATTGTTCCTCTCAATGAAGTACAACTCAGATCAGGTAGAGTCTTAGATAAACCTTCTATAAATGATCAAAAGCAAAGCATTTTTGAGGAAAAATCTCTTGAAGTCAATAAGGGTTCTGAAGCATCTCTTCAAAACCCAAACACTCAAGAAGAAAAAGAATTAACCCCCACAACTCCCATAGTTGAGAAACCTGCATCCTTATCCACACCTCCTTTCCCTGAAAGATTACAAATTGATAAAGGAGTGGAAAAACAAATTTGGTTGCCTGACTATAATTTTCTAGATGAATTGAAAAATGTCTGTATCAAGATTCCCTTGTTACAAGCCATTAAAGAGATTCCTATTCTAGCAAAAACAATAAAGGAGTTGAGTCTTAAAAGACCAGGAAGGAAACCAAGAGATACCAGAAGGATCCACCTGGTAGGGAAAATTGCAGATATCATGATGGGAAAGATTACTATGCAGAAATATGTAGATCCTGGTAGTCCAATTGTCAAAACACATATCATTGGGGTAGAAATACCAAATACTTTGATTGATTTAGGGGCTGCTATCAACATCATGAGTAGACAGACTATGGACCAGCTAAAACTTCCTAATCTTCTTTTTACACCTACTTTATTGCAACTTGCAGATCGATCCATTATTAAACCAGATGGTGTATTAGAAGACATTCCAGTCTCCTTAGACTCTTGGGAATATCCAGTGGATTTCATTATTTTAACTCCCAAGAGCAATCTAGGAGGACACCCTCTTATTTTAGGAAGACCTTGGCTAGCCACAGCTGATGCTTTCATAAGTTGTAGGTCTGGGGATATGTATATTTCTGATGGTAATTCGACAAAGAAGTTCAATCTGTATCCTCCAGCAAAAGCAATTACAGAAATAGGGGATAATGAGTGGGTTGATGATGAAGATACTATACAACCTGTGTTTACCATTTCTGAGATTAGTGAAGATAGTCAAATTCTGAACACATTAGAAAATTTTGAACCATCTTCAGAATATGACCACACACAATTTCAGTTGGATTCTGACATTGAGTGTCTATAATCTAGACAGATGTCTCTTTTCTCTATGGAAGAGTTTGGTAGTTCTGCCATTGAGATTTTTCCAGGAAAAACACTGAATATCAACAAAAACATGGAAAAATCACAACAGGAAGAGCTAACCAAAGTCTTGCAAAAGCATTCTACTGCATTTGCATGGGAATATACAGATATGAAAGGAATTGACCCGAAGACTTGCATTCATCACATCTATATTGAGGAAAATAGTAGACCAATCAGACAACCTCAAAGAAGGATGAATCCAAACCTTAGGGAAATAGTGAAAGAAGAGCTCCAAAAGTTACTTAATGTAAACTTCATTTACCCCATTTCAGATAGCCGGTGGGTTTCTCCTTTGGTTATAGTACCTAAAAAGAATGGTAAATGGAGGGTTTGCATTGATTATAGGGAATTAAACAAAGCAACTTTGAAGGATCACTTTCCTTTGCCCTTTATTGATCAAGTATTAGATACTTTAGTAGGTAAAAAGTATTTCTCATTTCTGGATGGTTTTAGTGGTTACAATCAGATTCAGGTAGCACCTGAAGCTCAGGACAAAACCACATTTACCTGTCCATGGGGGACTTTTGCTTACCGAGTACTTCCTTTTGGATTATGTAATGCACCCGCAACATTTCAAAGGG
Source organism: Pinus tabuliformis (assembly GCA_031772625.1). Lineage (NCBI taxonomy): Eukaryota > Viridiplantae > Streptophyta > Pinopsida > Pinales > Pinaceae > Pinus > Pinus tabuliformis. The sequence continues at coordinate 103,325,962 of CM062804.1, forward strand.
CAGTATTAGGAATCTTTTCCGATCTAATTCATGATTGTGTGGAGGTCTATATGGATGATTTTACAGTTTATGGTAACTCATTTGAAGAAGCATTAGAAAATTTGGAAAAAGTCCTTATAAGATGTAAAGAAACAAATCTTTCATTAAGTCATGAAAAATGCTTCATGATGTTTACTGAAGGGATTGTTTTAGGACATCATATTTCGGGAGATGGGATTAAGGTTGATAGATCAAAAGTTGAAGTCATCTCCAAGTTACCTATTCCAAATTGTCAGAAAGATGTTAGAAGTTTTCTTGGGTTTACTGGGTATTATAGAAGTTTTATTGAAAGCTTCACCAAGATAGCATCTTCGCTCTTCAAATTACTTACAAAAGACTGTGAATTCAAGTGGGATCCTGACTGTCAATCTGCATTTGAAACTTTAAAAAATAGAATATCTGAAGCACCCATTTTGAGAGGGCCAAATTGGAAACTCCCTTTCCACATTTCTACAGATGCTTCAGATACAGCTCTAGGAGCTGTCTTGGGACAAAAGGATTTGGTCCCTTATGCCATTTACTACACCAGTAAAAATTTGACTCCCACTGAGTTAAGTTATACTGTGACTGAAAAAGACTTCTTAGCCGTTGTTCATGCAATCAACAAGTTTAGACATTATATAACCGGCTATGAAACTTTTGTCCATACTGATCATTCTACAATTAGATATCTCATGAATAAACCTGTTACTAATGGCAGAGTTACAAGATGGCTTTTACTTTTACAAGAATTCAATATTACTGTGTTAGATAGACCAGGGAAACAAAATACAGTAGCTGATTTCTTGTCTAGAATCCAAAATACTAATGAAGATTCTCTTGTAGAGGATAAGTTTCCAGATGAATATTTGTTTGCAATAACTACTAAAACCCCTTGGTATGCAGACATTGCTAATTATTTGATTACAGGGAAGCTACCTCCACACTTATTTCCTAATGAGAAAAGGAAAATCATTCAGGAAAGTTCAAAGTATTCATGGATTTCTAATGAATTGTTCAAAACAGGGCTAGATTGTGTGATCAGAAGATGTGTTCGGGAAGATGAAATGCCTGACATCCTTAAGGCATGTCATGATGAACCATGCGGCGGACACTTTGCTGACAAGAGGACAGCCTATAAAATCCTTTCTTTAGGATATTATTGGCCTTCTCTCTTCAAAGATGCAAAACAATATGTCAAAAGGTGTGACAGCTGCCAAAGAGTTGAGAGACCAACTCCTTCAAATGAAATGCCATTACAGCCATAGGTATGCATCGAATCCTTTGAAAAATGGGCTTTAGATTTCATTGGACCCATTAACCCACCATCTAAGCAAAAGAAGTATATATTGGTTTGTACTGATTATGTTACTAAATGGGTAGAAGCAAAGGCATTGCCTTCTGCCACTGGAAATTCAGTTGTTCAATTTCTTTTTGAGGATATTTTTACTCGTTTTGGTGTCCCAAGAGAAATTGTGACAGATCAGGGAAGCCAATTTACATCTAACTTGATGGAGAAGCTGATGGAAGAATACAAAATCAAGCATAGAAAATCTACTCCATACCATCCGCAAGGAAATGGTCAAGTGGAATCCACAAATAAAGTTCTTGAGAGCATCATCACCAAAATTGTTCATCTTCATAGAAGAGATTGGGCAGAAAGGCTTCCTGAAGCCTTATGGGCCTATAAAACTACATGGAGGAACACAATAGGACATTCTCCCTATGAACTTGTTTATGGGAAAGAAGTCTTGCTCCCCATTGAGTTTCAAATCAAGACCTACAAGATGGCAATTCAGTTGGGGATGAATCTATCAAAAGCCCAAAAGCACAGAATGGAGAAGCTGAATGAGTTAGATGAGATAAGACAAGATGCAATTTTAAGGACTGATCTAGTTCAGCACCAAAGAACTAAGTGGCATGATTGACACATCAAAGAGAAAAAGTTTCAGAAGGGAGATTTGGCACTATTGTTTGATTCCAAGTTTAAGGAATTCAAAGGAAAATTTCAAACTCATTGGCTTGGACCATATGAGATTGATGAAGTCCTTAACAATGGAGCAGTTCGAGTAAAGACCATTGATGAGTTTCAGACTCCTCTCATTGTGAATGGCCACCGATTGAAAGTCTACCACAAGCCACTCTCAAAGGAGGAATTTGTTAAAATGTTCCAAGAAGATTCTGCAATGAGGCTGGTGGAGAAGAATTCTTCTCCTCCATCAGCCTAGTCTTTGTTTCTTTCAGTTGGAAAAAAAAAAAGTCTCTTGTATAAGCCTAAAAACCAATCTTGAATTGGCAGTCTTATGCAGAAAATATAAGGTGAAAATCAGGGGCACCTGACACTTTGTATTTTCCAAAAAAATCTCTCTCTCTCTTTCCATCTCATTCGCCATTTCAGTTCATCCATCACATCATCTCCATTCCACTTCATTTTCATTCCATTTCATTCATCTCACTCCATTTCATCAATAAAAGTCCCTCTCAGGACTATTTCATTTAGTTAAGTCTTCTCTAACTACTTCTTGGTATAGACAGAAGGGTGTTGTTTCAGTTTCCGCAGCTGAGAAATGTTTCCGCAGCTCGCACCAGTTTCCGCAGCCAGCATCACTCTGTCTCTACAGCAGCAGTACTCTGTTTTCAAAAATCACAGTCAAAGGTATCAACATCACCAAGTGCAACAAGGATGGGACGCACCTGCAAGATAAGAAAGCAATAAGGGGTCAGCGACCTTAATCAACAAATGGCAAACCCATGAAGGTATGATCAAACTCTTTTCCAAACAACCATTTAAATGTCATTTTATGCATAATTATTAAATCGTGGACAGAGCCACTAAATGCAATGATTCGGCAAGATCATCCCACTTCTCCTCCACGACAATCCTTCATCCACCTCATACCCTCCTAACGGTCTCATAATCACTCTTAGTTCAAACTCAAATCGAGACTGCGCTTTCATTAATTTGTCGTACAAGGAAGAAGAGACCTATCGTACTACGTCTCTTCTCCACCACGATCTCCGCAGCCAATGCTGAAACGTGTGCGTAAGCCGCCCAACTCCAAGGGATTTGGCTGTTATTCCATTCTCTTATCACCCCATTTCCGCACGCATTTGAACTCATTCTCGTGTTTGTCTTCTACTCCCTCACACTCACACCATTTCCACTCTCATTTTCGATGCAAACTCCACAGCTCTGTTTCAAACCCCGCAGCTCTGTTTCAAACTCCACAATTCTGTCTCAAACCCGTATTGCTTTGCATTATGTTGCGGCTATTCCACTTACAGCCGTAATACACCTGTTTTTCCTGTGAGAATCCTCCTTGACCATTCTCATGCAGTCAAAGCTTCAGCCGGAGTTGAAAAGCCGAAGATGGGGAAGCTTCTTAGAGCTGAACCTGAAGGTTCAAAGTATCTAGAAGGATACCCACAGACAAAGGAAGCATTAAAGAAGGCAAAATGGTTGAAGTTCATTAAAAAATTCAGAGGATATGATAAGGAGGTAACGAAATCATTTGCTCGATCATTCAATGGACACACTGTGAAGGAGGGGACCTGAAATTCACAATCACAGAGAACTCCATAGCAACAGCAACCAGTCTACCTCAGGTGTGAGACCGATGGTTCAAGAACAGAGTGGTGGAAGATCAGGGATGGAAAGATATGCTTAAGAACCCAGGTATGGACACTTCAATATTCACCAAAGGGATTCCTGTACATGTAATTAAGGAAGAATGGACTGCATTGTTATTACTTGTTCAAAAATTTGTTACATGTGAGGGCCGCTTTGGCACTATGTATATGTACCATGCTAGAATTATGATGAACTTCATGGAAGGCCATGCCATCAATTTACCCTATTTTCTGTTAAGAAGCCTAACGAAATTGAGTTCCACTGTCCAAAATAATATAGGCCATATTGAACCTCACTTGTATCATCACGGGTTCATTAGAATCCTCATAGAGGACCAATTGAAAAACAACAATGATACATGGAAAAGTTTTTAGTCAGGAATCATTTTCAAGAGGTAACTGAAGCTTCCGCTAGCAGCTCTCCTAGAGTCCCAAAAAGAAGTAGGAGAATGAAAAGAGATGTTACAGCCCAAGATCCTCCTACAGAAGAAACTGAAGAAACTACTTAAGAAGAAGAGAAAAAGAGAGATAAAACTAAGAAACAGAAAAAGGATAAAGGGAAAACAATTGTTCAAGAATCATATCCATCACCTAAACCTTCAATAGAAGAAGACTATCAAACATTGGCTGATAGACTAGTACAACTCCAAGCTACTGCCCTCTCAAAGAAGAAACAAAAAGAAAAACAGAGTAGTCAGCAAAAGAGCACTAATGTACAAGTGAGAAGAAGCGGTAGACTTAAAGAAAAAATGAGTGTGACTAAAGAAAAACAATCACATTTCATTGATTTGGGAGAAGGGACACCTGAAAAGACTCCAATTCAGCTAGTTATTGAGCCAAGTCCTCCACAAGAGGAAAGTCCCTTTCAGCAAGAAAGAGAAAACAGTCCTCAAGAATTCGAGTTTAGACCAAGAAGAACACCTGAAACTAACCCTGACCAGCAGGAGGCATACAATTATTTGGAGACCTTGGAGCAATCAGTTGCAGGTCCAAGCACTATATTGCCTCTTGAGGAACAGGTCCAGTCTTTAAAACAAGAGGTGTTTGAGCTAGAAGTCTTGAACCGGCATATTAAACAAGAAAACGAAGCATTGAAAGAACAAAGCAAGGTGGACAAAATTGTCCATGACAATACCATGCTTCACTTAGGACTTTGGCAGAAGAAGAACAGAAAATTGAAGAGAAAATGTAAGAAGCTGAGCAGAGCCTTGATCAATTTGAAATTCAAGTGTTTAGTCAGAAAACCAAGGACAATTTTGGCAGCAAGGAGAAAGAGAAGAAGGCTGGATGTTTTGGCAGAAGCATCTGAGCACATGGACTGAAAAACAATGACAAAGTTTTGGTTGCATGAGGACATGCAACACCTTCACAGTGGGGGTATGTTGAGCCTCAGACCTGCACTTCTTTACACATCCTCTCAGCCTCCTTTTCCTATTCACTTCCTCCTTTTGTCACTCATTCCCTCCATCAAATTGCTTAAATCATTGTATTTTAGGACTTTTTACATGGTTTGTTAATTATGCTAATGACTGTGTTGTTGGATTAGAATTTTGGTTCAAGTGTTGCGCTTTCCGCAGCTCACACAGGGTTTCCGCAGCTGATCCCGGTTTCCGCAGCCAACCCCGGTTTCCGCAGCTGTTTTATTAAACGGCATGTTCCAGGTGTCCTCCGGGCAGAAGAGCCACATGGGCAAGTTCGTGCAACCAAGGACATGGTGTGTGTCCTTCCAGCTCAGCCAAACCAGTCATAAAAAACCCATGGTCAACGAGGGGGCAACTACGGTCAACAGAGGTCATTGGCGATGGCATGGCTCTGCGTGTTCGGTTTTAGAGCACGTGAAGAACAGCTGGCCTCTTCCTCAACCACGAAGATGATGGGAAACACAAATCCAATAGAAGATTTAATGCCCACCACGACCGTTGCCTAAATCCGAGGACGCTGCCAGATTACATGTTTTTACACAGCTGATAAAATAGCGTAGTTTGTGTTAAGTTAGTTTTGTTTTCTCTGCTATAAATAAAGCGTCTCTGAACGCTGGATAGCTAGCTGCTGATATGTAATTTTGATCTCCCACTGTACTTTCTATTTTGCTACATAATATATGAGAAGATCGTTCTGTTTCTAAGCGTGTAACTGATCTTTTGAGCTGGCTGGAGTAGGCAGAGGGCCCCTGTTTACTTAAGGCCTGTACAGTGCTTTTAATTTCCTGCATTTCTTTTTATCATTTTATGTATAATAGTTGTACAGAATTCCTTTGATTGTTGTGTTTCGATCATGTACAATAGCTGTATATAAACATTGAATTCTGCTCATTTATATTTCTGCACTTTTCCATGACTGATCAGTGTGTTTTGCAGATTGCTTAGGCGTGCCCGGGACAGTTTCTTTTCTTTATTTTTCACAGCTAGTGACACTTGTGATCATCTTGTCTATGTTGCCGACCTTCTTTGTTTTGCAGCCTTTATTTCTTTGTTATCATTTCTTTAAGTTGCATAGTTGCTTACTACTTTTAGATATCAAGTTGTTTACCTATTGATGGTTTCTTCTCTATAATTCAATATCTTTATTGAGGACCAAAATATCACTAACACAGCTTGGTTTAGTTGCTCAAGAACTCACAATTGCTTGACTTATTTTTTGACTGTTTCTCACATGATATATTTAGTTAAAAGACAAGAGGTTAAGAAGAAGTTAAAGTATTTGTGACTAGTCTTTCTTTTATGTAGATTTACTTCAGTTTCATATTACTTAGTTTTAGCTAGACTTGACATATATTTCATCTTCATTTTCTTGCAGCAGCATAGATACTGGACCAATGTCATTAGTCTTTTATTTGATGCCTTCATTTTCCTTTAAGAGTTGATTTCATTTCAGTTGTTGTTCAAAGCTTTCTTGTAGAATACTTTTAAGTTTTAAGAAATCATTTAGAACCCATCACAATCGCACACACTTCACTCACTTTATTTCATTTCCATCAACCTCACAATAGGTGAAATATATTTGAAAACAAACTTAAAAAGTTAAAAACGACAAAAACTTAAGAAACAGTTGCCTAAGTACATACAGTACACATCACTTCATCAGCTTACGAGCCCCGAGTTGACATTTAAAAGTTGCAATTTAGACATCACTAAATTGACCAAACACTTAAGATGTACAATATTGGTGTTGTGTACATGTAGCATATGCAATATTGTGTACATATGATGTTGTGTGCATGTTGCATATTTGATGTTGTGTGCATGTTGCATATATAGTGTTGTGTTCATGTTGCATATGTGGTATTGTGTATGTATAACATTGTGTGCATGTTGCATATATGGTACTATGTACATATGGTGTTGTGTATGTGTTGTATAATGGTGTTATGTACCTATGGTGTTATGTATGTGTTGTATATGTGGTGCTATGTACATGTTTTGAATGCGGTGATATGTACATTTGGTGCAGTGTATATGTTGTATATGTGGTTCTATGTACATATGGTGCAGTGTAAAGGTTGTACATACGTTGTTGTGTACATATGGTAAGGTGTGCATGATTGTACATGTGGTGTTGTGTGCATGTGGTGCTATGTACAAGTGGTATATGTAGTGTTGTGTGCATGTGGTGTTGTGTACATGTTGTGCATATGGTGCTATGTACATGCAGTGCTTTGTACACGTCGTATAGTTGGTGTTGTGTACACGTGGTGCTGTGTACATGTTGTGCAGGTAGTGTAGTGTACATGTGGTGTTGTGCAGGTGGTGCCATGTACATGTCGTGCTATGTACACGTTATTTAGGTGGCACTGTGTATAGGTGGTACTGTGTACATGTTGTACATGTGGTATTGTGTACATTTTGTACATGTTGTATTGTGCATATTTGGTATGGTGTTATAGGTGTTGTGCAATTGTTATATCGTGACATGTGTATTTGTGGTATGGTACGGTGTGTACGTATATGTGTTGTGTTTTACATCGGGTTTAGGTGTATGTGTTGTGTTTTACACAGGGTGTAGGTGTATGTATCATGTTGTACACAGAGTGTAGGTGTATGTGCTGTGTTGTACACTGGGTGTAGATATATGTGTTGTGTTGTACATCGAGTGTAGGTGCATGTGTTTTGTTGTATACTAGGTGTAGGTGTATGTCTTTCGATACACTGTGTATGTGTATGTGTTGTAAAATGTGATGGGACATATAGGTATGGGATTGTCTGGACGCCCTTGTTGTTGTTATTGAGGGTTGAGGCAGTTTAGTCTCTGGATGCCCTTGTTGTTGATATTGGGGGTTTAGGCGGTTTAGTCTTAGGATACCTTTGTTTCTGATATTGAGGGAGGAGGTAGTTCAGTCTTTGGATTCCCTTGTTTCTTAAAGAGAATGCACTGGGTGCTTTCCGAGTTTGGCAATTGATTTAGTGTGTGCATGGAAAGGATAAAGAACAAGGCATAAATGAGAATCATTGAAAGATAATTATCAATATTTTACTTCAGTTTTTAATTACGCATGTGATCTATGATTATGGTTTATGATGGTTACATGTGATATATGATTTTAATTATGATGGTTGTGTTTTGAGCTAATCAAATGTGATATTTTTATACATAGTGATTTGGTCAAAATATTTTTTGACTTGTTGTGATAGGAAATAAACAGGATTGAAAGTGTACCTTATTGATGGGACACAAATGAGGTATGGTTTGAATTAGTTTCAATTCCTTTTAGTCTAATGGAAATTATGTGCTTGGTACAGGAAAGAATGGAAATGCCCAGGTTGGGTGGTTGAAACTGACTGCAAGGATTAGCAGCAGTGGAAAAAAGAATTGGAACATGAAGCAGTATGCTGGTGAAGAATCCAAGAGCAGGGCCATTGTGGGACACTAGTGCCTAATAGTGTTCATTTATTTCCATGAGCATGATATGACTAGTATGATGGTTTGAGGAAAGTATATGCCTTGATTTTTTTACCTTATGATGTGAGGAAACCTTGCTAAGTGATGGATCGCCCGAGATAGGGGATGCTGAGGAACTTGGAAGGTGAGTGACTTCACAGAAGGGGGCGGACAGATTTCCCAAGGGAATTTATAGAAGAGAAGGGAAGGCAGGGGATGGATTTGTTTTAGTCATTAGCATTGCCATATCGAATCAAATGCACATTAGGAGTGTGCCCTGGAACAATGAGTCGGTAACTGTTCACTGAGAGGACATGGGGCGCAAGATTGTAGTGTTGGACATTGGATGCAGGTTTGAATTTGGCAATGGATTTTGGACTTCTTGGGAAGGAGGTGAATCTTGGTATTACCTCGAGAGTGGAGGTGTGGATCTCTAGAATCCCTTGTTGCGGATGCAGGAATCCTATCCTTTTATTTGTTGGTTGAGAAAATGTGCATATGCGTATACGTGTATATCATTGTAAATAATGTATCGAGATGGATTCATAAAGATCCATAGACAGTATAGTTATTTTCAGGTTGAAGCAAATGTGCACAGTATATGTGGTTTTTATTGTATATACCACAATGAGATATGTTATAAAGCTCCAATAAGCATTATGGTTGTCATGTTGTCATGATTGTCATGATGGTTATGTTGTTGAGAAGAATGTTATTGTAAATATTGTAATGAGTTGGGTTATAAAGCTCCAGAGGTAGTATGTTTTTGTTTTTCAGTGGTTTTGTTGGATATAGGTGTGGTTTAACATCGAGGATGGTGTTTCCCTAAGGGGGAGGGTTCTGTAACAACCTTGGGTTAATATTTCATGTAATAAAAGTTAATAAATGTAAAATAAGACCACGGGAAAGGGACACTTATTCCAAGCTTAATGTTGGGCAAGATATCTTAGTGGGAATCACTTGTTGTGTTTTATGGCTAAGGGGAAATTGGAAAAGGTAATGCTTTGAAAAGGAAAAAAGGTATTTTTGGCATTTTATTTAAGAGAATAAAGGAAATTACGAGAAAAGGAAGGTGAAAGGTCACAAGTTTCATGTGGGGAGGAAAATGAAGGAAAATAGAGGAAAAATGAAGAAAAAGAGGCATCAATGATAAAAAGGATGCTGAGGATCAGTTCATGACCTATTTTCAATTCATTTTCAAAATTAATCTCAGAGAGGAGAAGAGCACCAAGAGGAGAAGAATATCAAGCAAGAAAAGGAAGGAAAGAAACCAAATAAAGGACAAGGAAAGGAAAGGAAAGAAAATATCAAGCAAGGAAAAATTGGCTCAAGCAACTTCAACATGAATACTTGTAGGTAACATATTTCATTTATGATTTCCTAGCTGGTTTTTACATGCATGGTATGTGCATGTTGGTATTTTTTTATCTTGTTATCGGTGACATGGTTTTGCCAGGTTTTGATAGTGGTTTTCAGCCTTGCATTTCCACTTCTGGATAGCCATGGTGTGATGGGATTTTTCTCGGTTTTAAGCTTTGGAATTGTCAAATGATTTTTTCAGAATCCGGGGTGGAGGTGGTCTCAAGAAAATTCCCAAAGGCCTAGGAATCTCTTGACCGATAATGGCGGATATAACATGGTAAATCCTGAGGGTGGAGACGGGAAAATTCCTCAAGGATGGTGAAGGAATTCATAGGCATTCCAAGATTGGTTTGGTTTTGTGATCTCGAGACCGGTTTAGGTGAGATCACGGTATGGTGAGGGTGGAGGTGGTTTAACCTATGGATTCCCTTGGTTGTTTCTGGAATGGTTTATCCATGAGATCCCACATTCACGCTTGGAATATGGTACGAGGGTGACTGACTTAAAGAAATATCTGGTTCAGCCATGTCCCGAACCTTGTTGGCTCTTGCCTATATTTAATGAAAGCTAAGTTCTCATGCTTTGATTGGTAAATGCACTTGTTATTATGTGGCTTTAAAGGTTGTTCTCTTATTTTTATTGATATGGTTATATGCTAGTTATAAGCATGGTTATGTGACAGTTCTCAGTCATGGATATTTTCATTTTTTTACTTGTAACTAAATAAATAATGAATGCAAGACCTAATTGATGATATGGAAACTAATGTGAGAATGTAGAGACCCTTCTTGTTAAACCTCAGTTAAGTTATTAGTCCTTTATGTTTAGACTTGCATTCATGACCTGTAGCTTGCATATCTACCAAGTGTTTGACAAAATGTCAGTTGCGGTTAGGGATGGTTAGGTCAAGTCTTGGTTTCAGTTTTGGTTTGTAAGTATTTTGTTCATGTTTTTAATGAGTTTTGGAAGTTTCATGGATTTATGGGAAGATGCTTAGCCCCAACCTTGGAAATTATCCTCAATTCTCACAGTCGCTGTCACAACAATGGTGGAAAAAGGCCACATTCGCACTGATGTAGGCCTATGGGAGCAAATGGCAACACATAGTCGCATGTAGGCCTTGGCAAGGGAGCGACCAGGGGTGAAACTCATGGAAAAAGTGAGTTGTATCAGGAGTTGCACACTTGGAGGGGTTAGGTTACTCCTAGAGGCCATATGGCACTTGAGGGAAGTCATTAAGGTCTTCAGTTGTCAACTCCATTTCCTTAGGGTCACATAGGAGGTTGAGTCATATCATAGTGACCCTCAGCTCATGTTTACCCCAAGAAAGCCAATGAAAGTGGGTAAATGTGGGAGGATACGGTTACAATTGAGCCTTGATATTGCATGTTGGTATAAAATTATATCAGTAATACCAGCAAATCAATGTGTTTATGCCCATATTTGAAATATTGACAATCGAGCCCACCAACATTTTGGGAGTTTGATGTTGTATCATTTATATCGGTGTATTGGGTCACATAATATAAGAACATATATATACCAAATTATCCCAAGGACAATGCCATATCATCATATCGGTAGGTCGGGTCGCTAATATATCGACCTATTGACCATATCAAATATCAAAACCTTGAGAGAATTTAACCATGCAATTTATGGAATTCACCGATATTGTGAGACCCAATATGCCACATGGGCCTAGAAACCTGGATCAACACAAACCAATATGTGTCCAAGAGTTTCCATCGGGTAGCCATGTGGTTGTATGGATGATGATGTGGCCTTAAAAGGGGAACAAAATTGAAGGGACATAACTTTATGCATGTAGCTCAAATTGATATAAAATTTATATTATTAGAAAGCTCTCGACAAGTAGATGATGATGGTGGTATCAAAACTGTGATTTGAGGTGATGAAAGAAAAATGATATTTTTTATAATCGCATCTTCACAATTTACCTTGAAATTTAGGTCTAATTACACTCCACAAACTGTAATACAACATTAGGAAGTTGGGTGTGTTACAAAGTGGTATCAAAGATAAGGTTTAGCACTCAGACTAGATGGCAGGGTTCTTTGCCAATAAAAATGCACTTTGGCTATCACAGTCTATCGTTATAGCTTGTTGTACTAACCCCATACTTGAACACAATCTCTGCAACCAAACTGCTTGCATGAGTGGATGCCATGTATTCTACCTCTGTAGTTGCTCTGTAGTTGAAAGTACCACTACAGATTGTCTCTTACTCATCCAACAGACTGCACCTCCAAATAAGTTAAAAACATACCCACTTGTAGATATTCTCTGATCCAGATCTCCAACCCAGTCTACATCAAAAAAGCCATGGATGTACAAAATTTTGTCCAGTCCTAATCTTCCTTGGTAGCACAAACCATAATCACTAGTGCCACCCAAATACCTGAAAACCCGCTTCACTATTGTCCAATGCTCCTTCCCTAGTTTTGACATAAACATGCTCAATACTCCCACTGCATGTGCAATGTCTAGTCTAGTATATACCATTTCATACATCAGGCTAGCGACTACACTTGCATATGGAACATGGGACATGTCCTCTTCCTCTTCTTGTGTCTTGGGACGTTGTTCAACAGATAAATTTACACCTACATGAATAGGAACCTTCACCGGTTTACTATTCTGCATATTAAACCTCCGTAGTATTGTCTTGACACATTCCTTTGGTTTAACCAAAGCTTCCTCTTTGCCCAATCTCATTTAATTTCCATGCCCAAAATTAGTTTGCAACACCAAGATATTTCATGTTGAATTTGGAGGACAATTGGGTCTTCAAATCCTGGATAATTTCTTTGTCATTTCCAACTAGCAACATATCATCCACATACAAGAAATAAAATGGTCACCAATTAATTTAAAATACACACAATGATCTACTTTTTTTCTTGTGAAGCTAAGTCCTTGTATAATTGTATCAAATTTTTGATACCACATCCTTGGTGACTGTTTTAACCCATACAAAGACTTTTTTAACTTGCATACCAGTTCTTTCTTACCCTTCATTGTAAAGCCTTCAGGTTGCTTCATGTAGATCTCTTCTTTCAGATCCCTATGAAGGAATTTTGTCTTTACATCCATTTGTTCTACCTCAAAATCAAAAGCAATAGCAACAGATAAAAGTAATCTAATGGAAGCTACTTAGGCAACAGGAGAAAAAATATCACCAAAATCAATCCCGACACCTGGGAATAACCATTTTCTACCAACTGAGCTTTGTATTTCTCCACCTTTCCTTATGCATTCATCTTCTCTTTGAACACCCATTTTCTACCAATGGGCTTCCTTCCAACCAACAACTCCACTATATCCCAAAATTCATTTTTGTGCAAAGATTCCATTTCATCAACCATGGCCTCTTTCCAGAGTTTGCCATCCTCTGAATCTACTGCTTCCCGCACAATTTTGGGATCATCATCAATAATAGATAAAGCAATTTTGAATAGAAAGCAAATGGAATATACCTTTCTAGCTACCTTCTTTCTCGAACTGATCTTCTCACAGCCGGAGTTCACGGCTCTTCATCTTTTGATTCCTCTTCTGCTGTAGAGTTTGATTCTTCCTCCTTTAGCTCAAACTCTATCTTCTCAAGTTCCTTTCGTAGGACTTCATGTTTAATAAAATATTTCACCTCTCTAAACATCACATCTCGGTTGTACACAACCTTCCTTATTACTGGGTTACAAAGCTTATAACCTTTTAAACCATCCTTATACCCAATAAAGATGTACTTTTTAGATTTACTATCCAACTTGGATCTTTTCTCCTTTGGAACATGTACATATGCATCACATCCAAATACCCTCAGATGTGAAAGAGAAGGTTTCTTACCAGTCCATACCTCTTATGGAGTCTTATCTTCCAATGTTGATGAAGGTGATCCGTTGACAAGGTAACATGCATTCTCCATTGCCTCTGCGCAGAATTCTTGTCTTAACCCGTCACCACTGAGCATGATTCTTTCCCTTTCCATCAATTTCTTATTCATTCTGTTAAGAAATTGACTGCATAACATAAATAATTACTAAGAGGAATAAATATAAAAATAACCAGCAACAACCATAAACACATAAACACAAATTTTTATCCGGGAAAACCCCAAATCTGGGGAAAAACCCAACCTAATAAGATCTCATTAGCATTGGCCAAAACCCTGACCAATCCGACCAAGTGAGCCTTCACCGCTCACCTCCAAGTCTTGCATTACAATGAAGTCCTTCCAGCAAGTTTACCTAACAATTCCCCCCTTAAACTTGACTTGGGGTTCCTTGACTAACTCCAGCCAAACCTGCGAAGTGAGACAATCCCGCTCACTCTAGCTCTTACACCACTCAGAGTTTTTACCCAGGGTATTGTTAACCCGACATCCCCCCTATCACCTAGGTCTAACCCAATCTTTACCGGTGATCACCGAGGGGTACACATGCCTTACCAGGTCTTACAGTAGTATGCCCATTTACATGCAATAATTTTGACTTCATTAATTTTTTTTTTGTTTATTCCTGCTGCGATTGTGATCCATGTTCTCTCAATTTGATTTGCTCAAAAACTTCTATCAAACCGCTCCAACTGCACTACGATCCCTGGCAATTACAGCACTATCTTCTGCACATTCTCCTCGAGGTTCTTCCGTGTACGATTGTTCCACCATTATTTTCCAGACCCAGATCTATAAAAAACGCTGCATTGATCTCATCAGGCACTATAAACCTCTGGCATCAAAGAATCCCTTTGAAGCCAATATCTGGCTCTGATACCAGATGTTAAGAAATTTACTGCATAACATAAATAATTACTGAGAGGAATAAATATAAAAATAACCAGCAACAACCATAAACACATAAACACAAATGTTTATCCAGGAAAACCCCAAATCCTGGGAAAAACCCAGCCTAATAAGATCTCATTAGCATTGGCCAAAACCCTAGCCAATCCGACCAAGTGAGCCTTCACCGCTCACCTCCAGGTCTTACATTACAATAAAGTCCTTCCAGCCTTTTATAAGCTCCATTACATATAATACCACAGGCAGAATACTATGGGTGCACAATACCATGTGCACCAAAACCATCACTATTTAACCTGGTCAACTTTTATCCTGAGTCAAGTTTACCTAACACATTCTTTCTGGAACTCAATTTTGCTCATGTGTATATGGAGTAGTCTTCTGTTGTGCTATACCACACTTCTTATAGAACTCTTCAAATTACTTCTTGCAAAACTCTCCACCGTTATTAGTCCTCAACACCTTTATCTTCTTCGCTGTCTGGTTTTCCACTAGAGCCTTAAATTCTTTAAACCTGTCAAAGACTTCATATTTCTTCTTGAGGAAATATATCCATATATTCCTTCAGAAGTCATCTATAAATGATACATAGTACACAGATTTACCCAATGATGGAACCAACATAGGTACAAACATATCATTGTGCACAAGCTCTAATATCTGTTTTTCCCTCTTACCACCAGAGGGGAAAATCACTCGATTTTGCTTCCCATGTACAAAATTTTCACAGAAATCAAAATCCATAGAGAAATTAGACATACCTTCTACCATACCATTACGATGAATTATTCGAAGGCCATTCTCTCCAATATGTCTGAGCCTTTGATGCCATTGCATGGTCTTTTCTCCAGAGACCACTAGGTTTTCTCCTCCACTTTCAGGAACCACAAAACTATTGCACCCATCAATAAAAATGATACCTTGAAGCTTGTATAGAGTTCCAATCCAGACTCCCCACATCAATGCTAGTGCTCCCCGAACCATCTTGCAGGTATCTTTCTCGAACATTGTTCTTGCATCATCCAACTTGCTTATAGAAATTAGATTTCTGGCCAATGCAGGAATATGCAGAACACCCAGAAGTGTTCTAATCCTTCCACCTTGCAAATTCAACTTGACTTTTCCAAGACCAATGATTCTAGCCTTCCTGTTATCCTCTAAGAAGACATCACCACCATCATATTTCTAATATTCGGAGAACCACTCTCTATGGGGAGTGAAGTGAAAGGATGCACCCGAGTTAATCAACCATGCCTCATGATATACATGTGTACTTGAATAAGAAGCCAAATACACATCCCCACCTTCATCTGAGGTGGTTTTCACCTCTGTAGAAGGAGCATCATCAGATCCCTTTCCTTTCTTAGGAGCTTTAGATTTACAGTCCCATTTTTAGTGCCCTTCCTTTCCACATTTCCGGCACACCTTTACAGGTTTTCCTAGAGATTTATATCTCCCTCTAGATTTAGATCTCCCACTCAAGGATTTTTTATTTATTTTTTTGTTTTGGGGCCATCCTTGTACAAACAAGGCATCACCATTTTGGCCCGCCATATTTTTCTGTCTCATCTCCTCCAACACCAAGGATGAGACTATTTCATCAAACTACAAGGAAGTTGCATTAATGCCTATTGTAACAACTAGACTATCCCACGAATTTGGTAGAGAACACAACATAATGATGCACTTATCTTCATCTGACATTTTAATATCAACAGATAATAACTGGATTACCACAATATTAAATGTGTTCAGATGCTCTGTCATCGAGTCTCCATCTTTCATCCTCAGGTTATATACCTTTTTTTGTAGGAATAGTTTATTCACCAGAGACTTAGATTGGTACAAAGTCCTTAACTTTTCCCACAAAGCCTTCACCGAAGCTTCCCCCAATACATTTAACAATATTGAATCTAAGACACACAATCGTATTGTGCTCTTTGCCTTGTGATCCAACTTCACCCAGTATTTAGTTGACATTGTTGTTGGTTTGGTACCCGGATCTACAGCAATCGACTGATCTTTATCCACCAACACATTCTCCATATTGATTTTCCACAACTCAAAACTCTGACCATTAAAATTCTCAATCTCTATCTTTCCACCGCTCTCCATCTTCTTTCACCACAAGAATCGATCCTGCAGGTATCCCACTAAATAGGGTCTACCACAGGCCCGAATAAATCCCCTCAGCAGCAAAGGCATCCCCTTGAAGCTAAAGCAACTCTGATACCAAATGTAGGTTCTTACCCTGTACAAAAATTAGCTGCATACAAATTCTAAAAATAGAAAATAAACAATGGCAAGAACATAAAACATAAAACGCATATACAAATAGATTTTTCCCTGGATCCCAAAACCGGGACTACAAATTGATTTTTCATGATGTTCCTTTCAATGTTACAATACATATATATACATGTCAAAGCATCCATAAACCCCAATCCATTAACCCTGGATTAGAACAAAATCATAGTTCCCTTGACCGGATCTACAAAATACTATGGAACAAAAACCATCGTGCCCAAAACCATGTGCGAAATCCATGCACAAAACCACAGGTAGGTCTGCCCACCTAATATAACACAACCCAACACCTCTAAGGGCAAGCTGAGCCTTCTTCACGACTTCATGGCAGTCTCCTTTTCCATGCAATCCCTTGCATCATACTACCATACACACATAATTGTCAGTGTATAAATAAATATAACAATATACAAGTTAGTTGACCTTGTTATGCCAAGAACGTTTCCTTGTAGTTGAACACATTTGTGCCATGTCTCAAGGGAATCTAATTCCCTTGACATATCTAACTTTAACTAGACACCAATGGCTATACCTCTCAAATACATGTCCATGAATATAACACATATCCACATAATTTCAGACGAATTAGGGTTAAGAAGACTTATTGTATGCAAACCACTCATTCATCTGGAATTGCAGTTTCCAAACATAGCCAAAGGAATTATCACACAATTCCTGTTAGGCTCCTATGCTACTAGTGTAACCCCTTATTTTTATTAGTACAACCCACTTATTATATTGATGTACCCATGTAGTGCCCATATTGTTACTCTTGTGCCCCATAGAAACCCACTATTATTATTATTGTGCCCTTACATTATTATTGTTATGTCGGCTCTGATTATGTTATGACCCCTTAGACTCCTATATATAGAAAGGAGGTATTTTCATTTGTATCATCCAAGAATTGTTCATTTATGTAATGTAAAGGAGGTTGCCCCCTCGAAGAGGCTGAATTCTAAAGCGTTGATCTATCTTTTCTATCTTTTCTTGAGCTGGTTTCATAACATTTGGTATCAGAGCTTTGGATTCTAGGGTTTCGCTGCTCCAAACAAGTCATCGTGGCATTTTCGCTATAACTTTTTTTCTGCGACGTTTCAGAACTTGCAAAAAAAACCCATTTGCGAAGAAATCATGCTGAACCTCGGGTCCGAATTTCAGAGCTTTTGCGCTATCTTTGTGGAGATACGATCTGAGGAAGTTGGTATTTTTGCAAACTCCTTAATTAAATTCCAAACAGGTGACCTGGGGAAAATAGTCATAACTTTCTCTCTGGGGATCGGATTGGAATTTCGTAAGAAGGTACAGAAAGAGGACGAACTTTAGTTTCTTGTATGCATTTTTCAGATCCAAAGGTCGAAACAGTGACTCTTTGCACGTCGTACAATTTCGCTCTTCTGGAAAGGTCTATAATCAGGTCATCTTGGGAGATTGTGCATAACTCTTTCTTGGAGAATCCAATTTGGATCAGACTTGTGGCATTGGAAAGAGGATGCAGAGGGCTACTACAGGTCAGAATTTAAAAACTTAAAGATCTGAAAGTACAGAGTTACAGTCTTTTCAATATCGAGCTCCTAAAATCAAGAAAAAGCAAGATGAGGAATTTTGATGGCAAGGATCCAGTAAATTGGATACTTCAGATGGAGCAATATTTTGATCTACATGGTGTATAACTGTTACAAAAGGTATGTATTGCATCTTCATATTTAGAACCGGATCAATTTTTATGGTGTGAAGGGCTTTGTTCTCGTAAACAACTTGTTACGTGGTCAATTTTCACGGAGGAAATGATAGCACATTATGAGGATACAAAGAGCAACACCTTCTTTAGAGCAACACCACAACAATTGGAAAGAGTAAAAGGGCTTTGTGACATATTGGAAAGCAAAATTATGGAAACCAGGAAGCATCCCTCACAACTATAAATATGGAAGTGTTTTTTCTCCCAGCCTTCCACAACCTACAAGGATTACACCACAACAATTGGAAGAAAAAAGAGAAAAAGGGCTTTGTTACAATTGTGATAGCAAATGCACTAAAGGTCATAAGTGTGCTGAGAAGAAATTATTTTACATAGAATATGAAAAGGAGGAAGAAAAGGATCAAGAAACATCAAAAGAAGAGGATATACGCCAGGACCCCACCCCAGAGAAAGAAGAAATGAATCAGACCATATCTTGTAAAGCATTGGCAAGAATTACCACTCCTCAAACTCTCAAGATAGAAGGACATATCAAGAAGAAAAAGGTGCAAGAAGTGAAAGATCACATCAAGAAAGAAGAAATGAATCCAACCATATCTTGTAATTCATTGGTCGAAATTACCACTCCTCAAACTCTAGAGATAGAAGGACATATAAAGAAGAAAAAGGTTCAAGCAGTGAAAGATCACATCGAGCATCAACAACAAGTTCTCCAACTTTTAAAGGATAATGACACTTCGGTGCAAAATCAAATGAAACAACGGGTAGATCAACATCGTAGTGAAAAATGTTTTGATGTAGGTGATTGGATATCTTTACTGCTATATCTCAAGCAAGCTATTTATGAAAAGGAAATGTTGGCAATACTACATGCACTTAAAAAATGGCGACCTTACCGAATGGGAAGACTCTTCAAGAATGAGGATGTGGAAGCATTGTTTTGTACTATTTCTATTATCCAACCAGATTGGATAAACGAAGCAAGGGATGAATGGAAGAAGGACGAAGAAGTATGGCCACTTATTCAAAATTTGCAAAAGATCCCAATTCAAACAATATTGCTAGAAATTGAAGAGGAAGGAAAAATCATATTAGAACCTGGAGCAGTCACAGAAACAAGAACCCGACAGCTACGAAATCGATCAATTTTAGAGTATCTCATCAAGTGGAAGAACTTACCTGCTGAAGATTCCACATGGGAGGACAAGAATTTTATACAGAAGCATCAAGAACTACTCAAACGTTGAGGACAATGCTTTTTGAAGGAGAGGGGCATGTTAGGCTCCTATACAACTAGTGTAACCCCTTATTTTTATTAGTATAACCCACTTATTATATTGATGTACCCATGTAGTGCCCATATTGTTACTATTGTGCCCCATAGAAGCCCACTATTGTTATTATTGTGCCCTTACATTATTATTGTTATGTCGGCTCTGATTATGTTATGACCCCTTAGACTCCTATATATAGAAAGGAGGTCTTTTCATTTGTATCATCCAAGAATTGCTCATTTATGTAATGTAAAGGAGGTTGCCCCCTCGAAGAGGCTGAATTCTAAGGCGTGGATCTCTCTTTTCTATCTTTTTGTGAGCTGGTTTCATAACAATTCCTTTCTTTTACCTTTACCTTGTTGCAACTGAGTCTTACTATGTACTGTCACATCACCCAATGAATAGTTATATAAGAAAATAAACTATTACCTTGTCATAATGATACCAAGAATTTTACCCTACAACTGCTCACACATGTCAACCACATGTTCCAAGTATCAAGAGAACCATATATAAATTTGAAATCAACCTTTACCAATACTAACAATCATGTCATAATCCATAGTCAACTCATAGTCATTAGACATAATGTTACAATTGTCATCTATTACACACAAGTACATGTCATCTATCTCAACACATGTGTGAGTAAAACCATCTTAAAACAATATCATTTCTTGATGCAACCTTATAGACACATACTCATATCATGCGATTAATCAAACATTCAAAAACATAGAGACGACATAATAGACAACAACACTCAAACACCAAATAGATGACATAATCAAACATTCAAGCACAAAGTAGATGACATAAGCAAGCTCATACCTTAATGTATCTTAGGTGAGGCTATCTTGTATGCACAATCAATCTACTAAACATGGTATAACTTCACACCACATCAACTCAAACACAAATAAGATCATGATATCCATAATAGTCATTAAATAACATGTTCAAATCGTAAACTCATAAACAATTATCATTCATACATAATAATCACATATGCATAGTCAATCTAGATTTAAAGTATCACATAATATCACAACATATTTATTATTAACTCATACCTTAACGTCATAGCCCTAACCATCAAGTTACTAGCATATAACAATAACAAAATATAACCTAATCATCAAGCTAATTATCATATAACAACAACAAGTTAACCTATAACATACTCATCAACAACATATAACATAATCATCAAGTTATCTAACATAAAACAACAATAGCAATGCATACAACCACAGGTTACTATCATTCATGACTATCCGACACATGTGCATATGACTACACTAATCAACTAGCATCTATCATGTATGTAACCATAACATCAATAGAATGAAAGGCATACACATAACCATAATGCATATAACAATCCTTAACCTACATACCTGCATGCCCAACATACAAACCTATATGATGACATGCTCTTGCCTCGAGGTCCAATGCTGCAACTTCACTTTGATGGTCTGCATCTCCTACTCTATCTCAGCCAACACATTAGCATCATAACATACCAATATCATCATGATGACCTAATTTCATACAATGACCTCACAATGCATGTTTGACCTACTATACATGCATATTTATAACCATGACAATGCATGCATAACAACATATAAACACTGACATGCATAACAAATGCGTATACAACCATACACTCATGATGGCACATCCCACAACAACACCACCAACCTTCACATGGCGACATCACTACAACCATGATCAACACCATGCAAATGAACAAGCACATGGACTAAGAGCATAAGGAACACATATGCAACTGACATGAATGCATGTCCAACACATAGCCCATCTAGTCTGAGGGGTGAACCATGCTCTAATACCACTATATAACACCCTCCTCCCACATCTACCCAAGTAATCGGCCAACCAGGGTAAACATGTGATGAAAAGTTACTATGATATGATTCGACTCCCTATGTGTCAGTTAAGGAAGTGGAACCAACGGAAACACACCATACAGACCTTCCACATCAGCAATTGAACTCCCAAGAGCCAACGCAACCATTCAGGTAACCAACCCCTAAGACCAACTAAAGTTTTAGACCATTAAACCCTCAGATGCTCCCTTGACATGGACAAGCATGTGTCCAGGAGGCTCCAGACACTACCACAACATGGGTTTGCATATGTCAAGGGAATTTTCTACCCAACGTTGTGCTTGTGTTTCTGGGATTTGAGCCACTTTTTCAAGCCTAGTGCCCAGGTCACTGCCCATAACTCAATGACACTTTCGGAAATGAAAGATAACAACAGAATAAGGATACAAATGCAATTATTTGAACAAGGACTTGACTGGTCCTCTACTAGCCATGAATCGTATTTCGTCAAACATGTCACAAATATGTAATCTATAGGTGTAAACAATGGATCTGACCATAGGGCTCTCATACTTATCTGAGAATCGCTAAGAAGCACTGTCCCTTTATATCATTAGTTACATTATCATCTATTAGGTCATAGATACATTGTTCATTCATTTACAAATCAAAACATGAGGAGAGCCATACATCATCATTGTCATAATACATGCTTATAACCAACACAATAATAATAAAAATATCAAAGATACATCAACCATAGAATCCACATATAAACTAGTACATTTACACATAAGATACCAAGGAAAGAACATCTTATTAATCAATGCAAAATCCAATCCGGTATGGGACTACCACGTTCCACCCAACAATAGAATGGTTGAGCCAAATCTCTCTTTAGCCATTCACCCCCATGCCATATTCCAAGCATGAATGTGGGACTCAAAGCAAAAGAACCAACCAGGGAATCTCAAGGCTAAACCACCTCACCCTCATCAATAGAAACCAGGATTTACCACAATCCACACCGGATAACTAGGCCAACACAATAAACATGTAATAATAGGCTTTACCATGATCTCCACCAAATCACTAGGCCAAACAAGCACAAATTCCACCATATTTCTCCACCTACACCGTGAGGAATTTTCTTGTCTCCCAGTCTCTCAGGCTTTACCATAATCCACACCATATCACTAGTCCCTAAACCGAGACCCACTCTCCATGCTTTACCGCATATCCCATCCCGAGATTACTAGGCCTGATGGAGAGAACCCACCTCTAGGCTTTATTGTATATCCTACCATTCATTGGTCGAGGATTCCTAGGCCCACTGAGGAAACACAAAGTTTGGCTTTACGACAACCCATAATCTAGTTCGGGGGTTATTAGGCCATATGTTCTATTATTCAGAGATCCACCTCTCTCAGCTTCGAATCCATCTAGAAATCTAGCTCAACGAAAACATGAGAACCCCATCACACCATGGCTATCCGGAAATGGCAAGGCTAGGTTAGAAAACATTGTCAGACCTGGAAAAACCCATGCCATAACAAAAAAAGACCACATGCAATAACATGCATGCTAAATCTAGCAAGGAAATCATACATGCAAGTCAATATCTGCAAAGAATCTTGTTGTAGCTTCTTGATCCTACACTTCCTTGCTTGCTTCTTCCTTCCTCTTGTCTTCTTTACCTTTCTTGATCCAATGCCAAAGTGCTCTAAGAAAGATCTGTGTCCAAGAGTGAGAGAGAGAACGAGAGAGAGAATAATGAGAGAGCTCCAAAATTGAATTAACAAAAGGTTACAAACTAATCCTCACAAGCCTTTTTATCAATTAGGCCTCTATTTTCTTCATTTTCCATTATTTTCCTTCAATTTACTCCTCACATGCAACCTGTGACCTTTCACCTTCCTTTTATCCTAATTTCCATGCCTCTTGCCTTTCCAAAGCCTTTGTCATTGCCTTTGCTAATTTCCTTTAGCCATAATAAACCAAATGAACACCCACTAGGATGTTTTTCCCACCATTCAGCTTGGAATACGTGTCCCATGACCATGGTCTTATATATTTTTACATGGATTTTAACCAGGGTTGTTACACTTTCTCTTTCTAAAAAATAGTTAGTATCAAGTGTAGTTGAAATACACATCATTGCATTTTGTATTAATGTACCATGAGAATCTTTGTAAATGATTTCCCTCTTGATTGTACATGTATTTTTCTGCTATGTATTCTCTTTTTGTTTGTCAAACAAGCAAATATTATGCATTTGTTTTCATTGTTTTGTAAGATTTTGACTACCAAATCTCAAAGTTCTTTGTTGACTTCACATATCTCTTTTGGCATGATCCTACAATCATTAGTTTGATTATAGTAGAGGTTTATGGATACTGCTTGCTTAGTTGGTTGTTATTAAATGTTTAAATGTCATTTATGTTCCATAATTTTTTCTTAATTGTTATTGCTCATCATTTTACTATTAAACCATGTCGTACTATAATTAGTGGAAATCAAGCATTTGTTGACAAGAAAAAAAACATAGTTGGCACTAGAGGCACTCAACATAAATAAACATATGTTACGCTTGACACTTTTGATCAGTCTTTGTTACTTTTGAAGTATATGTTGCATTGTTCCTTTGTTGTAGCGACTCATGGACATCTTTTTCCTACTACAAAAGGCTTCAAAAATAACATAATAAGGATACTTGGGGCCTCTACTCACCAGCAAAGTGGAGGAAATGGTTTTTCAAATGGGGCCTATAATCATGAAGGAAACATAAGGCATATAGAAAATGTGAATTATCTGTGAGTTCATTTGGAAACCCTAATCCATTGTGAGATTTTAGTTACTAAATCTCAATGTTCTTTGTTCACTTTTCATGTCTCCTTTAGCATGATACCAAAATCATTATTTTGGTTTTAGTAGAAGTTTTTGGATACTACATGATTACCTAATTGTTATTAAATTTTATTTATATTCCATAATTTTTTGTTAATTGTTATCGCTCATGATTTTACTCTTAAAGCACCTCCACCACAAAGGCTGAGCCCAAGCACTGAAATAACAATCCCTCTGCGACATTGGACATAGTTTATAAGAGCTCCACTAAAATAACCCAAAAATTACCGCCCGCCATAGTGGTCGAGCCCAAGTAATGAAATAATAACAATCCCTTTGTACCACTGGACACACAACTAGGACCAAATTAAATGATAGGCCATCTGCGAGACTGAACACACAACTATAGAATGGAATTCAAGCGCTAGAACCAAGCAAAACCCCTCTCGCCCCACAAAACCCCCAACCAAAAAAACACTAGCGAAACAACATTGTAATCCAAAAAGTACCCTCCACCATAGAGGTCAAGCCAAAGTATTGAAATAACAGGCCCTCTGCAACATTTGTTAAGCTTCATACTTTTGATCACTATGTGTTGCTTTTGAACTATATGTTGCATTGTTCCTATGTTGTAGCCACTCGTGGACACACTTTTCCTACTAGAAAGGGATTACAAAATAATGGAATAAGGATACATGTGGCCTCTATTCACTGACGAAGTGAAATAAATAATTTTTCAAATGGGACCTATGATGATCAAGGAAACATAAGACATAGAAAATGTGAATTATTTATGAGTTATTTTGGAAACCCCGATCCATTGTTTTAGATTTGGATCTATCTGATGGAACATTCCAAGCCTTTTTTATCACATCACATTCCAACCAATATTTTTTCCTCTTATGACCTCATAAACTGATGTGATCAAATACAAAATATTGGTTGCCTTGTATTCATAGTATCTCATGATTTTGTTGTAGCAATGATGCTCAAAAATCAATTGGAGTTTTCATCACAATAGGTGAGGAAATTACATATGTGTTGTCTCAAATGTATGGTCACATCACAATCCTTGGAGTTTGAAATGCCACCCTTATTATTGTACAATTCTTCTTTGGCTTGTATAATTTTGATATGTCTGAATGAGTTACTCCAGAAAGCCTATGGATTGGGGTGCGCCATTTCGGTGTTCATTGTTACTAATATATGATATGTACCTTTATATATCCTAGGTGTTGCTTGGATTTTATTTTGTTCTCTCTTTCCAAAGAAATGTAGCTCATGGTATTTTTATAAGTCCATTGGTTGTCTAGTTTAACTTCTATATAAATTTTCATAGTTTGATTTTTCTCTTCTGCAATTGCAGAATATACCAAATATTACCAACCCACATCCCATAATTTTGATTTTCCAGTAGTGACATACTTCCAAGGCTTTTGTATTTTTTTTCCAGTGAGTTCAAATAATGAATCTGGACAACAAGGTTCATATCCCATCAATTAATTCTATACCTAAAACATGCCAATTATTCTGTAGTTAATTTTTTTTTCAAATTTGTATTTTGTTTCCCAACTATAATTTCCTTTCATCTTTTATTTGGCAAATATACAAATGAATTTATTTGGAATCTAGACAAAGTTAGCTTCATTTTTAGTTTCATTTGTATAATGAATCTCTCAAGTGAATTTTACTATTGTTTTGTAGCTACTTTACACAGAGTACAGTTGAAACTTCCCTGCTAATATATTGCACAATTGCAAAGAGTCTCAATAATCAACAAATGGTTAGTCAATTCATGTACGTGAAAGGATACGGATTGGGGTATGTCATTTCATTGTTCATTGTTACTAATATACCATATGTACCTTTATCTATCCTAGGTGTTTCTTGGACTTTATTATGTTCTCTCTTTCCAAAGAATTGTAGCTCATGCTATTTCTACAAGTCCAATGGTTGTCTAGTTTTCCTTCTATATAAATCTTCATAGTTTTATTTTTCTCATCTGCAATTGCAGAATCTACCAAATGTTACCAACCTGCATCCCACATTGGTTTTTCTAGTTGTAACATACTTCCAAGGCTTTTTTATTGTTTTTCATGTGTGTTCAAATAATGCACGTGGACACCATGGTTCATATGCCATCAAGTAATTATATACCTCAAACATGCCAATTATTTTGGAGTTAACTTTTGTTTCAAATTTGTATTTTATTTCCCAATTATAATCTCCCTTGGTCTTTTATTTGGATTGGAATCTAGACAAAGTTAGCTTGATTTCTAGTTTCATTTGTATAACAAATGTCTGAAATGTATTTTACTATTGTTTTCAACTACTTTACACATAGTTCATTTGGGACTTTCCTGCTAATTTATTGCAAAATTGTGAATCTCAATACTCAACAGTTGGTCAATCAATTCCTGTAGGTGGTCTTGTTTATTACATTTGTCCACTTACCACGTAAATGCATACACATTTTTTTCTATTTCTGTCAATAAAAGTAGTTTATTATTAGTGAGAACCATAATAGGAGAAATTTTCTTTATGCATGCATACCACCGCATTCATCCAAAGAGTCCCTATCTTGCATAACATTTGTGAATAATAAATTATCACTAACATAAAACTTAGCAGAGATGTTGGATTTCTATGCATACATCTGTTACAATAGTAATGGTTTTATGTGCTTATAGATATTGATGAGTTTGAGATCCACTGCCTCAAAATCGAGAAACTTGGTACTCTTGAAAAAAAACATAGTAGAAACAGAGGACTCAACATCTTCTTACACAACAGAGATAGAGGACTCAAAATTTTATCCTCAATAGGTAAAATTAGAACCAAGAACTCCTATATTTCCTTAAATTCAATCATGAAGGAAATAGATTGGTTCTTTTTGGGTTTTTGTTACAATTTCATTGGTTTTCTATTTGTACAATGTTTGTCACCCATGTCACAAGTTCAGTAGGAAATAATTCAAATAGTTTTAATTTAATATGAATATGCATTCTTCCATTCACTTGTTTTGAGCTTAAAAGGCCATCTATCAATTTTCGAAAATGAAATCAAACTTGAATTTTCTTGGACTATGGTGATACACTTGGCCTTGGAAAGGCTTACTTTGAATTGTTGATATTCTAGCAATATTTTGTGTTCCTGTTACATATTTACCAAGTTTTGATTCCTTTTTGGGTAGGTGAGGTAGAGCTCCACATTCACCAGAAAAACAACAAGAGCTTAATAGAGCTAGGAGAAACCAACGATCTATGCAAAAACTAAAGGAAGCAGATGAAAACAACAGTTCAAAAGGGCATGAAAATAAGATAGAAGCTTTGCGAGACATGATTGGTAGTAAAGGAACTCCAATGGCACCAAGAGGCTCTCATGTACAATGGCTTGATCCTCATTGCCATAAAAACAAGTTTGAGGAATTTGCTTAGCTTTACATCAACTTGTTCTTGAACAACAAATATTTTATTAGAATTATCTTACAAATTTGAACTTTTGGATCCTTCTTGAAAGGAGAATGATTTGTGAAGTTGACAATTTTCTATAAATTAATACTATCAAGAACTAAACTTTATTATGAAAAAGTTCCAATGTTTACTTGTTTCATTTTTGTTGAAAGTACACATCATATCATACCTATTTATGTGGCAAGTTTGCACCTATTCTAAACAATTCTACATGTATGGTAATCATATTTCCTACTTTTGAATTATGTCACTTTATTTCAATCATGTTTGTTGACTATATTTACAGTTTAGCTTTAGAGGCATTGCAATATAGGCTTTTGTAAGGAAATTTATTCTTAGTAGTTCACAATAGTATTACAATAATCTAATTATTTTGTATTTAATATTCTATGTTTTCCTTTCATAATAGTTTTATTTCTCGAGGTATATGCAAATGTTTCCAGAGAATTAGTGAGAACTACTCAAATTTAATTGGAAAACTCTTTAACAGGCCTATGTGATAATTGATTTTTTTTTATTATTTATAAACTTTGCAACTCAAAACCTTCCCACAAACCATTGTGATACTAACAAATCATATTATCCTATGGCATGATATCATGAAAGAAAAATTATGTTGAATACTTGTATTATAATAACTTCTACATTCTTAAGATTCAATAATAAGCATTTTATGGTTGTTTTATGCACAAAACTATACCCAAAAAATTCACTTGTGTAAAAATGTAGTGACATGCCACCACGTGACTCTTGTTTTATTATTGTTGAGTCACTTTTTAAAGTGATTTGTCATAGAACTTGGTTGTGAATTAAATTACAATATTTTTTTTATTTTATTTCGTTAATTATAAATTAAATTATAATTATTATTTTTATTTTAGTGATGATTTAGATATGATGGAATGTAGATCTAACTTCTATTTCTATGTAGATGTAAATAATTTCAAAAAAATCATAAATTTTAATTACAAATTTTATTATTGATATAATATTTAAGTTTTCCTTGGAAAATTCAATTATAAATTTTATTAATTACAAATTTTATTATTGATAAAATAGTTATTCTTACATCACAAAAAAATATAAAAATCTTGTGAAAATCTAAATAAATATAATTATCATAATTAATTAATAATAATAATTTTAAATGAGATAATTGAAAATATTCCAATAATTCAAAAAAATATATATTTAATGTCTATTATACTAATTATGAACATTACATAAAAGTCCATAACACTTATCTAAGGACAAACAAACTTCTCAAGGATCAACTTATCTTAAAGGTGAAGAGTAATAATACTAATATAGATCTATTTTATTTATGGATTTACCAAGAGCAGACTCTTGAGGCATAAAACCTTTGGATAGTGCAAAACTTAAAAAAATTGCACCTTCAAAGATTACATCCCCATAGGGGCCTAATAAATGATAGTTAAAATGACTCTCTCTCTCTCTCTCTCTCAATCTATCTATATATATATATATATATATATATATATATATATATATATATATATATATATATATATATATATATATAATTTTTCATTTTGTAAATTGCATTTTTGAATGCTTAAATCAATTCAACCGCTTGAAAATCCCTTGAGTACATGGAATAAACAAGCTTAAACATGCAATTCCATCAAATATTACTTTGTTCAAATTCAGCGCTTAATAAAAGGGTGAAAATGTAAAATAATGATAATTGAAATACTATAACAATAAGAATTTAAAATTTAAAATACTTTATATAATATATAGGCATTTTATTATTATTATTTTAAACTATATATAATATGTAAATTGTTGACATGGAAATAATTTAATTAACCTTAGCATTGATATATTTTATTTATGATTACATTGTTGACATTTAAAGGTTTTTTTTTAATACATTTCAATATTACTTTTAATTACTTATTTTATTTGCATATTGAAATATTTCATATATATATATATATATTAAAATGGTTTATTTAACTATCCAATTGAAATATGAAATTATAAATAATATCAATTTTTTTAGTTTCTTTTTGTTCCAATTACTCTAATTTTTTTAAAAGTTGATATAAAATTATCTTATTTTATATGGACATGGAAATATTTTATTTATAACTGAGAGTAAGAATGAGAATGAAATATTTTTACCATATCTCCTTTGTATTGGGGCAAGAACAATTAGAGTGAGACTACATTTTATAATACTTTTAAGTCAAACTAACCAAATATGTATATTTGTTTTTACCTTGATTATAGCTGACATTATTTTTTAATTTAAAAATATATTATCTTTTAATTTCAAAAGGGACACATGTCAACTCCACGTTGAGTAGAGAATAATTACACATTGCCTTCATAATGGATTGTAGAATGAACTTCTTGGCTCAATAAGAAAGTATAAAGCCATGAACCTAGAAAATGAGGGTGGTCTTGGGGAAAATATATGTGGAGGTTGTTGGATAGTATTGGAAAAAACAAGGCTTATAGTAATATGAGGGTTAGATTTTACCCAATATCTCCCCCCTAATATCATTCCCTAATACCATCCCTCGTCCTCATACTCATATCAAGGTTATGTTTTCCTCAATGTCTCACTGTCATACTCATATGAGGGTGGGTGGTAGGGAGAGATATTGGGGAAACCATAATATGTTTTCCATAATATCTCTCTATTATGGTTTCCCCAATATCTCTTCCCACCCCCACATGAGAGTGGGGGCTAGGGGGATACAAAATAAACCATAATATGTTTTCCCTAATATTATCCCCATCGTTATCCCACCCCCCTCATGTAAATTTTAAACCTTTATAGTGAAGCAATGTATCGATAGATTCTTTATAAAATAGAAAAGTAAATAATAACAATCACACAAAATACTGAAAGATTTAACATGGAAACCCTTAACTGAGAAAACCAACAAATGTCTAGCGCCACACCTCTAACTCTCATTATAGTAACTTCACCATTATAAAAAAATATATACAATTTCATGACATTCAAAACCCTAATATATTAACCCATATTTGATTCTTTAACCAAAATTACATTAGAATAAGCCAAAAAATCAACCAAAAATACCAAAATAGTGCAACATAGAATACATGGGAATTGTTGAAAATAGCAACAAGAAATGCTAAAAATAACATTGCTATAAATAGCATTTCAAGATATACTCCAACTCTGTTGGAAATAGCAAAAACGAGAAATGCTAAAAATAACATTGCTATAAATAGCACTTCGGGATATATTCCAATTTTGATTTGTCCTTGAATCAAAATTGAGAATTAAAATTCGAATTTAGTCTCACTTGTTGTTTGAAAAATAATTAATTAATTCATCTTGAGTGAATTAGTTGGAGAAATTCGAACATGAAGTCTTTGTGAAGACATGAAACAATTATCCCTTTGATTGAGGAAGTTATCCCTTAATTAAAGAGATAAGGATGAGTTGTATTTGAGTTGTAATTAGTTAGCTCGTTTAACTGAGTTAAGCTAGTTAGATTAGTTCCAAACAGTTTGTGCAACTGATTGTGAGTCCAGTTAGTTAATGCATGCATGCATGCAACTAGTGTTCTCCAGATAACTGAATCTTCTCTCATAAATAACTCATGCATGTCAGTTCAGACAAAGACCCAATTGAGATTAAAGACAAGGACATTGTACTATCAATTGGAGGAATTTTCCTATAAAGGAAACTCATCCATGCAGAAGGAATTAACTCCTTCAGGATTGCGCAGTTATTTCAGAGGTTAGAGCAGTGTGTGAGGTGAGAATCACACAGGTGGCAGCTGGAGGACCCAGGAGAAACTGCGCAAGGAAATAGGAGGCTTGGAGGATCGAAGGAAGGCATATGTGTTGTCTATTTTGTCTATGAGCAGTAGAGAGGGGTTGTACTGAGAGCTAGATAGCTTGTGAGCTAAAGCTTTGCGTAAACATAAGATATTTCCACTTGTATGATAATACAGATAGCGGGGTTTTTAGCTGAGGCTTTCCCCAGAGTATTCTTCTTTGTTTCATGTGTGATTGAATCTTCTTCTCTGTTATATGTGTTCTGTTTGATCTTGCTCAAAATCGATTAAGCTTCCGCAAGTTTGATTGTAGAAGTAGATTAAGTATTTTGCTTTAGTACATTGCATAATTAGTTTAATCTACAGTGAGAATTTCTACATGGTATCAGATCTAGCTGATCCATAGAGAAATTTCTACAGGAATAATCTTGTAAAGAATATAATACATACCCAACACCTCACCTTCATTTTATATGTTTCCAATTTCCCCAATATCTGCCCCCACCCCAACATGCGAGTGGGCCAATTTCCCCAATATCCCCCCCCCATCCCATGATGCAGGAGCATGTAAAAATCGAGTGATCGAGAAGGTCAAAGACATTTACCATAGGAGTTGGTTCCTCAAAGTGTGTATTTTGATTAGATTAGGAGAATTCTTTGATTTCCATGTAATCCATTTATTATTAGGAATTTGTTAAGAGAGGATTGAAGAAGTTTTAGAGGTTTTTCTTTGAACGAAAATTGGACCATTTGATCCTCTATTCATGGATATGGAAGGATGCCACTGATGTATTTATTCCTGCTTTGAATTTAATAAAAAGGCAGTGTGGAATGCAATGTGATTTGAGTTAATTTATATCTAAACCAATCTTTTTGCAATTGTATTTCTCTATTCTTGAACTCATACATATTACAGTGTTGCAGGAGTATTGTGCCATGTCGACTTTTTGTTTAGTCCCCATAACTAGAGATAGAATTACCATGTCTATAAAATAGCCTTAGTCCACCCCTATGTTAAAATATTTAAGGGATTCGAGGTTATAATACATGAGCGGAACCAAAATAATTTTTTATTTTACAACTATGCGAGTCGACGTCTACAAGAGTGATGGAGGAGCGACATAAATACTTAACAGGTCGAGATCAAAGTACACAGACAGAGCCATCACTACTTGTTTTTCTTTTTTAATGCGACGGGAGTACATCACTTAATAGGAGTTGGGGTGACGTGTCCTAGGAGTCTTATCCCTAAAAGGTTAAAGGATTTTCACGCAAAGGGGAGCTCCAGGATGAAAAGGACAAGGACGACATGGAGGAACCGGTGATGTGGAGAGTGCTAGAGTGAGTTGGAGCCTGTGATTTGGAGGATGAGAGGACATAAGGACTACGTGGAAAAGGTGTGTGCACTATTGAAAAGAGAGGAAAGTTGCTAGGGTGATGTGTCTCGAGAGTGTTTCCCTAGATGAATGAAGGGTTAATACATCAAAGAAAGGTTGGGATGATTGGGTACCAAGGTGATGTGTGAGGATTGATGAACTGGAGAGTGTCGGGATGAGGTGGACCCAACATATTGGACAATAAGTTAGATGACAGAGGGGCCATGTGGAAATGATATTGTGCATTGTTGAAAGGACTGAGGTAGTGTGCACATAGATAGAGAATTTGTGCTGCAACCAATGGAAAATGTTCACTTCTCAGGGGCTTTATTAAAAATGCACTTTGCGCATTGTTTAAAAAGTGTTGGGGTGGCATGTCCTAGAAGTGGCTTGCACTACAAGAAAAAGGACATTGGTGAGGGGCAAAAAATGTCACTATAAGCTCATTGGTGATGGTCAAAAGAGCCTTCATCACCAAAAACTGAACGTCACCAAAGGTGGCGTCGCCAAAAGTATAGGTGTTATAGTGACATTCAAAGTCTGTCACCAATAATGATTTATAATAATAATAATAATAATAATATCCATTTTTAAGGTCACAGCCAAGCCAGACACCAAATTGGTGTATGAGACCCCCTTGTTTGTGGGACAAGGGACCCACCTCCGCGCAGCGATTTGACTGCTAAGTCTACGAAGGCATACATACTCTACCCCCTCTGGTTTTGAACCTGTGACCTCTTAGGAGGAAACACATGCTCTTAACCATTAGGCCCACTCATATGGGTAGCGACCGTCACTATTTCATATGAGCAATGGTGATGGACCATAGCCTCCGTCACCAAAAACTGAAGGTCACCAAAAGTGGCGTCGCCAAAAGTATAGGTGTTGTAGTGACATTCAAAGTCCGTCACCAATAATAATTTATAATGACGAATAGCGACCATCACCATTTCATATGAGCAATGGTGATGGACCATAGCCTCGGTCACCAAAAATTGAATGTCACCAAAGGTGGCG
This sequence comes from Pinus tabuliformis, assembly GCA_031772625.1. Lineage (NCBI taxonomy): Eukaryota > Viridiplantae > Streptophyta > Pinopsida > Pinales > Pinaceae > Pinus > Pinus tabuliformis. The sequence continues at coordinate 103,360,312 of CM062804.1, forward strand.
TCGCCAAAAGTATAGGTGTTATGGTGACATTCAAGGTCCGTCACGAATATTGATTATAATGACGGATAGTGACCGTCACCATTTCATATGAACAACAATTTATTGTGATGGATCTTTCATGGTCGTCACTATTGGTGCATATATATGGTGACGTTCGTTGACCGTCACCAAAAGCCACATTGCCAAAAGTATAGGTGTTGTGGTGACATTCAAGGTCCATCACAAATAATGACTATAATGACAGACAATGACCGTCACCATTTCATATCAACAACAACGATTTATGGTTATGGACCTTTGAGGGTCGTCACTATTGATGCATATATATGGTGGCGTTCATTGACCGTCACCATTTCATATTTTTGGTGAGGGTTGAAAAATGTCACCAAAGCTCATTGGTGATGGTCAAAAGAGCCTCCATCACCAAAAATTGATCATCATCATTCCATATGGATATCAGGGCACGATGGAATCGAACCACCAACCTCCTGCTTGTAAAGCAGGTGCTCTTCCATTGAGCTAGCACCCTTTAAAGAATTAGGCTTTTAAAAATTAGGCCTTGAAACTTCATAAATTGTAAATTCTACAACTTTCAATAAATTAAAGTCTCGGCAATATTTTACTAAACAAGCAAAGCAACATCAAAGTTGCAGGTCCTTACCTAATGATTATGGAAGTTATGAAAAGTGGGTGGAGGGAAAAATAGTTATGTATAAGAGAATCAATATGTTTAGTTGAATATTCAATTAGAAGTGAAACTCTGAAGACATTTATAACCTATAAATGACCTATAACTAGCAAATGCACCAAATATTGCAAAGGAAATGTCATAAGTGGATAGCATATGGAAGAAGAGCATTGATGAAAACATATGCAATATGTTATAGGTTGAGTGAAAGAAAAATCTCAATGTTGTTGTTGTTTGGTGTTTAGATATCTGAATGATATCTAAACTATTGTGCAAATGTAACACGAATCTTCCCTAACCATGAACGACATATGATAATAAATAATATATAGATATATATATATATATATATATATCCCCTTTACATAAACCAACATGCAATTTGGAATTTCTCAAGTCCGCACTCAAAACATGACAACAACTAACAAGTAGAAAATTTTTGACTTGTGACATTATTTATCTGACAAGGAATCAAAATCATCACTAATATTAAATTCATCCAACACAGATTTTGGATATCCCACTAACATCTGCGTTTTTGTTGCCATGCCTGAAAACCATGGAGTTTCATGTCAATAGTAGAATAAGATGTGTGCCTGCTGCTCAAGAACACATTCCTTATTAACCATTGTTACCTGACAGAAACCAAAGAGACAACACAATATCAGCGTACACAAAATCCCCTACTGAAATATAATCATAACTTAGCTAAGAAGTCCAAAAGATGTTCTTAATTAATAAACTTTTGTATTTGGAAATATTGTTTCTTTAGATTTAAAAAAGACTATGTTGTACAACGCTTCTATCTATTTATCCAGGCAATTATATCATAGCATATGTCACACAGTAGCAATCTACAGTACCTAAAGTAAAAATACAAATTTTCTCAAGAAAATAGATTTAGAAACGAGCTTTGAAAACTATAAGTTTGTCATCAAAGCTTTAATTAGTTTAACAACAAACTAGTTGGAGTTTGAAAATCAAAATCATTCATAGGAAACGAACAGGGCAATGGCCAAAGTCACTATTCATAAGCTAGAGTCACTATTTCCATTGCAGATAACTGAAATTTGGGCAGTGGTCTAATAGTTAGAGCTTATTTTCCGGGAAGACTCGTCAATACCATCATTTTTTTTCCATGGTCTATTGCGTCTCTAGATCCAGATCAGATAGCTTGGCATTCTCAAGTTCTATCTTTTGAGTATTGATTTTTGGCTCACCCTTTAAAACACAATTCTACCACTCCATTTTATTTTGTTTTGTCAAGAGAATTGGCAGGACCTTCCCATCCTCTATTTTACATCATCAATAACCATCCATCAATGATATAAAGAATAAAAAATACACAACAAAGGCCAAATATGTGCTTGTTGTATACCTGTGTTCTAGGACTCATCTGACCTTACTGGTGCAAAAAACTCACCCTGAAAAAATAACATCTGTGTGGAATTTACAAAAAAAAATTAAATCAAGCTCCAAGTAAACCAATCAAAATATGAACATCTTTTTAATCAATAAAATCTCTGACTTAAAATAAAAGTGGCCTAGAATTGAATGTTATATCAACCATGTCAAGTAACTAACATCGGGTGAGAAATACAAGCCATGCATATTGGATTAGTGAAATAATTGATCTGATAAAGCTCAAAATCAAACAAATGACTTACAACTAAGAAACGCAAATAAATGATTTAGAACTAAGACATGAGGTTTCCCTTTCAACCCTGTCGTTAAATAGCTCTTCTTTATGTCACAGACCATTAAAATTTTTCTGATACCTGGTGGAAGTGGTATTGTAACATTAACCTCTGATAGTCTGTGTCCATGACTACTTCTCAAGCTCCACTCCATTACCAACATTTAGGGCTAGATAAGATACATGCAAAAACCATCAACATGAAAATGAAATCTACATCCTTGTAAAAAAATGGGAGGAAAAAAAATATCCACAAATTGAAACAAATTGTAGGATACCTCATTCCTGCAACATGATTATCTTGTCATGAACAATAAAAAGAAATCAGGAGAAATGTAATTTTTGCCACATTTTGACAATGAAATCTTTTGCATATTCTATGAACAATTGATGAAAAAAATCAGCTAAAGCTTGTCAACATCAGGATTATAGTAAAACATAAAAGAACCACTCCAACACATATATAATCCTAAACATAAGTATCTATACATATAAGTATTTATTGAGGACATTGTATTTTGTGAAAATATGGAAGTCAAATCTTTGAAATAACACAATTTATGGTACCACTGCCTTACGAAGTCCATTCATTCGAGTATTTATGAAGTCCATTCAGGAATTTCTTCAAAGTTCAAAGTTCAAACAACTAACATGTAGCCTAAAAAATCTCAGATTTGAAAAGGAGATAACCCAAATATGTAGAGTATATATCTCACATTTATATATCCTAATTTCTAGACATTGAAATGACACTTTTTAGCATACTATTGTGAATTCAGCCCAAAATGCTAGAAAAAAATATTGATGGTTATTTTGCTAATATAGAAGTTTTATACATGCATTTATTTAAATAGTTAGCTTGCAATCTCAAACATATCTAAGGATGCACACAATACATTGCATCTTTAGTGCTGGTGTGTGAACTTGAGACAACGAAGTCCAACATTTAATAGTTTGCCTACAATATGCACTAGCTGAATAGGTGAACAATAGTATTGTAGGTATGTGTTATGAATATATGTATTGCGGGCCAATAAGAGTATTGTTGGAACAGTCACGTCCAACCCTTCCAAGTTTGCCTATAATTTGCATTGGTCTAATAGGTGAACAATAGAACTGTAGGTGTGCATTTTGCATCACTTACCTAAATCCAACACCTTCAACATAGAAATTTCAAAGAATATGTCCAAAACTGGTAGGTAATTTTCAAAATGAAAGAGTTGGCTTGATTGTTTCTAGAAAAGACTAGATTCTTACATTGTTCAATGTAAATTCATGGCACTTTGCCAAGCTTAGATGGAACAAAAAGGAACCAAGCTAGAAGGTTATTTAAAGAATCCTTACTTAGCCAAGGTTTGTGGCTGATCTAAATATGTTAGATATACTTCCCAAAACAATCACTTCCAAATCAAGCAACAATTTCCCACAACCACCCATATCAACAGAGCAATTGTTGAACACAAGTTAGGGAAAATTTGGCCAAAAAAAATTAAAAATTAGAAACGTGATTGACATCCTTAAATGTTTAAAAATTTGCAACTTGAAAAACAATTATTCCAGAGTAAATTTGAGAACACGATATAAATGGAACATGATTGGAATACAAAGATGCCTTGAGAATACGATATAAATGGATATAGATCCAAACACATAAACATGATTGAAATACAAAGTTTCCCAAAGGTTTGATGTATTCCTGCACTCTGATACAATTTTTGATATGGACCTCTAGAAGGCACTAGCTTTATATGCTATGTAGACCCTGAAAGTTGTCATAGCCTTATCCTTGTCATACCATATTATTATGGCCTTACTGGTGTCTTCTCCCGTGATCAAAGACTCAATATCTAAGCATATCTTTCTCCTTACTTATTTAAGTAATTAAAATAATAATGATAATTATAGAACTATTACCTACACTAATAAAAGAATAACAATTGAAACACTAGTTCTAGGCTTCTAGCTCAGTAGCGGCTAGCCACAATTGGTTCACCATGAAGCCTCTACACCCACTGCATTACTATTAGATCTCTTACAACAAACAAAACAAGGAAATTATTACAATCTGATCTCTTACCGTTGAAGAATTGTTTCACAGAGGCTGCCTCCACAACACCAACACCACAATGCCAACAACATTGACCTCCACCCTATGTCGTTCCAGTTGTTGTTGTAACTATGACATGTGCCCAAACTTCCTTACTTTTTAGCCAACCCAATGTTGGTCTTCTTGTATTATAAAAAGTATATACAATCCTTGGGAATTTGCATAATTCAATCATCCAAAAAAACTCGTATTTATTAGTTCCATTGTGCATATCTTATGGAAGTCAAATTATAAAGAATTCGTTAAACTTGCAAAGCCTTATCAAGTGAATTTACGAAGTTATATTGTGTAATGTTTCACTTGTTTTGATGAGTAGAAAGAAGAGTTCTCCAAGGAAAAACACGATGTGAGTGAGATATTTTAAGCTTACACAACAAAAAAAATTATTGTAGATTTTACTCATGGAGAAAAACCACCAATCTCAAAGGAATGTTCAATTCAGGTAAAAAGTACATATTTCTATTAACAGTTCAAGACATCAAAGCAAACAGGTAATATTTCTATTAACAAGTAAAAAAGGTACATACTTTTATTAATAGGTAAAACAAACATGATTATAATGATGCCCAGATTGAAAATCAATCTTTGTATTTTGTTTGCAGCTTCATTAATCTTCGACGAAGAAGTGATTTCTCTTTTTTTTTTTCCCAAGTTGCCAAGAAAGACAATAAGCATTTCTAATGTAGACTTCACTTCTGGACTGTCATAGCCAAACTCCTTTTCTTGGATCTGTAAGACCCTCCACATGAGGGGATCAGCTTCATCATCCTTACCTAGAGTATGTTGTATCAAAGCTAAACAATCACAAGCCTCTCTTGTAAAGAAAAGAAGTTTCAAGAAATAAGCTCAGAATCAAACAAAAAATGGACTTTGTAACCCAGAGTGTGGATCTCATGACATAGAATTGAAAATACATATGTCAATTACCAAGAAGAAAACACAACTCACCAACTGCAGGACTTTGTTTATCAAAGGATGCTTCACATATCCTCAAGGCTTCCTGAGCTAAATCCTCTGCTTCCCTATGCCTCCCTAGATGATATAAAGTTGTTGCAAGACTCAACATAGGAATGAAATCTCAGGAGCATTAAGAACCAAGCCAGCTGAAAGTATTCTTAGACTCCTAAGAATATATTCGGATTTCTCAAATTTCCTAGATAAAGCATAAGATGTTGCTAGGTTCTGAAGGTGCATTGCCAAAGAAGGATGATCCCTTCCAAGGGCTTCCTCCTTTATGAGTAAGTTTTGCTCCCACAGTAGTTGGGATTCCTCTTCTCTGTAAACGAGTAGAAGATAATGAGCACATCATAAAGGAACAATAACATAAAATTGACTCATGCAATCTGACATTCCTCGATAGCTTTCCTTTACCAACAACATCAAAGATCACCCCAAATATGATCAATTTGAAGGGTTGTGGAGAAAAATTGAGAGCAAGTTGTCAATGCCCTTCCTCCTATGGATGAAAAATACCAAGGTGTTGATAGCGTTGCCACTGAGTCTATTTGGTTTGAACAGATTTTGACCAAGTCTAGTTTTCAATGTTGCGAACATCGACATTGGGATAAAATCGACAAGGGTCTGAAAAACAAAAAAATTGTAAAAATTAGGAAAATATCAGTAAAAATTGGCAAACATCGGCAAAATTAAGATACCATAAAAATATCTTTAAAAATCGGCAAACATCGGCTAGGCCAAAAAATCGTGATTTCGAGATAAAATCAGGATGTTATCGAGATGTTCGCAACACTCGTTTTCAGCAAGAGAAACCTACTCTAATATGGGGCAATAATCAGAGTGTTATCCATGTTATCAGGTAGCCAGTAGAGCATCAACTTCCCAAACCTGTAGAATTCCATATGCATTACATCGAACAATTGATTAATGATAGGATTATTGATTTGCAGTATTGTCACACACTGAGATGTAGGTTGCTGACATCTTCACTAACCCTTGACAAAGTCTCATTATGTTCAACTTCATACCTTGCTTGGGGTGAAGGAAATTGTCCCTAAGGTGGGGGTAATCTCACTCCCCCTCTCTGATTTTTTTTGTTCTGAACACTTTGTACATGGTACCTATCATGACCTTGTAGCCAGGACCCATTTTGAGATTTAACATATTTTCCCTATGTCCCTAAGTTGCACTTATGATGGGGCATTGGTGTACATACATCATGTAGTTAAGTTTATTTAGATTACAGTGTCTAATCTTGTGCATATTTGACTTATCACTGATTGGTAGATGAACAAGCCAACCACTTATATTTAATGCCATGCCCCTCTCACTGTATTATAAATACAGATGATCTCTTGTAATTAAACACAAGACATATATTCTTTCTGTTAGTTCTGCATTTTCTGTTATTATTCTATTTTGTATGGATTGAAATATTACGATTTCCATTGTATCGCAACAGTGGAGATGATTCAGATTCATTTTATCATGATCTAGAGAGGTATGCTCCAAGAAATTAATTATTTTTTTCAAGTATCTTTCCATTTTCAATCCTTTTGAAACCTTGTGCTAAGACCAGAGACAACCAAAAATATAATTGTTTGCAAATATTATAAAATTGGTAGTGCCAAGTTCTAACCTGTACCATTTAAGAGTTTGTTTACTACCATTTTGATTTCCCACCTAAAGCAGTCACTAAACATTGCAGTGAAAGTGAACTTGAGAAGTAGCTTTCTACTAGTATTCGCACATGATTGCTAAGGAATACTAGAAGAGAGCTTCTTCTCAATGATGTTGTCAAAGTACATTTTTTTACTTCTCAATGAGAAAATATTATAAGCCAAAATGGTGTTCAAAAAATAAATCTCTATGAAAATCCCATGCTTGTTTAGGGGTGCACACAGATTTGTTGTCTTGTCATAGAGACACTTGGCAAACCAAATCCATTTATGTATTGTAAGGCCCGAATCAGCCTTAAAAACCTTTCCAAACCAACCATGGAATGTTAACTATGCATCCATACCCTCAGATCTATCCATGTTAACTTTGATGTTTAGTGTCTAATCATTGTGCATAATTGACTTATTACAGCTTGGCAGGTGAACTACCCAACCACCTATATTTAACGTTGGGCTCCTCACGGTCTATGTCATAGATACAGGTGATCTCCTTGTAATTAAACTTATATAACTCCATGCAGACAAGGAAGAACAACAACATAAGTCTTTCTGTTAGTTCTGCTTCTTCTGTTGTTGTTCTGCCTTGCCTGTATGGAGCTCAAGCTAACAAATCAGCCTGGTCAACACTCTTTGTTTTAAATGTGGAGGCCACAAAACTCGAAAAAAATAACAGAGACTCAAAACCAATTTAAGGAACAAGATTATCACTATCTATAAAATCTGTTGTGTCTGGAATACAAAGCAAGACCCTCCATTCATAGCAAACTGGGAAGAGTCCTGCAATTAAGAATTCGGTTGGAAGATATACCAACTAAGGATTTAATGTATTACCTAAGTGAACTTAAACCAAGTATGTACACTTTCACCCACTTAGAAAGTGGTAGAAACATTTCATCGCAATTTTCTTCAAGAGCACAATCATTAGCTGGAGAAGTCAACTCAAAAGAAGCAAAATCATATGAAGATCAAGATTCCAAGGGGCATGCTCATAAAATTGAACACTCCTAATGACTAACTGATGTGTATCTAGAACAAGAAATTTACAACCTTTAACATATTCTGGGTAGCCAACAAATATGCAAACCATACATTGTATGTACATTGCCTTGCATTTTTCTTTGGGGGTTTGGGCCCAACATTGCATGCAAAGACTCTGGGATAGCCAATAGAGGGTGTCCATCCTCTCAAGGCTTGTTCTGGGGACACCCCCTGGACAGCTTTTGTGAGGCATGCAATTTTGAACATATTTGGCACAATTGATGGCTTCAGCCCAAAACTGCCAGCAAGGACCTCTGGAATGGATCATGCAATTTGTCATCTCCATCAAGCTATGATTCTTCCTTTGCTGTGGATAGTAGGGCATAGTATGTTGTAGGGCCTTTTCCTACCTTCATTAATCACATGAAGTCCACTCTCCATCAATAGTTCAACATGAAAGACTTGAGGCTCCTTCACTACTTTCTTGAGATACAGATCACTTGGTCTGCATCTAGGATAAGCATCTCGCAAACTCAAGTATACCTTGGATCTCTTGAGTAGATTTCACATATTGGATTGCAAATCTACACCCACCCCCTTTTCGTCAAGGGTCATGTTTTCAACCAAGTGTTTCCACTCCTTTGGTTGACGCTATGTGGTATCAACAACTCTTTTAGTTTGCATCTAGGATAGGCATATCATAGTTCAATTGTGCCTTTGATCTCTTTAGCAGATTTCAGAGATTGGATTGCATATTTACACCCACACCCTTTTTGTCAGGGGTCAAGCTATCAACCAAGTGTTTCCACTCCTTTGGTTGATGCTATGTTGTATCGGCAGCTCGTTGGAGGCATTTTGTACTTGACTCACAGTTGTCCAGATATCTCCTATGCAGTTGGTTGGTCTCCCAGTCATGAAGGAACCACAGGAGCTTCATTAGAAATCTGCATTCAATATTATTCTAATGGTAATGCAAATTTAGTGGGTTATACTGACTCTAATTAGGTTGGAAATATTGATTACTGCAAGTCCAACTCTGTCTATGTCATTCATCTTGGCTCTGGTCCTGTTTTTTGGTCTAGCAAAGAGAAAGCTGTCAATGCCCTTCCTCCTATGGATGCAAAATATAGAGATGTTGATAGTGCTGCCACTGAGTCTATTTGGATTGAACATATTTTGACCAAGTCTAGTTTTCAGCAAGAGCAACCTACTCTAATATGGGGCAATAATCAGAGTGTTATCCATGTTATCAGGTAGCCAGTAGAGCATCAACTTCCCAAACCTATAGAAGTCCATATGCATTACATCTAACAGTTTATTAATGGTAGGATTATTGATTTGCAGTATTGTCACACACTGAGATGCAGGTTGCTGACATCTTCGCTAACCCTTGACAAGGTCTCATTATGTTCAACTTCATACCTTGCTTGGGGTGAAGGAAATTGTCCCTAAGGTGGGGGTAATCTCACTCCCCATCTCTGATTTTTTTTGTTTTGAACACTTTGTACATGGTACCTATCATGACCTTGTAGCCAGGACCCATTTTGAGATTAAACATATTTTCCCTATGTCCCTAAGATGCACTTATGATTGGGCATTGGTGTACATACATCATGTAGTTAAGTTTATTTAGATTACAATGTCTAATCCTGTGCATATTTGACTTGTCACTAATTGGTAGGTGAACAAGCCAACCACCTATATTCAATGCCAGGCCCCTCTCGTTGTATTGTAAATACATGTGACCTCTTCTAATTAAACACAAGACTTATCTTCTTTCTGTTAGTTTTGTATTTTCTGTTATTATTATGTTTTGTATGTACTAAAATATTACGATTGCCATTGTATTATAATAGTGGAGATGATTCAGATTCCTTTTATCATCATCTAGAGAGGTATGCTCCAAGAAATTAATTAATTTTTTCAAGTATCTTTCCATTTTGAAACCTTTTGTTAAGACTAGAGACAACCAAAAATAGAATTGCTTGCAAATATTGTAAAATTGGTAGTGCCAAGTTCTAACATGTACCATTTTAGAGTTTGTTTACTACCATTTTGATTTCCCACCTAAAGCAGTCACTAAACATTGCAGTGAAAGTGAACTTGAGAAGTAGCTTTCTACAAGTATTTGCACATGATCGCTAAGGAATACTAGAAGAGAGCTTCTTCTCAATGATGTTGTCAAAGTACATGTTTGTACTTCTCAATGAGAAAATATTATAAGCCAAAATGGTGTTCCAATAATAAATCTCTATGACAATCCCATGCTTGTTTAGGGGTGCACACAAATTCGTTGTCTTGTCATAGAGACACTTGGCGAACCAAATCCATTTACGTATCATAAGGCCCAAATCAGCCTTAAAAATCTTGCCAAACCAGCCATGGAATCATCCTAATTAATTTTAGCTGTTTTTTGTAGACCATATGAATTCTGGTATATAAAACTAAACATTGTGTTGTCCCCCAATTCCATCTGGAGAATGATTATCCCCTAGTTTTTCCTAGGCTGAAAGGGAAGTTTTATTAATGTATGTAAGCAACTTTTCTAACCAATATATGTATAATTCAAGGAAAGGAATAAAAATTGGTATAGTGTAAAGAATAAAAAAATATGGTTTTCAAAGTTAGAGTTGAATCTCAATTGGAACCCCTAATACTTAATAAATGACACAACCACATATGACTGCTAAAAAATCTCATCATTAATAAAGAATTAATACAGTGACCTAATGTTAGATAACATGATAAACATTGCATAATTTCCTCGCCATGTATCTTATTTTGCAATCCTCTTGTCTTTATTCTCTCATTGCTAGACCAATCTCTCCCTTACTTGCCGCTCCTCATCCTATGTTTTCTCTTAATGCCCTCCCCAGGGAACAATCTTTTCTTTCTAAGAAATTCATCTCTTATCTGACACCTTCTCCAAATTCCTCATCAACGCACCAAGAGTCAATGAGGGGTTGCTTACTTTCAGGATCAAGGGAGCTCTAGAGCCCAACAAAGAGCATCAAGCTTTGCCCAAAGGTATCTAGCCAATACTCCAAAATATATTAAGGAGAAATTACTTAGGTATAATGTGACATAGCTAGGGGATGTCGTTGTTTGACAGACTTTGAAGTGCTTTGGGAAATAATTGATTGGGTTCCTGATACAAGGCATGCCAGAGTTTCCTATACTCAATACATATACATTTTTGACATCAATTAGCATTTGAATCTCTTGCTTGGCCATGTCTTGCTAGATTGAAATAAGTCCAAAAAGAAAATCCTAGATGTTCTCCTGGCAGTAGAAAGGAGCCAATAGCGATGGATGCTTCAAACTTTTTCAAATCCAAATGAAAATTGCTAATCATTTTAGTTTTTTAAGTTACTTTTGTCAATTTTTTATTTCTAAGTTAGCTGATAGATCAAGCTTTCCAGCCCTGTAGTATAGTTTTTTTGTTTCTTTGATGAAATTTCAAAGACAATTTGTTTGGATGTTGGAAAATTTATGGTTTTGTCACTGGTTTGGTTTCCCAAGTGGAAAACCAAGGCAAACCATAAACTGCTATGATGTTTTTCTTCAAGGCTTAAATAGATTTTTACTTTACAAAAAATTAAAAATAAAAGACATGAAAAGTATTGCAAAGGGGTTCTTTTTTAAGGCAGGACCAAAACATGGCAAAAGCAAGCCAACAATTTCCCAAACCATGTGGGCATCCAAACCAGTTGCAAGGCTACCTAAAAAGCTTAGAGGCTTTTGCAAGCAATAAGGCAGCTCAGTAGGCTGATAGGCCTAATGCTGGACATTCAAGAGGTAGAAATAATGGGATATAGCACCTTGAAGGTTGAAGCCTAATTGATAAACATGGATATGTCATTGAGCATTAGGCTATGTTTTGGCCATCCCCTACTCCTTATGAGCATACTTAGATCCCAACAAACCACAAAAAATCCTATTGCATGGAAGGGGAGAAAGACTTAAATTTACTCTCTAGAATTCATATGACCATAAAGAGTTACCAAATTTTTTTCAAGAAGAGTCAAAGTAGAAGCTTTATCCGCACCTAAAGATAAGATTGTTTTTTCAGTAAGTAGAAGAATCCAAAGTTTTTTGAAACCAAAACCATCTTATATGGCATCATCAACTAGAGAAAAACCACATAATGCAAAATCATGTGAGTAAGGTCTTCTTATTAAAGCCATACAAAGTTGGATATCAAGAAATCAAAATCCCCAGAAATCCACATGTTGGACACCTGGATTCATGGGCATGCAAGCTTGCATGTCTGACATGTGTCAAACAGTCCAGCCCCAGCTACCCCTACATATACAACAGTTGAGGCACCAAAAAATTTCAAAAATCTGTTCAGATGTGTTTGATGTGTAAGAAATGTGTCCCAACAGATCAATAAAGTGTCCCAACATGTGTTTGATGTAGCTCCTTATGTCTGCATGTCTTATTTTTTTCTATAATTTTAATATTTTTTTATTTCATATATATAAATAAATTTATATATTTTCACATCCCCTATGTCTTATTTTGTGGGTTCTATTTGTCCTTGTGTCAAAGGATGTGGCTAAGAAGAAACAAAGGTAAACATGCTAATCCGAGAGCACTTCATAGTGTTTTTCTTGATTTAACAGTAGGGGATAATGTATTCAGAGGAGGTTGATGGATCATTTAAGCAGGATAGATAATATTCGAAAGCAAGATTTGATCCATTGTAAAACTCCACCTTCATAGCCTATGTTCTAGTAAGCCTGCCAAACTTATATTTGGGATCCTAATGAAGTGTCAGTCTTTGAAAGCACAAACAATACCTCAAGAAAACTGTTGAAAGTTTTAGAAGTTACAAATGATAAAAGGATAGCCAAATATGCTATAATCGATCTGGAAATGGAGGGGTTACCAGTTTCTCTTAATTTAAAACTCCTTGACCATGCTTAGAAGTAGACAGTACACTACAAAAACACTCCCTTGAAATGTAGACCTTATTTTGAATGTGGAAAAAATCAAGAAATCTCCCAACAATGGAGAAACGAGATGCATTAAATCCATACACCAACTGGAAGATAGCAAGGAAGGATGCCAAAAATTTCAAAAGGGAAGTTAAAGGGTGACAACCCACTTTAATTTTACAAACATATGAGGAAAGGAACAAAAGCATTGAGGAACACATGGGCAAATAATTCTTAGATATCAACCTAAGAAACAATAAGTCGAGTAAAAACAAGCTTCTACTTAATCTGAAACTGAACCCAATCCATAAGATGAGGAGAACAAAACATAAGAGCACCCAAAAATGTTTGGTATGGACATGTCTGTGCCAATTTTGTAAAAGCATCCTTCAGCTTCTAAGGGAGGAAAAGGATAATTAAGAAGATCCGTAAAATACATTGAACGGAGATCAAGAAATCAAGCCTCATACGAAAGAAAATTATATAGCCACATAATCAACATGACAAAGCATAAATGTTTTGCCTAGATGAAGAATGGTGAAAATACATGGACAAATAATTAAAAACAAGATATTGAAATTGGCTGATCAAGCTCTCCGTCGAGGTTCCATCTAGAAGTTAAGAGAGGGGGTAGCCACAATAATGACCTGGGTTCAAAACATTGTTTGCCCACATTATGTGTATGAATTGGCTGGCTTAACAGCCCCAACTTTACTTTAAAGTGGGGAGAGAATCTGAAGATCGTGGCTTATTTGATGTACACATTGACTGCATTCAAATCAAGTTTTGGGACAGATTTCTAGAATTACTGATGTCACAAGGATATCAGTTCTCTTGTTCTTCGAGAGTGTAAGGTCCTTATATGGTAGAGGGCTTTGAGATAGAATATGCATACTATTTATTTTCTTGTAGGAATGAGTGCACTTAATGCCACAGTGGCAGGGATCAGCGCAGAACTGAGGTTCATGAGATTGAATTGTGAAGATTCCCTTGAAGCTCTGAATTGTGACAAGTCCCTTTCTTACTGCCATTTATACTATGCAGTGATATGTTTTCTTGAGATTGAAAGCCATCGAAATTGATATAAGCATGATTTGAGGCTCTGGTTTGTTACAGTATGTTGGTTTGACAGCAAAACAAAGTTGCCTTAGATATGCAGAAACCTTCAGAGCCAGTGAATGCTGATTACTGCTGAGTAGAGTGTTCAGACAATGTAAAGAAGTTTCATAATCTTGCAGCAGGGTCTAGGGCTTCATCATTTGAACATTTGAAAGTGGCATGATACTTATTTCAAGAAGTATAGCATCAAAGGGTCTCATTGACAACATTGAATACAACAGTGTCGTTGCAGTTATTGACCTATTGATTTTGACATTTGTCAGAACTGAGGTTGAATAGAGGGTACTTGAAAAATTGGTACAGTGAAGTAGAGCATGCTGATGCTAGGGTTTGTTGCAGCACATTAGTCTGCCAACCTATGATACTATCTGCAGTTGGGCATCAATCAGATTGGTGGCATTTAGAGTTATGCTTGTGGAACATTTGATCCTTGGTACGTATTGGATTCTCTCTAGACTATCTAGATTCCAGAGTATGGTAGATGATGTTAGGAAAAATGCTAGAAAGGGCCAGGACTCTAAATCAGGATTACATAAGAAACCCTGACATAATCAGATTTGAAGCAAGCTACTCCAGTAGGTCCTGAAGCAGTTAAAATTTGGTAATAAAGGTCTCAATATGAGCAAACTTGAAAGTCTCTTTTCTTTTCAGTTAAGAGAGAACCAGCCCCTTTGTGCAACCCCTATAATCATAAGGAACAGTGATTGGATCCTTGGAAAGCCCAGATTTTGTGATGCCTAAATAAAAGGGACCTTCATAAAATGGATTGGTAGCAATCATGAAGTAGCTGATTGTCTGGATGATCTCATAAAAGGATTTCTTCACCCTGGTTAAAGAAGGATCATGATGATAATTTTTCCGATTAGGAAGCTTTCTAATACAATTGCAGTATGATAAAATCCCATATTAAAGAAGAGGGGTAGATTGATGAAGGCTTAAGACGGAGCTATAGTATCCCTGGATGTCTCTAATAGTTTAACTCTGATGATATGTTATATCTCCTAAGTTGCATATGACTGTGGCTCATAAACCTAAGAATACTGACAGGAATGCTAGCAGATTGTAGATAGCTCGATATTTAGAAGAAGTCATGACCTCGGGTGCAACCATTATCAGATAATAATCCTCTCATTGAGAGGGAGTTGATTTTTTAGAAAGGTCAAATTCCTATGCTCTACTTCCAAACAATGTCACATGGTTCAGGTTCGAGTTCGGGTTCGGCAATGATTAGGTTCGGTTTGAGTTTGAATTTTATGATGAGGTTCGAATGAGGTTCGCCATTAGGTTAGTATATATATATATATATATATATATATATATATATATATATATATATATATATATATATATATATATAACAAATTATAGGATAAAATAGTTAGAAATCAACATCATTAAACATCAAAAATGTTATCACGGACATGGAAACTATAAGGATAAATTACAAGCTTAAGTTGTGACATGAGGTTATGAGTTTTGATCTATGCACTTGGTCAATGGCTATGAGGTTTGATGAGGTTCACTAAACCTCAAAAAAAATTTAAGGTTCGCCAAAATTCGAACCTCAAGGTTAAAGTTTGATGAACCTTGTGACATAGCTTCTGAAGCATAGACAATTTATGGATCTTGCTATTTTGGTATATATCTTGCTACAATTTATGACTGCCTATTGTCTGTTGCAATGTTGCGAACATCGGCATCGGGATAAAATCGGCAAGGGTCCAGAAAACAAAAAAATTGTAAAAATCGGGAAAATATCAATAAAAATTGGCAAACATCGGCAAAATCAAGATACCATCAAAATACTGGTAAAAAATGACAAACATAGGCTAGGCCAAAAAATCGTGATTTCAAGATAAAATCAGGGATGTATTGAGATGTTCGCAACACTGGTCTGTTGTACTGTGCCAGGAATTTGAACTTCAGTATGAAGAAAAGGCATAAGCCCAAATCTTGGAAGAAAGGTTTGAAGTCTCCCTAATTTCTTACCTCAAGAAGATAGGACCATGATAGGATCCTCTCATTGATTACTGATGTTTATGTCTAAGGATGAAGCTTTTTTTAAAGTTGCCTTCGAACTTTGAAGAAAATGAATAAGAGACTAATTATTACATATTGAAGAGTTGTCTATTGGATCTTCCCAGCAGTATGACAAAGAGCACCGCCAAAATCATGGCTTGATTGAGTGCATTAATAAACTATCTACAAAGTGGATGGATCTAATGATGAGCAGGCTACCAGATAGATGCTTTGCACTCTGAAAAGACAAGTTTAGGTTGTGGTCTCCTTGAGTAAGAGGGAGTAAAATCAGTCAAATATTTTCTTCATCAAGATATACAAGAAGCAGAGGATTGCTAAGTGTTTCCTACTATATATACATCTATATGCTGCTGGATGGAGCTATGAGGCTCCTAGTGATCTAGTCTTGACTTTCAGAAAGCAGCTTGGCGTTATTCCCTATATGAAGGGATCCTTGGTCAAGATTGAACAATTAAGCTCTGGGAACTTCTGGGGGCTTGCTGTACTTATTGAGCTATAAGCGACCATAGGGTGAGTGGTTCACCTTCCCCTGTTGTTGATGACATATGCATAGGATGAGTGGTTCACCTTCTCCTATGGCATATGAGTAGGATGAGTGGTTCACCTTCTCCTGTGGATACCCCAGTCAGAGATGCTTATAGGCATCTGTTGACATGTCGGTGGGATGTGGTTCATCCTTTCCCCACATGTAGGATGTTTATTCCCTATGATCTATGGTTGACATGTCGGTGGGATGCGGTTCATCCTTTCATCCTTCCTACTATTGTTGATTTTCATGCATGTAGGACGTGGTTCATCCTTTCCCTACTCTCAGTGTTTTGCATGCCTGTAGGAGGTGGTTCATCCTTTCCCTACGTATGACTATGACATGTGTTTGTAGGATGTGGTTTCTCCTTTCCCTACGAGTGGTTGTGAGTAGGATGTGATATCTTCTTTCCCTGCTAATGTTCTTACATCATCCTACCCATGTAGTCCGGGACACATGGGAAGTACCTCTCATTTGGCCAATGAGTTGGAAAAGGTGGTTAGGGACCATAGCACTACCGATGGACGCATCGTGTACTACCGTACTCCCTATGACTAGGATGCATGGTGTTCAACAACTTGATCTGGGATCAAGGACTGACTTTTGTCAATGGAGAGTGGTAAGGTCTTGTGACTCACTCTCGATCACTTCTTCATTATTACTTCATGGTTCAACAGAGAAGAGCAGAATAGAACAGTGATGACAGAGATGGTACATGATGACAGGATGGTATGATGATGATAGATGGATTGGCAGGTGGAATTCTCCCTAGTTGAGAGGGAGTGTTAAAATTGGCAACTAGGGCCAAATTCCACTTTGGACAACTCAGTTGATGGAGATAATCATTCAATTGAATTCCTCTTTTCGAGAGGACAAAAATCGACCTAAATATCATCGAATTTGGTTAAGCGAAAGTGTGATTTTGAATTTTTGTTTCTCCCATATAAAATTATCAAGGTCAGCCTCTCCTATATGTCAGCTCACCTAGTCCAATGGTCACGTCTCTTCAACACCATCGAATTGTATATAAGGAGGTGCCTTTCAACCTCATTTGACTCAACGAAAAGGGCTCTAATATATCTGTGAGATAACCACAACTTGAAGGAGCTAGGAGGACATGTATTGGGTACGCTTTTGGTGTGTTTTTCTTTCCATAGGTTCGACCTTGAAGTTGAATGGTAGCCACAGGTTAGGGCAGTGAAGATTGGTGAGATTTCTCCATTGGTGAAGTATGAATCTCCTTGTAATCATTTCAGGAAGGCCACAGGATGTGTGAGTCTTGGACAGAGGAGCTGAAGGGTTGTTCTATGAAGCAAAATAGGTTGCATATCCTAATCCCAAGTACAGTACACATTGAACCTTGGTGAGGGTTGTTTGCAGCTCAAAACCTTAGCCAAATAAGGTCAGGTTTTCCTGAAGGAAGGTATCTTCAAGCCCTAACTGCAGATTTTCGACCACAGAACTTGTCAACTCTTTCACTAGGCTTTACTGCTCAAATTATGGGATTTTTTTTACCTCTTCATAATCAGCAAAGGAAGCCACTTTAAGTGAATCAAGTCTGAGCTCTTTTGGAGCCTGTTGATTTGCTGCTTTGAATTCTATTGTCTACTGGTTAGGGCAGAACTTGTCTGCTATTATTTGAAGACAGAATTACAAACTTATCTGGGCAGTATATTTGGCATATGGTCAGTGGTTCTAGTCATCATCTTGGAAAGTCATCCTTGACATTGATTGTACTCTCATTCTCTCTCTCTATTGAACATTTGATGATTAATAATAATAAGAAGATTGATCAAGGGTTTTCCCCATCTTGGGGTTTTTCCCTGGCTTGAGCCAATTTATTGTGTCCTCTTGTCTTGGCTTGTCTTCGTTATTTATTATACATGTTCTTCTCTCAATTACTGTCATCATGATAATGTTTCACATGATTTCTAATGAGTTAATAATTGGGCTAATGAGATATTGAAGCTTTTGTCTTCAACAAAGAACATGTGATCCTAAATTTAACAGTAAGTGACAATGTCGAAATTACAAGCTGGTCTCCAGTATGAGGACAGGTTAGAGGGGTTGTCCAACTATAGTCCATGGAAGGAAAGGATCAAGTTGGTCTTGTAGGTCAACAAGATCTGGGAGTTCGTCGAGAAAGCCATCAAGAAGCCAACTAACCCAAAGGAATTGGAAGTGTCCAGGAAGAACACTGCACATGAGATGTGGATGGCTCTTTAGAATTTGTTCCAGATTAAGAACAAGAACTAAGTACTAGTATTGGAGGATAAGTTGAAGTCCACCAAGATGATACAGGGTGAAGGAGTGACTTCGTATCTGACGAGATTGTCTAAGGTCAAAGATGAGTTTGTTGTCATCGGTGTGACTATTTCAGATTCTGATATGGCGAGGATGGCTTTGAAAGGGTTCACAAAGGAATGGAAGCCCTTCATCAAAGGGATTGTTGCTAGAGAGAGGTTTCCAGAGTGGAATAGGTTGTGGGACGACTTCATTCAGGAGTAGTTGCGAGACGAGGATCTTCATCCGAAGAAGAGGGCTTCAGATGATGACATGGCATTTGCAACACAAATGAAGGGTAAGCAGAAGAAGGACTTGAGTAAAGTCGAGTGTTTCAACTATGGCAAGATGGGATCATTTTTTGTCGAGATGTCCAATGAAGAAGAAGGGAGATGATGAGAAGAAGAAAGGGAAGTAAGTCATTGGTGTTGCCACTTTTGCTGAGATAGATGCTCTCACCAAGAGATTGGAGGAGGACGACTTTGCTATGATCTCTCATTTCTTGCAGGGTACTATCGATGAGGATGGATGGTATGTGGACAATGGTGCTTCGAAACATATGACAGGGTCACAAGAGGTTTTTGAGACTCTAGCTGAATGGGACTCGAAGTTGCACAGGGTGTTGGGTGACAAGAGTCAGAAGGAGATCCAAGGATCGGGAGTTGTGCCATGTAGGATGGATACAAGATGGGTGATGCGAGTCTAGGATGTATTGTTTGTACTAGGACTCACATATAGAGGCTCTAGCTCCACATGTATTGTGCTTGGAGTTAGAGAGCATGGTCTATACAGGCTGACGGGCAAGCCTATGGATCATGGGAAGAAGAAGCAGGTGGAGTAGGTGCAAGTGCAGGCTTCAGAGGTATAGGTACAAGTTCCAGAGAAGAAGGTCCAGGTTCCAGAGGCTCAGAGGGAGTTGAGTTCTAGTGGAAGCTTGCAGATTCAGAGGGAGACTTTGCAGCCCAAGAAGAGTGTGCGGTCAATGGGGAGCAAGGGTGCTTCCACATCTACCAAGAAGGAATCATGGAGGGATTGGAAAACGATACAGGAGAAGAAATAGAAGCAGGATGCTTCCAGTGACAGTGACACTTTTGAGAGAGGCGTAATTCATGCTACAATGATTGCTGCAGTGATGAGTGCCAAGAGTTGGGCGAGTGTTGCAAGTAGTGATGATGATGATGAGTTACTTCCTAGTCTTGGAAGTACCTCCCTTGCTAAGAGGGAGTGTTTATTTTTTAGTAGCTTGGGAGGTACTCCAAGCCCTGGGGTTCAGGGTTTGGAGGGGGGAGCACCACAAGAGTCACTTATGGGCTTGGATTGCCCATAAGTGATAAGAGTCAGTGATATTCTCTGTAACTAGATTGTCGGGAAGGCATCCAGAGATTGTATTCAGAAATTACTACTGCTTAATAATAAAAACCCTCAGAGTTGTTGCAGATGGGTAGGATCCTTGAGGAGTCCACCTCTCGGATCAATACCTTACTATGGGAGCCCAAATCAGTAGTAGTAGGATGGACCAGTGTCAGTTGGTGCAGAGGAGTGCCGGAGTGATAGTTGCAATGGCTAGGAGCATCGGAGACTGAGAAGCACAGAGCAGAGTTGGCAGCAGTGCAATTGGCACAGAGCAGAGTCAACAACAGTGTAGAGGCTTCATAGGGTCAGCGCAGAGACAAGCAGCAGTCAGACTCCAACAACGAGATGCATCATACTGAACACAGTTAGTTCAGTATTTGGGATGCTTTTACGTTGTTGATGCAGTAGCAGCAGCAGTTGGAGAAGGATGCAGTGTTGGCAGTGGCAGGGCCAACAGTAGCACAGATGCAGAATTTCAGAGGGAGTTGCAGTATGGATGCAGTGTTGGTAGTGGCAAGGTCAACAATAGTATAGATGCAGCATTTGCATAGTAGTTGGTGGACAGGATGTTAGACATCAGCAACGTAGAAGGAGATGTTACGGAACAGGGTGATGCTCCAGCAAGGTGCATTGCTAGAGCACATTTCTCACTAAGAGGGAGTGTTGATTTCTGGTAGCTTCGAATGTGCTCTAAGTCTCAAAATTTGCAGGGAGGGGCTTATTTATGGGTGGATTGTCCTCAAACAAGGTTGTCGCAGGCCTGTGGAGCCATTCTGAAGCATGATGCAGTGATTAGAAGGAGAGTCGAGGTCTGTATGAGGGCTAGAATAGCCCAGAATTGCAACATACTAGCACGGACTCTCAAGAAAGGACTACCACAGGTGTAGAGAGCAAGTCTGGGTAGAAAACAAGGGCTAGAAGTGACTATGGTCTTAGTAGTGACTATGGTCTTGCCCTTGTTGAAGAAAGGGCTAACTAGGTTCGGTTTTCATAATGACTTATAATTATGATTTCATGAAAAGAAGAAACAAATGTATTTATTGTATTCCTTGCATCATGGGTTTCATGAGCAAGAAGTGTTTTTCATAGGTCAAAGACTTCTTCTTAATGTCTTTAGGTTTTTTTGTCTTGTTATGAATATAATTAAGAAGTCATGAAGTCATGTTACACATGTCAAAGTTACACTCCAAGACATTGTCACTATCTCTCTTGCAGTCGGCTAAAAGAAGGACAATATTCTCCTTAAGGTAATGTCGACCTATCTCCAGGATCTCATGTCAGCCTAAATGGAAAGCATAAGTCACTATATATATAGAGTAACCTCACCTCATAATTGTCAAGCAATTTAGACATGTCTGATCTGAAACAATACGAATCTCAGAGCGAAGAAGATAAGGGTATTATAGTGAAGAAGGAAGGTGACTACAGGTGCGTAAATGTCTTAAGGGTTCTCAGACTAAGTTTGTCATCTAAGCGAAGGATAAAAGTTTGTTCTAAGATAGTGGCAGCTACAGTTAAGGGCTATATCAAGCGTTGAATGGTGATAAAAGAAGACCAAAGATAGAGAGGCTATCTTGGACCAAAAGAAGAGATCAGTGAAGGCCGAGGATTGTGTCTAGGGTTGCAAAAGAAAAGAAAAAAGGAGACCGAGACTCTCCTAGTGACAGTGTAATAACAGTGTGAAGAAGGAATGAAGTGATACAGTGCGAAGGAGGAAGACTGTGAAGAGATTTTATTTTTAGTTAAGGCTCCCATTGAGAGCCTTTAGGGATATTTTCATCTAGTCATAAAAGTCTAAAAGAGTCATTGTCATGTAATGAAGGCATGTTACACATTGTAAAGAGTCATACTTGTCTTTGTAAGTAACCCTCCAAGACCTTGTCACTAGCCCTCACTCAAGTCGGCTTACAATGT
Source organism: Pinus tabuliformis (assembly GCA_031772625.1). Classification (NCBI taxonomy): domain Eukaryota; kingdom Viridiplantae; phylum Streptophyta; class Pinopsida; order Pinales; family Pinaceae; genus Pinus; species Pinus tabuliformis. The sequence continues at coordinate 103,382,595 of CM062804.1, forward strand.
AAGGATGATTCGAGAGAGATAATGTCGGCTTACCCTAGAGATCATATCGGCCTAATGGGCATGGACAAACAAGTATATATAGTAGTGCTCGGCCTCAATTGGAGGCAATCAATTCAGTGAAGCAAGTCTCTCATATAAGTGTGCAAATCCTACTAGAAGAAGCCTCTACATCAGCGAAGCAAGAAGGAAGGATAGTGAAGATCGTTGTGGACTGTTTTGGGCTAGTTTACTCACTCACGTGCAAAGGTAGCAGATCTGAAGTTGTCAAGAGGAGGTAAAAGGATTGCAGTCACATTGAGGTGATCCTGTTTGGGTGGAAGAATTCGCTAGAAGAAGCCGAGTAGAAGTGTAACGAGTCTCTCTCTTAAGGAGACTATTCAAGGAGTGAAAATTATCTAGGGTTTATGTTGTAGGGTTACAAACCTACAATAAGAGGCTGAGAATCTGAAGGAAGCCGAGAAGAGGAAGAGGAAGACCAGCTTTGAAGAGGAGGCTAGTGACTTGGTCTTGGGAGGACTCTAGTGTCAAGGGTATTTTTCATGGTCTTGGTATTAGTCAATTGAAGGTTCCATAAGAAGAATTTCGTTTGGGTTTTCCTCTCAAAGAGTGAGAGGTTTTTGGCCCTGGCTGACTAGCCTATATACTGTGTCTCTTGTCTCTTTATTGTTCATGATTTGGTAATTGTCTTGATGAAAATAACACGATAATAACTCAAGAAAAAAGATTTCAAGAATTAAAAAGACTATCACAAGCAATTATCATAAGTAGAGAAATCACCTAACTAGTGATGCCCTAGATTTCTCAACATGATAGAGGCATGGATGCAAATTTTCAAAAGAAATTATGTTCCCAAGACAGCAGAATCTAATCCCGCAATGGTTGATATGTGTCTATCACTCACATTCCTTGATACAGACTTACCAAAACAACATGCTTATCCCATGGAACCAATATTTCATGAGGGACAGAACATGACATCATTATGTACTCCCAAGTGGTAGCAAAGGATAATTTTCAAAGTTAATGGGCAATAATTATTACAGTCCTATGCAATCTTGGATGGACAGATCCTGTAGCAGCTTATGTCAACACTTACATGCATTTGAACTTTGAAGCTACCGCTGATTTGCAGGTACCAAAAATTCTTGTTCATCCCATCAGTGATAGAAAACTCAGCCTATGAATGCTGGAATTTTCATGTTTCATTATTTTGCATGATAACTTAGCATAAGGGAAGAAAACATTGTATTGATGAAGTTTTAAAGTGGTTGCATTGGATCAATGATTTCAGGTAGCACCCTCATTTTTCACATGCTACAATAGGGTAGGAAAGGAATAAACTTCTTTGAGCAGCAGTGTAGCATGAATAAGCTCCCTTGATCACTAAATTTGATTCCATGTTGTCAAACTTGTCTTTTGCTTTGTAAAATACAAATTGTGTAGTGCTTTTACTAGAAGTGGATGCCATTCTCATATATACATGACAAAATTCTAAGACTCTCATGCACTCCCAAGAAGAGAACATCTTTGAATTGGAACTTGTGTTACCCCTTATTTTGGCATACGGTTAATACTAGTGAATTATCAAGAGTTAACCAATTTGATGCTGGGAGGTTGGACATAGAAATGTCAACTATGTTGCCCGAAGGTTGGATATAGAAATGTTAGTTATCTTGAAGTATCATCTTGTTAAGGTCTTCTCCATGATCAAGAATATTCTCACAATGGTCTTTGTGAGGAGTCACTGAAATTGTTCAATCAGCTGCAATAGAATGGGATGACAGTGGATAATTTCACCTTTTCCACTGCTTTTGCAGCATGCGCTAGTTTAGGATGCAGTTCCATATAATCATCATTAAATTTAGGCTAGACTCAAATATCTTTGTGGAGAATGCTCTTGTTGACCTGTATGCCAAATGTGGTAGCATAGAAGAGGTGTGCTTAGTGTTATACAAGCAACTCATAAGTCTCAAAAAAAATTATTGATCGAGGCCCTTAGGGCAAGCATGTTGTTTTGGGTGAATATGACAAAGATTTGACCGAGATGGCTAGGCAAGAACCTAATTGTGGGGTCATTTTATGTCTATGGAGCATCAAAGAGTGCTCCATGGAAGGAACATCATCCTGGAATTCTCTATAGTGTGAGTACAAGCAAGTTAAGAGAATTTCAAGAATGGATTCCTAAGAACTCTCATGTAGTGATTCTATCTCAAGCATGATCCTACATTGGGAGAAAAAACCCTGGTGAATTCACTATTAACATAGTTTTTCATAGCTTTAATTGAATCTTGGTCAAACTCTTGCACTCTTGCCTGATTGCTCCACTTTCTAGGTTGAGTCTAACAACTTTTCTTTTAGCTTTTGAGATCCCATTGTCATTTGATCTATGATGCCATCTTTCAATCTATACATTCCATTCAACTTGACATCATCAATCACAAAAACAACATCAACTATAGTCAATTTAATCCTTTATCTAATTTTCCCATGCCTGAAAGGTCAAGCCAAGCAATGCACAAAGTTTAGGGCACAAGACATTTTATTGCTTGTTTTCCACTTGTTTCATACTAAAATAAAGTTTACATCTGAAAAGAAAGATGTGTTTACAACATCCTAGATTAATGACACCAAAAGAAAAAATACACTCCATTGGTAACCATAAAATTTTAATAGGGCAGCAAGGAATTACAATTATGAAAAAAGGCAAGGAAAGAAGGATTGAAAACAAAGAAACAGTTAAAATAGTGAGCCAATGAGAATGCTATGAAGCCTAATTGATCAACTTGGGACATCCAAGGTAAGTAAACAATAAAAATAAAATGCAGTTAGCTACCTCTTGAGTTGGTTTAGTAGCCTCTGGAAGCTTCTCCTCTAGCACAGAGCCTTAATCTTGCTCGTCTGATTCCACAGCCATTTCCTCAGGATCCAATTTCTTTGCTTTGGGACTCTTAGGAACATGGGTCTAGGCAAATCTGACGCCCTTTTTGGGTCTCTGGAAATTTTAGGGATGACTGGATCATCACAATCCATCTGTGCTAGAGCATCTGGCTGGTGACCACATATGATCTTAAGACATTTGATTTCCTTGTCGTAATCAATGTATTATTGCTCTGTTATCTGCTTCTTTGCTAATCTTCGAATTGGAAAGGCACCTGTCATCTTCTTTGGTGAAGCCATTATCGCCCATGCCTTCAGCTTCATCTTCCTCCATGGAATCCTGAACATATAGCCTGTTGAACGCCTAGCTGTGCTTGTCTAGAAGTATTTTGAAGTGGCAAAGAGAGATGGAGGGCTTGGGGCTGGGCCATCGCCCAAGAATGTGGGAACCTTGTGCAAATTCCCTCTTCCCTCTGTAGAATGAAATCACCACGATTGGAGGAACCGAAAATCCAATCCCTTGAATTCAACCAAATGCATCAGATCATATCTGCGACGGCATGGCTGCGCCTTTCCTTCGCCCTTCCCTGGACACACACCTTGCAACGTGACGGAAATAAACGAGGGAAATGGACATTTTTTATATTTGAAAGACAAATATCGCGGGAAATCTTGAACTTAAATGAAATACATATGGGTTTTTCAAGGGGAATTAAATGAAATGTGTAAGTTTTTGGTTAATAGGGAAGTATTTCCAATTATAAATAATTATTAATCGTATGAAAATTGTTGGGTTTCTATGTCACTAAACATTATTGGAGGGGATTTTGCTTGTGATATTAAAGGTGAATTATGGTGAAATTAAAATAAGTTTTGTGTGGTTAAAAAGTGCAGTTAAGTAGTAACATGATGAATGATCATTTTCAACTAAATGTTTGGTTTAGTAAGGATAAATAATTTATGGATATTTTTTATGATATTCAATATAGGGAGTCAACATGGAAAAGGTGATAGTTTGGCTCCCGCATGCTTTAGAAAATTGATATCTCTTTGTCCATAAACATTAGGGGTTGAAAAATAACATAGGCTCTAGAGTTAAGTTTGTTCCAACTTAGTTATATCTTGAACCAAAAATTGTTGTTGACCTCATGGATATGATTGGCATTTGGTGGCTTGCAGGGTAGTCTTGTTATGAAATAAATGGATGTACTAGGTTAGGTAGGAGGAACCATTTCGGTGGAACTTGGCCATAAAGGGGACATCTATCTTTGCATAGTTTTTTAAGAGCAAATACACCTAGTTGATTATGATTGTAAGGACATCACTAATTTAGAATCTAGGCTAGTGTGCAGACACTGACCAAAGAGTGATTAGTCAAACCCACAAAAGTATTATAGGTGCTTCTAGAGAAGTAGGTGTTTTTGTGCTCTCATAGATGTTCCCCTAAGCTTTCCAACCATATTTTTGCTCAAGGTGTTACCAGACTTCATCGGGTTTATGTGTTCCCTTCGGAGTTGTTCACAGCTGGCAGATGGAAAAGCGCCCATGATTTGGGCCTGCGGGGTTCTTTTGTTGTGGAGTGGGACAGTTTCACCAAATCCCTCATTGTCAATGGTATTACACTATCTAAGGAGGATGATTCTTTTGAATGGGCCTACAACTCCTCGTACGAGCATGTCACAACTTGCCATGCCTATTGTGCTATATCAGAAAGCTACCCTTTGCAAAGGGTTAGTTGGCGGCATTCAAAATTATGGTATTGGCCTATTTCCCCTAAACTAAAATGTTTTATGTGGCTTTCCTTAGAGAACCGTATTCAAACTTGGGACTGCCTATTGCGGAAAAGTTTTCATGGCCCAAATGTATGTGTTCTTTGCACAAAAGATTAAGAAATTGTCAATCTTTTATTTTTTAATTGTGCCTTTTCCAAGTCCCTTTGAAATCGCGTTTTAGAAGAGTCAAATATTCATAGTAAAAAAATACTTGTTTAATTTTATTTTAGAAAATGTTGCGGAGAAGTACCCAAAACACAAATATTTTGGGTATGATGATGGGTGAGGTCAAATCTCAAAAAGGTCTCGTGATTGAGACCCATGTTCAACTCTGGTACAGTTATAGTTGAGACCCATGTTCGAATCCCAAACCTATACAAACATGTTTGATAACATGTTTACTATAATTAACTCAAAAGAAACAGTTGGCCCACCTTAGGAAGAACAAATTATGTTTTTTTTTCCAAACATGTAAGTTGATATATTACATTTTAATGAATATGTTTTCCTATTATCATATATGGTTTTATACTTTATGAAAAAAATCACCAAGACTTCACAATGTTTTATAACTTAGTAAAAGATTCACCAAGACTTTACAAAGTTTTATTATTCAGTGCTAAGGCATACTAGAGTGCCAAGGAAGCATGCGGCCAAGATGTGCGAGGTGCCACAGTATGCCAACGCGTGCTAGGAAGTGTTAGGGGGTGTAGGGAAAACACAAGGGACCACTAGGTCAAATTAATGCATGGAAATTAATGAATAAGAGTTTGTGACATGAAGTGTCAGTGAGTTCCAAGTGTGCTAAGGAGGGAGTGGCAAGGTATGCTAGGTAGTGATAATGCATGCTAGAGGCTAGGGCAACATGCCAAGATGTGCCAAGCATTAGCGTGTGCCAATGCATGCTAGGGAGTGTTAGGGAGTGCCAGGGAAACACAAGGGAGCACTAGTTTCAAATGTATGGAAATGAATGAATAAGAGTGTGTTATAGGGAGTATCAATGAGTTCTATGTGTGCTAATGAGGGAGTGACAAGGTATGCTAGGTAGTGCCAAGGAATGCTAGAGTGTCAGGGAGACATTCCCAGATGTGCCAGGTGCCAGGGTGTGTCAATGTGTTCCAGGGAGTGTTAGGGAGTGCCATGGAAACACAAGGGAGAACTAGTTCAAAATGCATGGAAATGAACAAATAAGAGTGTGTGATAGGGAGTGTTAGTGAGTTTCAAGTGTGTTAAGGAGGTAGTGACAAGGTTATATTCTAGATAGTGCCAAGGCATGCTAAAGTGCCAGGGCATGTCAGGGAGTGGTAGTGTGTGTGAGGGAGTGCCAAAGCATGCCAAGGAATGCAGGGGGTGCTAACATGTGCCACATAGTGCCAAGGGATTGTTAGATGTACCAAGTGTTATGGCATGTCAACATGTAAACTATGTTGCTTAGTTGTTTTATGACCACTGTTGGATGTGAGCCTTGACTCAGCAACTTGTAACTTGTTAAGTGGGATAAGTTGAAATTTGACATGAGTAGCCTAAGATGAGTTATAATAAGTTCTTAGGTGAACACAACACAATATAGTTGTAGTAACCATAACTTGGTCAAGCTGTTATAGTCCAGGCAAGAATTGGTTGCATTCCCAAGTCCCAAAAAAAGTAAGGCTGCTTGTGAGGGCATGCAAAGGAATGAAAAGTCATGCTAACACATGTCGAATAGTGTTAATGCATATTGAGGAGTGTTAGGGAGTGCCAAAACATCAGAAGGGAGTACTACGTCAAAATGCATGGAAATGAACGAATAAGAGTGCTAAGGAGTGTCAACGAATTCTAGGTGTCTCAAGGGTAAAGTGTGTTAGGACAAGGTCAAAATAGGACTTGTAGGAGGCAAGCCTATGGTTACGATAAGGGGTTGGAAAAAGTAATTTCAACCAAGGAATGCTAGAGTGCCAAGGCATGTCAAGGAGTGCTAGGGTGTGTTAGGGAGTGCCAAAGCATGCCAAGGGATGCTAACACGCGCCACATAGTGCCAATGGATTGTTAGACGTGTCAGGTGTTATGGCATGTCAAGATGTAAACTATGTTGCTTAGTTGTTTTATGGCCATAGTTGGACGTGATCCTTGACTTGGTAAATTGTTAAGTGGGATGAGTTGAGATTGGACATGAGTAGCCTAAGATGAGTTATAGGCAGTTCTCAGGTGAATAAGGCATAGTCTAGTTGTAGTAACTGTAACTTGGTCAAGTTGTTGTAGTCGATGTAGGACTTGGTTGGGTTCCCACGTCTAAAGAAATGTAAGGTTATTTGTGAGGGTATGATAGCTAAGGAGCGTCAGGGCATGCCAAGGAATGAAAAGGCATGCTAACACATGTTGGAGAGTGCTAATGCATGTTGAGGAGTGCTAGGGAGTGCTAGGGGGACACAAAGTATAACTAGGTCAAAATGCTTGGAAATGAACGAATAAGAGTGTGTGCCAACGATTGTCAGTGAATTCTAGGCATCCCAAGGATGAAGTGTTTTAGGAGAAGCTCATAATAGAACTTGCAAGAGGCAAGCTTATGGTTGTGATAAGGCATGGGCAAAGTAGTTTTATAGAAATGAATACTTTGGGTTGGGCACAACATTATTTTTCAATGACTTGGTTGAGTTCCCAAGTCAAAAAAAAATGCTATCTATGAGGGCATGACAACTAGGGAGTGCCAAGGTGTTCCAGGGAATGCCTGGAAGTACTAACACATGCTAGACAATTCCAAGGCATGTTAGGCATGCCAAGACATGCCAAGGGCTAAGGCATGCCAAGATGTGCCAAGTGTCAGGGTGTGGCACCAATGCATTTTAGGTTGTGTTAGAGCCAAGTGCTAGGGAAACACAATAAGAGTGTGATGGGGAGTGTCAACCAGTTCTAGGTGTGTTAGGTGTCAAGGAGTGATAGGATGTGCTAGGGAGTGCCAAAGCATGCCAAGGAATGTAGGGAATGCTAACATGTGCCACATAGTGCCAAGTGATTGTTAGATGTTCCAGGTGTTATGGAATGTCAAGATGTAAACTATGTTGTTTAGTTGTTTTACGACCTTGGTTGGATGTGAGCCTTGTCTTCGTAACTTGTTAAGTTGTATGATTTGAGATTCGACATGAGTATCCTAATATGAGTTATAGGAAGTTCTTAGGTGAACAAGGAATAGTCTAGTTGTAGTAACTGTAACTTGGTCAAGTTGTTGTAGACGATGCAGGATTTGGTTGGGTTCCCAAGTTGCAAAAAAAGTAAGGCTAGTTGTGATGGCATGATAACTAAGTAGTGTCAGGGCGTGCCAAGGAATGAAAAGGTGTGCTAACAAATGCTAGACAATGTCAATGCATGTCGAGGAGTGTTGGGGAGTGTTGGGGCACCACAAGGGAGAACTAGGTCAAAATTCATGGAAATGAACAAATAAGATTGTGTGTCAGGGAGTGTTAGTAAATTCCAAGTGTCCCAAGGACGAAGTGTGTTGGGAGAATTTTAGAATAGGACTTGTAGGAGGAAAGCCTACAATTGCGATAAGGGGATAGACAAAATCAATTTTAGACAAAGGGAGACTTTGGGTGTGGCGCCAACACATGCTAGGGAGTGTTAGGGCCAAGTTCCAGGGAAACACAAGGGAGTAGTAGTTTCAAATGCATGGAAATGAATGAATAAGAGTGTGACAAAGAGTGTTAGCTAGCGAGTACAAGGTGTGTTAAGTGAGTACAAGGTGTGTTAAGTGTTAGGGAGTGTTAGGGAGTGCCAAAGCATGCCAAGAAATGTAGGGGATGCTAACACATGCTACATAGTGCCAAGGGATTATTAGGCATGCCAGATGTTATGGCATGTCAAGATGTAAAATTTGTTGCTTAGTTGTTTAATTTTACGACCACGGTTGGATGTGAGCCTTGTCTTCGTAACTTGTTAAGTTGGATAAGTTGAAATTATACATGAGTAGCCTAAGATGAGTTATAGGAAGTTCTTAGGTGAACAAGGCATAGTCTAGTTATAGTAATTGTAACTTGGTAAAGTTGTTGTTATAGTTGAGGTAAGATTTTGTTGGGTTCCCATGTTGCAAAAAATGTAAGGGTAGTTGTGAGGGCATGATAGCTAAGGAGTGCCAGGGCATGCTAAGGAATGAAAAGGTGTGCTAACACATGCCAGATAGATTTATGGTCTAATGGTTTGATTTAATTTTATGGTGTTATTTTTATTGTTCACTTTTCATAGCACTATTTTTCCTAGTTTGGAACATTATAGTCAGCGAGTTCCAGGTGTGCTAAGGAGGGAGTGACAAGGTATGTTATGCATTGTTGCCAAGGCATGCTAGAGTGCTAGGGAAGCATACCAAGATGTGCCAAGCGCCAAGGTGTGTGTTTAGTCAATTTAATGTTCTTAAATTGTAAGCATAAATTATCGACCAGGGCAGGTAAACTGATGAAGTACAAGTGCATTGTATGTGCTAGAAGTTGTTTATGTCATTAAGGTGATTATGTTATTGTTATCTAAATTAATGTCAAACTCTAGAATCAGTATTGAGATGATGTTACTATCTATACTAGGATGTTATTTTTAAGATTTGTTAATTGATTACTCTAAATGATATCTCTAGAGTTAGTTCTAATTGAGTTGAGCTTTTTAGAATGGTTGAATAATGATCTTAACTCTTTTCAATGAATATATTAAGTTAATCTACTTTTCAACTTATTAATTGTTTTTGGATTTTTATGTTGCAGCTAAACAAAGCTAATTATGAAAGCATGAAATGATATAAAGGAGATCCTATTTTATCAACTTAAAAGGTGAAATGTGCTTGAGTTCAGATGTTGAGAAAGACTATCACTCTTATCTATTGCAACTTCATTCAATGCAAAAGTAAAGTAGAAACAAGATTACTAAGCTATGAAATAACTAAACTATGAATGAAACGAAATGACTGAGTTATACTAGGTATAAAGCAAATGAGATAATTGAGTTATGCTAGATGTAAAGCAAACAAGATTATTGAGTTATGCTAGGTATAAAGAAAATGAGATTACTGATACAGAGATCAATCAAGTGAACCTAGTCGCGAACTCCATTGAACTGCATCCTAAAAATATAAAAACAGAGCATCCATAAATTAAATCTATGAAATAAAAGAAAATCTAATTGCAGTGAATCAAAGACCTGATCTGCATGCAGGGGCCCTCCATGAGGTAGTCAATAGCTTTAATCAACAACACATAAAATGTATGAACCAAGATCTTTGCATTAATCAGAAAAGAGTTTCTACAGGATGCTTCAAAATTACATACGGTGGAGCACCCTTAACATAGAGTTGCCATTGTTCTTATAGAGTTTTTAATTAACAACATGAGAAATTCAAGCCTACAGGTCTTCGCGACAATCCTTATCAAAACCAAATCATATCGCTTATTCGTCGATTTTCTATTGAAAAAGAAAATCGATAATATCTCTTGAAACTCAGACTCTATTCCAACACGTTATCTTTGTGGTTGACTATCATGGTTGACCGTGTTGTAGTGCGAATATCTTGATGGATTAGCTCGAGTAAATAGGAAGAAATCCATGAGAGGATCATTCCCTATCTACCCATATACTCCTTTGCTGAGCTGGCGCACTCGAACCCTGTCAACAATGGAAGTAGTTGCGGATCTGTTGATTAGCTACAGAATCAGGTCAATTCTGTAGCTGCATGTAAACTTTAATAAAACAATAAGGCATATTGACAAAATATGAAAAAGAGGACATATGAAGGCTTTTCTTAACAAAACCTTATATTTATTGCATTTATTTGGATGATAGCGATAGGAAAAAGGAAGTAACATGGACAAAAATGGTGTCAAGATAAAGCAGTTCTTGGACTCTACAGTGTGCCAATGCATGCTAAGGAGTGTTAGGGAGTGCCAGAGAAACATAAGGGAGCACTAGGTCAAAATGCATGGAAATGAATGAATAAGAGTGTGTGACAGGGAGTGTCAGCGAGTTCCAAGTGTGCTAAGGAGAGAGTGACATGGTATGCTAGGTTGTGCTAAGTCATGCTAGATTGCTAGGGCGACATGCAACCAAGATGTGCCAGGTGCCAGGGTGTGTCAACATGTGCTAGGACGTGTTAGGGAGTGTCAGGGAAACACAAGGGAGCACTAGGTCAAATTAGTACATGAAAATGAACAAATAAGTGTTTGTGACAGGAAGTGTCAGTGAGATACATGTGTGCTGAGGGAGTAACAAGGTATGGTAGGCAGTGATAAGGCATGCTAGAGGCCAAGGAAACATGCCAAGATGTGCCAGATGCTAAGGTGTGCCAATGCATGCCAGGGAGTGTTATGGAGTGCCAAGGAAACAAAAGGGATCATTAGTTTCAAATACATGGAAATGAATGAATAAGAGTGTGTGGCAGGGAGTGTTAGTGAGTTCTAGGTGTGGTAAGGAGGGAGTGACAAGATATGTTAGGTAGTTCCAAGGAATGCTAGAGTGCCAAGGCAACATACCAAGATGTGCCATGTGCCAGGGTGTGTCAATGCGTGCCAATGAATGTTAGGGAGTGCCACAAAAACACAAGGGAGAACTAGTTCAAAATGCATGGAAATGAAGAGATAAGAGTGTGTGATAGGGAGTGTCAACAAGTTCCAAGTGTTCTAAGGAGGGAGTGACAAGGTTATATGCTAGGCAGTGCCAAGGCATGCTAGAGTGCCAGGGCATGTCAAAGAGTGCTAGGGTGTGCTAGGGAGTGCAAAGCATGACAAGAAATGTAGGGGATGCTAACACATGCCACATAAGGCTAAGGGATTGTTAGACGTGCCATGTGCTATGGCATGTCAAGATGTAAACTGTGTTTCTTAGTTGTTTTATGGCCATGGTTGGACGTGAGCCTTGAATTGGTAACTTGTTAAGTGGGATGAGTTGAGATTGGACATGAGTACCCTAAGATGTGTTATAGGCAGCTCTTAGGTGAACAAGGCATAGTCTAGTTGTAGTAACTATAACTTGGTTAAGTTGTTGTAGTCGGGGCAGGACTTGGTTGGGTTCCGACCAAGTCTAAAAAAAAGTAAGGGTAGTTGTGAGGGCATGATAGCTAAGGAGTGTCAGGGCATTCCAAGGAATGAAAAGGTGTGCTAACACATGGCAGAGAGTGTCAATGGATGGTGAGGAGTGTTAGGGAGAGTCAGGGGAACACAAGGGAGAACTAGGTCAAAATGCTTGGAAATGAACAAATAAGAGTGTGTGCCAAGGAGTGTCAGTGAATTCCAGGTGTCCCGAGGATGAAGTGGTTTAGGAGAAGTTCAGAATAGGACTTGCAGGAGGCAAGCCTATGGTTGTGATAAGGCATGGACAAATCAATTTCAGAGAAAGGGAGACTTTGGGTTGGGCACAATATTGTTTTGCTAATGAATTGGTTGGGTTCCCAAGTCGCAAAAAAAGCAAGGTTATCTATGAGGGTGTTAGTGTCAGTCAGTGCAGTCTGTCACCAGTAATCAAATATGCTCTTACAAGGTGTTGTTAGTGTGTTAAGTCAATTTTTTGTCATTTCAGTGAGTCTTCAAATAAAAATTTGGTCATTGGCTAGTGTGTCTAGGGCTATTTCCACTCTCTCAAGAATTTCATATGCCAGTCACTTTCATCACTTAGTTGAGTCTACCATCATGAAAACTTCACTAATATCACTTCAGTCACATCATCATGGTCTCTGTTCAGCTTAGTGTCACCATTAGGTCATTAGGGTTAAGGTCACAAAATCAGTCATTTCATGTATAAATCTAGCAAATGAGGAGTAGCAATAGGTAAATTTGTTCAATAACACTTGATTTCAAATGTAATTTATGTTTTTAGATGTAATAATGTTCCTAAGGTTCTAAAGTTACAAGAATAGGTCCTAAGGCTACAAAACTAAAAAAGAAAGTGAATTGGTGAGGTGGGCCATCCTACCTCATTAATCACTTAGACACCAAAAGAAAATTATAAAAGCACATGGAGGAGCTCATTCACACTCATTTTCACTTGTCTACCATCCTAGCATCAAGCTCCTCCCTCTCCTTTGCAAAAAATTGTGATTCCATAGCCCTCACTAGCAAAAATTGACTCTCGCTACGCACAAAGAGCCTTCGCTGCACACCTGGACAGCACGCTGCGCACAGGAAGGCTTCACTGCGCATGGGGCAGAGTTGTCCAAAATTGTTGTTTGACCACCAAAATTCATTTTTCAAAGCTCCTCTTCAGTCATTTCATCCTCCAGGATCTATAACAAGTAAGTTTAATCATTTTCATGCCCTCCTTTGCCTCATATGTCAAGAAAATGATCAAATACTTCTTCTTCTAGGGTTTACATGATTTTCATGGTTTTGATCCTCAAATGATGAGTTGCTGCCCTAAACCCTAGATTCATTGTCCCTACACCTCTTTTTGCAGCTAATACACCATTTCCATCCATCACAAATCCTTATCCCCTCATTTTCTATCACTTTCCTCTAAACCCTAATCTACCCTATCTCTTTCTAGTATAGGCCTGTGTTTTGGCCTTTTCCACCCCCTCCCCTCACTCATTTCCCAAAATTCCTTTTTCCCCTACTCACTAACATCATCCCCTACCCTCCTAAATTTCCTTACAAATTTAGGCAACTCCTAAGTCCATCATACCACCTCATTCCCTCACTGCAGCAAATTTCACTGTTTTTGCTTGCCTTTCACCTAGGGTTTGAAGTATGGAGCCTGACTCATCACCATGAGAGAAGAGGAAGTACAGGAAGGGGGAAAATATACTAAGGTTTGAGCCCTATAATTGCAATGAAACCACCTCCTCCCCATTTTTCATGAAATGCCTTGAAGATGTCAATTGTTTAGGGTTTTGTCAAAGAGTGCAGGAAGTGGCTGGTTACCATGAGCATCTCACAGGTATATTTTCCCTCACCTTGAAGGAAGACAAGATCACCATTGTAGGGACTGATTTCATGTTTTCAGTGGATGACATCTCTCAAGCTACAGGCATACCAAACCATGGTGAAAACTGGTTCAAAGGCATGAACCTAGACCTAGAAGAGTACAAACCCTACTTGAAATCACAATACAAAGGAGATCACTCACATGTTTTCCCATCAGATACTTGTTGGAGAGATATGCACCATTGATGAAGGTTGTCATGAAGTTATTCACATGTGAGGGCAGATTTTCTAGGCTATATCAATACCACATAAGACTACTCATGCACTTTACAGCTACCAAGTCTCTAAATTTGTCCAGCTACTTGTATAGGAGCCTAACCAAAATGTCTGAAAGGGCACAATTGAAAGGAAAAGTACATTATCCCAGCCTATTTCACCATAGCCTGATAAAGGTTATAGTACTCCATCAGTTGAAAGAGAAGAACATGACATGGGACACCTTCATTGAGGCAACCTTGAAAACGCATATAACCACTTCACCAAGCCAGCACCAAACCATGATGTCAGTACAACCCATGGAGGTGGGGTCATCAAGCAAACATGATGAGGTTTCCAAGGCACCTAGGCCTGAGGTGACCTAGACACATCAGAGAGGCAAAAGCCTTGTGTTTTCTCCTCAAATTGAGGAAGGGGCCAAGCCTACTACATCAGTAGAACAGGGATCACCATCACATCATGAGGCTTCTTTGCATGATGAGGAGCCCATTGAGAATGAATTTGACCTAGTTGACTTGGAGGCACATGATGAGAATCAAAACCTGCAACAAGTCATCAAAGAGAAGGATTCTCAGATCATGGAGCTCAAGGACAATTTTGAAAGGGCCAAATTCATCATTTCATTCCTTGAGCAAGAAAACAATCAACTTAAGGAAAAACAACTAGTCATGGAGAAAGAGCAATTCAAAGCCAAGAAACAAGAGATGAAAGACAAGGTAGTGGTGGACCATGAGGACACTGAGAAGCATGAAGTACATGTGGAAAGGAAGAGACCAAGGACAATGGGTCTTAGGAAGGCACTTCAAAGCGAAAGAGAACAAAAGCCACCAATGGAAGAATTGACCTTTGAAGAGAGGATTGCCATGGAAATAAATGAGGACAGGGAGTTTTGGCTTGAAAAAGTCAATTTCCACCTTGAGAATCTCCTTGACAAGGCCAACAGGGATAAAAAGTTGCAAAATAAAATGGCCATCCATTATTACACAAGGAATCAGGTTGTCAAGGTCAAAATCAAGCAGTTGAAGGAAAAACTCAAGGAAACCCTAATCAGCCAAGAGGAGAAGGGTAAGTTAGATTTCCTTGCTGATGCATCCATGATTGCATAACATACCTCATCAGGCATCTCTAGCAAATTTTGGGAGGATTTGGAGAAAATTTTGTGTTTTGGTGTAGACTTGCAATTTTTGGGCAATTTTCTGTCTAGGAGCGTAGCAAGCTCACGCTGCGCTTCTTCCTCAAGGCTCCAAATTATGGAAGATCAGAATTTTTGGAAAGATTATGAGCCCCTCTAAAAACCCATTTGCCCACTTTCCTAGTCTGGGGCTCAGTTTTTGAGAAATTTGCAAAAAAGAGGCCAAAAATCACCTTTATGCCCCTCTTTTTCCATTTCGTTGCACACCTGGAGACACCTTGGGAGAATGGCCATATCTCAGCCAAAAATGGGTCATTTTGAGTGAACAAATACTCTAAAGACATCTAAACTCTCCCATATTTCTAGAAAATGCTTCAGATAGGGATTTGGACTTCAGAAAGGCACTCAAAAATGGCCTCCAACAGCTCGTTGCACACTTGGAAATTTATGAGATTTTTGTAAATTTTTCAGTGTGTAATTTTTCTTAATTCCTAGTTTGACTTTGGTAAAAGTCAAAAGGGTGAAGTAGATGAATGTGAGGGGTAAAAGCAAATGTAAATAGTGGGTGGTTAGTCTTTGTAAGCTGTTTTGATGTAAATTTGACCTCATTTATGAGAGAGGTTGGAGTCAAGTTAATTGTTGAAGTTGTTTTTAACTTCCCTCGACATTAGGGTTTGGTTAGAACACCTCATGGAATAGTTCCTAGAGTCATGGATTTGACCCTTGAGAGTGGGGAGATTTTGTTTTTGTCTTTATGTATCAGTTTCTCAATGATAGAATGGGTTGGATTTCAGAGGAGAGAACTATTGTAGCTTGTACTTGGACATTTTCTAGAAATCAAAGGACACAATTTGCAACTATTATCTAGGAATTCATGTGCAGTAAGTTTGTGATGTTATTTTTTCTCTATTATAGCTTTATATGAAATATATTCATCTTCTCTTTCCATTCATCAATTCTTGAATGGTTTTCCTTACATTTTATAAACAAAATTCTTTGCATAAAGCTCTATTTTGATGGAAAAATCATTATGTGTTACTTTCTTTCTTTCTTAATGAATTCATGTTTCATGCTCATTAAGACCTTTTGCTTCTTCTAAACACTACACTACACCAAAAAACCCTAAGATCCATCACAAAATTAATGCTACCTTGCTCCTTTATATATTTGATGTTGTAACCCTTTGATCCTCTGACCTAGCTGCCTGGTTTTTCTCCCTTATCCAGCAACAAAACCCTAAATTTTCCAAAACCCACCTAAGCCTAGCTGTCTAGCCTAAAATCCTTTACATTCCAGTCATCTCTTAGTTGTGATTTCATATAGAGAGCCCTCTCTGGTTTGGTAGGGCTAGATACCAAACTAAAAGCTTGGTCTGTAGTTACCTCTGTCGATCTCCTCATCAGCCTGGGACATTGTGGAGGATAACAGAGGCCATGACAACTAGGGAGTGCCAAGGTGTTCTAATGAATGTAAGGTTCCCAAGTCATGCAAAAATGTAATGCTGGTTGTGAGGTCATGACTTCCAAGGTGTGTTATGGAATTCTAGGGCATGCTAACATGTGCCAAATAGTACGAAGACATGTCAAACAAGCTAAGATGTGCCAAGTGCTAAGGCATGCCAAGATGTACAAGGGTGTGACAATGCATGCTAGGGATTGTCAAGGCAACAAAAGGGAGGAACAAGTTAAACTACAAGTAAATGAGCACATAATAGGGTTAATAAGTCATCAATTTACCTTTTCCATGAGGGGCATGCTAGGCACACCAACACTAGGTTCCAATAGGTGCCAAGTGCCAAGTGTCAATGCATTCTAAGTGCCAAATCTTCCTCTGTTTCTTCTCATCTAGTTTCCAATAATTGATCTCAAATAACTTTAATATTAAACCATTCCAAAGCATACCAAGTCATCTCAATGCATGCCAAACATGCTAAGACTTGCCAAGTGCCAATGTGCGTCAGGGAGTGTGATGCATGCTATGAAGTGGAAGAGCATATCGAAGAGTGCTAAGGTGTGCTAAAGAGTGCCAATGCATGTTGAGGAGTGTTAGGGAGTACTAGGACAACACAAGGGAGCACTAGGTCAAAATTCATGGAAGTGAATGAATATGAGGGTGTGTCGGGGAGTGTCAATGAGTGCTAGCTATCATGCCAAGGAGGGAGTGACAAGATATGCTAAGCACGGGTAAGGCATGCCAGGGAATATCAGGGAATGTCAATAAGTGCTAGAGTGTGCTAGGTAGTTCTGGGGTGTGCTAACATGTGCCAAATAGTGCCAAGGCATGCGGCCAGGTGCTAAGACATGCTAGGATGTGCATGGTGCCAAAGTATGCCAATATGCGTCAAGGAGTTTCAAGGAAAAAAAAGGAATAACCAAGCTAAAATGCAAGGAAATGAACACATAAGAGGGTTAATAAGTCGGGACTTTATCTTTTTCAAAAGGGGCATGCTAGGCACACTAATAATATGTTCCAATACATGCCAAGTGCCAATGTGTGCCAAGAGCTAATGTTTGTCAATGCAATATTATTCCAAGGTGTTCTAGGGCATGCTAGGGACTATAGGGCATGCCAACACATGATAGGGGAGTGTTGTGCTATGATAGGGCATGCCAACATGTGCTTGGGCATCCTACTCATGGCAAGAATTTCTAGGTACAAAGATGTTTCAAGACATGTGAGGTGCCAAGGAATGTTATTGTATTGTTCCAAACCATGTTAAGGTGTGCCATGAGTGTTGAGGAGTGCTAGGTCTCTCTCATTAATATAATTGACAAAGCTTGATTATGTATTAAATAATATATTTCCTACACACGCTAGTGGAACTTTATTTAAAGGAATTTTGCTAGATAATAAACCTAATAGAGATGAATCATGTGTTAACTCATAGTTAAACTATATTCTTATGACTTGAGGGAAATGATACAGACTAATTACTTCTTAACAAATTGACTGACTATTATAACCACTATGACCTTGGGCAGATAATGAAAAAGACTCCACAACAATGGTCTTAAATCGTTATCTTTTGACAAAAAATATAGTAATAGGTAAATAGCGTCATCAAAAACTCATTGGAATGATCAATGATGACGAACATTTTTTGACCATCACCAAAAGTAACCAAAAATATCATTGGTGAGGGTCAATAAAAGATCGTCACTAGAAGTGTCACCAAAGAGAGAATTAGTGATGAGCCTTTAACGACCCTCACCAAAAGTGTCACCAAAGAGAGAATTAGTGACGGGCCTTTAACGACCCTCACTAAAAGTGTTATTGAAAATGGATTTGGTGACAAACCCTAAAGGACCATCACTATATATATTTATAACAATGATTTTTTAAAGACCGTCACCATATGTGACATTGGTGATGGACCTTAAAGGTCCGTCACATGCATGAAGCGTCATCAAAAACTCGTTGGAATGATCAATGATGACGAACATTTATTGACCATCACCAAAAGTAACCAAAAAGATCATTGGTGATGATAAATAATAGATCGTCACTAGAAGTGTCGCCAAAGAGAGAATTAGTGATGGGCCTTTAACAACCCTCACCAAAAGTGTCACCAAAGAGAGAATTAGTGACGGGCCTTTAACGACCCTCACCAAAAGTGTCATTGAAAATGGCTTTGGTGACAAACCTTAAAGGACCATCACTATATACAATTACAACAACGCTTTTTTAAAGACCGTCACCATATGTGACATTGGTGACAGACCTTATGTAGAAATTCCCACCTGTAGATCACCTGATAATGCAATATACTAAAACAAAATACTTGATCTATTTCTACAACCAATTTAGCGGAAGCTTAATTGAACATGAGCAACATCAATTGAACACATATAACTGATAAGAAGGAATCAATCACACATAACACAGAAGAAATATCCAGGGGAAAGCACCAGCCTAAAACCTCATCTCTGTATTATCATACAAGTGGAAATATAACCAATATTACAAAAAGAATCAGCTCAAAATCTATCTTGCTCTCTCTGCAATACCTCTGCTGCTCATAGACAGTAAAAGGCCTCTATCCAACCTCTGGTCTGCCCTCCAAGCCTCCTATTTCTTTGCACAATTTTTATTGGGGTCCAGTGCAGCCACTTGTGTGAATTGGCCTCTTCACACACTCACTAACCTCTGATCCAACTACGCAGTCCTAAATGAGATAAATCCTCATCATGGATGAGCTTCCTTTATAGGAAAAATATTCATCCAACTGATAGTACACTGTCCCTTCTCTGATCTCAACTGGGTCTCTGTCTGAACTGACATGCATGAGTTATTCATGAGAGAATATTCAATTATCTGAAGAACAACAGTTATATGCTAGCATGCATTAACTAACTGAACTTACTTAATTTAAACAAACTATTTAAATCAAATATAACTGGACTTGACTCAGTTAACTGAGCCAACTAATTACTACTCAATATAGAACTCATCCTTATCTCTTTAACTGATGGATAAATTCCTCAATTAATAGAGAAAATATTGCATGTCCTCACATAGACTTTATGTTTGATTTTTCACAACTAATTAACTCATGGAGAATTAATAAATTTATTTTCAAACAGCTGTTAAATTCAAATTCAAATTTTACTTCCTATTTCTAGTCCAGGGACTAACTAAAATAGGAATCCATCTTGAACTGCTAAAAATAGAATGCTATTTTTAGCACTTCCATTTTTCATTCCCTGTTGCTCAATCCAGCACTGGTACCCAAACTGCTATTTTTAGCAGTGCTATTTTTAGAATTTCTTGTTGCCATTTTCAACACCTTAAAGGTCCGTCATAGGCAAGACCCTCACCAATGACCTTTTTTATTGTAGTGTTGGGTTTGAAATCATTGAGGTCTCGAGGTTTGGTCTCATTATGCGAGGAGACGAAAAACATTAAGCGCTAAGGGATCATATATATATATATGTATGTATATGTGCATGTTGGGCTCAGTGGCTATTATAAAAGGCTTGAGTTGGTGGTTGTATTAAAGGTAAGCCCCTCCTCCTTTCGGTTATATATATGATATCCTCTTCCACATAGATTGGGATTTATGTTGGAAGTTAGTATAAAGGAATGCTTGGCTACAATGGTTCTTTTGGGAGTTTTGACTCCAAATTTTAATATAGGTGCTTAAGTTCGGTATTTTTATAAATGATTCCCTCCCACTTGGTCTTTATTTAATTATGATATTATTTTAGACTTGGTCCCAAGTCTTGGTTGCAGTGGCTCTTTGGTGGATTAAAGGGTTTGATTCAAATTTGACCGGATACATATACATTGTTAAATTTAAGCCTTAGGCTTGCATCACCCCAACATGCGAGTGGGGCCTTGGGGGAAGATATTGGGGAAACCATAATATTAAGTTCTCTGATACATCTAGGTTAGGGTTCACCCACCCCCATGTTACAGGTCTATTTGGGCACATCGCTCCCGACATTCAGATCAGTACAATTAGGGCTCATCAAACCCTAATTCATTTGTTACATGCCCTAGACAAGTCATCAAATTGAATGCTTCCATCCATGAAAGTTTCCTAGCTTGAAACCTTGTTGAAATGCCTCCTAAAGACATGAGCGCAGCCTTGGTCAGGGGTAACTGCGTTGCAAAGTAGGTAGGCCCATTCAGGCTTACACTACAGTGCACTTAGGCCCACTTTGACCTGCGTTGGGTGAGAATGAGCGAAATTGGCATTGGATTCTGGAAATATTCCTTGATTCTAGAGCATTCTAGAAGGATTCCATCTCTTATCTCCTCCTATGAGCTCAAAATTGGATAGGCTAAGGATCCATTAACCTCCTATCCTCTCACCCCTTGCTCCATGGAAACTAAATCCAAGTTTGGAAGGCCATTCAATACCCTCATTTATGACAAAACCACCTCCATTTCTTATAAATTAAGCACTCATCATAGTGATCAGGGGGCTGGAATTGAAGATTGTAGAGAAATACTGTTGGTTTGAGATTTGAGTTCAAGTCAAGTAATGTTATGCTGCTGGATTGGTGTGCTTTTGATGTGGCAAGGGTTGGACTGAAGCTGGATGAGTGGCACAGGATCGAACTGTATTGGGTGAAACTCTTCCTTCTACATTAATAAAGTTATTTATTCCTTTTCTCATATTCTTGTTCATATCTATGATGATTATGTGTTTCAATGTATTCGATTCCATTGGTCTATAGTAGATAGATCATGTATGTTTTGATTGTTGTTGTTTCTGTTTTTGTTGACACAGGGACCTATTGAGCGGATTTAGTTCAAGTGGGAGCGACGGGAACGATTCAAAGGGGATCAAGGAAGTGAAAGACTACAATTAAGTTCCTTCATCTCATCTATCTACTATTGGAAAAGGTTAAACTACGTTCTTTTTGTTGTTCTAGGTGTAGCTACCCACCTAGGGAAAATGTGTTTATCCATAAATGCAAATTCCATATAACACCCTACCCTCATGTTAATATGTCGGGGGTGGAGGGAGATATTGGGTAAACCATAATATGTTTTCCCCAATATCTCTCCAACCTCCACATGAAAGTATGGGTGGGGGAAGATATTTACGAACACATAATTTATTTTCCTCGCTATCTCCCCATACCCCCACATGATGGAGAAAACATACGGGTGGGTGGAGATATTGGAGAACCATATAGATTTCCCAATATATCCCACCAATATCACCATTATATAAATATGTGGGAGTTAGGGGTATATGTTGGAAAAAAAACATATTATGGTTTCCCCAATATCTTTTCCCACTCTCATGCAAGGTCGGTGGGAGATGTTGGGGAAAACATAATATTTTTTTTTCTAGCATCTCCCCCAGCCCCCACTTATTTACATGAGGGAGTGGTGGTATATATCGAGGAAAATGTATCATGATTTTCCCAATATCTCATCTCAGTCTATAGGGATGGGGGGAACATGATGGTGGTTTCCCCAATATCTCCCCCACCCTCATGTTAATATGTGGGGATGAAGGGAACATTTCCCCAGTATCTCTTGTCAACTGCCAGCCCCCAAAATTTAACATGAGGGTGGGGTTCACAAGAGATATTTAGGAATATATACATGAGGGCGGGAGTGGCAAATGTTTTCCCCAATATCTCCCCCCACTCTCATGTAGGGTTAAGGGGAGATGTTAGAGAAACCATAATATATTTTTTTCCAATATCTTCACCCACCTACCACATATTGACATGAGGGTGGGGATGGTGGCACATATTAGGAAAAACATATTATCCCCTCCCCCCCTTTGCCACTCTCATGTAGGGGCAGGGGGGAGATATTGAGGAAACCATAATATGATATTAACTTGAGGCTAGGGAGTGACGAGAGATGTTGTGGAAAACATATTATTGTTTCCCCAATATATCCTCATCACTGCTAAATGAGAGTGGGGATAGGGAGAGATATTGGGGAAAATATAATATGTTTTCCCAAATATCTCCCAACTACACACCCTGCCCCCCTCTGCCCCACCACAACCATCATGTTAATATATGTTTTCCCCAATATCTCCCCTAAATAATCTTTATTTAGGACCTAAGGTTGGGGTTTCCTTCCAAACCATGTTCAAGGCTAAGGCTCCCTCAAACCATATTAAATTACAATTATTTCTTATTTTTATATTAATTATAAATTATATTATAAGTATTTTCTATTTTAATAATGATTTGGATTAAGATAGATTGTAAATCTAACTCTTAATTATTTGCCAATTAATTTAAAATTTAAAAATTACCCACTTAAAAATTTAAATGATTTAAAATTTAAAAATGATTCACTTTAAATGTTCTAATAATTATAAATATTATTAATATTTTTATATTAAAAACAAAACCTCATAACCATAATACTAATAATTACAAATTTTATTATAGGGATAATGATGTTTCACAAACTGAAAAAACATAATTTTTTCATAATATTTATAGATACTTAAGGAAAATAATAATTTAGATAATGTTAATTGCAATTATTTTTATAATTCAAAACCATAAAATTTATGTTTAATATAAAATTTATGTTTAATATCCATTATAATAAACTATGAACATTACATATTACGAAAAAAATCCATGACACTTATACAGAGATTAAAGTTTTTCGCAAAGATTACCACACCTTAACAATAAAAAAACAATAACGTAAGAAAGTATAAAGCCCTCAATGTGAAAGAGGTGCCTTTTTCTACTCGATCTTGAGATGAGATCAATGATAAGGATATGTAAACTTTGACATGTGCGTTGTCGAAGCGAGGGAATTTGAGCTATTAGAATCTCGATTTTTAGTCACTACACAATGTAGATTTCTATGAATATGAAACTTTGCTTTCTAATTCATTTATTTAAGAAATAGTTATTTTTATACACATTTATATTATTAGTCCTTGCCCTCCAGGCATGGACTATGAATATGAAACTTTGCTTTTTTCTAGATTCATTTATGTAAAAATAATTATTTTCATACACATTTATATTATTATTACTCCCTGCCCTCCAAGAATGGACTATAGTAATCGAAAAAGGACACTTTAGCATTATTAGTGATGCTTTTACTCCTCGTTTATAAACTAGGTTTGAGGTTTGTGGACGGACTATAGTAATCGAAAAAGGACACTTTAAACTATAAAGCGAGGTTAGCGAGGTTTGTGGACGGACTATAGTAATCGAAAAAAGACACTTTAGCATTATTAGTAATGCTTTTACTCCTCGCTTTATAAGCGAGGTTTGTGGACACATATGGATGGTTTGTGACACATATGGATAAATCATGTTATTTCGCCTCTTCTCAAGGACCCGAGGCTAATCCGACGCTATGTTATAATTTTGTTTGCTTGATATTTTGAAATTGGTAAAAATACCACCTAATCCAATGAAATTGGTAAAAATATGAAATTGGTAAAAATACCACCTAATCTAAGGCCAATGAAATTGGTAAAAATACCACCTAATCTAAGGCCAGCGTTAGTCACCGGCACTAAATGTTAGTGCCGCTATTTTGGATTTCCATGGACTGCATGGTATAATAGAGGAAGCATCAGCCCTGCTTGTACGTCAGGGTCCACCACTACTTATCGCCAGGGTCCACCACTACTTATCACCGCTTGCCACAACTTCCAGGTGTGCCATCTAATATGTTTGCATCTAACCACGTGTAATGTAATCTTATTCCAAATCCTCAAATGTAATCTTATTCCAAATCTTATTGGAGGACTGGCAGCACTGGAATTGCAGGACTGGCAGCACTGGAAACTCGCCATAAGGGAGAAAGATTCATGAAGAAAGATTCATGAAGAAAGGAAAATGAATCACAAAGGAAAAAAATACAGAAATACAGAAGTTACCTCCTGCTTCTACCCATCGCCAGCCAGCGCTCTGTGATTGACCCTGCTCAACTGCTGAACGCTTTTACAGCGCTCTGTGATTGACCTTGCTCAACTGTTGAACGCTTTTACAGTATTGTTGTATTATCCAGCCTGCCGCCCTGGAATATTCCAGGGTTCATTTAATTGTGTCATTGACTAGTACAGGGTTGGCTCTCTGGCTCTGAAGGAGAAGGAAGGAATAAGCCTTTACCCGGGAGCCTTTCACCTTCTGCCTTCAACTTGGAACCACTTCTATGGACAAGAACCGGCATCTGCTTCGCATTTGGCCAATCCGAAATTGGTGATCTTTGCTCGAAAATTCTTGTCCAGAAAAATATTGCGGCTATTAAGGTCCTTGTGAACGCAGGTGGGAGTTGATGCAGATACTCCAACCCTTCTGCGATGTCCAGAGCGATCTGCAGCCTCTGGTTCCATGACAAGTTCAAACCCCCTGCATGTGACCATGCGCTATGGATATAGTCGCTAAGGGACCCATTTTCGGCGTACTCAAAGACAAGGTACGAGTCCTGGTCCGACGATTCTTCAACGCAAGCAGAGTGACCAGACTCGTGTGGTGGAATCTGTGAAGGGCGTTGATCTCCTTTGATACCTGCCCTCTCATCTATTTGATTGCCACTCTGTTTCTGCGAAGAACCGCATGGAAGACGGAATTCTTGATTCTGTGCGCCCCGCTGAAATTGTCGGTGGCCTCCTGAAGTTCTTTGAAGGAAAAGCCTATCAATCTGTCCAATGCCAGCAATTCCGACATGTTCGAAAGAAGGCTCGATTCGATCTCGAAACCCTCCGCATCGCCTGTGTCTGGCTTTATTGTCTCTGGTTTGCTTCGCCTTTTTCTTGAAAAGCAAATGGCTCCCAAAAGCCCTAGTCCAAGAAGTAGCGCTTCTCCTACGGATGCAATAATTGGTACATAAATATGGCTGCAGCTCTTGTGGGAGGAAGGTGCGGGGTTATAAACGAAGGCAGGCGCCTTCGCTATAGCAGGAGGAGGGGGCGGAGAGAATGGGGTAGAAGGGGGAATCACAGCGCTGTGGTCGAGGGGAATTAGCAGAGTTGTGTAGTAATGGCTGCGGGGGACATTGGGCTGATAGTTTATACTGTCAATGAAAAAGATGGAGGCAGTGGTGGTGGCATTGGCAATGGTAACAGCAACAGCAACCCATTTGGGCTCAGACACCGACAAAGTCTGTGCCGGAGAAGAAATTGGAAGTGAGACATGCAGATAAGACAGGCAGCACTTGATCTCCATACCTCCGACACCTGGGAAGCATGCTCTTGGCGTGGCAACGTCTCTTTTTAATTTAATTTAATTCACTTTATTATTTTTATTTTTTAACATTCTCATATCTAATGGCTTGGTTCAATCTTCATGGGGCTTGCTTATGGCTTCTTCTGGGGTATGGACTTCGAACTGCCATGATTGAAAACCGGTGAGCTGTTGAATTCTGCTTTCTGTCACAAATGTAACAACAACGGTATGGCTTAACTAGAGGGAATGAACCATTTCAGGTTTCACAATTTGTAGCATCTAATAATGCACAAATTCACATATCTGCACCGTCAAGGTCTGTGCAAACAAATGTTCCAATGCAGGTGGCATTGGAAACTTTGGAGGACATGTATTTGGCTTGCTGCAGGGGAGCAATTTCAGAGCGTCTCAGGCTGCAAGCTCACAAGATATCCAGGGCACCATAGATTTGATGTGCAGGTCCTCAGAAACACAAAACGATTCTCATGATCAACATCGTATGGTGCACTGTTGAAAACTGGTGAGCATGGCCTTGCTTCTGGGGTATGGACTTCGAACGGCCATGATTGAAAACTGGTGAGCTGTTGAATTCTGCTTTCTGTCACAAATGTAACAACAACGGTATGGCTTAATTAGAGGGAATGAACCATTTCAGGTTTCACAATTTGTAGCATCTAATAATGCACAAATTCACATATCTGCACCGTCAAAGTCTGTGCAAACAAATGTTCCAATGCAGGTGGCTTTGGAAACTTTGGAGGACATGTATTTGGCTTGCTGCAGGGGAGCAATTTCAGAGCGTCTCAGGCTGCAAGCTCACAAGATATCCAGGGCACCATAGATTTGATGCGCAGGTCCTCAGAAACACAAAACGATTCTCATGATCAACATCGTATGGTGCACCAGGGAAGTAGACAGTTTACTGACGTGCAGTTGTTGAGGTCTTTTGAATCATCTATTTACGACACTCATCAACTGCTGTAGCTCTGATCTGTTTGGTCATACGGCAGTATTTTCTTTGTCGTCGGACTTGAAGCTAACTGTTAAAACTTCATTATGACAATTATCTATATTCTCTAGTTGCAAACAATTACTTTCAAGTTGCAGTTACTCTTGCTTAATTTGCTTGTTACCATGTGTGGTCCTGGTTGTTGTCTTTATCTAGAGTACAATATCATATTCGAATGGGTTTTGCTAATGTTCGAATGGGTTTTGCTAATTTAGGTCAATATGGGTAACATCATCTATGCACATGGCATCAATTTGATGATTACATTGATAGGCTAAACTCAGGGAATGGGTTTATAAGTTGTCCCTCTATTTCTGTTGAATTTTTGAGCACTATTTTGTTTATGGATTTGATTCGACCTCATCATTTCATGGAGAGACAATGATACCAGGTAATTGACAGTAATTTGGAGTTGTGTAGGATCTTTTCCATTTTGTACGCAATTTCCAACCCAGCAATCGCCAAATCTCCTATTATTACAATATTTGGGTGCCTATTGCAGTAGTTATTGGTTATCAGTTTGGAGATTTATCCCAGCAGGCCATGATCTCTCTTCTTGATGTATGTGATGGTTTAAAATTGAGGAATATGGACTTGTGTGTATGGCATCTCATTAAATGATCAATGGTTGATCTCCCTTTAATCTTTATGTACATTCAACAATATCATATTTTGACTTGTTATACGTATATTTCATATTATAACTTGTTAATTTTCTTCTTAATCTATATGTATATTCAACCGTATCATATTTTGTTTTGACCTGTTATATGTATATTTCATATTATAACTTGTTAATTTTCTTCTTAGATGTCCACTATGGCAAACACTATCCACCATGCAGACTCACCTAGTTTGGCTGCTTAGAGTTTCTAAACATCTGTAAATCTCTGCTATACTGAACTATAAAAATGATTCTAGATAGCTTTTACACTTGCAGGTCTAGGGAACATAATATTTGTTGAGTTTTACTTCTGTAATGGGATCCTCGCCTGGGTTGCGCTACAGTTTTTGCATATTTGTAATTGCTATTTTACATTTTTGTAAATTTGTAATTGCTATTTTACATTTTTGTAAGCAGGGTATCTTAAGCTCTGTTCTGATTGCATAATCATGTATGTTCATCCACGATGTTTTTGGATATTCCCATTTTCTTTTTCAGCTAGAGGCAAATCTCCATGCTAATCGAATTAAAATTGCAGATTATAGTAGATGTCCCATCAGTTGGAGGGAGGTTGGTGCTGGTGGACATGGCTGGTTCAGAAAACATCGAACAGGCTGGGATAGGGGTAGAGGCAAAAATGCAGGTTCTCACTCTTTATCTCTCACTTCTAGACACACATACACGCATTCATGCATCTCATGTGATAGGTATATGGCTAGAAAAAGTAATGTGTAGTTCCATCTTGTTGATCAGACAGGTAAAATAAATCAAGGGAATGGGGCATTGAAAAGGGTTGCTGAGGCTATAGCAAATGGGGATGGTTACATTCCCTACAGGGACAGTAAACTCACCATGCTTCTCCAGGTATGCCTGTCTTCTAGACCAACGCATTTATTCATTTCCAATAGGAGGGTTTTGTAAACTTCTCTTCTTTTTCAGGATTCTTTCGAAGATGATGAATCTAGGATATTGATGATTCTATGTGCAAGCACTGATCCAAAATACATTCAAAAAACAATTAGCACCTTGGAGTATGGGGCCAAAGCCAAAGGTATTGTCAAATTACCTAAATCCCATCTTAAAGAGAAAATCAATGCTACTGACCAAGTAGTCTTAGAGACCAGGATCAAAGTCATGAGTGCCTTGATTGCAAAACTTCAAGCAGATAATAGATTAAAAGATGAGTGCAGAGATGAGATTGCAAAAGAGTTGGATGGAAAAACACAGCAACTGGAGAACCTGAAAAGTAGTGTAGCACATGTGGAAGGGGAGAAACGACAGTTTATGGAGGAAATGCTAAAAATAGATGAAAAGTTGCTAAACTTGATTAACAAAATTGAAAACAGCAGAAAGAAGATATCGGAAACAGAAACCAGGAGGTATACAGAAATGCAGGAACATCAAATGAAGATATGTGAACTTGTTGATAAGGTCCAAGACATAGAAGCTGAGCTGATATTCAAGATGAGAGAACAACAGGGAGGGCTTTCTGAAATAAGAAATCGAAGTTCATATTGATCCAAAAATTGCATTCTTATTAAATTTGTGACTAGAAAAAGTTGGTATTATCTATAATATTAACTTGTATTTGAACCTTGGTATAGCATTTAGTTAAATGATCAATTACTGATGTTTCTTAATTCATTAAGAAACCTAATTTCTTTCAATATATTTGATATATTTTAGCCTCTTTCAAATTTAGATACTAAGAGGATGAAGTATCTCATTACAGTCCGTTACAACCAATTTCCTAGGAAGATGCTAAGTTTCTTTTATGGGGAAACCAGAGTTTAGAAGTCTGTCATCTTCATATTCAAGGGCTCTACAGGGTGAAGTAATCTTTATATTCAGGGGCTTACATTGATGAACTATTTGCATGGTGATTCCCTGTTTGAATATTTCAATCAGATTCTTAATAAATACCTACTCCAAGATAGATTGTGTTGAACCATCTTCGAGAAGGTTTCAGCGATATCACTAGTCTATGCCATTCATGGTTTCAGCCCTGCTCAGTGATGAATCTGGCCCAGCAGCACATAGATGTTTAATAAATTTGGGATAAAACCAGTGGTTATTTAGCACCTAATTACTGTATGTTGAGAGGGACCCACACTCTCAGCACATAGATGTTTAATCATCTCAGCCTCCTCAGGTGATAGATATGTCTGAGAGATTGAGTGCCACCACCGAGACATCCATGTTTTTGAATGGCTTAACTAGACGGAATGAACCATTTCAGGTTTCACAATTTGTAGCATCTAATAATGCACAAATTCACATATCTGCACTGTCAAGGTCTGTGCAAACAAATGTTCCTGACCCTCTGTACCATGAGATGCTGAGGATACCAAAGGAACAGGAGCGAATTAGAAAGCCTCATGAAGAAGAGGTACTTCCAGAATATTTCCATATAACTTCTCTATTCTAAATTTGCTAAATTTGTTGTGCAAGATTTGGTAAGTTTGCTTTCTGCTATTGCTAGATTTGTTCAGCCAATATTTATTAGTTTACCTAGATCCTGATGTTAGCTTATTGGAAGCTGCCTAAGTATGTATATGAACTTGGAGCATCATTTTAAGCTCACTACATACATTTCTTTCTATTTATGACAGAATACGCGAATCAGAGTTCAGTTTGAGAAGGAATTGGAAGAGCTGAAGAGATTTTATCTTTTTTTGGTGACTTGTATTATCTGCATTCTCAGTTAGCAATGTATATGAACTTGGAGCATCATTTTAAGCCCACTACATACATTTCTTTCTATTTATGACAGAATATGCGAATCAGAGTTCAGTTTGAGAAGGAATTGGAAGAGCTGAAGAGATTTTATCTTTTTTTGGTGACTTGTATTATCTGCATTCTCAGTTAGCATTTGATTTCAATTTTATGTTGATTGCAAATTTGCAAACCATGTCTCAAAACTTCATCTCACATCATTCACTCCCTGGGAGGAGAGCTTGGTGAAATCCTAATCATATATTTGCCATTCCAAGCATAGTTTCAAAACTGGCCGGTTCATTAGCCCTAGCCATCAAACCAGTTGGAAACCCAGTTTTCTGAGCGGCTAGTGGATGAAAAACATGTAGGTAGTAAAGAAGCCCTACCCCCGCATTGATTCCCAACCAGCTCCTTTTCTTATAAACATTTTCCTCCCATCCATGGACTATGAAATTGAAGTCCTTGTACTTCTCCAATGGGTGCTCAAATTCCATGTCTGTGATCACAGCATCTGAGTCCATCCACCATCTCCACTCAGCTTCAGGGTGAGCCACCATGGCTGCCCTAATCAAAGGAATTTTGGCCCAGAAAGTGTACATTTTCTGATTAAGGAGGATTGTGTTGTAAAACATGTCCAAGCCTGCTATAAACATGATATTGATGTTTAGAGTACTTCGTTTTACAAGTGTGTTTTGAGTTAGGTGCTTTCTTCTGTCAGCTATGTGAGGCTATTTCTGAATGTTGTATGAACCTCAACCAGTGAATAATCATATCTAACGCTTGTTGATTCCTTGCTTCCATACCGTCTAAATTTGTCAGGTTGCATCAGATCCCTTTGATCATTTTTCACTTTTCAGGTCCATGTCTCTCGGTCTCTGCCAGCTGCCAGCAAAGCGAACTTCTCCTCAGTCATCCTTCACCCCTGTGTTAACCGATTAGTCTGTCACTGTTTTACAGAGCCAGATTTTCATTAACCTTCCTACAGATGGCCTGCTTTTAATATGTTCTCCTAACTAGGACAACCAAAATTCCATGGATGTCTGTAAGTAAATTCTCTGTAAAAAACATCTCTATACTTGCAACATTTTGCTTTCATATCGGTTTATTAGGCTACATGCTACCAGATAAAACTTTGTCTGTGTCAAGAATTACCAAGGGAGCTGTGATATTCAAGGACTACGAAAAAAGAGCTTTCATATCGGTTTATTAGGCTTTTTATCTGTGTCAAGAATTACCAAGGGAGCTGTGATATTCAAAGGACTGCGAAAAAAGAGCTCATAAGGTCAGTTCACTTTTGGTTCACGAAGGTCTGCCGTCCCAGGGGCCATGAGAAGAATGTTGCTTCCGAAATCTCGAGGTCTATGTGGGGTTCTCTTACTGGCTCGGTCGGGCCAGCGCAGAAAAGCATTCTACCCCACTCAATGCAGGGACTTGCTGCCTCGCAGCTTCCTGGTTTATTTTAGTTGGTTTATTTTAGTTTTCAAAGTAATTGTTATTTTAGTTTTTAAAGTAATTGTTATTAAAATAAACAATTTGTTTATATATGTATGTATGGCAAATTGTTGGATTGTGACTCTAGAGAAAATTCAAATGATATCCAATGTCAATATGAAATATAAAATTCAAATGATATCCAAGGATATCCAATGTCAATATGAAAAATAAAGGATATTTTTTGCCGACTCTTATTTAGGTTTAGTTGTGTTGTTCCATCAAAGAAGGTATATTGATTTGATTTTATCTATATTAATCTCATTTAACACCCTTTTTTATTTGGTTTCAAACGTTGTGCAAAGCACAAAGGATCTAGAGGAGCTTTGTATCTCGTAAAAAATCATTGTTAGTGTAAAGATATTCTTTGAGAACAAAGAAGCATTATTTATCAACTCAATGACTACAAATGCGAAGTATAACTAATGAGACACATTATATTAATTATCCATCAATCCAACAACAATATTAATATTAAGAAGCATTATTTATCAACTCAATGACTACAAATGCGAAAGTATAACTAATGAGACACATTATATTAATTATCCATCAATCCAACAACAATATTAATATTAACAATTAATATTGATGGCCACAACAATATTAACAATTAATATTGATGGCCACCCTTGGTCCATCCACCGTTGATCCTTTCATGTCTTTTCAGCAATGATTTGAATGCAAGGTTACTATGTCATGTCTCTTCTTCAATGATTTGAATGCAAGGTTACTATGTGACCAAGAATGGGTGATTTACTTTGATCTTTATGGCGATGTTGATATGGATAAATTTTTGGTTATGCATAGTCAAAGATGGGTGCAACAACATTGTCATCTAAAATGATATTAGCAACCATGTTGTCGAACAACATTGTCATCTAAAATGATATTAGCAACCATGTTGTCGATCTGTTTATCACAATTTGCAAGAGCATGTTCTTCCATCACCTTAGTCTAAATTCCTCCTATAACAAAAGACATTATTCTAGTCTTGCAAATGCAAATGAAGAACCAAAAGACATTATTCTAGTCTTTCAAATGCAAATGAAGAACCTTGTTGCAAGACAAAAAAGAAATGCAAATGAAGAACCTTCTTGTGAAATTGATCTGTTTCATTTGAAACTCCTACATCTTTTATTTATGTTGAAAAAAGTGTTCACCTTGTTGCGAAATTAATTTGTTTCGTTTGAAATTCCTACATCTTTTACCCGGTTGAAAAAATTGTTCGTTTGAAATTCCTACATCTTTTACCCGGTTGAAAAAATTGTTCACATCACAAAGATAAGTATAAGTATGTGCTAAATGAACCAGGAATTAAATTAAACAACCTTTTCATCATCAACATTTTCATTAATAACACTTGTTTCTAGTCACTGCAAAAAATACAAATGATTCAAATAATATAAATAATAATTTTGTTTCTAGTCACTGCAAATAATACAAATGATAAAATTCACATTTCAAAAGGCCACTCAGTTTTTTTCACAATGATACTCAGGTTCCAAATAAATAATTTTTGAAATAGCACTCAATTTTTTTTTAATGTTCTGTAGAAATAAACATACTTCCCCAGAACACGGAAATAAGTCGCCAAAAATCCTTTATGAAAAAAATAAACTTATGCACCAGAAATGAAGATCCTCAGTAGCCCAATATAACGCCTGTCACGTACTGTTAAACCAGAGCTGAAGTCGAAATGTCACAATCCGTATTCCTTCATAGAACCAGGAAATCCGCAAGCCATTCGAAACTGTAAATTCAAATCCCAATATTTTTTGACATGGCTTGAACTTAATGCCAAAGTTTGCAAAGATGGAAGCCACACTTTGTGATGAACCTACAGTAAAGAATCAATGGCATGCTTACAAGTTATTCATATTAAAAGCACAAATTGTATGATTCAACAACTATTTTCTCAAAAGGATCAGGTCATTTTTGTTTTCTAATGAAGGATCCCTTGCTAGTTTAACACTAGCATGACCCTGTTGGTTTTGAATAATTTTTTTGTCCCATTCTTCATTATATGTATCAACATTGCTTTTTCATATTTAATCAACCAATCATACTTTCAACTTTTTAAGTTTATTCATTTATTCCTTATGTGTAGAGATTGAAGTGATTAATTGCTTATATAATTTTATCAAACTTTACAAAATTGATGGAAGTTATTTCATGTTGAATTGTAGATTTTGATAAGAAGACATCAAAAGTACCATGGATTGAAAATCTTTGAAGTTTCCATTTCCAAGGTTTTGTATTTTATATTTTTATTCTTGTTTCAAAGACATTGAGCTCAAAGGAAAAGAATTCAAGAAGGGGAGTGAGAGACCATACCATCTCCATCAAAGATTAACTCCCAAGAATTGGATATGGCCAATTTTGAAAAAAACATGAGAGGGAAATTCTATATGCTCAAGTTCTCAATTTTGATTTGGAAGCATAAAAGACAAATCACTGAGAGATAAAATTTAGGTGGAGAAGTTGTAATTTTACTATTATAATAATTATTCTATTTGAAATGAGGAAAAAAATGCAAAGTAAAGTATTCAAATAAAGTTAGAAGGCTAAAAGCCCTCGAAGTCGAAGGTCAAAACTTGAGTAGATAGAAGGTCAAAGCTCATTGGGAGTTTCTATAAGGAAACCTTTGCATTCATACAAGTGGGCCCCTTTTTGACATTGTATGCTATCTTTGTAAGTTAAATAGAGTGACATTGTTAACTTGTGCTCCATATTCTTGTGAAGTTATCAATGGTTGTGGAATATTCTCGCAATTCACCATGAGTCTTGGTGCTAATGAGGATGGATACTATGACTTGAGAGTGTTGTGCCTTATGAGCATTCTCTAGATCCCCGTGTCTATCCTTGCATGTCATATACACCACTAATTTGTTGGATGCAATTCTTGGGATTCATAAGCTATCCTTAGTCCTCAAAGAAAACTTTTGGTTATTGTGTAGATTATAGAGGTGGGATATTCTAATCACCAGCTCTATTTCCCCCCTTAGCTCCAACAACCCAAGAGGGGATCCCCCTTCTCTACAACTACAGGCCCTCAAGTTAACTCCCTCGTTTATGGCTTCAATGCATGCTTTTCAAAAAAATATCTACATTGGCACACTAGGGATGCTTTTAGGATAGTTATGCATCAATTTTCCATTTAATTTTAATCTTTGTAATATCCCTCCTTACTCAACTTGGACAACCATATGAATTATAAAGGATGGAATGGAAGGCGTTTGATCATGAATGAAGGAGAATGACCAAGAATTCCCCTTAACACACAAGGTAAAGATTAAGTATGCATGTGTCCAACTTAACACTTGACACCAAGAAAGGTCTTTTCCCAACTACTTGGCATAATTTTGCAAGTTAATTTTCCATTTTCCTCAATTATGGTAATTGTTTTTGGTTAAAAACTAAATATTATTATCCATGGCTTTGACCCCTCCAACTCCCTTAGCACCTCTCACTCCCCTGTCGTGGAATTGTAGCACCCATACTCTTTCCATCCCTCTATCATGCATCCAACGATGTATTTTTTTATTATTAATATGTACATCATTTGTATTACATGGATTGGTCCTTGGCCATATCATCCATAATAGTTATGTGCAATCACATTACAAGGGGGCTAGATCATGTCTCCTTTGGCTTTCTGTCTAATATTTTGATGTAACATGTATTCTCTTAGTGATATGTAAGTTATCCTCAATCTTTAGAGCATGTTTTAGGTGTGGTGCCAATGGTAGAGCTGGAGTATTCTCCTTGCTATCTATACATTCCTATTGTTTTCTTTCAAATTGATCCTATTTTTTGTGCCCTTGGTCAAGGTTAGGTTGCTTTAGATAGAAAACACTCATTATAAATTAGCTACATTTTGCACTTTCTTTCTTAATTGCATTAAACACGTATAGAACTAATGGTCAACCCTAGCATAATTGGTAAAGCATAGAGAACCAACAACAACCAAGACATATCAGGAGGGTTTTCCAATTTAATGGATAAAGGTATAATTGGACCCTTTCACTCAATGAACTTACAAGATTAACTTAAGACATTTTGTCTGTGAACACCTCTCAAAAGCTTTCCCCCTTCCACTTCCTTCATTTATAATTATGTTATTTTCTTCCTACCTCTCCTTGTTTATTCAAGATTAATTATCTAATACTATCTTATTCCTACCTTTCTTTGCTTCTCCAAGATTGATTATCTAAAGGAAAATGACATTCTAATAAAAAAATATTTAGAGTATCAAGAGCTAATGCATCAACCTTGGAAAATCAATAAATTTCATTTTGAGAGGGGAGTTATAAGGGTTGCAAAAATCCTTGAGGGTTCTCTTGAGGTATGGGAAAGCCTAATTATATAAAAGGTCTCCAAAGTATCAAAAATTAATGCATCAACCTTGGAAGATCAATCATTTTCATTTCGAAAGGGGAGTTGTAAGGGTTGCAAAATCCCTAAAGATTCTATTGGAATATGGGAAAGGCTAGTTACAATACTTTGTTGATAGCTTGCTTATAGGCTTATTCACTTATAAAAGGTTGTCAAAATTATATAATTTGTATAATCCATGAGTATCCATAATGAACTTAATAATAATGATACAAATAATGAATTTGATTTATATGTTAGTGATTTGACATCCTATTATTTTGACACATAATCTCTCTTATTCTTTTTTCCTTTTAACATTATTTAATTAAATAATATAACTGTTATTGCGCCGAGAGGCACATTGTATAGCTCAGTATGTCCCCGATGTGTAACTATGTTTGTGCTCAAAGTTAAATTTTAACTAATGTCGGCCAACATAAAAATAAACAATTTGAAATCTAAATAATATTTATGTCCGTCCATCCAATAAATAATAATAAAAATAGAAAAAATTAATGCTGGCCCTAAAAAAAATGAAAATAACCATATAGATAAAAAAAAACTACAATAGGTTGATCTCATGCATTTAAAAGTTCTTTTATCATATACATTGAATTTGAACGAATCATAAATTTACCTTCAACAAAAAATTTTACCAATTAAAATTCCAAATTAGGTAAAATTTTAAACATCTTTACTCTTTACTAAAGCCAATATCATTTCTTAAATCAAAGTAAAAAGGTTAATTCAACACAAAAAATCTAGAATCTTGCTCCAAAATATTTTAATATTTCTTTTAATTAATTAATTGTAAAATGAATCTTTAAAAGGAAAACCATATCATATGGATATATTAAAATTGTTACACGTCATTTTGTCGCATTAGGTAAATGACCGTCGGTTTGGATCTTTCGCTATCCACAAATGTGTCCCAGAGAATTCCCCAACAAAGTTTGAATCTAAATTATCCCAAAGAAAGTGGAATTCTTGGATCCCATGGTACAAAACCTTGTTTTTGGCTACATGTGGAGTTCCCTAGTTAATTTTTGCGCATACACAAAGAAGACCATTAGAAGTTGTGCATAAGTACACAATGTCTTACACTGTGACTTGCAAACATGACTTAACGCATGTAAAAATAAAAAGTAAAGTCTAGACGCATTGTTGGTAGCATCTATCCCAACCAACAAGCTTCAAATGGTCGTCTATTCAGTCTTGATCCCTCCCATCATGGAGAAACTCCCTCTTTTTGTGGAATCCCTATCCCACCATTAGTGGATCTCATTCCTTGGAAATTGGATCCCAAACTTCCCACTCTTGGCCTATAATGCTAACCCAGGCCTGAGGATTGAGAAGGACTGTTGGAAGTAGGCTTATGCTGCATGATTAAGGTTGGAAGGTTGTTCATTCAAGGAGAGGGTTGGAGATTGTGGGAACGGACTTGCAACATCAAGGCTACTTGGTTGTAAGGCTATTCTCCATTTTATTAATATAAGGAAATTGTTCTTTCTCAATTACATCTCTATTGATATAATTTGTAGGATTCTTTGATCACCTACATAGACTATGATTGCATATTGATCAGTTTATGGTATATAATTGGTTAATTAGTCCATTTATCTCATGATTATATATTGGATGCTTTGATCTCTGGTTTGTTTATGTCAATGCATATCTCCTTCAGGATGTCATGGAGAAGTTGTGGGGAGGGACAGGAGGATCTCTGAAGTATCAAGAAGCAGATGA
Source organism: Pinus tabuliformis (assembly GCA_031772625.1). Lineage (NCBI taxonomy): Eukaryota > Viridiplantae > Streptophyta > Pinopsida > Pinales > Pinaceae > Pinus > Pinus tabuliformis. Next base: position 103,420,155 of record CM062804.1, read on the forward strand.
ATGAGAGCTCTGAAAGGGACTTAATCAATCATTTCATTTAAATGGTAAGTGGCCTCTATCATCATATTGGTTTCAGTCAATCATAGTCTAGAGAAAGGTAGTAGTTCCTGATTGTTTGTTACTAGGTTTCTTTGAAGTCTAGGGAGATCGCTCTTGTCCGCATAACAAATTGGTGACTCCATTGGGGATTCATCTCACTCTCCATTAGTTTTCTTGTTTGACCTTTTGAACCTCCTATACAAGCCTTCCTTGAGTGTCTGGAAAGATTAAAATTTTGAATTTTGGCTTGGATTTGACTTGTTTTTTATTTTTTTGCAAAATTCCTCGTTGTGCGCACTTAAGTTTTAGGCACAGTGTGCATATCTGCGCACCTGTATTTTAGCAACAGAGCGTATATGCACTAGTTTCCAATAGAACTTGCACACATACCTAGAATTTTTAAAAATTTCAGTTTTATCCTCATCTAGTCCAAAATTTTTGGTTTTTCCTGACAATTTACACTTGTGTGTACCTTATTTGAATGATTATCAATGTGGCTAAGTGTTATGAAGGGATTTGCTTGTGATTGTCTTGTTTTTGCAAATTAGGGTAAGGTCTTATTCGATGAATGGTCGATCTATAAAAAGAGAGATTTTTTAGTCTTGTCTTGTTGACTGTCTATATTTCTTCTGTCAATTACATCAGGTTTTGAGTCCAGTTTTCTCTTTTGTGAAAGTTTGATTTGTGTGTCAAAATAAATTATTTGCAAGATTATGTATTGTTTGTGAAAAATACTTCTTGTACTAGTTTCAAAATGAAAAATCTTTTTTCTTTCTGTTCTTGAAGTGTTCATGAACCATACTTTTGTTGCAAGTGAATTCATAGCATTCAATTAAGGAAAATTCATTTTTAGTCATTATTGGTTTCTTGTTGCATTTTTCGAATTTCTAAGTGATTGTATGAAAAGAGAGATTTCTTGTTTTCTTGTGTTATTGGGAAAAGTGAAAGTTTGAAATTATTTTCAATATTTGGGTGATTTGAAATTGGATATCTATATCTTAGGAAAAGGGTTATAGTGGGATTTAGAGTTTTTGTTTACATTTCAGTTGAAAAAGTGAAAGACTCTTTCCTTACTTCAGATAGATTTTCATTGAAACAAAAAGATTACATTATCATTTTCGGCTGAATTAAGATTTGCGTCAAGTCATAATTTCATCACTTTCACATCTATTACCTTTGAGTAAATAACAACTCTTAAAACCAATGCTAATAAAATAAATCTAGAAAGTTTTATTTTTAGGGCTATTTTCCACCTACAGTAGATCAGGTTGTAGGGCTTTGGAATAGGGAAGTGAGTTAACTTTCCAAAGTTGCAAACGAACATTAGTATCTTGTGATAGGGAGAAAAATCCATTTACTGAATTTTTTCTTTGGGAAGCTCCCCTTACAAAGGAGTCAAGCACGAGATCATATCAAACCCGATGAAGTGATCAACCCCACTTCATTGGCTACGGTAGAGTGATTTACATGTACTAAAAATGGTGTCAAAAGGTACTTGGGAGTCACTTGGAAGTAAACCTCAGATTAACCATGTTGAGGAACTTTCAAGGGGATTAAGCTTTGTTACTCTGCCCTTGTGTGTACGTTTGATTTACGATTGTCCCCCCAAGTTGAATTGTTTTACATGGTAACCTTAGTGACCATATTCTTAGGGATTTACCCGAGGTGATGGCAAAGGGGAAGTCTATGTTGTACCTGGAACAGAGGTTGGCTAGACTCACATGGAAATTTCTGGAGGGTATTCTTCATTAGAGATGGCATAAATGAAGTTTACTTACATCAAATCGTGTACATTAAGCAAGTTGTCAACGTAACTAGTTCCACTCGCTCTATCTATACCCACTTTTCACTTTGATTTCTGCGACGTTGGATTTCATCACCAACTAGTGATTTTGTTGTGAAAAGATTGTTTGCATGGTTTGAATCCTTAGATTTTTTAGCTTGTGTTAATTGTTTTTTTTTACTTTTTAGAGACCTTAGGATCAGATTGTGAATATTGTTTTATTTTTTCATAAATTTTCATCCTGGCTGAATCACCAAGGAAGTCACGTAGAATGCAAGGTAAACCTCCTGAATACACACCTAGTCAATTGGAAAAGATAAAAACTGAAAGGTCAAAGTCAACAAGATCTAAAGCCTCAGAAGAACCTGAAACATCAACAATTTTACAATCTGAGATAGTAGAAACCAAAGTGAATCCAACACAAGAAATAGAATCAGGCTTAGTTCACTCTAGCCCAGAGATTACCGAAGTAGTTCAAACTGAATCTGATACTGGTGAAGTTTTGGATACTGAACTAACCGAACCAGACATAGAAGAACCTGAGTCTAAAGTTTCTCAACCTGAATCACCTTCGGTTGTTATAGCTCCTACTCTTGAGCCACCTTCACCTCGAAGGAAGCTGATAATTACGACTGGATTACCTCCTAGGTTAATTAGTATTGAATATATTACAAGAAATGAAGAGACAAAAACAACTCATTCTCCATTTACCGGTAGTAAATATTTTGACCCAAGAGTTCCTTTCTCTCCTTTCTGACCTGACCCTTGGTATTCTACCACTTTGAGATTTTTAGGTCAGACTTTGTCACTGCCACGCATTCCTTTTTATTCACCAGAAAGAACTATGTCATAAATTCCTATTGGGAGCCAACCCATTGATTCATCTATGTTTACCAGCTCCCCGGACTCACTATTTTATGGTGGTCCATCAATTCCTCCTGGATACCAGTCACTTACTCAGACTTTTTCATGAGTTGCTTCTTCTCCCCAACCTTCTACTTGGTCATCTGGTTTATCTACATCTATTGTTCAGAGCATGACTTCCATGCCTGAAGCGCTTACAGAATTAGAGCAACAAATTCACATGGTATCTGGTAACTCAAGTAACCCCAACTGGTGTTTATTACTCACTTGGGAGGAAACCACCTTATCCTCCACCTGGAGGACAACCTATTGTTTGGGGTCAACTTATTATTAGGGGTCAACCTTTTACCAAAACTTATGGTCAGATACCTCAACCCAGTCTAGGTCATCCTGTTGTAAATCAACCTTTTCTTGGTGCTCCTTACCCTGGGATGAACATTATTTAGAATCCTTCTTTTACTCAATAGTATGGTCCAGTTACTCCACAAGTGCCACTTTATCAACCTGTTCCACCTACTGGACAACCTATTCCTCAAATACATGTTCCAAGTATTGTCGTACCTATCCAAAATCTTATTCAGGGGACTCCTCAAACAGTGGTTCAAAAACCTATCAAATGAATTCCTCAAACACCTGTTCGTCAATCGATTTAATGACATGTTCAGAGTTCAACACATACACTTGTTTAAACACCTGTTTCGTAGTTGGTTCCAAGTTCTCCTCAGACACCTATCCTAGGAGTATCACAAATGATTGTTACAGTTACCCCTCAAATATTTGTTCCTCGGACTACTAAGGAAATCCCCCAAGTTTTTGCTTGTCAAACCGTTCCTACGGTCTAGTACATACCATAGATTCCTATTGGTCAACCCATTATAGGAACAATGCAAACATCTTTTCAAGGTCAAGCTTTGCAAAGCCCACCTTTTCAAGTTCAAGCTTATTAGGTTCCACCTTTATAAGGATAAGTTTTTCAAAGTCCACCTTTCTAATGTCAAAATTTCTAAAACCCACCTTTTTAAGGTCCATTTATTAAAAGTCAACCTATTAAAAGTCAATTTTTTCAAGGTCAACCTGTACATGGGAAATATTACTTAGGTCAAATGGGTCAAGCTCAACCTTTCCAAAATCAACCATACCTTAGATCATACTTATCAAGTCCTTGTTGAACCTCAACTCAGTATGGTTCACCTTGGTTACTCTGGTGGAATTCCAATTCTAACTTCAAAGGCTATTTCAGGATATCCTGGGTATCCTCCTCTAGGGGTTCGTCTTAAACCACAAGGTTATCAATCTTTACCGCAAGACCCTAATCGGAATTTACCATTTATTGCAACCATATATTGACCTGATCTATCTTGTTTAACAAATGATCCCATTTATTATTATCCTTATTGGTCAGCGATTCCTACCAAGTTACCGAGTGACATACCCAAATTTGAAGGCAAATTGGGAGAAGACCCATCCAATCATGTGATGACATATCATCTTTCGTGTGCATCAAATTCTTTAATCGATGATTCCATCCATCTTTGCCTTTTCCAACGAACTTTAACTGGTTCGACAACCAAATGCTACATTGAGCTACCTCGCGCCTCTTTCCATAACTTTAACTCTCTAGCAACATCATTTTTAACCCATTTCCATCTACCAATTCAATATGATACTGGTACCGAACTATTGACTTCTTTAAAACAATCAAAATTGACTCATATTTCCGATCATATACATGAATGGAGACGTAGACATTGGTTAGTCAAAGTTTTTATTCCATATCAGATTTTAGTTGAGTGGTTTATGAAGTCACTTCTTCTTGTTATTACCGAGGATGTTGTTGTTGAAAATAGCAACAAGAAATGTTAAAAATAGAATCCAAAAATTCCAATTTAATTTGTCCTTGAATTAAATTGTGAATTAAAATTGTAATTCTTTTCTCATAGCAACTTGTAATAGTTAACTAATTTAAGTTGACTTAATTAACTTAGGAATTTCGAGTTGGAAGTCATGTATATGTTCTCCCTAAGTTTTAGGGGTCCAAAATGAGTTTATTTATGAGTTGTAATTAGATAACTCATGTTACTGAGTTATGGTCATTTAAATTAGTTCTAACTGTTTATGGAAATAATAGAGGATTAGCAGTCAATTGGAGCACTAGTGCATCCACAAGTGTTCCTCCAGTTAACTGAGGATTCCCTCATCAGAAACTCATGCATGTCAGTTCATAGAAAGACCTAGTTGAGACTAGAGTGCAGGGACAATGTACTATAAGTTGTAAATATCATGCATGCAATCAAAGAAGGATCTAATTTGGGATTTCGTAGTTACGGATGAGGAATTTCCCTTTAAATACTGGTTAATTATCTTAGGAATTGTGCAATGAATTAGAAGCTTGGTGGCTTAGAAATTTGGCTAAGTATTTGCCAAAGGAAGTCATCAGGCAGATGATAGGAAATACTTGTGCAGGTTAAGCTCAAGGTTGACCAGAGCATATTGTATTCATCCAAATTATTTGACCAAGGGCGCAAGGAATCAAGGGCTTGGAGAGCAGTAGAAGAGGCTGGAGATTGGCTTGAGATTCCTTGTGAGCAGGGAGATTGATCATATCGAGTGCTAGGATTTTTATTGTGAGAGAAAGCATAGTATTATCATCTTGGATTTCTGATTTAATGCAATACAGATAATGGGGGTTTTCAGCTGAGGTATTCCCTTGATACTTATTGTGTTATGTTCCATTGATTTATCTTCTTCTTGTTCATATTGTTTTCACCAATCTATTAGCTTCCATTGGTTGAAAGTAGAAGTAGAATATTTTCTTGTGATTTAGTACATTGCATGAGCTTGTGAATCTACAGAAAATTCTACATGGTATCAGAGCTAGATATGTAGAAAAGTATGCATGGTATCAGAGCAGGATTGTTTTTTGGGTCGCACGTTTGCAGAGAATATCTAAATTTTTTTGTGCAATATTTTCAAAAACAAATAGTAGATCTGGATTCCTTGTGACAAAATAACCAAATTTAACAAAAAAAAAAGCGGCCGAATTAGAGTTCGGATGAAGGTGATATCGCTGATTTAAAATCAACATTTTTTTTTTCAGAAAATTCCATGATGAAAGGACAGATGAAACAAATTGGTGTGCTTGCCAAGAACCTGTATGCACTTGAGGTGAAATATGAATGAAGCCTTGAGGAGAAAGGCAAAGGTTAGAGACTTGGTGGTTGAGAGGGAGAGTAAATTACCTCTCAACATGCAGCCCCAAAAAAAGTCTCAGAAGAAACTTCAAGAAAGTATGGAGCAACCACAATTGGAGAAGCAAAGAGGTGACCGAGTGGAGGCATCCACTCATGCAGAGATCTCTAGTAGGATTTTCCTTCATGTGGTATCACATTTTGTCAGTGAACACAGGATGCTGCCATGCTTTGTCAAATTGCGGTGTCCAGCTGGGTTGCGAACAAAGTGGACAATATGTTTGTTTGTGCAGTTGGGTTCGCTCTTGTGATGCCAAAAACCAGTGGGTATGCAGATCTGTGCATGCCCACTTCCCCTTTGCATTGTGCTCTCGCTATCAAGCTTCAGTTTAATGGGATAGATTTTATGGGAAATAAACACAAGAAAATGGAGGAGTATCAAAACTATACTTTTCCAATTACTATTGCAATAGTACTCTCAGGGGATATGAAGATGACGTGGATAATTCGGAGGATGTAATCTATACTGGACAAGGTGGTCTGATACATTTTTCTCTGCTGAAACTGGTTGCTGCTGTTTAATTTAGTTCAAACGCAGTACATCCATGGAGTCCCCTGCAACTGAGCGCAAGCGTATGTGAGCCCAGAGCTCCTTGTCCAATGGTGACATGGGAGAAAGGCCTGAGCCTCAGAAAACTGAAGCTTCTGAATTGAAATTATCCGACCATGTGGACTCATTCGAATCTAGTTCCCCTGAAGTTAAAGCTCCCGCTTTGAGCTGGGCTCGCCGGAGAATCCCATGCTGCTGGGAGACTCGGACGACGAATCAACCAAGCGATCCATCAATGAGAACCATTCCGGGAGAAATTTGTACACACAGGGCCAATAGGGTTTCAATCCTTCAAGTCGTCATTATAAACCAATAATATACACTCAACTATCCATATCTCTCTATCTATAACATAAGAAATAAGAGCTTTTTTTTTTTTGAAGACACGTTGCTTCAAGGGACTGTGAGCTTGGCATTCTCATTGTTGGAGAAATTTCATTCATGATATTGTGAAAGTGAAGGTTGATGTAAATTCACTATTTAATAAAGACATATTTTTTTGTGGTGCTTGTGTCCTAGATCCACCCGAAATTGAATAAGGGGATCTTAGGTACACCATGTGTAATGAATGCATGTGCATGACTTGTGTTCAAAATATCTCTTTGTATTATGCTTAAACAAACACATAAGCAAGATTAAGTATAAAAACACTTAATCAAAGCTCCTGTAATCAAGATTAAGTAGACAAGCACAAAGCGTCACATCATCAACTTGATAAGATGATCTTCCAAGCAAGCACATTCCACATCATGTAATCAAAGCAATCAAGTTAAGGATGCCACAAAATCAAGCATTTCAAGCCAAGATGACATCAACATCATCAACACTTTTTGTATCACTTGCAGATAAACATTTTTTCACTGAATTGTATGGGTGAATTCTCGGTTGTAACCGACACCCTAATTTGAATTTTTAAGGTGAATACATTAAGTCAAGTAAGTCTTCAACTGAGTCATCAAGATTGAACTTGTCATTTGTCTCTTGGGTGCATTTTCGATAGTGTTCGACACCCTTCCTTTTTTAAAATATGCACATTCAGTGAGTACATTCAAGAAAGCACAAAGTGTCAGTAATCAATCAAACAAGTTCAAGCAAGCCATCTAAAAAGCAATCATCATTCAAACAATCAAAGCAAGCAAGCATACAATTAGCAGCTCAAGAAAGTGTTTAAAAGTATCAGCCACAGTACAAGCGAGCCTGTCATTTCAGTGATCAACTCAAGTGAGAAATTTTTCAAGCCCAACTTCTACAACAAGTGAGCTTGACTTCAAAGTAAGCAAGGCAACATGGCGACACACATTCAGCTGTCCCAAATTCTTCACAATTTAATGTTATCATCAGCTGACAACATGGTGCACATCAGCAAAACCACTCTTGCTGACATTCTAGTGCATATTCAACATGCACATGAAACAATTGAGTTCCTTCAACTGGAGTCGCAACTACAGAGAAATGAGTTGCAAGAGAAGCATGTTGCTTCCAAGTCTTTTCCATATACAGCTGATCATTCGAACTCATTCATCCAACCAACTTCAAGTGTTGAAGTTGTTTCAGTGCAACTTTCTTCCAAATCCATCATCAAGCCATGGGAAGAAATTCAAAGTAATCAAAATCGATGGGTCTTAGGATATGTCGAAGATGAAAAAAACTTACATATCCCTAATTATTCAAAGCCCCTTTACTTCGTCAGTGCCGGATTACTTGAACATATCACCTCAGCAAGTTCTCCACAAGTTGTAGACAAACATCAATGCACACAAACTAAAAGTGCAAACAAACCGAAATGCACACAAACTCAAGTTGCAGGCAAACCGAAATGTTCTCACTGTCAAAGAACCGGTCATCTAGAAGATCAGTGTTTTGATCTTCATCCATTCATGGATTGATCCCTGGGAATGGTCATCCACAGCCAAAATATTGTACAAGTTTTACAATCGGATTCACTCACACATATTGCAGCCAAAAATCCAATGACGATGGTACTCTCGTGCAGTTGAACGGGGGAGTGCAACAGTGAAACTCTCCTACACCTGAAGGGGGGGAGTTCAGATATCAAATGCAGATGATTGCCTCTCCTTTCAGCTCAGAAAGGGGGGAAATGAAATTGACCAGTGTTTGTCAGACTGAAGGTCTCGACAACATCAGCGAAGCAGCCAGTGGGTATCTTCATCAGCCAGTGGGCATCTTCATCGGCTAGTGGGCATTTTTCATCAGCAGTAAGCATCAACAAATTCTCCAGTGGTCGATCCACAACAAAAGCAGCAGTGAACAACTTTCATCATAACAAAAGCAACATTGAGTTGTTTTGTGACATCTTCAGCCAGTGGGCGATCATCATCAACAAATACGCCAGTGGGCGTTCATTAAATTGTGTCAGTGTACACCGGACGCTGTTTTCAAGCAAAGGATAGTTGGATCCTTTCACAATGATTCATGTTCTCTTCAAATTTGAGTTTTTTCCAGCATCCAAATTTGGTGGTTTTTCAGGCAATGTTTTTGAGGATCAACAGTTTCAGCATGAGAACTTGGAGATGGTACCAGGTTCTTAATTTCGACTTATCATTAAGGGGGGGAATGTTGGCCTCACTCTCACATTAAAAACAATTCTAAGTCCAAATAATTAAATTAATTAAAATCATGAAAGTTAGGATTTAATCCTATCTTTCTAGATTGAGTTTGTTCCTCATGGTTAGGAGTCAGTTTAGGCTTAGTTGGTTGAGAGATTCTCCCCAACTAGTTAGGCTCCTAGATTAGTGTGTTGTTGAGATATTTTCTCAACAATAGTGTCCAAGATAGATGTACTATCTTGAGACCAATTTCCTCATGTATTTATATGTATCATAAACATTATTTTAATAATGAGAATGTGAGGAATGTTGTGAGGCTCTCATGCCTTTTCCGCCATCTCTGGTTTTCTATATTTTTGAGTGTTTATTTTATTGAGTTTATTTTATGTGTGTGAGTTTCCTTCATAATTTCGGGCCAAGTAGGCAGAGGGAGCACCTGAAGTCATACCTTTAGGTGTGAGGTGGGGCGATGTGAATTTATAGTCCCAAGAGGGCCGAAATTGGGCAGAGTCCATGGACAGGTGTTATCTCATGGATCATACCTTGCTATGGGAGCCCAAATTTAGTAGCGGGAGGAATCAATGGTGATTGATGCAATTAGAGATTAGAGTGACATAGGCTAGAGAAGTCAGATATTGAAGAGTGTAGAGAAGGTTTGACAACAGTGCGGAAAGGCAGAGTCAGCAGAAGCGCAAAGTTTTCAATCGACAGAGGCAATAACAGTCAGAGACTTTGATGGCAAATGCATCATACTGATTCAGGTTGGATGTTTTTTCTTGTTTCTGGAGTTGTTGTAGCAATGACACTAGAGAGAAGTGTTGCATGAAAAACATTCCAAAGGCTCAATATTAGGATCGAGTTGAATTCCTTTCTTGTTGAGAGGGAGTGTTATAAATAGCAACAAGAAATGTTAAAAATAGAATCAAGAAATTCCAATTTAATTTGTCCTTGAATTAAATTTTGAATAAAAATTGTAATTCTTTTCTCATAGAAACTTGTAATAGTTAACTAAGCTAAGTTGACTTAATTAACATAAGAATTTCGAGTTGGAAGTCTTTTGGAAGTCATGTATATCTTCTCCCTAAGTTTTAGGGGGTCCAAAATGAGTTTATTTATGACTTGTAATTATATAACTTAGGTTACTAAGTTATGGTCAATTAAATTAGTTCTAACTGTTTGTGGAAGTAATAGAGGATTAGCAGTCAGTTGGTGCACTGGTGCATCCACGAATGTTACTCTAGTTAACTAAATATTCCCTCATCGGGAACTTATGCATATCAGTTCAGAGAAAGACCCAATTGAGACTAGTGTGCAGGTACAATGTACTATTAGTTGTATGATTTACTAAGTTGTAAATATTATGCATGCAATCAGAGAAGGACCTAATTTTAGATTGCGCAGTTATGGATGAGGAATTTCCCTTTAAATACGGGCTAATTCTCTCAGGAATTATGTAAAGAATTAGAATCTTGGAGGCTTGGAAATTTGGCTAAGTATTGGCCAAAGGAAGTCATCGGGCGGAGGATAGGAAATACTTGTGCAGTTTAAGCTCAAGGTTGAGCAGAGCATATTGTATTCATCCAAATTCTTTGACTAAGGGCGCAAGGAATCAGGGGCTTGGAGAGTAGTAGAAGAGGCTAGAGATTGGCTTGAACTTGCTTGTGAGGAGGGAGATTGATCACATTGACTGCTGGTATTGTTCTTGTGAGAACAAGAATTGTATTATCATCTTGGATTTTTTATTTAATGCAATACAGATAGTGGGGATTTTCAGTTGAGGCTTTCCCTAGATACTTATTGTGGTATGTGCCATTGATTTATCTTCTTCTTGTTCATATTGTTTTCATCGATGTATTGGCTTCCGCTAGTTGAAGGTAGAAGTAGATTCTTATCATGTGTTTTAGTACATTGCATGAGCTTGTGAATCTACAGGAAATTCTAAAATTGCTAAGGGAGGTGTTGTCACGGAAGAGCAGGTAATTTCTCATGCCTAGTATTTAGACTTAGCTTACACTCATTCTAGCAACTTGTATGAGAAAATAATGAATTTATCGTGCCCTACTGGTGATCTAATAATTACGTCTCATTTAGGATATAATGTTTTTCATGGTATAATAGGTTCTGTTAGCCAACATTCTAAAGGGGAAAATAAAAATTCTAAAAGTACTCAGACTTTGGCCATACAAGATTCACCTTCTGAAAACCTTTCTCGAGGAGTTATTTTTTAAATTAATGTCGTAGAATCATCTATTGGTAAGAGTCAGTCAACCAAAGGTAAAAATAAGGTGAAAGGTAAATCGAAACAAAATGCTTCTTCGAAAGAGAAACATACTAAATTGAACCTACTGACGAGAAACGAAAACCTTGCTAGCCTTGCCTTATTTGCAATGAGGATCACTATACGAAGGAATGCCCACATCAGGTAGAGTTTTCAAAATTCATTAAAGGTTCTCCAACTCCCACTGTTTTGAAGGATCCATTTCCTTCTCAAGATAGAAAAATGGTTTCTCATAACACATCTTCCTCTTCCACATCACAAGATATCATGATGATGTCTTTGCAGCAAGTTATGGTAGCTACAAGATCAAAATATTATGGGTCTAAGGATCCTGTTGACAATGGAAATAAGGCTAGTTCATTTGGTCAACCTTCCAATTCAATTCCTCCTTCTCCTTCTGAACCATTATAGATCGAGAAACTGAATCCTAACATGATGATTTGATTGCCTCCCAAAGGTGTGCTTCGGAAATTGGCTCTCAAGCCGCATGTTAGAGCTACAAAAAATTACAACATTGTTGAAGACCTGGCTATGTATCTTCTGCAATGTCAAATCTGTAGGTGCTGCAAACATGCTTGACACATCAAAAGCTTTTATTTTCAACCATAGGAGCTATTGATCCGTAGGATTCTAACCTGGTTATCTTTGATCTTGAGAGCCATATCCTGAGACTCCCTCATCAACTGGCATTCCAAATCCCACTTTTCGTTAAAACCATACGAATGTTTCGCACAGTTGTTGTCGAAGGAGATTCTATGTGTATTATTTTGATTTCTTGTTGGAAAGATTTAGGTTCTCCAACCATCAATCAGTCACCCACCACTATGAAATCCTTTGATGGAAGAGGTTTTCATCCTTATGGAATCCTGAATGATCTACCCATAGAGTTATAGGGTAAAACGATCACGATCGAAGATGGAAATTGTTGATTCTCATCTCGATTACAACCTTTTTCTTGGTTGAGGTTAGACCTATGCTATGTCAGTAGTGATCTCATCACATTTTTGAATGATACAATTTCCTCACAAAGGGAAAATTTTCGAAGTATACCAATTGTCATACTACACTTCAGACCCTAACTCCACAAATAGCACATAGTTTATCAAAAAAACAAATACTCTTTATGAGGATATTGTTTTTGGTATACTCAAAGACTCATCATTGATGGGAACCTTTGTACTCCCTCCACTGAATTTTCCTTCTAATCTTTCCAAGGTTAACATGATTACATCAAGCACTATGGAATCTTTTGATCCGTGGATAGTGCCTTTAGAGTCTAAATTAGCCTCCTATGGAAATGAGATGCCTTTGATCCCATTTGAATTGGCATATAAGGCAATTCAATCATTTTCTGACCCATCATCTTCTGATATTGATCGAGTGAATGTGATCAATGATGATTATTCTCCTTTACCTTGGTTAGAACTGGTTTCACTCCTTGATCCTTTCGACTATATGTTTCCAACTGATGAGAGTATTATGGAGGTCATGAATTCAGATGAAATGCCATGGAACGATTACCATCATCATTCATCTTTTCTACCTAACCCTGATAAAATCGAGAATGATTTTTCAACTATGTTTTCGCCTAAGATAGTAGATAACCCAAAATCGCCCATTTAAGTTTTTCAAGATGAGTCTGAAAGGAATTTGGGAAATATATCTACAACGATTACCATTGAAATCTCAGTAAAAATAAGAATTATTGAAAATATTCACATAGGTGCCTCATGCTCAATCGAAGAAATTCGAACATATAAGGCCCCATTTCAAGAATTTTGCGACATTTTTGCCTAGTCCTATGAGGAAATGCTAGGAATTGACCCAAGAATTGTTGTACATGAGATTAAGACTTACTCGGATACAAAACCTATTAGAAAATGATTACTTCTGGTGCATCCACGAAAATTTGTTGTGATTAAAGTTGAGGTCAAGAAACTGCTCAAAGCAAGTTTCATCTACCTGGTTCCCTTAACTGATTAGGTGTCCAATATCGTACATGTTAACAAGAAACAGGGAACCATTAGAGTATGCGTCAATTATAGGGATATCAATAAGGCTTGTCCAAAGGACAATGATCCTACTCCCTATATCGATCAAATCATTGACGAATGTGTCAAAAATGAAATGTTTTCATTTATGGATGGATTTTTTGGCTACAATCAAATCAACATACTCCCAACTAATCAACACAAAATCACATTCATCTGCCCATGGGGGACTTTTTCCTATCGAAAACTCCCATTCGGTTTGAAGAATGCTGGTGCAACTTTTCAATGGGATATGTCTTATGCATTTCACGATATCAATAATATTGTGTAACCTTATTTGGATGACTTTCCAACTCATTCACTGAGACAAGAATGCCATCCAACACATTTGAGAGCAATCTTTATCAAATGTCATCATTAAAATATTTGTTTGAATACACACAAGTGTGTTTTTTGTGTGCAATCTGGTTGATTTCTAGGATTTTTCATTTCAAAGGAGGGTATTCACGTTGATCTGCTCAAGGTTGAGGCTATTTAGAATTTGCCTCCTCCTTCCAATCTCTGCCAAATCCAAAGTTTTCAAGGGAAAAAAAACTTTCTATTTTGATTCATCCAGAACTACGCCGAGTTGATTAAAGGTTTTACTCGACTGTTGAAAAAAGACATCTCATTCATTTGGGATGAAGTGACTCAAAAGGCCTTTGATTCACTTAAATATGCGTTTACCCATACACCATTGTTGCATCCTCCTAATTATCAACAAGACTAATTCTATACTTAGTTTCATCTCATGTCACTATTGGTGTTATCGCTTAAGAATACTAATGCCAAAATTTCTCAATTTAGTTTGATGCATTACACAAGGATTCATACAATTGCAGACAGCAACACAGTGGCAATGGTTATTATCAATCCAAGCAACCCATGCGGCACTACTTTTACCCATGATCATTTGGCTAAGATTGCAGAGACAACTAAAAGTAATTACTCTTGGGAGCATATCAAAGAAATGGATGGTTCCTGATTGGCACAACAGATATTCCTGATTGGTGTTATGTGGAGGCATATGGAAAGAATGGGAAAAATGTTCACACTGAAGCACCTTCAATAGAAAATACCGCCCTTGACCGCATTCTGCCTTGTGTAGATGTGGCAACAGCTGAACAATCTTTAAATCAGAGCAAAATAGTGAACATTTAGTAGACCTTATGAGGAGGATGTTGTCTTCATTGCCAATGATTGGCATACATCTCTTCTTCCTTGTTACTTGAAGATTCTTTCACAAATGCCAAGGTTACATATTGCATACATACCTTGAAGAATGGGGTCTATATATATATATATATATTCAGTTTGAAAAGCTTCAAGGCACATGAAAAGAGACATTTGAAGATAGCAAAAGGCTCAAAATGAAATAATTTTGGTTCAAAGCTGTGTTTTTGTAATTACACAGCAATTTCGTAGCGCGCTACGAAACTGCTGTAGGAGCATATTATGAATTAGTGGACCAATTTTGAGAGACAAAGGGAAATATTTTCAAAGGGGAATCTCTGCAAAAGATCAATTACAAAGTGTCAACATTCAGCAAGGGCAAAACAAGTAGAAGGAGGACATTTTTGTTGAATTCTAAGCTACATGTTATAAAAGTGGAAATTGTTTCATAGCTAGATGATGCTTCAGGCAGCATTAAAGGAGCTATTTGTCTTAATTCAAGTGTGGGATCAGATTTCATGGTTGATTTAATGCATTTCATATGATTAAAGAGACAGCATGGTCAGCAGAAGGATTCGAAGATGAGCATAAGAATGAAACTCTAAAAAGGAGGAGTTTTGTTTCCCTGTTTTTACTAGTCAACTTCTAGAAGCGTTTCTGAGCATTTGAAAGCTTATCTCTAAAACGTGAAAGAGGTTTTCGTTCATAAGATACTGAAATACAAAAACCTCTTCCACTTTATTCAAATCCATTATTATTTGAGAGAAATGAATGATCAAACTTGCGCTACGAAACTGCTGTAGGTGCAGTTTTTCACAAGCATATTTTTACACCTGTTTTTCAAAGACTCATTCTGGGCGGTAGGAAAGATGTTTCAAAAAACCAAGAGAGGTTTTTGTTCAAAATGGATTGGTTCAAAAAATCCTCCTTAATTTTTTCGAAATACATTTTTTATGAGAAGTTATGAGCTCTGTCCCAAGACCTATTTTTCAGCCAGAACAGAGCAAGGGACAGTCTCCTAGTTTCTAGGAACAGCAAAAGGATCAGTCATCAAGGGCTAACTGGAAGGTTATGAGCACCATCAAATTCGACTTCATGGAGTTTTAGGTGTCAAATAATGTTTTAAATGTTTAGATAAGGTTGTTGTAATCATAATAAGGAGTTACACTCCTATTTGTATTAGGTCTCTAGGACTCCTAGTTAGCTGTCCTTTGTATTAAATAGTTAGTTTTAAGTGTCAATAGGTGTCAAATTAGGAGGAATTCGAATTCCCCTCATGCTGGAGGAAGGAATCTACATGAAATCTATATATGGGAGAAGAAATAATGTATTAGGGGTTGGAAAATTTTATGGAAAAGCTTGTATTTGGCCTATGTAAGACTCATTTTCAGTAATACATGCTTGACTTTACTTCTCAGGATTCATGAAGGATTTTTTATGTTCAGAATATGTGATGTTGTCCTTTTCTTAATCCTTACAGTGGTATGGATGTATAATCACTCAGAATTCACTGAATGTGCTCTGACTTCCTGTATACATTTATAAACTGTGTGGTCCCATATGAGTTTATGTTCTGAATGTTTAAATGCTGAATGCCCTGAATTCCATGTAGGGTTGAGTTCATTGTTATATTGAGGTGTTTTTGACTCCATAAGCCCAATGGATAGTTTTGTTTAATGTGTTTCCACCATTCATATTTTTCATAGTTGTTCTATAAGAGTTAGCCATCTTATCTTTAATCAAAATCATTAATCCATCAAGAGAGAGCCCTCTCAGGTTGAGGAGGCTAAGCCTCAGCCTAAAGTAGGTTGAAATAGTTACTTAGAGTCAACCTGACCAGCAGCCTATCAGGATCTGATTTTGAGATAACAATTGGCATGGTTTTAGTTCAGGAAGATGAATTAAATGAAGAGCGTGTGATTTATTACTTAAGTATAAATTTGACAAAAACTAAAGAAAAATATGTGGAGAAATTGGCCTTAGCAGCCATTCAAGTTATCCAACTTTTTCGTCACTACATTTTATTGCACAAAACTACTATAATTTCCGATTGCAACCCCATGGTTTACATTCTTACCAGAAAATTGCTAGGGGGAAGTATTCCAAATGGATACTCATCCTACAGGAATTTGATTTGGAATTCATTAAAACCATTTCTAAGAAATCGCTAGTATTTGCCAAATTATTATGTGACTTTCTGCGTGCTAAAATGGAAAACGTGGTTTATGATTCTCTTCCAAATGAATCTCTTTTTCTGATTAGTACTTTAGATCCCTAGTATGGAGATAGCATCATTTATCTTCAAACCCAAACATTTTGGTCAGAATTGAGTCGAACTGATCTTCATCATATTTGGTATCAATCCCAAGAATATAATATTGTTGGTGATACACTTTATCGTCATGGTGTTGATTCTATATTCATACAATGTTTAACTAATGAGGAAGACGAAAAGGCATTAAATGGCTACCATTTTGGACCTTGTGGCGGTCATATGTCAGGGTTTGCCACTGCTCAAAAGATCTTGCGCGCAGGGTATTTTTGACCTTCTATGTTCAAAGATTGTATAATTGCGGTCCAAAAATGCCATAATTTTCAAATCTATGGCTGAAAAATGCATGCACATCCATCTCCTCTTCACCCAATCATTGTTGTTGGTCCTTTTACTAAATGGGGCATCGAATTTCTTACATGTAACCCTCACTCGGTCAAGGGGCATGGGTACATTATCCTTGTAGTAGATTATTTCACGAAATGGGCCCAGGCAATGCCTAAATATAAGGAAACAACATCCAATTTCGTGTTCAATCATGTAATTTCTTGATTTAGTGTTCCACAAGTCATCATCATGGACCATGGTAGCCATTTTCAAAACTTTATGATGATCGATCTTACAACGAAACTAAGCATGTGTCATGACAGTTCTACTCCATATTACCCACAGGAAAATAGCCAAGTGGAATTCGTTAACAAGGTTTTAGCCATCTTCCTTCAGAAGTTGGAAACTATATGTTCCATGTTTCCAGCATCTCCATGGATTGTTGGAGGAGACTTCAATATGATCACATCTCTAAAGGAGAAAAGGGGAGGACTTAGAAGAACAGACCCAGATATGGAAGCTTTCGGAGATATGATTGCAGAACAAAGACTGGTAGACATTCAAATGACAAATGGGATCTACACTTGGAACAATAGAAGAGGCGGTATACACCAAATTGCTTCTAGACTGGATAGATTCTTAATATCAGAGCAGATCATAAATCGAGACATATTCATTGAAGCAATGATTTTACCGGGAATGGGTTCTGACCACTGGCCGATTAGAATAGAGCTTGACATCAAAGCCAGCCCCAAAAAATGGCCTTTCAGGTTTGAGGCCTTCTGGCTAAGGGATCAGACGTTTATGACGAAAGTAGAGGAATGGTGGAAACAAAGCCAACAAAGGGGAAGAAGCAGGATGCAGACCTTCCAACTAAAATTGAAGGAAATGAAAGAAAAAATTAAAAAATGGAACCAAGAGGAATTTGGGAATATCCTCAAGGACCAGCAGCTTCTAGATCAGAAGATGAAGAAAGTCCAACAAGAAATTATAATAACAGGAAAAAGCGAGGATCTTGCCAGAGAAGAGGGGATACTGATAGGCCAAATGGAAGAAAGAAGGAAGTAGGAAGAGATTTTGTGGAGACAAGAATCTAGAGTGAACTGGCTACGAGAATGGGAAAGGAACACAAAGTTCTGTTGACCTAGGTCGTCATTGATGTCAATATGGCAATATTCTGGATACTAAAGGATGACATGAAGCCAAGGAGAAGTAGAACAGATTCATGAAGAGAGGCATTCATATATGCAAGGAGGTCTTTGAAAGACACTGCCAAGCCAGAGGAGCCACATTGGACTAAGAGGAGCTGCAGGAGGAACCATATAGCAAGGAGGCATATCAGAGTCATCAGGAGCCATCAGAGGAGCAATGGATGCGTTTAACAACAAACAGAGGACGCAGAGATCCATCAAAGCAAACAGGAGTAGACAGAGCCACCAAAGGAGCAGATGGAGACGAGAGGAGCTAACAGAACATGAAGCACCACCATTGGAGCCATAGAGGAAGCAGACAGAGTTAGAGGAGCCAAGAGGAGCACACAAGAGGAGCCAAGAGGAGCAAAGTTGAGAACACAGAGTGTTGTAACACTATCCACGGCATAAACATGCATATGGTAGCAAAGACCTGTATATGCATTTAATGCAAACAGAGCTATCAGAGGCAGAAGACTTAGACTCATATGCAAATACACTGACGAAGTGAAAAAGGCAGAGTTTATATTGTATGAGAAGAATACATTATCGGAGGAGAAAACCCATATACATATGCTTTAACACTATCAGCGGGCACATATTAAAAAAGTTGGAGAAAATTTGCTGAAACATCAATCTCTCCATTGCTGAAACACTGATACTTGTAAAAAATTTGTTGATACACCACTTTCGGCATTGCTGAAACACAAATTTCAGCGTTGTTAAAACACCTCCATGACGACATTATATTTTCGTGACACCGTCAATCAAAGGTAAACATGAGGAAGCTAAAGCGAATGGAGGAGGGAAGCCAGAAGGTCGAGCGAGTGTTGAGGAAGCCGAAGCTCAAGCGAGCGAGGAGGAATCCAAAGAGCCATTGAGTAAGCGGAAACGAATGGACAAAGTCATGAGAATATATAAAACAGTAAAAACAGAGAACTGCAGTTGCTGTTGGTGTTGTGAAGAACCAGAATGTATGGTAGCAGATGCAGCAGAAGTGGTTAAGCATTGTATGAAGTTACTGGTGAACACTGGTGAAGGCTGCTGCAGCTGTTGAACGTTGTTGAAATATGCTGGAGGAAATAGAGGCCGTGTGAGGGTCCAACAGAACAGAAAGAGGGTGCAGCAGAATAGAAAGAGGGATGAAGGACCAACAAGATAGTAGGCAGTCGAAGGGGAGAAACAGCCAGCAGAGAAACAGTCATGCTGAAGCATTCACTGTGACAATGAGAACATAAGCTTGAACATAAAGTTGTTCTTTATACAGATTTTAGTGCAGCTAACAGTGGACTGACTAAAGTTGTGTGAAGACATTATCAGAGAGCACAAAGACTATTGGAGATTCTGTGTGGACAGTATGAAGAGTTGTAAAGACTTCTCCATAAGAAGATTGGTTGCCATTGATGTTGTAGCATGGAGACTACAATGAAGCTGTAAATAGATAGAACTCAATAGATAAGAGTTCTGAGAGTAGAATATTATTACCCAAAGTGTCTTGACAAGATTGGATTGGTGTCCTTGGGGCTGGTGCCTCAGAACTGAGAAGGATTGGAGTTCTTGAGCTGGTGCCTCAGAAGTAAGTATGATTGGAGTCCTTGGGGTTGATGCCTCATAAATAGGAAGGATTGAAGTCCTTGGGAGTTTGTTCTCCTAAGTCCAAGATTGGTGTCTTGGCGAAATAGATTTAGTGCTCTGGAGGTTGGAGCCTCACCAAAGTCCAAGTTGGAGGTTGGAAACTGATTGTAACCATCTATATATTGTATCTATTTTATTGCATAGTTTATATTAATAAAAGCATTTTTTCTTGTTGTTCATCTTGTGTTCTGAATATTTATGTTTTAACCGGTAAAATAATAGTGGAAAAGGAAATACTGATTCACCCCCCCCCCCCCCCCCTCAGTATTTCCAACAAGTTCTTCCATCAGGCAATGATTCAACGAAGACAGAGAAATCGAATCTTCTCCATAAAAAATGAAGAAGGACTTTGAGTAACTCAGCATGAGGAAATGGAACAGATTCTGGTAAAGCACTTCAAAGATCTCCTTGCAGAACCCAATGAAGATCGAAGAGAAGCTACTGAGAGAATATGCAATGAGATTCCAAACACGATTACCAGGGATCAAAATTTAGCTCTTATGAGGGCAGCAACTCTGGAAGAGGTAGAAGAGATTGTGAAAGGGATGAAGAAGAATAAAGCCCCTGGGCCAGATGGTTTCACAGTTGAATTTTACCAGGCTGGATGGAAATTTTTGGGCCAAGATATTTTGGACATGGTGGAAGAATCTCGAAGAAATCAAAAGGTATGTACAGGCTTAAACTCAACCCTCCTATCTCTTATTCCCAAAACTGCTAAGTCTGAAGATCCTCAGGGTTTTAGACCCATTGCTCTTTGTAACGTTATTTATAAAATTATTGCTTCTCTAATGGCTAAAAGACTCAAGCCAATTCTTTCTAGTATTATTTCCCCGGAACAAACAGGTTTTGTGGAAGGACGCCAAATTCTGGACGGTCTAGTAGCCTCCCAAGAAGTAGTGCATTCTCTAAAAACAAAAAAAGAAGCGGGTATGATGATCAAACTGGACCTCTCCAAGGCTTATGATCGTTTGAATTGGGAATACTTGAAATCAGTTTTAAGGGCCTTTGGTTTCTGTAATAGATGGATTGAATGGGTTTCAACCATGATCTCTACCCCAAATTTCTCCATTCTTTTGAATGGATCGCCTTCTAAAACCTTCAAGGCCTCTAGAGGACTTCGTCAGGGGGACCCCCTGTCTCCTTTTCTGTTCATCATTGCGGCAGAAGGTTTAGGAAGATACATCAAAAAAGAATTGAGGGATAGGAAAATTAAAGGAATCCAGATCTGGGGGAGTAACCTTCCAATCACACACCAGCAATTTGTGGACGATATCATGTTGTTCTGCGCAATGTCTCTCAGAGAAGCAAGAAGAATAAAAGGGATCTTAGACCTCTTTATGGAAGCCTCTGGTACGCAAATTAATAAGGAAAAGTATTATACATATTTCTTTAACACAGCAGGAAATATCAGAAATTATTTAACAAGATTATTGGGTTTCCGCTCAAGAGAGCTACCCACAAAATATCTAGGTACTCCGCTAGCCCAGAACCCGTTAAGGATGACGAATTGGCAACAAACCATTGAGAAAATCACCAACAAATTAGCCAACTGGTCCTTCAGAACCCTGAATATAACAGGCCAAGTAGTATTGGTCAAGGCAGTCCTACAATCGATTCTGATCTACCAACTCTCAGCAATGGCTGCCCCTAAAGGTGCGTGTGCCAAAATGGTGGAGATTTTCAAAAAATTCCTCTGGGGAGGACCGAAGCAGCAAAGAAAGTGGGCACTGGTATCCTGGAAAGGTCTGGTGAAAAGTAAAGATGATGGAGGATTGAGTCTGAGAGACCCTTACTCCTTGAACCAAGTAATGGGGGCTAAGCTTTGGTGGAGATGGATGAAGGGAGGGGAGGACCTATGGAAAAGAATATGGACAAAAAAATATAATATGCCAACAAGACCGGAGGAAATCTTAAGACTAAGGGAAACACCGAAAGGGTCGACAATATGGAATTTGGCCAGTCAAAACAGGGAGATAATATCCAAGCATGCTTTCTGGGAAATCAGGAGTGGAGGTTCAGCCAAATTCTGGGAAGAAGCCTGGCAGCAAAGGGAGAGACTGAACGGCATTCAAGCTCTAAGTGGCATATACCAAAAGGCAAAAGAGGAAGGGATGGACTATGTAAGGGATTTCTGGAATGAAGGAAGCCAAGAAGAATCCTGGAGAACATGGAAAAACCTGGAAGAATGGGATGGGCATATTGCTAGGGAGCAAAGAGAGATATATATAAAAGAAATGCAGACAAGGAAAATACCTATAAGAACAGGCCCAGACATTCTGAGATGGGGCTATTCAATGAAGGGAAACTTCACGGTTAAAGAAGCATATCAACTCGCCGCCCAGCAAGAACAAGATGATATGACACCTATATGGAAACAAATTTGGAAGAGTAACTGGTGGCCGAAAGTGACTTACTTCTTGTGGCTGGTAGGTAAAGGTTGCATTCTGACCTGGGACCAACTACAAAAACGTGGAATTCAAGGCCCTCCTAGGTGCTGTCTTTGTAAACAGGATCAGGAAACGCAGGAACATCTCTTGAATTCTTGTAGTGGAGCGCAACAGCAATGGGAAGAAGTAAGAAGACTCTTCGGTAGGACAAACAGATATCAACAGAACATCAGAGAAACAATTAAACAATGGGGACAAGGTCAATTCACGAGCCTAGTGGTTAGAACAGCTTGGAGTATTGCAGCAAGCTTGAATATGTGGATGATATGGAAAGAAAGAAACAGGAGAATCTTTCAAAATAAAGAGATTTCCCTAGAGCAGATCTGGGATAAAACAATGAGTCATATAAGAGAAACTATTCTAGCAGAAACATGGAGCACAGAGGATTGGACAATGACTCTGGAGGAAGAACAAATTCTACACAAGTTGAACCTAAAACAGGGAATGTTAGCACCGCAAATGTGGAAACCCCCTGATATAGGTTGCAGCAGCCCTATTCACTTCAATCGTCCTACGGCAGGATTTATCAAACTAAATTTTGACGGAGCCTCCAAAGGCAATCCGGGCCCGGCAGGGTTTGGAGGTCTCTTCCGGGATGACCAAGGAAGAACAAGATGGATTTACTCAGACAATGGAGGCATCATGAGTAATAATGAAGCAGAGCTGATGGCAGTCTATCAAGGACTGAAGATAGCGATAAGAAATGGCTACAACAATCTGGAAGTTGAGGGCGACTCCCAAATGGTCACTAACATAATGAAGAAACTCATTAACGGGACATCATGGGACAAAGTTACGCAAAGCTGGAGGACGGCTAGCCTGGTCCAAGATCTGGAAACTATCTCCAAGAGATTTGAGTATATGATCATTAAGCATGTAAGAAGGGAAGGCAATAGAGCAGCGGATTTCCTTGCAAATTGGGGCAGTGATGAACAAGGAGGCAAGCTGGACAGCATCTGGACGCCCTACTCAGAGAAGCCAGAATTAGAACCTCTCAAAAAAATATTAACTCAAGATTGCCATGAAGACATGATCTAAGGATAATAGATACAGGTGGCCCCCGATCGGGGTGAGAAGGAAGGAAGGTAAGGGCAGAAGGACAGCTCGTGGGAGCGGCTGGATAGGGTGACCACTTATTGCCCGAAGCATCATCCAAAAGGCCATGGTGGTGACATGCATGTCAGCGGGGATCTTGAGGGAATGGAGTGGAAGGAGTGGGAGGAGAGAGAAGTACAGAATTGGCGGTGGTAGTGGGATGGGAAGTGGGATAGGTGGGATGAATTACTTGAGGGTGGAAAAGAGGAGAAGGCAACTTAGTACGCGTCGAAAGGAAGAGGAGCAAAGAGCAGTGCAAGCATTGGGAGCATCGACGGGAAAGCGTGAATTCGGGTATGTATCCTTAGGCCTTCTTTCTGAATTTCTCTCTATTTTGCATGGTATGATGGAGGAGAGAGGTCTGGTGATAACCCCTGGGGAGAAAGGGAGTATGAGCGAGGTAGTATTTTACTCTACCATGCAAAGTAAAGAAGCAGCAGGGGTTAAGCTGAGAGTTGCACAAGATGGATGGAGGATGAGTGAACCAGAGGACTGCCTGGGGAAAAATACCAAGGACCAGAGTGCCCATACTATGAAGAATGGTAGTAGGGGGCGAGAGAGTCAAGCTGAGAAAACTATGAACCTGGCCCAGGTGATGGTTAGGATGACAGAGGATTTACTTACCTTCCTGTATCTTGTTAGTTCCTAGATTTACCTTAGGCTGAGAAAGGTAGGATCCAGGGCCAACATCAAACCACGCTTAACCTGGTAGCTAGCCCTACCAGGTCGAGAGAGGGCTCTCTCCGAGTCAATCTCAGCAAATTATGATCGATGAGGGCTTGAGATGACTAATAGAAATACTAATATTAGGCTAGATATGTGTACAAAAGGGTTTGTTTGAATAAAATGATGTTTTTTTTTGGCTCAGATGGAAGGTAGATTTTGGGTGCGGGGAATGAGGCTCAGTCTTGCAGAGATCTCAATGGGGCAAGGTAGGCAATTGTTTTTGGCACTTAAAATTGAATGAGATGGAAGGATTAGACATGTGAGGAGCTGAAGAGGGCAAGAAAACTCATGGATCCTCTCCAAATAGCTGAAAACATCAAGAAACTAAAGCAAACCTCAAGTAGAGCACTGCAATTCAATAGATTCTACTTACACTCTTGTTTGATTTAGCTGAGAAGAAATAAGATAGATAGTGGCATACAATCACATAAATAAATTCACAATTACAAAGAAAATCATTGTACCAAAACAAAATTCCACAGGGATCCCAAAGAGTGCTGCAAATCCTGGTCTCAATTCCTTAGCCAAAATGCTAATATGAGTGTACAATGAAGCTCAAGGCTTTCTCAAAAGTCCAACCATGCTAATGACTGAAAAAAACATAATATAGACAAACTATAGCTCATCCTAACCTCTAGGGTTCGAGCTCACATGTTTAGGAGCTGTTTCAACTAATTCTAAACTGAGAACTAGAAATCAGGCATTGGAACAACATGCCTCTAGAAATAAGGGAACTGATTCATTCAGTTTCAAACAACTTTTTAATAGATGAATCTACCTCCATAAGTGAAAATTTGACATATTTACATCATAATCCATCAATGTACATTAATTTACATCAAAAATTTGAAATTATGCATGTGAAAAAGTCAAACTCACAAAAGCTAGGCGAAAAACAGAGAATACTTGGTCAAACTGGCAAAATTTTCCCAATGCGCCGCACCTGATTCTCTATGCATAGTGCATGTTTGGACCCACTTTTGGAGACGTTTCCGGTGTCCAAATTCGCTCCAAGTGTGCTTTTTGGAAAGGTCTACACGTATACTTTCCAATCCAAGTTGAATTTTTCAATTTGGCCTCCATTTTCCCCTCCAAAATTCAGTTCTCCCAACACTGCTTCCTATGTGTTAAAATAGGGGCAGTAAGGTCATTTTTTGAGTGCTTTTTACCTTTTTGAGGGCTCAAAACCTGTCCAAATTTCTTGGCCATTGGTAGGAAAGCATATTTTTCCATGCCAAATCCAAAAATGCTGATTTTTTGTCATTTGGAGGCTCCTATCAAAAGCGAGCACCAGGTGGCGCGGTGCATAGAGCAGAAAATCCTGTTTTTTGTGCCAAAAATTCCAAAAATGCAAAAAGTGCCCCAAATTCTTTGAAATTTGGGCTGAGTCTTATTCATCAAGCATTGTGTTGGGGCAAGGAAGCCTCAGCCAATATCTGAATTCCTTCATGCTCCTTTCGCCTCCTTGATGCTCTCTTCAATTTTGCCTTCAAGCTCCTGATTCTAGCTTGGCACACCATGTTCCTTGACAATAATGATATGCCATGTTTCTCAGCATATTCTTTTCATTTATGGTCTTTTCTAACTTCCTCTCCAAGTGGATATTGGCTCTTTCAAGCCATGACTCTTGATCGGCATTGACCTCTTGCTCAAGTGAAGTGAGCTCCACCCTCCTCCTTTGGGTAGCTTGGCGATTCTCCCGAATGTTTTGCAACTCCATGATCGCTTGCTGATCTTCAAGCTGCTTATTTCTTTGCTCCAGGTGCTTTATTATCCATTTAGCCTTTTCCAAGTTGAGTGGCAAAGCATTGATGTCCGCCTACTGCTCTTGAATGACTTCTTTGAGATTTGGGCTTTGCGGGCCCATATCGATATCATCACCCTCAATGAGAATGAAATCAGTCTCCTGCTCACCTGATGGTCCTTCATCCTGTAATGGCCTCTTGCCTTTGTCCTAAACCTATTTTGCTGATGGCGGAAGCGAGACCCCTTCCACCTCGGGTGGAGATAATACTCGCTTTGCTGCTGCGAACAACCGTCTAGTGCCCTTCTGATAAGTGATAAACACCGACATGCCAGCGGCCTGTGTCTCATGAACCTCATGCTGATAAGAAGGTCCACCTGTCTCATGCAAAGCCTCTGAAGGTCCCTGAGGAGCTCTGAAAAACTCACGAGAAATGAAGTCCTCCCAAGTGATGCCATGTAAGCCAAGCTGATGGATGACCACAATTTTAATGAGAGCAAAATGATATATATTGTTGAACTGCTGCTGAGGAGTCTTGTGTTGTACTAGGGTGGTCATCTTCTCAATGTTTCGGCACATGAAGTAGGGGAGGTTCATCATCCTCACCTTGGTAAAATGCATCAGCAACCTGATATGATAAGCATATAAACGGGAAAACCGACCCTCACAACTGAAATACTTCATGATCAATTTCATCAAAGGAGCATAAGAATCTTTGAGGTATCGAAAAGGAAAAACTCTGCTGAGCTGTCTCAAATAGCCGGGCTTGATGTATGGTTCATAATGTTGCCTGTCAATTTGCTGCCTCTTGTTCCATTGCTCTCCAATGTTAGGAATACCGGTTGCTAGTGAAATAGATTCTGGTGTTAATGTGAAAGTAACACCAGCTAGAGTGGCTTGACCATCATGTAAATGCAACACAAAGAAACAAGCCAACTCATGGTGAAACTGAATTCTAGCAACCTTCTCACAAAATTCATAGTAGGATTGGTGCTGAAAACAAGTGATGGGAAGAGGGCATGCCTATAACTCAGCAAGAGTGGTCGGTTCTTCTCGAATATGTTTGCCACCTCTATGAGGCCTCCGAGGTGCATGTACCTCTGTAGGCGAGTCAGTGTGTGTCTCCTCTTCATAATCATATGAGGGATCAGATGTCATTTCTGCTAGTGGATGAACTGTCTTGATGAGAAGTAGGTGATTTATGATGTGTTTTGACTTTTTCCACCAAGGGAAAAGTAATATGAGGGACTGTAGAGGGAGGGAAAAATGAAGTATTTTAGGGACTGTTAGGATAGGGTTTAGTCAGGGAAATAAGGAATTAGGGAATGATTTGGGAGTTTTTGGTATAGGACTAGGTTTTGGAATTTATATTTGGGATTTTGGGGAAATGGGAATTGGGGTAGGAATAGTTGATGTTTTAGGAATGTAGAATTTAGGGAATAGGGAAATCAAGGGAAAAATGGAGTAAGGGAGTGGTGAGGGAATAGAAAGATGGACTTGGTAGCCAAAACAACAGTTCAAACCCTAGGCAGCAGTTTCCTTTGAAATATTTCAAGAGATAGGGTTTGATTTCTTTTTAAACCATCACCATAAGACAATCACCATAAATTGCATAAAAAATTGTTTCACTAGCAGTGATGAAGGCTCAACCTACTTGCACAAATGATGATCCACACGTTTTGGGCGATTTGGAATGAATTTTTGAAGGTTTCGGGCTTGCTGGCTATATGCATCGCACATCAAACCCAACGCACCGCACCAGTTATGTGCGTCGCACCCGTGTAATTTAGCACTGGAGATCATGGCCCAATGCGCCGCGCCAATTATGTGCGTCGCGCCAGTTACCTAATGCGTCGCGCCTCTGTCTTGGGGTGATTTTTCACCAATTCTTCTTGCTTGCTCTAAACCACGGCTTTGCCTCACTTCCACTTTGTCTTTGAGTGCAAATGAGCTTTTAAAATTGAAAAAATGGCTTATATACATGGAGCCTTTAATTGTATTTCACAAATACCCACTTTCATAATGTTTGGAATTTGACTTTATTTTAACTTTGTTTTGAACTTTTTCACCTTATTAGAGCTTGTGATGAGCTGAATGACTTAAGTTTTGCTTGTTTTGCAGAGGGTTGGAGCTACTGAGGCTAGGAAAAGTGACCAGGGTTGCAGGTGAAGCAATGTACATATGAAGGGATAAAATTACATAAAATTTGTACAATAAAATCTAAAGATACCCTGTTTTTCCTCAAAAAAGATTTTTGAGGAAGAACACCTCTCTGAACACTTGATCATGAAATTTATTGATGTTGGGACCTCCTCATGTGCCTGCTGGTTCTTATTGGACTTTTTTAAAACCCTTTTTGATGAAACCCTAATGAAACCCTAGACCTAAATGACGATGAAACCCTAGGAAAGACTTTTGCAATTTTTAAGACAAAAAGGTGACTGTATACAATTTTTGATGAATAAACATGAGCCAGCAAGTAAATGACATGAGGGAAACTGTAGGAGAAGCCACTACCGTCAGATGATCCATGCGCCTAAATGCAACTGACTGGGCGGAACACATAATATGCAATGCAATAAGAGGATTTGATCTCTGATGGAGCGATGAAGATACCGACACTAACATATTCGGAAGAAGAAAATCAATGGAAATCTCAGAACAATGGAGAAGATTGGAATAGGGTAGGAGGGATTAGGGAAAAGGACGTGAAGGATGATGGAAAGTCTAAAACGCATGGAAATCTAACTTCTGTTGGTGAAAATTGCAAACAGGCGACAATAAAGGGGAAAATGGCACGCCTGGGTAGAGGCAGGGGGCGTGGAGGCAGAGGGCGACAGAGCCAGCAGAATAGAGCTGACCAGCCAACCTCGATGCCTGCAAGCTAGCGGCGTGGGAGGAGATCTATGAGGACTGCAGTCCAGGAAGCAGCTAGAGCCTACCGAGAAGGGACGGATGAGGAAATCCACCAACTAATCCAAGAAATGGAAGAGAATGTTATGGAAGAGCAGTCAGATCCTGAGATAGAGGAATGGGCAGACATCATCCATGACCCAGGAAACACCAGAGGGCGTATGACGCTCTATAGGCAAGCCCTTCATGTTTATTGGGTGTTAAAACGGCTTCTGGTGAAGGCTCTTGAGCAGGTAGCAGGAGAAGTGGCAGAAATGGCACAAGGAATGCCGAATCTCAAGAAGGAAATGAAAAATTTGCAGGTCATCTTGATAATGCAGGACAACAAGCTGGAAGAGATCCAACAGAGGTTAATCCAGATGACTTAGGCACCCAAGGACCCCGTGGAAGCTCCTGCAAATGTTGATTTGGTCAATGAAGACCGGAAGGAATAATCCTTCATTGTTTACTTTGATTTTTTTGCGGATAGCTCCTTTTTTCAGACTTTTATATGTTAATTTTTAGTTTGTTAAGTGTTTTTAACTGCATAGTGCATATAGCTTGGATGGAAAGACTGGTTAAATTTTGTTACTAGATGGCTTATAGCAAACTCAGGTGGCCAACAGACTTGGTTTCCCTTTTGGGCAAGTTGAGGCCACCAAAACATTGTATTTGGTTGAATTGGCTATTTTGAAAAGAAAAGGAAGGTACTACCATTGCTTACAAAAAAGAAAACAAGGTTTTAACCATCATTGTTAAATAGATTATGGGGACTCATAAATGATATTGGCATCTATTGTTTTATCCAGCGTTGTGGGCATAACATAACACAATAAAAACTTCAATAGATTTTACTCCTTTTTAGCTCGTCTATGGCATGGAAGCAATTCTACCAATTGAATGTGAGATACGATCTTTGAAACTGTAAATTGAATTATTACCAGCCACTTTTGCCAAAGAATAACATTTTTTGTACTTAGCACGTCTCGATGAGACTCGCTATGATGTTGCATTAGTTAGCGAGGCCCAAACGAAACAAGTTTTCACCCTGAAGGCTTTGATCCCTCTCAACACATGATAGATCCAGAGTTAGATGGATATATGTTGCTATAAATTTAATTTCTAAAAACAATTACTTCTTAATAAAGCTTTAAACCTATGACATTTTTCCTAAACTTTATTTTTCATAAAACTTTCATTTAACCTTGTATCAAAGTCTCCTTCCAATCTCCGCCAACTCCAAAGTTTGAAAGGGAAAGAAAACTTTCTATGTCGATTCATCCAGAACTACACCGAGTTGACTAAATGTTTTACTCGACTATTGAAAAGGGGCCTCTCATTCATTTGGGATGAAGTGGCTCAAAAGGGCTTTGATGCACTTAAACATGTATTGACCCATACACCGATGTTGCATCCTCTTGATTATCATCGAGACTAATTTTTGTTCTCAGTTGCATCCATTGTCACTATTGGCATGGTTTTAGTTCAAAAAGATGAATTAAAGGAAGAACATGTTATATATTACTTAAGTAGAAATTTGACCATTTTTAAAGAAAAATATGCACATGTGGAGAAATTGGCCTTGGCAGCCGTTCAAGTTGTCCAACGTTTTCGTTACTACATTTTATTGTGCAAAACTACTGTAATTTCCGATTGTAACCCCATGGTTTACATTCTTACCAAATAATTGATAGGGGGCAAGTATTCCAAATGGACACTTATCCTACAAGAATTCGATTTGGAATTCATTAAATCCATTTCTAAGAAATCGCTAGTATTTGGTGATTTATTATGTGACTTTCCCCATGCTGAAACAGAAAACGTGGTTTATGATTCTCTTCCAGATGAATCTCTCTTTTTGATCAGTACTTTAGATCCCTGGTATGGAGATATCATCATTTATCTTTAGACCCAGAGATATCAGTGAAAACTGAGTCGAACTGATCGTTGTTGTATCTAGTATCAATCCTAGCAATATAATATTGTGGCTGATACACTTTATCGTCACGGTGATGATTCTATCTTCATATGATGTTTAACTAACGAGGAATATGAAAATGCATTAAATGAATGCCATTATGGAGTTTGTGGCGGCCATATGTTAGGGTTTTCCACTACTCAAAAGATCTTGCGCGTAGGGTATTTTTGACCTTCTATGTTCAAATTTTGTATAATTGCGGTCCATAAATGCCATCATTGTCAAATCTATGACCATAAAATGAATCCAAAGCCATTTCCTCTTCACGCAATCATTGTTGTCGGTCCTTTTTCTAAATGGGGCATTGACTTTCTTACATGTAACCCTCACTCGGCTAGGGGGCATGGGTACATTATCCTTATAGTAGATTATTTCACAAAATGGGCCAAGGCAATGCCTACATATAAGGATGATGGTGAAACAACATCCATTTTCATGTTCAATCATGTAATTTCTCAGTTCAAAGTTCCACAATCCATCACCACAGACCATGGTAGCCATTTTCAAAACTTTATGATGACCGATCTTACAACGAAGCTAGGCATGTGTCATGACAGTTCTACTCCATATTACCCATAGGAAAATGGCCAAGTGGAATTCATTAACAAGGTTTTAACCATCATGATTAAATGGATTATCGAGACTCATAAATGAGATTGGAATCTAATGCTTTATCTAACCTTGTGGGCATACCATACCACAACAAAAACTTCAACTGGTTTTACTCCTTTCTAGCTCGTCTATGACATGGAAGCAGTTCTACCGATTGAATGTGAGATATAATCTTTAAAACTGTAAATTGAATTATTACCAGCCACTTCTGCCAAAGAAGAACATTTCCTGTACTTAGCACGTCTCGATGAGACTCACGGTGATGTTGCATTAGCTAGCGAGGCCCAAAAGAAATGAGTTTTCACCTTGAAGGCTTTGATCCCTCTCAACGCATGATAGATACAGAGTTAGATAGATATAGGTTGGTATAAATTTAATTTCTAAAAAAAATACTTCTTAATAAAGCTTAAAACTTACGACATTGTTCCCAAACTTTATTTTTCATAAAACTTTATTTTAACCTTCTATCAAAGTCTCCTTCCAGTCTCTGCCAACTCCAAAGCTTGTAAGGGAAAGAAAACTTTCTATGTCGATTCATCCAAAACTATGCCAATTTGACTAAAGGTTTTACTAGACTGTTGAAAAAAGGCATCTCATTCGTTTGGGATGAAGTGGCTCAAAAGGCCTTTGATGCACTTAAACATGCGTTGACCGATACACCTTTGTTGCATCCTCATGATTATCATCGAGACTAATTTTTATTCTTAGTTGCATCTAGTGTCACTATTGGCATGGTTTTAGTTTAGGAAGACGAATTAAATGAAGAGCATGTGATATATTACTTAAGTAGAAATTTGACCATTTTTAAAGAAAAATATGCACATGTGGAGAAATTGACCTTGGCAGTAATTCAATCTATCCAACATTTTCGTTACTACATTTTATTACGCAAAACTACTGTAACTTCTGATTGCAACCCCATGGTTTACATTCTTAGCAGACAATTGCTAGGGGGTAAGTATTCCTATAGGAATTCAATTTAGAATTCATTAAAACTATTTCTAAGAAATTGCAGTATTTGTTGAATTATTATGTGACTTTCCCCGTGTTGAAATGGAAAACATAGTTTATGATTCTCTTCCATATGAATCTATCTTTCTGATCAATACTTTAGATCCCTGGTATGGAGATATCATCATTTATCTTCAGACTCGGACATTTTGGTTAGAACTGAGTTGAACTGATCGTTGTCGTATCCGGTATCAATCCCAACAATATAATATTGTTGGCGATACACTTTATCGTCATGGTACCGATTCTATCTTCATACGATGTTTAACTAACGAGGAAGACAAAAAGGAATTAAATGAATACCATTCTGGATCTTGTGGTGGTCATATGTCAGGGTTTTCCACTACTCAAAAGATCCTGCACGCAAGGTATTTTTGACCTTCTATGTTCAAAGATTGTATAATTGCGGTCCAAAAATTCCATAATTGTCAACTCTATGACTGGAAAATGCATGCACATCCATCTCCTCTTCACCCAATCATGGTTTTCGGTCATTTTTCTAAATGGGGCATCAACTTTCTTACATGTAACCCTCACTCAGTTGGGGGCATGGGTACATTATCCTTGCAGTAGATTATTTCATAAAATGGGCCGAGGCAAAGCCTAGATATAAGGATGATGATGAAATAACATCTATTTTTGTGTTCAAACATGTAATTTCTCAGTTTAGAGTTCCACAAGCCATCATCACGGACCATGGTAGCCATTTTCAAAAATTTATGATGACCAATCTTACAATGAAGCTAGGCCTGCATCATGACAGTTCTGCTCCATATTACCCATAGGAAAATGGCCAAGTGGAATTCGTTAACAAGGTTTTAAACATCATGATTAAATGGATTATCGGGACTCATAAATGAGATTGGCATCTAATGCTTTATCTAGCCTTGTGGGAATATCATACCACAATAAAAACTTCAATTGGTCTTACTACTTTCTAGCTCACCTATGGCATGTAAGTAGTTATACCAATTGAATGTGAGATACCATCTTTGAAACTATAAATTGAAGTATTACCAGCCACTTCTACTAAATAAGAACATTTCCTGTACTTAGCACATCTCGATGAGACTCGCTATGATGTTGCATTAGCTAGCGAGGCCCAAAAGAAACGAGTTAAAGCCCAAAAGAAACGAGTTTCCACCATGAAGGCTTTGATCCCTCTCGGCGCATGATAGATCTAGAGTTAGATTGATCTAGGTTGGTATAAATTTAATTTCTAAAAAAAATTACTTCTTAATAAAGCTTTAAACCTACGACATTGTTCCAAAACTTTATTTTTCATAAAAATTTCTTTTAACCTTGTATCAAAGTCTCCTTCCAATCTCCGCCAACTCCAAAGTTTGCAAGGGAAAGAAAAATTTCTATGTCAATTCATCCAGAACTACACCTGTTACACAAGATTTTGTCATTGTTCCTGTACTCACCATTCCTTGATCCTAGAGGACCTCTACAATGAACCCTAGATGCTTTCCCTTCATGAAGAAACTCCCATTGAGTCCCTCTTCATGAGTAGAGCAATTCCCTTTTGCACCATTTTCCCAAAATATTCTGTTTTTCCCAGTTTAAAAGACCGGCGCTAATGACCCTTGTCCTCCTCACGCCGATGTGTAGGGATTAACATTGTCCCTAGCGTCGACCGAGGTGACTGAGCCTTGTTCCAGTGGCGCCGATCCTTTTTTGGAAAGTTTTTTAAATAGGGAACTGAAGCGTCCAACTCTAGAAGCTTTGTAATGGAAGTCTAGTAAATGGTTGAGCCAGATGGAGTCGAGGATGTCAGTTTGGGCTCCTTTCCCCTATAAGGATGGAACTACCTCAAGAGATAAGACCTTCTCCCATGAGAAGAGGAACCATCTCCCATCCATTCATGCTATATAAACCTCCATTTTTCCCAAGCACTAGCTAGTGTTAATGTTGGTATGCTAGTGCTAATTAAGTTTGGAGTGAACAACAAGCTATTCATAGTTGTAGCTCTCTAGTTGTGTGAGGGAGAAGTGTGAATTTGGTTTAGTGTGAAGCCTAAAGGGAAGAGCCTTAAAACTATCATTGTTGAGGGCATCATGAAATGCTAACAGAAGTGTGTGGGAACCTAGTTTTGTTGGAGGAGAATGGCAACTTCAAGACAATGGTTGTAATCTCTTCCTGATTCAATATATATGCAACTATTGACTGATTTCCTACATAATGTGTCATTTCACATGTTTATAGATCAATGTTTCTTGACTTGTTAAGTAGGTTGAATTACAATTTGTCTATTATCACGGTTGTTTGTTTTTGTTTACTTTTTTCAGGTGTTCGAAGAAGGAAACATGAGATAGGTGGAGTGAGCAAGCAAGGTCATCACCAAAAGGGATAATCGTACTAAGAGGTAGGCTCGCATAATTGGTTCTAACCTAAGGAAATCTTCCATAGAATGTATCAGTTGTGGCTAGACCCATTATCGGGCTAGAGGAATTGTTTGTGTTCGTACTCATAATTTTACTTCACCACAAATTGGTGACTCTACTAAGGATCTAATCCTTTTGTTTGTTTATTTGGAATCCCATGGTTTTGTGTGAACTTTTCTAGTTTCACTATTTCCCTTTAGCTTTGTTTGTTTTCCTTTGCTTACTAGTCTGGGTTTGAAATTCATAGTAGCAAGTCTAGTCCCAACTTTTGGAAATTTTTCTTTTTTTCTTAGCATCCTTGCTTAGTGCGCTTAATTCACTGACAGTCGCATCGATCAACGCAATATGCTGAGAAACAATCATGCAACCCCCTTCTGGTGCTTGTTTTCAGTTAGACAGTCACGCCCATGCTTGTAAGTGATGATTAGGGTTTGCCCAAAATCTTGCCCAGTGTGTTTTTCTCTAATGATTTTGACCCTGTAAGCTTCTTAGACCATCGTCTCCCTGACTAGAAAGATGCTTTTCATTTGGTTTGTTTTCTTGTTTATTTGTCATCTTTTCACTTGATTTCTTGGATATTGGATGGTCAGTGGCACTAGGGCATCTAGGTTGTCATCCATTCAGCTGATTGTGAACTCAGTGAGTCAAGTTGTTGGTGCATTTTCTACGGCTTTGACCTCAATTACACAGGTTTGAAAAGTTTTTGTTTTCTTGTCTAAACGTTTCTTTTCCGACATGGATCACATTATTTGTCTTGTTTTTGGTAAATTCGTTGTTTCATTAGTTTGAAAGAGATTCTCTTTTTGTGTTTTTCTTTTGATTGAGAGCTAATTGTCTCGAAATTTTTTCCATTGAAGTGTTTTATGAGAAAATTCGTTTTGTCATTTCATCAGAAGTATAAAATTATAATTTCTTGCATCAATATGTTACGATAGTTAGCATCATTGAAGACTAGGATTGCATTGGCATTTGAAAAGAAAAAGAAATCTCTTTGCTTTTGAAAGCACTGTTAGAGTGTACTTTTCAGGAAATTAGGAATTGGAATGTATTTCTCATTAGTTTATTTTCTTGAAAAGTGAAGTAGTGAAAAATAATTTTGCTTTCAGTTGCTTGGTTGTTTTCATTTGACTGTGTGTTTTCTACCCTCTCTAGTGTAGACAATTCATCAAATTGAAAGGGTCTTGTCTCATTTAGCTACATTTAGGGTTTTTTTTTAGTCACATCGCTAAGGCCTGAAAACTGAGACATAAATCAAGATAAAGTTTTAAATGAACTAAATTAACCTAAGGCGCATTTAAAACCTAACGATCACATCTAGAAGGTCTAGGCTAGAGACGTGTTCTGGAGACTTTAAACCTAGCAACTGTCGTTCGCTTCGACATTAGACAAGCTAGTATGGATTTGTGCTCCC
This sequence comes from Pinus tabuliformis, assembly GCA_031772625.1. NCBI lineage: Eukaryota > Viridiplantae > Streptophyta > Pinopsida > Pinales > Pinaceae > Pinus > Pinus tabuliformis. The sequence goes on from CM062804.1 coordinate 103,456,414, forward strand.
TGTACCGTCGAGTATATAATGGGAGACCCCTCTAAGTTGCAATCCTTTATCCATAGGAAGCCCAGTCAGCTACCTTGCAAACGTGATACACCGAACACAGCATTCGGGGAGATCGTCTGCCCGTACTTCTCGGTTCATCGGGAGGTATTCTGCAGTTCATGGTTGCCTAGTAATCCTCTTTACCTAGATCATCCAGAGCAGTCATTTGATCTTTTTGACTCATTAAACTTAAAAGGTCATTCGAGCGCTTGTCCTTTTGAGCTCATTTCCAATCGAAAGTGATAGAGTCATATTTGTTTCTTTCTCGAATATTAAAATATGAAAGAGAACCAATCTATTTATGCATCTTAAAAAATTGATTGCCCACGATCTCATAACATCCTATTAGTCTTTTCTAGACAAAATCGTGAGTTTTCCCTAAAGAACATTTTAAATCCTTGAAGTTTATCTCTCTCTCTTCCTATTAGCTAAGACAAGGTCATCGTGGTTGAACCATCGAGTTCACCTAGTTCCTCTTCCTATGCTCCGTCTGAAAGATTGCCTAAGGATCCTTTTCCTGAATTACCAGAGTCACTCGAGGACCAAGGTGTTGAACTCGGAATTGTTTTGAGCATTCAACCTTTTCATCTCATCCTCCACCTACTTTAGATACTGGGTCACCTGCTGATTTTGGACCGGAATCTCCGGACAATCCTGTCCAAACTCCTGAGAGTTCGCCGACTACAAATGGTCAGCTTGGACTGGTTATATATCCTTTGAATCCTTTGTTCGACCCTGTTTTGATATCACTGTAGCATCCATATAGTCCGTACGATCAACCAAGTGCTCCTTTAGAATTATCCCCTTATACCTCTTCGGTCGTTTGTCATCGTTTGTTCCCAGCTATGGAACCCAAAGGCGATGCTCCAATTACCTCTCCGGATGAGTCAGAAGTTTCTACTCCACACTCTTTTGAGGAGTAAGAACATCCATTTCCTCTTGAAGGTTTCCCCTATACGGGGAGCATTCCCATCAGTGTGTATCGGGAATTGCCGCCTAATTATGTGTATTTGGCATAATTGGTTTCAGGTACACCCAGTGCCTCATCACATTACCATAACCCTGTTTGGTCATCTGGCGCCATGCCTACTACAAGTCTGTTCATTATGAACCTGACCTCCCAACAGGTTGTTACCTCAGTGCCAGTGCAACCCACTGTTCTGAACCGTCTTGTATCGTTCGTCCCAGTTACCCATCCGGTTCAACCGGTAGTCTCGAGGAATGTTACTGTCAGTTCTTCGATCCCTCCAGTAAGTGGCCAAGTTGTACCACCACCTAGGGGGCAGAATCTGAGTGTTTCTATGGTGTCAGGCACCACCAATGTGAGTAGCTCACATGGTTGGCATGAACCAGCCTTCTTCTGGCATTGTTCAAAACCCTGCTAGTCCTGTTGGATCAAGCAATGTCCAGTACCAAAAGGTTCAAAATCCCGTTGGTCTGTCTAGGTCAAGTAATTTCCAGTATCAATAGCCTTATGAGGCTCAAGTTTAGTACCAAACTCCTTATGTTCTGTGTGGTTCTCAAGGGATGGTCAATCTACCTTAAGTCCTTCAGTCTGGGCGGTACATTCAACCTGGCTCATCCACTTTTCTAGGTGGCTATGGCCAGATTCAGTTCAGAAATTTTCTGGGCACTGTTCAAGTACCCTTGCAATAGTAAGGACATCCTCTACAACATCAAGGGCAACCTTTGTTGCAGCAAGGGCCGTCCATGCAACAACAAGGGAAAATGATACCGCAACAAGGTCAACTGCAACAACTATAGGGGAAACCCTCGCAACAGTTGCAGCAAACCATGCAGTAGTAGATGCAGTATGCACCACAAACCTCCCAGTCTCTGTCTTCGTAGGGCTAATCTCTATAGCCCCAGGGACAACTTTTGCAGCTGCAAGGTCAACCCTTGCAGCAACAGAACCAACCCGGGCAGCAGCAACCCTTATATACATATCAACAGGGTCAACCCTTGCAAGGACAAGGTCAGGGTCAAGTCCTACAGCAGCTGGCCCAAAATCCTAATGTCCTAGGACAACAAGTACATAATCCTTTTGCTCAAGGGCAGCAAGTACATAATCCCTATGTCCAAGGGCAACAAGTGTAAAATCCTTATGTCCAAGGACAACAGGTCCAAAATCCTCTTGTTCAGGGGCAACAGGTTCAAAAACCGTATGTTCAGGGACAACAGGTACAATATCCATATGTCCAAGGTCAACAGGCTCAACATCCTCTTAACCCGTATGTTGCTTATTAGCAACCTATGACCGAACAGTTCCAAGGTGTTCAAGGTCAAAATCCTCCCTATGGCCAAGGTAACCCACAATGGGAGCAGATTCAAATGCCATATAGCCAAAATCACCCACTATGGGGCCAAAATACTTACCAGCAGGGATGGGCTCCTCCAGATGGACTCGCTTATCGACCTCTAATGCCTTTTAATACTCAATTTCCATTCTTGGCCACACTAGAGTTGTCAAATGTGTCTCACCTTATGAATGATCCAATTTTTCATTCACTATACTGGCCTCTGGTTCCATCCAAGATCCCAAGCGATTGTCCTAAGTTCGATGGGAAAGAAAAAGAAGATCCTCAAGCCCATTTGATGACATATCACCTCTGGTGCTCTTCGAATTCTTACATTGACGATTCTATTCATCTTCGTCTTTTCCAACGAACCCTCACAGGTGTTGCAGCTAAATGGTACATTGAGCTTCCTCGAAGTACTTACCGTGACTTCAACTCTTTATCCATAGCTTTCCTCGCGCATTTCCAATTATCAGTTCGCTATGAAACTGGCACCTATTTTCTCACATCACTTAAGCAAGATATTGCGACAAACATCTCTGATCACATCCATGAATGGAGATGTAGACATTACTTGATCAAATTCGAGATTGTTGACGAGTTGCTCACTGAATGGTTTACTAAGTCATTCGTAGCTCCAATTGCTCGTGATATAGCTATGGGTGGATGCATTATCGAAGAACAAGCCATTGCTCGTGCCCAGTACTTAGATCTTATTTATTCTCACTCTGGAACTTTATATGAGTTATTACCTGATGCTCCGCAGCCATCATCTGATCCCACGACATCAAAGTCACAAGGTACACCTCCTATTGATGGAGTAATTGGTTGAGTGTCCCATACCCCTACTAAATATTCTTCCAAACAGAAGTCGGTCTCAAACATTGCTTCTAATAGTTCCTCCTGGAATCTACCTAGCCCTAGTAAAACCTCAGAGGTCCACGTTGTCTAGTCTACCACAACGGACAAATCCTCGAAAGGTAAGAAGAAAGGAAAAGGCAAGGGTAAAGCCGATGCCCCAAAATAGGGTCCTCCTAAGTTGTCTACTAGTGATTCTTCACAACGGAAGCCTAAGTATCCGTGCCTCATTTGCGAGGAGGATCAATATACCAAGGATTTTCCTCGATGATCCGAAGTTAGTTGTTTTCTCAAAGGGACCCCAGCTATCCTGAAAGAGTCGTTTCTATCTCAGGAGAATCAAATGGTGGACCAACCTCAATCATCTTCTTCCGCAGGATCTCATGTGTTCATGATGAGTACGCCTATTAATGTGGCTACTAGATCAAAAGATTACCAAACTCCTGCTCCGACAGTTGGGAAAGAGAAAGAGGCCACCCCTTCTTCTTTTGCCCTGAGTTTTTTACCTCTTCATATCAATCGCCCTAACCCTGATTCCGCTATTTGACCAACCTCTCAAGGTGTGCTAAGGAAATCCTTGTACAAATCCCTATGCTCGAGCCGCTCAGCACTATAATATTTTTAAGGATTTGGCTCAAGCATCATTAACTATGTCGGCTCTTGAGGTGCTCCAAAGTTGTCCGTCTTAGTGGAAATATTTGTTGTCAACTATTGGAGGTATTGATCCTATCGGTTCCAATTTGATATTTTTTGATCTAGAGAACCACATTTTTCACCTGCCTCATCAGATTTCCTTTCCCATTCAAGTAATCATCAATAAGAAAACCATTCACAAGACTGTCATTGATGAAGGTGCTTCCACCTGCATCATGTCGATCGCCTGCTGGAAGGCCATCGATTCTCCTACTTTGAACCAATCCCCGAACACTTTGGAAGCTTTCAACGGGCACGATTCGCGACCCTTCGGTGTCTTACCTAACCTTACCATTACTTTGGAGGGAAAGACAGTACAAGTCGAGGTAGAGATTGTTGACGCTAATCTCAATTATAATCTTCTACTCAGTCGGAGCTGGACCCATGCCATGCATGTTGTAGCCTCCTCCCTATTCCACGTGATTCATTTTCCCCATCAAGGTAGGATTGTCACTATCGATCAACTGTCCTTCTTTACCTCTTCCTCCTAGGATGGCAATTTTTCGTATGTCAAGCACTCTGGTGCTCCCTATGAGAGTGTGGGGGAAGGTCTTTTCAAAGATTCTACGTTGACGGAAATTTTTCCCCTCCCACCTCCTCATGTTGCCTCTGTCAACATGATCTTGGTCAAATCTGACCCTTGGGTCATACCTTCACCAAATCTTGTTGATACATGGGGCGAGGTTATGCTAGTTAGTCCTGCCAAAATCAATTACGTGGAGATTGTTTTGGCCTCAAGTTCTATATCCTCTAATTCTCCTGTTTCGAGGCTTCTCTCAATACGTATTCTTAATCCCCATGGCTTGGTGCTTCAAAATCTCTTGATCCCTTAGCCGAGACTTTTCTTGCTGACGAAAGTATCATGTAAGTAACGTCTCTTGAGGAACCACCTTGGAATGATACTCATCATCGTTCCTCGCCCGACGGTCATGTCTACCATCTCAAAGAGTTCTCTTCTCAGTTCCCTCCCCTCCTGCTTCCAGCACCAATCCTGACTCATGAAGTATGGTCGAAAGGAAATTTGGGTAATATTACCCCAATGATGCCAGTTGATATTTCTATCAAGCCCAATATCGTTGAATATGTCCATATTGGGGTAACTTGTTCTCCGGATGAGACAAAGACCTATACTCGTCTGTTTAAAGAATTCCATAATGTGCTTGCATGGTCATATGAAGAAATGCCTAGCATTGATCCTAGCATCGTTGTGCACGAAATACCAACTTATCCTCACGCGAAGCACGTTCACCAATGGCTCTGCCCAGTGCACCTTATGAAAGTCGCCGCTATCAGAGTTGAAAACATTCTCAAAGTTGGATTCATCTATCCGATCCCTCTTACAGATTGGCTGTCAAATATTGTCCTGGTGACAAAGAAACAAGGCACAATACACATTTGCATTGATTACCGTGATCTTAAACATGTCTGTCCTAAGGATAACTACCCTACTCCCTTCATTGATCATATCATTGATGAATGTGCTGGGAGTGAAATTTTTTTCTTTTATGGACGGTTTTTCTGGTTACAACTAGATTAACATTGCACCGGCCGAGCAAGAAAAGATAGCTTTTATCTGTCCATGGGGTACCTTCACGTACAAAAATCTCCCTTTTGGCCTCAAAAATGTTGGGGATACTTTTCAGCTAGTGATGTCCTATGTGTTTCACGATATTCGCAACATCGTTCAACCTTACTTAAGCGCCAAGATCACCCTGACCATCTTCGACAGAATTTTCTTCACTGTAGACACTACAACATTCAGTTAAACCTGCGTAAATGTGTTTTCTACATAGAATCTGGACGAATCCTACGCTTTATCGTTTCCAAGGATGGTATCTGCCTTGACCCGCTTAAAGTCGAGGCCATTGTTAATTTACCCCCTCCATATTCATTACACCAACTCTAGAGCCTGAAAGGAAAGGAAAATTTCCTCCATCATTTAATACCCAACTATGATGGGCTAGCTACAAGATTTACCTAGTTGCTCAAACAAGGGACACCATTTGTTTGGGATGAGGTTTCCCAAAAGTTTTTTGATGACCTCAAGGTTGTCCTCGTAAATGCTCCTTTGTTGCATCCCCTAGATTATCATCGTGATTACTTCCTTTACCTAGTTGCAACCCCTAGCACCATTGTTATGGTATTGGTCCAAGAAGACAATGAAGGCAATGAACACATTATCTACAACCTTAGTTGTAATCTCCTTGACACTAAAATGTGTTATGCCGATGTCAAGAAGTTGGCTTTGGCTACTGTACAGGTCGTTCAACGCTTTCGAAACTACATTCTCTTACACACTACTACTGTGATTTCTGAATGCAATTCCATGACCTACATCCTGACTTGTCAGTTACTCAGGGGAAACTATTCTAAATGGATCGTCATCCTGCAAGAATTCGATTTGGTGTTTACCACTGCCAAATCTAAGAAGTCACTAGTTTTTGCCAAGTTGATTTGTTCCCTTCCTTCTACGTCTCTCCCCATTGGTGTAGATGAACAGCTTCTAGATGAGACTCTTTTCCTTATCAACGCCCTTGACCTGTGGTATGGTGATATCATCGTGTATCTCCAAACCTCCACGTTTTGGTCCGCATTGACTAAGGATGATTGCCGATGGATTCGACATCACTCCCAACCCTATCATATTATTGGCGATACTTTATACCGTGTCAGTGTCGATTCAGTTCTTCGTCGATGCCTTACTCTCGAGGAGGCTGAGAGAGTCCTTAATGAATACCATTCGAGGCATGTGGCAGTCATATATCTGGCTATGCTACCACTCAAAAAATCCTTCGTGCTGGTTATTTATGGCCATCCATTTTCAAGGACTACATCCTTGCTGTTCGCAAGTGCCATGAATGCCAAATTTACCAACGCAAGATGCACGCCCCACCCACTCACCTACACCCCGTCATTACCATTGGTCCTTTTTCCAAATGGGGCATCGACTATATGACATGTAACCCTCATTCGGTTGGGGGGCATGGTTATATTATCATTGCTATGGATTATTTCACCAAATGGGCCGAAGCGATGCCTACATACTCTGTAGACGGTAAAACAACTAAATTTCTTTTCAATCACGTTATTTCTAGGTTCGGCGTACCTCAAGCCATTGTCACAGATCATGGCTCCCATTTTCGAGATTACATGATGGAGGAGCTTACCTCTACATTGGGTTGGCACCATGATGGCTCAATCCCTTATTACCCTCAGGCCAACGATCAAGTTGAAGTTGTGAACAAAGTTTTGGTTACAATACTTCAGTGTACTATTGGGATGCACAAATCAAATTGGCATCTTATGCTCTTCTTAGCTCTGTGGGCTTACGGAACCTCGAGCAAAGACACAACTGGTTTCACACCATTCCAACTTGTCTACGGTCTGGAAGCAACATTACCAATTGAATGCGAGATTCCTTCACTCAAGCTAGCTGTCAAACTTATCCCCGAAACATCACCTCAGTAAGAGTGCCTCTTATATCTAGAATGGCTGGATGAGACTCGTCATCTTTCTACTTTGGTCATCAAAGCACAAAAGAATCGAGTCAAGTCCCATTTCAATCGGTTGGTCTCCCCACGTGCATTCTCTGAGGGTGATTTGGTCTTACTATATGATCAAGCTAATGATAAGCTGGGGGTAGACAAGTTTGAGGCCATGTGGCATGGACCCTACATTGTAAAACACATTTTGCAAAAAGGGGCCTATGAGCTTATTGATTATGAAGGCATTCCTTTGGATAAGCTTTGAAATGGGCTTTATCTCAAGAAGTATTATGCTTAGTTCATCTTGCATGGTTACTTGTGTACATTAGTGCGTCATTCATTTTTGTGCAGTGTGGTTTGGTCTGTTAGTTTTCAAAGAGCTTACTTGTTTACTATGTTTTCCCTGCTTTGCAGATGTTTGTGACTCCTCACATCGGTTTCGCTGATGGTGCTTGCTGCAGTACCCAAAATCTATCCTCTGCGACATGGGCTATTTATAACCCTCACGGTGAGTTGCTTGATCTTCAAGGTATTTGTTTACATCACACAACTAATAACATTGTTGAATACAACGCAATCATCAAACTGTTGTCAAAAGCCATTGCTCTTGACATTCAGGAGTTGGTTGTCAACCTGGATTCACAACTTGTTGTCCTTCAACTCAACGGGCAATATTCCATCAAAAACCCTCAGATATTGAGAATGTATCTCCGTATTCGTTTATTGGAAAGGCGTTTTGATTACATTATATATCATCATATTCCTAGATGTGTAAATACATTGACAGATGCATTAGTTAATTATGTGTTGGATAGACATTTACGAAACATGTGAAAAGCCAAAACAAATCATTTGTACCATAGTAAGCAAGAAAATACAGCATATATATATATATATATATATATATATATATGGTGATAATGGATTTTAGGCATCTGTGGTTCATTTCATTTAAGCTTAGTCTTGGAGTATCCATAGTAGAAACCATATTTTTCAACGTTTCAAATCCCAACAGGAATCCATCATCAAGACCAATCTGAATGATGATAGAAGAAGAGCTTTGTAAAACGATAAATAGTTAAAGAAATATTTTGATTGAAGGTTGGCTAATTATTTTAATTTTAATTTTTATTATTTTTAATTAACAGTAATAAAAGTTTTTATCATAATCTTTAAATAAATTGTTTATTATTATTTTTAAATAGATTTTATATTAGATGATGTGATTAGTACATTAACTCTACTTAAAAAAAACTAATTTTTATTCTAAATAATAAATAATAATAGTTATTATTATTATTATAAATAAATTATTATTATTAATAATTTCAATTGTTTAATAATTGATAATAATAGTTAATTAATTGAATATAGTTTAAATTTTTAATTATGTTTTCAATTCTGAAATTAATTCTTATTATAATTAATTAATTATTAATATTATTATTATAAAATCATTTATTAATAATCTTTAATTTATTTTATTTTTATGATAATTATTATTATTATAAGTATTCAATAATAATAATTATTTATTAAGAATAATAATTATATTTTAATTATTTATATAAGACTAGATAGTTTTGATAACTATATTAGATTAGATAGTTTTTATTATATTATTAATACATAATAATATAATAATATAAAAATAAAAATAGTTTTTATTAATAGTTAAAAAAACTTATTATTATTATTATTATAAATAATCCTTATATTTAAATGATAATAATTATTATAAAACCTAATAATAATATCTATTTTAATTTTATTCTTATGTATTAATAATATAATTATATAGTTATAAGATTAGATAGTTATAAGGACAGGAGAGGAAAAACAACTACCTGATTACCTAGGATGTTTTTTGCGGTTCTAACCCTCTAATTAATGGAAGCCAACTTCTACTGATCCCAATACCATTGTCCTGATTAAGATGTTGTGGGTGTTTTATAATCTCAAGAGCCTCCCTGATCTTTCTTCTTTGATGTTGCTCTTCCCTTGCAATAATCGAGGCGCTTTCCAGACAAACTTGATGTTTTGTTTTTGAGGAATGCTCCGCAAGGGCTGAAGTACGAGATCTTCCGTTCTTAATATCAGCTCCATGTTCTTTCAGTCTTTTCTGCAAAGAACGACCTATTTAACCAATGTAACTTTTGCCACAAGAACAATCAATTTTATAAACACCCTTGAGTTGCTCTCTATCAATATCATCCTTGACAGACCTCATACCCTGCTTAATTGTTCCAGGTGCTAAGAACGACCTATTTAACCAATGTAACTTTTGCCACAAGAACAATCAATTTTATAAACACCCTTGAGTTGCTCTCTATCAATATCATCCTTGACAGACCTTATACCCTGCTTAATTGTTCTAGGTGCTAAGAATTGTGTGACTATGTCTTTCTTTCTTAGAATTTTGGCAATCTTATCTATCACCCCTTGAATATATGGTAGATAAACTCTACCACAATGGGTTAGGTCTTGGGCCTTAGGTATCTGAGATAACACCCTCCTTTCTGCTCTGTCTCTATGGATTTCCTAATTTCTTTTTCTTTGTAGCCTATACTCTTAAACATTGAAGATAAATGTTCCTTATCTTCCCTAAGATGTTCATAGTCATAAATTCAAAAGGCCCTAATGGTTTGATACATCAAAACCCCAAAAAATAATATGTGTGTTCAAATAACATCAGCGGCTAGCAGGCCTCATATATTTGTGGCATGCAGGCCTCAAAAAGTAAAATGTTGGACCTAGGAATTAATCAACACATTGATCGTGTTAGCATGAAACTTCTCGCGCAACACGAGTTAGCAATCAGTGGATCCGATCTGATGCTCCCACCATGTGTCTCTAGGACTGGCGGGGAATGTCTCCCACCCAAGCATGTTCTAGGATACCACGAGTCAACCCCTCAAGGTTCCTCGCGATCTCCTCCTCGTTGTCACTCCCCTCCTGATAAGGAGCGACATCAAACTGGCGGGCGACGCGCCTGGCTATTGGGGACATCCCAACAGGACGCTCTGGTCCAACATATGCATTGGCAAAACGAAATGTTATAAACACACACACACATATATATATATATATATCAAAAACAATTAAAAATTTGATTTTTTACCTTCGTCGTCGAAATCCTCTCCATATGGAAGTGGCATGTCCGGATCTCCATGGAATTCGGTGCCACTATAAGTCCAATCCTCCATGACGATCAGCTGTTGTCATAGCCATGAAAAGAAGGCAGGCATGTAAGAAATATGCTGGCCCCTAGTGATTCTAGGCATCAAACGGCTCTAATGGGCCATCCGTGGTTAACGTGGCATTGGAGGATCTACCCCAGTCAGCTGGTATTGGAACAACGGCACCCGTTCCAAGAAAAAGGTCACTAGTATGGATCCGAAGCAAAATTTCTTCAGATTCCCTGCCTTAGCTTTTGTCAGTTGGTGTTTTATGTTCATCTTCATGGCTTCCACCCAATTTAAGATCGTCGATGTTGTATAATCGATGATATATAGAAATTTTGACTTGTTAGTCTCGTGCACTGCTTGGGACCCCACCACTCTATTGATAGTCAACAGTATCACTCTCAGTGTTAGATATCGCACTGTGGCAATCTCAATCTTGCCTCTCTTGGATTTCAGGGCTTCGGGGCAATGTTCAGTAAGTAGCATGGATATGCTCACCCAAATCAGTCGTGACCCATATAGGTTGATTGGTTCCCCTCTCCGAGACAATCCTGTGATGAAATATATGTCTGAAGTTTCTAACTCCAACTCCTGGTCACCGATGATGAATATTTCCCAATTTATGTCCCAGAGACTAATCAAGTATCAAAGCACCTCAGGTTGGGCCCGCATCCCTGGTGTCAGAAAGAACTTGAGGAGCCCACAGTTCCTCAAAGCATTCAGGAAATTTGGATCATTCAATTCCTGGGTGTCCACATCTTCGTGCTCACGTTCTTTCCAGTCTACCATTTTTTACAATTATTTCCTACAAAAACCATATATTTAAGTCAATAAACATTTTTGGCCAATAAAATATGGATTCCAACGGTGGTTTTGAAGGGAAATTGATTTTTTCCTTATTCATGGCGCCGACGCACCTGTTTTAACAACAATTGCGCCGACGGTGCAATAGGATTTTTTAATAACCCTTGGCATGCATGATTCCATGCCCGTAACTCGCACCAACCAAGGGCAAATTTTTTTTGACAAAACCTCCCTCAAAAATTAAAAAAAATGGATGGAAACAGGAATAAATGGTACAGAAATGGAGATTAGGGATTTAGCTCTTACCTGCAACTGGCAGCTCAGCGAATGACCTTCCGTATCTCCCGCAATCTGCTTCGGAATAATTAGGGCAAAAGTGGGTGAAATTTTTTTCACAGCAAGGTAAAATGGTGAATGGTAAAAATATTTACTTTTCCCCCCTTTTACTCTGTTTTTCATGAAATAATAGGTTTTGTAAATATTTTGACCTATTTTGCCTCAAGAATTGGATAATGCAATTTACCTTTTTGCACAATGATAGGTGATGGTTCGACGATAATGCCAAGTCATGTTTTAGCTCTTTTCTCGACTCGTAAAACTCATATGAAAAGATTGCCTAGTATTTTTCCCTTTTGACTCATAAAAGAGAATAAAATGGGGGTTTTGCTTTAAATCTTTATTCCGACCCTTTAAAAACGAAAAGATAGTCGAGCCCTTGTCGTTTCGAACTCATTAACGGATGCGAAACATCATGCGCCTAGTATACGTTTACCCCTTTTTCAGGCTGGGATGCACTATTTACGAAAAAGGTACTCCTTGACTGAAATGGTCAAGTGGTTCTCTCAAGTATCGTTTTCTACCTTTTCGGGCTCGAGAGACACAAATGTACGAAAAGGGACCATGTGGAGTTTTCTTTTCTGTGTCTTTTTCAAACTCTCTAAACATGAAAAAGATACCGAGTTACACCTTTGTCAGACTCGTTAAAACATATAATGACATTAGATTCGTCACCATGATGAACACGAGCTTCTCCTTCTTAGGGCTCGTTAAACTTACTAGGCCGGATTCGTCCAAAGGATGAACTTACAGTGCAAGCATATGCTATCCCCTTCAAGCTTGTGATTAAAAAATAATTGGGGTACCTGCTAGGAATGGTGGGGGGAATTTGGAAATCTAATCAATTGTGTCGGCAACTCACTCTTGAACATGACACTTTCTGCTTCATGTCGGATTGAGACATCCTCCTTTTTATCATTCACCTTCTTGGGTTGGGCCATTTACTTTTGCCTTCCATTTGATCCCTACCATGTCATCATGACCATCGATCCTATGGATCCAAAACCTTCCACACTTCTAGTCGTGTCAACGATCTGTTCAAGAGTTTTCCTTCTACAGTTACACTTACCCTTGATTCTTTATATCATCCAAAATCATTTTGCATCCCTTTGTCTTGTATTGATGATGTGGGATACATTATGGCCATCCTTCAACGTGGTCGCTTCCTATCGACTTCAGCTCATTATCCAGTAAGTTGACTGAGAGACTCGCTTCCAGTACCTTAGAGCTTTCATGCCCTAATGGCACGTTCTTCGCACTCGACGACAAGTTCACATCATTGGCTTTCGATCGGGTGATTTCACGAGTGTTTGACTTCAGTTCCTCTATTCACATTCCATGAATTGTGTTGATAATACCTTGAGGACCATTGTCATTATTGGTGGTTTATCTCACGCTTGTTAACAATTTACATCATTGGTTGGTAATCAAATGATTTTCTAGCATGTTCGACGTCGATACATCTATTCACATGTTAGAATTTGTACCTTGATTGGGTCCTACTGGAGCGCAAGACCTTGGGCTCAGATTCCAAGAGTCCAGGTTGCAAGGCGATGTGACATGATTAGGTTGATTTGCATATCTCTCTCATATGAATGGCTACGACCATACCATGCGTTATCATATGTGATCCTTCTCATTATTGGATGGTTGTGTCCATGCCACGATTCATGTATCATTGATAGAGTTTTCAGTTATGTATATGTATCTGTACTTTCTTGCAGGTTTTCCAATGACAGACTCTGGTTCCCCGCACTGATTCATAAAGCATTTCATCCCTCACTCTAGTTCGGCCTTCACGCTTTAAGGGCATCTATTACACAACATTTTGTCACTATTCCTATAATCCCCATTCCTTGATCCTGGAGGACCTCTACAGTGAATCCTATATGCTTTCCCTTCATGAAGAAACTCCCATTGTGTGCCTCTTCATGAGCAGAACAATTCCCTTTTTCACCATTTTCCCAAAATCTTTTGTTTTTCCCAGTTTATAAGACCAGCGCTAATAACCCTTGTCCTCCTCGCACCGATATGTAGCGATTAACACTACCCCTAGCGCCGACCGAAGCGACTGAGCCTTGTTCCAGTCGCGTCGATCCTCTTTTGGATATTTTTTAAATAAGGAGCCGAAGCTTCGAGCTCTAGAAGCTTTGTAACAAAAGTCTGGTATATGGTTGAGCCAGATGGAGTCAAGGATGTCAGTTTGGGCTCCTTTCCTGTATAAGGATGGAACTACCTCAAGAGATAAGACCTTCTCCCATGAGAAGAGGAACCATCTCCCATCCATTCATGCTATATAAACCTCCATTTTTCCCAAGCACAAGCTAGTGTTAATGTTGGTCTGCTAGTGCTAATTAATTTTGGAGTAAACGACAAGCTATTCATAGTTGTAGCTCTCTAGCTGTGTGAGGGAGAAGTGTGAATTTTGTTTTGTGTGAAGCCCAAAGGGAAGATCCTTAAATCTATCATTGTTGAGGCCATCATGGAATGATAACAGAAGTGTGTGGGAACCTGGTTTTGTCAGAGGAGAACGGAAACATCAAGACAATGGTTGTAATCTCTTCTTGATTCAATATATATGTAACTATTGATTGATTTCCTACATAATGTGTCATCTCACATGTTTATGGCTTAATGTTTCTTGACTTGTTAAGTAGGTTGAATTACAATTTGTCTATTATCACAGTTGTTGTTTGTTGTTGTTTACTTGTTTCAGGAGTTCGAAGAAGGAAATGGGAGATAGCTGGAGCGAGCAAGCAAGGTCATCACCAAACGAGGTAAGTGTACGAAGAGGTAGGCCCTCTTAATTGGTTCTAACCTAAGTATATCTTCCATAGAATGTATCGGTTGTGGCTAGACCCATTATTGGGCTAGAAGAATTGTTTGTGTCCGCACTCATAATTTTACTTCACCACAACGCCGAGTTGACTAAAGGTTTTACTCGATTGTTGAAAAAAGGCATCTCATTCATTTGGGATGGAGTGGATAAAAAGGAATTTGATGCACTTAAACATGTGTTGACCCATACACCATTGTTGCATCCTCTTGATTATCATCGAGACTAATTTTAATACTTAGTTCCATCCGGTTTCACTATTGGCATGGTTTTAGTTCAGGAAGACGAATTAAAAAAAGAGAATGTGATATATTACTTAAGTAGAAATTTGACCAAAACTAAATAAAAATATGCACATGTGGAGAAATTAGCCTTCACATCCGTTTAAGCTATCCAACTTTTTGTCACAACATTTTATTGCACAAAAAATACTATAATTTCCGATTGCAACCCCATGGTTTACATTCTTACCAGAAAGTTGTTAGAGGGAAGTATTCCAAATGGATACTCCTCCTACAGGAATTCAATTTTGGATTCATTAAAACCATTTCTAAGAAATCACTAGTATTTGTCGAATTATTATGTAACTTTCCCTGGTATAGAGATATCATCATTTATCTTCAGACCCAGACATTTCGGTGAGAACTGAGTCGAACTGATCGTCTTCATATTTGGTATCAATTCCAACAATATAATATTGTTGGCAATGGACTTTATCGTCATGGTGCCAATTCTATCTTCATACGATGTTTAACTAATGAGGAAGACGAAAAGGAATTAAATGACTGCCATTCTGGAGCATGTGGAGATCATATGTCAGGGTTTGTGACTACTCAAAAGATCCTACACGCAAGGTATTTTTGACCTTCTGTGTCCAAATATTGCATAACTGTGGTCTAGAAATGTCATAATTGTGAAATCTATGACCAAAAAATGCATGCACATCCATCTCCTCTTCACCCAATCGTTGTTGTCAGTCCTTTTTCTAAATAGGGCATCGACTTTCTTATATGTAAACCTCACTCGACTGGGGGCATGGGTACATTATCCTTACAGTAGATTATTTCAAGAAATGGGTTGAGGAAATGCCTACATATAAGGATGATGGTGAAACAACATCCATTTTCCTGTTAAATCATGAAATTTCTCGGTTCAAGGTTCCACAAGCCATCATCACAGACCATGGTAGCCATTTTCGAAAATTTATGATGCTTGAGCTTACAACAAAGCTAGGCCTGCGTCATGACAGTTCTACTCCATATTATCCATAGGAAAATTGCCAAGTGGAATTTGTTAACAAGGTTTTAACCATCATGATTAAATGGATTATCGAGACTCATAAACGAGATTGGCATCTAATGCTTTATCCAACCTTGTGGGTATACCATACTACAACAAAAACTTCAACTGGTTTTACTCCTTTCTAGCGCGTCTACGGCAGGGAAGTAGTTCTACCGATTGAATGTGAGAAACCATCTTTGAAACTGTAAATTGAATTATTACCAGCGACTTCTACAAAGAAGAACATTTCCTGTACTTAGCATGCCTCGATGAGACTTGTTGTGATGTTTCATTAGCTAGTGTGGCCCAAAATAAACAAGTTAAAGCTCAAACGAAATGAGTTTTCACCTTGAAGGCTTTGATCACTCTCGGCGCATGATAGATCCAGAGTTAGATGGATCTAGGTTGGTATAAATTTAATTTCTAAAAAAAATACTTCTTAATAAATATTTAAACCTACGACATTGTTCCCAAACTTTATTTTTCATAAAACTTTCTTTTAACCTTGTATCAAAGTCTCCTTCCAATCTCTACCAACTCCAAAGTTTGCAAGGGAAAGAAAACTTTCTATGTCGATTCATCCAGAACTACGCTGAGTTGACTAAAGGTTTTACTCGACTGTTGAAAAAATTCATCTCATGCATTTGGGATGAAGTGGCTCAAAAGGCCTTTGATGCACTTAAACATGCATTGACCCATACACTGTTGTTGCATCCTCTTGATTATCATCGAGACTATTTTTTATACTTAGTTGCATCCGGTGTCACTATTGGCATGGTTTTAGTTCAGGAAGACGAATTAAATGAAGGGCATGCGATATATTACTTAAGTAGAAATTTGACCAAAACTAAAGAAAAATATTCACATGTGGAGAAATTGGTGTTGTCAGTTGTTCAAGATATCCAACATTTTCATCACTACATTTTACTGCGCAAAACTACTGTAATTTCTTATTGCAACCCCATGGTTTACATTCTTACCAGAAGATTGCTAGGGGGAAAGTATTCCAAATGGATACTCATCCTATAGGAATTCGGTTTGGAATTCATTAAATCCATTTCTAAGAAATCACTAGAAAACATGGTTTATGATTCTCTTCCAGACGAATCTCTCTTTTTTATCAATACTTTAGATCACTGGTATGGAGGTATCATCATTTATCTTCAGACCCAAACATTTCAGCGAAAACTGAGTTGAACTGATCGTCATCATATCTGGTATCAATCCCAGCAATATAATATTGTTGGCGATACACTTTATCATCATGGTGTCGATTCTATCTTCATACAATGTTTAACTCACAAGGAAGAAGAAAAGGAATCAAATGGCTGCCATTATGGAGCTTGTGGCAGTCATCTATCAGGGTTTTCCACTTCTCAAAAGATCTTGTGCGCAGGTTATTTCTTCCCTTCTATGTTCAAATATTGTATAACTGTGGTCCAGAAATTTCATAATCGTCAAATCTATGACTGGAAAATGCATGCACATCCATCTCATCTTCACCCAATCATTGTTGTTGGTCCTTTTTCTAAATGGGGCATCAAATTTCTTACATGTAACCCTCACTCGACCAAGGGGCATGGGTACATTATCCTTGCAGTAGATTATTTCATGAAATGGGTCAAGTTGATGCCTACATATAAGGATGATGGTGAAACAACATCCATTTTCATGTTCAATCATGTAGTTTCTCAGTTCGGATTTCCAAAAGCCATCACCACGAACCATGGTAGCCATTTTCGAAACTTTCTGATGACCGATCTTACCACTTAGCTAGGCTTGCGTCATGACAGTTCTACTCCAGATTACCCGTAGGAAAATGGCAGGGTCAAAGTTGTTAAGAAGGTTTTAACCACCATGATTAAATGGATTATCGAGACTCATAAACGAGATTAGTATCTAATGCTTTATCCAACCTTTTGGGCATACTGTACCACAACAAAAAATTCAACTGGTTCTACTCCTTTCCAGCTCGTCTATGGCATGGAAGCAGTTCTACCAATTGAATGTGAGATATCATCTTTGAAACTGTAAATTAAATTATTACCAGCCACTTCTTCCAAAGAAGAATGTTTCCTGTACTTAGCATGTCTCGATGAGACTCGTCGTGATGCTGCATTAGCTATCGAGGCCCAAAAGAAACGAGTTATAGCTCAAAAGAA
The DNA here is from genome assembly GCA_031772625.1 of Pinus tabuliformis. Taxonomy (NCBI): domain Eukaryota; kingdom Viridiplantae; phylum Streptophyta; class Pinopsida; order Pinales; family Pinaceae; genus Pinus; species Pinus tabuliformis. Next base: position 103,474,390 of record CM062804.1, read on the forward strand.
ACTAGTTTTCATCTTGAGGGCTTTGATCCCTTTCGGTGCATGATAGATCTAGAGTTAGATGGATCTAGGTTGGAATAAATTTAATTTCTAAAAAAAATTACTTCTTAATAAAGCTTTAAACCTACGACACTGTTCCCAAAATTTATTTTCATAAAACTTTCTTTTAACCTTGTATCAAAGTCTTACATGTGTATCAAACAAAATTACAATACACAATTAGCAAGTGCTAAAACATGGTGGATGTCCTTGTCGATGTGCATGCAATGTAGAAGGGAATGGATTATGTGCATGCAATATAACCAAATAAAATTTGGTCATTTTAAGATTTAGAAGAATATTGCATCTCTAAAACAAGTGTAATTGCTCCATCCCTTACTTATCTCTCTATTTTTGGTTTCTTATTTTCTTTGCTTCCTCCTATTCTACTCCCCTAGTACTGGTCTGCTTGGATCTCTCCTTCCATTGACCATCCCAATGCGTATGTCAATCAAAATCTCAACAATGCAGAATGAAATTATTCCACAACAAAGGATGAAGGATTAGGTATGATATTCGCCCTTCAAAATTTTATACATGAAGCTATTGCAGAGTGAATTAGGGTTGTAGTGCAATGGAGCACTAAGTACAGAGGTTGCAGTCATGAGAGGAAAAGGGAAAAGCTGAGAGCCACAAATATTTCGATTGCAGAAGAAGTGTAGAAGTGAGAAGAGCTGCTTAGAGGAGGCACATAGCTGAATAAAGGAGTCCAAGAGCGAAGAAGATCGAACAGTGCCATAGTCGGGATTAACATATAGAAAGACCCATACTTAACCATTTTTCGCTTTGACGAGAAGTCCGACAATTAATGTGTGTCGGGGTCATTATTTTCCAGAACCTGTAATGAAGATCTAGAAAGTCCATTAGCAGACGAGAGCAGGAGACAGAAGAATTCTTTGTTACCTAGAGTTGTCAACCCTGAAAGAATTGTTAGAAGCCCAAGTCTAAGCGACCGGGTAGATCGGTTGAGACACGTCATCCCGTAGATAATAACCCGGAGAAAATTGTTTGGAACCCAAAGAGTGAGTGTCGGGCAGACATGGCATGGCCAAGACGGATGTGATAAGGCATCAAACCTTCGAGTGTTGGGCTCTACGCGAGCTTCGGCTCTAAGCGAGCCTTCGTATATATTACAAGTGGAAGTGAGGTGGAAATAAACCTCGCCCGACAGTCTTCACCCGATAACTTTGTTAAGTAAATTATTAAGAAAGGCCCCTCTATAAGGAGTGGGCTTACATGGCAAAGTGAACCCCACCTGGGAGGCATACCCAGGTGGATCTACACGAGCCTTCATCATAGTGAACCATAGCGTTGACCAATAGAGGCGAGCTAAAATCATTGACCATGAGGGAGAGTGGGACCCTAACTATGCATTGGTGGAGTTATTGCAACACAACAGAGAAGCAAGTCAGAGATAGACTGCCTGTAGGATATAATATGGCACACCAAGGCTTTGCATTGGGTTGGAATGGAGTGGGTGGATCCCACTGGCCACTGCCTAACTCGACAAATAAAATTGGGGGTTCCCAGGCTAAGGCTGAGCTTTAAAGGGCGGGACACGTCGACCATCAATTTAATTTTCCCATTGTTTAAACTTTGGTTCCCGCTGCAGAACTTGGTGTATACACATGTAGTGTATAGCATTGGGTAGTAATTCTTGGCTCCAAGGACTATCTTGTGATAGGTTTGGCTCTGATGGCTATTGACAAGAAAGAGCTTGGGTGTTATATATATAAGACTACCAACTCACGTAGAGTTTGGTTGACCTTTCAAGATTCTCCCATTGTAATTTATGTTTTACAAGGAATTTTGATCCTGGTAGAGGGGTTTATAAAGGCATTGAAGGAAGTGCCTGCTGGAGAGAAACTGGGCACTGTGGGAATTAGCAGGTTCATAATTGGACCTGCATCACCTTTGTCCTTGATCGATTCAACATCATTCTTTGGAGTTGCAATCTTCTTTTTCCCTTCACTTTCATCAATATTTTTCTCATTTTTTCCTTGCAAAGTGTTGAAGCTTGTGCCTTCGTCATATGGAGCCTTACCTGCTTCTTCTACCTTCATCTTCAACTAAGCCAATTCTTGATCTTTCCTGCCAATAATATACAAGTGTTCTTTTTTCCAATCCTTGAACTTGTTGACTTTATTAAGAGTTGTGTCAAGTTCTTCTTGCTTTTGATCAAGGTCTTCTTGAAATTGACTTTTCAATATTTGTCTTCTTCTTTCTGTTGCTTCTGTTTGTATCTTCAGAGGAGTGACCTTTTCTACTTCTCTATTGAGAAATTGTACCTGTACCTTTTGCCTTCCATTTTCCTTCCTGAGCCTATCTATTTCTGCAACAACTATATCCAGTTACTTTTGCTTTTGATCAATTTCAGATATGTACCTTGTAATAGATTCCTTTAATTATCTTATCATCTCTTTCTCTTTCCTTTCTTTTTTTTTCATGTATTTCTCATTTTTCATGTAGTAGGGTCCATCGAAAGTAGGAAACATCGGTAATCCTTGGATGAGGAATTAAATTTTGCATCCAACGAGTGCTCCCTCTCGAAATTTGAGTAAAATTGTAGGGAGATAAGTTGAAAATATGAGTTGAAAAAGTAGTTTCTTCTTTTTTCTCTCTAAAATTTGATGATGTAATCTAATATTATTTTATTATTTCCACTATTATTTTATAATATTCCTTAGGAGGCCCATTTTATACCTCAAAATTTCTATAATGAATAGGTCGGGTCTTTAATGTCACTGTCAAGTCTATTGTCCAATCTAAGTCTCAATTCAATATTAAGTCATAACAATGCACTGTAGCTATAATAAGGTCAATGTACTAGTGTCAAATAGATGTCTATATTGTCAAGGCTAAATGTCACCATTTAGTCTATATTATTATTATATCACTGATATATCAATAAACCATAATACCATCGTTGTTATATCAAATCACGTTCCCATAGTAAGTCACTGTTAGAGTCAAATCACAATCAAATCAATGTGTCAAATAATGTCATTAACATTGTAATATCATTGAAGATTATATCACCTAGCCATTTTCAAATTTTTCAAGTCAACCTATACATGAAGATTGTCAACTTTCAATGTCATTTTGTTAAGCATTTCCCAACTCCTTATACAACAAATTTCCAACAATTGTTGTTACTTCTCATATATGTCATATGCAATCAAGTTCTTGTCATATCAAGTCAAGTTATGTCAAGGCATGTCACTATCTCAAGTCATTGTTACATATCACATACCTAGTTGTTATATCTATGTCATAGATTGTCATATCAAACTTTCATATCAATTCACCAATGAGTCTATCTATGGATTAGGTGTAAAGTTACTAAAATGTTTCACTTGTATATCAGTCGTTACTCTCACTGATATATCATTGACTATTGTCAAACTTAGTTATTATGTAGATGAGAAGGTCATTGTTATGTATATTTTTATTAAGTAGATGAGAAGTCAATCATTGGGTTAGTGCATTTGATCCTTAAAGTTCACTAATAGATAATGAGATTGTGGGGAGGATTGTTGTCATATATTGAAAACTATGGGTGAACAAACTTCCTTTCACTACCCTAACTAGACTTGAAACAAACCTAAGAGAAACCACAAGTCTAAGTTCTTGAGGGAAACAACAAATATGTTCTCTCACACAAACAATCCTAAGGATAGCCCTAATAGAGTTAGAACTTCACTGATTTTTAAGGCTTAAACAGTCATAAAATACTCTTCAAACCTTGTCCAAGACCTAAAGGATATGCTCTAGACTTTGTTATCACAAAGATAGATCTTTTTAGGCCAAAAACATGTTTTTGGTCTATTGTAGGTAGAGTCACATTTGTGAAGATAATCTATTGATTCAAGATTAAAGCATGAAGCCTAAAATGACTCAGTCATGTAATAGAAGTCTCAAGCATAACAAGAAGGATCAAAGAATCACACGGATTACAATACGAAATTCTTAGTTTTTCACTATAGGTTTGTGGCCCTAGTGGGGCGAGAGATATCTCAAGTGCAAACAAAGGTTGTATCATCAATCTAAAGAAGCCCAACAAACCAAAAAAAATCCCAAGGTAAAATAAAGCCAAAAACCCTTACCTTCTGCTTCCTCTTGCCTCAGGAATCCACACTTCTCTTCCTCAGAAAATTTCGCTAATCTACCTCAAAAAGGTCGAGTAATTTCAAAGATCAAGCATAGAAAGATTCATTGAGATGTTATGTTTTGGAGGTTAGGAGGAGTCTCTTTTTGTAGTGTGTGGTAAGGCTAGTTAGGGGATTTTAGATGAACATTAGAGAAATCCTTTAGAAGGTTTAAATATTATTAATTATCTTGACTTATTTAATTAACATCATTAATGTGTCAACTTAGGCCCTAAGCAAAGGTCTACTTGCCTATAATGAGGGAATTAGGTTAGTTTAGGGGTTGACCCCACAAATTATGATGAGGAATCCTTAGTTCTCCACTAGACAAAATTAGGAACCCTTCTTATTTGAATTTTTATGCCCACAACTAATGAAATTATGCCAAGTATGGGGTTTTAGCCCACCAACTGGGGTCCCCAACTTCAAACGTGAATATCTCTCAAACCAAGAGGCCTCTTGGGGCGTGCCACATACCAACATAAACATATTTCTGAGGAGAATGCAATGACGTGGATATCTAAGCCAAACTCAAAGAATTTCCTCTTCAAAAACTCTCAACAAGGTCGAACTATGTCCTCATACTAGGAAACATAAACCCTAGGACCTAGGTTTTTCACCATCCAACAGTGGAGCTTCCAACTTGATGTAATCCAAATAATTAGTAAGAAGTGTTCATTATTAATTTGTCATCAATGATTGGTGTTTCAGTCAAAGTCAAACACAATCAAACCTCACGGTTAACATCATTGACAACACCATCCAACAAGTGCCATGTGGAAGATCCTTGTTGATGTGGCAAGGGCTATGAGGCATAAAACTTCTAATGGGCATAGTTTTCAATCTAGAAGTCGGATGGAGGTAAAATTTATATCATTGTAAAGCCCTCAACGAGATGAACAGAATAGTGTTGTCCAAAGTAAGTTATGCACACTTTGGGGAAAGATTATTTTTTTAACCCCATCTTCATAATGAGACCATGGAGTTTGGGTTAATTAAAAGTAGCA